>CM060937.1:694631652-697131652 GCA_030765085.1 Allium cepa | reverse complement strand
TGGGAGAGGGAGATAATAAACTAGCAGGCAATTTTACCGATTGTATAAAGTGCATTCCTCTGTTTCCAGGTAGGAGTCATGACATATGGGCTTGGAAACATACTAATAAGGGGGATTTTCATTTAAAACTGTCTATAAAATCGTTCGAGAACGTCACTTAGGAGTGGTTTGGCATAGCATAATTTGGGCTAGAACTAATAATCCTATAATGGCTATGTGCACTTATAAGGCTATAAATGACAGGTTATTAACTAGGGATAGAATGTTAAATTGGAGGATATCGATTAATAATCAATGCATGTTATGCAAGTGAAACGACCCTGACTCAACCTTCGAAAATCGACACTGAATATATCACCTATATTCAAATGCCGCAGATTCAAACGTCGAATCTGGTTCGTCGGAGCTTATAACACACTAAGTACAACACAGCGGAAGAAAACAATGAAATAATATCATTGATATACAACTTTTGATACAATATTCAGATACAATGATGATACAATGAATATCAATATACATTGAAGATATGGTACAAGACAATAGCGGCGGAAAGAAAAGATAACACCAACAGTGGAACAATATCTCCAATATGGTCTTCAAGAGAGAGATAGAATCCAGAACTGTAACTCCATCTCTAAAGCACCAATCCAGAAGTAGCTCGAACTCCCAATCAAGATGAAGTGAAGCAACTCATTCCAAATGCAATTGCCAAATCCTAAGGCTGAAAGCTATCGAATCTACACCTACTATTTGATTATCTGAAAAACCCAACTCTAGACTGCCCGTGTGGAAAAATTATGGGCACCTAGAGTTAGGAAGGGAACAATAAACTCCAGGTCAGTCATGGGACTGGTATGAGCAAACAAAAATAGTTTATCTTTAAAATGAACAACCAAGGATTTTAAAATTTAAATCCGTAGTGCGTTTTAGAAAATGAAACTACCATAACGCCTCTCGCCACACACAATGCAAATGCAGAATTGGAGGAGATTTCTCCTTATGATAGTCAAATATGCTTACTACGCAAATTTTTTTTGATATTATTATTAGGGCATAGTGCAGAAAACCTTTCGAAAGTATAATATTAATCTTAGCCAGCATAGACATTTCAAACTATGTCTAATATAGCTACCATCCAAATAGTGGGGCGCCACCATAAGTAGATGGCAGGTTATACAACTAAAACCGTACAAGGAGCATATTGGATTTTGGATTTCCAACAAATGGTCAGGCTAAGGAACTTCCTACTGCCACATGGGTACGCCTCTTGAGGGACATTTCGAACCAGTTCTCTGCCAACACCAGGCCGGGTTACCTCTGTAACTAGGTAACTACTACATGAGCATGTCATCCCCCGGTCATTTGCGACCTTTATCCGAGGCGTCTCTCAACCACAAAGCAATCACAAAGTAATAGATTTGCAGTGACCACATGAGTTAAGTATCTGGGATCCATACCATGATACCACCCTTTTCCAGAAGGGAATGACAAAGGGAGCGACCCTCATAACCTTGCCGCATCTTTCTTGTTTCGACCATTTTAGGGGTGTGAGGTCCTGATGCAGTCTCGTCCACGAAGCTATGCTTTATACAAAAGCCATGCTTTTATCAACAAATGATATACAGCAGCACTCAACATGCCACACTACCAAATTGGAAGCATATCGCTGATAACTATCAACTACATAAACTCTGAGCTCGTACGTCTTAGAGAAGGGTGTTAAGCTAAGAGAATAAATTCTTCACCACCAAAAGAAATGTATTTGATAGAGATCAGTTTTATATCTCAAAGTGTAATGTCAGACATACAACCATACAAGTCTGTTTCGGATTCGAACATAACCGAAGGTACTTCGTCCTATAAAGGAAGAAGCCCTTGCAATCCAGGTATCCACAATCCAGATCGGACTCCCCATTACATATGGAGAACTCTATACCGGAGCAACTTAGTGCAGAGTCAATTGACAGGTTATCCTATCGTTCTCGAAGACACTCGGTCTTCACCACCGGTCTTCAAATGCTATCGTCGTATCACTATTCGAAATGGGTTATATGAGACAAGGTCCTCTCCCGGCTAAAACGAATAGTGAGCGCAATATTTAAAACATATGGGTATTGGATTTCAGTTAAGTCACAACTTTTAAAAACACGAAACCTTTCTTCGAATGGTTTAAAAAATTACCATTTCAAATCTTCAAACAAAAAGATTCATTTCACAAAGTTCACCCAGTTTCACAAAGACCCATTCATAGATTTTCAAAACAATTTCCATTTCAATTAGGACTAACTCATCCAATCTGTAAACAAAGATATAGCTTTCCAACCCGTTTCCAGTTCAAATCTTTTATATAAAAGATACACCATTTAAAATCCTCTCCGACTTCAAACAAGGTTTAATAATCTTTCATAAAGGTTCATTTATAGCTTTCAAAACAATTTACAATTTCATTTCAAACTTGAAACTTTTCAACCCAAATTGGAAATCCTTTCCTTTTATGAAAGCTTTTATTATTTGAAAACAAATAGTTTTCGTTTCGGAAAAATCTAATTGTATTTGTATGAGTTAAATCCCTTCAGTTAAATTCAAATTCCCAAATCAATACCTTTAAAATGGTTTAACTCGTATATAACTTGAATAACATCTTTAATCCATAGTTTCCAAACATAGAAATCAATTTCAAAATTTGAATTTAAATTTAAATCAAATTATTTAAACTTCAAAACTTAATCAAGTTATTCAAAATAACTTTTATCTTTCAAAGTTCTCTTTTCAAAAGCCTTTTCAAATTCAACTCAATTTCATTTCCAAAATCATTTGGATTCACAATTCAACAACTTTAAAAACCATTTTCAAAAATCTGTGACTTAACCAATTTCCTCATGCAGTCCACATTGTGTGTGTATAAGTGTGGTCTAAGGGTTTTACACAATAAAAGTGCAACATCATCAATCAGCACAGATTCAAATACAGCGATATATTTGATAAGCGGTATAAACTATAACGCTTATCTTTATTCACAGATTGCAGATAAATAACATAGGTACATTGAAAATTAAAAAATTACATTCATCACGGATAATAAGTTACATTTCACGGCTGATTCATATCACGGAACATCATATATCAGGGATATCACACAATTCAAAGCATCCAATTCAATCCAAACATTCATAAGTAAGATCAGTTAATTGTCTGATTAATTTAAACCAGATTAATTACTTATGAATTACTAATCCAGGTTTGATTAATTATTCTTTAATCATTTATTGGTTAACCATTAATAATAAATTAATTAACCTTTAATTATAATTAATCAACCTTTAATTATTTAATTTTCCATTTGATTAATTATCTTTAATTAATTAATTAACCTTTAATTAATTAATTACCATTAAACTAATTATCTTTAATTAGTTACGCTAAGTGACTGTCCCTAATCTTAAATCAATGTTAATCACTTGATTTATCCACCTTTATTCATTAATTAATTACTTTTAATTAAGTAATTATCTTTAAGCAATTAATTGATTTCATTAATTAATTTTTGTTTATTAATTACATTAATTAATTAATCCTTAATTGTAAATTAATTAACCTTATATTAATAATTAATTATCTTTAATTAATTACGATGATTAATTAATTAATCCTTAATTAATAATCATTCCTTAATCACTTTCATAAATAAATTAACTTTTAATTAATTAATCATTTTCAAATTAATTATCTTTATTAATTAATCACATTAATTAGTAATCATTTAATTAAATTATTCTTTAATCACTTGGTTAATCAACTTTAATCATTAACTGTTCAACCTTAATTACTTTCATTGAGTAATTAATCATTTAAGTAATTTCATTAAGTAATTATCCCTTAATTACTTTAATTAATTATCCATAAATGAGCCACCTTAGTGAATCACATTAAGTAATTAACTCTTTAATTAATCACATTAATTATATTTCAAATAATCACATTAACCTTTAAATAATCACATAAATTAATTAACCCTAATGATAAATTTTCCATTTAAATAATTATAATAACCAAAATCATTTCAAAAACATTTAACTTTTAAAAAAAAACATTGAAACTCATTTAAAAACTTGTTTAACAAATTTATTTCTAAAAATCTGGTTTATATTCCTATAAAAACTTATTCATTTTTATATACTGAAAAACTTGGTTTAATAATTTGCTTGAAAACTTGAACATCTTCTTTTGTTTATTTTACAAAAAAACTCTAAAACTTATTGACCAACAAACTCAAGCTCACCGTAAAAATTACCGAGCCAACTAAATTTCCCCGAGATAACTCTGAGGCACCCTTTCTTTTAAAACTTTATCATGTTTAAAATTTAAAACCTGCTAAACAGTTAAACACATGCGAACGAACCCGAGGACATACTCGAGCCACACCATCACTTCCCCGAGATCGACTTCGAGTTCCTCCTTCTTCCCCAAAATCATCACCACGGACCAGATATAGAAGTGTATGTGTGTACGTGCATAAAATTTCTGATCATCTTCGATCAGAGCCCCGACCACTCGTAGATCACTGACTACACGCATGACTTCACTGACCACCCAACTCCGGCAATTACATCTGGAAATGAAATTTGGCCACTCGACTATTTTATAGACTTAAACCATCATTATAAAATCGCCTCGTCGATGCCCTACCGACCATCAGAGTCCACATAGCCTTAACCATAAATTCGTCGAAGACCCAGGCAACTTCACCCCCAAATGCGAACAATCATAATGCTTCAACGGAGACGCACGAACTCAAAGAAAATTGCCGATCAAAACTACCGTTAAACCCTAAATTTACCTCGATCACCACCCACGGGAGTCTAAAATTTAATCGAACTTTTTTCTCAAACTTGCTTATTCGTCAGCTTCCATCACCATAAATTCTGAAGCCCAGTTCGACGTGGATCACCGGAATTTGATCATTTTGCATTTTTCGTTCAACTCCCAAATTCTCACGATTCTCTAAACTAAAATTCATGATTTTTCTTTTAAAAATCATAATATACAGAAGCAAAACATATTTTATAAAGGAATCAAGTAATTAAGATACTTGACTTTTGACATATATTTAGCTTTACCATTTTATCTTATTTTTCCAGATGATACTCAAAACTATCCTTCTTAAATATATTTTTAAAAATAACTTTTGAATAGTATAAACCTTTTTCTTTCAGAAATTAAAGCCTAATACTAATTTGTTTGGGTGATATGGATTTTTTTTTGTTCTTCGTCCTGTGAATACACAGAAATGGACATACATGCATACAGACATTTTTATTCACCCAAACATGCAAACCAGAAATAATCTTTGGTTTAAAATTTGCTCACCTGGAGTTGAAGTGGAGAAGAAAAGAGGACAATATT
The DNA here is from genome assembly GCA_030765085.1 of Allium cepa. Classification (NCBI taxonomy): domain Eukaryota; kingdom Viridiplantae; phylum Streptophyta; class Magnoliopsida; order Asparagales; family Amaryllidaceae; genus Allium; species Allium cepa. The sequence continues at coordinate 697,126,246 of CM060937.1, read as the reverse complement.
TAAAAACTGGAAACTTGCATTGACGTTGATCTGTTTTTTGACCTGTTTCTTTGAATTTTTTGATGTACTTGTTTGAAACTTTTGTTTTTAGGTTTCCAGGCTTTCTGATTCTTCTTTTTCCAGATTAAAGATGATTTGTTCTTTGATTTGTTCTTCTGCTCAGTTGAATTGAATCTGAGATGATCTTCTTCTTTTTCTTGCTTTTGTTTGAGTCCCCCAGATTGAAGACTTTGATTCCAGAAAACAGAGAACTTGGACTTGATGTTGAACCAATTTGTTGCATGCTTTTGATTTCAACTTGATTGTGTTGAGCTGAGTAGTTGTTTCAGGTTTGTATTTTGTTTTTGATCTTGCTTTTCCAGGTTGATGAGTTCTATTGAGTTGCTTCTAGCATTTTTATTCAGCTTTAAATTGATCTGAAACTTTGCCTTTGTTTTTTGATTTCCTTTTATTATGCTTCAGGCTTTTGAAACTTCCAGGTTTGAGAAACTTTTTTTTTCTTTCCCGGTTTCAGATTTGAGAAAGTTTGTTTTCTGATTCCAGGAAGTGGAGATGAATGAATATGCAAATGTAAACAGCCTTGTTTACCCATTTCTCATTTGTATATATTTAGATTAATTAATTTTTAAAGAAGAAACTTGTTTTTGCCACTTGTTTACCTTAAGCCAACACTTGTTAAATTTCTTATTCCATGGTTTACACTTGCTCAAAACAAGTAATATTATGTTTTTGACCTTTATGTAAATAAATTTAAAATTTATGGTTTAAACCTTGTTTACAAATAAATTTATAACTTTGTTTTTAAACCTTACTTTGTAAATGAATACTTTCCTTTTTACATTACCATATGTTTTAATGTTACATACAATCTATGTTTTTATTATTTTCAAATGGTATTAGGCTTTATTAATTTCAAAAGGTAAATACATATTAAGACTTTATATTCATACATTTTAGTTTATACTTATACAAATTTATAACAAATGATTTTGAAATCAAATTAGATTATATACCTACAATTCTAATTAGATACGTATATATTGTTTTCCAACATACAACTTTTAAATCCAATTAATTTTATAAAAATATTAATTATTGAATTTCAATTTCAAAATCAAATTTAAGCGATAATCTATTTATATAAATAAACATACACCTTATTTATTTTGGAAAATTCAAATATACCCAAAAATTCTATTCACAATATATTTCATTCTTAGAACTTCCAGCTTAAAATTTAATTCAATTTTTTATTTTCAAATCTAAATAAATTCTCAATTAATTCACAATTGAATCCAAAATTTAATTTAATTACTAATTAAATTCGACTCAAGAATCGGGATCGTTACAGCAAGTCCCTAAAAATCATGATCACCTATTCAACTCATACAGCTATAGAAAATTGGTTTGGAACCACTTCAATACTAAACTAAAACTATAGATCTGTAATGTGGATAATATTAGGCAAGAAGTTCTAAATCTTACCTAAAGCTTCCCTTTGCCCGCCTTATGAAGGAGCTTCCCTCCACTGCTCTCACAGCGGTAACATGGCATATGTGGAAGGAGCGTAATTTGCATTCCTCAAGAAGAAAGAGAAGAACTATAAAAATCTGATATTCAAAATTAATCAAGACATGCGGATAATCATATAGAGAGTGAATCCTAGGATACTTAGCTTATTGATTGTAGAAGAATTGAATAATTAGAATTTGAAGCTAGAAAATAAGATTATATAGAGGGTGAATCCTAAGACGCTTATCCCATCCCCTCCAAATAAAACAACATTATATTATTTTTTTCATGACAATATAATAATTCAGTTATAGATTGGCTTCTATGGTGATAACAAACCGAAGGAACACCATGTGATTTGAGACACCAAATATTGAGATCCTATAGTCCTAACCGTTAGACAAATATATCATCTACGTAAAAATTTAAATTAATATAATGCACTTATAAGGGCCCAAACTCATGATCTAAAAGTCTGAAATTACCCAATGTTAATTGCCTAAATCCTAGCCTTATAGAAATATATTAACATGATACATATTCCAAGACCAACCTGTAAATATCCATAAAAATAATTTACTCCATATTGAAAGTGCGTATAAAAAAACATACTGATATCGATGTGGAAAAAGTACCTATTGCCTAAAATCACATATAAAGAAATTGCATATAATCACATTTAAATAACTACATACAAATAACATTTAAAACTTATGAGCTATGTACCGAACTTAGTTATGACAAATTATTAGACCATAGCATGGAATTAGATGATAAATTTAGACAAATTAAAACATTGGACAAAGAACATATTGCCAAAAAAATAGGTTATAACTTGAAGTAGGAATGTTAAAAGATGAAAAAATTAATTTAGAAGAGGAACTAGAATTATCTTAAGAAAAAATTAAAAATGATTTGGTTGGAAATAAGGTTATTACTAGTAATGTTGATTACACAAATTTAGAAAAGGATAACTTGTTAAAAGAAAATGTCAACTTGAAGAGTAATATTGAAATATTAAAAATTGAAAATTTAGAACTAAAAGAAAAATTAGATAAAATTTGTAACGACCCGTATATTTTCGATAATTAAAATAGCTAATTTAATAAGATTTCGCGATTTAATGTTAGAAAAAAAAAATTGTAATTTGTTGGAATAATAATAACTAGAATGAATTGCAACAATAATTATCCAAGTAATGAAAATAAATGCTACTTAGTGAATACCTTTGAAATCAATAGTTGAATAGGATAATAAATATTGAATTCATTGGGCATAATAGAGTAATTGATTGATAAGTAAAATTTATTTAAAATCAAATATTGAATATTGAACAGGTAAATTGTTTAAATTTAATATTTAAAACTTATTGAATAATTGAATAACTGTAAAATGAAATAGTGTTCTAAATTGTGAATTGGTTTTAAAAGTTGAATCTTATAAGTTCAATTTCAATATTTCAAAAGATAATGAATTATTGGATAATTGAAATTGTTTAAATTTAATATTTGGAATTTATTGAAAAATTTAATAATGGGAATTGAATAACTGTATAATGGAAATGGTTGTTCTATAAATTTTAATTCGTTTCAAAAGTTAAATTTTTATAAGTTCGTTTTGAATATTTCAAAAGATAGTGATTTAAGAATAATCAAATTTGATTAAATTTATTATTACAAATGTTTGAATAATTAAATTCCGAATTTGATATGATTAAGTTGATATTGAAATTTAATATATGAAAATAGAGTGAATAATTGAAATTTGATTTAATATGATTCAAATTGGTTTCCAAAGTGAATGTAAGTTATATTGGGATTACAATAGAGTTAATAAGGTTTTAAAATTGGAATTTATTGGATAATTGAATAGCGGGTTTAATATGATTAAAAAATGATTTGTCAAATTTTATTTTATCATATTAAAGTTAGAATGATGTTGTAGAAATTTTAAAATCGAATTAAAAGTAAATTTGTGAAAATTGAATATTTTAATATTTAATTGACGAGTTAAAATAGCCATTTTTCAAACAGTCTCGGATTTCGACGAAACCAGTTTCATCGGATCCGTAATGTTATACTATTTTAAGGTTTCAAATTTCGTGTCAATCGGATTTACCGTTTGTCCGGGGCAAGCCAAAACCATAGAAATTTGTTTAATCGGTTTAATTTAAAATTGATCGTTTATTTCCGTAACTCGCACATACAATCAAATTAGGACTTCAAACCTTTTCCATTGCGTCCGTAATAGGGGTATAACATTATGAACGCCTAGCGGCATTCCCTGATAGGGGTTCGAGATTTTGAGTTGCGTAGATCGAGGTATTTTGAAAATTTAAATAAATATATTAATTAGTCAATCTCCCTTCACCTGCTATCCCATCTTTTCACTGTACCTTTGACCCATTCAAACACACATAGCATCTTCTTCCTTTTTAATAACTGCACACGTGTAACGATCCTAAATTTAATCAATTTTAAATTGATAATTAAATTTATTTTTGATTTAAAATTGTGAAATTAAATGATAAATTGATTCGAGTTTTTCCAAATTCAGATAAAAAATGTTATTTATTAAAGTGAAGATAGTTTCTTTTATAAATTGTTTTAATTAAATAATGAGTTGTGTTTAAACAATATTAATAGTATGATATTTTTACAAATGGATTTTTAATAAGTAGAAATGGTTATTTAAGATTTATTTATATATATGTATATTTTGAAAGAAAGCTATGATTTGTGAATTTAAAATAAAATAAATTACAAACAAATGCATGCATATAAACATAATTAAAATAGAAATTTTTTTGCAAAACAAAGTAAACTAAACAAAATAAGAAACAAAATTGTAAATAAAATATGCCTTTAAAACAAGTACACAGCAAGGCATGTCAGCCACTATATATAAAACAAAGAAAAAGAGTAAGTATAAAGGTTTGTACATGGCTGAAGTAAACAAATTGTTCAAGTACAAAAACAAGTAAACATATAGGAGACATGAAGCACTTGGCATTAAATGCTAGCACACCATATTTCTATCAGCCACCAAGCAAACAATTATCATCTCAGCCGAAAAATGAAGGGTATAAGCTTTTGAAAAACAAGACTAAAGACAAAGAAAAATATGTATATTCAACTATAGATTGTACAAGGCATTTAATACAAGCATCTTTAGCCCCAAAACAAGATCCTATCAGCCTCCATAAACAAATAAAATAACATTCCCTGTACAAACATGATATCAACTAGTAAAGTTTTCTTTGATATATAATAGCCTTATCACTTCGGTTCTTCAAAGTTGTGTAACTTCTAAAGTAAACTTCATAAAAAAAATAACTTAAACAAACTCAACTGAGACAATGACTCAATCAACTCAACCAAGAAAATATAAGAAGAAGAAGCTTTAGCCTACAAATCCAAACTGATGTTTCAACATCAATGCAACTCAGTTTAAAGGCAAATCAAAAGATTAAGCAAATGAAATGCTTGCTCCAAAGCAACTCAACAAAACAGTAAGCAAAGTACAAGCTCCAGTTTGAAAGCTTGTCCTCTGTCTTCATCCCCGGTGAGTAAAAATTCTAACTAAAACTTAAGTGGTTAGTTATCTGTAGCTTGACAAATTTCTGTGATGATGATGTCTTACATGTGTAGATAGAAATATAAAAATCTGAGTATATGAAGTATTGGAATATGCCTGTCTGATTTGTTTGTACCCCTCTGTTTCTTTCTTCTGATTTCAAAGATTTTAAAAAAAAAACAAAAAAACAAAAAAATGCAAACCCTCAATTTAATCACTGTGAAAACTATGGTGTTCAATCAAGCTAGTTTAGTTTTAAACATCATCTAGTTTTTAAAACAAGTTCTAGTATTTTAAGCTTAGAAAATTACTGGAAACAAGAAAGTATAGTTGAAACTTTAAATGTGTGATATATTCGAACATTTTAAAATATTAATTCGATGGTGTAACTTGAATCAACAGTAAAAGATAAGATTTTTAAAACTTAAATGGTGATTTTTAGTGGTATAGTTTATGAGCAGTTTATAAATGAACTGGAAATACATTTTTTTCGATTTCTTGTAACCAAAGGATTTTTAGATGTTAAGATTTTGTTTGTAGCTTGCTTGATCCTCATGGATCCCGGGAAAAATGTCAAATAAATTTTCTATTGCAACATTTGAGGGGACGAGGGGGATGTAGGGTTTGGCATCCTGTTTTTGCAGCCGACGTTCTAGTGAGTTTTGCGGCGCCGTTACGCGATCGAGTGTTTTATGGCTCTGGGAGGTGGTAGAGGCGACGTTGGCGATCGCGTGGCCGAAATTTCGAGGTTACTGGTGGACGTGGATGCAGAGGCGGCGAGGTTCCAGGTTTTGGAGTTGGTGAAGTTGTTTTGCTCTAGTTCGACAAATGTCTCATTTTTTTGATTTCGAGGTTACCTCGATGACTTGGGTGATTGTACCGATTGAGGGGGACGTAGTCGAGATGCTGATGATCAGAGAGGTGATCGGAGAAGCCCAGATATGTGTGCACGATGCACATGGTTACGCTAGTGTCAGTGATAAAAGAGAAGAAGAAGAAAGAAAGGGGAAAGAAAGATAAAGGAAAAAGGGATGAAGGGGAAGCTTCACGTATTACTCGAAGCAGGCTGTTGTTTTCTCGGGGAAATCATGATGGGGCTCGGGTATAAGATGTGGTACAGGTTTCAAAAGCTTCACGTATTACTCTTTTGAATTTCTTTCAGCAAATTAATATTACTTTAACATGAAATCTTAAAAGTAAATTTAAAATGAATGTTTTCAAACTTAAGAAAGTAATAAATAAAATCATTCATAAGAATAAATCATCTTTATTGTTAATAGGAAACATATTGATTTGTAATTCATAAATTATTAAGTTAATTCGAATGATTAATTATGAAGTTGGTTCAAAGGTTAATTTAAATAAGTAAGTAATTAAAGAAATATTATTAGTTAATGAAGACAATTAATTAGAGATTGTTAAGTAATCAAATTAATGTAATTAATTTTGATAATTAATTTGGATTATAAATTAAGATAATCAAACGTAATTTGTTGAATACTTAATGAAAGAAATTAAGGGGTTAATTTCGAATGGTAATTATAAATTGGATATTTTGATCAAATTTTTGATAAAGGTTAACTGGTAATTAATGATTTATTTGTATGAAATGATTGCTCAATGATAAGAAATTAAAAGATTTAATTGCTTTAAATAATTAATTAAAGTTAATTAATTAGGAAATTGGTTTAAAATGTTGATTTAATTAATATGTTAAATTAAGAGGTTAATTAAATTGTTTTAAATAATTTGAATGATAAATGTTCTTTACATTTATTTTAAGGATTATAAATTAAATTTAAGTTTGATTAATGTGTAAATGGTTAATCATTTTGGATCTTAAATTCAAAATGGAATTTAAATTTGGATTTAAAAGTGTAATTTTTTAAATATACACTTAAACGTTAATTAAAGCATAAGTAAAGGAAATGAATTTTCTATAGTAAATCGATTTATAATTAATAATGGTTAATGTGAGAAATTTTCTTTAAAAAGGGAATTAAAGAAACTAAATAGTTAATGAAATCATTAACTAAGATTATCTGAACAATTAATTTATGTGATTTAATTTTTAACAATAAATTAGATTAATTAATTTAATGATAGAAATTATGGAATTGATTTATTTAGCATAATTAATTGAGTTAATTTGATTTATTCAAAAATCTAAATTTCTTAAGTTAATTAATTCAGAAAAATCACTTGATAATTTTGAAAATAAAATTACTTAGAGAAGTAATTAATAGATAATTAATGAATGTAATCAATTAAATGGTGATTTGAAATTTGAGTACATTATTTGTTAATAAATTTAAAGGATTAATTAATAACGTTATTAATTAAAATTAACTTAATAATTAAAGATTAATTGATTCATTAATTAAAAATGATAGTTAATAATTAGGGGTTAACTAATAAATTGTGAAAGGGAATTTATTTCAAATGATTTGTAATTAAATTATGATAATTAATCCGGATTAATAATTGATACATCCGATTTAAATTAATTATTTGATTAATAAATTCATTTGTGAATGTTTGGACTTGGCTGAATAATTGTTTTGTTGATATCCCTAATATGTGATGCTTTCAATTATATTCTGATTTGTGTTGTGATCTGTGATATAGTTTATTATCTGTGATATATATATATATATCTGTGAATCTGTGTATGAAAGATAAGCGTTATAATTTATATCGCTTATCGAATATATTATTGTATTTGATCTGTGATGATTGAATGATGTTGCACTATTGTGTTAAACCCCTGGACTACACCATACACACACAATTATGGATTTCACGAGGAAATCGGTTAAGTCACAGATTTTTGAAAATAATTTTGAATTTTGAATTTTTAAATTCAAATGTTTTGAAAATGGGATCGGGTTTAAATGTGAAAAGCTTTTGAAAATGAAATTTTGAAAGATGAAATTTATTTTGAATAACTTGATAAAGTTTGAAATTTAAACAATTTGATTTAAATTTAAATTCCAAAATGTGGAAGTGAATTCTATAATTTGAAACTAGGGATTAAAAATGTTATACCAGTTATATATGGGTTGAACCATTTTAAAATGTATTAATTGGGAATATGAATATGAATTAAGAACTTTATCTCAGCTAAATATAATTGGATTTTTCTGAAATGAAAACTATTTGTTCTCAAATAATTAAAGCTTTCACATAAGTAATGAACTTCCAATTTGTGTAGATTCCTAGTTTAAAATGAAAATGATTTCCAAGTTATAGAAACGGTTTGAAAGCTATAAGTTAAATCTTTGATTTAAAGATTTAACGAGTTAATACAATTGAAATGAAATTGTTTTGGAAATCTATGAATTGATCTTTGTGGAATAAATCTTTTTGTTTAAAGATTTGAAATGATAATTTGTTTAAACCATTTGAAAGAAAGGTTTGGGTTTTAAGTTGTGGCTTAATTGAAATCCCAATATCCATATGTTTTAAATATTGCACTCACTATTCGGTTTAGCCGGGAGAGAACCTTTGTGTCATATATCCCATTCCGAATATGTGATACGTCGTTATGGATAGCAATTGAAGACTGGTGGTGAAGACCGGATATTTTCGAAAACGAAAGGGTTTCTTGTCGATTGTCTCTGCACTGGCTGATCCCCGGTATAGAGATCTCCATATGTGATGGGAAATCCGGACGTGATTAGTGAATATCCGGATTACAAGGACTTCTTTGGAAGTGCCTTCGGTTCTGTTCGAGCCCGGAACAGACTTGTATGGATTGTGTGTCTGACATTACAAATTGAGATATAAAGCAGATTTCTTTCAAATACATTTCTGTTGGTGGCGGAGAATTTATTCTTTTAGCTTAACACCCTTCTCTGAGACATACGAGCTCAGAGATTATGTAGTTGAAGGTTATCAGCGATATATTCCCAATTTGGTAATGTGACATGCTAAGTGTTGCTGTGTAATGGTCATTGTTTGATCATTTGTGATATGATCATTTGTTTGATCATTTATCTTTGTGATCATTACTTTGATCATTTGTTGACCCAAAGCGTGGCTTTTTTTTAAAAAGCGTAGCTTTGTGGACGTGACTTCGTCGAACCTCACACCTCGGAATGGTCAAAACAGGAAAGATGCAGCAAGGTTATTAGGGGGTAGCGCCCCTTTAGGGTATGTTCATTTCCTTCTGGATAGAGGTGGTATCATGGTATGGAGCCCAGATACTTAACCTATGTTGTTACTGCAAATTTATTACTTTGTGGTTGTTGGTTATCGGGATCCCGGATAAAGGTTGGTTACGACCGGGGGATGGCATACTCGTGTCAGTAGTTACCCAGTTAGGGGTAACCTGGCCTTGTGTTGGCAGAGATCCGGTTAGGTTCTCGGGGACGTCCTTCCAGAGGTGTTCTCATGCGGCAATGGGAAGTTCCTTGGCCTGACCATTTGTTGGAAATCCAAAGAAACAATACGAGCCTTGTACGATTTTAGTTGTAGAACCTGCCTCCTCAGGAGGTAGCTATAGCGGGCATAATATAATGGTACCTATGCTGGCTAAGATTAATATTCTACTTTCGAAATGCTTTTCTGCACCGTGCACTTATAATAATAATATCAAAGAAATTTTCTGTGTACTAAGCATGTTTGACTATCATAAGAAGAAATCTCCTCCAAGTCTGCGTTTGCATTGTGTGTGTGGTGGGAGGTCTTATGGTAGTTTCATTTTCAAAAAGCATTGCGAATTTACTTTAAAATTCTCTTGTTGATTGTTTTTAAAGATAAACTGTTTTTGTTACTCACACCAGTCCCATGACTGACTCGGAGTTTATTGTTCCTTTCCTAATGTAACAACCCGCATATTTGTCGATTTTATATTTAAATATTTTATTTAAATATTTTATCGTTAGTCGGATTTTAGTCCGAAAAGCTACTTTTTGCATACGGTCGAATTAGGACTCGGGACCACTCCCATTGAGTTTAAAATGCTGTTTGCGACCTTTTTGAGTATAAGCTTTGATATGTTTGGAGAAAGTTGATTTTTGCTACTTTTTACTTTGGGTTTGGTTTTTGGGCTCAGCCCTATGTTAACTTATAATCCAAAACTGAACCACTCTCCCCATTCTCCCTTACTTCCTTCTCTTTTCAGTTTTCTTAGCTTTAATGGTGGGAGAGATTGGAAATTAAAACTCCAAAACCCTAGTTTCTCTTGCAAATCAAATTCCTAGCTCCAAACTCAAGAAGAACCCATTGGTAAGCTTCTCTTCTTCTTCTCCAACTTGTTCTCTTACCAATTTCAGAAATTCCTAAACCTAATTTTGGGAATGTTCTTGTTTTTGAGCATAGATTCAAGCTCATTTGGGTTGTTTTGAAGAGAGGTTGATTCTCCATTTGCTTTCAAGCTTCTTCTTGTTTGATTTTGAGAAAATGTGAGATTTTTATCTCATATCTATGACTATAATTATCTTTGGTTGTTGGGTATGAATTCCTAACACTTATTCATGTGCATTTGCTCTTGATTTGGATTGGTTTTGTGAATATTCCAATTTTTGGGTTTTTAAGTCAAATTTGTGTGAAATCCTTTTATGGATGTTTGATCATGCTTTTGGTGATGCATCGAGGAGCATATAGGGCCGGGTTGCCGATTGGCATAAACCCTTAGAGCCAATGTTCGTCCGGTTGCATTTTGGAAGAGTTTGCTCTTCATTTGAATAAGGCTGAAAAACAGCCCAGGCATGATTCAGTCGACTGAAAACTCTGTTCAGTCGACTGAACCTGGAACCCGAAAGTTTCCAGGCATGATTCAGTCGACTGAAAACTCTGTTCAGTCGACTGAACCTGGAAACAGAAAGTTTCTTGAACTTGGAAAATTTCCAGGTACAGGGTCAGTCGACTGAAAACTCTGTTCAGTCGACTGAACCTGCTGTTTGGGTCCATTTTGCCTTTTTGGATTGAATTTCCAATTTAAATCGATTCGTGATGATCCTATTTGTTGTTATCATTTATTATGACCTTGATGACTCCTTTTTAGGGATTTTTGAATATCCATTTCGATGGATCCTTTATCGATTTCTTTGGATTTTATTCACATCTTCGTATGTGAATTTTAGGATCGATTGTTCCTACAATCTTCTTTGTGATTTGTCACTTTAAAAATATAAAGGTTTTCTGTACTAGTAGTAAATATCAAAACTCTTTCTTCAAATGATTTCAACTCTACTTTAATACCAAATTCGTTTATAAAACAGTTTTCCTATCTATTAGTATATACAAACCTTTACCTCACTCGTATGAGAAATCTAATTAAACGACTTAGTAAAACGAGTGGTATGAAACGCTTGCGTTTACTTTGTTGGTTAATTCTTGGACTTGTTCGATTGAAACTCTTGTGACAATTTTCTGGTGGAGATCTACAATTTGTTCGTAAATATTTAAGTTAAGCAAGTGGTTATGGGACATGAAGCTAAACTCATATATTTACTAGCTTAGTGTTATTGACACTTCTCGATGATCATGACGATCATTTTTGTGATTTAGACTAGCAGTTGTGCGATGTCTCTTTGTCTGCTTTGTGGAGTTTCGACTCAAATTTGGTGGGGTAGCAACCCACGGTCTTCGGACCATTCGTGTGTCAGGTCTTCGGACCATTCGTGTGTCAAATTAATGGCTAGCTACCATGAGATAGCTTCTCGTTCATGTGTTACAGCTGTTGGTGAGTTTTCATGCTCCCGTTCATGTGATAGGCCTCCCCCCTTTATTTTGTGAAATTTCTAGATTTCGTGTGTCGAATTCTGGAGTTTATACTTCACCTATTTTTGTGATTTCTATTGATATGATTTATCAATTCTTGTGCATAGGTGAATTTGTGTGTCATTGACTGGATTTCTTGTGTTGATTTATGGAATTTATGTTTCGCCAACTTTGTGATTTCTATTGATATGATTTATCAATTCTTGTGCATAGGTGAATTCGTGTGTCATTAACTTGTTGTGAATACAAGCTTTGGGTATGATACCCTTTTTGGATCTTCGAGAAGATTCTTTGATATTGATTAATCGTTTGTTGATTATCATTTACATACTTATAGTAGTATGCCATTATGGATATTATACGCCTATGCCATATCTTATATGTCATTTATTGTGGCTTGGTGAATGAAATTAGGAGTATGACATTCCTTTTTATCTTGAGTAGATTATCGTGATATTGATTAATCTCTTGTTGATTTTCAATTACTTATATCTATCACAGCTTGGCATTGTGATTATTATGTGTTTAGTCATAACTCCTATTCTATATCATGTTATCTGATATTTATAGTTAGACTGATTCGTTTATTATTTTCTTATAAATAATACTCGGGTCAGACCGAGATGTTGCAGGTGCTTCGACTTGACTTCTCTCCGGGGATCCATTACTCTGACCTTTTGCTTACTACTTAGATTAGTAGTTTTTGTTGTATACATTTGAGATACAGACTCCATAAGGTATACTTATTCTTTGTGTAGTTCATGTAACTATTCTTTTGTGATATTGTGGATCTTTTTAGACCACTACTCTGATGTACACTTCCTAGTGTAATATTCATATCTATTTCCGCCTTTGTGATATGAATTGTCTGTGACTGATTTGTGTTATGCTTATTTCTATATTTGTTTTCCGAAGGATTTTTGTAGCCACCGTGTAGTAGCTTTGAGTTTGTGTCGGTATGTCGGACTTCTTCTTGAAATAGAATGCGTGTAATATTATCTGACATATCGGTGCTCGCGCAAAGAAATTACACGGATGGTCGCTCCTCAACAGCCTTATTCTCCGTGCTAGTCGACAACATTACTCCGTAGTGTTCATGGCTAGCATGGGTATAGAGGTGGGGCGTCACAGCTTGGTATCAGAGCCAAACTGCGGAACAATATGGAATATTATAACAAGGATCATTGTCCTAAGTCCATCTTAGGAGTCGTGCTTTAGGATTTAATTCGAGTCTTCGTACCGATTCATCCTATTTTTCTTATGATTCCTTGTTTATCTATCAAGATTGCTTGATATTCAATTTGGTGAATAACCTTTTTCTTCTTCTACTTTCTTTCTAAAGGAAGAGTAATGTCTAGACCAGGCCGCCCCAGAGCCGTGCCATCTAGCACTCCACCCCAGGATGGAGTTTTTATGACTGCTCAACAGCTTCTTGCTAATGCTCAAGCAGCTGGAGCTAACCCGGAACCTACTCACCCAAAGCCGGGATTTGCATGCTTGTGCAGCGATTACACCAATTTGGGTGGGGAGCCATTCAAAGGTTCCGAAACTGTTATTGAAGTCCAAGCTTGGCTTAGAACTTGCGATCGCGTCTTTTCGCGTATGAATCTTATTGACCTTCACCGAGTTCAGGTGGCCTCTAGTATGCTCCGAGAAAGAGCATTGGACTGGTACGAGCTTCTTATTTCTGAAACTAATGAAGCGGATCTCACTTGGGAGAAATTCCGAGAACGCTTCGAGTTGAAATTCGTACCGGAAGCTGAAAAAGTGACATTGGCTCGACGATTTATAGACCTTGTTCAAGGTGAGTCCTCCGTGACTGATTACGTCGCCTCCTTCGAGTCGCTTTCTAAATACGGGGTTGAATACATCAACACCCCTCTTAAGAAGAACCAGAGATTCGTCTATGGCTTAAACAAAAATCTCAAGAAGCCATTACTTCTAAAGTTAGAAGTTTCTTTCGACCAACTCGTTGATATTGCTCTTCGTCTTGAAGAGGCGGATAAGGAGAATGATGTTGAAGTGGTGGGTTCCAAACCAAACTTCAACAACAAGAAGAGGCCAAGCAAATTCAAAGGTCCCTATCCCAATAAGAAAGGGAGGCAAACAACTCCTGCTGAAAAGACCTTTTCCTCTACTCAAGGGAAATGCTATAACTGTGGTTCGAAAGAACATTTTGCGAACAAGTGTTCAAAGCCTCGTACTTATCGCTATTGCAAAAGCCCGGACCATTTTATGCATGTATGTCCCAAACTTTAAAAATAGGAGGGAGGGAAAGCTTAATGTTGCTCAAGCACCTGGCAACACATCTCGTAGCCAAGGTATTTCTCATTCTATTCTGGATGGAATTATTTTATTTCGTGATCGTCCTATTCAAGTTCTTTTTGATACGGGTGCGTCCCATTCTTTTATATCAAAAGAACTTGTTGATACTTTTTCTTTGGATGTTTTGTGTTTAATGACTTCTTTGAGAATTGCGAATCCGGTTGGTGGATCCGCAACAATCAGTTTATTGTGTAAAGATGTCGAGATTATTTTGTGTGATTTTTCTTTACGAGCCGATTTGCATGTCATGCGTTATTTAGGCTTTGGAATGATTTTGGGAATGGATTGGCTTAACTGTTATGAAGCTCATATCCTATGTCCTGAGCGGACTATTCATTTTCGACATCCTCAATCTGTTAATCAGGTTTCTGTTATTCTTAAAGATTCAGATTCTGCTTTGGTTGCATCTTTATATTCTTTAAATCCTCGTGATGACAATGATGATGATGAGGGTTATATTATTTCTCTTATTCACGTCGTTTGTGAATTTTCCGACATATTCGAGCCCGTTTTAGGATTACCACCTAAGCGAGCAATTGAGTTCAGAATTAACCTTATTCCTGGAGCTCAACCTATCACTCGTCCTCCTTATCGTATGTCCAATAAAGAAAATGAGGAGTTGCGTAAACAATTATCTGAATTGGAAACGAAGCAATTTATTCGCTCTAGTTCCTCGCCTTGGGGAGCTTCGGCTATTTTTGTGAAGAAATCCGATGGTACACTTAGGCTTTGCGTTGACTACCGCAAGCTTAATGATCTTACTATCAAAAATAAATATCCTTTATCTCGGATTGATGATCTATTCGATCAACTTAGTGGTGCTAAGGTCTTTTCACAATTAGACTTAGCTACGGGATTTCATCAGCTTCGTATTGCAGAGGATAGTATTCCTTTGACATCGTTCCGTACCCAGTATGGATCTTATGAATGGCTTGTTATGCCATTTGGTCTGACGAATGCCCCGGCCTATTTCGTTGACCTTATGAATAGAGTTTTCAAAGACTTTCTCAATCGATTTGTTCTCATCTTTATTGATGATATTCTTGTGTATTCAAAAACCAAAGAGGAGCATGAAAAACATCTTCGGATTGTGTTGGAAACTCTTAGGAGTAATCAATTAAAGGCAAAATTTTCTAAATGCCACTTTTGGCAATCTCGTGTGAAGTTCCTCGGTCGCATTATTTCCGAATACGGAATTTCCATGGATCCTTCAAAGATTGAAGCGATTCAAGATTGGAAGAGACCGGAGAGCGTGACAGAGATTCGTAGTTTTCTCGGATTGGCGGGTTATTACCGTCGTTTTATTAAAGACTTTTCTAAGATTGCCGTGCCTCTTACTAGCTTGACGAAGAAAGGTGTTAAATACATTTGGTCGGACAAATGTGAAGCTTCTTTTCAGAAATTAAAAGAGCTTCTTTCTGATGCTCCTATTCTTGTTATTCCCGAGGGGAATCAGGATTTCGTTGTTTATACCGATGCTAGTCGCATTGGTTTGGGTGTCGTTCTTATGCAAAGAGAACGTGTTATTGCTTATGCTTCTAGGCAATTGAAGCCTGCTGAGACTAGATATGCCACTCATGATTTAGAGCTCGCGGCTATTGTTTTCGCCCTTCGTATTTGGCGTCATTATCTCTTGGGAGAGAAATTTGTTCTTTACACGGATCATAAGTCTTTGAAATATTTATTCTCCCAAAAGGAACTTGATTGCGTCAACAGCGTTGGCTCGAGTTCCTTGCTCCTTATGATCTTGATATTCTTTATACCCCCGGTAAGGGTAATCGTGTCGCCGATGCTCTTAGCCGTAAACAACAAGCTGTTGTTTCTATGATGATATCCGAATGGAACGATCTCGAGATCTTAACCGCTTGTGAGATTCGCGAGCGTGTTCCCGATTTATGTTCATCTCTTGTTTTATGTAGCCTTGAGGCTCATCCTTCTCTTTTAGACCGCATTCTTGAAGCTCAAAGGCTAGATCCCGAATTGGCTCTTCTTAGCCAAAATATTAAGGATAAGATTGATATTGAAGGATTAAAAGACCTTGATATCAATTCTCATGGCGGCGTTCGGAGATTTGGTAGACTCATCGTGCCAAATATTAGTGATCTTCGTAAAGATATTTTAGAAGATTCACAACATTCTAAATTCACCATTCATCCCGGTAGTAGTAAAATGTACGCGGACATGAAGCGACTTTATTATTGGGAGGGAATGAAACTTGACATCGCTAACTTCGTTAAGCGTTGCATGACTTGCCAACTCGTTAAGGCCGAGCATCAAAGGCCCGGTGGGTTATTGCAACCTTTAGAAATTCCAGTTTGGAAGTGGGATCAAATTTCCATGGATTTTATAGATGGCCTTCCCCGTTCTCGTTCGGGTCATGATAGCTTATGGGTGATCGTTGATAGACTTACTAAATCCGCCCATTTTATTCCCGTTCGATCTAATCGAACCGTTCCTCTTTTGGCCAAAATCTTTGTCAAAGAAATTGTTAAATAGCATGGAGTTCCTACTTCTATTGTTAGCGATCGTGATCCATTGTTTACTAGTGGATTTTGGAAGAGTCTTCAAAAAGCTTTAGGAACGAAGCTTAATTTTAGCACCGTTTATCATCCCCAGTCCGATGGACAAACCGAGCGTGTTAATCAAACTCTTAAAGATCTTCTTCGTGCTTGTGTGCTTGATTTCGGTGGAAGTTGGGAAGATCATATTTCTCTTGTTGAATTTTCTTATAATAATAGCTTCCAATCTAGTATTGGTATGGCACCTTTTGAGGCACTCTACGGAAGGCCATGCCGATCTCCTTCTTGTTGGCTTGAGGCCGGTGAGAAGCTGGCTTTAGGTCCAGATTTTATTCGTGATTCCACCGAGAAAATTGAACTTATTCGACATAGGATGAAAGAAGCCCAGAGTAGACAAAAATCCTATGCCGATAACCGGAGAAGGAAATTAGAATTTTCTGTGGGAGATCTTATGTTCATTCGTGTTTCACCTATGAAAGGTGTTGTACGTTTCAGTCGATCGGGAAAACTAGCGCCTCGATATATTGGGCCATTTCCTATCATTGAACGTATTGGTTACATGGCTTATCGCCTTTTATTACCGGCTCAATTTTCTGCTATGCATGACGTGTTTCACGTTTCTCAACTTCGGAAATGTCTTCGAGATTCCGATTCTATTCTTGAGCCCGGTGTTGTGGAAGAGATTGAAGTTTCGCCTAATTTAACTTATGAGCAACATCCTATTCGTATCATTGCTTCAGAAGTCAAACGACTTCGAAATAAAGATGTTCCGCTTGTTAAAGTTCAATGGTCTTCAAATCCTAAGGATTGTTCTTGGGAATCTAGAGAGTACATCGAGCGAAAACATTCGGACTTTATGTTCTCTTCTTGTATATTGCGAGGACGCAATTTCTTTAAGGAGGGGAGTCTGTAACAACCCGCATATTTATCGATTTTATATTTAAATATTTTATTTAAATATTTTATCGTTAGTCGGATTTTAGTCCGAAAAGCTACTTTTTGCATACGGTCGAATTAGGACTCGGGACCACTCCCGTTGAGTTTAAAATGCCATTTGCGACCTTTTTGAGTATAAGCTTCGATATGTTTGGAGAAAGTTGATTTTTGCTACTTTTTACTTTGGGTTTGGTTTTTGGGCTCAGCCCTATGTTAACTTATACTCCAAAATTGAACCACTCTCCCCATTCTCCCTCACTTCCTTCTCTTTTCAGTTTTCTTAGCTTTAATGGTGGGAGAGATTGGAAATTAAAACTCCAAAACCCTAGTTTCTCTTGCAAATCAAATTCCTAGCTCCAAACTCAAGAAGAACCCATTGGTAAGCTTCTCTTCTTCTTCTCCAACTTGTTCTCTTACCAATTTCAGAAATTCCTAAACCTAATTTTGGGAATGTTCTTGTTTTTGAGCATAGATTCAAGCTCATTTGGGTTGTGTTGAAGAGAGGTTGATTCTCCATTTGCTTTCAAGCTTCTTCTTGTTTGATTTTGAGAAAAGGTGAGATTTTTATCTCACATCTATGGCTATAATTATCTTTGGTTGTTGGGTATGAATTCCTAACACTTATTCATGTGCATTTGCTCTTGATTTGGATTGGTTTTGTGAATATTCCAATTTTTGGGTTTTTAAGTCAAATTTGTGTGAAATCCTTTTATGGATGTTTGATCATGCTTTTGGTGATGCATCGAGGAGCATATAGGGCCGGGTTGCCGATTGGCATAAACCCTTAGAGCCAATGTTCGTCCGGTTGCATTTTGGAAGAGTTTGCTCTTCATTTGAATAAGGCTGAAAAACAGCCCAGGCATGATTCAGTCGACTGAAAACTCTGTTCAGTCGACTGAACCTGGAACCCGAAAGTTTCCAGGCATGATTCAGTCGACTGAAAACTCTGTTCAGTCGACTGAACCTGGAAACAGAAAGTTTCTTGAACTTGGAAAATTTCCAGGTACAGGGTCAGTCGACTGAAAACTCTGTTCAGTCGACTGAACCTGCTGTTTGGGTCCATTTTGCCTTTTTGGCTTGAATTTCCAATTTAAATCGATTCGTGATGATCCTATTTGTTGTTATCATTTATTATGACCTTGATGACTCCTTTTTAGGGATTTTTGAATATCCATTTCGATGGATCCTTTATCGATTTCTTTGGATTTTATTCACATCTTCGTATGTGAATTTTAGTGATCGATTGTTCCTACAATCTTCTTTGTGATTTGTCACTTTAAAAATATAAAGGTTTTCTATACTAGCAGTAAATATCAAAACTCTTTCTTCAAATGATTTCAACTCTACTTTAATACCAAATTCGTTTATAAAACAGTTTTCCAATCTATTAGTATATACAAACCTTTACCTCACTCGTATGAGAAATCTAATTAAACGACTTAGTAAAACGAGTGGTATGAAACGCTTGCGTTTACTTTGTTGGTTAATTCTTGGACTTGTTCGATTGAAACTCTTGTGACAATTTTCTGGTGGAGATCTACAATTTGTTCGTAAATATTTAAGTTAAGCAAGTGGTTATGGGACGTGAAGCTAAACTCATATATTTACTAGCTTAGTGTTATTGACACTTCTCGATGATTATGACGATCATTTTTGTGATTTAGACTAGCAGTTGTGCGATGTCTCTTTGTCTGCTTTGTGGAGTTTCGACTCAAATTTGGTGGGGTAGCAACCCACGGTCTTCGGACCATTCGTGTGTCAGGTCTTCGGACCATTCGTTTGTCAAATTAATGGCTAGCTACCATGAGATAGCTTCTCGTTCATGTGTTACAGCTGTTGGTGAGTTTTCATGCTCCCGTTCATGTGATAGGCCTCCCCCCTTTATTTTGTGAAATTTCTAGATTTCGTGTGTCGAATTCTGGAGTTTATACTTCACCTATTTTTGTGATTTCTATTGATATGATTTATCAATTCTTGTGCATAGGTGAATTCGTGTGTCATTATCTTGTTGTGAATACAAGCTTTGGGTATGATACCCTTTTTGGATCTTCGAGAAGATTCTTTGATATTGATTAATCGTTTGTTGATTATCATTTACATACTTATAGTAGTATGCCATTATGGATATTATACGCCTATGCCATATCTTATATGTCATTTATTGTGGCTTGGTGAATGAAATTAGGAGTATGACATTCCTTTTTATCTTGAGTAGATTATCGTGATATTGATTAATCTCTTGTTGATTTTCAATTACTTATATCTATCACAGCTTGGCATTGTGATTATTATGTGTTTAGTCATTTCTCCTATTCTACATCATGTTATCTGATATTTATAGTTAGACTGATCCGTTTATTATTTTCTTATAAATAATACTCGGGTCAGACCGAGATGTTGCTGGTGCTTCGACTTGACTTCTCTCTGGGGATCCATTACTCTGACCTTTTGCTTACTACTTAGATTAGTAGTTTTTGTTGTATACATTTGAGATACAGACTCCATAATGTATACTTATTCTTTTGTGTAGTTCATGTAACTATTCTTTTGTGATATTGTGGATCTTTTTAGACCACTACTCTGATGTACACTTCCTAGTGTAATATTCATATATATTTCCGCCTTTGTGATATGAATTGTCTGTGACTGATTTGTGTTATGCTTATTTCTATATTTGTTTTCCGAAGGATTTTTATAGCCACCGTGTAGTAGCTTTGAGTTTGTGTCGGTATGTCGGATTTCCTCTTGAAATAGAATGCATGTTATATTATCTGACATATCGGTGCTCGCGCAAAGAAATTACACGGATGGTCGCTCCTCAACAGCCTTGTTCTCCGTGCTAGTCGACAGCATTACTCCGTAGTGTTCTTGGCTAGCGTGGGTATAGAGGTGGGGCATCACACCTAAACTCTGGGTGCTCACTATTTTCCACACGAGCAGTCTAGAGTTGGGTTTTTCAGATAGTTAGATATAGTGGATTATGTGGAGTTAGTTCAGTCTTTGGTTCGCACCAGTCTTGCCTAGCTTGGTGTATTGTTATGGGGAGTTCGAGCTATTGCTGGATTGGTTCTTGGAGATGGAGTTCGGATTTGGAGTTCTTCGTTGAAGACTATTTTAGAGTAATTTGTTCTGTTGCTAGCATTATCTATATTTCTTTCCGCTGCTATTTTCTTGTATCTCTGATGTATATTGATATTCATTGTATCAAATATTGTATCTGTGGTGTATATCAATGCATTATTCTTTTTATTCCGCTGTGTTGTTTACTTGATGTTGTTATAAGCTCCGGCGAATCGGATTTGAACGGTCGAATCTACGGCATTCGAATACGATTTGAAGTATGGATGTCGATTTTCGAGCGAGCAAAATCCAACCCGTCACAACACGCAAGCTTCAGGCAGTGAGAAAAACATAAATCCAACTTTAAAAATTTATTTCTTGCAAATTTTTCAATGGAAAAATCTCAAACCTCTTCCTAAAATCCTATTTTTGAATTCTCTTCGATTTGGTATGGTCGTTGGAGGGTGCGACAAAGACTTGGAGGCTCGATATTTATTGGCCTCATAGCATTTTTCTAGGGTTCGAAAATTCTCGGAGATACTGGCATCAATTCGTATTTTGGTCGACGTTTTTGAACTCGTGATGGTGAATGGAGGCTCGGGAGTGAGTTTGGTGGTGTGCGGTTCACCATGGGGTGGCGCGACCGTTTGTACGGTCAAGGGGAGCACGGGCAGCTCGCGATGGTGGTGGGGGCCTCGGCCGTCGCGTAAAGGTGCTCGTCGAGTCGAGCTCGAGGCGAGAAGGTGGAAGGCGATGTCCGTTAGTTCGATCGATGATCATTGAGTGGTGTCAGTGGCCATGCGTGCTTAGTGGATGGGTTGCTGTGTCTCGTGCAAATGTTGACAGTGGGAAGAAGATTGGAGGGTAATTGTGTAATTTAAATTTAAGCTATTCGATTTTGAATTAAATTGTTGTCATCTTATAAAATGTATAACTTATGCATACGAGGTCCTATTGAGACGAGACTTTTTGCGTTGCGATTGTGATGACGAGAGCTTCGAAATGAAATTGGTTCGGACAAATTTAGAGACAGTTGAAACTTAAGCTAAAATTGGAAGTCGTCCGGTTTAGTTCCAAACCGGAACGTCTCGGCGACAACGGAAAAATCAAGATGAGTGTTTTATAACGCTCACAACGTACTGAATATCTTTATGCTAGTTTAATTTGACATTATGAAGTGTTATGATTTTATTTGTCGTTGTTTGATAAAGATTTAATTGTCATATAGCTTGTCATTTGAATTAACCGTTGAAAAATTAAATTGACAGTTAAATTGAAATTAAAATTGAATCGCGATTAAATTACCTGACATTGATAACTATGAAACTGCCATGAATTGTATTGTCTATTGGATGATGTATTTTGATGGATGTTATTGGTTGATATTTAAATGTTGGATGTCTATTTGCTTATATATACTGTTATGCATACATATGATACTGTGATCGGTTTAAGTAATATATACTCATCCCTGACATTTAATTTAAATAAATAATTACTTGGCCATAGGATAGAAAATTATATACGGACACCGAATTGGCTAAATTAATAATTTTTAAAATCGTTGATTTGAAATTTATTTAAATGTTTTGATTTAAAAGTTATAAATAGAAATCAATTTATAGAAATCGAATTTGTCGAAAAATTGAGTTTGGAATGTTGAAATAAATTTTGGTTAAAAGAAATTGGTAAGTAATTTAAGTTGAGACTTTGAAATTTAAAATTTGGATATGATTGAATTTCGAAAATTTATTTGTTTTAAAGATTGAACACTATTTCGAGCTTTGAGTATTACTAAGTAAAAGCGATATAAAAAGATATTTTGAAATCGAGCTTGGAATTGAATCATATTTGAAATTTGGTTTTAAACTTGAATATTGATGGATAATTTTGTTAAGTGTTATAAATGGATATTTTTGAAAATCAAGCTCCAAATCGATATAAATTGAAATTGAATTAATTGTAAGTGGATATAAAATTGAATTGATTTGAAGTCAAAGTTGACATTGTTTTGAATTGAAATCGAAATTGAATCGGTAGAATGGAAATTGAAATTGATTTAAATTGGGAAGTTATAATTGAAATGGTTTGGTTTTGAATCTATTTATTTTGTTTTCCAAATTTCTCAGTTATATAAACCACTTTTGAATACTTAAACTATTTTAATCTATTTTAAATCTACTTAACCCAATTTAAATTATTTTAAACTAATTCATCTACTTTAAATCCATTTTAAGACTTTAAGTATTTTTAAGTATTTTAATTATTTAAAAATACTTTAAACTACTTAAACTTTTTCTAAAATTCCAAACTGGTCAATAAGGTGAAATGTTTATGTTTAACTCTTGAATTTAAATACGAATTGGTTTAAATGAAGTTGCAACCTAAATTGAAATTCGAAAGGATTTTGAAATCGAAATGAGATATTGAGGCGGAAAATGATTTTTGTGAATGGAATCTTACATTTTGAATAGATACGATGATATTTGAAATGGATTCGATTTTGAAACGAATATGATATTTTGATATCAATTATGAATCGATTTGAAATATAAAAGAGCCATCGGCGTAATAATACGTAGTTATTAAAGAGACCGGGATCGGATATGGACATACTCTCTGTCGATGCCGAAAACCACTTTAATATCTATTATACGCGGAGTGTTGATCCAGAATGAAGTGGATGGTTTGGTGAACGCGTTGACTGAAGAAAGAGAACGATTATTCGATGACCCCTGACATGACTAAAACAGGAGCCGCGTCGGGCCATTGAGGTTCGCCACCTCTAGCGGACACACTTTTTCGATACCATATCTATTACATTTGTGATTCGATTTGGGTGCACCCCTTGATTTGGGGGTGTTGTTTCGCGGTGTTGGGGTAGCTGCTAGCTATGCTCAACATCAGTCCAGATCACGCAACTACTAGTATCCTAGTTGGTATCGCTCATGTACCTTGTCATACTGATTATCCTATTCGCGACCACTACGTTATGTTTTGTGTTATACCTATGGGGTACCCTCTGATAACCACCAGTTTACGGTGGGGCTTACGGTGCTGTATAGACTATGGAATTATAAAAATGTGTTAAGGGGATTATGGTAACGCCTTAACGCTATTTTGATACTTTATATTACTGATAGGCATTATCTACTTAGCGTACATTACTACATAGTAGATAGTTTAACGGATCCTTAAGAGATGGAAAATCCCGCAACATCTCTTGAGTTATTGCACGCACGTTGACACTGGATATGAGATGTCAAACCCCGTAAACATCTCTGACACCGTTACACTCATATTTATTTACGATTGATTTAACTTTCATGAGGATATTTTAGTCCTGACTCGAGTGTCTTGTCTTTTCATTACGCTCGGGTTAGTCCTGAGTTTTTCAGATTTTTGAAGATATATTCTAGAGGATGAAGACGAAGATTTGGTATGCTATTACTATTATTACCCTTGCATCATGCTATTTGCTGCATTATTTTAATTATTCTGTTGTATATGTATAACTCTGATGAATGTTGTATAAATAATTGTCAAAGTATAGTAAACAGCTTCATGAACTGTTTATTTGACTATTATATTTTATCGTTCCGCTGCGAGATTCTGTGTTGTTTCATTTCCTTTATTTCTCTTTCCTTTCTTTTCTTAATTACCCCAATAACCATCTGCCCTTTTAAATGGTTTGGAATCGACATGTGTACTCAATCGTCGGTTTAAACTGTCCAAAAAGGCGGGTCGTTACAAAATTTCAAATAATGTTTCAAATTTAATGAAGGAAATAGAATTTGGAAATTCTTATCAAAACTTCAAAACCATCAGGAGATAGAAATTGTGACGACCGGAATTTTTAAGCATTTGTAATTGGAATATTTAATTGATTTTAAATATTTAAAGGTTAATTATTAACTTACATTACGAATATCATAATTTATTTGACAATTAAATGGTTGAATTAAATAATTTGAACTGGATAAGCCTGTTAAAATATAATTTGAAGGCTTATAAAATTTATATTGATAACATTGGATATAATATAAGGGTTAAAATTAAATCTAACACTGAAGTGTTCAGTTTTGAAATTTTATCGTTTTAAATTGAATAAAAAAATAACCTTCCGAGGCACAGTCTCAGAATTTGACGAAACTAGTTCCATTGGGTCCGTAATATTGAATTATTATCGGATTTCAAATTTCTTTTTGATCGGAATTAGTGTGTGAGTGTACGAAATATAAACGTGCTGGAAATTTAAATTGATAAATACTCTAATGAAATTTAAGTTTTAAAAAAAAAAGTCGTGCCTTCTTGTATACACCTCCTTACTTTATTTCTAATCATGTGGCCCCTTCTTTCTTTTCAGCCGAACATTTTGGAAAAAAAAACCAAATATATAATAAATTAAATGATAATGGCTTCGTTCAGATGCTTCTCATCCTTCTGCTAAAACAAAACTTCTCGGCTTAAATAAAAAGAATGATAATAAATAGATAACGCAGAATCTTCAGCACCGAGTATTCCCTATTCAATTCGAAACCCATTCAATTCAATCAAGCTTCACGGCCGCTCGTGCGAGGAGTATTCGCGAGCATGTGGGAGGAGAGAAGCTTTCCAGTGGGGGTCGTGTAGAGATTCACGAGGCGATGTTTGGGAATTTTGCAAGCTCGAGGCTGTCGTGGGTGGGAATTCGAAGACCTAGGGTTTTTGTTTGTGGCTGTAATTGATTTCCGTGAGCAGCGCGGAAGCGACCACGCGAGGTGGCGCCGCGTGGAGGAGAGCGGCGGTGGCTTTGTGCTAGGGTTTCGGGTTCGTTGATTCTAGGGTTTGTGGCTGTGATTTTGCTTCGTGGAACAAATTGATAAGGTAATCGCTTGTTATCTCTTTCAGTTTAAATTAATACATAGATGAATATATGTAAGTTTAAAAAAAATTATAATTAGTTAATGATGAACAGAAAAAAAAGAAAAAAAAACAATGAAATAGATAACATATAATGATATGCAGTTCCAGTTTTAATTTGCAAGCAGAAAATAAAATAAAAAATTAATCTTAGTAAAGATTTTAAATGCAGTTTATACATATATCATAAAGGTAGTTTTATTTAGCACATGGTATATAATATTTTTATTATATTACCTATTTACACATCAGTATTTAGAAATATATAATAAAACTTATTTAATTATTTTTCCAAGAGATTATTTTATTCGATTCAGTTTTGAAAGTTAATTTTTAGTTAAATATTTTATTAAAGAGAAATTAGTCTAAAACTAAAGCCTTGGCTAATTAAGTTATTTAATGGTAAGTGATTTTTCAATTAGTTCAAATATTTATTTAAAAGAAAATTTATTTATAACCAATTTATAGTTAAAACCAAATTGTTAATTTTAAATTAAATTAACAAATGGTAATTTATATTTCGATCAGTTCAAATATTAATAAATCCTATAATGCTTGTTCAAGGTTAAAATCAAAAAGGGAATAAGTCGAGGTTGGATCGGATTGCAATTTCGAAAAAATAAAGCAAAGGTGAGTTAATCTCACTCAGTTTAAAATTTAAATTTAAGTGATTAAATTTAAATAATTGTTTGAATGGTTGAATTGAATGATGTGCTATAGTATAGTATATTTAGAAATTGGTATTATATGTTGTGCTAACGTCTGTGGATGCAGGGAAAGCAGATTGGAGGGATCCAACTGGATCCCTCAACATTTATTTAAATTATTTAATTTCCCTGTTATGATGATTTGATATTTTATGATGAATTATGTTGAAATATTGAATGCTATGGTGATTGGATATAATTGGATATAATGAATTTCCAAAAATATATAAATTGGATTTTTGGAAAGAAAATAAAGGAAGTGAATTTGTAAGTAAAATAATTATGGAAATTTGAATAAAATTAAGAATGAAAAAAAAAGTGACATAAGGATTCTAGTTAATAAATCTTGAGTATAGAAAGGAGATTTTTGAATAAATAGGAAGTTAATGAATTGTAAACTCCAATGCTAATATCTAAAGAACAAAACATTTATTTTAATTTTTAAATTTGAAATTTTGAAAGGAACAAAGAAGAAAATGGGAAAGCCTGAAATTTGTATATTTCAGTTAGAAGATTTAAAATCAAACAGATAATAATAATAATAAAATCCATAAGTAATGAATTTTGAAATAAACTTAGTAAGAAAAGAAATTTATTTCAAATGGAATAAATTGGAAATCAATTTGGGAAATTGATTTAAGTGATTGAAGTTAGAATTTTTCTCTAGATAGCCAAGTACATGTTTTTAAAAGTAAAATTTTAAATATAAATTAAAGGTTTTAAAGATGTTTTCTTTAAAAGAAAACAAGTTTCGTAAAATTTATTATTTCTTATATTTAAAGCCTAAAGTAAGTATTTTATTTTAATCTATTTTAGCAGTACTTATTAAGAATTAATTTAGTATCTTTTTTTTTTAAAGAATAGAAATCTAGTTTTATATTTTATTTAGTAACCTTATTTTCAAATATCCATATAGTATGTATTTTTAACAAATTTTTAAAGTAATTTTAACTTGAATGTTTTAAAGTATATTTCAAAGTAAAGTGTTTTAAATTATTTTAGAAATCTAATTTGGTGCTTGGTGATTTCAGAGGATATAGAAAATATTTGGGAAAGTTTATTCTGAAAGGAAGGATGATTTTGAAACTGTTTTCAAAGGATTGAAAATAGAAATATATCTTGTGAAGATATTTTGAGATTAACAAAAAATTTGGGAAATTATTTATTGTTTGATGGTTGTTTGTGAATATTAATTGATAGTTAAATAACCGACTATCAATATTGGACAAATACGTTGATCGTTTCGAAGAGACCGGGATCGAGATTTATTTCTCGAAAACCACTTCGATCCGGTTTGTACGTTTTCGTGTAAACGATTTTGGATTCGAAGATGAAGCAGTGAAGTGCAAGGGCTAGTCGCTACTAATCCTGAAGATATTTCCAAAATGGATGTAGTAGGAATATTGCCTTCGGTTCTGTTCGAACCCGGGACGGACTTGTATGGATGAATGCTTGCGAAAACATCGTCAGGTGGACGATGGGCATTCTAAGGGATATATTCTCAAAAGGCAACGCTTAGCCTCAAGCCTCACCAAATGGGAATGGCTGAAAATCAGGGGTTATGCAGCAAGGCTTCGCGGGTAGCCCCCACTGGAGGGTGAGGTCATCCCTGTCTAGATGTCAATTTTTTTCCGGCTTAGTGGGCGGTTGCTGATCCCAACCGTGGGGTGATCTTGCTCGAGACTGACCAGTAAGTGATGGTTCCGGTCTTGTGTTGCAGGGGAGTTAGGGTGGCTCCTCGGTACGCTGATCTAGACCAGGTACTGTGACAGATGGTACCCTAGTGCCTAGCCATTAGTTGGAATCCATTTTCCCTACGCGCCCATACGGTTTTGATTGTGCCCAACTATTGCTGAAACGTGAGATGCAAGCATTTCAGCTAGATTCTATTTTACTTTCTATAGACACTATTATAATATCAGAGGACTTTAATAAAAATGTTTTAGCTATTGTAAGGTAAAAACCCGACATGTTTATTTGTGGCATGGTCTTACGAGATGCTTTTGTTTTCAAAGGATTTTTGAAACTTTAATGATCAATTGGGTGTGATTTTCTCACGCTGGTATTCCAGACTGACTCGGGTGTTATTTAACTATAATGCTCTGGTCAGACCGAGTATTATAGGATACAGGATATGATACTGTGGAGCTCAGGAGACGAGCTGGATGACGATACGTACTCTCGTACTTGTTTATATATATATTTCCGCTGTGTTGAGTTGTTGTGTATCCATTTGTATGATATTGTTGTTGAGCTGTGATTGATGTACTATGATGATGTAATATATAAACAGAGATATTTGATTTTGAGTAAAGATTATTTATTATCTATTATATTTTGTTCCGCCGCGATGGTAAGATTCTGATGTTGTTATCTTTTTTCTTATTCTACTTCTTCTTCTTTAACCAAAATGTTTCGTATTTCTGTGCAACTTGAGTTGATTTAGGTAGAATAGTATTGACTCAAGGGGTACGGATTTGCGGGTCGTTTCACTTGGTATCAGAGCTTAGGTTAGTGAAAACCTTGGCTCTGGTGGGAATTACTCATTTAAAATAGAGTCCGTAGTACTCTATAATGAGTTTGAGCGTATTAATAAATATGAGCGCGTATTTGCTAGTGAATATAAATTGTTTTAATATTGTGTTGATTGGTTTATTGAGTGGCATATGAACCTTCGTCGGCACAGTCTAGACAACTGTATCGAAGGGGTTTCTAAACACTTGAATAGAACAATCGACACGATATTGTTTAAAATACGGGTAAATGAAATGCTTTTACCCAAAAACATATTTTGATATATAGAATAGTTTTTGAAAACTATTTAGTTAATATATGGTTGCTTGGATGCTAGAAATGATAATATTAAAGTATTATCATTGTTAAGTGAAAATTTAACTAGAAATTGAAATATAACTAAAATTTAAGGAATAAATTCATTATAAAATGAAATTTATAAATATGAATTATAAATGTAAACTATAAATTAAAATATAATTAAATGAGAATTTGTATAAGCATAAACTATACAAATGCATTATAGTTAAAATTTGAATTAAAATAGAATTTGAAACTTTAAAATCCCGGAAATTTGGAAGTGTTCTGAAGATAAAAGATAGCATTATTGTTTGGGGGTATTTATGAAAGGAAAGTTGTTTTAAATGGATTTTGAAAGTGAAATAGCATTGAAATCACTTGGATTATTGGAAAATAATTCTGATGATGATGGCCGCATCATCAGTATTCATTTTCGAATTTCTAAGTGACGGTTTCTGCCAAAATTTGATTTGTTCAGAAAAGCTAGTTACTATTGAGAATGTCAAAGGAAATTTCTTAAGGTTAAACCCATCATTGGTTTGACTTTTGAGAAATGTGATTTGAGATGTTGGAGATTTCAAAATGATTTGAAAACAAAGCCGGGAGTTTAAAATCCTGATGAGATAATTGTAAGCTTATAAATTGAGATGATTTTTAAATCATGAAGGAAATATAAGCTTTGAATTATGGAATTTAAATTTAAAATGAAATGAAGTTAATTTGTATGGGAAAATAAAATTTAACTGGATTGAGATTGATTGAATAAGTTGAAAATAATATCCATTTGTATTTGAATTAAATTGAAATCGAATTGAGATTAAATAAATCTGAGTTAAAATAAATTTGTATTGGAATAAGAATTCAATTAAATGGATAAATGGAAAATAAGCTGGATAAGGATTGGATTGAAATAAATAAACCAGAATAACGTATAAAAGAATTAAAAATCTAGGAAATAAAAATATGCTTGAGCTATAAGTAAGCGTGAATCTCGAGTTAAAAATAAAGAATGAATGTATTCAAGCCTAAAATGAATGAAATCGTGTAAATATTAAGTATGACTTATAAAATTTGAAAAGTGGGATACAATATTCCAAAATAAATATAGTTTGATGAATTGGAAAATAAAATAAAATAAAATAAAATCCAAACTTGAATTATAAAATAAATTTGAACTTAAGAAAATTTAAATGAAGAGATTTTGAGGTTTAAAATCAAGTATTGAATTATAAATAGGAGTTGAATTGCGAGTTTATGATGAAGTTTGGAAATAAAACTCAAGTGATAAATTAAATTCGACTTAAATTGTTGGTGAAGTAAATGAAATTGAACTGTGAGTTCATAAAATTGGGTGGTAAATTGAGAATGGATAGTGGATTCAAAACTTGAGTTATTAATTTAAATTTAACTTGAAGTGGTGACACATTAAATATAATTGGAAATGTATAGTATAAAAATGAGAGTAGATTAAAATAGTGATGGTTTGAATTGCGAATAAAATCCAAATAAGTGGAAATAAATTGGAAATGGTCATGTAATCAATTGAATGAGTTGAATCTGAAAAGTTAAATTTGATAATAACCAATCAAATGAAATTGCAGATTTAAAATGAGATTTAAATGGGAGAGAATTAAGTTGAATAAAGGAAAAGAAAAAAAAAGATTTACTTGAAAATAAAATGGGCTTAAGTATAAAATTGGAGTGAATAAACTTAAGCTAAAAGATGGAAATGAGTTGAATTGACTTCAACTTAAAATTAAGCTTAATAATAGTGGATTGGATTTAAATCAAGTAAAAATAAATTTTAATTGAAATAAAATTCGGTGAGTTTCCGATAATATTTAATGGAATAAAAATGCTTAAATAAATAATTGTAAACTATCTAAAATGTTAAGGAATTGAAATAACTTGGAGACAATATTAACAATTGAATGTTTTCAAGTTTAATAGAATAGTTTTAAATGAAACGCTAATGATTGGGTTGAGAACAAAATTAAAATGAAATGGGTCGAGCTAAATAATTGGTTGTGAATGAATTAAAATAAAAAGGAAATTTAATTGGTAATGGAGATGAACCTAAATTGTTAATGGTTTTGAATGAAGTGGTTTGGTTAATAAAATGAAATGCAAGTGAATGTGTTCAAATTTGAAATGCAATGAAAATGAGAATATATGGATTGTGAATAAATTTAAAAATGGAATAGAAGTAAGTATAAATTGAGTTGAAATCCATTTAAATTGGTTATAAAACATAAATACTTATTTATTCACATGGATCTCGTCAAATTTCATAGAATTAATTGTCATTGGATGTATATGGAAGTAATTAAGATGCTATGAATTGATAGAAGTGAAATAGAATTGATTTTGAAATCAGTTGAATTGAATATGAGTTTGGGTGGGGTTAAAATAAATTGAAGGTAAGAAATGGTATTGTAAACCATTAAAATTAAATGAAATGGTGTATGGATTGGTTGACACAAATGCGTAAGTGTTAGAAACCATATAAGTAGCTTATAAACGTTGTTTAGTTACATTGCTTTTAATATACATGTGTTGTAATTGTTTAAAATGAGTGAAATGTTAATAAACTTCATATATATGGCACTTACATGTTTAAATTGAGTAAGTACAGGTACCTGGAAGCTGTGAGGCTAGATTGGGTTATGCTAATTGTTAAAATTTTAACCCGCTTGCTTAAAAATGCTAAATAAGGTACGCCTACGCAATAAAAATAGGAAATATGAACTGTTTTTGATTTTTCCGACCGGGTGGGTCGATGTATATATATTTATCTGTTTTGTCAAATTGCAAAAGCTCCTCCGTACAAAGGAGACTCTACCAAAAAAATTCAGAAATTTTGGGAGTTAGAAAATTTTTGAAGATTTTTGGAAAATTGTGTTAACGACTATCGAATCCAAATTGGAAATTAAAATAAATTACTAAAGGAAACCAATTTGAAGTAATGATAGGAATTAGTTATTAATGAAAAATAAAATTTAAATATTCAGAGTTAAAGATAAATTGAATTCATATGGAAATGAAAGAATCGATATGAATAGAGATGGATATAAATTAAAGTGGTAAACTGAAAATAAATGTAAGAAACATATAAAATGCTTATGTTAACTTAAGTAAGGAACGGTGAATTTCTTAATTGGAAATTGATAATATAAATATATTCCAAGTTAATATTTGGATGAATAGATATTAACATTTTGTGAAAAAGTCGATAAAATGTTTTGGGATATTGTGATTGGATATTAGTGCTAAGCAGGATATGCAGGTAATATAAATGGAAAAGAGAATTGGCTTATGATTTCAAGAAGATAAATTTGAAATTCTCAACAAAAAAGTATGTATTTAAATTTGGTACGAAATTTGATTGGGATTTGGATCGAGCCACTTGGCCTTTTGTTTTCTTTTTGGAATTGGGAGGCCATAGAGCCATTTTGTAGTTGTACCGAGCTAGCCGCGCAAAGGAGACGTTGGCGAAATTTTTCGGAAATTTAGAGAGTTAGAAAAATTTTGAGAAAATTTTGATAATTCAAAATTTGGTTTTAAATTGAAACTCGAATGATTAAACAACTAGTATAGTTTGAAACAATGGGAGAGTTGAGAAGTTAATAAGAATGATAATGGGTCTTTTATAAAAAGATAGTTAGTAAGATGTTGAACTGTTTGGTTTTGGGGAAAAGTAAACGGGTTTTGAACCATTCTTCCTAACTAGTAATTAAGGGGACGAAATTCTTTTAAGGGGGGAGGAATGTGACGACCCGGAATTTTTAAGCATTTGTAATCGAAATATTTAATTGATTTTAAATATTTAAAGGTTAATTATTAACTTACATTACGAATATCATAATTTATTTGACAATTAAATGGTTAAATTAAATAATTTGAATTGGATAAGCCTGTTAAAATATAATTTGAAGGCTTATAAAATTTATATTGATAATATTGGATATAATATAAGGGTTAAAATTAAATCTAACACTGAAGTGTTCAGTTTTGAAATTTTATCGTTTTAAATTGAATAAAAAAATAGCCTTCTGAGGCACGGTCTCAGAATTTGATGAAACTAGTTCCATTGGGTCCGTAATATTGAATTATTATCGAATTTCAAATTTCTTTTTGATCGGAATTAGTGTGTGAGTGTACGAAATATAAACGTGCTGGAAATTTAAATTGATAAATACTCTAATGAGATTTAAGTTATAAAAAAAAAGTCGAGCCTTCTTGTATATGCCTCCTTACTTTATTTCTAATCACGTGGCCCCTTCTTTCTTTTCAGCCGAACATTTTAGAAAAAAAACAAATATATAATAAATTAAATGATAATGGCTTCGTTCAGATGCTTCTCATCCTTCTGCTAAAACAAAACTTCTCGGCTTAAATAAAAAAGAATAATAATAAATAGATAACGCAGAATCTTCAGCATCGATTCTTCCCTATTCAATTCAAAACCCATTCGATTCAATCAAGCTTCACGGCCGATCGTGCGAGGAGTATTCGCGAGCGTGTGGGAGGAGAGAAGCTTTTCAGTGGGGGTCGTGTCGAGATTCACGAGGCGATGTTTGGGAATTTTGCGAGCTCGAGGCTGTCGTGGGTGGAAATTCGAAGACCTAGGGTTTTTGTTTGTGGCCGTAATTGATCTCCGTGAGCAGCGAGGAAGCGAACACGCGAGGTGGCGCCGCGTGGAGGAGAGCGGCGGTGGCTTTGTGCTAGGGTTTCGGGTTCGTTGATTCTAGGGTTTGTGGCTGTGATTTTGCTTCCTAGAACAAATTGATAAGGTAATCGCTTGTTATCTCATTCAGTTTAAATTAATACATAGATGAATATATGTAAGTTTAAAAAAAAAATTAGTTAATGATGAACAAAAAAAACAATGAAATAGATAACATATAATGATATGCAGTTCCAGTTTTAATTTGCAAGCAGAAAATAAAATAAAAAATTAATCTTAGTAAAGATTTTAAATGCAGTTTATACATATATCATAAAGGTAGTTTTATTTAATAAAACTTATTTAATTATTTTTGCAAGAGATTATTTTATTCGATTCAGTTTTGAAAGTTAATTTTTAGTTAAATATTTTATTAAAGAGAAATTAGTCTAAAACTAAAGCCTTGGCTAATTAAGTTATTTAATGGTAAGTGATTTTTCAATTAGTTCAAATATTTATTTAAAAGAAAATTTATTTATAACCAAATTTATAGTTAAAACCAAATTGTTAATTTTAAATTAAATTAACAAATGGTAATTTATTTCGATCAGTTCAAATATTAATAAATCCTATAATGCTTGTTCAAGGTTAAAATCAAAAAGGGAATAAGTCGAGGTTGGATTGGATTGCAACTTCGAAAAAATAAAGCACATGTGAGTTAATCTCACTCAGTTTAAAATTTAAATTTAAGTGATTAAATTTAAATAATTGTTTGAATGGTTGAATTGAATGATGTGCTATAGTATAGTATATTTAGAAATTGGTATTATATGTTGTGCTAACGTCTGTGGATGCAGGGAAAGCAGGTTGGAGGGATCCAACTGGATCCCTCAACATTTATTTAAATTATTTAATTTCCCTGTTATGATGATTTGATATTTTATGATGAATTATGTTGAAATATTGAATGCTATGGTGATTGGATATAATTGGATATAATGAATTTCCAAAAATATATAAATTGGATTTTTGGAAAGAAAATAAAGGAAGTGAATTTGTAAGTAAAATAATTATGGAAATTTGAATAAAATTAAGAATGAAAAAAAAAGTAAAGTGACATAAGGATTCTAATTAATAAATCTAGAGTATTGAAAGGAGATTTTTGAATAAATAGAAAGTTAATGAATTGTAATCTCCAATGCTAATATCTAAAGAACAAAACATTTATTTTAAATTTTAAATTTAATTTTGAAAGGAACAAAGAAGAAAATGGGAAAGCCTGAAATTTGTATATTTCAGTTAGAAGATTTAAAATCAACAGATAATAATAATAATAAAATCCATAAGTAATGAATTTTGAAATAAACTGAGTAAGAAAAGAAATTTATTTCAAATGGAATAAATTGGAAATCAATTTGGAAAATTGATTTAAGTGATTGAAGTTAGAATTTTTCTCTGGATAGCCAAGTACATGTTTTTAAAAGTAAATTTTTAAATATAAATTAAAGGTTTTCAAGATGTTTTTTTAAAAGAAAGCAAGTTTCGTAAAATTTATTATTTCTAATATTTAAAGCCTAAAGTAAGTATTTTATTTTAATCTATTTTAGCAGTACTTATTAAGAAGTAATTTAGTATCTTTTTTTTAAGAATATAAATCTAGTTTTATATTTTATTTAGTAACCTTATTTTCAAATATCCATATAGTATGTATTTTTAACAAAATTTTAAAGTAATTTTAACTTGAATGTTTTAAAGTATATTTGAAAGTAAAGTGTTTTAATTTTTTTAGAAATCTAATTTGGTGCTTGGTGATTTCAGAGGAGATAGAAAATATTTGGGAAAGTTTATTCTGAAAGGAAGGATGATTTTGAAACTATTTTCAAAGGATTGAAAATAGAAATATATCTTGTGAAGATATTTTGAGATTAATAAATAATTTGGGAAATTATTTATTGTTTAATGGTTGTTTGTGAATATTAATTGATAGTTAAATAACCGACTATCAATATTGGACAAATACGTTGATCGTTTCGAAGAGACCGGGATCGAGATTTATTTCTCGAAAACCACTTCGATCCGGTTTGTACGTTTTTGTGTAAACGATTTTGGATTCGAAGATGGAGCAGTGAAGTGCAAGGGCTAGTCGCTACTAATCCTGAGGATATTTCCAAAATGGATGTAGTTTGGAATATTGCCTTCGGTTCCGTTCGAACCCGGGACGGACTTGTATGGATGAATGCTTGCGAAAACATTGTCAGGTGGACGATGGGCATTCTAAGGGATATATTCTCAAAAGGCAACGCTTAGCCTCAAGCCTCACTAAATGGGAATGGCTGAAAATCAGGGGTTATGCAGCAAGGCTTCGTGGGTAGCCCCCATTGGAGGGTGAGGTCATCCCTGTCTAGATGTCCCTTTTTTTTGGCTTAGTGGGCGGTTGCTGATCCCAACCGCGGGGTGATCTTGCCCGGGACTGTCCAGTAAGGGATGGTTCCGGTCTTGTGTTGCAGGGGAGTTAGGGTGGCTCCTCGGTACTGTGACGCCCCACCTCTATACCCACGCTAGCCAAGAACATTACGGTGAATGCTGTCAACTAGCACGGAGAATAAGGCTGTTGAGGAGCGACCATCTGTATAATTGCTTTGTGCGAGTACCGATATACCGGATAAAAATATAACTTTTCATCTCAAGAGGAAATCCGACATACCGACACAAACTCAAAGCTACTACACAGTGGCTATAATATCTTCGGAAACAAATATAGAAATAAACATAACATAAATCAGTCACAGACAATTCATATCACAAAGGCGGAAATAGATATGAATATTACACATGAAAGTGTACATCAGAGTAGTGGTCTAAAAAGATCCACAATAATACAAAAGAATAGCAAAACGTACTAGACAAAAGAATAAGTATACATCAAGGAGTCTAAATCTCAAATGTATACAACAAAAACTACTAATCTAAGTAGTTAGCCAAAAGTCAGAGGGATCAATCCCAAAAGAGAAGTCAAGCCGAAGCACCTGTAACATCTCGGTCTGACCCGAGTATTATTTAATAAGAAAATAATAAACGGATCAGTCTAGCTATAAATATCAGATGAAGTGATATATAATAAAAGATATGACATAAACATATAATAATCACAATGCCAAGCTGTGATAAATAAGTAAATTGGAAATCAACAAGAGATTAATCAATATCACAATAATCTACTCAAGATAAAAAGGAATGTCATACTCCTAATTTCATTCACCAAGCCACAATATATGACACATATATCAATGCCCATCGTAAAAGTTGGTGAAACATAAATTCCAGAATTCAACACACGAGATCCAGAAATCACAAGGAAAGGAACAACAACGTCGTACAGCGGGACGTCCGATGAACCAAATCACAATCAAAGGGAACAACGACGTCGTACAGCGAGACGTCCGATGAACCAAATCACAAAGACATAGCACGATGTTAGTCTAAAACCTAAAATGATCGTCATGATCAAAGAGAAGTGTCGATTACACTAAGCTAGTAAATATATGAGCTTAGCCTCATGTCCCATAACCACTAGCTTAACTTAAATATTTACGAACAAATTGTAGATCTCCACTAGAAAATTGTCACAAGAGATTCAATCGAACAAGTCCAAGAATTAACCGACGAAGTAAACGCAAGCGTTTCATACCACTCGTTTTACTAAGTAGTTTAATTAGATTTCTCATACGAGTGAGGTAAAGGTTTGTATATACTAATAGATTGGAAAACGGTTTTATAAACGAATTTGGTATTAAAATAATATTGAAATCGTTTGAGGAAAGAGTTTTGATATTTACCACTAGTATAGAAAACCTTTATATTTTTAAAGTGACAAAGCACAAGGGGGATTGTAGAAACAATCAATCACAAAGATCACATTCGAAGATGTGAATAAAATCCAATGAAATCGATAAAGGATCCATCGAAGTGGATATATCTAAAATTCCCAAAGAAAATAAGTCATCAAAGATGATAATAAATGATGACAATAAATAGGATCATCACGAATCGATTTAAATTGGAAATTCAATCCAAAAAGACAAATTGGACTCAAACAGCAGGTTCAGTCGACTGAACAGAGATTTTCAGTCGACTGACCCTGTACATGGAAATTTTCCAAGTTCAGGAAACTTTCTGTTTCCAGTTTCAGTCGACTGTGCAGAGTTTTTCAGTCGACTGAATCATGCCTGGAAACTCTCGGGTTTCAGGTTCAGTCGACTGAACAGAGATTTCAGTCGACTGAATC
This sequence comes from Allium cepa, assembly GCA_030765085.1. Lineage (NCBI taxonomy): Eukaryota > Viridiplantae > Streptophyta > Magnoliopsida > Asparagales > Amaryllidaceae > Allium > Allium cepa. The sequence goes on along the minus strand of CM060937.1, from coordinate 697,088,215 downwards.
ATGCCTGGGCTGTTTTTCAGCCTTATTCAAATGAAGAGCAAACTCTTCCAAAATGCAATCGGACGAACATTGGCTCTAAGGGTTTATGCCAATCGGCAACCCGGCCCTATATGCTCCTCGATGCATCACCAAAAGCATGATCAAACATCCATAAAAGGATTTTACACAAATTTGACTTAAAAACCCAAAAATTGGAATATTCACAAAACCAATCCAAATCAAGAGCAAATGCACATGAAGAAGTGTTAGGAATTCATACCCAACAACCAAAGATAATTATAGTCATAGATGTGAGATAAAAATCTCACCTTTGAACTAAATTTATGAAGATGAAGCTTGAAAGCAATGGCAAGAACAAGCACTCTTCAATCTCAACACTAGAAGCTTGAATCTAAGCTAAAAAGAAGAACATTTCCTAAGTTAGGTTTAGGAAATTTCTGAAATTCAAAGAGAGAATGAGTTGGAGAAGAAGAAGAGGAAGCTTACCAATGGGTTCTCATGAACTTTGGAGCAAGGAGATGGATTTGCAAAGCAAGCTAGGGCTTAGGAATTTCTATTTCCCATTCTCTTCCTCCATTTTTGCTTGAGCTTGAGTGTTAGGAAAATAGAAGAGAAGTGAATGAAGAGGAGAGGGGGATTGGGACTGAATACATAAGTGGTTAATTGGCTCAGCCCAAACCAAAACCCTAAGCAAAAAGTAGCAAAATTCAACTTTCTCCAAACATATCGAAGCTTATACTCAAAAAGGTCGCAAACGGCATTTTGAACGCAATGGAGGTGGTCTCGAGTCCTAATTCTACCGTATGCAAAAAGTAGCTTTTCGGACTAAAAATCCGACTAACGATAAAATATTTAAATATAAAATCGATAAATATGCGGGTTGTTACAGACTCCCCTCCTTAAAGAAATTGCGTCCTCGCAATAAGTAAGAAGGAAATATATTAAGTAACAACCATAGAAGCATATTAACACAAAAGAAAATTTTGAAATAGGAAGTTCACCATAAAGTGCACTAAAGAGTTAGCAAGAAATCTGGTGAAACTTCAATTTCCACAATAACACCGGGCTCAAGAATGAAAACCGGAATCCCTAAGGCATTCCCGTAGATAAAAGACGTGGGGGACGTCAAGAATAGCAGAAAATTGAGGCGGTGCAACGGCGTATTACAAAAACGGTACGCCCAAAAAAGCTAGAAACTCGAACAATTTAGGACATCAACGTAGTACAAAAACGGTACGCCCAATGAATCAAAAGCTAAGACATCGATGTAGTACAAACGGTACATCCGATGAACCAAAAGCAAAGACATCGATGTAGTACAAACGGTACATCCGATGAATCAAAAAGCGAAGACATTGATGTAGTAAAACTGTACATCCAATGAATCAAAAGCAAAGACATCGATGTAGTACAACGGTACATCCGATGAATCAAAAGCAAAGACATCGATGTAGTACAAACGGTACATCCGATGAATCAAAAGCAAAGACATCGATGTAGTACAACGGTACATCCGATGAATCAAAAGAAAAGACATCGATGTAGTACAACGGTACATCCCATGAATCAAAAGCAAAGACATCGATGTAGTACAACGGTACATCCGATGAATCAAAAGCAAAGACATCGATGTAGTACAAACGGTACATCCGATGAATCAAAAGCAAAGACATCGATGTAGTACAACGGTACATCCGATGAATCAAAAGAAAAGACATCGATGTAGTACAACGGTACATCCGATGAATCAAACACAAAGACATCGATGTAGTACAACGGTACATCCGATGAATCAAAAGAAAAGACATCGATGTAGTACAACGGTACATCCGATGAATCAAAAGCAAAGACATCGATGTAGTACAACGGTACATCCGATGAATCAAATAGCAAAGACATCGATGTAGTGCAACGGTACATCCGATGAATCAAACGCAAAGACATCGATGTAGTACAAAGGTACATCCGATGAATCAAAAGAAAAGACATCGATGTAGTACAAACGGTACATCCGATGAATCAAAAGCAAAGACATCGATGTAGTACAACGGTACATCGGATGAATCAAACGCAAAGACATCGATGTAGTACAACGGTACATCCGATGAATCAAAAGAAAAGACATCGATGTAGTACAACGGTACATCCGATGAATCAAAAGCAAAGACATCGATGTAGTACAACGGTACATCCGATGAATCAAAAGAAAAGACATCGATGTAGTACAAACGGTACATCCGATGAATCAAAAGCAAAGACATCGATGTAGTACAACGGTACATCCGATGAATCAAACGCAAAGACATCGATGTAGTACAACGGTACATCCGATGAATCAAAAGAAAAGACATCGATGTAGTACAACGGTACATCCGATGAATCAAAAGCAAAGACATCGATGTAGTACAACGGTACATCCGATGAATCAAAAGAAAAGACATCGATGTAGTACAAACGGTACATCCAATGAATCAAAAGCAAAGACATCGATGTAGTACAACGGTACATCCGATGAATCAAACGCAAAGACATCGATGTAGTACAACGGTACATCCGATGAATCAAAAGAAAAGACATCGATGTAGTACAACGGTACATCCGATGAATCAAAAGCAAAGACATCGATGTAGTACAACGGTACATCCGATGAATCAAAAGCAAAGACATCGATGTAGTACAACGGTACATCCGATGAATCAAAAGAAAAGACATCGATGTAGTACAAACGGTACATCCGATGAATCAAAAGCAAAGACATCTATGTAGTACAACGGTACATCCAATGAATCAAACGCAAAGACATCGATGTAGTACAACGGTACATCCGATGAATCAAAAGAAAAGACATCGATGTAGTACAACGGTACATCCGATGAATCAAACGCAAAGACATCGATGTAGTACAACGGTACATCCGATGAATCAAAAGAAAAGACATCGATGTAGTACAACGGTACATCCGATGAATCAAAAGCAAAGACATCGATGTAGTACAACGGTACATCCGATGAATCAAAAGAAAAGACATCGATGTAGTACAAACGGTACATCCGATGAATCAAAAGCAAAGACATCGATGTAGTACAACGGTACATCCGATGAATCAAAAGCAAAGACATCGATGTAGTACAACGGTGCATCCGATGAATCAAAAGAAAGGACATCGATGTAGTACAACGGTACATCCGATGAATCAAAAGCAAAGGCATCGATGTAGTACAACGGTACATCCGATGAATCAAAAGAAAAGACATCGATGTAGTACAACGGTACATCCGATGAATCAAAAGCAAAGACATCGATGTAGTACAAACGGTACATCCGATGAATCAAATAGCAAAGACATCGATGTAGTGCAACGGTACATCCAATGAATCAAACGCAAAGACATCGATGTAGTACAAAGATACATCCGATGAATCAAAAGAAAAGATATCGATGTAGTACAAACGGTACATCCGATGAATCAAAAGCAAAGACATCGATGTAGTACAACGGTACATCCAATGAATCAAAAGAAAAGACATCGATGTAGTACAACGGTACATCCGATGAATCAAAAGCAAGGACATCGATGTAGTACAACCGGTACATCCGATGAATCAAATCCCAAATAATTCGGAACACTGACGCAGTACAAAAACGGTACGTCCAATGAACCGAACACAATAAAAGGACATCGGACGCAAGTGCTTAAAAGGAATGAGATAAAGCTCAATAAAACGAAGTATACCAAAACGTCCGATGAACTTGATAGAAAAATAATTCCATTCAGACAACATCAAAGAATCAACCACTTGTTGCCTACGACAAAGCGCATTGGCAACACGATTTCCCCTTCGGGAATAAAAAGGAATATCAAGATCATAAGATGTTAGGAACTCGAGTCAACATGAAGTTCCTTATGAGAAAATAATTATTCCAAAGATTTATGATCGAGGTAGAGAACAAATTTCTTCCCCAAAGATGATGATGTCAAATTCCAAAAGCAAAAACAATAGCCGCGAACACTAGATCATGAGTGGCATATCTAGTCTCGATAAGCTATAATGATTTAGAAGCACAAGTGATAGAACGTTCTCCTTTGCAAGAGAATGGCATTCCAAACCAATACGACTAGTATCGGTACAAATAGCAAAGTCTTGGTTCCCCTTCAGGAATCACAAGAAAGAATAAGAATATCGAAAAGAAAGGACTTCTTTTAAATAATTCTCTTTCCCGAAAAGTTAAAACTTCCAAAATTACATTTTTACTTTTATGTAATAATCTTTCTACAAAAATTTTACATTTTTACAAGTCAATATATCGTGTCTGATTGTCACATCAAAGCGTTTAGGAAATTCCTATCGATAACGTTGATCAAGCCCATCGACCAAAATTCTTAAAGCACTCAACAGGCAATACAATCACAAAATCATATTTTATAGGATAAATAAATCTCTTAAAAAGTTTTAAGAATATTCTTCGTTCGTTTCAAGAACAAAATCCAGTTTTACTTATAAATAAATCTTATGAAAAAGATTTGCAAAATTTTAAATTTCTATTTCCATCCAAAATCCATAAATAAGAATGGTCTCATTGAAATTTTCATAGAATATTGGATTTATAAAACGGATGAAACAAGCTGGACAAATTGAATGACATAATAATTCATTCATAGGAATCATAACAAGTGCGGAATGCGATAAGTGAAATGCTAACTTCCGCAACTCGTAGCAAATGAAAACCGGTGGCAAGGTCGAGCTGAAAAGACCTTAGCACCACACAAAAGATTACTTAGGTGATAATCCTAGGACAAACTCAAAAATACCGGAAAATTTCTCAAACTACATGAATGAGAGAAATAACACTTTCCTTATAAGTGGGCTTAAGGAATAAAATGATGCCTTCAAAAATTTGAAATCGGAATCCCAAAGAAAAATAGAAATCTGCTTAACAGATAGAAAATGTCGAAGACGAATAGTCCACTCGAAAAATAGGATATGGGCCTCACGATGATCAAGCCGATCACTTCAAAAAAAATCAATTCCGAAGCCTAGGTAAAAATATCGGCTCGGAAAGAAAAGTCTCATAAAATAATTTCGACATTAATAAAGACAAATTGAGTGTTGCGGACCTACCATCCGGATTTGCAATCCTTAGAGAAGTCATCAAACCCAAAATATTTTCAAAGAAAAAGAATCAACAAGTTCTTTTGATGTAAAATAGAAACTATATCAAAAATAACATGAACAAGATAATCACAAAGCAAATGTCATCAAGGATTGAATGAAAAATACCTTGACCAAGAGAAGAGTTGCTAGGGGCCTGCAGCTTTCCTTCTCACTTGCTTGGAAGCTTAGGACACGAAGATAAAAGATGACCCGAACCTTTGCAATAACGGCAAAAGAGAGGTTTCGGGCACTCCCCTACATGGTGGTCTGTGGAACCACAATTGTAGCATCGTCCACGACTAGAGGTAGGAACCTTTGCTACCAGAGTTTGTTGCTTCCCTTTCTTATTAGAATCGGGGCCTTTGAATTTGATAGGCCTCTTCAAGCTATTGTCGAAGTTCCGTTGGGCACGCACAACTTCAACATCACCTTCATTATCGGCCTCTTCAAGACGAAGAGTGATATCAATAAGCTGATCAAATGAAACCTCAAGTTTCAGGAGTAATGGCTTCTTAAGATTCTTATTCAAGCCATAGACAAATCTCTGATTTTTCTTCAATGGGGTATTAATGTACTCAACCCCGTATTTGGACAGAGATTCGAAGGATGCGACATAGTCTGTCACAGAAGATTCACCTTGAACAAGGTCTATGAAACGCCGGGCTAAGGTTACTTTTTCAGCCTCCGGCACAAATTTCAATTCGAATCTTCCCCGGAATTGCTCCCAAGTAAGATCCGCCTCGACGATTTCAGAAATTAAAAGCTCATACCAATCCAATGCCCTTTCTTGGAGCATGCTAGAAGCTACTTGGACTCGATGAAGGTCAATAAGATTCATGCGAGAAAAGATGCGATCGCATGATTTGAGCCAAGCTTGAATTTCAATAACACTCTCGGATCCCCTGAATGGCCCTCCACCCAAATCGGTGTAGTCTCTGCACAAGCGTGCAAAACCGGATCTAGGATGAGTAGGCTCTGGATTGGGTCCGGCTGCTTGAGCGTTCTTAACAAGATCTAGAAGCTGCTGGGCAGACATGAATACTCCATCCTGAGGAGTAGCGCTAGATTGACCGGCGCTGGAACGGCTTGGTCTAACCATTTCTCTTCTTTAAGAAAGAAAGAAAGAAGAGGAAAAAGTTATTCTCAAAATGAATATCAAGCAATCTTGATAGATAAAACAAGGAATCACAAAAGAAAGTAGGATAGAACGGGACGAAGACCCGAATAAAATCCTAAAGCACAACTCCTAAGAAAGACTTAGGACATGATCCTTGCTAAATTATTCTATATTGTTCCGAAATTTGGCTCTGATACCAAGCTGTGACGCCCCACCTCTATACCCACGCTAGCAAAGAACATTACGGTGAATGCTGTCAACTAGCACGGAGAATAAGGCTGTTGAGGAGCGACCATCTGTATAATTGCTTTGTGCGAGTACCGATATACCGGATAAAAATATAACTTTTCATCTCAAGAGGAAATCTGACATACCGACACAAACTCAAAGCTACTACACAGTGGCTATAATATCTTCGGAAACAAATATAGAAATAAACATAACATAAATCAGTCACGGACAATTCATATCACAAAGGCGGAAATAGATATGAATATTACACATGAAAGTGTACATCAGAGTAGTGGTCTAAAAAGATCCACAATGATACAAAAGAATAGCAACACGTACTAGACAAAAGAATAAGTATACATCAAGGAGTCTAAATCTCAAATGTATACAACAAAAACTACTAATCTAAGTAGTTAGCCAAAAGTCAGAGGGATCAATCCCAAAAGAGAAGTCAAGCCGAAGCACCTGTAACATCTCGGTCTGACCCGAGTATTATTTAATAAGAAAATAATAAACGGATCAGTCTAGCTATAAATATCAGATGAAGTGATATATAATAAAAGATATGACATAAACATATAATAATCACAATGCCAAGCTGTGATAAATAAGTAAATTGGAAATCAACAAGAGATTAATCAATATCACAATAATCTACTCAAGATAAAAAGGAATGTCATACTCCTAATTTCATTCACCAAGCCACAATATATGACACATATATCAATGCCCATCGTAAAAGTTGGTGAAACATAAATTCCAGAATTCAACACACGAGATCCAGAAATCACAAGGAAAGGAACAACGACGTCGTACAGCGGGACGTCCGATGAACCAAATCACAATCAAAGGGAACAACGACGTCGTACAGCGGGACGTCCGATGAACCAAATCACAAAGACATAGCACGATGTTAGTCTAAAACCTAAAATGATCGTCATGATCAAAGAGAAGTGTCGATTACACTAAGCTAGTAAATATATGATCTTAGCCTCATGTCCCATAACCACTAGCTTAACTTAAATATTTACGAACAAATTGTAGATCTCCACTAGAAAATTGTCACAAGAGATTCAATCGAACAAGTCCAAGAATTAACCGACGAAGTAAACGCAAGCGTTTCATACCACTCGTGTTACTAAGTCGTTTAATTAGATTTCTCATACGAGTGAGGTAAAGGTTTGTATATACTAATAGATTGGAAAACGGTTTTATAAACGAATTTGGTATTAAAATAATATTGAAATCGTTTGAGGAAAGAGTTTTGATATTTACCACTAGTATAGAAAACCTTTATATTTTTAAAGTGACAAAGCACAAGGGGGATTGTAGAAACAATCAATCACAAAGATCACATTCGAAGATGTGAATAAAATCCAATGAAATCGATAAAGGATCCATCGAAGTGGATATATCTAAAATTCCCAAAGAAAATAAGTTATCAAAGATGATAATAAATGATGACAATAAATAGGATCATCACGAATCGATTTAAATTGGAAATTCAATCCAAAAAGGCAAATTGGACTCAAACAGCAGGTTCAGTCGACTGAACAGAGATTTTCAGTTGACTGACCCTGTACATGGAAATTTTCCAGGTTCAGGAAACTTTCTGTTTCCAGTTTCAGTCGACTGTGCAGAGTTTTTCAGTCGACTGAATCATGCCTGGAAACTCTCGGGTTTCAGGTTCAGTCGACTGAACAGAGATTTCAGTCGACCGAATCATGCCTGGGCTATTTTTCAGCCTTATTCAAATGAAGAGCAAACTCTTCCAAAATGCAATCGGACGAACATTGGCTCTTAGGGTTTATGCCAATCGGCAACCCGGCCCTATATGCTCCTCGATGCATCACCAAAAGCATGATCAAACATCCATAAAAGGATTTTACACAAATTTGACTTAAAAACCCAAAAATTGGAATATTCACAAAACCAATCCAAATCAAGAGCAAATGCACATGAAGAAGTGTTAGGAATTCATACCCAACAACCAAAGATAATTAGAGTCATAGATGTGAGATAAAAATCTCACCTTTGAACTAAATTTATGAAGATGAAGCTTGAAAGCAATGGCAAGAACAAGCACTCTTCAATCTCAACACTAGAAGCTTGAATCTAAGCTAAAAAGAAGAACATTTCCTAAGTTAGGTTTAGGAAATTTCTGAAATTCAAAGAGAGAATGAGTTGGAGAAGAAGAAGAGGAAGCTTACCAATGGGTTCTCATGAACTTTGGAGCAAGGAGATGGATTTGCAAAGCAAGCTTGGGCTTAGGAATTTCTATTTTCCATTCTCTTCCTCCATTTTTGCTTGAGCTTGAGTGTTAGGAAAATAGAAGAGAAGTGAATGAAGAGGAGAGGGGGATTGGGACTGAATACATAAGTGGTTAATTGGCTCAGCCCAAACCAAAACCCTAAGCAAAAAGTAGCAAAATTCAACTTTCTCCAAACATATCGAAGCTTATACTCAAAAAGGTCGCAAACGGCATTTTGAACGCAATGGAGGTGGTCTCGAGTCCTAATTCTACCGTATGCAAAAAGTAGCTTTTCGGACTAAAAATCCGACTAACGATAAAATATTTAAATAAAATATTTAAATATAAAATCGATAAATATGCGGGTTGTTACAGGTACGCTGATCTAGACCAGGTACTGTGACAGGTGGTACCCCAGTGCCTAGCCATTAGTTGGAATCCATTTTCCCTACGCGCCCGTACGGTTTTGATTGAGCCCAACTATTGCTGAAACGTGAGATGCAAGCATTTCAGCTAGATTCTATTTTACTTTCTATAGACACTATTGTAATATCAGAGGACTTTAATAAAAATGTTTTAGCTATCGTAAGGTAAAAACCCGACATGTTTATTTGTGGCGTGGTCTTACGAGATGCTTTTGTTTTCAAAGGATTTTTGAAACTTTAATAATCAATTGGATTTTTGAAACTTTAATAATCAATTAGCTGTGCTTTGATCATCAAATGCTCAACAGCACTTCGTACTCCACATTACCAATTTGGGAATGTATCACTAGTAACCATCAACTACATAACCTCTATGGGTGTTAAGCTAAGAGAATAAATTCTCTGCCACCAACGGTAATATATTTGATAGAAACCAGCTTTACATCTCAAATTGTAACATCAGACACACATCCATACAAGTCGGTTCCGGGATCGAATGGAACCGAAGGCACTTACAAAGAAGTCATTGCAATCCCGATATTCACTAATCACGACCGGACTTCCCATCGCAAAGGGTAATAAATTTCTATATCGGAGATCAGCCGATGCAGAAATATTCGACGGTAATCCTTCCGTTTTCACAAATATCCGGTCTTCAACACCGGTCATCAAATGCAATCTATAACGACGCATCACATGTTCGGAATGGGTAATACGACCCTAGTTCCTTTCTCGGCTAACCCGAATAGTGCGCGCTTATTCAAAAATAAGTGTAGCATTCAAATTCAAGCAATCACAACAAATACCTATTTAAAGGTAAATATTGATAGTCGGATTATTTAACTATCAATAGGCGTGTTCAACATCACCAAATTCCGAATAATTTCCCAAATTATTTACTTTCCAAAATATCTTTACTAGATATATAATTTCCAAACTTCAACCGTTTGAAAACAATTTTCAAATCACTTTTCACCTTTATCTCCTTTGAAAACAAATTTCAATCATTTTCCTTACGCGGAAATACTTTCATTTCAAAATGGTTCATTCAAACCAATTAAATAAATCCTTAACGATTTACTTTATATTTACGTTCCAAATCCGTAAATTTATTCTCACACTTCAAAAATAAATCAACGTTAACTTTTAAACAAATTCCCCTTTCTTTTATAAATTCCATAGTGAATTTACAATTCCAAAAATATCTATGAATATACGATTTCAATTATTCATTTTCAATTTATCTTCAAAAAGATAAATTCTCAAAACGTTTCATTTCACATTGGAAAAACATTTCCGTACTTATTTAGTAATAAGTAATTTACAAATCCATTTATTTTCAACACTTGGAAAATAATTGATATACTTAAATCAAAATTAAGTGTATATTTCATTCTTTAAGGAAAACGTTCTTTTAAACACATTAGTTTGAGCAAAAACGAATGTTGCATAAAACATCGTTACGACGGCCCAAAATCACTAGTATAGGGATTCGAAATTAAAATAGAAATATAAATCCCAATACTCTACAAAATATTTCCTTTCGGAAATCATTTACTATAACAACAGTGTTATAGTCCATCATTTCCTTCTATTTCTCGAGAACATCTATTTCAACAGTGAATGTTGAAATCTATGTTTTCGATGTTTAATACATTTTAAAACATTGTTAAAACGATTAACTTCATTTTATAATATTCATTTTCCCAAGCATATCCATTTTATTTAATAATATATTCACTGTCCAAAATCGTGAATATACTTCCTTAACCAATTTCAACATTCAATTTATCAAATTCCATTGATTTCGAATTTATAAACAATGTTTATAGATCCCATTTCTATTTATAAACTTCGATTTATAAATCTCCTTTATTAATTCAATTCAATTTATATATCTCAAATATATACCAAAATTCCATATTATAAGTTAGATACTTATAATTCATTTATTTACAAAATCTATTTGTTTTTATAACTTCACGATTTATAAATCGATAAATTTCATTCACTTAAGAAATCCAATCATTCTTCATTTTAACACTAACAAAAAAGCTTGTTTTATAATTCCTATATTTTTAATTTATAAATATCAAATTTTAAATCTTTTATATAAATCGTTTTTACAACAATTCAAAAATCCCAATTTAACAAAACTTATTCTTTTAATAACTTACAAATCGTTACTTAAAGCTTATATATTTCAAAATCATACTTAAGTATTATTTTCCAAAAATCATAACTTTTATGAAAATAAAATTATAACGTTTATTTATTTTAACAATTCAAAATTTAATAAAATGTATACTTTCGAAAATCACTTTAAAAATTCCTTTTAAAATCAAAATCATTATTTTAAAACTTCAAAAATGGATCCGATGATGCAACAACACCAAATAGTCAATCATGACAAACCAAACATCATATATCAATATGATAACCAACAAATATCACAATATATGTAAATAAATCAATATAGTTGAGGAATCCAGTTGGATCCCTCTAACCCGTTTCTCTGCATCCAAAGATGTTAGCACAATACCAATTCCATTCCAGTACGGAATTATCGCGGTATATGGGATTTATAAAAATATTATCCGCTTAATAGGCGGCGCAATAGTGTCTCATCCGCTATATAATGCGGGAAAATCAATTCCAAGTACATATATAATACCAATTTCACTATACGGTGAAATATTCGCGGTATATGTTTTTAATAAATAACCTCCGCTTACTAACGGCGCATAATGTCTATTTCATTCAACAGATAGCAATCATCATTCAAATATACAATCAAGCAATTTTAAATCTAACTATTTAAAATTTAAATCGAAACCGATTCGATTGAGTGAGAAGTTCTCACCTTGATTTCAATTCCATTTCAGCGTTTTATTTCGAATAAAATTAAACGTGCGTTTAATTTTACCCGAAATTTTCACTGACTCCAATCGATTCCAATCCAATTCCATTGCGTAGTATTCGTCAATACGGTTCCAACGCATCTGGTTTCGTCCAAAACGGACCTCGTATGAAAGAGTTATACAGTTTTTAAGGTTATACGAATTTAATATATAATAAATTAACAATTTCTTTTTATTTATAACCTTAAAAAAATCTGGGCCGTCCATCCCTAAGCCCCAGAATCTAGGCCGTAGCCTCTTTCTTCCCCAACACAGTTAATCCACGCACATGATAACCCACGGCCGCCACTACATCATCAATTTTCGTGACCAACTCCAAACGTTTGAAGATGATCAACCTCCACCATTCGAAAGCTCGTGACAAGAGCTACCTTCGGCCAAAAGCCGGTTGAACTCGGCCCCCCACTCTCTCAAAAAGTGTGCGCGACCGTCCACAGTTCCAACTCCAATAGCCATCAATCTGCAGCTCCATATACGATCATAGCCGTTGGATATCTTCGTCTCGACGAGCCTGACATTTTTCTAGTTGAAAGTTTCTGGAATTGTTGCTTGGATTCGAAGAAATTGAGGGAGAAAGAAGAGTGTGTTTCAGCCATTGATAACAAGGGTGACGGCCTGTAACTAGGGTTAGGGTTTTGCAATAAATTTGTGAATAAATGGTCCTTTTATAGAAAATTGACGAATTACTATTCATCCAAAAATTTCCGAACTCCAAACGAAGCATGCCGGTAGGCGTTTCTAAGGTTTACCCCGCGTTCCGAACACAATGGAACATGTTTCGGAGGCTAATTCGATAATCTGTGCGAGTTACCGCAATAAACGATCGATTTCAAATTAAACCGATAAAACGAATTTTCTATGCGTTTTGGCCTGCCCTGGACAAACGATAAATCCGATTGACACGAAATTTGAAACCATACAATAATATCACATTACGGTTCCGATGAAACTGGTTTCGTCGAAATCCGAGACTGTTTGAAAAATGACTATTTTAACTCGTCAATTAAATATTAAAACAATTTCGATGCGTTTCGAGCTGCCACGGTCAAACGAAAACTCAGATTGCTACAAAAATTGAAATCCGATAATAACAAACTATTACGGATCCAATGGAACTAGTTTCGTCCAATTCTGAGCCTGTTCGAAAATTGGCTATTTTTCAGTCGATAATTAAATATTAAAATATTCAATTTCACAAATAAACTTTTAATTTAATTTTAAAAGTTCTGTAACATCTCTATAACTTCAATATGATTAAATAAAATTTTACAAATCATTTTCAATCATATTAAACTCGATTTTCAATTATTTCTGCAATTTCAACTATTAAATAATCGATTTAATTATCCAATTAAATCCAATATTCGAAAATAAATTATTCGACCTATAAATTTCACTTATTAATATTTAAATTCAATTAAATATTCAAATTTTAATTAACAAAATTCTGGGTCGTTACATACTTCCCCCCTTAAAAGAATTTCGTCCTCGAAATTATCAAGTAAGAAAAGTTACATAATCCATTAACTTTCCAAAACAAACCATTCAATTTAGATTTTTATAAATCTCTTAAGTGTTTGACTTTCCCAAAATTCATAGTTAAACTTCTTACGACGCGTAAATCGGAGTTTGGAAATCCCGGATGAATAGTGTTCAAAAAAATTCTCTATAAATAGCCACCATCACAACTAAAAAAAAAATTTATAACCTAACCCTAAATCTATAACGCAGCCGCCACCCCCTCAACCCATGGTCAGAAATTCACGAGCTTCTCCTCCAATTATCTCCCAATCCACTCAATGATTTCGAAATCTTCCAACTACAAAATGAAAGAGGGTGTTGAGACCTTTAAAGTGGACGGCTACGATCGTATATGGCATCATGGATTATCGGCAATTTCCATTTAAAACCAGTATGTTCGAGCTCGCGTATCAAGGCAAGGAAGCGACCGAGCTCTGAGACTTTTGGGTCGAGTGTGGCTCTTGCGAAGGGGGTCGAAGTGGTGGTCATTGATCTCTGCAAAAATGATCGTGGTGGCGTGCGAAATTAGATGAAGGTGGCGGCAGTGGGTAGGTTACGTTCGAACCTGGAGAGCACGCGTGGGAAGATAAAGATGTTCGGCCGTGATTTGCCTACAGAAAATTGGACGGTGATGATGGACTAGGGTTTAAAAATTATGAAGTTAATTTGTAAATTATGAATATAAAATTCGTGTAACTTCATAAATGCATATCTTTTTCATACGAGGTCGAAAAATTACGAATCAAATTGCGTTGGAATCGTATGGACGAGCACTGCGCGATGGTGTTGGATTGGAGTCGATTGGAATTAGTGAAAATTTTGGGTAAAATTAAATGCGCGTTTAATTTTATTCGAAATAAAAGCTAAAAACAGAATTAAAACCAAGGTGAGAACTTCTCACTCAATCGAATCGGTTTCGATTTATAATTTAAATAGTTAGATTTAAAATATTTGAATGCATGTTTGAATGATGATTTTTATCTATTGATTGTTAAAATAGACATTATGCGTTGTTAGTAAGCGGATGTTATTTATTAAAAACATATACCGCGAATATTTCGTAAACAGTGAAATTGGTATTATATATAATAGCAATATATATATATTGGCATATGTATATATTGCAGTTGTTGATTTCCCGCATTTTTTTTAGCGGATGAGACCCTATTACGCCGTCTATTAAGCGGATAATATTATTAATCCCATATACCGCGATAATTCCGTACTGGAGCGGAATTGGTATTGTGCTAATGTTTGTGATGCAGGGAAACAGGTTTTAGGGATCCAACTGGATTCCTCAACTGTATTGATTTATTTACAGATATTTTGATATTTGTTGATAATCATATCGATATATGATATTTGGATGTCGTGATTGACTATTTGGTGCTGTTGCATCATCGGATCCATTTTTGAGTTTTAAAATAATGATTTTGGTCATTAAAGGAATTTTTAAAGTGATTTTTCAAAGTATATGTTTTATTAAAATTTTGAATTGGTTTATTTTAAATAAATTAACGTTATAAGTTTAATGTTATAAAAGTTATAATTTTTGTAAAATATAACCAAATTAAGATTTTTGAAATAAATAGTGATTATTTATAAAATAGTTTAATTGGGAATTTTGAATTATTATTGACGGTTTATATAAAAGATTTATAAAATTTGATATTTATAAATTTAAAATACTGGAATTATAAAACGAGTTTTTATAAGTAATAGAGTGAAATAAAAGTGGATTTCATAAGTGAATTGAAATTTATAAATTTATGAAATATGAAGTTATAAATATAAAAAGGTTTTGTAAAATAAAAGATTTATAAGAGATTAGCTTATAAATGGGATTTTGGGCATTTAAAATGAGATATAAAAAGGGTTTTTATAAATAGAAGTTTATAAAAATATAAATGGAGTTTATAAACGTTGTTTATAAATCCGAAATCAATTGAATTTGATAAGTTGGATATAGGAATATATGAAAGGATTATATTCACGATTTTGGACAGTGAATATATTATTAAATGAAATGGATATGTTCTTGGGGAAGGAACATTATGAAATGAAGTTAATGATTTTAAAGACGTTTAAAATGCATTAAGTATCGAATACATAGATTTCAACATTTATTGTTGAGATAGACGTTTCGAGACATAGAAGGAAATGGTGGACTATAACACTGTTGTTATAGTAAATGGTTTCCAAAAGGAAATATTTTGTATAGTATTGCGATTTATATATCTATTTAAACTTTAATCCCTATACTAGTGATTTTTGAGTCGTCGTAACGATGTTTTACACAACATTCGTTTTTGACCCAAATAAATGTGTTAAGAGAATGATTTCCTTAAAGAATGAAATATATACTAAATTTTGATTTAAGTATATCGAATATTTTCAAATATTGAGAATAAATAATATTGAAAATATTGAAAATAAATAGTTTTGTGATGTACTTATTGTTTGATAAGTATGGAAATATTTTTCCAATGTGAAATGAATGTTTAGAATTTATCCTTGTAAGGTAAATTGAAAGTGAATATTGAAAATCGATTGAAAATCGTATATCATAGATATTTTGGGATTATAAATTCACTATGGAATTTATAAAAGAAAGGGGGAATTAGTTTAAAAATAAACGTTGATTTTTTTTTAAAGTGTGGGAATAAATTTACGAACTTGGAACGTAAATATATAAAATAAATCGGTAGGGATTTATTTAATTGGTTTAAATAAACCATGTTGAAATGAAAGAAATTCCGCGTAAGGAAAAGTGATTTGAAAATGTGTTTTCAAATGGTTGAAGTGTGGAAAATATATATCTAGTAAAGATATTTGGAAAGTAAATAATTTGGAAAATTATTTGGATTTGGTGATGTTGAGCATACCTATTGATAGTTAAATAATCCGACTATCAATATTTACCTTTAAATAGGTATTTGTTGTGATTATTGAATGCCACACTTATTTTTGAATAAGCGCTCACTATTCGGGTTAACCGGGAAAGGACCTTGGGGTCGTATAACCCATTCCGAGTATGTGATACGTCGTTATGGATTGCATTTGATGACCTGTGTTGAAGACCGGATGTTTGTGAAAACGGAAGGATTACCGTCGAGTTACTCTACATCGGCTGATCTCCGATATAGAGGTTTTATCACCCTTAGTGACGGGAAGTCCGATCGTGATTAGTGAATATCCGGATTGCAAGGACTTCTTTGTAAGTGCCTTCGGTTCTGTTCGATCCCGGAACAGACTTGTATGATTGTATGTCTGACATTACAAATTGAGATATAAAGCTGATTTCTTTCAAATATATTTCTGTTGGTGGCGGAGAATTTATTCTCTTAGCTTAACACCCTTCTCTGATACATACGAGCTCAGAGGTTATATAGTTGAAGGTTATTAGTGATATACTCCCAATTTGGTAGTGTGGCATGCAGAGTGTTGCTGTGAAATGATCATTGTGTTGATCATTTGTGATAGGATCATTTATTTGATCGTTTATCTTTGTGATCATTTGTGGACCCAAAGCATGGCTTTTGTATAAAGTATGTTTTTGTGGACGAGACTTCGTCGGACCTCACACCCCGGAAATGGTCAAAACAGGAAGGATGCGGCAAGGTTATTAGGGGTAGCGCCCTTTAGTGTATGTCATTCCTTCTGGATAGAGGTGGTATCATGGTATGGAGCCCAGATATTTAACCTATGTTGTTACTGCATATTTTGTGGTTGTTGGAAATCGAGGATCCTCGGATAGATCGGTTACGATCGGGGGATGACATATTCGTGTCAGTAGTTACCCACTTAGGGGTAACCCGGCCTTGTGTTGACAGAGATCCGGTTTGGTTCTCGGGGATGTCCTTCCAGAGGCATTCTCATGTGGCAATGGGAAGTTCCTTGGCCTGACCATTTGTTGGAAATCCAAAGAAACAATACGAAACTTGTACGGTTTTAGTTGTAGAACCTGCCATGGAATGTGGCGGTAACCTGCTATTGAACATGGTTAGCTATAGTAGGCATACGATAATGGTTGTATGTTGGCTGAGATTTATATCTTTATTTTCGAAATATTTTCCTACACTATGCACTAGTAATAATATCAAATGTCATTTTAAATGCGTATCAAGCATCTTTGACTATCATAAGGAGAAATTTCCTCTGATTCTGCGTTTGCATGTGTGTGTGTGTGTGCGGGAGGCCTTATGGTAGTCTCATTTTTAAAAGCATTGCGAATTGAATTTAAAAATATTCCTCTATTTTGATTTTAAAGTAAATAAACTGTTTTGAGTTCTCACACCAGTCACATGACTGACTTGGAGTTTATTGTTTTCCTTCCTAAACTCTGGGTGCCCACCAATTTCTACACGGGCAGTCAAGAGTTAAGGTTTATTCAGGATATTCAGGAGTTGCTGGAGGCAAGCTGGATGGCATGGCGTATTACTAATTTATATAGTATTTCTTTTTCCGCTGCATTGTTGTTGTTGTATGTTGTTGTACACTCTGATGATTTGATGAAATGAAATGTAATGTAATAACTGATATAGTTCTTTGTTTAAAGATTATTCATTTATTATTATATGTTGTTCCGCTGCGAATTGTGAGATTCTGATGTTGTTCTGTTATTTTCTTCTGTTCTATTCTATCTTTTTCTATCTACTTCTACTTCTTTCTTCTTCTTCAACCATAAAAATTCGTTTTTCCGTTCTTCTTGAGTTAATCACTGGAGATTAGTGTCTATTCAAGGAGTACGGATTAGCGGGTCTTTACATTTGGTATCAGAGCATATGGTTAAGCGACAACCATGGTTCTGTTGGGTATTACTCGTTAGAGATAGAGTCAGTAGTACTCTAGAATGAGTTTGAGTGTAATAATAGCTATGAGAGCATATTTGTTAGTGAATATAAAATGGTTTTATATTGTGATGATTGGTTTATTGAGTGGCATATGAACCTTCGTCAGCACGGTCTGTCAAACTATGCCGAAGGGGTTTCTAAACACTTGAATAGAACAATTCGGCACAATATTGATTTTAAATTGGGTAAATGAAATAATTTTACCTTGATTATATTTTATATATAAAGGAGTAATTTTTCAGAATTAGTAAAGTGTATATAAGTAGATTGTTAGTTGTTTGAATAATCTAAATAAAAGAATAATTGTATAAGTAAAAAGAGTTATAAGAATTGAATTATAATTAATGTGATTTACAATTGTGAAATAAACTTATATATATATACAAGAAGTGAAACTATATGAATATATTTATGAATATGAGTTGTAAATAAAAAAATGAATTTAAAGTTAAATGGAAAATTTACTTTAGAATTTGAAGCTGAATTGGATTTATAAGTGGGAATTTAAGTTATGTAAAACCAAGTGATGTTTAAAATGGAATATAACTTAAGTGAAGTTGAATGAAGTTGATATAGGTATCAAAGTAAATTAATAAGTGAAATTCAACCTTTGTAATTGAATTGAATGAATGAATTAAATGTTAATCAATTGAATGTGAATAATTGATATGAAATAATGAATATGAAGTATTAATTCATTAAAAGGCTAGTTGAATAAATTGGAATGGAAATCAATTTAATGTTAAACCAAATTGAATGTAAAACTAATAATTTAGTTATGTTGAATAAACATTGGTTGTTATTTGATTATTAATTGATTGAATATAAGTTCATTAAGTGTTAATGAAAGTGAATTAGCGAAATTGGAAGCTATGTAATTGAATTCAAATTTGAAGTAAATAAATTTGAATAGAATTGAAAGTGAATTGGATTTAAATTAGTAAATGTTAAATAATTGAATTGAGAATGAATGTAGATAAAATCCAATGTAAACGAATCAAATGTGATTAAAAAATTGAAAACCAATTCATTGAATATTAATGAGAATATGAATGAATATTTAGTTGGTTGATGGTTTCATTTGTTGCTTTAGTTGCATTTGCTATATTGGCATATATAGATGTTGTTATATGTTATATATTGATACTATTTACATATATGCATGTTCTCATGTTGTTTGTTGAGTGTTTAGTAGGTGCGGATCGCGTTTGCTTCGCATCTGGAGCTCGCTTTCGCGCTATATTAGCCGTATATGCTTGCCAATAAAATATAAGGTACATATCTCGGATTAAATATCGCACTTTTACACTTTTTTCCCTACGGGCTGCCTCATTACTTGATGAGATGTATATTTGTGATATATATACTGTCATTTTTTTTTCGAATCGAGCCGCGCAAAGGAGACTATGGCGAATTTTTTCGGAAATTTAAGGCATTAGAAAAAATTTGAAAAAAATGGGAAAATTTTGAAAACTTAAATTTTGATTTGTAGTTGAAAGTTAAACAATAGTAGTTGTTTTTGAAAAGATAACTAAGTATGATTTGAAAACTTAGTAAAGATTGTAAGAAGTTTAACTATGGATTTTGGAAAGTTAATAAATTTTGTAACTTTCTTACTTTGTAATTTCGAGGACGAAATTCTTTTAAGGGGGGAAGATTGTAACGACCCAGAATTTTTATTAATTAAAATTTGAATATTTAATTAATTTTAAATATTAATGAGTGAATTTATAAGTCGAATAAATTTTATTTCGAATAATTGGATTTAATTGGGTAATTAAATCAATAGTTTAATATGTGAAAATTTCAGAAATAATTGAAAATTGAGTTAAATATGATTGAAAATGATTTGTAAAATTTTATTATATCATGTTGAAGTTAGAATGATATTTTAGAACTTTTAAAATCGAATTAAAAGTTAAATTGTGAAAATTGAATATTTTAATATTTAATCGACTAGTGAAAATAGCCAATTTTTGAACAATCTCAGAATTGAACGAAACCAGTTCCATTGGATCCGTAATAGTTAGCTATTATCGGATTTCAAATTTCGTGTCAATCGGAGTTATCGTTTGATCGTGGCAGCTCGAAACGCATCGATATCGTTTTAATTTTAATTTGGCGAGTTAAAATAGCCATTTTTCAAAACGTCTCGGATTTCGACGAAACCTATTTCATCGGATCCGTAATGTGATATTATTGTAAGATTTTAAATTTCGTGTCAATTGGATTTACCGTTTGTCCGTTACAAATTAAAACGCCTAGAAAATCGTTTAAATCGGCTTAATTTAAATCGATCGTTTAATTCCATATCTCGCACAGATGACCGAATTAGCTTCCGAAACCTGTTCCATTATGTCCAGAACGCGGGATGAACCCTAGAAACGCTGGTTACGGCACGTAAATCGGAGTTTGGAAATCCCGGATGAATAGTGTTCAAAAAAATTCTCTATAAATAGCCACCATCACAACTAAAAAATAAATAAATTATAACCTAACCCTAAATCTATAACGCGGCCGCCACCCCCTCAATCCACGGTCAGAAATTCACGAGCTTCTCCTCCAATTATCTCCCAATCCACTCAATGATTTCGAAATCTTCCAACTACAAAATGAAAGAGGGTGTTGAGACCTTTAAAGTGGACGGCTACGATCGTATATGGCATCATGGATTATCGGCAATTTCCATTTAAAACCAGTATGTTCGAGCTCGCATATCAAGGCAAGGAAGCGACCGAGCTCTGAGACTTTTGGGCCGAGTGTGGCTCTTGCGAAGGGGGTCGAAGTGGTGGTCATTGATCTCTGCAAAAATGATCGTGGTGGCGTGCGAAATTAGATGAAGGTAGCGGCAGTGAGTAGGTTTCGTTCGAACCTGGAGAGCACGCGTGGGAAGATAAAGATGTTCGGCCGTGATTTGCCTACAGAAAATTGGACGGTGATGATGGACTAGGGTTTAAAAATTATGAAGTTAATTTGTAAATTATGAATATAAAATTCGTGTAACTTCATAAATGCATATCTTTTTCATACGAGGTCGAAAAATTACGAATCAAATTGCATTGGAATCGTATGGACGAGCACTGCACGATGGTGTTGGATTGGAGTCGATTGGAATTAGTGAAAATTTTGGGTAAAATTAAACGCGCGTTTAATTTTATTCGAAATAAAAGCTAAAAACAGAATTAAAACCAAGGTGAGAACTTCTCACTCAATCGAATCGGTTTCGATTTATAATTTAAATAGTTAGATTTAAAATATTTGAATGCATGTTTGAATGATGATTTTTATCTATTGATTGTTAAAATAGACATTATGCGCCGTTAGTAAGCGGATGTTATTTATTAAAAACATATACCGTGAATATTTCATAAACAGTGAAATTGGTATTATATATAATAGCAATATATATATATTGGCATATGTATATATTGCAGTTGTTGATTTCCCGCATTTTTTTAGCGGATGAGACCCTATTACGCCGTCTATTAAGCGGATAATATTATTAATCCCATATACCGCGATAATTCCATACTGGAGCGGAATTGGTATTGTGCTAATGTTTGTGATGTAGGGAAACAGGTTGGAGGGAACCAACTGGATTCCTCAACTGTATTGATTTATTTACAGATATTTTGATATTTGTTGATTATCATATCGATATATGATATTTGGATGTCGTGATTGACTATTTGGTGCTGTTGCATCATCGGATCCATTTTTGAGTTTTAAAATAATGATTTTGGTCATTAAAGGAATTTTTAAAGTGATTTTTCAAAATATATGTTTTATTAAAATTTTGAATTGGTTTATTTTAAATAAATTAACGTTATAAGTTTAATGTTATAAAAGTTATAATTTTTGTAAAATATAACCAAATTAAGATTTTTGAAATAAATAGTGATTATTTATAAAATGGTTTAATTGGGAATTTTGAATTATTATTAACGGTTTATATAAAAGATTTATAAAATTTGATATTTATAAATTTAAAATACTGGAATTATAAAACGAGTTTTTATAAGTAATAGAGTGAAATAAAAGTGGATTTCATAAGTGAATTGAAATTTATTATGAAATATGAAGTTATAGATATAAACAGGTTTTGTAAAATAAAAGATTTATAAGAGATTAGCTTATAAATGGGATTTTGGGCATTTAAAATGAGATATAAAAAGGGTTTTTATAAATAGAAGTTTATAAAAATATAAATGGAGTTTATAAACGTTGTTTATAAATCCGAAATCAATTGAATTTGATAAGTTGGATATAGGAATATACGAAAGGATTATATTCACGATTTTGGACAGTGAATATATTATTAAATGAAATGGATATGTTCTTGGGGAAGGAACATTATGAAATGAAGTTAATGATTTTAAAGACGTTTAAAATGCATTAAGTATCGAATACATAGATTTCAACATTTATTGTTGAAATAGACGTTTCGAGAAATAGAAGGAAATGGTGGACTATAACACTGTTGTTATAGTAGATGGTTTCCGAAAGGAAATATTTTGTATAGTATTGGGATTTATATATCTATTTAAACTTTAATCCCTATACTAGTGATTTTTGAGTCGTCGTAACGATGTTTTACACAACATTCGTTTTTGACCCAAATAAATGTGTTAAGAGAATGATTTCCTTAAAGAATGAAATATATACTAAATTTTGATTTAAGTATATCGAATATTTTCAAATATTGAGAATAAATAATATTGAAAATATTGAAAATAAATAGATTTGTGATGTACTTATTGTTTAATAAGTATGGAAATATTTTTCCAATGTGAAATGAATGTTTAGAATTTATCCTTGTAAGGTAAATTGAAAGTGAATATTGAAAATCGATTGAAAATCGTACATCATAGATATTTTGGGATTATAAATTCACTATGGAATTTATAAAAGAAAGGGGGAATTAGTTTAAAAATAAACGTTGATTTTTTTTTAAAGTGTGGGAATAAATTTACGAACTTGGAACGTAAATATATAAAATAAATCGGTAGGGATTTATTTAATTGGTTAAAATAAACCATGTTGAAATGAAAGAAATTCCGCGTAAGGAAAAGTGATTTGAAAATTTGTTTTCAAATGGTTGAAGTGTGGAAAATATATATCTAGTAAAGATATTTTGGAAAGTAAATAATTTGGGAAATTATTTGGATTTGGTGATGTTGAGCATGCCTATTGATAGTTAAATAATCCGACTATCAATATTTACCTTTAAATAGGTATTTGTTGTGATTGTTGAATTTGAATGCCACACTTATTTTTGAACAAGCGCTCACTATTCGGGTTAACCGGGAAAGGACCTTCGGGTCGTATAACCCATTCCGAGTATGTGATACGTCGTTATGGATTGCATTTGATGACCGGTGTTGAAGACCGGATGTTTGTGAAAACAGAAGGATTACCGTCGAGTTACTCTACATCGGGTGATCTCCGATATAGAGGTTTTATCACCCTTAGTGACGGGAAGTCCGGTCGTGATTAGTGAATATCTGGATTGCAAGGACTTCTTTGTAAGTGCCTTCGGTTCTGTTCGATCCCGGAACAGACTTGTATGATTGTATGTCTGACATTACAAATTGAGATATAAAGCTGATTTCTTTCAAATATATTTCTGTTGGTGGCGGAGAATTTATTCTCTTAGCTTAACACCCTTCTCTGAGACATACGAGCTCAGAGGTTATATAGTTGAAGGTTATTAGTGATATACTCCCAATTTGGTAGTGTGGCATGCAGAGTGTTGCTGTGAAATGATCATTGTGTTGATCATTTGTGATAGGATCATTTATTTGATCGTTTATCTTTGTGATCATTTGTGGACCCAAAGCATGGCTTTTGTATAAAGTATGTTTTTGTGGACGAGACTTCGTCGGACCTCACACCCCGGAAATGGTCAAAACAGGAAGGATGCGGCAAGGTTATTAGGGGTAGCGCCCTTTAGTGTATGTCATTCCTTCTGGATAGAGGTGGTATCATGGTATGGAGCCCAGATATTTAACCTATGTTGTTACTGCATATTTTGTGGTTGTTGGAAATCGAGGATCCTCGGATAGATCGGTTACGATCGGGGGATGACATATTCGTGTCAGTAGTTACCCAGTTAGGGGTAACCCGGCCTTGTGTTGGCAGAGATCCGGTTTGGTTCTCGGGGATGTCCTTCCAGAGGCATTCTCATGTGGCAATGGTAAGTTCCTTGGCCTGACCATTTGTTGGAAATCCAAAGAAACAATACGAAACTTGTACGGTTTTAGTTGTAGAACCTGCCATGGAATGTGGCGGTAACCTGCTATTGAACATGGTTAGCTATAGTAGGCATACGATAATGGTCGTATGTTGGCTAAGATTTATATCTTTATTTTCGAAATATTTTCCTACACTATGCACTAGTAATAATATCAAATGTTATTTTAAATGCGTATCAAGCATCTTTGACTATCATAAGGAGAAATCTCCTCTGATTCTGCGTTTGCATGTGTGTGTGTGCGGGAGGCCTTATGGTAGTCTCATTTTTAAAAGCATTGCGAATTGAATTTAAAAATATTCCTCTATTTTGATTTTAAAGTAAATAAACTGTTTTGAGTTCTCACACCAGTCACATGACTGACTTGGAGTTTATTGTTTTCCTTCCTAAACTCTGGGTGCCCACCAATTTCTACACGGGCAGTCAAGAGTTAAGGTTTATTCAGGATATTCAGGAGTTGCTGGAGGCAAGCTGGATGGCATGGCGTATTACTAATTTATATAGTATTTCTTTTTCTGCTGCATTGTTGTTGTTGTATGTTGTTGTACACTCTGATGATTTGATGAAATGAAATGTAATGTAATAACTGATATAGTTCTTTGTTTAAAGATTATTCATTTATTATTATATGTTGTTCCGCTGCGAATTGTGAGATTCTGATGTTGTTCTGTTATTTTCTTCTGTTCTATTCTATCTTTTTCTATCTACTTCTACTTCTTTCTTCTTCTTCAACCATAAAACTTCGTTTTTCCGTTCTTCTTGAGTTAATCACTGGAGATTAGTGTCTATTCAAGGAGTACGGATTAGCGGGTCTTTACAATGGTTAATATTTTTTTTGTAATATTTTCCTAAAAATTTATTAAGTATTTTGAAATTTTGGAATATATGGAATTTTAACTTAAAATTTGATTTAAAGATTTGAAATATAAAGAGATATCAGTTTCTATAAGTTAAAATGTTATAAGCTGATAATTGGTTTAAAGTGTAAAGTTTTAGTTAATGCAAGAAACATGTAAAGTTTTAATTTATGAAAGAGATGTGTAAAGTCCTAATTAATGAAAAAACATGTAAAGTTTTAATTAATGAAAGAAACATGTAAAGTTTTAATTTATGAAAGAAACATGTAAAGTTTTAATTTGTGAAAGAAACGTGTAAAGTTTTAATTTATGAAAGAAATGTGTAAAGTCCTAATTAATGAAAGAATCATGTAAAGTTTTTAGTTAATGCAAGAAACATGTAAAGTTTTAATTTATGTAAGAGATGTGTAAAGTCCTAATTAACAGAAGAAACGTGTAAAGTTTTTAACTAATGCAAGAAACATGTAAAGTTTTAATTTATGAAAGAAACATGTAAAGTTTTAGTTTATGAAAGTACAGTTTTAATTTATGTAAGAAATGTGTAAAGTCCTAATTAATGAAAGAAACGTGTAAAGTTTTTAGTTTATACAAGAAACATGTAAAGTTTTAATTTATGAAAGAGATGTGTAAAGTCCTAATTAATGAAAGATATGTGTAAAGTTTTTAATTAATCCATGTAAAGTTTTAATTTATGAAAGAAACATGTAAAGTTTTAATTTATGAAGGAAACGTGTAAAGTTTTAATTTGTGAAAGAAATGTGTAAAGTCCTAACTAACAAAAGAAACGTGTAAAGTTTTTAGTTAATGAAAGAAACATGTAAAGTTTTAATTTATGAAAGAAATATGTAAAGTCCTAATTAATGAAAGAAACGTGTAAAGTTTTTAATTAATGCAAGAAACATGTAAAGTTTTAATTAATGAAAGAAACGTGTAAAATTTCTAATTAATGCATGAAACATGTAAAGTTCTAATTAATGAAAGAAACATGTAAAGTTTTAATTAATGAAAGAAACATGCAAAGTTTAAATTAATGTAATATTGATTAAATGATAAATGTTCTGTAAGTTTTAATTAGTGTAATATTGATTAAATGATAAATGTCCTTTACTGTAATAGAAATGTAAATTAAAACGTACATTTGATAATGTAAGTTTTAATTAGTATAATGTTGATTAAAATGATAAATGCTCTTTATTGTAATCAATGTAAGTTAAAACGTACATTTGACATGTAAGTTTTAATTAATGTAATGGTGTATTTTAAATTGATTAAAATGATAAATGTTCCTTACTGAAATAATAAAATATGTTGATAATGTACATTTGATATGTAAGTTTTAATTAATGTAAATGGCATATTTTAAATGATTAAAACAATAAAGTTTTCTTATTGTAATAACAATGTAAGTTAATAAGGTATTTTTAACTTAACATAAGAATTTCAGCTTTAAATTGGAAATTACAGTAACAAAGTTTATTTAACTATAAGGCTATGATAAAATGACCATATTAAAATTTGTAAGTATATAAATACTTTGATTAAATAAAAGTGGAAAGTATTACATTCCAAAAATGCTATAATTCCTTAAGGTTACATTTCCAAAATGCTATGATAATTTAAGGGAATATTTCAAGTTTAGTAAATTGAAGGAAATATTCAGTGATTTGGAAATTTGGGTTTTATTTAAATGATATATTATTGAATTAGTTTTGAAATGGAAATGATACTATTGTGATATGGTTTTGAAATGAGTATGATATTTTTTGAAAGTATATACTATTTTGAAAGAAATGATATGATTTTGAAAAGGATATGCTAGTTTGGTTTGAAAGTATAAATGATTTTGAAATAAATATCCATGGGTTATAATAACATTTGGTTGTTAAAGAGACCGGGATCGGAAGTTGTCATACTCTCTGCCAACTCCGAAAACCACTTTAACAACCGTGTACGCGGTGGAGATTCAAAATGAAGTAGGATGGCGGCGGCGTTTCCTCTGAGGTATATACGTGGACTCGACTCCCATGAGTTGCCATAAGGTGGCTAAAACAGGAGCGATTCTCTGGCCAATGAGGTCATTCCTCTGATCGGGACGCACTCCTTCGATATTATACTCTGACTTTTGGATTGATTTGGTGGCCACTTTTGATTTTTGATTTTGGGGGTGTTGTTCACGGTGGGCGGTAGTAGCTGATACGTATTACCACCAGCCTGGATGCGTAATTGGTATATCTACCCTGGCATTGCCTAGTTGTGCCGTGTCACCTACCCTAGCGTGCTTTCTACGCGTTTCTATTTGTGTCGTACCTATGGAGTATCCTCTGGTAGCCTCTCGATTAGGAGGTATTACCGTACTGTATAGACTATTGGCATTATTACGTGTTAAGGTGGAAAATGTAAAGCCTTAACGCTATTAAAAGTAAGTTTATTTTACTATAAACATTATTATAATAGCGAACTATTACTACATAGTAAATAGTTTAACGCATCCTTAGAGGATGGGCGGTCCCAAGCATCCTTTAACTTACTTGTACCTTATATTGCAGTTCACTTGAGTTGGTTTACATTGTATAAGTATGTATGTCCTGACTCGAGTGTTTTGTGTTTTGCTTTACGCTCGGGTCAGACTGAGTGATACAATATTTGAGACTCACCTTCGAAGTTGGAAGCTTTGCTTGAAGATATAGCTATCTATTTCACTTTCGGTTATCCAGTTGATTCTAGTTGTCCGGTTGGTTCCAGTGATGTATTCTGATTCATAACTGGTTATCATGTTGAGACCTCCGTTGTATCTTGTTATCTCTGTTGTATCTTGTTTGGCTCTGATGTATTTATATAGTAGCTTCATGAACTACTATTTCTTTACTTCCACTGCATATATTACTCTGTGTCTGTGATCTGTGATTTATTTATTTACTGTTTATGCTGTGTTTTTCTATATTTATTTTACAATTCGGTATTTTAAGCAATTCAAGTCCGACATGTGCGGATGCGAATTGAAAATATCGGATCGTTACATTTGGTATCAGAGCTTTGGCTCTAGGAAAACTTAGCATATAAGGTAAATTTATTTACAGAATCACTTTCATTTGAGTTGAATTTCTTCCTTTTTGACTTGGGTTTCTTTTGAGTTTTGGAACGTTCCCTGCGGTTCCAAAATTCATTCTTGTCCCTCACTATTCTTCTACTTTTGATTCTGGAGTATCTCATAACTCCACTTCGAATGATCTTTATAATGAATTGGCGGTCTCGTCAACATTCAGATGACTTGTAAAGGGGTGAAACTCCTTTGCAATTAGCATTGATTCGCTGGAGATTTATATATATACTCGGTGTAGATGCTAGTACCTCTTGTTATTCCGAATTCTATTTCTTAAGAAAATGTAGAATTACCTCATAATTCCACATTGATCTATTCTTGAAGTCACGGTTGACCCGGTTAAGGTTGCCCGCATTTATTTAAGCTTATCCATTCCTTATTCTGTCAATTTAATCATCTTATTTTTTGTTTCCAACTTATCTTCGAATAAGAATTCTCTAGATTTGAGTCAATCAAATTTGAATCCCTATTCTTGCTTTGTAAATCTATATTTAAAATGTTTTATATATTATGTTGTTTGAGTTGTTGATGTTGATTTGGGTTTCCGATCGATTCGTCTGATCAACGCTATCGATAGGATTTCCAAAACACTTGAACAGAGCAAACTGGCACCATATTGATTTCAAAATTTAGTAAATGATAAATTTTGTATAATTATATTATGTATGAGTTTGATTTTTTGAATTCTGATAATTAATTGAATAGGGTATTAAGAAAGAATATTTGACTTTATATATATCTTGTAACCATTGGCTTTTATCTCCTATATAAATAACTGAACTATAAAACATAGCTGTAAATTAACTTGGAAATTAAAATGAATCTAAATCAAGAAATTGAGATTTTAATTTCCGATGGTTTCAAACTTGGGTTTTTAAAGTTTTAAAAGACATATTATTTAAAGTGTTTTCCAAATAGAGATTGTTTTCAAAGCATATTAAATGTTTAAATCAGTGCTCTTCTCTTGTCGCTGGAAAATAATTTCGGTGATGATTGCAGCATCATCGACATTCATTTTCGAGTTTCGAAGTGAAGAGACCATTCTGTAGCTTTGCTACTGTTTCTTTGTAAATTTAATTGATTTGAATTTCAAAAATATTACTTGATTTATAATATATATGGATATATGATTTAAATTTGATTTGATATATATTGTATATATATTTATTTACCTTTAAATGGTTTGAAGTTAATCGGAAATGTAATTCTTAAATTTACCTTAAAAATGTTTTCAATTATAAAATGAACCAAAATTTTTGAATAAATATTTAAGTTAAAATAATTGAATTAGAAAACTTTATTTGTATAATATTCTATTGCATTTTTATTATAACTTACCTAAATTATTTAAAAGTTAACTATGTAATTGGATAATATACAATATAAAAGGATTTTATAATAAAATTTGAGTGTTTATAATAAATGTTATACACTTAAATTTTAGTTATAAAAGGGTTAATAAAGGTAAATAGAATAAAAAGTTAATTAAATAATATACAATATAAAGTGGTGTTAAAGGAATTTATAAATAAATCGAAGCAAGTCGTAAAAAGTGTAAGTATACTTAATATATGTGATTAGACATATATTAAGTGGAATAAATGTAATAACCATCTAGAATAAAAAAGAATGAAACTTATTGAATAAACTTTTGAGTATAATAAATGATTTCAAATTCACGATTTTAGAAATTGTTAATTGGGTGATAAGATAATGAAATTATAAATAGATAAGATTTAATTAACTTAGGAAAAATTAAATGGATGAAATCAATTATTAATTTAAGTTGAAACTTTTATGGTCTTAAAATTTATCATCTTATTTTGTTTTCCAATCTCTTATCCTTCGGTTGTTCCTATTCTCCTGCATCCTAAGCGGGGAATTAAATTTCAAATTTATCTTATCTCCTAAAGTTCGATCTTGTGTCCTTGATTACAGAGGATCTTGGGAAGATCATCTCCATCTTGTTGAATTTACCTATAACGACTGTTACCAGGTATAATTTCAATCTTCTTTTTTAATAATGTCTTAATTCTATCTCATTCTATCTGTTGTCTCTATTTTCTGTGCCTCAATCCTTTTCGGGGACGAAAAGTTTTGAGTGGGGGAGAGTGTAACAACCCATAATTTTGTGAATATTTTAATTAAATTTTTATTTTAAATTTTGATTTTTAAATCATTTAAAAGTGAACTTTTATAATTTTTCCAATGTAAGTTTGGAATTTGTTTGTAATTTATTTTTCAAATGCAATAAATAAACAATTTTTGAAAATTTTACATTTTGGTCAAAATTTGAATTTTCGGTTTAATTTTAAAAAAAAATTAGAATTTTTAAATTTTAATCTTCTTCTTTGAAGCAGAATTTATTTATGATATCTGTTCTGCTTTTCGTTTCGTTAAATTCTGAGTTATACTTTTTAAATTAGATAAATTACAACGTTTTACACGCAGTTATTTTCTGTATTTCAATTTCTATTTTTCTATGTTCATTTCTATATTTTTATTTTCTATGTTATTTTATTTTTCTAATTTGTTTATGTAAACTTTATTTATTATATTTTACTTGTGTGTATATCTTTTCATAAAAGGCTTGGAAGAAATCAAGGAGACATGCGTTACATTTCTTTAATGCTTGCCTTTTTATTTATCTACCCTCTTTATTACTTACCCTAGCCATTCAACATTCATAGCCATGAATTGCTCTTATTAATCACATACAAACATCTCAAAATATCCTCTTTTCAATTGCATTTAAGAATAATATATGTGTGTGTGTGTGTGTTTCTCCTTATTTCTTGCCTTTTATTTCCTAGCCTTTTTGTTTTCCTATCATTTACTCCTCTTTAGCCGTTCAAATCTTTTCTTGCCATCCACTCCACTTCATAATTCACGTACACATTTACTTCATATTTCATTTCTAGAAAGAAATATATGTAAATAAATGGCTTGGAGAAATTTGATAGGCATACGTTTCATTGTTTAAACTCTCGCATTTTTCATTTGCATGGCCTTTATTATTTTCTAGCCGTTTCTTCCTCGTTCCTAGCCATGAATTACTTTACTCACAGCCTTGCATATCAAGTCGAAAATTCACGTACAAAAAAATTATTTCCCATCTCTCATTTTTTTATTTGTATTTAAAAATAAAATATATTATACGTTTCTTCCTCCTTAACTTATGCCTTTCCGTTTCCCTAGTATTCATAACTCCTTAGCTGTTTTTTTCTTATATAGCCGTGTATTTCCTTTTGTCATTCACGTAGAAAACTCCTCAAACATATCTCATCTTATTCCATTTCTCATTTCATCTCTTGAAAGAAAGAATTTTTTTTATTAAATACATCAAGTATTTGTTGCCCTTTTAGTTTCCAAACCATTCAAAATCTTGTCTTTTATTGCATAGCCTCTTTATTACTTACCTTTGCCGTTCATTCCTTTAATCTAGCCATGAATTTCTCTTGCCTATCACACATAAAAACATCCCAAAACTTCTCATTATCATTTTCGTCAAAAAAATTATATTCAAGCTCTAGATCCATGGCTTCTCTTCCTCTTTTTTCTTTTTCTCTTTTTGTTTCTTCTTTGTTCTTCATGCTTAAACTCGGCCTCTGGCCTCTAGCGCACCTCTAACCATCATGACCAAGCAATATAAGATGATGGTTGAACCCATATGTGGTGTTGGCAAGCCATTGATTGATTAAGGCAAGTTATGTCACTTTGATTCATTTATTTTTCCATTGATTTAACATCTATTATTTTGTATTGAATCATATTCTTATGTATGTAATATTTGTTAGCATACAAGACTTGGATCTGACTCTTCATCCACTCAAGTTTGCATTGTGCTTTGTCGTGCTTTTTCGTGCTTTGGATTTTTTCTGAATTTGTCGATTCTAGTTTAAAAAGGTGAGTTTTTATCACTCTAGACATATATACTTATATTTTTGTGAAAAAATGATAAGTGAATCTGTAGACATTGATATGTCATTCATATATGCATGTGTTGTGATTACATGATGATAAATGCCGTTTATATATTTGTTACATCATTTGTTATGATATTATATGTATACTATTATTTTATTTTTGTTAATCACCACTGCAAGTTCCCTATCACTATGGGTTGAAATGATACATACCCGAACGGGCTTTAGGATAAGGAATATCACTATGGGCTGAAATGATAGGCTCGAGTGATTTTTTACTGATTTTTGTCGTATTTATTTTTCTTGGGATTGCGGGTTTGAAATGATAGAACCCGGATTTTTCTTTGTAAATTACGGATTGAAATGATACATATCCGTATCACTTGACCTAGGTTAGAAAATATTATACATGCCCATGGTTAATATTTTTGAAATAATATTTTCCTAAAAATTTATTAAGTATTTTGAAATTTTGGAATATATGGAATTTTAACTTAAATTTGATTTAAAGATTTGAAATATAAAGAGATATTAGTTTTTATAAGTTAAAATGTTATAAGCTGATAATTGGTTTAAAGTGTAAAGTTTTAGTTAATGCAAGAAACATGTAAAGTTTTAATTTATGAAAGAGATGTGTAAAATCCTAATTAATGAAAGAAACATGTAAAGTTTTAATTAATAAAAGAAACATGTAAAGTTTTAGTTTATGAAAGAAACATGTAAAGTTTAAATTTATGAAAGAAACGTATAAAGTTTGAATTTATGAAAGAAATGTGTAAAGTCCTAATTAATGAAAGAAACCTGTAAAGTTTTTAGTTAATGCAAGAAACATGTAAAGTTTTAATTTATGAAAGAGATGTGTAAAGTCCTAATTAACGAAAGAAACGTGTAAAGTTTTTAATTAATGCAAGAAACATGTAAAGTTTTAATTTATGAAAGAAACATGTAAAGTTTTAGTTTATGAAAGTAAAGTTTTAAAAAAAATGTGTAAAGTCCTAATTAATTAAAGAAACGTGTAAAGTTTTTAGTTAATGCAAGAAACATGTAAAGTTTTAATTTATGAAAGAGATGTGTAAAGTCCTAATTAATGAAAGAAACGTGCAAAGTTTTTAATTAATGCAAGAAACATGTAAAGTTTTAATTTGTGAAAGAAACATGTAAAGTTTTAATTTATGAAAGAAACGTGTAAAGTTTAATTTATGAAAGAAATGTGTAAAGTCCTAATTAATAAAAGAAACGTGTAAAGTTTTTAGTTAATGCAAGAAACATGTAAAGTTTTAATTTATGAAAGAAATGTTTAAAGTCCTAATTAATGAAAGAAACGTTTAAAGTTTTTAATTAATGCAAAAACATGTAAAGTTTTAATTAATGAAAGAAACATGTAAAGTTTTTAATTAATGCAAGAAACATGTAAAGTTCTAATTAATGAAAGAAACATGTAAAATTTTAATTAATGAAAGAAACATGCAAAGTTTTAATTAATGTAATATTGATTAAATGATAAATGCTCTTTACTGTAATAGAAATGTAAATTAAAACGTACATTTGATAATGTGAGTTTTAATTAGTGTAATATTGATTAAAATAATAAATGCTCTTTACTGTAATAAAAATGTAAATTAAAACGTACATTTGATAATGTAAGTTTTAATTAGTGTAATATTGATTAAATGATAAATGCTCTTTACTGTAATAGAAATGTAAATTAAAACGTACATTTGATAATGTAAGTTTTAATTAGTGTAATATTGATTAAATTCATAAATACTCTTTATTGTAATAAATGTAAGTTAAAACGTACATTTGACATGTAAGTTTTAATTAATGTAATAGTGCATTTTAAATTTAATAAAATGATAAATGTTCCTTACTGAAATAATAAAATGTAAGTTGATAATGTACATTTGATATGTAAGTTTTAATTAATGTAAATGGCATATTTTAAACGATTAAAATAATAAAGTTTCTTTATTGTAATAATAATGTAAGTTAATAAGGTACTTTTAACTTAACATAAGAATTTCAGATTTAAATTGGATATTACTGTAACAAAGTTTATTTAACTATAAGGCTATGATAAAATGACCATGTTAAAATTTGTAAGTATATAAATACTTTGATTAAATAAAAGTGGAAAGTATTACATTTCAAAAATGCTATAATTCCTTAAGGTTACATTTCCAAAATGCTATTATAATTTAAAGGAATATTTCAAGTTTAGTAAATTGATGGAAATATTCAGTGATTTGGAAATTTGGGTTTTATTTAAATGATATATTATTGAATTAGTTTTGAAATGGAAATGATACTATTGTGATATGGTTTTGAAATGAGTATGATATTTTTTGAAAGTATACTATTTTGAAAGAAATGATATGATTTTGAAATGGATATGCTAGTTTGGTTTGAAAGTATAAATGATTTTGAAATAAATATCCATGGGTTATAATAACGTTTGGTTGTTAAAGAGACCGGGATCGGAAGTTGTCATACTCTCTGCCAACTTTGAAAACCACTTTAACAACCGTGTACGTGGTAGAGATTCCAGAATGAAGTAGGATGGTGGCGGCGTTTCCTCTGAGGTATATACGTGGACCCGACTCCCGTGAGTTGGCATAAGGTGGCTAAAACAGGAGCGATTTTCTGGCAATGAGGTCATTCCTCTGATCGGACGCACTCCTTCGATATTATACTCTGACTTTTGGATTGATTCGTTGGCCACTTTTGATTTTTGATTTTGGGGGTGTTGTTCGTGGTGGGCGGTAGTAGCTGCTAAGCGTTACCACCAGCCCGGATGTGTAATTGGTATATCTACCCTGGCATTGCCTAGTTATGCCATTTCACCTACCCTAGCGTGCCTTCTACGAGTTTCTAGTTGTGTCGTACCTATGGAGTATCCTCTGGTAGCCTCCCGATCAGGAGGTATTACGGTACTGTATAGACTATTGGCAATATTACGTGTTAAGGTGGAAAATGTAAAGCCTTAACGCTATTAAAAAGTAAGTTTATTTTACTATAAACATTATTATAATAGCAAAATATTACTACATAGTAAATAGTTTAACGGATCCTTAGAGGATGGGTGGTCTCAAGCATCCTTTAAGTTACTTGTACCTTATATTACAGTTCACTTGAGTTGGTTTACATTGTGTAACTATGCATGTCCTGACTCGAGTGTTTTGCGTTTTGCTTTACGCTCGGGTCAGACTGAGTGTTACAACATTTGAGACTCACCTTCGAAGTTGGAAGCTTTGCTTTAAGATATAGCTATCTATTTCACTTTCGTTTATCCAGTTGATTCCAGTTATCCTGTTGGTTCCAGTGATGTATTCTGATTCATACCTGGTTATCATGTTGAGACCTCTGTTTTATCTTGTTATCTCTGTTGTATCTTATTTGACTCTGATGTATTTATATAGTAGCTTCATGAACTACCATTTCTTTACTTCCGCTACATTTATTACTCTGTGTCTATGATCTATGATTTATTTATTTACCGTTTATGCTGTGTTTTTCCATATTTATTTTACAATTCGATATTTTAAGCAATTCAAGTCCGATATGTGCGGATGCGAATGGTTGAAAATATTGGATCATTACAACTATGTTTTCAAATTACAAAAAGCGTTATATGGATTAAAACATGCCCCCCGTGCATGGTACGAACGTCTTAAAAATCACTTAATTACATATGGTTTTAAAATAGGCAAAATCGATAAAACTTTATTTATTAAATGAGAAAATAACGATATTTTAGTTGTACAAATTTACGCAGACGATATTATTTTTGGTTCAACTAACGAAAATCTCTGTAATCAATTTTCAAATATTATGAAAAATGAATTTGAAATATCTCACGTGGGAGGATTAAATTTCTTCTGAGGTTTACAAATAAAACAAGTTGAAAATTGTATTTTTATTCATCAAGAAAAATATTATAACGATCTATTACATCATTTTGAAATGGATAAAACTTCAAGCAAGCCAACACCGATGAGTACTAATGTTCACGTGGAAAAGGATGATAACGGATAAGACTTCGATGAAAATTTTTGTCGTAGCATGATTGGTTCCTTACTCTATTTGACGGCTAGTCGACCCGATATTATGATGAGTGTATGTCTCTGTGCCGATTTCAAAAAAAACCAAAAGAATCTCACCTAAGAGCTGTTAAATGTATCTTATGATACCTATCTAGTACTAGAGATAATGGTTTGTTTTACCCTAAAGGATCATCATTTGAACTAGTTTCATATAGTGTCGTGGATTTCGGTAGATGTAGAACATATCATAAGAGTACTAGCGGAACATGTCACTTTATCGGACAATAATTAGTTTCATGGTTTAGCAAAAAGAAAAATTGTGTCTTCTTATCTACTTGTGAGGCCGAAAATATTTCAGCAGTTCCAGCATGTGCATAGTGATATACATGCAACAAACACTTACGGATTTTGGCAAAATTATTTATAAATCACCAATATATTGTGATAACACGAGTGCAATAAATCTATCAAAAAACCCTGTAAATCACTCGCGAACTAAACATATAGATAAACGATATCATTTTTTACGTGACAATGTTGTAAAAGGAATTATTTCATTAGAATACGTAAATATCAAGAATCAAATAGCAGACATTTTCACAAAACCATTAAATGAACAAACTTTTGTTAATCTGCGATGCGATTTAGGAATATGGTCTCTTAATGATCTTCTAGATTAATGACCACATCTTCATTTATGTTTTGTTTAGCTAAAAATTTTCTATCCCTAAATTAAAATTGATAAATCCTTCACCTTCAGTTTTTTAGTTAGTTAGTTTCTGAAAATGATCTATAAATAATTTTTGAACTTATATATAAATCTTTAGACAACAACAAGAAATATATATATATATATATATACATTTCAGATTTTTTACAACAAAATATAATCATGTCTTCTGACAATTCTCGTCTACCCTTCTCGACATCTACAACGGATAGCTCAGCGGATACACCTCGACGGCTTCCTACCCCCATACCAAATAAGGAACCAATGTATAGGTGGTCTTCCTATCACATGGGATTCTCTCTCGATAACAAGAAGTCCAAACGATCTTTATTTGTCTCTCCTAACATGAAGGAGAAAATTGATGAGAAACATCACTATAAAAAAAATAGATCTACAATGAGAATTATATTTTGAACAAAAAGTCATGGTACAACGACTAAGCTTTTTGGAGCAAGTAGCGATGAAGTTCTGTAATTCACGGAAGAAGGATGTACATGAACCACTTCCAATTCCTTGCAGTTCTTTGGATCTCACATCGTCGTATAATACATCTTTGGACCCTTCACCAAGGCGATTCTCTTGTTCTCCGAGAACCCACGAACGTGGAAATATATGGTCCCCACTATAACTATGGAGGGATGACAAGTCAGATGATCGCAAAACTCCATTACCATCTAAATAGAGTAGAATATCCTTTGAAATTGTATCTACATATGTGTGTAATTCTGGTTCACAAAAATAATACTACATTTTTTCAAACAATGGAAGGTCGAGAAATAAGCAAAACCTTTAGATTTAGGCTATTTTAGAAAGATTGGTTATTTCAGATGTCTGGATATTGACCTCAGACGTTTGGCAGTCTGTTATACCATAAGTTTTACATCATTGTGCATATGTCAGACGTCTGATATAACTTTCCAAATGTCTAAAAATTGTCTCTGCTTACTTTAAATGGATATCAGACTATTTCAGACATTTGAACTATGAACCAAACGTCTGAATAAAGTCACTGCCACCATATTATAAAACTTTGATCTATTTCAGATGTCTGATATTTAAACCAGATGTCTGAAAAATCACTCTGGCTATTAAATTTTTCAATCTCGAGCAAACCCAGACATCTGCCAAATCAAACCAGACGTCTAAATTTATTTACTGTGTTCAAATTACGTTAAATCAAACGTCTGAAATTCAATCGACGCTTTAAAACACCCAGATAACATTGATTTTTTTATCTAATCTCATTTCCTTTTTTCATCTCTACATAGAGGACGACTCTTCTTTTCTCAAAAACATCTTTTTCACCCTAACTCGAGTTCAATGCCTCCTAGAACTAAAAATCCTAAGATATCCAAGAGAAAACAAGACCAACCAACTTCCTCAAACCCTCAAGTTTGCTCAGATGATCAAATCGAACGATGGATGAATCTAGCACCATATTTACTTAAGAGATATGAGGAATTTCAGAAGAAGAAACTTCACATAGGTCCATTTTATAACTTACTCATGTTTCCAATGTATGATTTAGATGAAATATGTGACAACGCCGGTTTAGAAACTTTAATATCTTTCAACCAAAAGAACATCCAAATTGATCAATTGGCTATATTTCTCTTCTACGCTAATTTGGATAGCACGGCTGTTTGGAACACTGAAAATGAAGATAACCGGTTATGGTCTAGCATTTATGGCAACACGATTAGACTCAATCCGGGAATAATAGGTAGAACTTTCGGATGTTCTCACATGGGCGAAGATTTATATAATATTCTCGATATGCGTTTTAAATCGAGGAACAATATAACACATCAAATATGGGAGGCTGAAATGCCTAAATTTGCATCCAAATATCTACGACCAAAGGCGAGACTTCTTGCTCGAATGATCATCAACACTATCAATCCCCGTCTAAGAAGTCATGAGCAGATAACGGAGTAAGAACACATAGCTTTATATGCTCTACTCAGCGGAACAAGGGTGAATGGGGTTAAAATTTATATTTGACAAGCTCAAAACATTTTTGGACTCGATCACGGCCATCGATTATCTACCTACATACATCATGAGACTTCTACTTGCTCATAACATCCCCTCCTACTTATCCACTTTTGGAGAAATTTCTCTGAAATATGCTTCCACGAAGTATTTTTCATTGATGCATCTACCGGAAATCCCTCCAGAGTTTATATCTTTTGAAGACTGGACGCATAATCGAAAAACTAAACAAGCCGAGCCTCCACCTCAACCACACCATGAACCATCACAAGAAGAGGAACAAATCGTGAGACAACTCCCCTCCTCCTCAACAATTCGACTATACGTCACACGATGAGATTTTGGAGACTCAAACAGAGGCAAATCGAAATGTAAGTATTCGAGATCTCACTCTTCAAAATCAACATATCTTGTCTCGAAATCAAAAGGTTTTGGCTAAGCGTATCGACAGAGTTGAAACATCTTTTGCCACATTCCTAGCAACAGTTGAAACATAAGTTTTGACTGTATTATCGGTTCTTAAAGAGGTTCTTCAAAGGATTCGTCGTCCTATACCCCCTTCCGAAGATTGTCCAACCCTAATGCCTTCTTCTCCTTCGAAACATTCCAAACTTTTTGACAAGAATGAACCTCTAGAACATGTTCCGACATCTCCTACGAAGCAACCTAGCTCTTTCAAAAATGAAGATAAAGGAGATGATCAAAGTGAAGCTTCCCCGAAAGATTAATAGATTCTTAGGACTCCATCTTATGTAAAGTTATTAAAAATCTATGAATGTACTCTATTATTATAAATTAATTAAATTTCTCTTTTGCTATGTTATTTCTATGTTCATCTCTGTATTACAATAATTGGTCGATATTTAATAATTTCTAATTTAAAAAGTTATATATCCTTTTTGATAATGCCAATGAGGGGGAAATCATAAAGATCGCAAATAAATTATGAAAAGCACATGTTCAGGGGGAGATTTATAAATTATACATAAGTACATTATATAGTTGTCATCATCAAAAAGGGGGAGATTGTTAGGAAAACTAAACTACAGTTTCGATGACAACAACTATGCAATGGAAATCGAATATGCATATATACATATATATATATATATATATATATATATATATATATATATATATATATATTATAGGTACTTGCTAGAGTAACATCACTGGAAAGAAAAGAACAAGGCTCAAAGAACATTACAAGAGACTACAAGTCGATAGGATCAAAGAAGCAACAAGAAGGATGAACAAATCAGACATGCACGGTTTTCAGACGTCTGGGTACACTAGCCAGACGTCTGAAGAAACCCTCTGGAATAACAAAACAGACAGGATCAGATGTCTGGTAGATGCACTCAGATGTCTGAAAGACTACTGTATACAAAAATATATAGAGTCAGGAATCTGATACAAATACCAGACATCTGATTTCGAACTCGGGATTTAAATTCAAATTTCAACTGCCACATTTGAATAGAAATCTTCGCTTCTCTTCGTTGCAACTCTTCATCACCATCAGAAGCAACTGCGGAGCACTTGTTAATGGATGAAACTACTCAAGGAATCTCTATACAACTATATATATCATCAAGAATCAAAGAGAACTTCTAACTTTACTTACTTGCACTTTTTACTTACATACTCTATTATATTCTTGATCTCTAGCAATCTATACTTGTATTTCACTCTTCCATATATTCAGTTCTCCTCAATCAATAATCTTTAGATATATATTGAAAGTATTTTCACTTAATAGTCAATATTCATGTTATAGAACACATACTTGACAAGAACAAGCTATTGTAACCAAGCCTATTCCTCTGGACGAAGTGAGGGTGATTGATAGTCGAATTCCGAAGGGGAGCTTCGGGAGTGGACGTAGGACGAGAGGTCCGAACCAGTATAAAATTCTGGTGGGCTTATTCTAAACTTACCTAGATTAACTTTATCTTAGTTCCATCATATATTTTGTCACATATACTTGCATATACGCTACATGATCCACCCTCTAGACTTTCACTCAACACTATTGCCTCTTAATGATTGAGAATGTTGTATGATTAGTTACGAGCTCTCCATTATTTTTAGTTATTCAACCGCTTACCTCTGTACCCGATCCACTGAATCATTGTCAATCTCTTTTTAAACAACAGCTTCTGGTACATTCCATACTACTTGATCTTCTTATTACTACTTTTACATTGAATCCCAACTCTCATTTTACTTTTCCCTTTTAGATCTCTATAAACCGGTGCTCTCTTCAAGAAAATGTTTGCAAGTCCTCTACTAAGACATCAAAGCTCAAAGGAGTCTTAACCATAAATAGCCAAATCACTTTCCTAACTACTACCAGGGATAATGTAGTGAGGGAACAAGAAAGACTAAGTGCCTCTCTTGCTCAAGCATAATCTTCGATTTTTGAGGAGAGAACGATTAGAAAAACCAACGAACGAAGTCTTGGCACTAAAAATGACTCTAAAAGAGTATAAAGACGAAAAGGCTAGGGTTAACGCTAAATATGTTTCTCTCAAAAAGAAGTGTACCTTGTTTAAAAGGAAGTAGGAGAAGAAAAATGATTCTTCAACCAAAGTCATCAAAACCATTTCTGAGGTGAAATAAAAGGTGTCTCGATTTTTGAGCATTTCTCTAAATGATATCATCATAAACTCTTATGAACATGCACTCATGTTAGCTTACTCCGATAACATAGAGAAGTGCTCAGATTTAAGATTTCCATTCTCGACTCTGTATTGGTCAAAAGATTTATAGCCAAAATTAAGGAAATGGAGCAAGGTATTGAGGTCCTTAATAGAGAAGAAATTAGTATTGCCAGGCTACTATATTTTAAAGTCCCTCCCATAGAAGAAGATTCAGATGCGAAGGAGGACAAAGGGAGCGACGAAGTTGTTGATAAAGGTGACAATAACGATGACAATAAAGATGATAATCTTGATGATGATGACCAAGCTCAAGGGCTGGTGATGATGACCAAGGTCAGGACTAGCGATAATAAGGGTG
Source organism: Allium cepa (assembly GCA_030765085.1). NCBI lineage: Eukaryota > Viridiplantae > Streptophyta > Magnoliopsida > Asparagales > Amaryllidaceae > Allium > Allium cepa. Next base: position 697,045,815 of record CM060937.1, on the reverse strand, counting down.
ATTACAATGATTCTCATGGTGGGGATGACATAGTCATTTCTATGGCTCCAGATGATATCAACCTTGATCCTACCGCCTACGAGGAGTGCTAGACTGAAGTCCCTAATTCCTCCGATCCCTAAAAAAAGACACCAATATTGATGCTTGAGAGTAGAAGAGGAAGAAGCAAACCCTACATACTTTAATTCCAATTGCTCGGTATGGAATTCCTTGTCAAAATGGCTCCCACTTCCAAGACAACACTGGATTGTATTTTTCTAATTTAGATAAGGAAGAAATCCTTTAACCCCTATAAACCAAAGATTGAAAGAAAATAAGCGCAAATAAATAGCCTGTATTGGAAGTTAGATAAACAATTAGAAGAACATAATGCGCTCTTTGACAAGTATTATAAGCTCAATAAAAGCACTGCAGTATTAGCATCGTTTAAAGATCAAGAAGTAGCCCCTCAACTAAAAAGAGAATGTCTTTGTTATGACAAGCTCTTGGAAGAGAATAGGGAATCGATGACATTCTTTTGGATGCTGATTGCGGATAGAGACATATTGGTAGACATTTTATATAACCTTATTGCAGACATCCAACTGTCGCTTTTTCATACCTGAGTGATTTTAGTGGGAAGAGGTACTTGGGCGAATTTCATTCTGATCCTTACCTAAGGGCTTGTTGGAATTTACCCAGAGTAAACTCAAATCCTTGCATATTGCCTTCATAAAAACTTAATATTATAAGGATAAATTCATTTCTGAGTTATTCAAAAAATCAATCTCATAGAACCAATGAAAATTTGTAACCATGTAACTATATCAATTTATGGATCTTCGGTATTAGTTCCTTTATACTTAGTTTTATTTTATTACATTATTACAGAGTAAATATTTCTTAAGCAGCGATGTTACTAGGAATTATTTAGGAAAACATGTCAAATTAAGAAGATATTATTTGGAAAAGGCCTCGCTCTTGAAATCCTCAAGATTGGCTAAATATTGCATTTTTAGAGATCTTCAAAGGCTAATGCAACATCCTATCTTCACTTGGATTTTTCAGGCGAAGAAAAGGAAAGGCTCCTTAAGGAAATTCGTATATATCATAAAAATTGATTTGTGGTTGTATATGTCCTCTAGCTGGAGAATGGGATTATAGCAAATGCCCTCTAGTCGTTACACCTGAAGGATTTAACGCTCCTTTTGAGTCGTCAATTACTCTTTCATCTAACTCTTTGAATAAAGTCAAAAACGTTGTTTCTAGATTTAAGTGCAATAAAACAAGTACTTGAATACAACAATGAGATTATGCCCTCTGTTTTATTTCTTCTTGAGTTGTAACCACTATTATTTCAATAAAAGAAATTTGTTATTTGAGTATTATTTTCTCTTTCTTTTGTTTGAATACGAATTATAGTTAGCTATCATGCCACTCTCATCAGATCCTTTATCTGGTACCACGAGCGTTAGAGATTAGTTGATTGTGGATCTTGAAAAGAAAAGCCTATCTAAAAATCCTCTGTCCTCCAGACTTCAAGGTAATACTCAAGTGCTGGAATGTCATAAGAAATTTTTGCTCCGAAAGGCAATCATTAGAGACCGTAATGAACAAATCACTAGTCTCGAAGTGGATGTCAAGAATAAAACGATACAGTTTCTCAATTGAAGCGTCAAATTAAGTCCAACCCTTCGATCGACTTTGGTCACGAGATGTTTAAGCTTTTTCAACAAGTAAGTGATTTGAAGATAAAATTAAAAGATAGTCAAGCTTAGTGTTACACCTTGGAGGTCATCAAAGGGGCGATGCTCTGTATATCAATCTACCGACTTCTCTAATCACCTCATCTATTGCAAAATCGAAAAGGTCTTCTTTCTTAGCTATTCAAAAATTTGCTGCTACAACAAACCCTCTTCCAGGTTTAGATGAAAAAGTGATGGGCGGATGGTGCAAAAAGGTCAAATTTGAAATGATGAGATACTTTGACAATCTTAGAAAGAAAAATATTCACAACATATCGACGAGTATGCAACCAAAATTAAAAATCTTGAACATGAAAAATATTTTCTTCATAAGCATATTACTGATTTGGAAAGGCATAAAAAGACCCTTAAAGGTGCAAAAAAAGCTTTCAATCATGCTTTGAAGACTCATATTGGATCTATTGACAATGCTGATGAAGTTAAAAAGAATGAAAATAAACTTGAAGATATTTATTGTATAACGATTTGACATGTTGTCTATCCTTTAATTATTGAGAGTTTAGACAAGGTTGTAAAAGAGCCTTGAAGTACACAACTACATTGTGTAATATGATTTGTATATAATTTTGTAAAGTATGTAAATTATGTAAATATCACCTAGTTTGTTGCCCTTCCCTATACTTGTAATGTTGTTTCTGAATCTGATTTTTGATAACTTTGGCTACGTTTCTTGTATTTGTTGATTCATTTGGTCGTCCTTATAAATATTTATTCTTCTGCAAAGCACAAGGCAGACAATAATTTTTTACCATTAATTTAGAATCTATGTAAGAATAAGTTCGGTAATTCATTGATAGTATTAGGATTCCTGATAATAGAATTCTAGAAATTTAAATCTAGGCTTAACAGGAGTCAAAAGATCGTCATCCGTAGATAGTAAGTGATTAGAAGTCCACAATTGGAAATGACTACAGTCTAGAAATTCTCATTTGACAATAACAGAAGTCCCGAGGTCCAATTTTTGTTAATGCAAGAAGATCAGAAATAAAATTATAACTAAGGACCAGAAATTAAAATTTTGCTTTATTAATAAAAATCTTCTTCTAGAAATAACCAATAGCAGACCGAGATTAATTGTCTTGTAGTAATGAAAGCCTAGAAATCATTATCTAGAAATAATAGAAAACCTGCAACTCAGATTTGGGTAATGTTTAGTGTAATCTAGAAATTAATAGTAGAAGAGCAGAGACCTAAATTTAGGTATTAGTAATAGAGACCCAGAAGTCATCTTTTAGATATAATGGAGGAAAACGAATTTATAATAAAAGACCTAAAACCCAGATTCGAGTATTGACAAGAGAAGTTCAAGAATCATCTATCGAAAATTAGCCATAGACCATAAATAATGAAAGTAGTCCAGGAATTATCGTCCGGAAATAATAAAAGAATTGAAATCTGCTCTCTTTGGGGATTTGATTGTTTGCTTGTTTTTCTTTACGCAACCTGTCCAATTCAATGTACCTGATTCTTATGATGTGTGCCATCCTTTAGGCTTCATATATTGTTAACGCTTTTTGTGCCACTCTTGGGCTTGGATGTCTTAGTTCATTGTTGTCCGGTGTGCTTGGTTAGCCTATCCACAAGCAGGACCCAAGGACTTACCCGACATTCCTCCAGGAGGTGCTCAAGCCAGCCCTTATAGGTGGGATTAAATGCTTGTTTGGTGCCTTGACCCGGCCATAGCATAGCGGGATCAAGGGCTTACTCCATCCTCCCTTTAGAAGGTGCTCTGGCCAGGCCTTATAGGCGGGGCTGGAGGCTGGTCAATGCCTTGACCTAGCCATAATGTGGTGCGTTCAAGGGCTTAATCCATCCCCCCTCTAGAGGCACCCTAATCTGGCCGTAGCATGGCGCGATCAAGGGCTTATTGATACTTTTACCTGGCCACAAAATGACGTGGATAAAAGTTTACTCTAACCTCCCTCTAGGATGCGCTTTGATCTACCAACTCAGCACAGACAAAGGCTTCTGACCATTTAAGGTAATTTTGCAAGTTCAGGAGAATTCTACTCTCGACCATATAGAATTTTCTTAGAAAGGAAGGGCTTTAATGAATTCGACTAGGATTGCTTTACAAATCTATTGATTTTGCCTTGTTTGAAATTTGATAATCATTCCTTCAAGATCTCTGCATTGATTTGTTTCATGCACATTCATCATATGATAATGACAGTAAACTCCTCCTAAATTTCTATCGTACTTGGGCTCTTTCTTTTTGGATGGCCAGTAATTGAGGTCTTCCCTTATTAATATGTAGATTTTCTCAATAGATGTAATCAAGTTTCATTTTTTTAAGGGAGTCTTGATTTGAAGCTTGTCTTTTAAGGTAGCTTTTTTGTTGCTCGATTCGGGAACTTCATTCTCAATTACTAATTTCCTTTCTAATACCTTTTGAATCTCATATGTAGGTAATGATCCACTTATTGCTTGGTGTCATTTTTGAGCAAAGGTGTAATAATCGACATTATTCCTTCTTAATAAATATTCCCTTTTACATAGCACTGCATAGCCTTCTTCATTTGAACAAAAAAAAATTCACCTTTACATCTTGATCCTCCTAAAGCAAAGAGGGTCATAAGGCTAATGTGGAATAAGCTTAGGCTCCAATTCTTAGGATCGTAAGATTCATCTCTCTTCTTTTTCATAACCCTTAAAGCTTTCAATCTTAACTTTTGTTCTTCATATAGCCTTGAATCTTCGACAATTTTATTGGAGGCTCTAGCCAAATGTGGTTTGGATATCCTTGCTCGGACTTTTTTTTATCTTTCTAAGCATTGTAGTGTAAAGTCTAAAGGTAGCTTGGAATGGAATAGTGATAGAGGGAAGCAAGGTTGGGAATTCAACAAAATCGGAGGTTCAAGCCATCGTTCTAGCATCAAAAATGTTAACAAGAAATCTTGTCAATCTCGTCAACACATCAAAGTAAAAAATAAAAGTATGTGTGGCCCTTTCAAACCACCTTACGGTAAGTATAGTAATCTAAGGCTTCTTCAAAACTATCTTTCGAATTAGCTTGGAATATCCAAGACTCTATTGAAACCACCTTTCGAATTAGTTGCAGTAATCGAGGACCCCTTCGAAACCGCCTTTCTAATCGGTTAAGGTAAATTAAGGTTGTGACCTAATGGGGTCTTAAGATTTTAAATTAAGTTGGATGGAATCTACATCTTTGAAAGATAACCCTTCAATAGGCATTGATACAACTACTCCATTGCTGAAATCAAATATAAGCAGTGAATCAAAATCTATATATTTGAAAGTACCATGCATTTGCTTTATTGACGAGTTTCATGTATAAAAGGGTTTAAGTATTAAAAGAAAGTGAAATACCCAATTTGAATTAGGGTTTAAAAACTTAAGAAAAGAACAAGTATCGAGTTAATGAGTTTAGATCCCCTCCACAACACTCCTAAGGTCTTATTTATAGGTGCAGGTTGGATACTTTCACCCTAGACCGTTCGATGCAGTCGAAAGGGTACATTGAAGACCTTTCGCCACTGTTGAATACAGGGCCCCTCTTTAACTATGCTTTTGAATGCGACTTGGGTGCTTTCGAATTCATCAGAAGGTATAAGAACGACTCTCGTTCTGTTGTTGATGTGTTGAATAAGCAAAAATGGTGTTCAAATGAGTTTGAAAGGCACTCATCCAAGGCTTGCGAAAGGTTATGACGCTTTCTTTGGACACTAGGATTTTCCTTTCTTCATTAGGTGTCAAATTAGTTTGCACTCTACTTTGCATTTTTGGATGCTTTCAACACCGCCGAAAGGATATTTACTAGGTTACGAAAGGTTTGTAGCATAGCAGAAGGCTTCCTTGGTTTCTTCATTATTGTTAAGATCTAGTGTCAACTTGATATGTTGCTACTTGAATGAGTGAGGAAGGGAATTCAGAAAGTTTCGAAAGGGTTTAATGGTGACGAAAGGACCAGTGCGAAAGGTCATACGTGATGGTGGAGGCTTCTTGGTGGTTGATGAAAATGGTAGGAGGCGGCTTGCAAGAGCAAACCCTTTGATTGATGTGGAACCTTCCTTTTGATGCCTTTGAAAGGTCTTTTTGGCATATGCGAAACCCCGCTTATGCATATGGAACCGACTGTTTCAAAAGGATCAATTGAAATGGAAGGGTAGCCTTGTCCCCTTTTTACCTCTTTTGAAGTCCTTAGTTCATCTAATATTTCCATAAGCATCTCTTTGACTCTTTCAAAAGGCATTGTTATTGACATCATTATTCAGGAAGCCTTCATTTGTATTCTTTTAGGCTTCAATGAGGTTGAACTGATTTTCGATGATAACACCAGACTTATGTCTAACCCACTCCTATATTTCCTCTTTAATTTTATACCATGACTGACACAGTTTGGAGACGAGATGGTATGGAAGGCAGAGATTTATTTGTATGTACCATATAAGTGTCGTTACCTAGATTTGATCATGTATTTTGATTAGGTTTGATTTGTTTTTCACAAAAGAATGTAATAAACTGTGCAGACATTATAGTGATGTCAAAATGATTATAATTATTGATATTATATTTTATTTTCTTCCGCTGTGAGAGTTTGAAAGTTATTGGTTATAATAATATTTGTTGCTTGTTAAGATTACCTAACGACTCATCCTTTTCTGTTCTCGTGCCGTTGACATCGGTTTGGACATTGAACCCAGGGATCCAAAAGGTGGGTTGTTACAAGTACAAGTGATTGGAACAAAAATAAAATGGTGAAATTAATGATGTTTAATAAAATGGTAAATTTTATGTTATTTTATATTTCAAAATGGTGAGAAGTTCACCATTTTATAGAAACAGCGTTTTACTTCGCAGTTTTATTTCCCAGAACTTAAAGCACGGCTTCTCTATGTTATTTTCACACGAGTTAAAGTATTTATTGCTCGGATGTACACATGCTAATAATCCATACCATTGAAACAAACAAAAGTGTATTTTATTCAATTTGGCAATCCGTGTGTGATGACCGCTCGATACTACCAATGCCAAATATACGTATAAGTGCGCTGTTGCAAGGCCCGGTCAATGTAGGACTGTTTCCAAGGTTGTAAAATAAATAAAACAATCATAAAAATTATCATATATCTCATAACACATTGAATAAAGTATATAGACATCAGAGATATAAACAGAAGAGACATTAACAACAATGAAGCACAATATCAGTGTACGTAGGTTCAAAAGTTACTATATAGATATACAATCAAAAAAAATCAAAATGTAACTGTCTAAATAAAATAAACAACATTACCACGGCTCCCTAGTGTCACATAGTGGAATAAACAAATATGATTCCAAATATATATACAAAAAGCATCTCCTCTCGCTTGTCCATCTGAATAACTCCATGTGTACCATACACCTATTGTCTTGTCTACTCATTTAAGAGTGTCCAAGATAATAAGAACAAAGCATATAATGTTGGGCTACATAATAGCCTGATGTGTATGATAAATAATCTAAAAATACTACAAAAATCGATATAGTCCATGGGACATAAGGTATGGGTAATCATACATGTCATGTCTCTGAATTGTTGAAAAGAAAACTTGTCAACACCCCAAAGTTGATTTATAGGGAAGGTTAACCCTTTTGGTCTCTTTTGATTTATTAGAGATTGCTAGGATTGGAATGTCTTTATTTGGATCACCTTTTCAATCAGACTTTATTGTAAAATTTCCTTTTTATTGACCTTTTAACTCAGTCGATAGGCTTGAGTTCTCTCGTATTTTGTCCTTTGAGCTAAATAGAATCGTTTGACTTTCCCTCGAAATAGTCCTTTTGAGGCAGTTGTAGGAGCTTAATGGATGGGTCTAAAGTTCAGGGGTAGGATGTTTTGACTTTATCGATAGCTGGAATCCTAAATTCCATGGGTATGGATCGAGAATCAAAGGTAAAACTAGCCTAGGTTGAGGTTACGATCTAGGTATAAGTCCAATGAAAGGTGGCCTGGAGTTGACAAATGAGATTACATAAAAATGCAGGGGTTTCGACCTTTGTTGGAAAATGTCTTTCGACGGGCTCGATTCCCCAAAAACAGAGTTAGGTCTAATAAAAGCTTTTGAAACAACATAGTAATCAGGAATAATGATGACTTCTCTTTAATTACTCAACAAAACCTTCACTGATCAATTTTAGCTAATTTAATTTACAAATTAGGGTTTATAACTTTATAGAATTAAGAAAGCACAAGTGAAGAATGACTGAGTTCGGATCCACTAAATCAGACCCCTTAGGTCTTATTTATAGATGAAGGTTGGCACCTTTCGACTCGGTGCTTTCAAATAGATCGAGAGATCGCTTCAGATGCCTTTTGACTCCTTTGGCACTTGCGCTCCCCTCTACAATGCTTTCGAATGGGTTTTCATGCCTCCATCTTAATCGAAAGGGACGGTTGCATCTTCTCTTCTTTATGTTGCTTTGTAAGAGCTTTCTACTCTATCAGTGGGTTTTTGGGTTTCGAAGGTGTTGAACTTGTGATGGCCTCGACACTATCAACAACTTCCAATCTATTGCTTGAGAATTGATGTAGAACCTTCGCTGGGTATTAATGGTTTCAACCGGTTCAAAATGCTTGGTTTGGCTTTTGAAAGGGTTCTTCTGATCATGGTGCGCTTTTGAGTGAAGCCAAAACATTTGGTTTCGAAAGGTTTGGTGTGCATATGAAAGGCATTATGCATTGTCTTCGAAAGCCGCTTCTTTAACTCCTTTGAAAGCTCTTCATGCCTACGGAAGCACCTGCTTTCAAAGATGTTTACTAGAGCGGAAGTGTGCTTTTGACCCTTTCAAAGATTTTGATACTTCTAGTCTTTTCCTCGTTACATCCCTTCGACTCCATTGAAAGGTCTTACTAGGCTTTTCTCTCTTGTACTTCTTTGCCTTCTAACCAATAGGATTTCGACATGGTCAAAAGGACATTTGATGGTAACAATTTTCCTTTCCTACCCTTCCCCGGGAAAGGGATGCCTTTGTCATTTAAAGTCGGCCATCTGGAAAAATTTAACATTTCTCGCCATTCTATATTCCGTGTGAATTTGGGCCGCTTATTTGATCCAATCAAATGGCCTGCCATCTTTGCAGACTTTTCATATATACCATATTCTTGTCTTCTTTTCTCTTATTCATCTGTAATTAAAATAAACTTCGAGCAAGTGTAGACAATTCTCAAACCCCCAAACCACTTTAATCTCAAATAAAGAAGAATCCAGATCTAAAGTAAGTTGAATTTATCTCATTTATCGAATCTTTCCATCTTACACTAAATTTCCATCTCTCAAACCTTTACAGTCGGGACTCCAATTCCCTTTTTTTGATTATTTAGTTGAATTTATTTAAATTTTAATTTTCCCTAAGAGTTTTCATTGATTCAGTTTCATGATTCGACTCACCTTTCTTGTTAATTTTCATTTTAAACCCACCCATTCTAGATTTTATTGTTATTATGTTTTTTTAGAGAGTTCAAATGTTTATCTCAAAGATTTTGAAATTTCAATAATTGATTCACGTTTAAATTTGTCTTTTAATGGTTTTTTTTAAATTTCTAGGTCGAAATTCGATTTGGGGAAGAAGGAACCTCCAATTAAATTGACCCAGAATTTTGAGATGTACGAATCAAAAATCAGCGCTAGAATTGTACTTTTCCACCCCTTCGAAATGGATTAAGGTGGTACTTTCCTATTTCACTACTTAGCCCCTTTCGATAGGGTCGAAAGGCAAGCTAGCACTAATTTAATTGGCTTTATCAAAAGGTAGTTTAGTTCATATGAAACCGACCTCTACGAAGGCAATTTTGTGCTTTCGACCCTAGTACCTTTCGAAGATGTTGGTTATTGCTTCGTAACTCATGTTTTCTAAAGCATAAGTTTTGTCCCATAGACTTACTTTAAATTTATTTAAGTTAGATGCAGATATTTTTTATGAATTGGGTCAAAGAAAGCATACTTAATATAAGCGACAAATTAAGTAAAATGTTTCGACTTAGCCGAAACCTGTTGTTTCGATTGAAATTCGTTTGTTTATATGTTTTCGAAACCATACATTCCTTTCAATTTTGTCGAAACCTACTGTAATTAACTGGTCAAAACCTCCTATAATCTTCTTTCTCCAATATTGTCGAAACATTCCAAGTTATTTTATTCTTGTAAGAATATGACTTCAACTACAAGCTTTTGACTTCACTGATAAATAAGGTTTCAACAGCATTTATATTCCCTTGGTCAAAGAAAGATTGTAGGTTTCGACAATGTCAAAGGATCTTTGTATTTTGTTCATATATTATGAAGGTTTTAACTATTCCCTTCTAATATATATGCTCATAATGAGCTTACGCCACAACTATAAAGTGTCAATTGGACATATGCTTCAGCCTTCCCTTTTCGGCCCTGTTGAAAGCTCAATAGATGTTTATACTTGGGCTTTTGATATTGTTGAAGGATGTTTGTTAAGTGTTAACTCCCTTTTCCCTTTTAACTATGTTAGAACCCCAGTAAATCTCATTTTTCAACTTTAACATTCTTTCAAGAATTTGAAACTTCATATTTCGTTTAAAGATCAAATTATTGTGATAGGTTTTTAGTAACCCTTGAAAGAATGTTAATTTCATAACAAACTATAATTTCTAACTGAAACATTTTCACCTGGCAGAATCATTAGTTCTCCTAAAAAGGTTAAAGCTACTTTCAAGAGCTCCATGATATCCCCTTAAGATGAAGTGGATGCGATCCTTAACGACTTCAGGATTTCAGGAGTGAAAGCCATTGCTTCTATCAAAAATGACACCATTAACAGCCCTCCGGAAGGGTTCTTTGCTCACCGCAATCCACATCTGGCACGGTGGATTCCTTCCCTTTCCAGACTTCGTAACCAAATTCTTAACTTACCTAGGAATTCCTTCGATTCAGTTATCTCCTAATGTATACACTTATCTTTTATCATTGGACTTGATTGCGCTAGAGTCCGACATTCCCTCTTTAAATGCTGAAGTACTAAATCATCTCACTCGGTTGGTTAAGTTCAGCAACCTTAATAATCAAATCTTCTAACCTAATCATCTAAAGAAATTGATATCTGAGGGAGTAAACAAGTTTAGAGATTAGGAGAATCAATTCTTCTTTGTTAAATGCTTCCCAACCACTAGCGAGACTTTCTCAACTCTACGTAAGCCCAGGTTTCATTATTTTCCTTTTATCTGGTTACTTTTCTTTGCCGATCTATGCTTCTTTTAGGTGCTCCTGCTAAAGGACTAAATGAGGAGGACAAAAGACAATGAAGTCCTTAATTGTAGCTTCAAGCAAAATCAGGAATATTTTACTAAATGAGGAGGACAAAAGACAATGAAGTCCTTAATTGTAGCTTCAAGCAAAATCAGGAATATTTTAATGATGCCGAAGCCCGCAAATTTGCAGAAGTACTCTCTCTTGCCAACCGGTCAAAGGATTCTCAACCAACCCCCTTTGATCCAACATACATCCCGAAGAAAACGCTTCCTTTATTTGGGAGATCCTATAAATTTTTCCCTAATGTCACCTATCTACTCCAACCACTATGGTAAGTTATAAACGCTGCACTTGTTTTCTATTATTTTGTTGTTTTTTAAAATTATTCTACTGACTTATAATCTGTTTGAATTGTCTTCAATTGCTCTCAAGTGGAAAAACCCATCAGTTGTCCGGCTCCTCTCTCTTTGACTTTTCATGCACCATCTTTTTCTCATGCCATTGCCAGGTCAAAGATGGCTACTGAAAGAAAACTAATTAAAACGTATATAGTGGAACCACCGCCAAAGAGAGTTAAAGTGGTTGAAGTTCCTGATTCTCCAATACTGGAAGAAGAGTTTGCTAATATTGGCAATTCCCTAAAACGTCTGACCATTGAAGCTCGTAGTTACCTTCCTAAGGAAACTCATTCTAAGATCGATCCTGTCTCTCGCATTGTTATCTCTAGCTCTTTGATCGTATTCGAGCAGATGCAAAAGGCCTTGGAAACTTCGAAGCCTGCTCAAGTGCTAAATCTTCCAGGATCATCCTCTTCTATACCTTCATATGACTTCGAAAGGATGATATATTCTACTTGAACTTTTCATCATTCACTTCAATTCAGTTGTCATCCTTTGTTTCTGATTTGGAGGGTCACCATCTAACCCTGCTTGAGCAATAACTCTCAGTATGTTTTATGCTACTTAACCTTATTATCTCTATTTTCTTTAAGCCTTTTAACTTATGTTATAATTTTCTTTTAGATTTCCAAAAGTTGGATCTCCTTACATGAAATTGTGTCCTTATCTTCTGTCGAAACATCTAAACTTCGAGAGGAAATTACTACCTTGAATAACTGAGTTCCCTCTTATCTGTAGAGAAGAGCAAGAGTACAACTGAACTAAAGCGATTGAGGGCTTCTCTAGCCAATCATAATCTATTATCCTGGAAGAAAGGAAGGCTTGCCAACTTCTGGCCAATGAGAACTTAGCATTACCAATGACTCTGAAACAAGTCTGGAGAGGAAAAAGGATGGATGGCAGCTAAACAATCTTTGTTAAAGGGAAAGCTAAAAAAGAACAAAGGCCTTCCTAAAACTGGCTATTGACACCATTTCTGATGCAAAGCAGCGAGTATCGCAATTTCTTGACTCATCTATTGAAGACATTACTTTGAATTCCTTTGAAGATGTCTTAATGCTCGCATATGCTAATAATTTCAATAAATGCCTAGATTTGAGCTTCCCTTTGCTTGAACCTACTCTTATTCATAGGTTCATGGATAAAATCAAAAAGATGGAGCAGGGGATTGAAGTTGATGTGAGGGAGGAGATCGATGCTTCCAAAATTCTTTCCTTTGAAGTTCCTTCCTTCGAAGTCGAATCTGACTATGAAGAAGAGGATGATAAAGACAAGGTCGTTAAAGAGGAGGGGGAGATAATGACGATGATAATGATGATGACGGGGATGACATCTTCGATGATGGATAAGGATCAAGTGGCAATGGGAGTGGCCATTCTAAAGCTTCTAAAAAAGAAGGAGATGATAACATGAAGACTTATGAAAAGGATTCATCCCTCATGAAGTTATTCTGCCTAAGTCCCCTACACCTTCTAGCCCATAAGAAGAGCCTTCTTTTATTGATGTTGAAGTGCCAAAAGGAAGAGAGCATGTTTCCAAAGCATCAGTTCCCGCATCTCAGGTATGGGATTCTGTGTTTAAACATCTTTCATTTTAAAGGTACTATAATATAAATCATTTATTTAGATAATGAAGAAATCCTTCCACCCCTATAAACAAAGCATGAAAGAAAACAAGCAGAGATATACTGTTTACATTGAATGTTAGACAAACAATCTAAGGAGAACAAAATTCTTTCTGATAAATATTATAGACTCAATAAAAGTGCGGTGATGTTATCATCCACTAAGCATCAAGACGCTGCCCCACAGTTGAGGGGAGCACTCTTTTGAAGGAAAATTAGGAATTGATTACCCTCTTCTGGAAGTTGTCGAGAAGAGAGACATTTTAGTTAATTTTTTATACAAGGCCTACTATAAACACTCGACCGTTGCCTTCTCATATTTAGGTGATTTTAGTGAGGGTTTACTTAGGGTGTATACACAAAAGATACTTGGATGAATTCGGATCTGACCCACATCCCAAAGCATATTGGAACTCATCTTGAGTCATATCAATTCTCCAAGGCCTTCCTCTTGAAAAAAATCAAGTTTAATAAGGACAAGTTTATTCCAGAATTCTTCACAAAATCAATTTTGTATGAACCAAACGAATAATTGTAATTATGTAATAATAATGATTTATGAATGTTAGTTTTAATTCTCCCTCTATACTAAGCTGTATTTTATTATGTTATCATAGAGAGAATGTTCCTCGGTAATCTTGTCTCTAAAGATTACTTAAGCCAACAACTTAAATTGAGAATATTTTAGCTCGAAAAGTCACTAATTTTAAAATCTTCAAAATTAGCAAGTTAATCTTTTCTCAGAGATTTACAAAAACTTTACATGGAACATCCTCGTCTTTGCTTCTATTTCCTTGGTGATGAGAAAGAAAAGCTACTTAAGGAGATCCGAACATTCCATGCTAAACTAAGTTGCGACCGTCACAGCCCTTCGGTCGGGGAATGGGATTATAACAAATGTCTACCGGTTATTACTCCAGAAGAAGTTAATATTCCCTTTGGCTCGTCGGTTATTCTTTCCGCTAATTCATTAAATAAAGTTAAGGATGTTGTTTCTCATCTTTAGATATAAACAAATATTTATTGTATCTTTTAGTTTCATTATTACTTGTATTGTAATCTTTTATTACAGTAATAAAGAGATTGTTCATTCAGGTTTTGACTTCATTCTTTTTCTTTTTTATTTAAATAGGAATTACAGTTATCCACAGTACCTCACTCATTAGATTCATCATCTCGCATTATAAATCTTAGGGATATGCTGTTAGCGGATCTTGAAATAGCAGATTTCTTAAAGATACTTTATTTGCTTATTTTCATGGTAATACCAAAGCGTTAAGATGGCATAAAAGATTCTTATTTCAGAAAACAATTGTTGACCAGATTGCCAGCTTAGAAGCTAATGTCAATAGCAATAATGAAATGATTTACGCTTTGAAGCATTAGGTTAAGTCAAATCCTTCAATTCACTTCGATCATAAAATTTTAGAACTTTGTCGATAGATAAGCGATTTGGAGATGAAATTAAAGGATATTCAAACTCAGTGCGAGTCATTGGAATTTATTATGGGGAATAATATCTCGAGTATTTATTTACCAGTTCCTTATGCTATTCCATCTGCTGCTAAATCTACAAGATCTACTTCCCTTGCTGCTTAGAAATTTCGCAGTACAACAAATCCTCCCCCAGGCTTATATGACAAGGTAGTGGGCAAGTGATATAGCAAAGTTAAATTGGAAGTGATGAAATATTTTGACGAACAACAGAAAGTTAAATACTACACCACATAAACGAATATGCTTCTAGATTTCAACAACTCAAACACATAGGTATCTCCTTTAGAAGCACGTCGCTGAATTGGAAAGGGAAAAAACCTTTAGAGATAAAAATAACACTTTCAATCATGCTTTGAAAACTTGTATCAATGTGCTTGATGGTGTAGACATGATATGGAAGAAAGCGAAGAAACATAAAGAAGTCCTTTTATCACTATCCATCATAATGTAGATCCTTTAATCATTGAAAACCTAAACAAGGCTGCCTAAGATTTATGAAAGGTTCATATTTATGAAATTTATATATTTTTTCTACAAAATTGTAAATAATTTCATAAGATATGTAAATTATGTAAATAACACCTGGTTTGTGATCCTTTCCTGTAATGTTATTTCTAAAACACTTGTTTGTTAGCTTATGCCACAATGTCTGCATTTGCTGGATCTTCCTTCTTCTATGTTGTTCCGATTTCCCTCAAAAGTATGAAGCAAACAATATTCCTATTATTAGCAAGAAATTGCTATAGGTATCATTCGCGTAGACTAACAAATCATTATGTCAATCATATGGTAATAAACGTACAATAGTTGTATTTGATTAAATGTCTTGAAATCCATCCTTGATCATGTTGAGAATAATTAAAAAATTTATATTTAACCGTATTATTGGAATATCTGAAGACTATTGGCAGAAAATTTTTCCTCAACTAAGGATATATATGTACTACAAAATCATCGTTCGAAGATTACTAATGGAGGGTTAATAACGATAGAAGTCCGAAAACTATAATCTAAAATTTTGTAGTAGAAATCCATTGACCTATTCAGGTATTAATGAAATTTGAAAGTTTAGAAGCTTGGAACCCAGAACTGGGTATTATGGATAATATTTAGAAGTTAAGAGACTTGAAACTCAAACTTAGGTATTTGTCGATGATAACCAAAAATTAATAATAGTGATCCTTCTGATAGAAATCGACCTAGATTTGGGCATTGGTAGTGGATAATTAGAAATCAATAATAGAATCCTCAAGCCTAGATCAGGGCATTAATAAGTGAAATTAAGTGATAGTCTTGTAAACCAGATTCTGGTGTGAGGAACTAAAAGATCTATAACCCAGATTCGGGTATGAATGAAGTCTTATACTTCGAGAAGAATGACCTGTGAGCCATAGTCGGGAATTAACGGATGAAATTTAGGAATTAGAAACCCGAATTTGGTATTAATAAGTGGATCCTCTCTCTACTCCTTAGATTCTGTCTTCTTTAACATATGTAAATCTCTTAGGGCTCATATGTAGTTGTAGTTTGATTGGCTGCTTCTAGAGTTTGGACGTCTTAATCCATCATTTAATATCTTGGGCTTGGACATCTCTGTCCCTTGTAGATATACCATCTCTTAGGTTTGTACATCTTAGTCCACTGTTTGATGAGCCGCTTCTTGGGCTTGGACGTCTCAGTCCATTGTTTGATGAGCTGCTTCTTAAGCTTGGACGTCTTAGTCCAGCGTGAATATGCCTCCTCTTGGACTTGGACATCTTAGTCCAATGTTTGATAAGCATCTTCTTGGGCTTCGACGTCGTAGTCTGTTTTTGTCTGGTGCTCTTGGTTAGCTCATTCTTAGAGGCTGGAATGAAGGACTTACCCAACCTACCACCAGGAGGCGCCTTGACCTGAACAAAGGTGTGGCCAAGGGCTTGTCGACGCTTTAATATGGCCATAGCTTGGCATGGATAAAGGCTAACACTCCTCTCTCTAAGAGTTGCCCTGCCTGGGCCATGACTGGCGCGAATAGGGGTTTTTCGATGCTGTAACCTAGCCATAACATGGCGCAGATAAAGGATTACACTCCTCCCTCCAAGAGGTGTCTTGGCCTGACTAATGGCATGACCAATGGCTTGTCAATGCTTTAACTTGGCCATAGCATGGCATAGTTAAAGGCTTGCACTCCTCCCTCTAGGAGGCGCTTGCCCTGGCCAACTCGACCCAGACTGTAGTTTTGGTTGTTTAAGGTAATGTCCAAATGAAAGGAGTATTTCACTATCAGCCATGTAGATCTTTCTTGGAAAAGTAATTCTTTATTGAATTTTTTATGATCTATTTACAAATTCCTCGATTTTGCCTTGATGGAAAAAGGCGATTATCATCCCTTCTAAGGCTCTGCAGTGGTTCATCTTATGTCTATTCATCATATGGAAATGGTAGTAGGATTTTCCCAACTTTCTTTTATATTTTGGTTTCTTTTTCTATAATGTCCAATAATTGAGCTTATCCTTAGTTAATAAGTAGACATTCTCTATAGATGTCATTAGGTTGTACTCTTTTGGAAGTCTTGACTTAGAACTTAGGGATGGCTTCTAAATCACTTATTACTTGGCTTTGGAGTTTCCCTTTTGATAATGAGTTTTCTCTTTGAGACTCTTTGGGGTTCTGGTGCAGGTATTGTCCCACTTGTGATTTGACCCCATTTATATGCAAAGGTGTTGTTATTTTCCATTATTCCTTCTTCAAAGATTGTGCGTTTTGTATAATGCTAAATTGTTTATCTCATTTGGTCAAATAAATTGTCACTTCCCCTTTTCTTTTCCCATAGGGGAAAGATTAGGGAGGGACTAACATGAAAAGTCTTTAAACACCATTTAAGTGTATCATAGGCTTTAACTTTCTTTTCCCTTAAGATTCTCAAACCCTTCATCCTTAAAGTTGTTCTTCTTGGAGATTTCTATCATTAGCTGTCTCTGGGGAAAATCCAATTAAGTATGGTTTTGAGGATCCTTGCTCGGATATTTTAATTCTATTGGCTATGATGAAGTAAGGCCTTGAGTGGGAAAGCTTGGAAATGGATAGGTTGGAGGGATGTGTTGTTGGGTGTTCAAAAGAGTCGGAGGCTCGAGCCCTCTTTCTAGCGCTAAAATGTTAACAAGAAAACTTGTCAACATTCCAAAGTTAATGTATAGGGCAGGTTAACCCTTTTTGGTCTCTTTTGGTTTATTGGAGAGAGCTAGGATATGAATGTCTTCATTGAGATTGCCTTTCAAATCAGACTTTATTGTGAAATTTCCTTCTTATTGACCTTTCAACTCGGTCGAAAGGCTTGAGTTCTTTTTTTGTCCTTTGAGCTGAATGGGTTCATTTGACTTTCCCTTCGAAACAGTCCTTTCGGGGTAGTTGCGTGAGCTTAATGGATGGTTCTAAAGTTCTAAGGTTGGATGCTTCGACCTTGTTGGAAGCTGGAATCTCAAATGCCCTGGGTTTTGTTCGGGAGTCAAAGGTAAAATTGGCCTAGGTTAAGGTTTCGATCTAGGTAGAAGTCCAATGAAAGGTGGCTTGGAGTTGATATGAGATTACTTAAAAATGCAGGGTTTCGACCATGTTAGAAGATATCTTTTGATAGGGTTGATACCTGAAAAATAGAGTTAGGTCTAATAAAAGCTATTGAAACAACAAAGTAATCAAGAATAATGAAGAATTCCCTTTAGTTACTCAACAAAACCTTTATTGATCAATTTTCCCTAATTTGATTTAGAAATTAGGGTTTACAACTTCATAGAATTAAGAAAGTACAAGTGAAGAATGACTGAGTTTGGATCCCCTAAACCAGACCCCTTCAGTCTTATTTATAGATGAGGGTTGGTACCTTTTGACCCGGTTCTTTCGACCTTGTCGAAAGATGGCTTCAGATACCTTTCGACTCTTTCGGCACTCACGCTTCCCTCAGCAATGCTTTTGAATGGGCTCACATGCTTCCTTCTAAATCGAAAGGGGTGGTTGCGCGTTCTCTTCTTTATATTGCTTTGTAAGAGCTTTCGACTCTGTCGATGGGTTGTTTCCAGGGGTTTCAAAGTTGCTGAACTGGTAATGGTCTCGACATTGTTAATAGCTTCAATCTTTTGCTTGCGACTTGATGTGGAACCTCACCAAGATATTAATTGCTTTGATCGGTTCGAAAGGCTTGTTTTGGCTTTCAAATGGGTTGTTTCGATCTTGGTTTGCTTCTGACTGATTTGATTGAAGGAGAAACCTTTGGTTTTAAAAGGTTTGGCATGCATATGAAAGGTTGTAATGCATTGTCTTCGAACACTGCTTCTTTAACTGCTTTGAAATGTTTTCATGCTTGTAGAAGCACCTGTTTTGAAAGTTTTTTATTGAAATCTAAGCGTGCTTTTGACCCTTTCGACCGCTTCGAAATATTTTAATACTTCTATTCCTTGGCTTTTGAATTCTTTCAACTCCTTTGAAAGATCTTATTGATGCTTTTCTCTCTTATTCTTCTTTGCCTTGTGCTCAATAGGTGTGACGACCTGCCCTTCTACTACTAGAAAGACGTATCATCATGAAGAAAGAAAGGGATAGAAAATAGAAAAGAAAGAAAAGAAAGAACAACAGCATCAGAATCTCACAGCGGAAAGGAACAAAATATAATATATCACATAAATATTACATAGTTTTACATATATCAGGGTTACACAATATCAATACATATGACAGTCATACATACATCTATCACTATATACATCAGAGATACAGTACACATCAACTAACCCAGCGGAACTAGATAGGTAGCTACATACGTCTGGAAACTCCTGCTCCAAGCTCCTATAGAAATCAAAGTCCGAAACCTATCACTTGGCTACTCATAAAAATTTGAGTACCCAAGAGTTTATGAAAAACAAAATATAAACTCTGGGTCATACATGGGTCTGGTATGAGTAAACGGTTTAAAGTTGTTTAACTTTGAAAAACATTTGAAAATAAAGGTATCACGTAAGACTCCCCACAAATAAATACGGGTAAGTTTTTACCTTACGCTAACCAAACATTTTATAGGAAATCCAGTGATATTATAATAGTGTCTAGGGTTTTCAAGTAAATAGAAAGTAGCCGAAATTGTTACATCTACTAAATTCCATCTACTAGCCACAAAAGTGGGTAATACAAATCAAAACCGTAGGGTCTCGTAGGGAAAATGGATTTCCAACAATGGCAGGGCTACTGGGGTACCGCCCGTCACAGTACGTGGCCTAGATCACCGTACCGAGGATCACTCCCGACCCCCTACAACACAAGGCCGAAACCATTCCTTACTAAATAGTCCCGAAGAAGATAAACCCCACGGTTGTAGCTAGCAACCGCCCACACAGCCGAAATAAAAAGGGACATCTAGACAGGGGAATATCTTGTCCTGCTTAGGCATGACCCACCTAACCTTGCTGCATCTCCCGTTTTTTATCCATTCCCGGTTGATGAGGCTTGAGGCTGCGATTACCTTTACAGGACAAATCTCTTAGAATGCTCATCGTCCTCCTGACGATGTGCTGAAAGCATTATATCCATACAAGTTCGTTTCGGGTTCGAGCGAAACCGAAGGCATTATCTCGTCACACTCATTTTGGAATCACCCTCAGAGTCAACGACGATAACCCTTGCATTCTGAATACACCATCTCGATCTTCATTTCAGAATTCACGACCTAACGTTTAAATTGGATCGATGTGGTTTTCGGAATATCAATTGGATACCCGATCCCGGTCTCATCGAAATCCAACCGCCATTTTAAGGGCCAAGTTGTCTAATAAACTTAAACAGTTTAAATAATTTAAATTCAACAATTGAATTAACATAGCATTTATCCCAGATAAACATATAAAAGCATCATAGATATAACACAGCATATCACAGAGCATCAAAGAATATCATCAAATACATATCACAATCAGATATTCAACACAACAGTCCGTAAGCATTCACTTTTAAGTCTTATTTTAATTAATTCAATTTAGAATTAATTACCTGAGAGTTAACCACTTAACTCTGTTTACTCAATCATTAATTAACAATTAATTACTTATTTCATTTCAAATTGTTTAATTAATGATTTCTTAATTAATTATTAAGTCTTAATTATATAATTATTTTATTTCATACTATTAATTAACTACTTCCTTAATCAAGTGTCTTAACTTTAATTGCTTAATTAACTGTTCCCTGATCATTAATTAATATTTTTAATTATTTATTAATAAAACTTAATTATCCAATTATTATCTGCTAATTATTTAATTAATCAATAAATAAATTCTTAATCAAGTTACTTAATTAATTAACTATTTATCCATAATTAAATTACTTGATTAATTAACTATTAATTCATAATTAAATTACTTGATTAATTAACTATTAATTCATTCATTAATTAACTCAAGTAGTTGATTACCCCTTTATTTATCACTTAATCATTAAGCAATCCGACTCTAAATAAAAATTTAAAAGTTAATCATTCTTAGTTACTTTCTAAAAATAATTAATCAATATTAATCATTCAACTTAATTAACCTTTTAAAAGAAAACCTTTTGAAAATCGATATATTGCTAACTACAAACTTAAATATTAATACATTCGTACTCGTCTTGAAGTAATTGCTTAGTTTAAGAAATATTTAAGTGTTAAAATATTGTTAAGTATTAACTAAGATAGTCAAAACTTGTATTAAGTTTTAACTTAAACTGTTAAACATTATTTAATTCTACAGTGTTTTAAACTTGATGTAATCTGTTGCTTAACTTACCTCTAAACACACTACTGCAGATAAAAGGGAACCGAGACTTCCCATGGTAAACTCGAGTAATGCTTCGGGTTCCACCCCATCCTTTTCCCGTGTCCTGCCCTGAACATCCTCTTCTTCTTCCTTATTTTTTTTTCTTCTTTCAGTAATTAGTTTAAGTTTAAGCTAAACTTGATTTTAGCATCAGAATCACTCACTCTCAAACACGATAAAACCCGAAGCTAACCCTATAACCACACGAGCACGACTCGGGTTAATTGCCGACCATCGCCATTGACACGATCACCGCACCGTACACGTGCACGGCGACACGGTCGATCTCCGGCTACCATCAACATCACCCACAACTCAGAAATCACCCCCAAACTCGAAATCAAAACTTAGTTTACTGACAAGAATATCGAATCGAAGATTTGCCTACGGCTAGAAAAAAACTGAAACACGACCATCATCATACGGCTCGCGATCGCCGTAGAGATCACCGGAGACGCCCAAAATTAACCCACGCCACGACGACATGTCTAGCTTCCACCCACCTGATTCGCGTGAAGCTCGATCAAACAGAGATGACAAATTCGTCACATTTCTGCCATGCTCAAAAACTTAACATGAAACCCTAAATCGATCTGATTACTTAAATTTTCTCAGTGGAAAATTTATCTGATAATTTTCGCAACATTCTCAATGTTAATACTTGCTTCCATTAAAATCTCAACCCTTTAAATTGATTCATTGATCTTAAATTTGTAAAAATTCAAATTTTGATCAATTACTAACTGCTCCTAAATTACCCATCTGTAAATCTTCATTTTTGTATTAAAAATCATCATTTGCAGTAGGCCTTCAATTTATCAACTTGAATTAGTATTCTATAACATCCGGGTTTATCAATGTTTTTCTTGATTACCTGTGACCCAAGCTTCCAGTAGAAATATTTACTAATCATGTTTAATCTATTTCAAAAATCTTGTTTGATGTTTTTTTAGCATTTGTTATGTTGAGAAAACAAGCCTAACAAAAATTTAAAGAAGAATAACTTGAGTGTTTGATCAAACTATGTAATCAGCATCAACTACAGAGAAGTAACGGAGCACAACACAATATTCACAGATTTATGTTCAAAAGTCACTGGTTCCATACCATAAATAGATGAATCATCTTTATTGAATTTGAATAAACTAAAAATTTAAATCTTGATGTTTGCTCACCTTAAAACTCTAAACAAGAAAACTTCTTGAAAACCTGAAATTGAACTGTCTGTATATTTTCTGTTTTGATTTGAATATAGATTGAGTTTTGTTTTCTCAAGTTTTTTTTAATATATATAGTTTACTGAATGAATCAAATACAAGATGAATACACATCTATATAAAAGATAACAGTTGGATAGGGGAAGGTAGTATCTGGATAGCACCTTCCTCATGAACAGATTTTTATGATGTTGAATTGACAAAAATGTTGGCCGAGAAGAAGCAAGTACATGTTTTGTTACTTAATAGGCTTACATAGTATAATTATGTTTTATTGTACAAATAGATATTTGTATAAACTTGTTCACTTTTCAGTTAACTTATGGCTTGTGTGAGAAGCTTTATTTTGTCTTGTTATTTTTATTTGGAAACATACATTTTCAGTTTGACTTTGGTCATATAGATGTAGATATTTTGCATGAAAATATTTTTATTCATTTCTTCTAGTTGAAATAGTTTATATGCATATGTTTGTGTTTGGTCTTACATTAAATTTGGTTTTATTTTTCTGATATACTTTATTCCTGTTTTATTTTATACTTGTGTTTTATTTTTAGCTTTATACACTTAGTAGATTGATAATAGTTTTGTATATAAAGATATTTGTTCTAGCTTGAAAAATTCATGTGGTTTTGTTACTTATATTGGTTTGTATTCGTATTTTAGCTATCAATATTTAAATGATATTCATTTGCTTTCTTACTTATTTATATTTGTATTTTATATTTTGATTATCAATATTTACATTATATTCTTAAGTTTTACTTATATTTAATATTTATATTTTATATTGATAAACTTTGATTTTATTTAAACATTATCATTCACATCAATATATTTATTAATCACATGTTAATAAGACAAAGTATTGTAATTCAATCATATAAGATAAATTTTATTTCAATTGAATTATATAAGAACAATTTTATTGTAAATATTACTGAGATTTATTTTAAATTTCCAAATCAATTTCTTTTTAAAAATACAGTTTATATAAATAAATGGCAATATTTCCAAATCATATTCATTTTAAGATGATCAAACTACTTTTTAATTTAATTAGATCAGATATTTATTAAAATAAACGGGGCCAAAAATCCAGGGTCGTTGCAATAGGATTTCGACATGGTCGAAAGGATATTTGATGGTAACATGCATCTAAAGAGTTAGCACATACCAACAATAATGTGCTATTATACTAACATCATAATGTATACAAACATCCTAGTATACCATCGAATGTCTAATCATCGATCTCCTAGAGACATACATCATGTGACATCCCTAAAGCGACAAATAACCAGTATAACAACCATAGTTAACATAGCATCCATCAAACAATACTCTCCATCACTTAATGTGCTTTAGATGTATGATAATTTGTATGATCATTCCTTGTTGGGGATTAATTGAAAAATACTGGTTCTTGTGCATATGCCTGGAGTTGATTTGATCAGTTTCTTGCACCTATAAAACAACTAAAACCGAATGAACTAAATCATGACAATGTTCTTGTAATCATTCAGCATTGCAACTGCTCACTCCTACATGACTTGATCCATTATTATTTCCATCAGCACGAAGTTGGCAAGCTCCCATTCTTTATTCTCTATTTGCAAATGAGCTGCTTCCCTTCACTACCTCGCAATTTATCAACATCATATTGCTCTCTCACTTGCAGCTACTTCTTGCCCTCTACCTTCATATGCTGCAGTTTCATGGCAATTTCAACAAAACTGTCTTATACGATTCTTCTAAAAAATAACTACTTTTGAGTTTTCAAACAAAAAAGTTTGTTAGTGTAAAATATAGTGTAACTCACTTTACTTTCTAGAAAATTCTCCAATCTGAATTACTCATTTTAAGCACTTGAATTTTAAGTTTCTTCTTACCAAGCATGTTATTGTGTACAATTTTCTAGTTAATATTTGATAATGAAAATCTCATTTCATTTCTTTAGTAACATAAAAGCAATTATATACATCTCAACATCATAAATGGAGCACAAACTCAATCCATTTGAAACAAATAATGTAGAATTTATCAAATTTTCTTTGCATTTTTCTTTAATCATTTTATATCCATAGTACGAATCAAATCAACAAAGAAAAGCTAAATGTATAATTATATTCATTTTTTCTAATATTAATTATAATGATTACGGTTTTATTCTTTTTGCATGATTTATGGGTTTACATTATAAATTTGATTCGTTCATGTCTATAGAGTATCATGTTGAACTTGACCCAAATCCTACAAATAGGGCAGCACATTACAAGCCAAATTAGCAGCTTGGGAAAATATGCATGTCAGTTTACTAGGTTTGTTTGTCATAATAAACGATAAAAAACTGAAACGAAAAGCAAAAATAGGAATAAATTTTGTCAATACCAAGAGTTATTCCTTACATTCATCATCAAGAGAATAAAGATAAAAACCTAAATCATATTCTCCAATTAGCAGATATACATACACAATGGTAAACAAAAGTAAAATTACATATTTGAATGTTTAACAAAATTACGGTAATGATATATTCATACATATTACATCTTAATAACTCTGTTGTATATTGTCTACGATATGAGTTAGTAATATGTATGTTTGTAATTAAGATTAATTTTGAAAATAATAATCTTTCTTTTCCATGACAGTGAAGATGTTCGTTGTTAAGTTAATTTAAGTCAAATGTGGAGTGCTGCAAAGAAGAATAGCATTGTTAACGACATTTATTTTCAGCACATTTACTAGTCTAAGTAAGAGTATATGTTTACATCAATTACTTTAGCAAGAATAAGAAAGCAAACTACCAAACAAAAAGAGGGCCAATCACTCCATATGATCATTATATTGATTTTCTTTTAAGTTGTGTGGTTGTTAAAAGACATAGGATATCATAAGTATTATGTCATATGTGAAAACCATCGTAGATATGGTTATTATTTTTGCATTAGATCCAAAAAGAAATGTTTTTCCATGTAGCCATGAATGAATTTGAAGGCTTAGGTGAATTCTACGGCTGTATGTGTCCAATAAGATATCCATGTTTCCTGGTGCATTAAGTATAAGATAAAGTATGGAAACAATGAAGTATGAATGAGGCTATCAGTGTATATCTTCTGCATCATGGATTTGCATACCAGCATATATTCACTTACCGACCCGCATTTCTGATGCAGCGTGGGAAGCGAATTCGATGATGTAAATCGAATCCGTCCAGGATCTCACACGATTAGCGGAAATAATCGGTGAATCGATGATAAATCGATGAATTTAAGAATACCGGAAGGCACAAATCCTTTGATCATGAAGATACCGGACTTTAGCAATCTTCGTCACGTTGATCGCGCACGACACCGTGAGAGAAGATCTTCAATTCTTCGAACGTTGATCAAGTGCACTTGATTCCGTGAATTGGCTTCAACAATCGTTGATTCGAGCGCACTCGAATGCCGAAAGTGGAGATAGGAGATAACACTCAACTACCAATTTAAATGGAGGCATAAAGAACAAACCAAATTTTATTCAAGAACCTTAACAAATGACACGACTCGCCTATTTATAGGCTTACAATACAACACAACACATTACAAAGCCATCACGAACTAACATATTTACACATGACCGACTTAACATAGGTCGTTAACGACCTAACAAATACAAGACTTAAGACTTGACTGGTTCGGCTTAACTATGGAAACTTCGACAAATGATTTATGCTCATTAACGACCTAACTTGGGCAAACTTCACACAGCAGCGACTTAACAATCTCGCTTGCGACCTAAAGAAATAGCTCGCGATTTAAAAAATGGAGCACGGCAACAGGAACGCGACTTAAAGAAGCATCAACGACATATGTAAGAAGAGTTTGTCGTGACCTAGTATTAATGTGAAGAAGCTCGTGACTTACGGCTTTGCATGAAATTGCTCGTTCGCGACCTAAGATAGATAACTGGAGCGATTTAGGGCTTCGCGAGTTGAACAAGGTTGCGGGAGGGAACTGGAGACAGGCCGATGGTACTTGGTCGCGTAGCAATGTAGGGTAGGTCGTTGAATTGCCGAGCGATGCTGGAGTTGGGTCGTGGGTTTGATGAAGGTCGCGGAGAGGGTTTAGGTCGTGGGAACGGCGAAGGTCACGGAGAGGGCAGAGTTAGGTCGGCGAACGACCTACAGGTGAGATTTCCTACTTCTTTCCTTTGATACCCTGTATCATCCTTCCTGGGTACGAAAGAATTCGTCCTCGAATTCGCATTTTCTTGGTCATCAGCATAATACGGAATCAAGTGCTTCACATTAAACACATCAGAAGTGTAAACATCCTCTGGCAGCTTCAACTTATAAGCATTTTTATTAATCCGTCTTATAATTTCTACTAGTCCAATCTTTCGAGCTTTCAACTTGTTATAAGAACCCACTGGGAAACGATCCTTCGTTAACACAGCATACACCTAATCACCGTCGTTGAATTCCACACTTCTTCTCTTTTTGTCTGCAGCTCGTTTATACTTCTCATTTGTCTTCTCCAATCGTCCCTGAACGATTCTATGGCATTCTGTCAATCCATCAACAAAATCAATAGCCTGCTTAACTGTCTCCTTCGGTTGTGGTACTATTGTTAAATCCAACGGCCCCTTTGGTAAGTTTGAATATACAATCTGAAATGGACTGAAACCTGTACTCCGGTTAACTGCGTGATTGTGTGCGAACTCAGCTTGACACAACTTCAAATCCCAACTCTTTAAATTTTCTTTCACAAGACATCTCAGTAAATTTCCCAACGATTGGTTAACCACCTCCGCTTGCCCACCAATTTGCGGATGGTAAGCGCTACTAAAATTCAGCTTCTTTCCGACCATCTTCCACAAACTCAACCAAAAATGGCTCAGAAAACGAGTATCTCTATCTGAAACAATAGATTCAGGTAAACCATGAAGTATATAGATCTCTCTAAAAAACAACTATGCCACATGGACTGCATCTGCCGTCTTTTTACAAGCAATAAAATGTACCATCTTCGAGAAACGGTCCACCACAACATGTATAGAGTCATTTCCCCTTTGAGTCCTCGGCAAACCCAACACGAAATCCATGCTTACATCTACCCACGGTTTTGTCGGAACAGGTAAAGGCATATACAAACCCGCATTTGTAGCTGTCCCTTTCGAAATTTGATAAACATGACATCTTCGAACAAACTTTTCAACTTCCCTCCTCATCGAGGGCCAATAATAAGACTGAGAAATCAACTGCAATGTGCGGTCCCGTCCAACATGTCCTTCTTCATGTAACTCTTTTACAATTTTCATCCTCAAGCTGCAATCTGGTACACACAATCGATTCCCTTTGAATAAAAATCCATCTACCAACACAAACTCATCAGTACTCCCATCCTTGACTTTCTCAGCAATCTTTGCAAAGTAAGGATCCTCCTCAACCAACTCTGGCAATAGTTCAAATCCTGTTACTTCAACTTTCAACGTTGTCAATAAGTGATTCCTCCTGCTCAAAGCATCAGCCACACGATTCGACACCCCTGATTTGTGCTTTACGACAAAAGTAAACTATTGTAGATACGCAATCCATGATGCATGTCTCGCTGAAATCTTGTCCTGACCTTGTAGATGTTTCAACGCCTCATGGTCAGTATATAACACAAACTTCTTCTAAAACAGATAATGCCTCCAGTGCTTCACAGCTTGAACAATCGCGTAAAACTCTACATCATATGTACTATATCTCATCTTGGCTCCAGACAATTTCTCACTGAAATAAGCAACTAGTCTTCCATTCTGACTCAATACTCCACCAATCCCAACTTTCGAAGCATCAGTATGCAACTCAAACAACAACTGAAAATTCGGCAGTACCAGAATAGGTGCTGTCGTCAAAAGTGTCTTGACCTTCTCAAAATCTAACTCTGCTTCCTCTGTCCACACGAACTTCTTTCCTTTCATGCAATCGGTTACAGGTGCCATCACACTACTAAAATGTGGAATGATTCTTCAATAAAAAGACACCAACCCATGAAAACTTCTCACTTCAGTAATCGTCTTAGGCTGTGGCCAACTCCTGACAGCCTCTACTTTATTCTCATCCACTTGAATACCTTCCTTCAACAGAACATACCCCAAAAATAAAACACTATCCATCATAAACATGCACTTCTTTGCTGCCGCATAGAACTGCTCCTGTCGTAGAATCAACAGTACTTCTCGCAAATGTCGGACGTGCTCTTCCGTACTCCCACTATAAATCAAAATATCATCAAAGTAAACTACTACAAACTTCCCAACAAATGGTCTGAAAATCTGGTTCATCACTCTCATGAAAGTACTAGGAGCATTTGACAAGCCAAATGGCATAACCAACCATTCGTATAAACCCTCCCTGGTTTTAAAAGCAGTCTTCCACTCATCACCCGGTCTAATACGAATTTGATGGTATCCACTTTTCAAGTCAATTTTTGAGAACACAACAGCTCCACTCAATTGATCAATCAAATCAAACCTCGGCATAGGAAATCTGTATCTCACAGTGATCTTGTTTAGAGCCCGACTGTCCGTACACATCCTCCACGTCCCATCCTTCTTGGGTACCAATAAGGCTGGCACGGCACATGGACTCAAACTCTCCTGAACACGCCCCTGTTCTAACAGCTCCTCCACCTGCCTTTTGAGTTCTTCATGTTCCTTAGGACTCATCCTGTAATGTGGCCTGTGGGGTAATACTGATCCTGGCACAAGATCAATCTGATGTTGAATATCCCTCAACGGTGGTAACTCCTTCGGCAATTCTTCTAGAAACACGTCTTTAAATTCTTTCAGCACTGGCTTTACTTCTTTAGGAACTCCCACCACTTCACTACTCTCACGTCCAATCAACAAAAACACTTCATGTTCCTCCTCCACCTCTTTAACAAACTCCTTCAAAGTCAACAGAGTCTTTAATTCTTCGATCTCCTCCATCTTGTTTTCTTCTTGTTGTCGCTTCTTAGGAACAAAAGTGATTTTTGTGCCTTCAAACATGAAACTGTAGCTATTGGTACGACCGTCATGTTGCACAGCCCTATCATACTGCCACGGTCTCTCCAACAACAGATGACATACATCCATATCCACAACATCGCACCAAATCTCATCTTTATATCTCTTCCCAATCGAAAATTCACACAAGCTCTTCGACAAACCTTCACTTCCCCACCTTTCCTCAACCAAGCTAACTTGTAAGGTTTCAGATGCTTCTTTGTTTTCAATGCCAACTTTTTCACAGCCTCTGTAGAAATAATGTTATCACAGCTTTCCGCATCGATGACAAATTTGCAAACCTTCCCTAGAATAGTGCACGTCGATTGAAAAATATTACTCCTCAACCAACTTGAATCATCCTCTTGCTTTGGTGTCAAACACGACCTCCTCATCATCAAATTACAACCCTCATCTCCCGATAATTCTTCTTCCTCCTCAACATATGGTGAATTGGAACATTCAGCTTCTGCATCCTCATCTTCAATCTCAGCAATCATCGCCCGCTTCTTTGGCTTTAGACATTCATTGCCCTTGTGACCAAATTCTTGACAATTAAAGCACTTGATACTATTGTTGACCTTGGTCTTTACAACCTCATTGACAACCGGTTTAGTAACAGCTTTTGAAACAACAGTATTGCCACTAGTTCCCTTCACTTGATTATTGGAATTTGTAAACACACCACCTCCTCTTCTGCCTTGCTTCTCCCAAGCTAACGCCTTCTGGTGTGCTTCTGTAACAGATCTCGGATCAAACATATTTACCATATCTTGAATCTGCATTCTCAACCCTCCAATAAACCTAGCGGTCAACTGTTCTTTCGTCTCCATGATGTCATTTCGAGCAATCAGTTGATAAAACTCATCAACATAATCATTAACAGTCTTTGTCCCCTGCCTTAGATTTTGTAAGCATTGATCCATAAGAGATTGATAATTGTAAGGTAAGAAAGTAGCTTTCATTAACTTCTTTATCTTCTCCCATGAAACAATCTTTGACTTTCCCATCCGTTCTCGTGTAAGTTTTGTCTGCTGCCACAACGCCATGGCTCTCCCTCTTAAACGAGTAGCAATCAACTTCACTCTACGATCTTCCGGAACCTCCTTGAAATAAAAGATCTCTTCAACATTAGATAACCAATCTAGAAATTCTTCAGCCTGCGTACCACCCTTAAACTCTGGAATTTCAATTTTCATTCCGGACTCCCATTTGTGATCATACTCTGAATGATTTCTTCCTTGGATTTGATTTCGACTATGAACACTTCCACCATCAAACTCCTCATCAAAATATGATGCATATCGATGTCGTTCATGACCACCAATATCTCTACCACCATTTCTACCACCAACATTTCTTCGATCTACATTCCTCCGATCACGATAATCCACATCTCTCCAATTTCGTTCATCAACATTTCTATCACGATCGTCAACATTTCTACGATCATGATCTTCTCTTCTCTCCCGATCTGAATGTGGTGAAACTCTATTTCACCCATGACTCGATTCAGGTGAAACCCTTCTTCTACTTTGATTCATTTCAAGCATCATTCTCTCTAATCGACCAATCCCTTCATTCAACTTCTCAGTGAAACTCTCGTTGATTCGTTGCTCCATTTCATCGGCCTCTTCTCTTCCATACAAAGCATTAATATTGCGATGACGTTGAGCTCGTCTCGGCGGCACGATTGAACTTCAACAAATCAAACAATCTTCAAAAACTTCAGCTCAAACTTGAACAAATAAGTCACGGCTTACTCCAACACTTGGCTCTCGGCCTTGAACACTTCAAAGTGATGCTTGGCTCAACTTCAAACACTTTTCAGACTTTGATCCAAAATGATATGGATCGAAAGCTCCAAACTTGTTGCAACTTCACGATGAACACAATGAACACCAAACTTCTCAACAATTGCAAATTTGATCTCCAAACTACAAATTCTCGAAACCCAATTCTCCAAATGACACAAACTTCAAATGACGCAAACTCCTTGCGATCTAGCTCTGATACCAAAATTGACGCAGCGTGGGAAGCGAATTCGATGATGTAAATCGAATTCGTCCAGGATCTCACACGATTAGCGGAAATAATCGGTGAATCGATGATAAATCGATGAATTTAAGAATATCGGAAGGCCCAAATCCGTTGATCATGAAGATACCGGACTTTAGCAATCTTCGTCACGTTGATCGCGCACGACACCGTGAGAGAAGATCTTCAATTCTCCGAACGTTGATCAAGCGCACTTGATTCCATGAATTTGCTTCAACAATCGTTGATTCGAGTGCACTCGAATGCCAAAAGTGGAGATAGGAGATAACACTCAACTGCCAATTTAAATGGAGGCACAAAGCACAAACCAAATTTTATTCAAAATTCAACAACCTTTACAAATGACATGACTCGCCTATTTATAGGCTTACAACACAACACAACACATTACAAAGCCATCACGAACTAACATATTACACATGACCGACTTAACATAGGTCGTTAACGACCTAACAAATACAAGACGTAAGACTTGACTGGTTCGGCTTAACTATGGAAACTTCGACAAATGATTTATACTCATTAACGACCTAACTTGGGCAAACTTCACATAGCAGCGACTTAACAATCTCGCTCGCGACCTAAAGAAACAGCTCGCGATTTAAAAAATGGAGCACGGCAACAGGAATGCGACTTAAAGAAGCATCGCGACATAAGTAAGAAGAGTTTGCCGCGACCTAGTATTGATGTGAAGAAGCTCGCGACTTACGGCTTTGCACAAAATTGCTCGTTCGCGACCTAAGATAGATAACTGGAGCGATTTAGGGGTTCGCGGGTTGAACAAGGTCGCGGGAGGGAATTGGAGACAGGCCGATGGTACTAGGTCGCGTAGCGACGTAGGGTAGGTCGTTAATTGCCGAGCGATGTTGGAGTTGGGTCGTGGGTTTAATGAAGGTCGCGGAGAGGGTTTAGGTCGTGGGAAAGGTGAAGGTCGCGGAGAGGGCAGAGTTAGGTCGGCGAACGACCTACAGGTGAGATTTCCTACTTCTTTCCTCTGATACCCTGCATCAATTTCTTTTCAAGGTTATATTGTAATGGGCAGGCTTTGCATATAGCCCAATATGTGTATTTGCTAGCATGTATATAATTGTGGAAACTGCTCTATAAACATTGAATTGAAATATCATAAACAGTCTCAATTTCTTTAAAATCTTTACATGGTATGAGAGCCATTATAAATGTTGCAACCCATAATTCTGTACCCTTTAAGTTGATAATAAACCACGCATGTCCAACCCAAATTGCACGGAAGTATGGATTATCTAGGGAAATAGAGAAAAATATACAAAACAGAATCTCACACGAATGGAATAACATGCAATATTCAAAAAATATCTTTACAGCACAGAATTTTAAAATTCATATACTAGAGTATAACTTAAAATCAGTTTGAAAATTTATAAACATATGTCCTTACAATTGCTGACAAACATCAAACAAAAGCAAAAGGATAGTAGATAATAGGGTACATCCATACATAGATGAAAACCTCCAGCTCTCCTTTTGAACTTCAACCATCTTCAACTAAATCTAAAACTACTCGGATCTGACCCGAGTATCGAAAACACTCGGATCAAGTTTGATAAATCAACGTGACAAAAACTCAATAACATGTGATGGTGTCATACATCAGCCTTTAAATGAAATCCTTTTGAAAAGAAAGAGTATCTCATAAGACAACGCCCACACATAAATACTTGTGGATTTTTACCTTGTGATAACAAAAACACTTTATATCAAAACATTTGATATTATTTTTTATGACATTCTTTGAAAACATCTACAAATAACTTATTAATCTTAGCTGAAATTGTTACGTTGATTAAATTCCAACATACTGTGTTAACAATCAAGTCCGAAGGCACTTACTGGAGAATAGATTTCCATACAAATGACCAGGTTAAGGGACGACCTTCCAATGGTTACACTTCTAGATGGATGTCCCAAGGAACTGAATATCTGCCCTCTACCAACACAAGACTGGTCTACGTCTATAACTAGATAGTACCAAATATGTCATCCCTCGGTCGTTACTGAACTTTAACCGAGCGCGCACTAGCATACAAACCACATTAATTTACATCCAGAGCGTCATAGCGGGAAGAAATATATCTAGAAGGTGATGATCATACCTTGATGGGAATGACCTACTTAGCTTTTCCCCATCTATCCTATTTCGGTCATTTTCGATTGATGAGGCTTAAGGAAACGATTACCATTTCACACAGCACATCGTCTTTCACTTTGGATGCCACATTGCCATTCCACATTCACAAGACTTATTTCTATAACTTACAACTTCCTTAGCTCGTATCTCTCAGGAAAGGGTGTTAAGCTAAGAGAAGGTGTCTTCTCATACAAGTTTGTTCTGGTGCTGAATGAAACCGAAGGCATTTACCTCAACCATTACTAGGTGAGAAGTCCTTTTGGTTTTGAGATTTATCATAACAAAGAGATCGCTGCTACAATATAGCGAATCGGGGATTTATCTTAAATAATCAACAAGCAATCCTTCTTTATTATTCGTCTCATTATACCAATCTTCAAACGTGTATCGAACACGTAAACTGATTCGAAGTGATTTTTGGATAGGAATCACCCAAATCCGACCCCGGTTCTTAAAAATCCAATTATCGATAAAAAGTGAATATGAGTATACAAGATTTATTAAGTCTCTTTTCACTTTAATTCTTTTCGGATGATTTCAAAATCTGTTTCTTTTTTCTTAGAATAATTCTAAGTAATTCATTCTTTTACTTCGGATAATATTTCAAATTTCCTCGCTTAACCTCAATCCAAATTTCTTAACTTTTAAGTGGGTCATAAACAATATTATTTAAGATATCGTTTACTATGTAAACCCTAAAATGAATCTTAGCAAACATTATTGAGTAAATAGGATCATAGAAACCATTCTAATTTTATTCAACATCAATTTTCGTACTCAACAAGTTCTATAGGTGCAATAACGGTGAGATCACCTTTTAAATTCCACGAATATGAGGAGTTCACACTTTGGAATTTAACATCAAGCATAAGAAGATTATCTCTATCCAATCCAAGTTAGTTTATTCATTTTGGAGATTTCCTAAATTTTGGATAATACTAATCTTCTTTTATTTTGGGAAAAACTTAATATAATCTTTTAAGAGCAGCAGGGCTTTTCTTTTGATCTATTCCACCCCTACCTAAGAGAGAAAAAAGATTCTAGGTATGTTCAGTGCAATGGTTGCTCCATCCCTAACCTTAGAAAAACACCTTATTTTATCTCAAATCTCACAGGCGAGACAAATGTACTAGTCGTTTCCGCATACTCAGTTATTAGCTTTTATTTTGGAATTGATTATAAATTTCCAAATTATCTTTTAAACGCTTAATTCTCCTTTTAAAATCATACATAATATATTCCAAGAAAAATCGTTACGTTTAAACTCATATTCCAAAGTTATAGAATTCGTAGCATAAAAGTGCTGTGGAAAATGTTATATAAGCTTATTTGATTTAAACAAAATAATTAATATTGAAAATTCATATTTTCCACTTCAAATCTTTTTAAACTATTCAAGTAGATGTATTAAATTTCTTCCATATTCTTCCATGATTAAAAACGTCCATTTAAACTTATTTTTCGTTATGGTCACTTAACTGCACTAGTGCTATTTTTCAAGAAAATTGATTTCGACATATTTCAAAATTTATTTAATAATATTTTGATTTTCTTTCTTCGTTTAGAAGATATGGATATAATAGTCGGGAATTTTCTTTTGAAGTATTCCGAGCTATATTCCACTCTATACACTCATTTGAAATTTCCAGCACGAAATCGCGAACTACCGTTGGGCGGCGCGCCTAGTTTTAACTTATTTTTCAATACTTGAAATAATTTATTCACATTGAGTTTTATTAAAAATCATTTTAAATCAATCTTTTCACTTTTTAAAGCCTACTTTCACTATTATCATATTATAATATTATTTTATTCCTAGTATTTTAGTATTAAATTTTAAAATCCAATTTCAATTCTAACTTCAAATTAAACTTTACTAAAACCAAGATTTCAAATATAATTTGAATTCTAATTTAAATTTCAACCATAATCTCAATTTCAATTTTCAAAATCGATTTTAATTTTATTTTTACTATTCATCTCAATTTTTATTTCAATTCAATTTTCCCTTTCAAATCCAATTTCACTTCTAATTCACATTCTCTTTTATTTTAACTCTACTTTCTGTTCTACTTAAAAAGAGACTTATTTTCCAAAGTATATCATATCATCAAAATTGGTATTATTTAACAAAGGGGATACTTAATCAAAATGAGCACAATCGAATTAATATTCATCAATAACGTAATTATGGTCCATACACAATTAATATAATAAGTAGTTACAACCATAAACACTTGCAACTATTCAAACATAACACAAACATATGCAAACATCCATAACATAAAATGGTGATTATCTAACATAAAAATTTAACTTGATAATCAGTTTAAATCATACGTGATGAGAATTTTGTCGCCTTCATTTCCACTTCGTCAATCTTTTATGTAAGTTACGTGCCTCTCGAACTAACGTGCTATTTTTCGAAAGTCTCGAATTTCCCTTTTTCCTTTCCTTTTCTTTTTTTCTTTTTTTTTCTTTTTTTGTATGTGTGTGTCCATGGGCTTAAATGGAGGGTACGACCTAGGGTAGCTTAGGACAAAAGGTTTATGAGTCTTTGATGGCAGGTAGGTGGAATTTTGGGCATGTGTTTGCTCAGGTTGTAGTGGGTAGAGGGGGTATTATGGTGGAAAAGTGGGTTTAGGGCTCGGGTATGTGGCGTAGGTGGGGGTATACGAGCTTGTGGAGGCAGGTAGGTGGTTTTTAGAGGGGGTGTGTGCTTTTGAGGTGTGTAGGGTGGAATTGGCCTAGGGTGGAGAGGGTTTTGGTATTTTGAAGGAGGAGTATAAGTGGTAGAAGGTGAATGGCTTGAGGGTAGAAGGAAAATGGAGGAAGAGAGAGAGTTTAGGAATTTGTAGAATGGAAATGTAGTGAAAAATGGAGAGGTCTAGGCTTGTATTTATAGGTGGAATTTGAATGACTAACGACATAAAGACCCTTACCTACTTTTGGACTTTGATTAGCCTTGATATAAAATGCATTTAATGTGTGGAATGATGGTTTAGGAAGAGTGTATAAGGAGATAAAGGATGTGTCATTATTTTATGGTTTGGAAATAGCATAACATATACATATGCTCCTTTTCAATGCATGCACATGCCATCCCATTAATGATATGGGATATATGTTAATGGTATTGTTTAAAAAGATCAAAAATAAAATAAATTTAGTCAAATCATGTCTTTTACTTTTTACATACTTATATATAAACTGTTCAAAAATATCTTCTTTTGTCTTATGTGCTAAATGTTTAAATGTTTAAAGTTTGTAAAGTTGTATACGTGTTAAAAAATATATCATGTTGCAACAACTTAACGACAACTTGCTTTGGTTGAAAATGGTGTTTTTTGTTGATATAATTTACAGTCAAACTTAAGTAACTTTAATTCTTTAAATAAATTAAAACATGTCTATTCATATTTTAAAGTTATATTTAAATAATATCAAAATCTTTATTTTTAGTGTATGTAAAACTAATAAAATGCGACCAAATTTGGTTATTTTTGTAAAACAATTGCTAATATACTTTTAAATCCTTTATTATACTTCTATTATATTTATTTGTTGTTTATAATAAGATTTATCTTTTCAAATAAATATTTAAACCTATTTATTTAAACCTTTATTTATTTTCAATAAAACCTAACTTTTGTTGATTTGTTCTAGAATTCAAATTTATGCTTTTCAATTAGTAGTTATAAGAATAAATAAATCCTTTATTATTAATTATTTTACATGACTTATTTATTTGTGTTTTCTAACCTTTTTAAAATTAAAAATAAAAAAATCTCCCATTTTCGAAGTTGGAAATTACGAGTCGTCACATTCTCCCCTACTTAACAGCTTTTCGTCCTCGAAATGAAATCAAGGATACTGAAATATAAAAGTCAATAATATATGCAAAGAAAATGCTACTAAATACTGATCTTGAAATACAGACATCGATCCCAAACTCCTAACCTGAGTGCGTAATACACACTTGAGGTTAATACATAGTCACAAGTCAACTATCTACTTCTGTCAATCAAAATACCATACTAAAAGACTAAACCCTATATCTTAGTGTGTACTATGTTCTTAAGATAATAACAACTGCTATAACATAATCCTAAAGCGTGTAACACTACTCATCGGATAAACCCTCCGACGGCGCCTCAAGTTCGATCTCCACTGTTTTCTCCACTTCCTCCTCTTCCTCCGCTAGCTCCTCGTCATCTATCATCATCTCTAGAGCTAAATCTTAACCCGGTGGTTGCCATTAAGGGCCTTTCGGAATCAATGGCAAATGGTTCCTCCATAACAATATCCTCTAAATCGAGATCCTTGGTTGGGTTCGGAATGAGAGATCCTATCTCCTGAATAGGCATACCCATCTTCCAAATGAAATGCTCATCACTTTCCGAATCATCATCTTCATATGACTATGCATCATAAATCCCCAAGTTCTCTGTCTCCACTGCCACATGTTCCTCTATCAGCGATCCGGCTCTTACATAGGCTCGTCTTCCTTGGGCTTCTTTTGTATGCTCTTCTTCCATAGGCTCCTCATCCTCACTCAATGGATCCAACATCCAATAATCTGCCTCAGTGTCCACCATCCCCCCGCATCAATATCTGCACCTAAGGGTAACACATCCTCATCATTAGAAATAACGATCAAATCCTCATCCTCTGATTTATATATAAGATCATCGAGTGATCTCGGTTTTACTCCCGAGGGCTCCCCTACTTGCACATCATCCTCGTTACTAGAAATCGGTGTATACAAAACCTCTAAGTCTCAGTACTTAGACAAGCTTCCTTAAATCTCTCTCTAAATGCTATTACTTTTGCCTTGGTTATTTTCTACAATTTATAAGAGAACATAAAATCGGTTATCATTTATTATCA
This sequence comes from Allium cepa, assembly GCA_030765085.1. NCBI lineage: Eukaryota > Viridiplantae > Streptophyta > Magnoliopsida > Asparagales > Amaryllidaceae > Allium > Allium cepa. The sequence continues at coordinate 697,007,160 of CM060937.1, read as the reverse complement.
AAGATTCTATCTCAGCTTTATTTATATTTATTTCATTTTATTAAGTGCTTCTCACTTTCTTATTATTGTTTTTCTTTTTATTCTTTTTAATGGGATTAAATCTTAGCTTTTTTAAAAGGAATAAGTTCTAACAAAATTTGGTGTTAACAAAGGAGAAAAACAATCGTCTATATATACTGATTCCCACAAATAAATTCATACTATGTGACTTCTAAGAAGTACACTCAAAAAGCTTGCAAAAGTCATAAGGTTAAAATACTTAGACGACATTTCCTAATACATGTTCAACTAACTTATGCTTTCACAATCCCTTTTCCTTTTCCTGTAGTAGCAGGTGGACAAGTAAGGGTAACAAAGGGTCTAGGCTGTTCTACCATCTTGAGCATCGGACAGTCTTGGGTAACATGTCCCATCACTTGGAAGAAATAACAAACTCTTGGGGTAGTTTTCTTAAAAGTCTTGGTCTTTACTCCTGATTTACATTTTTTGCAACCATTTTGCCTACATCTGTAACAATGATTCTTTTTCTTTCCGTGCCTTCTTTCCTTGGCTGGTACTTCGGTTGTTGGTTACGGGATGGCATATTCGAATTTCAGGGCATTGCTTTTCAACCCTCTAAATGACCCATGGATGAAGCTTACAATGTTATGCTGGAACTTGTCACACTCTCTTTACCAATCCTTAACTTCCATGATCATTTCTGATCCCAAAAACTATCTTTGTCTTAGATCTCAAATTCTCGATATGTTGAAGCAAAGTTTGGCGGGTTTGGTCCTTCCTAAAAAGAATGTTATTTTTTACACATTATCATCAAATAACTTACAGTCAAATCGTGAAACTTAATTAACAAGGTATTTGTTCTTGGCCTTATTAAATAAACCCTTTCTGATATTTACTAAACCGTTATTACTTCTTAAGTACCATGGGTATATGATGAAATTTCTAAATTCTAGTTTTCAACTAATTGGTTCTTATCGTATAGTTAAATCATGCAATTCTAATTTTAAGATGTCCTTCATTAACTTGTTTTTAATCAATTCAAGTTGCTTGTTTATTAATCTATATTTCAAATGACCATTTATATTCTAACTTAATATCTTTCAAAAATATTTTTCTTCTTAAAAATACATACTTAGTTAAAATTATTTCATTTACAAAATTTTACCAAAACAAAAATCATTTTTATAAAATTAACAAATACGTGCTTGTATATATATAATATTCTCAACTCATTCTAGGATGTTACTAACCTCATCTCTACTGAGTTACACATCATAGGATATTACTAATCCTATCTCTAATGAGTCTTTACCCTACCAATGCCAAGGTTCTCCTTAACCTTCAACTCTGATACCGAATATGACGACCCAAAATTCCGTAACTTTTGAGTTGACAATAAACCACACATGTCGGACCCAAATTACATGGAAGTAGGAATTATCAAGGGTGATAAAAGAAAAATAGATAGAATAGAACCTCAAACGAATGGAATAACATATAAATTGAAAATTTTATTTACAACGGAAAATTTTAAAATACACATATCAGAGTTTAACCTAAATTTAGCTTGGACATTTATAAATATCTATCCTTGCAATTACTCACAAACATCAAAAAAAAGCAAACAGATAGTAGAGAATAGAATACATCCATATGTAGAAGAATATCTCCAGCTCTCTTCTAGAAACTTCAACCATCTTCACATAAACCAGAAACTACTCGGATCTGACCCAAGTATTGAAAACACCCGGATCGAGCTTGATAAATTAGCATGAGAAAAACTCAATAATGAATAACAATGTCATATATTAACCTTTAAATGAAATCATTTTGAAAAGAAAGAGTATCTCATAAGACTACGTTCACACATAAACATAGATGGGTTTTTACCTTATGATAACTAAAATACTTTTATATCAAAACCTTTGATAATTTTTTTATTACAGTCTTTGAAAACATTTGCAAATAAGTTATTAATCTTAGCCAAAATTGTTGCATTGATTAAATTCCAACATACTAGGTTTACAATCAAGTCCAAAGGCACTTATTAGAGAATGGATTTCCATACAAATGACAAGGTGAAGGAACTACCTTTCAATGGGTACACATCTAGATGGATGTCCCGAGGCATAGAACATCTTCCCTCTACCAACACAAGACCGACCTACCTCTATAACTAGATAATACCGAATATGCCATCCCCCATCCGTTATCAACCTTTAATTGAGCATGCTCTAACATAAAAACCACATTAATTTACATCTCGAATGTCATAGCGGGAAGAAATATATCTAGAAGGGGAAGTTCATAACCTGATGGGAATGACACACTTAGCCTTGCCTCATCTACCCTATTTCGGTCATTTCCGGTTGATGAGTCTTGAGGCAATGATTACCTTTTCATATACCACATCTTTTTTTACATTGAATGCCACATTGGCATTCCACATTCATATTACCGATTTCTATAAACATATAACTTCCTAGCTTGTATGTCTTGGGAAAGGGTGTTAAGCTAAGAGAAGGTGTCTTCTCCACCACCGACTGATATACATTTATAGAGCTCACTCATTATGATCTAAAATGTAAGGTTAGACATTCTTCCATACAAATTCGTTTTGGGGATGAACGAAACTAAAGGAACTTTCCATAGCCATTACTAGGCGAGAAGTCCATGTGGCTATAAGATTTTTCATAATGAAGAGACCACTGCTAAAATATTGCAAATCGAGAGTTTATCCCCAATTGATCAACAAGTAGTCCTTCATCATTGCTTGTCTCAATATCTCTGCCTTCAAACATTTTCATTTTTCGAACACGTAAACTGGTTTGAAGTGGTCTTTGGATAGGAATCACTCAAACCCGACTCTAGTTCCTTCGAAATCCAACCGTCGATAAAAAGTGAATATGAGTTTACATGATTTATTAAGTCTATTTTCACTTTAATTCTTTTCGGACGATTTCAAAATCCTTTTCCTTTTGTCTTAGAGTAATTCTAAATAATTCATTCTTTTTCTTTGAATAATATTTAAAATATCCTCACTTAACTCTCGATCCAAATTCCTTAACTTTGTTGGGTCGAAAACAATGTTATTTAAGACATAATTCACTATGAACCTTAAAACCAATCTTAACAAACATTATTGAGTAAATAGGATCATAGAAATCATTCTAATTTTACTCAACATCAATTTGCATATTCAACAAGTGCTATGGACATAATAACAGTAAGATTGCCTTTTAAATTCCATGAATAGAATGTTTCCCTCTTTGGAATTTAACACCAAGTATAAGAAGATTATTTCTATGCAATCCAAGTTATTTTATTCATTTTGGAGATTTCTTAAATTTTGGATAATGCTAATCTTCTTTTATTTTGGGAAAAACTTAATATAATTTTTTAAGAGCATCAGGGCTTTCCTTTCGATCTATTCCACCCTCGCCTACGAAGAGAAGACAGAGGCTAGGTAAGTTTAGGTCATTGGTTGCCCTATCCCTAACCTTAGTTAAACAACTTGTTTTATCTTCCCAGATCTCACAAGCGGGACGAATGTACTAGTCGTTTCCGCATGCTCAGTTATTAGCTTTTATTTTGGAATTGATTATAAAGTTTCCAAATTATCTTTTACATGCTTAGTTTTTCTTTTAAAAACATTCATAATAGATTCTAGGAAAAATCGTTATGTTTAGTCTCATATTCCAAAAGTTATAGAATTAGCAGCATAAAAGTGTTGCCAAAAGTGTTATATAAGTTTATTTGATTTAAAAAACTTTTTAATATCTGAAAATTCATATTTTCCGCTTCAAATCTCTTTTAAACTATTTAAATAGATTTGTCAAATTCATTTCATAGTTTCCATAATAAATAACATCCATTTAAACTGATTTTTCATTATGTTCACTTAACTGCACAAGCGCGATTTTTCAAGAAAATTGATTTGGACATATCTCAAAATCTACTTAATGATATTTTGACTTTCTTTCTTCAATTACAAGATATGGATATAACAGTCCAGAAATTTCTTATCTCGAAGAATTTCGAGCTATATTACACTCTATACACTCATTTGAACTTTTCGACCCGAAATCGCGAACTACTTTTGCACGGCGCTCCAAGTTTTAACTTATTTTTCAATACTTGAAATAATTTGTTCAATTGAATTTTATTACAAATCATTTTAAATCAATATTTTCGCTTTATAAAGCTTTTAAAATGTATTTTCTCTATTATCATATTACAATATTATTTTATTTCTATTATTTTAATATCAAACTTTAAAATCCTATTTCACTTCAATTTCAATTCTAACTTCAAATTAAACTGAATTAAAACTTAAATTACAAATCTAATTTAAATTTTAACCTTAATCTCAATTTCAATTTTCAAAATCGATTTCGGTTTCAATTTTACTATTCAGCTTAATTTCAATTTCGATTTAACTTTCCATTTCAATTCCAATTTCACTTCTAATTTGACATTCCCTTTTATTTTAACTCTAATTTCAATTCTACTTAAAAAAGACTTATTTTCCAAAGTATATCATATCATCAAAATTGGTCTTATTTAACAAAGGGTATACTTAATCAAAATGAGCATAATCGAGTTAACATTTATAACTAACATAATTATGGTCCATACACAAGCTAATATGATAAATAATCACAACCATAAACACCTGCAACTATTCAAACATAACACAAATATATCCAAACATCCATAACATAAATAGTGAATATCTAACATAACAATTTAACTTGACAATCAATTTAAAACATATAGCGATGAGAATTTTCTCACCTTCATTTCCAAACATCCATAACATAAATAGTGGTTATCTAACATAACAATTTAACTTCATAATCAATTTAAATCATATAGTGATGAGAATTTTCTCACCTTCATTTCTAATCCGTCAGTCTTTTATGCAAGCTACGCGCCTCTAAAACTAACGTGCTATTTTTCGAATGTCTTGAATTTGTCGTTTTACTTTTCTTATTTTCTTTTATTTTTCTTCTTTTCTCTTTTTTTATAAGTTTGTTGCCGTGGGCTTTAATAAAGGTACGGCCTCGAATAGCTTTGGTAGAGGGTGCATGAGCCTTTGATGGTGGGTATGTAGGCTTTTAGGCGTTTGTGTGTTTTGGTTGTGGTAGGTAGAGGGGGTACATGTGGTATTAAAGTGGGTTGTCGGGTTTAGGACTTGGGTATGTGGTGTAGGAGGGGGTGTGTGAGCTTGTGGAGGCGGGTATGGGGTTTTTATAGGGGGTGCGTGTGCTTTTGAGGTGTATAGCGTGGTTTTGGCCGAGGGTGGGGAGGGTTTTGGTATTTTGGAGGAGGAGTGTAAGTGGTAGAAGGTGAATGGCTTCAAGGTAGAAGGAAAATGGAGGAAGAGAGGTAGTTCGGAAATTTTTGGAATGGAAATAGTGAAAAATGGAGTGGTTTAGGCTTATATTTATAGATGGAATTTGAGCGTCTTATGACATGAATACTCTTGCCAACTTTTGGACTTTGATTAGCCTTGATATGAAATACATTTAGTGTGTGGAATGATGGTTTAGGAAGAGTGTGTAAGAAGATAAAGGAGTGTCATCATTTTATGGTTTGGAAATATTTTAACATATACATATGCTCCTTTTCCATGCATGCACATTCCATCCTATTGATGAGATGAGATATATGGTAATGATGTTGTTTAAAATGATTTAAAATTAAATTAAATTAGTCAAATCATATCTTTTACCTTTTATATACTTATATTTAAAATTTTCAAAAATATCTCCTTTTTTCTTATGTGCTAAATGTTTAAAGTTTGTAAAGTTATATATGTGTTAGAAAACATATCATGCTGCAACAACTTAATGACAAAGTGTTTTGGTTGAAAATAGTGGTTTTTTGTTGTCATATTTTATAGTCAAAGTTTGACGTTTTTATTAAACTATATATTAAAGTAAATAAATCTTTAAAATGAACTTTTTTACTTCTTTAAATAAACTAAAACATGTCTATTCATATTTTAAAATTATATTTAAATAATATCAATATCTCTATTTTTACATTTTATGTAGAACAAACAAAATGCAACAAAATTTGGTTATTTTTGTACAATGATTATTAATATACTTTAAAATCCTTTGATATTCTTCTATTATCTTTATTAGGTTCTTTCAATAAGATTTATCTTTTTAAGTAAATATTTTTAAACCTATTTATTTAAGCCTTTATTTTTAACGAAAATTAACTTTTGCTGATTTGTTCTAAAATTCAAATTTAGACTTTTTAATTAGTAATTATAAGAATAAATAATTCCTCTATTATTATTTATTATACATAACTTATTTATTTTAGTTTTTAAACCTTTTAAATTTTAAAATAAAAAAATCTTTCATTTTTGAAGTAGCGAAATTACAGGTCGTTACAATAAAGCTTAACAGCCGTAACAATAAATCTAATATCAGAGTGAAGATATGCCATCAGAATTGGTTTCATCATCTGATGCTTCAATAATGCATCAGATAAGTCATCATCATTTGGGTCATTATATGAACTTGCTGTTGAAAATTAGTGCCTTGCCGATAAATTATACAAATTTCTAGCTACTCAAAATTTTCAAGAGGAAAGCATACAAATCCTTTCGGCCAACAAGAAATCTAACAAAATCTTTGATTAGAAATCAAGAAAACACATCAAAACAGCAAGAAAGCAGTGCCATTCCAAGAAAACTATCGGAGTGAATTCATCATTTAATTTTCGGCTGCAACATACATGTTACTCTCACTATATCAGCATTTTCTTTTCTGCTAGGAAAGCTTCTAAATCCTCCAGGCTGGTCTTACATCAATAATGTGACATCCTCTATCTAAATGTCCAAAACTAAGCACTACAGATGCTGTAGTCATCTATAGTATTAGCTTCTGACGACTAAATATGGCTATGTTAATGGTATCCACAATATCAAAAGCATTTGAATATGAAAAAAAACCCATATTTCAAAAATAACATTTTCATCGTTACATTTAAAAAAGATGTTCCATATTCAACTTACATAATCCCAAATATGTTCCCAGGCATAAATCAAATATACTTGTACGCCGGCGGTATATGAAGATACCTCCTTGGATGATCAGAGCCATATTGTAAAGTCCCTTTTTCCGTACTCTTTGAATTGATAGTAAACTGCACATGTCCAACTCAAATTGCACGAAAAGACGGATCTTTAAGGGTAATAAAGAAAAATAGACAGAACAGAATCTCACTCGAATGGGATAACATACTATATTGAACAAATATTTTTACAGCGGAAAACTTTTGAATACATATATCAGAGTCTAACCTAAATTCAGTTTGGACAGTTATAAAACCTGCCCTTACAAATGCTGACAAACATTAAACAAAATACATTAAGTACAACGGGTAATAGAATATGTTCATACCTCGATGAATATCTCCAGCTCTCCTTTGGAAACTCCAACCGTCTTCGACTATCCTGAAACTACTCGGATCTGACCCGAGTATTGAAAATACCCGGATCAGGCTCGATAAACTAGCGTGAGAAAAACTCAATAATGATGACGGTGTCATATATCAGCCTTTTTAAAAATCCTTTGAAAATAAAGAGTATCTCATAAGACCACGCCCACACATAAACACGGACGGGTTTTTACCTTATGATAACTAAAATATTTTTATACCAAAACATTTGATATTATTTCTAATGACATCTCTTTGAAAACATTTGCAAATAAACTTATTAATCTTATCCGAAATGGTTACTCATATAGCATTTCGAGGCTATTCATTACGCCCATACAAACAAAACCGTAGGTTCTTATTGGAGAATGGATTTCCATACAAATGACCAGGCGTAGAATCTACCTTCCGAATGGGTACACCTCTAGATGGATGTCCCGAGGAACCATCATAAAACTTCTCTACCAAAACAAGACCGGCCTACCTCTGTAACTAGATAGTACCGAATATGTCATCCCCCGGTTGTTACTGACCTTTAACCAAGCGTTCGTTTTCCATACACCACATTAATATACATCCCGAACGTCATAGCGGGAAGAAATATATCTATAAGGGGATGATCATACCCTACTTGGGAATGACCCACTTAGCCTTGCTGCATCTAATCCTGTTTCGGTCATTTTCGATTTGATGAGGCTTGAGGCTACGATTACCTTTTCACAAAGAACATATCACATCTTTGAATACCACATTGCCACTTCTGTGACGCCCCACTCCGAGAGCCTCGTTAACAAAGAGTATTACATAGATAATACTGTCGGCTAACGCGGACAATAGAGTATAATGGAAGCGACCATGTGCAATCTTACCTTAACAATTCACTAAATACGTCGAAAAGTAGAAACACATTAAAATTCGACCTATTCAATAAATATTTAAAGCAAAACTACAATGGCTATAGGATCTATCAGAAGAAAATATAACAACTCAAATGTAATATACATCACAGAACAGTCGATCATAATATACACATACACAGATACACAACAGAGTATACAAAATAATACATGTCAAGTGGTACAGGAGACCACAATATACAGACGAGACGAAAGAGTATAAATCAGAGTTACAACAAATAAGGACTACAAAAGATGCTATAACAAAAAGAAGCTAGCGAATAGTCCATGCGGAAGCAAAATAGGCTAAGTCCAAAAGCACCTAACCTGAAATATCTCGGTCTGACCCGAGTATAAAATACACGGATCAGTCTAGATAACAAATCAGTTAGATAAACTGAACAACAATAAACCTGCAAGGTTACAAAGCATAATAGATATCTCTAAAAGAGATAACACAATCATCTAACGAAAGATGATTCATATAGATCAAGCCTCATATCATCGGCAACATATAGAAACAAAGGATAAGAATATCCCAAGGCAAGCCATAAAGGCAAACAACAAATACCAATAAATACGAGTTCCACAAGGTAAACGCTATATTTCGTGTGGCTCTAAAGAACCATTACAGAAAAGCAATACCTAGGGAATATACATATAAATGAAGCATCATGAGCGGTGGTGAAGAAACCACTCCGTTATCTCTTGAGCGGTGGTGAAGAAACCACTCCAATATCTCTTGAGCGGTGGTGAAGAAACCACTCCAATATCTCTTGAGCGGTGGTGAAGAAACCACTCCGAAAGCAATACTAAAGGTAACCGACAACCCCAAATATCTTTCGAGTTGGGGCAAAGGACCAACTCCAAAAGCGATATTTAAAGGAAACAAGCCAGAGGAGACAGTCCGAAGACACTATCCCAAAGGCAGCATGTGTCACAAACTCCCAGAGAGGAATCCGAAAAGTGGTAACGTGAGTCCCATAACCACCCGTTCGCACTAAACGGTTTACTATCCGTTAGTTTATTTCACACTCAAAGCAGTACAAATTTATCTCATATCATCGATAAACCAAACCCGAAGGTCAAAACGATCAATCGAATAGGTCGAGGATTAATCAGAAGGATAAACGCACAGATTCATGGTCCGTGTTTTGCCCAACCATTTAATCACCCTTCCACTTCGTTCGAAGTGCGACAGTGTGTTTTAAATAGAATTTATAAATTAGAGAAACGAGCTTTTAAATGCGATTTGAGAAATTATTTTATAAAAACCCGTGGATTAAAATTAAAAGGAACCATCAAAGTCAAAACAATTGATAATCATACATAGGATCATCATGAATCGATTCAAATTGGAAATTCAATCCCAAAAGGCAAAGTGGGCTGAAACAGCAGGTTCAGTCGACTGAACAGAGTTTTCAGTCGACTAACCATATACTTGGAAATTTTCCAGGTTTAGGAAACTTTCTGTTTCCAGGTTCAGTCGACTGAACAGAGTTTTAAGTCGACTGAATCATGCATGGAAACTTTTGGGTTCCAGGTTCAGTCGACTGAACAGAGTTTTCAGTCGACTGAATCACGCCTGGGCTGTTTTTCAGCCTTATTAAAATGAAGAGCAAACTCTTCCAAAATGCAATCGGACGAACATTGGCTCTAAGGGCTTATGCCAATCGACAACCCGGCCCCATATGTTACTCGATGCATCACCAAAACATGATCAAAACGTCAAAGTTAAGATTTCAAAGATTTGAACCCAAAACACTAAAAATTGGAATATCCCCCAATTCAACCCAAACCAAATGCAAGTGCATATGAACAAGGTGTTAGGAATTCATACCCAACATCAATGAAATCAAAAGTAGTAGATGTGAGTTCAAAACTCATCTTTTTACACAAAACAAAGAAGATGAAGAAGCACAAATGCAAGGAATCAACCAACTACACTCCACTTCAACACTACAAGCTTCAATCTAGAATCAAAGCAAGTATTTCCTAAGTTAGGGTTAGGAATTTACTGAAATTGAAGAGGAGTAAAGATGGAGAAGGTGGAGATGAACTTACCAATGGATTCTCTTTGATTTTGGAGCAAGAATCAAGTTACAAAGGAGAAACTAGGGCTTGCTAATTTCTCTTTCCTTTCCCCCATTTCAGTTTTTAGCTTAAGAAATAAAATGAAATGAAGAGAGATGAGGGGAAGGGGCTGAAGTAGAAGGTTAAGTGAGTTAGCTAGCCAATGGGCTGAACCCAAACTCAAGCCCAAGTAGAAAAAGGGTCAAATTTCAACTTACTCCAAATATATCAAAGATTATACTCAGAAAGATCGAAAACGCCCTTTTGGAATCAATGGAGGTAGTTTCGAGCTCCAATTCGGCCATTTGCAAAAAGTAACATTTCGGACCAAAATCCGACTAACGACGCTATATTTAAATTAAACATCTAAATATAAAATCGTTAAATATGCGGGTTGTTACAGATCTTCCCTCCTTACAAAATTGCGTCCCCGCAATTTCTAGAGACAATATTTGTAACAACTACATACATACAACATCAAAAGAAAAAGGAAATAAGCTGGAGATGAAAAGACATACTCACCGGTTTCAAGCTAAGAAAGAAACCCCGGATAAGATCGCTCGATATACTTTCTGGTTTCCCAAGTACAGTCATTGGGATTAGCGGACCATTGAACTTTAACGAGCGGCACGTCCTTGTTCCGAAGGTGTCGCACCTCTGTGTCAAGCACGCGAATAGGTTGCTATACAATCGATAAGTCCGGTGAGACCTCAAGCTCTTGCAAATCAGGAGAATCAATTACATAATCCGATTCTCGAAGACACTTCCGAAGTTGCGAGACGTGAAACACGTCATGAATGCCAGATAAATGAGCTGGAAGTGAAACTCTATAAGCCACAGGGCCAATACGTTCAGTAATAGAAAACGGTTCTATACAACGAGGAGCCAATTTCCCAGTCGTACTGAAACGCATAACCCCTTTCAAAGGAGAAACACGAATAAAAACAAGATCGCCAATTGAGAACTCGAGAGGCTTCCTACGGTTGTCCGCGTAGGATTTTTGACGACTCTGCGCCTCTTTCATTCTCAATCGGATAAGATCAATCTTCTCGGAAGAATCACGAACAAAATCTGGACCAAGAATAAGCTTCTCTCCAGAATCCAACCAACAAGAAGGTGATCTACATGGCCTTCCGTATAAGGCTTCGAAAGGAGCCATACCGATACTAGACTGAAAACTATTGTTGTAGGAGAACTCTACAAGAGGTAGGTGATCCTCCCAACTACCACCAAAAACAAAGATACAAATACGGAGAAGATCTTCCAAGATACGATTTACCCGTTCAGTCTGTCCGTCAGACTGCGGATGATAAGCTGTAGAAAAATTAAGCTTTGTTCCCAAAGCTTGCTAAAGACTCTTCCAAAAATGACTCGTGAATAAAGGATCACGATCACTCACAATAGAACTAGGAACACCGTGAAGTCTCACGATTTCCTTGACATATAACTTAGCCAAATGCGAAGCTGTCCTATTAGACTTAATAGGGACAAAATGAGCAGACTTGGTGAGACGATCAACAATAACCCAAATACTAGAATGACCTGATCTCGAACGAGGTAGGCCATCAATGAAATCCATAGAAACTTGATCCCATTTCCACAATGGAATCTCAAGAGGATGAAGAAGACCGGAAGGACGCTGATGTTTGGCCTGCACACGTTGACATGTCATGCAGTTGCTCACATAACTCGCCACATCGCGCTTCATGCCTTCCCAATAATAAAGACGATGCATATCGGCATACATCTTACTACTACCGGGATGAATGGTATACTTAGAATGATGGCAATCATCAAGAATGTCATGCCTAAGTGCAAAATCAGAAGGCACAAAAAGACGGTTCTTCTTACGAAGACACCCATGAGAATCAATGCTAAAATCTTGCAACGCCTCATCACAAGATCCAGACTCACAAAGCTGAATAAGATGCAACAATTCAGGATCACGCCACTGAGCATCGGCAATACGATCCAATAAAATAGGTCGAGCTACCAAACTAAATAATAGAATAGGAGAATCAAAAGATGAACCTCGATCACAAATTTCACAAAAAGATAGAGTCTCAAGAACATTCCATTCGGCAAGCATCATAGAAATAACAGCCGAAAGTTTGCGACTAAGCGCATCTGCAACACGATTACCCTTACCAGGGGTATACTGGATATCAAAGTCATAAGAAGCAAGAAACTCGAGCCAACGTTGTTGCCTCATATTGAGTTCCTTCTGAGTAAACAAATACTTCAAGGATTTATGATCGGTATAGAGAATGAAGCGCTCGCCCAATAAATAATGTCGCCAAATCTTCAAGGCAAAGACAATGGCGGCAAGCTCAAGATCATGAGTGGCATAGCGAACTTCATTCGGACGTAGTTGCCTAGAAGCATAAGCAACCACCCGATCTCTCTGCATAAGCACAGCACTGAGACCACTACCACAAGCATCGGTGTAGACAACAAGATCATGATTCCCTTCGGGAACCACAAGAATAGGAGCATTAGTGAGAAGTTCTTTCAATGCCTGAATGGAAGCTTCACACTTGTCGGACCAAATAAAACGAATGCCTTTCCGGGTAAGGCAGGTGAGAGGAAGCACAATACGGGAAAAATCCTTAATGAACCGACGGTAATACCCCGCCAATCCAAGAAAACTACGAATCTCATAAACATTCTCAGGCCTCTTCCAATTCTGAATGGCTTCGATCTTTGAGGGATCGACAGAAATGCCATCGGAAGATACAACATGGCCTAAGAACTTAACCTTATTCTCCCAAAAGTGGCACTTGGAGAATTTGGCTTTAAGCAGATGACGACGGAGGGTACTCAAGACTATTCTCAAGTGATTTGCATGCTCAGCTTCAGACTTAGAATAAATAAGGATATCATCAATGAAGACAAGGACAAACTTATCGAGATAATCCCGGAATACCCGATTCATGAGATCAACAAAGAAAGCAGGAGCGTTCGTCAAACCGAACGGCATAACGAGCCACTCAAAAGAACCATATCGAGTGCGGAAAGCGGTAAGAGGTATGCTATCCTCCGCGACTCGTAATTAATGAAAACCTGTGGCAAGGTCAAGCTGAGAAAAGACCTTAGCACCACTCAATAGATCAAACATGTCATCGATCCTAGGTAATGGATACCTATTCCTAATGGTCAACTCGTTAAGCTTGCGATAATCAATGCAAAGCCTAAGAGTTCCATCAGACTTCTTCACGAAAACGACCACGGATCCCCACGGAGAAAATCTGGACCGAATCAACTGCTTGGACTCGAGCTCTAAAAGTTGCTTCTTGAGTTCCTCGTTTTCCTTTGTAGACATCCTCGTGGGAGGACGACTAACTGGCTGCGCGCCTGGAATGAGATCAATGCGGAACTCAATTGCCCGTTTGGGTGGCAAACCCGATACAGGCTCAAAAACATCTGAAAAGTCACAAGCAATAGGAATACGAGATATATCATCATCATCTCGCGAATCAAGAGAATATAAAGCCATCTCAGAATTATCCACATCCCGAAGAATAAGAGATAACTGAGAAGGCGAATCAGGATGACAAAAATATAAAATTCTCTCGGAACAAATAATCCTGGCATCGTACCTCACTAGCCAGTCCATACCAAAAATCATATCAAAACCCAAATGGGAAACAACGTGCAGATTCGCACGGAAAGAAAAGCCACATAAAACAATCTCAACATTATCACAAAGAAAACTAAGAATCGTGGATCCCCCAATAGGATTCGCAATCCTTAGAGAAGTAACCATACAAGAAACATCCAAAGATAAATCATCTACAAGCTTCTTCGATACGAAAGAATGTGAAGCACCCGTATCGAAAAGAACTCGTATACTATGATCATGAAATAGAATTGAACCCTCCAAAATAGATGGAGACATACCTTTGGATTGAGATGAACCTCCAGAAGCATTCGCCACATTGAGCTTGCCAGATTTTGCATTAGCAGGAGCAGTAGGACAAGCTGAAACATGATGACCTTCCTTCTTGCAATAACGGCAGAAGAGAGGCTTAGGACAAGCTCGAATAATATGATCCGGAGAACCACAATTAAAACACTTCCGGATAAAAGGTGTTCCGGAAGACTGAGGCTAAGGATTAGCACCACCAGTCTTCTTTTTCTTAGAAGGAAAAGGCTTCTTCTGAATTGGAAACTGCTTCTTGTTGGGGTTTCCGGAAACCTTAACATCTACATCACTATCACACTCCTTCTCGACGGTCTCGAGATGAAGCGCCGAATCAACCAATTCCTCGAAAGAAAGTTTAAGCTGGAGCAACAAAGACTTCCTAAGATATTTCTTAAGGCCAGAAACAAACTTCAAATTCTTCTTGTAAGAAGTGCTGATGAATTCAAGACCATACTGAGATAAAGCCTCGAACGATGCGACATACTCAGAAATAGAAGATTTCCCTTGCTTTAACTCAAGGAAGCGACGGGTCAATAAAACTTTTTCAGATTCAGGAACGAACTTGAGTTCAAATCGTCCCCGAAACTGAGTCCAAGAAAGAGTAGACTCATCAATCTCAGCTACAAGAAGCTCATACCAATCAAGAGCACGCTCTTGTAATAAACTAGAAGTCACAAGAACTCTATCATGGTTAGAAAGATCCATGCGAGAAAAGATTCGTTTGCACGTGCGAAGCCAAGCTTGAACTTCAAGAACGGATTCAGAGCCTTTAAACGGTTTTCCTCCAAGAAGAGCAAAATCACTACACTGACGTGCAAAAGCAGATTTGCGAGGTGGAGACACTCGAGGAGGAACGGGAGGCTGAATGCTCCTAAACAACTCCAAAAACTGATCAGCAGACATATATACGCCATCCGGATGTGAGCCACTAGATTGCCCAGCATCCGAACGTCGACCTCTGCCTCTTCCAGACATAAGCTGAAAGTCAAGATAAGGAAAAGATTATTCACAAGGTAGATATTTCAATATGGGATACTACGGAATAATCCTAGACGTATTCCCAAACTCTATCTAACCTTGATGGAATAAAGAGACACTATGATTCAAGGATCTGTATCACTTGTACACTTTGATGTACCATAATATGTGCATCTATTCTGTGTTTATCATATTTTGTTCTGAACTCAGCTTTGATACCACGCTGTGACGCCCCACTCCGAGAGCCTCGTTAACAAGGAGTATTACATAGATAATACTGTCGGCTAACGCGGACAATAGAGTATAATGGAAGCGACCATGTGCAATCTTACCTTAACAATTCACTAAATACGTCGAAAAGTAGAAACACATTAAAATTCGACCTATTCAATAAATATTTAAAGCAAAACTACAATGGCTATAGGATCTATCAGAAGAAAATATAACAACTCAAACGTAATATACATCACAGAACAGTCGATCATAATATACACATACACAGATACACAACAGAGTATAAAAAATAATACATGTCAAGTGGTACAGGAGACCACAATATACAGACGAGACGAAAGAGTATAAATCAGAGTTACAACAGATAAGGACTACAAAAGACGCTATAACAAAAGGAAGCTAGCGAATAGTCCATGCGGAAGCAAAATAGGCTAAGTCCAAAAGCACCTAACCTGAAACATCTCGGTCTGACCCGAGTATAAAATACACGGATCAGTCTAGATAACAAATCAGTTAGATAAACTGAACAACAATAAACCTGCAAGGTTACAAAGCATAATAGATATCTCTAAAAGAGATAACACAATCATCTAACGAAAGATGAATCATATAGATCAAGCCTCATATCATCGGCGACATATAGAAACAAAGGATAAGAATATCCCAAGGCAAGCCATAAAGGCAAACAACAAATACCAATAAATACGAGTTCCACAAGGTAAACGCTATATTTCGTGTGGCTCTAAAGAACCATTACAGAAAAGCAATACCAAGGGAATATACATATAAATGAAGCATCATGAGCGGTGGTGAAGAAACCACTCCGTTATCTCTTGAGCGGTGGTGAAGAAACCACTCCAATATCTCTTGAGCGATGGTGAAGAACCACTCCGAAAGCAATACTAAAGGTAACCGACAACCCCAAATATCTTTCGAGTCGGGGCAAAGGACCAACTCCAAAAGCGATATTTAAAGGAAACAAGCCAGAGGAGACAGTCCGAAGACACTATCCCAAAGGCAGCATGTGTCACAAACTCCTAGAGTGGAATCCGAAAAGTGGTAACGTGAGTCCCATAACCACCCGTTCGCACTAAACGGTTTACTATCCGTTAGTTTATTTCGCACTCAAAGCAGTACAAATTTATCTTATATCATCGATAAACCAAACCCGAAGGTCAAAACGATCAATCGAATAGGTCGACGATTAATCAAAAGGATAAACGCACAGATTCATGGTCCGTATTTTGCCCAACCATTTAATCACCCTTCCACTTCGTTCGAAGTGCGAAAGTGTGTTTTAAATAGAATTTATAAATTAGAGAAACGAGCTTTTAAATGCGATTTGAGAAATTATTTTATAAAAACCCGTGGATTAAAATTAAAAGGAACCATCAAAGTCAAAACAATTGATAATCATACATAGGATCATCATGAATCGATTCAAATTGGAAATTCAATCCCAAAAGGCAAAGTGGGCTGAAACAGTAGGTTCAGTCGACTGAACAGAGTTTTCAGTCGACTGACCCTATACCTGGAAATTTTCCAGGTTTAGGAAACTTTCTGTTTCCAGGTTCAGTCGACTGAACAGAGTTTTAAGTCGACTGAATCATGCCTGGAAACTTTCGGGTTCCAGGTTCAGTCGACTGAACAGAGTTTTCAGTCGACTGAATCACGCCTGGGCTGTTTTTCAGCCTTATTAAAATGAAGAGCAAACTCTTCCAAAATGCAATCGGATGAACATTGGCTCTAAGGGCTTATGCCAATCGACAACCCGGCCCTATATGTTCCTCGATGCATCACCAAAACATGATCAAAACATCAAAGTTAAGATTTCAAAGATTTGAACCCAAAACACTAAAAATTGGAATATCCCCCAATTCAACCCAAACCAAATGCAAGTGCATATGAACAACGTGTTAGGAATTCAAACCCAATATCAATGAAATCAAAAGAAGTAGATGTGAGTTCAAAACTCACCTTTTTACACAAAACAAAGAAGATGAAGAAGCACCAATGCAAGGAATCAACCAACTACACTCCACTTCAACACTACAAGCTTCAATCTAGAATCAAAGCAAGTATTTCCTAAGTTAGGGTTAGGAATTTACTGAAATTGAAGAGGAGTAAAGATGGAGAAGGTGGAGATGAACTTACCAATGGATTCTCTTTGATTTTGGAGCAAGAATCAAGTTACAAAGGAGAAACTAGGGCTTGCTAATTTCTATTTCTCTTTCCTTTCCCCCATTTCAGTTTTTAGCTTAAGAAATAAAATGAAATGAAGAGAGTTGAGGGGAAGGGGCTGAAGTAGAAGGTTAAGTGAGTTAGCTAGCCAATGGGCTGAACCCAAACTCAAGCCCAAGTAGAAAAAGGGTCAAATTTCAACTTACTCCAAATATATCAAAGATTATACTCAAAAAGATCGCAAACGCCCTTTTGGAATCAATGGAGGTAGTTTCGAGCTCCAATTCGGCCATTTGCAAAAAGTAACATTTCAGACCAAAATCCGACTAACGACGCTATATTTAAATTAAACATCTAAATATAAAATCGTTAAATATGCGGGTTGTTACAACTTCCATTGACTACTAATTGCCTTCCACAAAAATGCAACCCTTGAGCTCGTACGTCTCAAGGAGGGTGTTAAGCTAAGAGAAGTTGCCTTCTCCGCCACCACTGATGTACGTTTGTAAAAACGAATGTACGTAATCTTTTGAAATGCAATGTCAAACAAACATCCATGCAAGTTGTCCAAGAATAGGACAAACCAAAGGCACTCTCCTACTACCACTAGTAGCGAGTAGTCCTTGCAATCCGAAAAATCTCCATCACGAGGAGACCATGCTATAAATAACTCTATAATGGGAGCTATCCAGAGCATGTTCAACAAGCAGTCTTCACGCTATAAAGATCCACGGTCTTCAATAATCATCATCTTCAACATGTCTTCACTTTCGAACGTATACGTTGGTTCGAAGTGGTTTTCAGATAGGAATAATCCAAATCCGACTCCGGTTCCTTCGAAATTCAATTATCGATAAAAAGTGAATATGAGTATATATGATTTATTAAGTCTCTTTTCACTTTAATTCTTTTCGGATGATTTCGAATTCTCTTCCTTCTACTTAGAGTAATTTCTAAGAAATTCATTCTTTTGCTTTGGAAAATATCTCAGATTTTCTTACTTAATTCTTGATCCAAATTTCTTAACTTTTAGGCGGGTCAAAAACAATGTTATTTAAGACATCGTATACGATAAACCCTAAATCAATCCTAGCAAACATTTTTGAGTAAACGGGATCATAGAAATCATTCATTTTGAAGATTGCTTAAATTTTGGATAATACCAATCTTCTTTTAATTCAAAAACTTAATACAGTCATTTTATTCATTTAATAGCATTCGGGCTTTCCTTTCGATCTGTTCCACCCCTCATCTAAGAAAATAAAACATATGCCAGGTAAGTTCAGGGCACTGGCTGCTTCATCCCTAACCTTAGTTAATCAACTTGTTTTATCTTCGCAGATCTCACAGGCGGGACAAATGTACTAGTCGTTTCCACATACTAAGTAAGATTTTCAACTTTAGTTTGGAATTGCTTATAAATATTCCAAATTATCTTTCAAAATGCTTAATTATCCTTTTTAAAACATTAACAATTTATTCTGGAAAATGTCATTAAATTTAAACTCATATTCCAAAAGTTAAAGAATTCATAGTAGAAAACTGCCATGGAAAGTGCTAAATAAGCTTATTTGAATTAAACAACTTTTAAACATTCGATAATTCATATTTTCCAATCCAAATCTCTTTTAAATCGTTTAAATAGATTTATCAAATTTATTCCATATTTTTTCATAATTAAAAACATCCATTGAAACAAAATTTCTGTTACGGTCACTTAACTGCACTAGCGCGATTTTTCTGGAAAATTGATTTGGACTTATTTCAAAATCTACTTATCGAAACTTTGATTTTCTTTGTTTGTTTAGAAGATATGGATATAGTAGTCCGTAATTTTCTTATCTCGAAGAATTCCGAGTCATTTTCCACTTTATACACTCATTTGAACTTTTCAACGCGAAATCGCGAACTACCGTTGCGCGACGCGTCTAGTTTTAACTTATTTTTCAATATTTGAAATAATCTATTCAAATTGGATTTCAACACTTATAAAATCGTTACAAATCATTTTAAATCAATGTTTTCACTTTTAAAGTATTTAAAATATATTTTCACTATTACCATATTATAATATTATAATATTCCCATTATTTTAATATTAAATTTTAAATTCCAATTTTAACTCAATTTCAATTCTAATCTCAAATTAAACTCGTTTAAAACTTAGATTTCAAATCTTATTTCAATTTAAACTTCAATTTAATCTCAAACTAAACTTCACTTTTTCAAAATCGGTTTCAATTTTAATTTCACTATTCATGTCAATTTCAATTTCCATTTAGCTATCCTTTTCAAATCCGTTTCACTTCAAAATTCAAATTCTCTTTCATTTTAACTTTAATTTCACTTCTAAATGAAAAGAGACTTATTTTTCCACAACATCTCATATTACTAAAATATGGTCTTATTAAACAAATGGATTACTTAACTAATAGAAATTTGATGTCCAAATTATCATCGCAACCATACAACTATCATATAACACTAACGTATCCAAAACGGTAAATTTCATGGAAGCGGTAGTTTGGCTTGGTTTTGGTTGTGTAAGGTGATGGTTTGGAGTATGGAGGTGGTAGCTTGAAGGTAGAAGAGAAATAAAGAGGTGGAAAACCATGGAAATGGAGATGAAGAAGAAGGAGAAAGTAAAGAAGAAGGTAGTGAATGATGTGTGAAAAATGAAAGGTATGGATGCATATTTATATTTGAGCTTTCGATGGCAAATGACTAAAATACCCTTCTCTACTTTTTTTACTTTTCATTTACTTTTTTACCCTTGATTGGACCTTTGCTTAATGGAGAAGACATGGCTTGATTTGAATTTGTAGTTATGAAATGATGTTTGTCTTAATTTCTTAAAATTTAAAAAGAAGACTTTTGCTTGATTTGATTTACATTAAATAGATTTGTAAGTACGCATTAATGGTGAGCATATGTGTCATTAATTCCTTTAGTTACTTATTTTTCACTTTCCATTTGCTTGAATTCTAAGTGTATAAGTTATATCATGTGTAAAAGAAAAGAAAGTTATGTAATGATGTTGTTTTATTTGTTTACTTTTACACTCTTTTGTCAAATCATGTATTAACATTATTTTTATCATTTATGTAAATATTTTCAAAAGTAAACTCCTTTTGTCTTTTAGTGCTAAATGTAAAGTGTTTAAATAATTAGTAAATTTGTATTTATAAGTTAGAAAATGCATCAAGTTGCAACAACTTGTCGACAACTTGTTTTGGTTAAAAACGGTTTTTTGACGACAAATTTTACAGTCAAAATTTGCCGTTTTTATTAAGCTATAAATTGAAGTAAACAAACTTTAAAATGAAATTTTTACTTCTTTAAATAAATTAAAACAAGTCCCTTTATATATGTAAAATTCATATTTAAATAATATCAAAATTTATATTATTACAGTATATGTAAAGCTGACAAAATGCGACAAATTTTGGTTATTTTTGTAAAACGATTATTAACATACTTTTAAATATATAAATTTACTTTTATTATCTTTATTAGATGTTTTAATAAGATTTACCTTTTTAAATAAATATTTAAATCCATTTATTTAAGCCTTTTATTTATTATTAACAAAACTTAACTTTTGTCGCTTTGTTCCAAAATCCAAGTTTATACTTTTTAATTTATTAACTATAAGAATAGATAATTATTTATTATATATAACATATTTATTTAAGATTTAAACTCCTTTTAAGTTTAAATCGAACGAAATCTCTAATTTTCGAAGTAGTGAAATTGCGGGCCGTTACATTCTCCCCTACTTAAAATCATTTCGTCCTCGAAATGAAAGTTAGATAAAGAATCTATCTCATACTCATATCCTCAAATATTTTGACTTATTTATACTGATGATAGAAAAGAAGAAGGTCGATATCATTACAACACTACAAAAAGATGATGCCAAACATACATATAGGGATTCCCTACACTAACCTGGGTACTTATCACGTACTTAAGGTTATATATATACATCAAGTCATACTTCTATCATACCCATCATAGTGCGTACTACACACTTAAGATAATATATACAACAACCAAACAAGACTATACATCTAAAAACTACCAAACTGATACTATATTAACATAAATGAATACATCCACATAACTCATCCCCTGACTTGAGCATGTATTATACCTGAGGTGTATATATATAGATGCCAAAACATCAGTCCAACCACTATATCTTAGAACCTATTATATAAGATAACTATCCAACTACTATGTTGACAGATCCAACACATCATAATACATGTGATATTTGATTCGATCTATTATTTGAATCCACAATTTTACTTCCAAACTAGTATCGATCCTCTGATTTTCTAATGCTGACATTGATCAGACTTCTTAATCACAAACCCTTGCTTTCCTTGCGTAGCTCTCAACTATGATAGAAAACTCGTGTACATAATCATAAACTCCCATCAATGCTCGTTGTCAAGAATCGAGTGGTAAATCCTTTTTCGGATTGGTGTAAACACCTCAAAGTTCTGTACTCAAATCTTAGATCAAAATTTATGTGCCAAAATGATCTACGTTTAACTTATGTACTTATTCACATTCATCTTTACCTAATACATTTCTTCAAAGCTTCTGTTAATCCAAGTTTATTTCACAACCATTGCTTTCTTCTAAATATATTATTACTTAAGCATACAAGTATGACTTAAACTTGTATAATATATCTTTACTTCCTAAGAGTATATATACATATCCCCAAACTTTAAATTGTTATTACTTCAACTAAGGTGTTTAACTAATATGAAACTCTACTATTATCTCAAATTAATAAGTTATGAAACTCAACCCTAAGTTTTCTTTACCTAAGGTTTACATTTAGCTAATATTATTTATCCAATCCATATATTAATAAGGCAACTTTACTAAGTGTACACCTTTTTCTCATCGATTCTATGATTAACTATTTAACTTATTTACCTATCCATTTTCTAAATCAAATTTCTTAATCTTCAATCGATCAAATACATTATAGTCAAATTTGTGAAACTCAATTCTCATGGTATTTGTTATTAACCTTTTTCGTCAAACAATCACCCTACTAACCATATTATTCAAAAATATCCACTTCTATTCTTACTTCATTTTGAATTACAAATGTTACCCTAAATGTATCACTAATTAAAAAATTTATATTAGGATGATATTTCTTATACCTCTTATTTCTAAATTTCACTTTGATTTTAACCTAGTCAAAGTGTCTAAATTTCAAGTTAACTTAACTCCTTTATAAGTTATAGAACTTACGCTTTCATATTATATTTACCCAAAATTTCAATTTTGGCTTATCTTTTTCTATTTTATTGATAATAACTTTTCTAAGTGTGCATTCTCTGTTTACTTTCTCTAGTTACAACTTGTAGCTTCAATATTATCATGAAATATCTTACAGTCAAATTGTGAATTTTACTTCACAAGATGTTTGTACTTAGCTTTTAAATCCATCCATTATAATAATCACTTAATCATTATTATTTCTTAATACTACATATTTAAGGATACATGATTAAAGTTCTAAATTCTAGGTTTCAACTAATTAATTCTACATGGAATATCTTATAGTCAAATTGTGCAATTCTAATCGCAAGATATTCATATTTAAGTTTTTCTAAGCAAAATTACAAATAATCCTTAATTTCTAACCAAAAAGATAATAATATCCCTTTTAATATTTATAATATAAACCCAAGGCAAAATTATTTCATTTACTAATTTCTTTTAAAAACCAAACCATTTTTATAAAATTAACAAATACGCGCTCAATATAATAATACTCTCATAACTCATTCTAGGATGTAACTAACCCTATCTCTAATGAGTTACTCATCCTAGGATATTACTAATCCTATCTCTCACAAGACTTTACCCATAACAGAGCCAAGGTTCTCGTAACCTTCAACTCTGATACCAAATGTAAAGTCCCATTTTTCCGTACTCTTTGAATTGACAATAAACCGCACATGTCCAACTCAAATTGCACGAAATGACGGATCTTTAAGGGTAACAAAGAAAAATAAACAGAACAGAATCTCACTCGAATGGGATAACATATAATACTGAACAAATATTTTTACAGCGGAAAACTTTTAAATACATATATCAGAGTCTAACCTAAATTCAGCTTGGACAGTTATAAAGCATGCCCTAACAAATGCTGACAAACACCAAACAAAATACACTAAGTACAGCGGATAATAGAATATGCTCATATGTCGATGAATATCTCTAGCTCTCCTCTGGAAACTTCAACCGTCTTCGACTATCCTGAAACTACTCGGATCTGACCCGAGTATTGAAAATACCTGTATCAGGCTTGATAAAGCAACGTGAGAAAAATTCAATAATAGATGACAGTGTCATATATCAGCCGTTTTACAAATCCTTTGAAAATAAAGAGTATCTTATAAGACCACGCCCACATATAAACATGGACGGGTTTTTACCTTATGATAACTAAAACATTTTTATATCAAAACATTTGATATTATTTCTAATGACATCTCTTTGAAAACATTTGCAAATAAACTTATTAATCTTATCCGAAATGGTTACCCATATAGCATTTTGAGGCTATTCATTACGCCAATACAAACAAAACTGTAGATTCTTATTGGAGAATGGATTTCCATACAAATGACCAGGCGCAGGATCTACCTTCCGAATGGGTACACCTCTAGATGGATGTCCCGAGGAACCATCACAAAGCCCCTCCACCAACACAAGACCGGCCTACCTCTGTAACTAGATAGTACCGAATATGTCATCCCCCGGTCGTTACCGACCTTTAACCGAGCGCTCGTTTTCCATACACCACATTAATATACATCCCGAACGTCATAGCAGGAAGAAATATATCTAGAAGGGGATGATCATACCCTACTTGGGAATGACCCACTTAGCCTTGCTGCATGTAATCCTGTTTCGGTCATTTCCGGTTTGATGTGGCTTGAGGCTACGATTACCTTTTCACAAAGCACATATCACATCTTTGAATGCCACATTTTCATTTCCATTGACTACTAATTGCCTTCCACAAAAATAAAACCCTAGAGCTCGTACGTCTCAAGGAGGGTGTTAAGCTAAGATAAGTTGCCTTTTCTGCCACCACTGATGTACATTTGTAAAAACGAATGTACGTAATCTTTAGAAATGCAATGTTAGACAAATTTCCATACATATTGTCCAGGAACAGGACAAACCGAAGGCACTCTCCTACTACCACTAGTAGCGAGTAGTCCTTGCAATCCGAAAAATCTCCATCACGAGGAGACCACTGCTATAAATAACTCTATAATGGGAGCTACCCGGAGCATGTTCAACAAGCAGTCTTCACGCTATAACGATCCACGGTCTTCAATAATCATCATCATCAACATGTCTTCACATTTGAACGTATACATTGGTTCGAAGTGGTTTTCAGATAGGCATAATCCAAATCCGACTCTGGTTCCTTCGAAATCCAATTATCGATAAAAGGTGAATATGAGCATATAGGATTTATTAAGTCGCTTTTCACTTTAATTCTTTTCAGATGATTTTGAATTCTCTTCCTTTCTGCTTAGAGTAATTTCTAAGAAATTCGTTCTTTTGCTTTGGAAAATATCTCAGATTTCCTTACTTAATTCTTGATCCAAATTTCTTAACTTTTAGGCGGGTCAAAAACAATGTTGTTTAAGACATCGTTTATGATAAACCCTAAATCAATCCTAGAAAACATTTTTGAGTAAACGGGATCATAGAAATCATTCATTTTGGAGATTGCTTAAATTTTGGATAATACCAATCTTCTTTTAATTCAAAAACTTAATACAGTCTTTTTTTATTTAAAAGCGTTCGGGCTTTCTTTTCGATCTGCTCCACCCCTCGTCTAAGAAAAGAAAACATAGGCCATGTATGTTCAGGGCACTGGTTGCTCCATCCCTAACCTTACTTAAACATCTTTTTTTATCTTTCCAGATCTCATAGGCGGGACAAATGTACTAGTCGTTTCCGCATACTCAGATTTTCAACTTTATTTTGAAATTGCTTATAAATATTCCAAATTATCTTTCAAAACGCTTAATTTTCCTTTTTAAAACATTTACAATTTATTCTGTAAAATATTGTTACGTTTAAACTCATATTCCAAAAGTTATAGAATTCACAGCAGAAAACTGCCGCGGAAAGTGCTAAATAGGCTTATTTGAATTAAACAACTTTTAAACATTCGATAATTCATATTTTCCATTCCAAATATCTTTTAAATCATTTAAATATATTTATCAAATTTATTCCATATTTTTCCATAATTAAAAACATCCATTTAAACAAAATTTCTGTTACGGTCACTTAACTGCACTAGCGCGATGTTTTTGGAAAACTGATTTGGACTTATTTCAAAATCTACTTATCGAAACTTTGATTTTCTTTCCTTGTTTAGAAGATATGGATATAGTAGTCCGGATTTTTCTTATCTCGAAGAATTCCGAGCTATATTCCACTTTATACACTCATTTGAACTTTTCGGCGCAAAATCGTGAACTACCGTTGCGCGACGCGTCTAGTTTTAACTTATTTTTCAATATTCGAAATAATCTATTCAAATTGGATTTCAACACTTATAAAATCGTTACAAATCATTTTAAATCAATATTTTCACTTTTTAAAGTATTTAAAATATATTTTCACTATTACCATATTATAATATTATATATTCCCATTATTTTAATATTAAATTTTAAATTCCAATTTTACTCAATTTCAAATCTAATCTCAAATTAAACTAAGTTAAAACTTAGATTTCAAATATTATTTCAATTTAAACTTCAATTTAATCTCAAACTAAACTTCATTTTTTCAAAATCGATTTCAATTTTAATTCCACTATTCATTTCAATTTCCATTTAGCTATCCTTTTCAAATCCGTTTCACTTCAAAATTTAAATTCTCTTTCATTTTAACTTTAATTTCACTTCTAAATAAAAAGAGACTTATTTTTCCATAATATCTCATATTACTAAAATATGGTCTTATTAAACAAAGGGATTACTTAACTAATAGAAATTTGATGTCCAAATTATCATCACAACCATACAACTATCATATAACACTAATGTATCCAAAACGGTAAATGTTATAACATTACTACGGAACATATTCAAACAATCAACCAAACATTCATATTATCAAATAGTGATTATCTAACATAACAATTAAGCATGATAATCAATATAATTCAAAAAGCGGTGAGAATTTCTCACCTTCATATCCACTCCGTCAAACTTTAACGTAAGAATTCCATCTCTCGCTAACGTGCTATTTCCAACGTCTTGCCTTTCTTGTCGTTTTCTTTCCGAACGCTTTTATTTTCCTTTTCTTTTTCTTTTTCTTTTCTTCTCTTTTTTTTCTTTTCTTTTATTTTTTTTATTTTGGCCGAAAGCTTTTGGAGGGGAATGGGTGCACGGCCTTGAGTATGTGAGTGTGGAGGATTTGGGGTGTGTAGGCTTGGGTTTTGGTGAGGTGGTGCTTGGCCTAGGGGTGTAGGGGCTTGGCTTGGGCTTAGTGGGGTACGGCCTTGGGGTTTGGAAGGGGTAGGTGGGTGTAGGAGCTTGGCCGTGGGTATTGAGGTAAGGAGGAGGTGGGTAGGTGGTAGTTTGGCTTGGTTTTGGTGGTGTAAGGTGATGGTTTGGAGTATGGAGGTGATAGCTTGAAGGTAGAAGAGAAATGAAGAGGTGGAATGCCATGGAAATGGAGATGAAGAAGAAGGAGAACTTAAATAAGATGGTAGTGAATGATGTGTGAAAAATAAAAGGTATGGATGCATACTTATATTTGAGTTTTCGATGAAAAATGACTAAAATACCCTTCTCTACTTTTTTGAATTTTTATTTACTTTTTTACCCTTGATTGGACCTTTGCTTAATGGAGAAGAAATGGCTTGATTTGAATTTTTACTTATGAAATGATGTTTGCCTTATTTTCTTAAAATTTAAAAAGAAGACTTTTGCTTGATTTGATTTACATTAAATGGATTTGTAAGTATGCATTAATGGTGAACATATGTGTCATTAATTTCTTTAGTTACTTATCTTTTCACTTTCCATTTGCTTGAATTCTAAGTGTATAAGTTATATCATGTGTAAGAGAAAAGAAAGTTATGTAATGATGTTGTTTTATTTGTTTACTTTTACACTCTTTTGTCAAATCATGTATTAACATTATTTTTATCATTTATGTAAATATTTTTAAAAGTAAACTCCTTTTGTCTTTTAGTGCTAAATGTAAAGTGTTTAAATAGTTTGTAAACTTGTATTTATAAGTTAGAAAATGCATCAAATTGCAACAACTTGTCGACAACTTGTTTTGGTTAAAAACGGCGTTTTTGACGACAAATTTTACAGTCAAAATTTGACGTGTTATTAAGTTATATGTTGAAGTAAACCAAACTTTAAAATGAACTTTTTACTTCTTTAAATAAATTAAAACAAGTCTCTTTATATTTAAAAATCATATTTAAATAATATCAAAATCTCTATTTTTACAGTGTATGTAAAACTGACAAAATGCGACAAATTTTGGTTATTTTTGTAAAACGATTATTAACATACTTTTAAATATATAAATTTACTTTTATTATCTTTATTAGATGTTTTAAATAAGATTTACCTTTTTAAATAAATGTTTAAATCCATTTATTTAAGCCTTTATTTATTATTAACAAAACTTAAATTTTGTCGCTTTGTTCTAAAATCCAAATTTATACTTTTTAATTTATTAACTGCAAGAATAGATAATTATTTATTATATATAACATATTTATTTAAGATTTAAACTCCTTTTAAATTTAAATCGAACGAAATCTCTCATTTTCGAAGTAGCGAAATTATGAGTCGTTAAACATATGGTCAAAATTGACCTAATATAATCACAATGGAAATACATCAGAACATGAACAAAAACTGCAAGTCCTAAATAGTTATCCAGTTGCCTCCTGCATGCCTCCGATATTTTATTCGTCAAAATTCTAAAACTTGAAAAAGACACTAATCCCTTAGCCTACTTAAATAATTTTGAGGACTCAAAAGTTTAAGAGGAAAACATAAACCTCGAGTCAAACATAAAGCCTAGTATGAATATTACTGTACGTCCCAGTTTAATATTTTAAGTGAGACCACGCTGCATGGTGGAATGAGTTTCCCTTCAATAACATCATTTTCAAACATATCATTACAGAACCTTTTCCTACAACCAAAACTGGTTAAATACTGTAAAACAAACATTATTTAAATGCGCACAATTATCAGGTAATAATGAACTTTTTTCTCAAACACAAAAGTTTTGCTTGGGTAACTTTTAATCTTTTGGTGACTCGGGCCTACCAAACAATATAATCAAAATTTTATCTAACATATGTTTGTTATTCTTCTTCCAGACCATCTATCCTTGAGTATCTATTAAATACTTCGTTTTCGAACGGTCTGTCCTTAACTATCAGTTAAATATTCACTTTCGAATGGCCTGTCCCTAACTAAATCATCTCCCAGGTCTTCTTGATCCTATTGGTTTTTCGGGCTCACCAATAACCTATTTGCACACGAACATATATTCCTTTCGGTGTGTAAACATAACTTTAGTCTACCTGTGACAAACCTTATACGTGGGATTAAAGCCACACTACTTGCATGAATGTAAATCTAAGCTATAAACATAAAAAGAAAGAGAGCATAGTAATAAACATTAACAATAAAACAAAGAAAAGCATGTATAAAAGGGAGAAGAAAGAGGCTTGGAAGCCATTTTTATTTCACATTGATTTTTGTTTACAACTTGCTAATTTCCTAAGCAAAATATATGAGAGAAGATATGTTCATGTACATAAGAGGGCTATTTATACATGCATAAAACCCTAATTCCATTTTTAGGGAGCTTCCCAAAATGCCGTTTAGGAGGAGTGGCCACCAAGTAACCATCAGCCACTAATTAATCCCTCGTTAAATGTGCATGAAGCTTTAACCTCCACTTAGTTGTCCATTAGCTTATAATTGTAGATTTAGGCAAGTGTGTGGTGTCCTCCATGATCTTGGACTTGAATTATTTCCTTCTTCTTTCCTTTGTATTCATTTGTGCATGCATATATCTTCATGAGTCCCTCTTCCATATGCATCACAATTTCCTATAGAAATCATAAAAATGTCCAAGTAAAAATTCTCAAATTTACATATGCACAAAAATGGCCATTTTGCCCCTGAATGAAGATGGATACATGATGATTTGAAAAAAGTGAATTTTGTTTTTAAAAAGGTTAAAATGTCCAAATATGATATTTATTTAAATAAAAACAAATAAAATATGGATGTGTGTGTCTATATATATATGCGCATTTATGTGCACATCAAATACCCCGACACTTATCTTTTTATTCGTCCTCGATTAAAGGAAAACTACGATAAATCCATTTTCGTAGGGAGCATGATTGCATTGAGAAAATGCAACAAGCCGTTAAATCTTTGAGTGTCCCAAGTAGGACAAGTGTTGTCTCGTGAGAGTTTTCAGCGGATACTACTCATAAAATCCAAATGCAAAGTGAATATATTCACAAAATGTAAGATTTATTTACAATGAGATGAATGCGAGTTTTTGAAAATATTTACAATGAAGGATTTACTTTTAAATCGGCACAAATAAGTTAAATATATGTTTTGTTCATTAACTTCAAAATATAAGTCATTTACTTGTCAAAAATTTCAATAAAAATCAAGTTGTCATAACAGATAGACCATAGTTTGCCTAGTTGTTTTAGTTGATAACATAATGTAATTATGAAAAAGATCCTTAATTGAATATCAAAGTTTGTCAAAGTTGTATTCTCGTTTATTTTCAACAACAAGTTAAATCAAACAAGTAAAAGTAGTTCTTAGATTTCAATTGCTTACTCTCTCTTATTTGAAAATTTTATTGATATTTACATATGCCTAACTTATGTAAACTGATGCCAGATATATTACCCATGCACTGCCTTGTGGACTGATGTGAGGGGAATATAGAGAGTGACGAGTGAACACAAAAGTAACACTTATCGACTGTAGGTGTTATTAAAAAGAGTTTTCATATACATACACCTAACTCAGATAAACTGAGGCTAGATATACCAATCGTGAATTGCCTTTCAGGCTTACGTGAGAAGGGTACAGAGCATGACGGGTGAATACATGACCCAAGGTGTTAAAAGTATATACATATATACAAAAATAATTTTTTTTACTTATACATATTTTTTTGTGAAAGAGAGAGTTTTGCAAAATCATCTTGGCACCATTTAACTGAGAAGATAAAAATGTTATATCCTTTACTTTAAATTTTCCACTTTTTGAACAAAGATTTTCAGTTAGAACATACTTCATAATTTAACACATATGAACCTTCCTATATACTAGTTAAACCATTGTTATTTGTAATCAAACTTCATTTTTATTTTTTTATGACAAATAAATTTTCAAAAATTTCAATTTATTGACTAAAACTTATACTTATCACATAGTGTTTCTTCAAAAATAAATCAAAATGCTAAAAAGAAAATGTTTTTGAGATTTAGAAATTTTGAGATTTTTTTTAAAGCAAAAAGAAAATTCAAAAATGCCATGAAACTTTAAAAAATGAAAATAAGACTCCCCCCACATTTAATTGGACTGTGTTCCCACAGTCATTGCATGATATAACATGTGTAACGGGGAAAACTATATACATATTTACATAAGAGGGTTAACATTCTTAGGTGACATAGCTTGGCTCAAGAAGGATCATGAGCTCCTCCTCTGGGTTATTTGGAAATTCCAAGAAAGGTTTCAAATGTTGACAATTGACTTTGAAAATCGATCCATCCCTAGGGTTTTCCATTTCTACGGCACTATGTGGAAAAGCATTTCGTACCATAAATGGTCTGATCCATCTCGATTTAAGTTTCCCACGGAATAAATGAAGTCGAGTCATATAAAAGAACTTTATGGTTAGGCGAAAACGTTTTCCTTAGGATTGACTTATCATGAAATTTTTTGATTCTTTCTTTGTAAATTTTCTTGTTTTCATGTGCGTCGTTCCTAAGTTCTTCTAGTTCGTCGAGTTGTAGTTTTCGGCTTTCGCCAGCTTTTTCAAGATCAAAGTTGAAGTTCTTTATTTTCCACAATGCTTTATGTTCGTTTTCAACGGGTAAATAGAAAGCTTTACCGTAAACTAAACGAAATGGGTACATCCCAAGGTTAATTTTAAAAGAAGTACGGTAAGCCCAAAGCGCGTCAGTTAATTTCTGAGATCAATCTTTTTGATTTTTGTTGACAGTTTTCTATGATTTTTTTTATTTGTCGGTTTGAAACTTCAACTTGGCCACAAGTCTGAGGATGATACGAAGTGGATAACTTATGGGTTATCGAGTATTTTTTCATTAATGTTTCAAAAGAACGGTTATAAAAACGGGTTTCGTTGTCACTGATTATTGTGCGAGGTGTGCCGAATCTTGAAAAGATGTTTTCCTTGAGAAATTTCACAACAATTCTGTGGTCGTTGGTTTTGTAAGAAACAGCTTCGACCCGTTTTAAGACGTAATCGATAGCGAGAAGGATATACAAGTTTCTAAAAGAATTGGGAAAAGGACCCATAAAGTCGATATCCCCAAACATCAAAGATTACGATCGTAAGAATGGGGTATATGGGCATCATATCTCGTTGAGAAATTTGTCCAAGCATTTGACATCGATCGCAAGTTCTTCAAAATTCAAACGAGTCATTGAAAAGAGAAGGCTAGTAGAAACCACACTGTAGTACCTTTTCCACAGTCTTTCGAGGACCGAAATGTCCACCACACGCTTGATTATGGGAAAATGAAAGAACGCTCCTGATCTCATTATCTGAAATGCAACGTCAAATGATTTGGTCAGGACAATATTTGAAGAAGTATGGATCGTCCTAATAGAAATACTTCACTTGGGACATGAATTTGTGTTTCTCCTGTTTGGATCAAGATGAGAGAGTTTATTTAGTGACTAAGTAGTTCACTATATCAGCGTACCATGAATCGATAGAAACCGAAAGAAGTTTTTCTTCGGGGAAGTTTTCATTGATTGGAAAGGAAGATGTCGCGTTCGAAAGATGAGGCAAGTGATCGGCTATGACATTCTCGGATCCTTTTTTGTCTTTGATTTTAAGGTCAAAATCTTGAAGTAAAAGGATCTAACGAATCAAACGGGATTTAGCATCATTTTTAGCGAAGAGATATCAAAGCGTGGCGTGGTCCGTGTATACAGTAATGTCTGAAGCCATCAAGTAAGGTTGAAACTTTTCAGGAGCAAAAACGATGGCTAATTGTTGTGTAGTTGAGTTGAGCATCGTTCAAAGTAATACTTGCGTAGTAAATGACATGAAGGATTTTTTTTTTGATGTGTTATCCTAAGTCAGCACCAACCGTAATGTTAGAAGCGTCACTCATTATTCAAATGGGAGATCCCAATTGGGTGCGCAAATGATTGGAGCAGAAATGTGTTCGTTTTTGAGCTGTTCAAAAGAAGAGATACACTTAGAGTTGAAAATGAATGGAACGTCTTTTCCGAGAAGAGTCGCCAAATGACGAGCGATTTTGCTAAAGTCTTTCACAAAGCATTAGTAAAAGCCAGTGTGTCCTACAGATGATCGAATGTCCTTAATAGATTTATGAATGGGTAAGTTTGTAATTACGTTGTTTTTCGCTTTATCTACCTCAATATCTTTATTTGATATGATACGTCCAAGGATTATGCCTCGTTTGACCATAAAGTGGCATTTTACCCAATTCAAAGTCAAATGTTTATCTTTACATTGATTTTGAAACAACTCGAGATGATGCAAACATTGGAAAAATGAATTGCCAAAGAAAGAGAAATCATCCATAAAAACTTCTACAAAGCGTTCAATCATGTCAAAAAAAATGTCAACCATGCGTCGTTGGAAGGTAGCAGGAGCATCACAAAGTCTGAATGGCATATATCGATAAGAAAAGGTACCGAATGGACACGTGAAAGCCATTTTCCCTTGATCTTTTGGAGCTATTAGAATTTGGTTATAGCCAGAATAACCATCAAGGAAGCAGTAGAATTCATGGCCGGTTAAACGTTCGAGAATTTGGTAATTAAAAGGAAGAGGGAAGTGATCCTTACCTGTTGCGGCATTTAGTTTTTCAAAGTCAATGCAAACACGCCAATTCGTTTGAGTACGAGTTGGAATAAGTTCGTTTGAATCATTCTTGACAACAGTTAACCAAAACTTTTTTGTACAACGTGAATTGGACGAACCCATGAACTATCAGAGATTGGGTAAATGATTCCATTATCGAGAAGTTTAAGAATTTCATTACACACCGAATCTTTTATTTTTGGATTAAGCCTTCATTGCACGTTGCGAACAGGCTTGGCATCGTCGATCAAATGAATGCGATGTTGAACAAGAGTGAAACTAATTCCCTTTATATCGGAGATCGACCATCCAGTCGCTTCTTTATTTTTCGAAAGAATAGGGAGTAGTGAGGTTTCTTGACCAAGAGAGAGTGTTGCGGAAATTATGACGTGCAACGTTTTGTTATCACCTAAATATGCGTACTTAAGGTGATCGACAAGTGGTTTGAGATCCATCTTTAGGAGTTTTTCGATCAAAGAATTTGGTTGAGATTCAGACTCAACTTGAAGCGACAAAGGGAAGAGTATGTTCAATCTGGTTAGGAATTTCATGAAACAATTTTTCTTACTCAGCCTCGCGTTCATCGTTAAGATCAAGTATCCCGTTTTTGAAGTTTTCGTGGATGGCACTAACTTCCAACGTTTGGTCTCGAGGTTCGTTTAGTTGGCTTTCAAGATTGAAAATATTAATATCCAAAGTCATGTTTCCAAAAGAGATTTCATCGAACCGTTACGATAATTGATTACGGCATTTGAGGTGGCTAAGAATGGTTGGCCTAAAATCAATGGAATTTGACTTGCAAGATTTGTCACGGGTTGTATTTCGAGAATGATAAAATCAACAGGGAATATGAATTGCCCTGCTCGAATGAGCACGTCCTCAATTTCTTCCATGGTCATCTTAATGAAACGATCGGCGAATTGAAGAGTGACCTTTGTGGGTTTGAGCTCACATAAGCCTAATTGCTCATACACGGAGTATGGAATCAATTTGACACTCGAACCTAAGTTTATCAAACATTTGTTAATTGTTATGTTTCCAATTGTACATGGAATCATAGGCAGCCAGGATCTTTGTATTTAATGGGCATGGATTGGGACAAGACTTCACTCAAACTACCGGCTAAGAAGACTATTTGGGCACTTGAGTGTGTCGCTTTTGGGTGCACAAGTCCTTATGAAATTTCGCGTACGTGAGGACTTGTTGAACGATGTCAAGAAGTGAGATGTTAATTTTCACTTGTTTAAAAAATTTCAACATCTTTTTCATTTGGTCCGAGTGTTTCTTGGGTCGAAGATGATGTGGACATGGAACACGATACTCGGTAGGCGGTTTACTCGAGTAGAAGATGAATTTTGATTAGTATTCGATTCAGTGTTTGGCTCCACGTTCTAGTCAAATTTGTTCTTTGTTTTAGAAGTGTCGAGAGAAGTTTATGGTAAATCGTTTGGATTAACTACTTGATTATCAATTTGTTTATCGGAACATAGAGTTGTGATAGCATTCAATTGGGTGACATTGCGATCTTGAACAACATGGGCTTGATTTGAATTTGCATTTTAATTTCTAGGATTTGGAATGGTCTGGTTTGGGAATGTTCCTCGTTTGCGTTCATTACAGATGTGTGTAATTGACTCATTTGCATTTTGAGTTTTGCAAGTGATCGGTTTGTGTTTTGCATATATGAGTATAATAAATTTTGCGAATTGCCATTTGATTAAAGGCTTTTAGTAGTTGCCTTAGCCAACGTTTCAAGAGTTTTCTCAAGCGAATTTAAATGTTTATCTTCTTGAGGAGGACGAGCAGAATTTGGTTGAAAATTTGATTGTTGTGGATGATTATGAGACGGGCCCGCAAAGTTTGGGTGAAAATTGTTGGGCTAAAAGGGAGGATTCGAAACATTATCCGGGAATGTTTGAAAATTGGGACGAACCTTATTCATCTTCCAATTGTTTTGATTTCACGCAAAATTCGAATGACTTATCCGAACAGGGTTGTACGTTGGAGGAAACGGGCCGTGTTTGGCTTTATTGGAAGCATTGATTTGTTCGATAGAATTGGGACACTGATCGGCTATATGATTAGGATCGTTGCATTTATACCATATAGGTTTGGAAGCTTGGCTTATTTGATTCGATAAGAAAGTGTCATCGAATTTTTTAATCATTGCGTCCATCTTAGCTTCCAAAGAAAAAGAAGATCCTATCATGTGTGCAATCGATCGTGAGTAAGTTGATTTTTCATTTGAACGTTCTCATTTTGATGACTTTTTGGTGAGGTTTTCAAGAAAGTGCCAAGCATCATCGTGATGTTGTGCAAGAAAGTTGCATTGGCACACTAATTCGAGCATGGTTCATGAGCTATTTTCGAGTCCATCATATAAGATTTGGCAAATCGTCCATTTTTCAAAGTTATGGTATAGACATTTTATTAAAAGCCCTTTGAATCTTTCAAAATATTTTTTGAATGGTCCTCCCTTGAATTGATGAAAATTTACAATTTCGTTTTGAATTCTACTTGTTTTTTTCAAGGGTAGTACTTTTTTGAGAATGCTTTTATGAATTCTTCTCACATTTTAATTGAGTTCGATGGTAAGCTGTACAATCATTTTCAGCATAAACCGTACGAGCGAATGAGATTAATCAAAGTTTGATTCCATCATCAGAAAGTTGTTGAAGTTTAATGGTTGTGCAAACTTGTTCAAATTTAGTCAAAAAATATATCGATCATCATGCTCGAAATTGTCAAATTTCGAAAATGTGGCAATATGGTTCGAGTAAATTTTAAAATTGTTGCCTATAGGGGCTGGTATCATGATGCAAGATGGAATAGAAACTGTATCAGGAAAGATTCTAACCATAAGAGTTCAAGGGGCGTTCTCATTCGCCATTTCGAGTGGATCGTCTATTTGAGTTAAACAGTTATTTGTAGAGTCGCGAGTCTAATGATTTATTGTTATGTCACGAGTCTAAGTACTAATGCACAAGTGAAAGTCG
Organism: Allium cepa; assembly: GCA_030765085.1. Lineage (NCBI taxonomy): Eukaryota > Viridiplantae > Streptophyta > Magnoliopsida > Asparagales > Amaryllidaceae > Allium > Allium cepa. The sequence goes on along the minus strand of CM060937.1, from coordinate 696,970,201 downwards.
AGAAGAGAATGAAGATAGAATCAAGTTTAGAGAACGAACAAAGATTTGAAAAACGAAGCGAAAATTTGTTGGTTTTTTTTACAGGGAAGAAAACTATTACCAAGTGAAATTTATTTTCAGAAGAGAAGTTTGATTTTTTTGTTGGATTTTCAAAAAAAAATTATATGTTTTTGTTTTTATATTTTTTTTGAATTTTCAAATATTTACCATTTAAAATATGCATGAACTAATGCAACCTAAATGAATGCAAAAGACTTAATTACAATTTTCTAATCTTAATAGCTCCTAACCCAAAGTTGTATAACTAAACTTTGTCATTGTTAACCCTGTTCTGCCAACGAGATGAAACTTGGGCCGACTCATCCACTTAAGGTCTTTAACGACTCATTGGATTTACGACTCAAGGGGCTTCAGCAACTTAAGGAAAGGACCGACTCAACTGGTAGCGTCTCAATTGGCTGACGAGCTAAGGCTCAAGGCAACTTAGAGGAATGGAACGACTCATGGAGGTTAGCGGTTCATGATACAGGCCGACTCATTGAGTTACCGACTCAACGAAGTTCACGGCTCATACGAGACGACTCAAGGACTGAACCGACTCATCTACTCAAGGACTGGACCGACTCATCTACTCAAGGACTGGACCGACTCATCTACTCAAGGACTGGACCGACTCATCTACTCAAGGTTCGTAACGACTCAACGAGTTAATGCCTTAGAAGAGCAGAGTGGTTTAACTAGTTAGAGGTTTATGGGGTAGACCGACTCAGGGTTTCCAACGACTCAGGGTTTCCAACGACTCAAGGTGACTAACGACCTATCATAAGTCGCTGGCGACCTAAGCATACGAGGAACAAGCTCAATGCCATTTCATCTATGCCACTGCTTGCTGACTCGTGGTATGTGAGTCGGTCACGGTTCATTCTGAGTCGGTCACGACTCATGACTTAACAATTCCAGCCCAGAAATTTGCCTATAAATATATGGCCACCTCCAACATTCAAGGGACTTTTGGCTCATTCATTTCAAGCGCCATTACTCTGCTGCATTTTGAACTACTTCAACACCTTCAAGGAACTTCACGAAGAAATCAAACATGTCAAACATGTGTTCAAAGATTTGGATCGACATTGAAGTTTAGGCTACTTGTTCTAAGTCACTTGAAACTCAAAGTGTGTTGTAATCAAAGTGTAACTGCATTGACTTGTAACCAAATCGTCAATAAAGATATTCAAAGTGGACGTAGGCTATCTCTTAAGCCGAACCACTATAAAATTGCTGTTGTTTACTGTCTTTTCACTACTATCTGCTTATAATCTGCTCCCGAGCTATCGGGTGGTACTTTCACGATCTCACTTCATACACCGGGGTGTTAGCGTTCAAATTTTAGCGTTAACATTTTTGGTGCTTTCACTGAGAACTGAACTCAGGCGAATTATCATCATTGCTCCACAAAGGTTTGTAGAGAGAATTTCCTTGAAAACCAGAAGTCTATCCGAGATTATGGCTCCTGGAAGGAAAAGTAGATCTGTCAGATCTGGGAATATTCAAGAGGGAACCTCTGCTTCCCCTATATCGAATCAAGTCACTCCAGCTGTCGGAGTTACAAAGGCAGAGCTGGATGCTGCAATCTTAGGGCTAAACCAACAGATAAATGCCCAAAATGCACAATTCGAGGCTCAGAATGCCCAGAATGCCCTAATTCTGAATAGGTTGAACGATTTGGTTGGGGCAAACCGTCAACCGGCAGGTAATGAAAGGAATTTTGCTGGCAACATTCATGATGCTGAAGAAAGAAATGCTCCTGAAAGGGCTGCTAGCCCCTTTGAACAAACACTTCCAGAGGTTGGTGGATCTAGAACTCGACATGATGAGGAGTATCTTTCTGGAATGGTCCGACAAATTATGAAAGAGAGTATGCAGAGGGTTGAGGACGAGAAAGAATGGGGTTTCGCCCCAAGTAAAACTCCGTTTACTGAGAAAATCTTGAAGGCTGAATTCCCAAGGAAGTTTGTCCCTCCAACCATCCCAGCTTACAAGGGGACAAGCGATCCGAACGAATTCTTATACAAGTATGATTGGCACATGACAGGTGCCAGAGCCTCTGATGAAATAAAGTGCCGATATTTTCCTGTGTATCTCGAAGGTGTAGCTCTGCTTTGGTTCACCAAACTTCCGGTCCGATCTATAGATCAGTTTTCTGACTTAACCCAGAAATTCAAGGAGCAGTTCAGACTATACGCCTCAAAAGCCAAGGATATCATGTCACTGTCAAGTTTGGAGCAGAATCCAGGAGAGACTATCAGATCTTTCTTAAACCGCTTTAATATAGCGCTAGCTGAGGTGGACAATGCAGAACCGCGAATGATATTGACTTATCTGATGAAGGGTATTGACAAGTCGAGCGAATTTGGGAAATGGCTAAACATGAAGGAACCAAATTCCCTTGAATTTTTTTATAAAAAAGCAGATGAATTCATACGCTTAGAAAGCCGACCCGTACCGGTAAAGGCAGTGTTGGAAAAAGATGAAGATAACACTGTTGCTCCACGCAAGAATGAATCTGTAGGGCAAAAAAGGGAAAATAACAATGGGAAGAAGCAGAGTAATCTGAAGAAGCCCCGATCCTTCAAGCCATCAGAATATACTCCTTTATCAGATACGCCGGAGCGTATCTACCTTGCCACTAAAGATTCTATTGACTTTCCTTAACCTCCTCCTCTAAGGACCGGGAAAAAGGCTATACAGAGTGGGAAGTTCTGCTGCTTCCATAATCAACCCGGTCACAAAACCGACGAATGCCGCCAGTTGAAAAATCTGATTGAAGAGTTGCTAAGGGAAAACAAACTGCAGCAATTTGTGAAAAAGAATAGCAACAATCCTGCTTCTTCTAGTCGGGGGCAACAGACTCCTACTCATCAGCCCAGGACGAGTGAGAAGGCTGCAGAGCATGAATCTGGAAGGCCCATCATCAATGTCATTACAGGAGGACCTCACCCAGTAGGCAGAAGCTGGGGTGAGATGGAAAGGTATACCCGAGCTTTAAAGTATGTACCGACCGAGGAAGATGTATTCGTTTTGGAAGGTGCTACGCCCTTGAAGCAACAAAGAACTTTCGATGATGATATTGTGTTCAAAGCTAGAGATTCCGCAGGTATTGAAGCTCCTACCTTGGATCCCCTAGTCATCTCGGCTGGTATCGGGCCAGCTATTGTCAGAAGAGTTCTCATTGATTGTGGCGCATCCTGCAATATCCTCTTCAAGAAAATGTTCGAACAAATGAAGAACCTCTATGGCTGATGTGCAAGCCTCATCGCAGAAAATTGCTGGTTTCACTGGGGAGCCAAAGCAGCCGGTAGGAACCATTGATTTGTTTGTGGAACTTGGAGAAGGAGAGCGAAAAGTGGCCCGCAAGCAAACTTTTGTGATTGTCGACGAATTTTCTGCTTACAATGCTTTCCTTGGTCGACCAACTCTGGCAGCGTTCAAAGCTGTTCTTGCCCCGTGGTACCTCACTATTAAATTCCCTACAGACAATGGAGTAGGAGTTATAAAAGGAGATCAAAATGCTGGGCGAGAGTGTTATCTGACAGAGCTACGAGAAACCAGAAAAAGAGAAATGGGAAAGAATGCGGCAGCCCCAGTCCGCATCAAAGAACCAGCCTTGTAGCAATTACAGGGCGGACCCTGCACTGGCGAGCACAGCGGAGCATGGAAAGAGATGGATCGTAGAAAAGTTAGTGCAGGGGAAAATAGAGTGGTACCAGTGGAAACGACGATACCAATACCTGTTGACCCAAAGGACCCAAACAAGGTGTTGAATGTGGGTTCACAACTTAATGCGTCAGTTCAGAATATCTTAATATTTTTTTAAAGGCAAATTTGGATGTTTTTGCTTGGACTCATGCCGATATGTGCGGAATATCCCCAGAAGTTGCAGTACACGCTCTAAATATTGATCCAAAATTTACACCTGTGAAGCAGAAAAGGAGAACTCAAGGTCCAGAAAGGTCGGCAGCATTAAAAGAAGAAGTTGATCGGCTCATGGAGAATAATTTTATCAAAGAATCTACCTATCCGAATTGGGTTTCAAATCCAGTGCTGGTTAAGAAAGCCAACGGAAAATGGAGAGTATGCATCGATTTTTCAGATCTAAACAAGGCCTGCCCCAAAGACTGCTTCCCATTACCCAGAATCGATCAATTGGTAGACGGAATAGCGGGACACGAATTGTTATATTTTATGGATGCTTACTCCGGATATAACCAGATCATGATGCATGAGCCAGATCAGGAGGACACGAGCTTTATCACCGACATTGGTCTTTACTGCTACAGAGTTATGCCCTTCGGGCTAAAGAATGCAGGGGCAACATACCAAAGACTTGTTAATGCTATGTTCAAACAGCAATTAGGCAAGACTATGGAAGTCTACGTCGATGACATGTTAGTAAAGTCTAAGAAAGCAGTGGATCACATAGAACACTTAGCGGACATGTTCGCAGTCCTCCGAAAATATGGAATGAAGCTCAATCCTTTGAAATGTTCATTTGGAGTGGAATCCGGCAAGTTTTTAGGTTTCATCGTGAGCGCTAGGGGCATTGAGGCCAGTCCAGCTCAAATTATTGCATTGAAAGAAGTCAAAGCCCCTAGAACAAAGAAGGAATTGCAACGTCTCAATGGAAAAGTCGCCGCCTTGAGTCGGTTCATTTCCAAAGCCACAGATAAATGCATCCCATTCTTTGACGCCCTAAAGAAAGGAAAGAAAAACTTCGATTGGACTCCCGAATGCCAAAAAGCCTTTGATGAATTGATTCGCCATATGGAAACGCCTCCAATACTTTCTAGGCCTGGCGATGGCGAGGATCTTCTTATATACTTGGCAGTATCATCTCATGCTTTAAGTGCAGCGCTGATACGAGAAGACAAAAGGATTCAACATCCAGTTTACTATATCAGCAAAAGACTCACTGGGGCAGAGAAGAATTACTCTAAGTTGGAAAAACTCGCCTATTGCCTACTAATTGCATCTAGAAAGTTGAGGCAATATTTTCAAGCTCATCCTATCAGAGTCCTCACTGATCAACCTTTAAAGCAAGTCCTGTTTCGCCCTGAGACTTCGGGTCATCTTCTAAAGTGGAATATTGAACTCAATCAGTATGACATCACTTATCATCCCCGAAAAGAAATCAATGGACAAGCTTTAGCGGATTTCATCGCAGAATTCACAGATAAGGGTAACAGTGAGGAGGAAACGGACGACGATTCCACAATCCAATGGAAGTTATATGTTGATGGTGCGAGAAACGACTACTGTTCTGGAGCCGAAGTTGTACTTGAGACCCCTGAAGGCCGATCATTATGCTATGCGCTAAGATTGGAATTTCCTTCAACAAACAATGAAGCAGAATACGAAGCCCTTATCGCTGGCTTAAGGATTGCTAAAGAATTAAACATCCGAGCGTTACAGATATTCAGCGATTCTCAGCTTATTGTATGCCAAGTCAAAAAGGAATTCCAAGCAAAAGGGGGGAATCTGCCCGCCTACTTGTCAAAGGCTTGGGAACTCCTGGGTGATTTCGATCATTACATGATAAGTCACATTCCTCGAGAAGAAAACATGAAAGCAGATTCTCTCGCAAAGTATTCTAGCACAGGCGAAGCTCGATTTCTGGGGTTAACTCCGGTGGAGGTCCTGTCGACTCCTAGCATTGATGAGATGGACATTGATTGGATCATGAGCATGTCTCAAGAGCAAGAATCATGGATGACTCCGATAACAGAATATCTGCTCAATGGATCCTTACCAGGGAACTCAAAAGAACGACAAAAGCAACTGAGAAAAGCCTCTCGATATATAATCTAGGATGGCCGATTATACAGACGGGGATTCTCAATGCCATTACTTCGGTGTGTATCTAGGGAAGAGTCCAAAGCAATCCTAGCGGAGGTACACGGAGGAGAATGTGGTGATCATTCAGGTGGCCAAACATTAGCAAAGAAAATTCTCCGATACGGATATTTTTGGCCAGAAATTAATCGAGATGCAGCAGAGTATTCCCGAAAATGTGACAGATGCCAAAGATTCGCCAAAATTCCTAGAGCTCCTTCCACTGAACTCACACAGATGGTCAGTCCATGGCCGTTTGCAATATGGGGGATAGACCTTGTAGGACCGTTACCAACCGCCAAATCTGGAATTAAATATGCCATTGTTGCTGTAGATTATTTTACTAAGTGGGCAGAAGCTGAGCCACTGGCTACTATCACCTCAAAGAAGATGATAAGTTTTGTGACTAAAAACATCATTTGCAGATACGGTGTGCCTCAAAAAATAATTACAGACAATGGTACTCAGTTTGAAAGTGAAGAATTCCAAGATTTTTGCAAGCGATTCAAAATCCGAAAAAGCTTCTCAGCAGTGGCTCATCCGCAGGCAAACGGGCAAGTGGAAGCCGTGAATAAAATTATTAAGTCAACCATCAAAAAGCAACTTGAAAGAGCAAAAGGTGGTTGGGTCGATAAGCTACCAATGGCACTATGGGCATACAGAACCACTCACAAAACTGCGACTGGGCACACCCCGTTTTCATTAGCATACGGGTCAGAGGCAATGATTCCGGTAGAAATAGAGGTCCCTTCACATAGAAGAATCCATTTCAATCAAGCAGAAAACGAAAAGCTACAGCTTGAAGCGCTAGATCTCCTTGATGAAAAAAGAGATGAGGCTAATCTCAGAATTGCAGCTCATCAGCAAAGGATAGCCAGACATTTCAATTCCAAAGTTCGCCAACGCAGCTTTCAGATTGGAGACCTAGTCCTGAAGAGAATTATGACAGCGACAGGTGTGTTTGGGCCAAATTGGGAAGGACCATATGTCATAGGTCAGAAGCTTCTTGACGGCACATTCAAACTCACTACTGTTGAAGGAGATCAAATTCCAAGGGCATGGAACAGCAATCATTTGCGTCCATACTTTACTTGAAAATTTTGTTGAAATATTGTAAAAAGAATTATGAATGTATGATTCTTGTAATTGAAGGCAATTGTAAAACTGATGCAAGTAAATAATGAAAAAATATAAAGTGGATATAGGCCCAATTTCCTGGCCGAACCACTATAAATCTTGTGTTCCTTATTATTATTACATGTTTGCTTTATTTTCGATATAAAAAGTACATAGAATGTATTGCTGAAATGTCGATTTAAATTTTTGTAGACAATGGAAGTGAAACTTGCACATAATAAGACCAAGTGATTCTCGCCAAATTTCAAGTCACAAAAGCTCCGAATTCAAATCCTAGATAGGAAATACTTCAATTGAACGGCTTATGATTTCGATAGAAATGGGCCTTTGCTAATAAATTGAGATCGTTTCAACAAACAAACATCCAATTAAGAAGCTGGTGCTCGTTCTCACGAACTTGCCTGACAATGAAGTACACTTCCTTGGATTAAACAAGTTACTTGTAAAAAAAAAAAAAAAAAAGAGGATCGCTGAAAAGGCATAAGAAAGTGGACAGGGGAACAACCAAAGCCATCATCGGCAGCACAAGTCCTCTTCGGAGGCACAACTCTTCGGAGGATAAAGACCTCTAATGGGTCATACGCCACAAAAAAGAAAGTTCTCTACTCAACAAAAAAGATTGGAGGAGTCATGACCCTCCAACCATGAAAGAGTAACTTCCAGGCGATGAAAACCCTCTCTGAGGCACATTTCACCAGGAGTTGAAGTGTTACGACCGCTCTTCGGAATTTCACTTCACCAGAGTTGAAATGCAAACAAAATAAAAGCCCTCTTCGGAGGCCCATTTCACCAGGAGTTGAAGTGTTACGACCGCTCTTCGGAATTTCACTTCACCAGAGTTGAAATGCAAACAAAATAAAAGCCCTCTTCGGAGGCCCATTTCACCAGGAGTTGAAGTGTTACGACCGCTCTTCGGAATTTCACTTCACCAGAGTTGAAATGCAAACAAAATAAAGACCTTTCTGGAAGTCCACGTTTCACCGAGATTGAAATAAAACTTCCAAGTGTTGAAACGTGAAAAGGCTTTCTTCGAAGGCACAACTCTTTGGAGGTACACGTTTCACCAAGATTGAAATAAAACTTCCAAGTGTTGAAACGTGAAAAATCCCTCCTCAGAGGTACAACCCCCTCCCGGGGACACAATCAAAAAGAAAGACTTCTTCGGAAGCCCACGTTTCACCGAGATTGAAATAAAACTTCCAAGTGTTGAAACGTGAAAAGGCTTTCTTCGAAGGCACAACTCTTTGGAGGTACACGTTTCACCAAGATTGAAATAAAACTTCCAAGTGTTGAAACGTGAAAAATCCCTCCTCAGAAGTACAAATTTCTATTTAAAAAAAAAAAAATATCCTCATCAAGGGCATACTTTAACTTTCAAAGGAAGAGTGATTTACCTATTCCAGAAAATAACCTTCCTCAAAAAAAAAAAAAAAAAAAAAAAAAGAGGAAGAAAGTTAAAGTACCCTTCAGAGGCCCGCTTTACCACATAGAAGAATTCACTTGGCAAAATGCATACATAAGTAAAAAAAAAAGGTGACTTCTTCGAAGGACAAAGCGTAAAAACTTATGTGAAGGAAGTCGTACTCTACGAAAAATTTCTTCAAGAATGAAGTAATTACTCTTCATAAAATAAGAGTGCAAGTCCCCTCAAAGTATAAAATATTGCAGCAAGCTTATGGTATGGGGGCAACATGGTATAGTTACATACAAAATGGTATAACTATATCGGTAAAATACGCTCAAGCAACATACCACAAGTTCACCGCAATATCATATAAATAAACTTGTGAAAAAATGAATAATAAATGCATTCTCAAATTCAAACAAAAGTCTGTACAAATAAAGGATCATTTTATTCAATTGCAGATACAGGTTTCAAAAAAAAAAAAAAAGCAAGGGCCGGTGCCTGCACAACATCCGACCATTACACAAAAAAGGAATCAAAAAGCCCGAAGCCCGACTCTTTACTTCTTCTTACCACCTTTGGACCCTTTGCCTGGCCGAATGATTAGTTTTTCAGGTCTATCTATAGGCATATGGGAAGAAGGAGAGGGAGGTGCAACAGGTGCAACTTCCGGTTCCTCTTCAGTAGTGATGATTTTCTTCCCCCTCCTCTTCGATGTTCCGTGCTTCTTTCTTCTCTTCGAAGAAGACTCACTCCCTGGAGTAACAAGAGCGCACAAAACTACGTCATCAGAAGGAGTCCGCTCCGGAGAGATCTCGCCTCCTTCAAGTCCCTCGTCTTTCTGCTCTTGCGAAGCGATAGGGTCATCCAAGCCATGAAGAGCCTCAATCTGCTCCTCTTGTGACCCGGGCTGTGAAGCAGAAGGAGGAGTCACCTGAAGAGACGGAGGAGGGATAACCGGAGGAAGTGAAGTCTGCACAGCACTTGGTGTTTCAACTGCAGAAGAAGAGAAATTAAAAATATTAGTATCTCCCCGAAAGAAGGGAGATATGGGTTCGTCGAAATTTAAGAAGTAATCGAGAAGCTCATCAAACTTTTGAGGAGCAAGCAAGCAATCCACCTGAATCGGACCAATGTCAAAATTACCTGAAGATGTTTGCTTCGTTAGTTCAATCTCATAATTTTGAGCCCCGATATCCTCCAAAGCCTCATCATCAGTAGGGGTAATTACCCCGGTTCTTGTAGGAGGCAGCGAATGAGCACTGGAACCTGTAATGTCAACTTCGGAAGAAACTAAAGGACGTTCAGAAGTGGTAGGTGGTATTTCTTTTTCAGAACGTTCCCATTCCGCCATTCCGGCCCGTACTCTGGCGAGTTGCTCTTTTCCCTTGGCAAGAGCGGCGCGGGCATCATCATCGAGATAATGCTTTTCAAGAGCTGTCTCAGCGTAGCCAGCACCTTTACCACCTAGCATATCGAGGGCTGCCTCCCAAACTTCAGCTAGTGTAATTTCATACTTAGGGCCTAGAAAGGCAAGGCTGCCACGCCCCAAAATGCTGTGCAGATAAAAATCAAATAATGTGGAGCTAATGTCAGCTTTGGTTGCTTGATGGGCCTCTTCGGCCGCGAGTTTACCAGCAACAGCCTCGTCACGCTCCTTTTCGGCCATAGCAAGTCGAGCTTTTAACATCTCTATCTCCAAGCTTTGAGAGCCGGTCTGTTCTCGCAGCTGTAAAGTTTCAGCGCGATATTCTTCTATGACCTTCTCCTTGTGTGTAAGCTTATCTTCGACTGCCCTTTGACTGGCATGCGCATCTCGTACTTGCTGCTGAAGCATGCTCTCCTTTTGAGAATAGAGAGTAGACGAAGTAGCTAATTCTTCCTTAAGCTTTTCTACTTCCGCTTCCAGCTTTTCATTATAGGAAGCAATACTTCTCATTTCGGCGTCATGCTGTTCGAGAGTCTTCTGCCACTCAGCCTTATCGTTCTCCATTGTGAGCATGGCCTCGAGATTGGCTCGGTAAACCCTCTGAAGCTCGTCGATATGTTTTTGCCAGTTCGACATTCTTTCAATATCGGTCCTGACAGAATCAAGATTTCGCAGCATAGCCGATTTGTCGAGAGGAACCAAGTCGAGATCAAATCGAACCCCTCTCAGGCACCACTGAGGGAATCGACTTTGAAGGGTGGGAGGACCTTGCCCAACTTGGTATGCGGGCCGGTTGATGATTGATTGAATGTCGGAACGAACGGGGGCAGGAGATTCAGCAGGAACATTTTGAGAAACTGTCGGCATTATTTCTTCAGTAAGTTTAGCCCGCTTGCTAGAAGAATCTTCCATGTGACCTTTACCTCTCTCATCGTGAGTCTTTCTTTTTTGGGTATCATCATCTCTGTGGGGAGGTTCATGTCTTTCTTGCTCTCTTCGGTGACGTTCTTCATATGCTCGTCTCTCGTCTGCTTTCCTGATGGCCCTCTCTTCATCCGATTCTCTGTAAGAGGGGAGGTGACGCCTATAATCATATTGACTCCGCCTCCCGTAGCGCTGGAAATCATCATAATATGAACTACTGCGCCCCATTGGAGAATCTGGAATAAAAATAATAAACTTTAGAAATCTTTAAAGTATAAGAAGATGAATGCGTAGAAGTGCTGAAAAATCCTAAGTGTTGTGTAACGTGTAAACTACACGCATCAAGTTACAGACCACTATGTGGAATAGAGGTAGTGATAACTTGTGTGGAAGGAGTTGACATTTGTTGTAGAGAAGATGTCACCTCAATTACAGAAGAGATAGTTTTGGAAACATCATCTTTGAAAAGTTTTTGAGAAGTCACAATTAAATCGCTCAATCCCTCGAAAACATCATCACCATCATGTTTTTTGGGACTGGCTTTCTCAACTCCTTTGTCAGCAGATCTTCCGGAAGATCGTGGAGTTTCTTCCTCTTCGATAACTGGGGCAAGTGCAGACTTGTCAGACGGCCCTGCAACGTCCTTCGGAATTGAACACTTCACTAGTGGAGTTTCTATAGCGGTTCCTCCCTGCATATGCTCTTTAGTAGAGGCCGGGGCATCAGGGGTTTCCGTCGGAGAATCGGGAATTTCAGTTGGGACTTCACGAAGCTGAGTGAAGCGAGAGGAATGAAGAAGTCCATATTGATGTAAAAATCCGTCATTTAACAAAAACTTTATACTCCTCTCTTCTGCCGCCACGGCGTTCAATCTCTCAAAAATTTGTTTATAGCATGGATCTCTAGAGTGAGGAGGAAGTGCTAAAACAGGAAAAAAAAAGAAGCCAAGTTAGCATTTAGCAACTCAGATTTCGAAAAGCCCAAGAATGGAGAAATAAAAACAGGAAAATCTTACTTCCTACTCTCCAGATGGCATAAAACCCTGGAGGGCAGCGAACAAAGAAATACTGATTTAGAAATCCATGAACGCTTTCAGGAAGATCGGTGATGAGTTTGCGGTTTCGAGCACTCCTTATAACTACGATAGAGGGATGATCTTTAATTTTTGTGAATGAGCAGAAGTAGCAGATTTCCTCAAAGCTCGGTAATCGACTCAGAACTCTACTAAATAGCACACATAACCCCATCAGAATGGCATGGCCATTGGGGTGCAATTGGAATGGAGAGATAGATAATCGAAGCAGGAACTGCTGAAGGAAGTCATTAAAAGGTGGTATGGCACCGCTCAAGCACATTTGGCGATTGACAGCAATGAAGCCAGAAGGGGGCCTATCTGCAGTATCATTTGGCCCCGGTAGTAAGGCATCAGCTTCGGCAATACCAAACTGGATGAGCAATTGGTTAAACACCCGCTGATTCAGAGTTGTGGGAGTTCTCTCCGGAGGGTTATCCAACAGGTTGGCTACTGGGAAGACATCTTCAGCCTGGCCCATTGGTTCTTCTTGTTGAGATGTCATTCTACACAAGCAACTGGATGTTCAAATGCGAAGGTGCACGTTTCCTAAAAGTGTGAAGTGTTGTGCAGAACTAATGAAAATAACAAGTAAATATAACTGGAATTAAACTGGTTGACGATTGATCGACTATGGTAATTTCAGAACTTGTCAATTTAAAGTTCAAGCATAATATTAGTGCAGGCTGGTCAGTTTCAATTGACTATTTCAGTGTTGCTTTAATATTCTACTTGAAATAGATAGCACTTCGTTCACACGACTTGTTCAAGTTAATTATCTGTTATTAACTAATCTGTCATTTGATATGGGCAGTCAATGACAGTATATTCGTCCCAGTTTTCTGTGAATGTTGTATTGAACAGATTGTTAGCCTGCAAGTCAAAATAACCTGTGAATGAATGCACTAAAATTCAACAGTTCAAAGTTTATGCAATGGTTCAAAGTTCGAGCAGAATTCACGCAAGTCCTAACTCGTCAACGGCTCAAAAATTTTGAGTCGGCAGTACCCTAAGTCGTAAGTCGTATAAAAAGGGAGAAGCTCTGGTTCAACTCAAGGCTTAGGCCGTAAGTCGTAAGTGGTAAGTCATGAGTCGTAAGTCGTATCTCGGCCATGACTCAAGGCTTAAGCTGTGGAGCATGTTGGGTCGGATCATGGTTGTTGGATCATACAAAAATGACCGAGTCGTACCTAAAGCAGTATTCGAATCAATCTGACCAACTAATCACCTAACTCCTAACCAGGTTACCTTCTAACCCATAAACCATTTCACTCCTAACTCCTAACCCATTAATCTTCCAACTTTTAACCCATTAACCCAATAAGCTCTCAATCAACAATCCTAGCTCTATCGCACCGCTAAACCGCCTCGAATCGTAAATCATCAGAACAGATAACCCTAAGTCCATTGACGACCAAAGCAACCAAATTCGCAGGGCTCAAAAGGGCAAATCGAAGATGGAGATGGGGCGCATAAGCTAGGGATAATCGAAAATCATAAGGAGAGTGAGATCGCTTACGCAATATGACGATAGGGATGATCGATGGAGAATCTGGTCGAAATCGCTTTTGAAAGCTTGAATGTGCGTTAATGGCAGACACGGTTTAAAGGTTAGGGAATGAGAAGAAAAGGTGAACGACTCAGGTTTTTATAACGTTGGGCAGTAGAGTTTGAGTCGGCACACGATTTAAGATAAGTCGAAGCACACGACCTACGACTTAGGCGTGTACTTCGAGGGGCAAATGTTAACCCTGTTCTGCCAACGAGATGAAACTTGGGCCGACTCATCCACTTAAGGTCTTTAACGACTCATTGGATTTACGACTCAAGGGGCTTCAGCAACTTAAGGAAAGGACCGACTCAACTGGTAGCGACTCAATTGGCTGACGAGCTAAGGCTCAAGGCAACTTAGAGGAATGGAACGACTCATGGAGGTTAGCGGTTCATGATACAGGCCGACTCATTGAGTTACCGACTCAACGAAGTTCACGGCTCATACGAGACGACTCAAGGACTGAACCGACTCATCTACTCAAGGACTGGACCGACTCATCTACTCAAGGACTGGACCGACTCATCTACTCAAGGACTGGACCGACTCATCTACTCAAGGTTCGTAACGACTCAGTGGACCAACGACTCAACGAGTTAATGCCTTAGAAGAGCAGAGTGGTTTAACTAGTTAGAGGTTTATGGGGTAGACCGACTCAGGGTTTCCAACGACTCAGGGTTTCCAACGACTCAAGGTGACTAACGACCTATCATAAGTCGCTGGCGACCTAAGCATACGAGGAACAAGCTCAATGTCATTTTATCTATGCCACTGCTTGCTGACTCGTGGTATGTGAGTCGGTCACGGTTCATTCTGAGTCGGTCACGACTCATGACTTAACAATTCCAGCCCAGAAATTTGCCTATAAATACATGGCCACCTCCAACATTCAAGGGACTTTTGGCTCATTCATTTCAAGCGCCATTACTCTGCTGCATTTTGAACTACTTCAACACCTTCAAGGAACTTCACGAAGAAATCAAACATGTCAAACATGTGTTCAAAGATTTGGATCGACATTGAAGTTTAGGCTACTTGTTCTAAGTCACTTGAAACTCAAAGTGTGCTGTAATCAAAGTGTAACTGCATTGACTTGTAACCAAATCGTCAATAAAGATATTCAAAGTGGACGTAGGCTATCTCTTAAGCCGAACCACTATAAAATTGCTGTTGTTTACTGTCTTTTCACTACTATCTGCTTATAATCTGCTCCCGAGCTATCGGGTGGTGCTTTCACGATCTCACTTCATACACCGGGGTGTTAGCGTTCAAATTTTAGCGTTAACAGTCATAAATCAATAAAAATATTTCTCAACCAGGTAACGGACAAGGGTTATCGATGCACCATGAATCATCTTAGCAATGCAGTCGAAGGTTTAAGTATCTTTAGATAAACAACCACTATAATATTTATAAATCACCATAATATTTATAAATGGTTATTACTCTACTATAGCCTTGACATCAAGAAATAAAAATTTTCAAACAAAACGATTGTAAAAATACAATTAAGCCCTAGATGAGCTCGCGACACCCTTAAGTCGAATGTCTAACATTTATTATTTGTCAAATTCAACGATGAAATGCGTTTGTGGGAAAAGGATAGGGTAATGAAATCACTTACCTTATGTGAATTGGGGCATTGCCCTTAGAAAATAAAATAAGATCGGATAAATGCAAAACAAAAATTAAATGTAAATTTACAATGCAACTAAATTGAAGTTTGGTTTTGTTTTTGTTTTTGGATTTTTTGATTTTTTTTTTATAAATACAAATTCAAGCAACCAACAATGCAGTTCAAATAAAAACAAGTGATGAGAGCACGATGACAGAGCGTGCAGATTATTAGTAATTTATTTTTAAAGCGGTAATTTCTATTCTTAAGCAAGCTAAGTGGCGGAGCAAGCAATTTTTTGGCAAGCAATTCCTTTATTCCCTACAACCTAAAGTTAACGAAATATATATTTATACACACACACACAAATTATTATTTTTTTGGATATATCAAAGAAAAACCAAACTAAACAAACGAAAAACAAATGAAAACAAAATAAACTGAAATTTGTAATTTTTTTTCTTTTTTAAATTAGGATGGAATTAAAATATTTTAAACAAAACAAATTCATAGATACATTTTTTTACATGTAAAAGAGAACCGAAACAAAAGAAAATAAAGTAAGAAAAACAATACACAAAATAAAGCAAGAGAATAACGTAAAAAAAATCTTTTTTTACCCAAAACCCTGCCCAATCTAGTTTACAAAACAAACTCCAAAAGTTCACAACAAATACACAAATCTCTTTCCAAATTCAGAACATGGTCGACGATTCGATTCGTGGGTCGCAACTGCAGTTGAGTCATGATGTAGTGGTTGTCGATGGGTTTGGGTCAGAGGTAGGTGAAGGCGAGTGTTGCATAGAGGCTGGGCTGTTCGTAGGCGATGGAGGTTGGGGTTTGAATTGGTCGCGATGAAGTGATTCGATGAGGTGTGGTTTCAGGCGAGTGTTTTTGGGTGATGTAGTAGTGGCGAAGTTTTGGTCGCACGTGGAGGATTGCGTTGAGGCAGTGTCGATCTCTGATTTTCGATTGAAAGTGGGGATTTCGCGAGGATGGGTTGGTTGGAGGAGTTCGTCAGCTTGAGTTTGAGTTCGATGGTGAGTTCGCGGTTTCAATTGAGTTTGTGTTTGAAGTTGTGGTGTCGATGTTTGGCAGTAAATGGAAGATAAGGTTTAAGGTGATTGGGATTGATGATAGTAGGTGGTTGTGGGATATTTGGTTGGTCTGTAGAAAGGCAGAAGTGTGATGGATGGGCTCGGTGATTGCAGAGGCGATTGCAGAGATGAGAGTGGATTTGGTCACAGTGATGAGGTAGAGGAGGCGGTTGTTGAATTGAGAGCTTCTGGTGTTTGGGTGAAGTCAAAGCAGTTTGGAATTTGGGGTTTTGGAGAGGTTGATGGCAGTTACTGGTGAATTGCAAGGTGGTGGCGCTGGAGTAAATGTCACCGCTGGCTTATGGTTTCAGGTTCGAGGGGATTTGGTTGCTAGAGAAGATTGGTTTCTGATAGGAGCAGCAATGGTTGATGGTAGGTAGATAGGAGATGTAGTTATGTGCAAGATAGTGAAGTGGTTGTATGGGGTATGATGGAGTTTTCAGGCCTTGCCTTGAGGTGAATGTAAGAGTGAAAGTGCTGCTGTGGGTAGATGTAATTGTTTGGAAGTGGTCTGTTCGAAGACAGAGGCAGAAGTGGGTGTTTACGAGGAGGCATCCGGGAAGTGGTGATGATTGGCGGCCGTTACCACTTCTAGTAGTAATTGCAGAGATAGGATAGCTGTAGGCAATTTGTCAATGAGCAGAGGCAGTGTGAATTTGATGCAGTTGGGGTGGTGCACAGGCAGCAAGTATGCAAGTGAGTGAATTGGTGAATGTTGAATGTGTTGGTCAATTTTGTATACTTTGTCGTGATGTTTGGTACAGGCAGTTGTTTGAAGATGATAGTTATGGATTAAAGTAGAGATTAGATGTTGTCAAAGTTGATGTCAGGAAGCAGGAGACGGTAAGGGCAAGTGGTAGGTTGGTCGGGTTTGTATGCAATAGAGATTGGAGGAGGAGGCAGTAGAGGTTTGTATGCAGAGAGGTGTAAGAAATTGAATGGAAATGCATAGTTTTTTTTTAACAATATATACGTGCACAGTTTTGCATAGTGTTGTTGTTTTATTTTTTAAAATGCAAGGTAGATAGAAATGAAAAATGAAATAGGAATTTTTTTTGAAATTGTGTGTGCTTTTTTTTTCTTTTAATTTGTAGAAATGCAAATGCAAAGGAAAAACTAGATCAACATGCATAAAACAAATTGAAAACAAAAATAAAACAATAAACGCACGCACAATTTTTTTTTTCTTTTTTCCTTGTACAACACACATAAAAATTAAAACACACAAAATCAAACAAAAATAATTCGAAGAGTAGAAAATCAAAATCAAAACAAACTCCACAGCAAATTTTCTATCAAGTTAGAAAAATGTCGATAAATATCAAAATTAAATTTAACCGCAAGCGCACGACTTACAATTTTAGTACGTGGCGAGCATGGTTCGATCCGTAGGGAATTTTTAAAATTTAAAATTTTTCAATTTAATCAAATTAGACAAAGTAAGAGGAAATTGTTAATTACAAAAAAGAAGATAAAGCTAGAATTGAAATGTGATTTAAAAACTATTAGACTAGAGAACAATTTAGGGATAAATCCACTCTCATCTTTTTTAAAATCAACAAACAGTAATTTATGATCTTTATTTTTGATATTAAATGAAATAATTGTTGCATTTATTGTAATTTAGGTTTATTTATGTTATTAATTAACATAAATTAAACCATCAAACTATAATGCAACAAATAAACCACTTATAAAATCTCATGAAAATGAAGCCAAAGCAAAAGCTACATTAAGTATGAACTATTTACTATTGTAATTAGAATATAGATCATCAAATTTCATTTTTACTTTCATTTCAAAATCAAAAATCAATTAGAAAATGATGATGTAAATTATGTTTATGTCGAACAAGAATAGCTTATTTGCAAAAGCAATATAAGGTATCAAACGCACGTGTATAGACTTACATCAAAATTCATTTTCATGCAGCACAAATAAAGAGATCATAAATCATAAGGATGTTGAAATTACATAGAGTTAGAGAGCTTCATTACCCCTAAATTGGAGGGGTTTAGCTATTCATTTGTGTTATCAAATCAATACTTGAAAATTTCAACATTAAAAAGCAAAGAATTGAAAACTAAGCAAAGAAAGAAAGAGAGATTAGCTACTAATTAATTGCATAAAAATTAAAGCTATACTACTTGCATGACTGTAAATCTAAGCTATAAACATAAAACGAAAGTGAGCATAGAAATAAACATTAACAATAAAACAAAGAAAAACATACAGAAAAGATAGAATAAAGAGGCTTGGAAGCCATTTTTATTTCACTTTAATTTTCTTTTACGACTTGTTAATTTCCTTAGCAAAATATATGAGAGAGTATAAGATATGTTCATGTACATAAGAGGGCTTTATATACATGTATAAAACCCTAACTCCATTTTTAGGGTGCTTCCGAAAATGCCTTAAGGAAGTGTGGCTACCGAGTAACCATTAGTCACTAATTAATCCCTCGTTAAATATGGATAAAGCTTTAACCTCCACTTAGTTGTCCATTAGCTTATAATTGTAGATTTAGGTAAGTGGGTGGGCTCCTTCACGATCTTGGACTTGAATTATTTCCTTCTTCTTTCCTTTGTATTCATTTGTGCATGCATATATCTTCATGAATCTCTCTTCCATATGCATCGAAATTTCCTATAAAAATCATAAAAATGCCCAAATAAAAATTCTCAAATTGACACGTGCACAAAAATGACCTTTTTGCTCCTGGATGAAGATGAATATATGATGATTTTGAAAACAATTGAATTTTGGTTTTAAACATGTTAAAATGGACAAATATGATATTTATTTAAACAAAAAGAGATAAAATATGGATGTGTGTGTGTGTGTGTGTGTGTGTGTGTGTGTATATATATGCACATTTACATGCACATCACTTATTACTTAACCTAAGGTCTTAGTGTGAAAATAAGCTTCTTTTCTTCTTTTACTTTTTTAGTTATAATTATAAGTTATAACTAAGCCAATCTCTTTAGTTCAGTCAAATAAAATATCATAATTAGGCATAATTTCAGTCCAGTTCCATTTATATTACTGTCATTATAATTTACATCTTGTATTCCATTATTTCAGATTTCTAATAATTTTATCCAATTTCACATTAATTCTTTTCTAATCATAAGTGAAGAAGAAGAAGGAGGAGGAGGAATAAAGGAAAACTGAAAATAGAAGGAAATCCAAGGCGGAAGAAGAAGATGTAAATAACACATAAATAACAGTAAAAATCTAAAATAATGCAAATAAACGGAAAAGCTAGAAATAAATTAAATTAACTAAAAATAATTCTAAAAAATATAAATAAATTACTAAAAAGAATACTCCACAAATTGTAGTAAAAGTACAACTATTGAAAAGCCTATTATTTTAAATTACTTAAAGAAATTTAAAATAATTACAATCACTCACTTATGGTCCTTAGCTCCTCCCCTTAAGCCTTCACGGATCCACTTGGGGTTGTTAAATATTTTTATTTGAAATGATTTCCTCCTTGAAAACTTATTCCGCTTAGGGTCTTTAGTGAACAGGTGAACCCAATTGGAGAATATCTTTGAATGAGAAAAATTGTTTGACCCCGGGTTCTATTTATAGCGTAGAAGTGGATCTCAGACCATTGGATTTAGGGATTGAATATGATGCATCCATGTCATAAGCTGAATAGGAGCCATCAGATGTAGAAACAGAAGGACCCGATCGAGTTGAAGAATGCAAAATACGTCACTAACATTCAAACGAGAGAACGTTCATTCGTTCGTTAAAAAAACATGGCTGGTCAACCAGGCAGTTGACCTCCCTCTTGCCCAGGTCGACCGACCGATCGCCAGGCCTATATATATTCTGTTTATTTTGTTTAATTCATATCTCATTCATTTTAGCTCGGATTCTGATATTCTATATATAGAAATTGACCAGAAAATTGTCATGGACAAAATGTTGCAACTCTCGTGGCTCAATTCTGATATTTCACAAAGTTATTTATTATTTAGTTAATCAACGAATTAATTATTAACAGTTAAATTTTGGGTTGTTACATTCTCCCATCATTAAGGGATTTCGTCCTAGAAATATCTAAGGACAAAAGAATGCAATAAATGTTTTCATACAATTCTACAACCAATTATTCGATCATCAACCATTCATCCATTGTCCTTAAGTTTTTCTAATGCAATTTATGATACTTATGTAATTAGTGTAGTGTTAATGTCCCTAACTAATGCAAAAGATTGGGCGTTCTACTGATTCAGTTGACCTCCTTTTATGCAGTCATGTCCGTGCCATATTTTAAAATAAATGCAAAAAATTCCTATTGATATATGATAATTCTATATGTGTGCTACAAACATCATCCAAATGCAACAACCATGTGAAAATCATCCATTTATATCAACTATGGAAAATAGAATAAAATGTGGCACATCCATATGCATATGCTCTAGTGTCCTAGTTAGGCTGATCCCTAAAGAATAATAGTGCCTGGTGTACTTATATGCGTCCATTAGCATCCACTAGCACGCACTTGCAATCACTAGCATATATCATTCATAACATGTTCTATTAGCATGCTTACATCAAATCCTACCATCCATAGGTTAAATCCTAAGTTCTACCCTCCCATAGGTTAATAAAGGAAATAACCTATTCAAAACTAAATATGGAAATAGAAAATTTGAAAATTACTACCAAACAGAGATGTGGATAAGAAGTTTGCATTTTCTCCTAATCAACTTAATCTTTTTGGAAGTCTTTTTAACCTCTATATACTCTATCCAACATGAAATTGACTTGTGTTGTCTTCCATAAAGAGCTTCGGAAGGTGCCATTCTAATGCTAGCTTGAGAACTACTATCTTATGTGAATTTGACAAAAGTAAGATGCTTTAGCCAAGTTCTTCCAAAATCAGGAATATCCATTCTCACCCATGCATGTCTTACAATTTTTAGTAACTCCATTTTAATGTTCTTCTTTAGTCTGCTCACATAAATCAACATTCCTAGATTCTCACTAGGTCCTACACACTCTATGGAAACTCTATTATTACTTCCAAAAGTATTTACTGCTATCTCCTTTGTAGCCTTATCCCTTTTTCCGTTACATCTAGGAAATGATTCCCATCTACTTCACATTTAGGAGTTTGGTTTGGTATTTATAGTCCCATTTTAAAAATTAAGGTTTCTAAATTTTTAAAACATCAAATCCAAAAATCTTTGTTTTTAAATTTTTTTATTTTGAGTTTCTATTAAATTCAAAAATACTTGGTTACTTAACATTATTTCCCAACTTAGAGGGGAAACCCTTAAAATTCCAAGTCCAAAACTTATTCCTCGTTTTGTTTTAAAGACCTTTTCAGTTTTCTATAAAGATTTGAACTTTCAAATTTTACTTTTACTAAGTTTTTCATTTCCAAAAACTTATTTACTTTTTCACTAAACATTTTTCTTTTAAATTATCTTTTAAACTATTTTTATGCGTTTCCAAAACATCTTCTTATTATTATGGCCTCATACCTTAATATATTGGAACTGCTTTCTCAATTGAGAAATTATTAATGCTAAAAACTTCTATGAACCTTTCAAAAGAGAATTTTATATTTATGTGAAATTACAAGAAACTTATTTTATATTTTTCGAAATAGGCCACAGGAATATGGTGCTTTTCATACCTTGTATATCTCTTTCATGCATTCCTTGTAACTTGCATAAAACATTTTTATTGGTTTCTAGAAAATCACACCATTATTATTTCCATTCCAATAGACTAAATATGTTTAAATTATATTCTTACATGATAAATATTTTCTAATATCTATCTTCCAAATTTTCCTTTCAGAAAAACTTATCTTCAAAACTATTTTAATATTTGCATAACTGCAAAAACACTTACTTATATCTATTAAAAATAATGAGTGTACGTTACAAATCTTTTTGTTTCTGTACTTAGAAATTACCTTTTAAAATACATTTTTATTTGGGTTAAAATAGATGTTGCATAAAACACCGTTACTACAACCCAAAAAATACCAGTGTATGGATTCAATTAAATAAATAACAATAAATCTCATATACCTATGTAAAAATATTTCTCTTGGGAGTTGCTTACTACAACAATAGTCTTATAGCCAATGCTCCACTTATTTTTCATGAAAGGATTCATTACAACAATAAAAGTTGTAATCTACGTTTTCGGTACTTAATACACTCTAGGTTTTTATGTTTAAAATCTTTGTTTACTTACAATGAAACTAGTGAGTTTTATATATGTGTGTGTGTGTATATATATATATATATACATATATATATGTATGTATATACACACACTCCATACTTCTTCAAAAAAAATTCAATTTTTCATTATATAAAAACTAACATAAATTTTTATACCATTCTTCAAAAACCCCATATTAATTATCTAAAAGAAAATATTAACAATGAAAATTTTCAACTTTAATAGTTACAATATTTTTTTCCACTTTTTTTTTAAGTTTCAAAATTTTCATTTTATTGGGCTTGACATAAAGTGGATTTTGTCCTTGCTAACCTTGGAGTAATTTTCTTAATCCTTGGAAACCCCATTTCCTTACTAAAGTCTATCGTTGGATTTATTCCAAGGCACTACCGTCAAATCCACTTATGTGAAACAATTTTAATTTATGTAATTATCTGCACAGGTTTCTTCATCTTTTCTTATCAATTGAACCTATTATACATCCCCAAATCTTTGCCTACCTCACTTTGGATTTCCATAGTCTATTCCTAAATTTACAAAACTATTTCTTAAATCCCACCATATGTAGACATTTTCTATGCCCCAATAAACGTACTTCAAAAGTGATACTTCAAGAGCATTGTCTTCAGTTAGTGAATACACAGAGTACGAAGAACCTCCTTTAGATGAATAACATGATCTTCCAAACTTCTTGGAAAACACCAAAATGTCGACCATGAATACCACCATGAATTTTATTTTAGGACGTCTCTTAAAAACATGGTTCATGAAATCTATAGAATAGGCAAGGACATTGGTTAGCCCAAAAGACATAACCAACTACTCAAAGAATCCATCAAGTGTCCTAAATGTGTTCTTAGCAATGCTATCATCGGCTACCGTAAGTTGATGAAATCTAATGGCCAGATCAGGCTAAGAAAATACTGAAGAGCCAACTACCTGGTCGAAAAGAACATCTATCTTAGGGAGTGGACTTCTTTGTGAGCTTATTCAATTCTCTACAGTCAATGCAATGTCGAAGAGAACCACCTGCTTTGGTAGCGAAGATGATTGGCACTTCCTATTGCGATGTGTTTCTTCTTATAAACCTTTCTCAAAAGCACACGAGTCTGCTTGCTCAATCCCTTTATTTCGCTTGGCGCCTTCTGCCCTATGGGTAATGTTAATGGCAAGAAAAATAAATTCAGAAGTCAATATCTCTCTTGGGGGTAGTCCCCTAAACTCCTCAAAGATGTGTGGAAAATCACTAATGATAGGCACTGAATCGAACTATAATGATGATGACTCGAGGGAATAAAGGAAGCTCAACTAACTGACCCTTGCTATTCGCAAGAAATCTCGAGAGTCCTACTGATGCGTGTATCTAATCTAACAACTCTCCTCTCGCGGTCTTATATAGCTCCATACGTGGATTGCCAATCTATACTCAAGATCAACCCATACTCCAAGAATCCTAAAACATTGGTGTCGAGTAGAACTCTATGCCTAGGATATAAATTTCAAACCCCTACTGACCAAAGACAAGGGTGCCGATTCTCCTATGGGGTTTGAAACAAATATGGGATCTACTACTAAAAAAATATCTAAGTGCAAACAATCCACATGAGAACTTGAGATAAAAGAGTGTGATGCTCCAGAATCGAAAAGAGTCAAAATTTTC
The DNA here is from genome assembly GCA_030765085.1 of Allium cepa. NCBI lineage: Eukaryota > Viridiplantae > Streptophyta > Magnoliopsida > Asparagales > Amaryllidaceae > Allium > Allium cepa. The sequence goes on along the minus strand of CM060937.1, from coordinate 696,946,187 downwards.
TTCCTAGATTTGGTCTACTGTTGGAAGACGCTATATCCAAAGTCTAGATCTATGCTACTGGTACACCCGCACCCTGCCCCGTCTATTGGGGGCATCTCCTACTCTAGTGACCAGGTTGCCCCCAATAATAACACCTTCCCCTCATCTTCTCTTTCTTGAAGTCTCTTGCATAATGACCAATCATTCTACAACTATATCACTTCACTTTTTTCTTGATTTGCTTCTGAAGGCCTTCCCTTTTCCTCTTTTACTTTTGCCCTTCCACCATGGCTTCTTAGAGCTTGTGGGAACCCACTTAAACTCTTCTTCCTGTTGCCAAGATATAGGTTGAACACTATGTCGATCCTCCAACCCTATCCGCCTAAACCTTTGCTCCAAATTCTCAAAACAAACCCGCATCTCCTTGGAATCCTCCATACTAGAAAACGTTCTTCCTCCTACACTAGCGATGTCCTTGCATAGCTCAGAAAAAGGAGGCTGATGTGGGTGGATTGAAGGGATTTCTACCTACTGGTGTTGTATTAGGTACTTGCCCTTGCACCTCTGATGCCATAGCTCTATGGAACTAGTCAGCCATTCTATGCAAAGAAAAGAGAATTTAGGCTCGAAAGAGTCGAATGAAGATTGCGTTGGACTTGGAGGGGATTTTTATAAAAACTCTTTTATACTTAAAAACTATGTCTAAGATTTCTTTTTTGAAAAATTATTTTTATAAAAAAGAAGAAGTTATTTTGAAAATACTTTTACTTTTAAGATAAATTTGTAGTAATCCTACAAACTTAGGCTTTGATACCAAGTGAAATAACACACACCCCTCAATACACTCAAAAGGACACGTTAAAAGGCATGGTGCGTTGAAGGTATAACTGAAACTAACAGATACTAAGATTCACAAGACAAAAAAAGGTAAAAACAACGGAAACTAAAATAATAACTTATTCAAAACAAAACTTCCTAATTGCTTCATAAACCAAATAAGTCAAATACCATATATAACATACATGTCTCAAAACCCAACATGTCACATGTAATAATAACTCGTAGTCTCAAAAGAAATCAGAATATAAATATCCCTCTCAATTACCAGCACAAAGAAAGAAAAACGGAAATATAAGTAGGGAAGTACATAGCAGAATCTTCATCAAGAATCCTCCGAGCAATTGCAATCTACTGCCTACTCCCTTGGTTGCCTATGGGGGAAAAGGGGAAAATGAATGAGTGGGTTAGATTAAAAATCTGATAATGATAGTAACTACCAGAATCTTTAAGCAAAGTAAAGTAATAGACTCTTCAATAGTTATAGTATAAACAAAAGGAAATAAAGGAAATAGGAAAGAGATAAACTGAAAATACGATTAAACTATTACAATTGATAAGGTAGGTCAACTTTGATTGTTTGCACTTGTCATTGATTGCTGCTTGATTAGGCTGATTTCCTAATCCTATAATTAGGCTGAAATCCTAATTCTACTCTTTGATCAGCATGCTACTCCATAGACCTTAATGCGGACTAGACACTATATAACTCCCTAAACAGCAGTCAATGGTAACTACGAAAGATACACAAAGCACATGTTGTGGACTAGATGATACATAGCTCCCTAAACAGAAAGCAATGCTGTCTACGAAAGCCACACATACTAAGCGCTTGGAACTCATAGAGATTACTGAGCACCGAAATGGAAGTCGCACGCGTAACTTCCACCATGCTCACGCTACGTGTTAATCCACCTATTGGGTCATATTATTACTTCAACTCAGCATAAGCATGCCCCTCGTCTCACTTCAGGATTAAGTGAAACACCATGTGAACAGAAAATATAGGGGAATGCGCGGGTACTGGCTCGTCATTCCAACAATATCTAATAAGGCCCATTTCCAATTCCTCCATGATTTAAACATCTTTATATTGACCAATTACTAGCACTGCTAGCATTAGCGTGCCCCTCATCTCACTTCAGGTTTATGTGAAACACCGTTACCGTAGAAAATAGTAGGGGAATGATATTTGGTACAGGTCCTACTTTAATTCTTTGCTTGTTAACTTAGATAAATTATTTAAATAAGCCATTACTCTTGCTCTTACTATCTGCGCTTATTAACTTATCCTAAGTCTTAAAATAAGCCTTACTTTGTTATATTTCTTATTATATTCTACGTTATAATCATGCTTATTACTTAACCCAAGGTTAAGTGTGAAAATAAGCTTCTTATCTTCTTTTATTTTTTTGTTACAATTCTAAGTTATAACCAGGCCAATCTGTTTAATTCAATCCGGTTAATATCATAATTTGGCATAATTTCAGTCCAATTTCATTTATATTATAGTCTTTATAATTTACATCTTGTATTCCGTTATTTTAGATTTCTTATAATTTAATCCAATGTCGCGTTAATTCTGTTCTAATCCATACGCTAAGAAGAAGACAGAATAAAAGAAAACTGAAAATAGAAAGAAATCCAACGCATAAGTAGAAGATGTAAATAATGCATAAATAATAGTAAATAAACTAAAATGTTGTAAATAAATGAAAAGGCTAGAAATAAACTAAAATTAACTGAAAATAATTCTAAAAACTGTAAATAAATTACAACTATTGGAAACCCATAATCCAATCACTCAGCTCTGGTCCGTAGCTCTTCTCTTTAGGCCTTCACGGATCCACTTGGGGTTGTTAAATATTTTTATTTAAAAAGATTTCCTCCTTGGAAAATTATTCCGCTTAAGGTCCTTCCTGAATAGGTGAACCCAGTTGGAGAAAATTTTAGATTGAGAAAAAGTGTTAGGCTTTGGGTTCTATTTATAGGGGTAGAAGTGGATCTCCAGCTGTTGGATTTGGGGATTGAAAGGGAACAGAAGGACCAGCTCGAGTTCAAGAATGCAAAATATGTCACTAACGTTCGAACGAATGAATGTTCGTTCACTTAAAAGACAAGGCGGGTCAACCTGGCGGTCGACCTCCCTTGTGCCCATGTCGACTGTGCCTAATTTTTTTTTGTTTAATTTATATCCCATTCATTTTAGCTTGGATTTTGATGTTCTGTATATAGAAATTGACCTGAAAATTACCATGGACACAATGATGTAACTCCCGTGGCTCAATTCTGATAATTTCACAAAGTTATTTTAGTATTTAGTTAATTAATGAATTAATTATTATGGGTTAAATTTTGGATTGTTACAACATCCTTCTTTAAAATCACTTTAAAATGTTGCCTTATAAAAATCTTGGAAAAACTTCCGTCTCAAACCTTTCAAAATCACTGAATTAGAACCTTTCGAAATCATTAAATTCAAATATTCCGAAACTAATTAACTAAAACCTTTTGACTCCATTCATCAAACCTTTCAAAATCATTCCACTAAGACCTTTCAAAACAATTAGAATTAAACCTTTCAAAACCATTCAATAAACAGACCTTTCGAAGGCATTAAACCTTTTAAAACATAAACCTTTCAAAGATATATTGGGTTCAATTTAAAACAAATGGTAAACCTTTTCTTAAAACCTTTCAACTACATTGAAAGCAACCTTTCTCTTTTATCAAAAGCTCTACTTCAAAAGATTAGTTATACTTCAATTAGAAAACAAGGGTAAATCACCTAAGTCGAAAGCTTCCATTCGAAATCAATAGAGAAGCGACTAATTTTTAAAGCAAGTAAACCATTTAACTTTGTCGGAATGTTCAAATTAAAATGAAACAAAAGCGATAGTAGGCTCAACCATTTCAAAAGGTTTCAAAAAAAAATAGTGATAAAAAGCAGCAATCTTTCGACTTTGTCGAAAGGTTTAAAACCTTTATTTAAATATTTGACTTGGTCGAAAGCAACCAAGATGAAAGATATTTATTCGAAAGCAAAGCAGGCGATCATTGACTTATAAAACAAACATATTTCAACCCCTTTTACAGCTAGCCTTTTGACTAAGAACCCTTCGACTTTATGCAATTCATTATGTGCCAAGATACTGGCTTGGCCTTGTCGAGAGACTTTTACCTTTCGACTTTGTCGGAAGGTCTGGGTCGGAAGGTCTGATATTAAAATGGCTGAAACATGCAGAAAGTATGATTTCTTTACTTTTAACTTAAAAATGATATCTTTTCAACTTACCTGCCTTTATTTGTCAAATTCTCATCGGTTAATAAATATTTCAAGAAAAGTGCTGCCACTAAATTTGGAATAAAATTATTATTTTATTTTATAAAATGTCCCTTCTCCTTAATTAAATATGTAAAAAATTAAGTCTCATACCTTAAATAATATAATATACTCATCCAATCACTTAAGAAAAATCTAGAAAATCCTTAAAAACCTATTTTAATATGTTGCCTGACATATAAAAATTTCAAACCCAAATAATTATTCTTTTAACTATAAATAATTCATAATCCATTGAATCATTTTCTTCAGTAGAAAATAAATATAAAATCCACATAAATTCAAAAATTTTGAAAATTGAAACCATCTCTAAAATATCATTCCTGACTTTATTTAAATTTTCAAGGCATTTGGATGTCATTTAATAGGGTTTTCTGGTCAAACATATCATAAAATTAATATGAACATATGCAATCTATCAACAGACATATAGATGACTTTACTCCTCAAAACTTGGCATATACTGGCTAAAATATTTCAGATCTAATCTTAAAATAGAAAACCATAAGAAAAATGGGACGTAGATGTTACCCCGCCTTTTGGACAAGGCCATGATATCAAAAAATTGGCTAAAAAGGATGGATATCAACATCGAATATCAATGGGAAACAAGGCTGTGATCGATACCGTTAAAATTGGACCAAGGTCCAGCCAAGGTGGGATCGATAGGGAATGTTAAGCAAGGCTAGATGAGGCTATCTTTCGAATTTCAGGTCCATCGCAGTTCGTGTGCTCAAGTTATGGATGGATCAATATTCATCAGAAATGGGTTCACATCGATATGTTCGTATCGATCACTCCTACTTTTGTTTGGATCGATCAGTCTTCGAATCGTACATCTCATATCAATCCATTTTTCATCGATTTTTTGACTTTAGGTAGGAAATCCTTTGATGGATGTGGAGTTCATATTGATACACATGTATCAATTGGATGGCAAAGTATGCCAATGCACGTCGTATCGATCAAGGCTAGGACTGATATGAAGAATGAAGCAATGGTTACAAGGGTTTGGATGAGCGTTTTGTATCGATGAAATATTGATCGATGCAAAAGACACACTTGGGATCGATATAAAGATAGGTGTAGGGTATGGATACGAAAAGTAGCAAGCGTTCATAGGCTATTTCATATCGATCGTGTTCGTATCGATTGAAACGTAGAAGCTGGTCAAGGGAAAGCATACATTGCATGGATCTAAGCATGAAACTCTGATTGATACGATGGCTATGCCTATGGATTTGGGAATAGGATGGATACACAGGTGATCGATGTGAATCGATCGATACAAATTCACCAGCCTACTTGCAAAATCAATTTTGGATAGATCATAACTCTCAAACCTTAGATCCAAATACTATGAAATTTTCATAAGGGCTTCCATATCAACTCAGTAGCTCACTAGATCGATCGCAGCTCAATAGGAAGTGATCTCTATCGATACGGAGGAAGCATGGATCGATCGGGGATCGATCCCAAACGACACCAGATCGACCTGGTGGTTCCACCTGCTTATGAGAAATGGTATTTCGAGTTTTGGGGAAGATATTTTTAGATCCACACCTACAAATAGCACCTCCGTGGCGACTAAAAGGGGGTATTCTTCTTGTCTTTTGGGGCAAAAATCTCCCATTTTGGTTATTGATATTGAGACGATTATAACTATAATCACAATATAAGGGAAATAAAAGGAACTATTCAAAGTGGACATAGGCTACAACTCCAGCCACTATAAATCTTCTGTCTTCTCTTACTTTCTTTCATTTTAATTTTGTTATTTCTTCTTTTTTATTATCTACATCATATGGATCTGAGATTTATGTTTGGATATTGAGTGTTTTTAGGTAAACACTGGTGTTGTTGCCACTTCTATGGTTTGTGACCAAATTTAGTGCAAACACTTTAGTGCTTTCACTGAGAACGCTAGCACTAAGGGATTTGGAAGCCTAGATTTTGGATTTGAAGGCTTAGGAACTTGGATCTGGGAATCCATGGCTAAGAAATCAACAAGAAAACAGAGAATAGAGAGGAGCCATCATGAAGGATGTCGAGAGGCTTCCTCATGAGATAATCAGACCATAGTTTTCCTCACTAGAGATGAGTTGGAGATGATGATGGATTCTATGTAGGAAGGGATGTTGAAAAGGTAGAAGGAAATGATGTAGAACCTACTCCGATAGGTCGGACAAGCTGGAGTGCAAATAAGGGAATGGAATTGCACAGAATGCCGGAAATAAGAATCACGAAGCTAGAGCACTAGGAACAGGGGCAATCCAGAATTAGGATCGAGGAAACGAAACAAACAGGATGCGGGATAGAGCAGAACCATCAGGAGCGGCCCTTAATCTCGGTGGCATGCCTCCAAATCATGTTGGATCAATTCAAGGATGGATGCCAGGCGGTGTGGTGCAGTTTGGTGTTGATCGGGACATGGATGTTCGTCCAAGAAGGCAGGCTTTAGGATTCCTTCTGGGACTCGGGGGGATAGGCTAGAGATAGCAAAGAGAGGCTACCACTTGATGACTGTGAAAGTTTAGCAGGCATGATCAGATGGGCTATGAGGGGAAGATTGGTGAATAGAGATTTGGAGATGTGAATAGGATCCCCTTTCATCCTATGATCAGCCAAGCTAGAAATCTACCAGATTTCAAACTACCAACGTTGGAGATGTATGATAGGAGAACTGATCCCCTTTTTCACTTGACAAGGTATATGAAGCACATGGAGGTACTGGGGTCATCGAAGGAAGTCATAGCATGGTTCTTTCCTTTGTATTTGATGGATATAGTCGCACTATGTTTCAGACAACTGGAATTGTCTCTACTGGCACATGGATGGAGTTGACTGAGAGGTTTATGAGGCAATTACGGGTCCACATTGTGAGACCCAAGAATACGATAATTCCAACATAGATGAAACAGTGGAAGGGAGAATCACTTAAGGATTTCTTAACCAGATTCAAAGCGGCGGCGGCTTTGGTGGACTGTCCGGATCCATCGATGGTTTTGATGGCATCAGTCTCAGAGATTGCGGGTAATTCAAATTTCAAAATATTGTTAGAGTGGGACCCATCGATGGATCTTGGGGAGTTTTATCATGAAGTGGAAATGTTTCTACGATAAGAAGATGTGAAGGCTGAAAGAGAGGGGAGAGAGGTTGAAGTTTATGCGGCAAATGGGGAGGTCCGCCCAGGAAGGATTCATCCAAGGACGATAGAGGCAAAAGGAAAATGAATGACAGCGGTAACACATCAAAAAGGCAATGGAGGGAATCAAAATTCTCTTCTTATACGGATTTGACTGAAACTATGGAAAGGATTTACTCGGACACTGGAAGGTGCCTCTAGTATCGCAGGCCGGCAAAAGGGAACCCTCTGAATACGAGCGGGCATAGGAAAAGCATTTCCTATTCCATGAGCTGGATGGGCACAACAGGATGACTAGAGGCATTTGAAGGATATTATTTAGGAACATATGAGGAATGTTCATTTGCAATAATACATAAGGAATCGAGCCATGGTAATGGAACATGAGCGGCCACCGCCCACCTCAAATGAAGATGGCACTAGATCTAGGCATCGTCATCACCTTATTATCAACTGATTGAATTTATAGCATGGAATAAGTAATAAACTACGAAGTAATGTGACTATATCACTTACACATGTATGGGATCGAGGATAATCCGGAGCACAATCCATAGGCACGCTTTGAGATGATGATGAACCATGATGCTCGGGTTTATGAAATCTTGTTTTTCTGTTTTTTCACATACTCTGGTTTCTTTTTTGGCACTATGGTTATTTAATTTTCTAGGTTGTATGGACTTTCATTTTTTCAATTGAACTCTTTGATGATTGGATTTGGGTTAATGTAATGGATGTTATAGGTTATGCGGTTATGGTCTCAACCGGAGAGATGGGGCAATAACCATGAGTTACGAGTCCCATCATCGAAGAGCGACAGAATGGACTCGAACAATGAATAAAAAGTCCTCTGTAGGAGAGTCAAGGCTGGAGAATATAAGTCCTCGACTGTATAGTCGAGGCCGAAGAATAAAATGTTATCGACCGAAGAGTCAAGCCCGAAGAATACAAGTACTCGACTCGAGAGTCGAGGCCGGAGAATATAAGTCCTTGATCGAAGAGTCAAGACCGCAGAAGGAAAACCATGGATGAGCTCTCGACTGAAGAGTCAAGGCTGGTGTTTGCACAAAAAATGGACAAACACCTCCAAGTCGTATTATTTTAGTTGAGTATGTGTGATTTTCAATGATTTTAGATGAGTATGTAAATATGAGAAAAGTAAGGGCTGAAATGTAAAAGACACGCAGATTTATAGTGGTTCGGCCAGAATGTGCCTACGTCCACTTTATATGTTATTATCTTTCTTCTTCCAGATTACAAGTACAATGCGTTGTATACGAGTGTATGAAAGTAGTTTGAAAGTTCCTTCCTTGCTTGAGCTCTCAAACTTGTCTGCCATTGTTGTACCCCTGCCCCTCTATTTATAGAGTGAGGTAGGGGGCAGGGGTCTTGGAAGTATATAGATGCTGGTGGGCCCGGGCTGAAGCAATCTGGCCTGGTAGCATTCTGGTTCGGCGGAGCTTGGTCCGGCCGTGTTTGGAGAAGTTGGAGTTTGGTCCGGTCATGGTTGGTTCGGTGGTAGTGGGTTTTGGACCGGTGATGGTGTGTTTTGGACCGGTGATGGTGTGTTTTGGACCGGTGATGGTGTGGTTCGGCGGAGTTCGTGAGAGGAGCATGGTTCGGCATGGTCTCATTCGGTAGTTGGGGATGTGTGGTTCGGCGGAGCTCGTCCGGATGCCCTTGTGCCGAATGGACATGGGTATATGGAGATGCCGAATGAGGTATAGCCGAATGAGCTATTGCCGAATGACACATAGGAGGGGTTTTGCCGAATGGAGGTTGCCATGCTCTATTTGCGAATGCCGAGTGAACTGTGGCCTTGCTGAATGAAGTGCAGGATGTGAACATGAGTGAGACTGACGCTCTTTGGTCTTGAGATCCTCTGGGTGAGAATTCGCCCAACATTTGCCCCCCAAAGTGGGGCACGTGCTTGCATGTGTTGCGCTTTGTTTCCTTGTTGTAGGGAGGCTTGTTTTTGTAATGCCATGGGTTGGATGTTCATATCATGTTGATGTCCTGCAAAGGAATTTACAGTTTCAGTATGATTTCAAATAACGACCGTTCATGATCGAAATATTCGAGATGAAGTGAACTGTGCCGTTCAGGACGAGAGAGTGAGCCCCGAAGGGGCTTGGCATCGTCGATGCCCGGTTTATGTTTGTGAAGATGGTTTATTGCCAGCTCAGAGCATGCCTAGGGATCGTTCGCAACCCCGTACATGTGTAAGTAGCTTAGCCATTTCATAATTATCAGAGTCAACTATCCGTCTCACCTATGAGTTTAAAAAGACGTGTCAAAGTGTAAATTCCCACGATGATAGGGTTAATGACCATTCAGAGCGTGCCTATGGACCATTCGTGGTCGCGTACACGTGTGAACGATTTAATTCATGCTAGTGGGAGTTTTACGACTTATTCATCGTTGTCATAATCTTATTTTATTAGTTAGTTCTGGAGTTCGGTACTTATCTGAGTGAAGCGCCCTGCGTGCCCCCAGTTCCTGGTCTTGGACGGTAGATAGAGGGTTCCATTCGGTTCTTGGTTGGTCCGGCTATTCTCATCCGGCTTCTGGTGGTCCGGTATCATTGGTCCGGTTGGGCGAGACATCTGGTTCGGTGGTTGTGAGTTTGCCTATATATAGAGGCCGTACCCCCCTTGTTTTTCTTTACCGAACGAGTAGAGCCGAATCACTCCATTGCCGAATCAAGTGTTTGCCGAACCAACCTTATACCGAACCAGGTATATACTTATTACCGAATACACACGTATGTCCTTGCTTCACCGAATGGGACTACTGCCTTGGAGCCGAATGAGATGAAAACCGAATGGGGTTGAAACCGAATGAACTTGGAAACCGAATGAACTTGGAAACCGAATGAACTTGGAAGCCGAATGAACATGGAAACCGAATGAACTTGTGATCTGGAAGACTTCAGCTTGCGAATGAAATTCCACACTTGCACGCACTTGTCTGTTTACTTTTCTATTTTCCTTGTTCTAATATTAGGTTTTTCTTGTGCTGCAGAAAATGTCTCGCAAAGCGGAAACACGATCAGACAGAAAGAAGTCTAGAGGCACAGGAGAGCCTTCTTCTTCCTCGCCCCCAGTCCAATCAGGATCCGGGCAACACCGACCTATTCCGAAGTCTCTAGTGGACGGATGTGGTCCACAGGAACTTTTGAACTCTCCCCCTGACTGCTTCCCAAGCTCCTTAAAGGAGGAGCAACTTGACGTTATATCCCGTTCCTTTGGGATAGACAGGGCTCTTATGTTGTTACCGGGGGAAGGGGTCATGCCATATGATCCCCCTGAGGGGTACTTCGCTTATAGCCGGTACCATTGCATGTGCGGGGCTATTCCTCCAATCAACGCCTGGATACTAAGCTTCGTCACTTATCTGAAGGTGGCTCCATTCCAGCTTCAGCCCAACTCTTATGCCATTCTGGTATGCTTATATGCTATCTTCCAGAAGAGATATGGGCGCGCCCCCTCCAACCGGGAAATACGATATCTGTACAATCTGAGGGGGTACAGGAAGGGGTCCCCATATATTAGCTTGGAGTCAGCCGTTTCCTTCAAGCCTGTTTTGGATTTATACTCGAAGTATAGCATGTTCAAGAAGGAATGGTTCTTTGTCAGGGATGACTCCGTCTCTATTCGCCGATTTACCTCCGGATGTAAGTAAAAACTCTACTCATAATTCCTGTCTTGGCTGTAATTCACTCTCTTATGCGCTTTTATTTCTTGCTAGCGACAGGTGGTTTTGCGGTTGTGGAAGATGATCGCTTGGTTCGGATGGCAGCAGAAATTGAAGCTATTTCCGGGAGAGACAGATCGGCTGCTTATCTGATTAGGAATGCCAGGCTCTTGTCGTATAATTTGATCCTCCCACATCAGTCCGTAGTCAAACAGAGGGACACGGCAGAAGAGAAGGCTGCCCAGCCTAAAGGTGGGGTGACAGCGAAGGGTGGCAAGAGGAAGCCCTTTGCACAACGTCCAGTCGTAGGAGGCAAGAAGCTCAAGGAGTCCGATGGCCCTTCTCCAAGTACTTGCCCGGATGTCCCGGAGGAGGAAGGTGTAGAAGAGGAGGAAGGAGGTGAAGTTGGAGAAGGGTCGGAGGGTGGAGGAGATGGCGATGGTCAGGGTGGTAGCGGTGTTGCTGCTCTAACCTCTGAGCAGGACCTCGAACTGGATGAGGCTCTCCGTCGGGCCTTCGGGGAGTCAGAGGGGGAGTCGGAAACAGAGAAGGAAACGGAGAAGGCAGAGGAAACCGGCAAAGCTGTGGTTAGCACTGACTCATCCTCTAAGGGTTCCTCAGCTAGGGTGACCCCGGCGATGCAAGGTGAACTTTTGTCTTCTGCCGATTCCATTTTCGATAGGGACTTAGAAATTTTTTACGGTTCACTTCCGTCCTGGAATGAGATCCAGGACTTATTGCAGTATCCCACTCCTCCGCCGGGTTTGTATAACAGATGTGTCTCCTCACTTTTCTTTCTTTTTAACTTAGCACATTTTTTTTGAATTGCGGATTATTGTATGTTCGTAACACTTGTTCTTTATTCCAGGGGCAGGCCAGGCGGGTAAAACGTCGGATGTTCGACACCGCCTTGAACAATTTAAGTCGAGGAGAGCTTCCGCGAAACCTTCTACTGATCGCACTGGGGACGTAGTCAAGTACCGTCCTCTTCTTGGGGTCATCGAAGAGGGCATTCAGAAAAGGAAGCGGAGCCGTTCCTTATTTGAGTCTTCTTCTGCTTCGCAGCTTCCTACTCTGTCTCCCCCTACTCAGCCTCCTCGTGATACTACGGAGGAGAGCACGGAGCCCTGCCCCCCTCCTCCTCCTTCCAAGAGATCTACTGTCATTCATATAAGACGTCCCGATGTGCCTCGCCCCGTGCCTCGTGACCCTTTTGCCGGCCATCCTGATTTAGACCCAAGTTTTCGGGACATTTCATTCGATGAGACCACGGGCGAGCACCTACTTCCCCGCAACCCCATGGTAAGAGTGCTGGACGAGGCCAAGTCCCTAGATCTTGATCTGCTTACTACCCGAGTAGTTACTATGGGGGACGAGGCCAAGGCTAATATTGACCGGGTGGCCGAAGAGACTAAGAAGTTAATGGAGCATCATGCTCGATTGGTCAAGGCCGGGGAGGAGATTGGGAGTGCTAATATTCGGTTAAGGCTAAAGGTTGCCGATCAGGCCAAGCAGCTTGCCGACCAAGCCATCCAGATCTCCCAGCATGAGGAAGCCTCCCAGCGTCTGAAAGAGACCATGGAGAAGGCCAGTAGGGCGGAGTTACGGAAGATGGAGGTTACCTGCAGGGAGCGGATTAACATGGCCATTACAACGGTGGATGAGGTTCGAAATGCGGATCTCGAGCGGGTAGAGGAGTTGTCGGGGAGACTCGAGGCTGCGGAGATGGCTCAGGCTGAGTTGAAGGAGGAGATGGAGGAGATGAGGAGGTCCCTTAGGTTGAAGGAGGAGGAAATGAGGAGGTCACTCCAGGCTGACTGCTTGAGATACCAATCAGAGAGGGACGTCGCCGTCGCTAAGTTGCAAGCTTCCGAGGCTCGGGTGAGGGAGTTTGAGGAAAATGAGGGGATGATGGATGAGATGCTTCAGGATATGTACTTCCATACTTGGAAAGAGGGCGGCTTGTCTTGGATGGACGATTACCCTCGGGTCATGGCCAAGGTGTATCTCCAGGCTTTAGAGGAGGCCAGGGTGAACGCGGGTAAGGAAGGCGGAGAGGCTTTCAACTTGAGTGCGGTTACTGCTCAGTTCTCAAAGGAGGAGCAAGCGGCGGTGAAGGAGGGGATGCGGCTGCTTGCTGCGGAGGAAGCGGGCGTGCAGTTGGATGATGAGGATCAAGCGGCGGATGCTGGTGAGTTATTCTTTTCCCTTTCTTTTCTTTCCGTGTTTTCATAACTTGATCGTTCGTTTAATGAATTCCTCTTCCGATCTGGACAGGTGGGACTTCAGATCCACATGCTGGGGGCTCCGATCCTGCGGCTAAGTAGGCTGGGGGAGTTGGTGATGGAGTGTGGATGCATCTGCCATCTTTTTGTTTCTTTTTTATCACTGTTCATGTTAGTCTTTGATATGCAACTGTAATAAAATTATTTGCAAAGAATAACTTCGTGTGATCTTATAATATAAGCTGATTTTGTCATGTTTAAATGTTGTTGCTATCTTTATGTGCTGTGTGAGAAGTATAATTATGTATATGCCTGTGATTCCACTTGTGTTTGATGTTAAGTTTTTGCTTGAAATATAATTTCACATTTTGCAATGTCAGTGTATGAATAAGTTATAGTTACGCATTTATGTACAAGAGAAGAGAGTACCGCCCTTTATGTTTTATTCGCAGGCGGTAGCTTTGAGTGTCTTGTGTAACTGTTCACGGGTATAGCAGAGCGCCCTGCTACCCAGCACGCAGGCTTAGAGCCTCATGAGTGAATGTTTCCTATTTGGTTTCCTGTACTTTAGAGTTTGTTATACAGGATAGGAGAAAAATATTTAAATGAAATGGAAATATAGTAAAAGTAAAACTTCCAGTCACGGAAGGCCGTCGATGTGCTTAAGTTCGTGGCAAACGGGTTTTGTAGTCACTTTCCCTAGCTGTGGGTCTTGGAGACATTTGTCACCCATCTTACGCCTCCGCGGGGAGTTTTCTTTTTTACCACAGCCGCACTTAAGACACATCGGAGCCGAGATCGCGCACGGTAACTACCCGAACCGTTATGGTCCGTAATCGTGGGTATTATTCGATTTACCGTGGCCGGCTAGCGTGGGTGCCGTTGGCCGTGAACTACCCCTGGCTGGCCACACCTTATGTTGGGGCTTAAAGTAGGTTCACGGTTACCGACGAGCCGAACGCCGTAATGAGCTGCCATCGGCTATAGTCGGCCTTTATGATGACTTATAATCGGCTCATTACAGTTGGCTTTGAGGGCAGGCGCGCAATGAGTTAACCCGCAGCAGAGGGATGCTGGAGCAAAAGAGTCTCATTGGCGAGTGCATAGAATCGTGGCGTACCTGTTAGGCCTAGTCTAGATGAGGCCGCGGTGCGTCTTGAGTGGAGATGCCATAGAATTTTGTTCAACAGAAAGGGATAACGCTTAACAAGTAGCCAAGACATAAAGGAACAAGTTAAAAAGAGACAAGATTTTTTAAAGTGGTTCGGCACGAAAATGCCTACGTCCACTGATTCTCTTTGTTAATTCACTTCATATGGGCAGTACAAGTTAAGAAAAGTATCGACGGAGGTGTCGGATGTTCCATGCCCTCTGGAACACCTCTCCGTCCACTGTTGACAAAATGTAAGCTCCGTTGTGGAGATCTTTGTGAATTACATATGGTCCGTCCCAGATGGGGTCCAGTGCCCCGGGGCGCGGAAAGATTCGCCTGAGGACAAGATCTCCTTCTTGTAAGCTGCGATGCTTGACTTTGGAATTGTATAGTGCTGCCACTTTTTGTTTGTGAGCTGCTGCTTTGAGTGCTGCATCGTTTCTCCTTTCCTCAATCAGATCCAAAGACATGAGGAGGAGTTCTTCGTTTTCTTCTGGGTTGTAGTGGATCCTACGGTGGGAAGGCACAATAGTCTCAACTGGGAGCATTGCCTCCGATCCATATGCCAAAGAGAAAGGAGTATGTCCCGTTGATGTTCTGAAAGATGTGCGGTATGCCCATAGTGCCGTAGGAAGTTCGTCCACCCAAGCGCCTTTTGACTTTTCAAGTTTCTTCTTGATTAGGGTTTTGAGAATTTTGTTGACAGCTTCAACTTGTCCGTTTGCCTGAGGGTAAGCTACTGATGAGAAGCTTTTATGAATTCCATGCTCTTGGCACCAGTCGGCAAATTCTTCGCTGTCAAATTGGAGTCCGTTGTCTGATACGATCTTGAGGGGGACTCCATACCTGCACAGAATGTTTTTGATCAAGAAGTTAATAATTTTTGCTGAAGATATTTTATTTAAAGGTTCCGCTTCCACCCATTTGGTGAAATAATCGACTGCCACTATAGCATATTTGGCTCCGCCTCGGCCCGTTGGCAGTTCGCCAATTAAGTCAATTCCCCATACAGCAAAGGGCCAAGGGCTGGTCATTTGAGTAATTTCGTTTGTGGGCAGTCGAGGGATCTTGGCGAACTTCTGACATCTGTCGCATTTCTTAACGAAGTCTAGGGTATCTTTGTTTAGTGTGGGCCAGTAATATCCATATCGGAGTATCTTTCTTGCCAAAGTCTGTCCTCCAGTGTGATCTCCGCATCCTCCCTGATGGATGTTTGTTAATATCTCCTTGGCTTCCCTTCCGGCGACGCATCTTAATAAGGGGCTAGAGAAGCCACGCCGGTAGAGGATGCCTTCTTGTATTGTGTAGTGGGGAACTTTTCTCAAGATCTTCTTGGCTTCGTCACGCCTGTCGGGGAGTATGCCATCTTGCAAATATTTCCGGATAGGAGTCATCCAGGTTCCTTCTTCGATTGCAGTTATCAGATTTACTTGTTCGAAACTTGGGGCTAGCTGCCTTGAGATTACTAGTGCTCCGGGAATGGTGCTGTCCTTCATACTAGCTTGCTTTGCAAGTTCATCTGCCTCTTGGTTTTCTTCTCGAGGAATGTGTTTGATTAGATAATGGTCCAATCGATCGAGCAGCAGTCTGGTTTTCTTTAGGTATGCTGTGAGCCGTTCTCCTCGAGTCTGGAATTCTCCTAGTACCTGGTTTACGATAAGCTGAGAATCACTATGAATACATAAGGAATTGATCCCAATTTCTAGGGCCAGTTCCAATCCCGCTATTACTGCTTCATATTCAGCATCGTTGTTAGTGGCCGTGAACTCCAATTTTAATGCATAGTACAACTTTCTTCCCCTGGGGGTGACGATCACAATACCTGCCCCCGAGCCTTGTTCGTTCGATGCTCCGTCTGCAAAGAGGTTCCACTTGATGTTTTTTGCTACTTCGGATTGTTCCTTGCCTTCGTTGGTAGTGAATTCGGCAATGAAATCAGCCATGGCTTGTCCTTTGATAGCGGTGCGGGGATGGTAGGTGATATCATACTGACTTAGTTCGATGCACCATTTGAGGAGTCGCCCAGAAGTGTCAGGACGATGGAGCACTTGTCTTAGTGGTTGATCGGTTAGAACCCTGATGGAGTGAGACTGGAAGTAGTGTCGCAGTTTCCGTGACGCGATCAATAAACAATATGCTAACTTCTCAAGTTTAGGATATCTGGCTTCTGCCCCCGTAAATCTCTTGCTTACAAAGTAAACCGGACGTTGTGTGCGGTCTTCTTCTCTTACCAAGGCGGCGCTTAGAGCATGAGATGATACAGCGAGGTATAGGTATAACACTTCACCTTCATTTGGAGTTGAGAGTACTGGTGGTCTCTGAAGGTGTTCGATTAGGTTGAGGAAGGCTTTTAAGCATTCGTCGGTCCACTCGAACCTCCCTTTGTCTTTCTTGAGTGCTTCGAAGAAAGGGACACACTTGTCAGTTGCCTTGGAAATGAATCTGCTTAGGGCGGTCACCTTTCCGTTTAGGCTCTGCATTTCTTTTCGAGTGGAAGGTATCCTTATTTCTTTTAAAGCTCGGATTTGTTCAGGGTTTGCTTCGATTCCTCTGGCGTGGACGATGAATCCTAAGAATTTTCCCGATGATACTCCGAAGGAGCACTTTAGAGGATTCAGCTTCATTCCATATCGGCGAAGTACCCGAAACATATCGTCCAGATGGCTTACATGGTCGTTGGCTTTCCTGGACTTCACCAACATGTCATCCACATATACTTCCATAGTACGTCCTATCAGTTCTGCGAACATTTTGTTGACGAGGCGTTGATAGGTAGCTCCAGCATTTTTGAGTCCAAAAGGCATGACTTTGTAACAATATAATCCGCGGTCGGTGATGAAGCTAGTGTGGTCCTGATCGGGAGCGTGCATGGGGATCTGGTTATATCCGGAGTATGCATCCATAAAAGATAGGAGTTCGTGCCCAGCTGTGCTGTCCACGAGTTGGTCAATTCGGGGAAGTGGGAAGCAGTCTTTCGGGCAAGCGTCATTCAGATTGGAGAAGTCAATACATGTTCGCCACTTTCCATTGGCCTTTTTTACTAGCACTGGGTTAGCGATCCATTCTGGGTAGATGACTTCCCGTATGAAGTCATTAGCAAGTAGATTTTTTACTTCCTCATCAAGGGCTGCTGATCGCTCTGCCCCCATGCTCCTCTTTTTCTGCTTTACTGGTACCTTGGTGGGATCGATGTTCAACATGTGGCATGCTACGTCTGGGGAGATTCCTGTCATATCGGCATGGGTCCACGCAAATACATCTAAGTTGTGGCGGAGAAAGTCAATGAGTCGATCCTTCAATTCCGTTTTCAGCTGAGATCCGATTTTTAATAGTCTACTTGAATCATGCTTATCTACAGATACGAATTCCATAGCCTCTGCAGGCTCGGCGGTAGCCTCCTCCTCTTTATCCCGGGGGTCTAGTTCATTGAAGGGATCGCTTGTGTATCGAAGAGGAGGGGCTTTCTTTAGTTGCTATGCCTCCAAGCTTTTCATGCAGAGAGTAGTCTCTGCATCTTTTCCTTTATTCTTTCTGCGGTTGTTGCGAAGCTCAGTTACATAGCAGTCTCGGGCAGCGTCTTGATCTCCTTCTACTTCTCCTATTCCGTTGTCTGTCGGGAATTTCATCTTCAGGCACCAGGGGGCTAGGACAATTTGGAAGTCAGACAAGGCTGGTCTCCCCAAGAAGGCGTTGTAAGCCGAGTGGTTCTCTATTAGCACGAACGTTTGTTTTCGCACCACGGAGCGGGGATGACTTCCTATTTCGACGAAGAGGTCAAGTTGCCCGAGGGGCATTTTTGCATCTCCAGTGAAACCGTGCAGTGGTTTGTCGCAGGGAGACACATCCTTCATTGATAACTTCATTTTGTCGAAAGCATGTTTGAACAAGATGTTTACGGAGCTTCCCGTGTCTATTAGAATCCGAAAAACTTTAGCAGGGCCGAACCAGGCAGAGATGACCATAGGATCCATATGTGGGTACTGTCTTCCTTCCAAATCGCGTCTACTGAATATGATGTCGTCGCTCTCTTTTCGTTTCGGTTGGCGTTCTTCTGTGACGGAGTTAACGTATCCTTCGGTATTTCTAAGCGACTTGCCGTACCTTTCCATCTCTGCCCAACTTCTGTCGGCAATGTGTGGTCCTCCTGAGATGGTAAGGACTACTATCTTCTCTTGACTAGAGCCACTGGTGTTGTGATTGTTGCGACTCCCTCCGCCTACTTCTGGGAGGGGTTGCTTTGAGTTCTCATTGGCAGGAGTTGGAGTCCTGTTCTGACTTTTCACATAACGTTCCAGTCTTCTTCTTCTAATGTGTTCTTCGATCAAGTCCCGAAGATGGTGGCATTCATTGGTGTCATGTCCGTGGGATTCGTGGAAGCGACAGAACTTTCCGGACTTGAGTGCGTTATCTGATTCTTTCTTGTGCGGGGGGCGCTTGTATCCGAGTTCGCCCTGAGTGGCTAGGTAGATGTTTTCGATTGTTTCATTCAAAGGAGTGTAGGAGTCAAATCTTGGCCCTGGTCGATATTGGCGCTTCTCACCCTTTCTGCCCCCAGCATTGTCTCTAGATTCATTTCTTCGAGCGTCCTTAGCTGCAGTGGGAACCTTGTCCTGAATTATCTTGCCTTGTTGCCCTGGCTGCCTCTCCGTAGCAGCGTCTTCAAGTCTCATATACTTTCCAGCTTCATGGAAGAAATCAGGCAAGGTAACTGGTTTTTCCTTAGTTAATCTTCTGGCAAACTTGGTGTCTGGATGCACACCACTACAGAGGGCCATTAGAGTGAGTTTTTCATCGGCATCTTGAACTGCTGCCGCTGCGGCGTTGAACCGTGTTAGATATTGTTGTAGCGTCTCTCCGGTTTTCTGTTTGACATTGGATAGAGAATAAGCATCCCTGGGTTGTTCCACATGGATGCGGAACTGGCTAATAAACCTTTCTTTTAACATCTCCCATGAGTTGATGGATCCTTGGGGTAGATGGCAGAACCAGGAGGTAGCTAGATCTGATAGGAATAGCGGAAAGCATTTACATAATACTCCTTCTGTTGCTCCACTCATGAGCATATGCTGGGTGTATCTCTGCAGGTGTACGATGGGGTCGGAAGTTCCTTTGTAAGGTTCCATGGTTGGCATTTTCCATTCCCGGGGAGTGATGGCAGTTTCGATATTTCGGGTAAAGGGACTGGTGACCCTAGCGCCTATTCCCCGGTCCCTTTGCTCCCGTTGGACACATTCTCTGAATAATCGTGCCATCCGCTCGTCAGAACTTGGAGCGGACAAAAATGAGCTCGGTTCTTCCCTGCGGGATCTATCTCGTCCAGATGACCTGTAGGGATGGTACAGTCTATCACCTCTAGCATTATCTAGTGGTTGTCTTTGGCTGCTTGGATGCACGCTAGGATCAGCTACAGTTGCCCCCTGCCTTGATCTTCCCCTGTGGGGTTCTGTTTCGAGCACATCCATGGGGTCAACTTCGGGCTGGGTTCTAGCTCGGCTCCGTTCAGCGGGGTTTCTATGATTAGGTGGCATGACTGGCTCAGCTACATCCGACCCTCGCCTGGTGCCTCCCCCGCTAGGTTCGGTTCCAAGGGCTTCCTCGAGTCGGAATTCGGGCTGAGTCCGGGCGCGGCCCCTATCATTGTTTTTCCTGTTGATAGCTTGTTCGAAGAGTGAAGACCTTTGTTGCCTCCGGGATCCTCCGGATTGGGATTCACCCCATGATTCAGTGTTGCGGTTGGACTCTTCAGCGTCCCTTAAACGTGTCATGAGTTGGTCAACCAAAGTTTCTTGTTGGGATGTGAAGCGGTTAGTTACTTCAGCCACAACCCTGTCCAGATCTGCCCTAGTGATTGGTTGTTCCGCTGCGGGACCAGTTGGATTTTCCTGATTTTCATCTGGTACTGCTGTTGAAGTGGGCTGATCTGTGATTGCTGGATCTGGAAGGCTGCTAGTTGCGAGGTTCTTTCCTTTGTTAACATCCCTTCTCTGTTTGGAAGGCATGATTTCTAAGCAACGAGTGATGTTGTTAGGAAGAAGGTTGAGTGGGAGAAGATGAAGCCTGAGTTCAGTTCTCAGTGAAAGCACCAAAAATGTTTGCACAAAAAATGGACAAACACCTCCAAGTCGTATTATTTTAGTTGAGTATGTGTGATTTTCAATGATTTTAGATGAGTATGTAAATATGAGAAAAGTAAGGGCTGAAATGTAAAAGACACGCAGATTTATAGTGGTTCGGCCAGAATGTGCCTACGTCCACTTTATATGTTATTATCTTTCTTCTTCCAGATTACAAGTACAATGCGTTGTATACGAGTGTATGAAAGTAGTTTGAAAGTTCCTTCCTTGCTTGAGCTCTCAAACTTGTCTGCCATTGTTGTACCCCTGCCCCTCTATTTATAGAGTGAGGTAGGGGGCAGGGGTCTTGGAAGTATATAGATGCTGGTGGGCCCGGGCTGAAGCAATCTGGCCTGGTAGCATTCTGGTTCGGCGGAGCTTGGTCCGGCCGTGTTTGGAGAAGTTGGAGTTTGGTCCGGTCATGGTTGGTTCGGTGGTAGTGGGTTTTGGACCGGTGATGGTGTGTTTTGGACCGGTGATGGTGTGTTTTGGACCGGTGATGGTGTGGTTCGGCGGAGTTCGTGAGAGGAGCATGGTTCGGCATGGTCTCATTCGGTAGTTGGGGATGTGTGGTTCGGCGGAGCTCGTCCGGATGCCCTTGTGCCGAATGGACATGGGTATATGGAGATGCCGAATGAGGTATAGCCGAATGAGCTATTGCCGAATGACACATAGGAGGGGTTTTGCCGAATGGAGGTTGCCATGCTCTATTTGCGAATGCCGAGTGAACTGTGGCCTTGCTGAATGAAGTGCAGGATGTGAACATGAGTGAGACTGACGCTCTTTGGTCTTGAGATCCTCTGGGTGAGAATTCGCCCAACAGCTGGAGTAGGATAAAATCACCCAGCGAGGTCTATGGATTTGGATTCAGACTCGGAGAGGTCCCGGCTTTGGATAAGGGCCCAGAGCGATCTTGGATTTGGGCATCGACCTAGAGAGGTTATGGATTTGGTTATTTGTTACTGGATATGGATTAAATATGGACTTTGGATGTTGGATTTAAAGCTATTCAAAACACACCTTCCTGCCGTAACGCATGTTTTGGGGGGCAAATGTTACCCCGCTTTTTGGACAAGTTTGAGATATCAACAAACTGGCTAAAACGGATGGATATCAGGATTAGAGATCGATTGAAAACAAGGCTATGATCGATGCTGTCAAAAATAGACCAAGCTCCAATCAAGGTGAGAACGATAGGGAATGATGTACAATGCTAAATGAGGCTATCTTTCAAATTTCTGGTCAGCCAAAGTTCGTATGCTCAAGTTATGGATGGATCAATATTCATAAGAAATGGGTTCACATCTATACGTTCATATCGATCACTGCTATTTTGGTTTGGATTAATCGATCTTCGGATCGTACATCTCGTATCTATGCACTTTTCATCGACAGGTTGACTTCAGGAAGGAAATGGTTTGATGGATGTAGAGTTCATATCGATACACACGGATCAATTGGATGGAAAAGTATGCCAATGCACTTCGTAATGATCATGGTTGGGATCGATACGAAGAACGAAGTAAAGATTACAAAGATTTGGATGAACATTTCATATCGATGAAATATTGATCGATACGAAGGACACATTTGGGATCGATACAAAGATAGGTGCAAGGGATAATATAATTGTTTTTGATGATATTACCTTACCACAAGTTTGTACTTACTGTCAAATGGGCAAAAGAGAAAAACTAGCATTTAGCAATTCACAGACCATGTACTCTAACCCTTTTGAATTAGTTGCTACGGACCTATTTGTTGATAAAATGGCAATAGACATATTGTTGAGACAGGGCTTAATCTCTTAGCTCAGGCTTCTCTACCCTTGAAATTTTGGCCTCATTCATTTAATACAGCAATTTATTTAATTAACAGATTACCAATAATGGTTTTGAAAGGAGTAAGTCCCAAAGAAAAATTATATGGCATAAAACCTGACTATCGAAGTCTTAATAATTTTCGATGTCTATGTTTCCCCTATCTAAGCATACAACAAAAATAAATTAGGCTCTAGATCATGACCATGTAGTTTCATAGGATATGATGTAAATAAAAAGGGATATAGATGTCTAGATGACAAAGGAAAAGTCTTTGTTAGTAGACATGTTATATTTAATGAGCATACATTTCCCTTTAGCAATTCAGACATGAAAACAACAAAGAAGATTTTCAATCCAAGAGCTTCAATTCTTGACCTACCTATCTACTTGGACAATTGGCAACATGAAAAGACTAGAAGGATCGCAGGAGCTTCTGATTCACAAATACATGCAGATTATGAACCACTAAGAACACCCAACTATCTTAGATAGTCTCCTTCTCAACCTATCAATCAAGATCAGCAAGTTAGTGAAGAAAGTGCAAGTACTCAACAAAATACATCAAGAGATAATGCTGATCAATTAAACAGAGAAGAACCACATGTGAGATCAAGTCATCCTATGATCACAAGGGCAATGAGTAGCATATTCAAGACAAAGCGTTACATTGCAACCACAATAACCGAGGAATCTAAATCTTTTGATCATGCTTTAAAAGACAAAAACTGGAAAGTAGCTATGGATGAGGAGTATAATGTCCATATGAGAAATAAAATATGGGACCTAGTTTATCCACTTGACAAAAAAAGGGATACAGGTGGACTTGTTGCTAAAGTTTACACTCAACAATATTGGCTTGACTTCAATGAGACATTCTCTCTAGTGATCAAGCTAGCAACTATTAGACTTATGTTTACTATTGCTTTGCGTAAAAACTAGAACATTAGGCAACTTGATGTTAATAATGCTTTCTTAAATATCATCCTACAAGAGGGGATTTATGTGGATCAACCACGGGGATTCATTCAAAATACAAATTATGTGTTCAAACTTAATAAGGCGATATATAGCCTTAAAAAAGTGCCAAGGGTCTGGTTTGATAGGCTGAAAACCACCTTAATCAAAATGGGATATCAGCCGACCAAATCAGACAACTCACTTTTTATTAAAGATAACAAAGAATCTATGATTAACATTTGAATATATGTTGATGATCTAATTATTACGTACATCAACAATCTCATTCAATATCTAGATTAAAAATTATCTGTCAAGGATCTTGGAGATCTAAACTACTTTCTAGGCATAAAGATGATAAGGAAATCAATTTCGGAAATGATTCTAAGCAGAAGAAGCACATCACCGAGATGCTGCATAAATCAAAAATGAATGATGCAAATCCTCGACCAACACCTATGATAAGAAATCATCACCTCTCTAAGAATAGGGGAGAACCATTATTTAATATTCAACATTATAGAAGTATTGTGGGAGCATTACAACATGCAACCGTAACTAGACCTGATATGTCTTTCAGTGTTAACAAAGTGTCTCAATTCATGCAAAATCCATTGAATGAGCACCGGAAGGCTGTGAAGATACCCTAAGATATCTCAAAGGGACTGTAAACTATGGACTATCTTTAAAAAATGCAACAATATCAATGTGGTTGGATACACAGATGCTGATTGGGAAACATATCAGATGATAGAAAATCTATTTCTATATACTTCATTTATAATGGAGAAAATCTCAAATCTTGGTGCTCAAAAAAGCAGTCTACAATTTCTAGATCTAGTACCAAGGCTGAGTACAAAAGTCTAGCTAGTACCACAACAGAAATCTTATGGGTATAATCTCTATTAAATGAATTAAAAATTAAATCAAATCTCAAACCGGCTATATGGTATGATAATCTTAGTATAGTGCATATGTCCGCAAATTCAGTGCTACATTCAAGGACAAAAAATATTAAAGTAGATCTATACTTCGTACAAGAATGAAATATCAGTGGAAAACTATAAGTTAACGATATACCTGCTACCTACTAGAGAGTTGACATTCTTACCAAAGCTTTAACAGCGAGTAACTTCACAAGATTCGGAGACGAGCTCAAAGTGAAAACAAGTTCTAGTTGAAGTCAAAGGACCACAGCCGCATCACAATAATGCTGAAAAACTTGATTAAGAAGAGATTCCAGTTACAAATCTAAAGAATTTTTTTAGATCTAGCACTCAAAACCTCGATTGCTGTCAGATCTGAAGACTAAACAATTTGGAGATCGTATCAGAGGCATAAATATGATTCGCAACTGCTCTCTCTTATATATCTCACCAAATTTGAAGTATAATTGCAGATCCGAAAGGATTTGGTGAATTTTAAAGAAAATCGCCTCATGCCCTAATCTCGGTTTTGATGGGGGAGATAAAGTATGAAAATAATGAAGTATGGCTGCAACTATCTAAGTATATCTTCTGAATCATGGATCCACACACCATCAGTTATTCACTTACCTGACCCACATTTCTTTTAAAGGTTATATTGTAATAGGTCGGCTTATATATAGCCCAATAAATGTATTTGCTAGCATGTTTATAATTGTGGCAACTGCTCTGTAAACATTGAATTGAAATATCATAAACATTCTCAATTTCTTTCAAATATTTACTGTACAAATGAGAAATATTTAGGTATTTTAATATTAGTTTTATAACAAGGAAACAACATCTTCTATACTTCTAAAATAAAATAATAAATATAAATGTTTTCCATGTAAAATGGAAGTGTGTTTGATTCTCAATTCTTTCATGCAAAATACAATCTCAAGAGACAAGAACCTGATTTGATATGAAATCTTACTGTATAATTGATAATTAGGGTGATATTTCATATAGATATGGACCACCGAAACTAAGTAAATATATGATAATTTGGTTTAGCTGACGTAATAATGCAACAACCAAGTAATGTTTTACAAATCATCCACAAAAAATCAAAGACAATATTATATGATAATTGAGTAATTCTAGATAAATATAAATACTTATTACTCATCTGCAGGATGTAATAATGTTATAATAAAAAATATGAATAAATAAATACTAATGGGGATGTCATAATGTGGTACCTACAGTTAATTGAAGTTTCATGTTAAACATGACTTAATGGATTATTAAAGTAATGATTACAAATTCTTTTATGAAAATATAGTTATTGATAAAGTCTACCCAAAGGACCTAAGCAAAATATGTAAATATCGGTAAAACCTAGCACTGATTATTAAAAGTAGATCTAAATTTCTAATATGCTTGTTGATTAAAAAATAAAGGGGAAAATAGTTTACCTAACATACATCCAACTTTGATAAGTTAGCATCATGCCTGTCTAATTTAAATCAATCATAGGCACCTGTGTGTAAAAAATTTAATGTATATTTTTTATAATTATCATGCTAGCCATATTTTAATGTCATTCACAAGGAAACTTAAACATGAGTGGATTTAAAAATTAAGGCTAAACAAGAAATATTATGCAAAGAAAAAGGAAATACATATGTCATCAGTATAAATAAAGTAAATAGTAACTGGCTATGGAAATAAAAATAATATCATACCAGCAAAACCCACACACCGAAGAACTCAAGGTTCATTTCCATATAAACAAACTAGTTTCCATCTACAAACCCTTAATGTTGTCATGGTCCTTCTTTCTGAAAGAAACATATAGTTACAAAAAATAAGATTAAGCACAACAATAAAAAAAGAAAAAAGTGCCTAGACGATAAAATATTTTAGTATAACTGAACATAACATTAGTATTAACCACATATTTAGAGAAAACCATAATATGTGTTTATGCACATAACTAAAAAATGTTACCTCCTCAGAAGCATTCAATCATTAATGAATGGTTGCAAATCTTTAGGTATTTTTGTATTATTAAGCAAATGAAATTCAAAACATTATAAACTTTTTAGTGGAAACAATAAATGAATTATAGTGCTTTTTGTTGCTTTTAAGCATATAAATATGAAAAGGCATGATAGCTACATAAAAACAAGCATTACAACCTTTTTCTGACTCATGAAAACTAGATAAAGCTCTTCAAAATAATCTATTTTTTCACTTTAAATCGTGAATATAAGAAACATATAACGTATGTACCTTGCATTCAACTTTCGTAGAATAGCTATTTGTAAGAACATCTATTCTTGGAAACATTGCAACATACAAATCATAATCTTTACAAGGTGTCTCACAATTACTTGATATGAGCACAATATTAATCTCTAGTAATATTTAGTTGCCGGAAATCCTAGAAGCTTCTTCCAAACCCTACCAATGAGTGCCATTATCATATGCTCTATCTCGTCCCATGGTTCCTCTGTCAAACATGGCTCTAATAGCATCATAGACCCCAAACCTGCTCTCGAATCCGTCGAATCATATTAGATTATATAATAGCACACTAAAGGAAAGAAGAGAACGTAGAAAGAGACCATGCAAGGAAGAAAACAATTTATCAGTGAGATTTGGAGAATTTTTCTACTCAACAAAGTGAAATCCTTGGATTTGATGGAAGATGAGAGAGAGATGAGGGACGTGATATTACTATTAGGTGGAGATGTTATTTTCTTAATGTTAGGAAAACATCAGTTTGATTATAAATCATGAAATATTTACCTTATGAAAATATTGCATATCAATAATAGTTTTAAAATGTTAATCTTCTATTATCGAGTCATGACTATATAACACTCCATAAATTTTATTTAATATAATAATTATAACGTTCTGAAAAAATTATTAGATTCATAAATTTAATAGCTTCATATAAACATTACAGAAAGAATGCAGTATATATTATATAGTAAACATTGTTAACTACTGTTTTTTTACAACAAATTGCATAATCTTTGTGGATATTATATTTATTACAACCTTTATGAAAGAACGTTGTCAAGAAAACTCAGTGACAATGTTTTTTCCACATAAATTGTTAAAGGTTTATATTTTCTGAAACGGTTTCAAACCGTTGCAAATTCAACATTGTAAAATGTTATTTTTCCGGTATGAAAGAATCTCAAAGTAATGAAGCTGCACAGTTCATTCGACTCAACAATATTGTGGAGCTTTAATATGAACACTTCACTTTACTTATAGTTAAATCAGGACATGACGATCCATTGAGTGACTATAATGGGTAAAATGAAGCACTAGAAGTGAAATATTATTCAATATAGAATTAGTGACACCCCAATACCAGCAAATGAAATATCAGAAGGAGTTTAACATCCAATAGCTCGGATCAATGGGCATGAAAGGAGCGAGCTCTCACATAGATTTCTTTAGATCAACACCAATACATTTCAGTACCTGAATACATCTAAGATAATACATATCTTGTCTCAATACGAGGCAATGTACATGTGTTGCCAAACTAAATAATATTGTACTTGAAACGCAAATGAAAGCTCCTAAAATAATAATTCAGAGTAAATAAAAACTATGAATATTATATCAATTCGAAAAATCAGATACATTGTTTCAAATGTACAACTTATCACATAAGTAAATCACATTGACCAATACAACCAAAGTAAATACTCACCATCATCATCTGCTCCACTTTTATATCATAGCACATAAAGCATATACAATCATAATATTGAACTGTAAAACAACCTCAGTCTGATCCAAGTTTGTTAGATAAATAATAAACCTGGAATTAGGCTTGAAATCAAGCTGTGAGTGTAACCGAGCTCAAATAATAGCATAATGAGCGTGATAAGTTTTAAAACACCATACAACTCTAGTCGATTATAAATACACATTTGCCACTATAATAACGCCTATAAATAATTCCATATAAGCTCAGTAATTAAAACTATTTCAAAATAAGTAGCAATCCAATATAAAAGGTAAAATCACCAATTATTTCTAAAAAGGGAATACGCAAAATCATTACTTCTTTGAAATTGGGAAATTATTGAAATATAGTCAAAATACCTCTTGTTTATTTTTCACGAATTATTGTTTAAAAATATTTGCGAATTTAAAATTCCATATTTGAATTTAAATTCGAATTTAGCCAAAATACTTTGAATTACTCAAGTCAAATAATTTTAAATTACCATAAATATTCCAAATTTATTTCTAAAGTTTTCAAGAATTCCAATTTCTTAAACTTTGATTTGAAAATGAGCACTAAGTATGCTAGAGTTTTTGTAGAAATTAATTTTTGAATATACAATAAAATGAAATCATCTTAAAAACAAATCTAATGCTATAAATCAGGTTCTAATGTGTGTATCAGGTGTAAACAGCTTTCTGATCATCATAATCAAGCAAAACAATTAGCTAAAAGAAGCAAGAACAGAAAAACTATCATCAGATAATGCTTAGGGCATTAGTGCCCCATTCTATAGGTCTAGTTGATCGCTCCTTCTAGATAGGTTGACTGGTTGTGTCGAGGTCTAGGCACTGATGCCTAAAACTTTGACATTTCTTGTTGTTGCTTGCCATTAGATAGCCAACTTCTTTCAAATTTCAGGTGAGCCTCAGCGGTTCTATTTTACACAAATGTTTAGGTCAAAATCTTTTAGACATCGAGTTCATAAATATTGGTCTTATTAGGTAGTGAAACAAAATAAAGTGATTGAAGCATGTCATATTGGTAAAGTAAATATACTCGATAGAAAATAGGGTTATAATCACCTTGCTCTTGATTCTTGCTGCAATACAGGAAAGTGTTATTGAAGATGAAGGAAGAAAAATGGCAACATGGTTGAGTTCCTATTTTCTAGATTAAAGAGAGAAGAAACTGGGTGATGGTATATACAAGATTAGGTAATGATAGTTATGGTTTATGGAAGTGCATAACAGTTAAAATATGATTTTTTTTAAATATGAGTATAAAAAGTATGGTCCAATCAAAAAGAAGAAATATTCAAATTTCCAACTTAAGGTTTAAGTAATAATAGTATAAGTTAAAATATAATATTTTAAAGATAAAGATATAATGTGGTCAAATTCTTCTCTAAGCCCAATGATCATTCCATTTCTGGCATTCTTGAGACTCTCCATACCTTTTATCTTGCTATTGGCTTAAAGATCAATCCTCTAAATCCCATATTCTTTTCTCTAGAATTGGCTCGTCTACCATGGCTGGGTTGGTTGCTCTATCCGGTCTTCAACCGATGGAAAATAAGATGACGTAACTTGGCCTCCCTCTTTGTACGTCCATAGTTACCATGGCTGACAACATTATTCTTTATGACAAAATCACTTCGAAATTTAACTCTTGGACTT
The DNA here is from genome assembly GCA_030765085.1 of Allium cepa. Lineage (NCBI taxonomy): Eukaryota > Viridiplantae > Streptophyta > Magnoliopsida > Asparagales > Amaryllidaceae > Allium > Allium cepa. The sequence continues at coordinate 696,916,563 of CM060937.1, read as the reverse complement.
CCAGATTTCTTTCAATGGCCGAAAGATTAGTGCTAGTTAAGTCTATTTGCTTTTCTATGACTGTGTATTGGGCTCGAACATTCATTCTGCCCTCTAAACTTTTCACCATGATTAGAGCTGTTATGCTCAGATTTCTTTGGATAGGATCTATTCACAATAGGAAGTTGATTCCTCTGTCTTTCTCTAGTTTGGAAAAGCCTCTAAACAAGGGTGGTCTTGGTATCGTCAATATCAACTTATGGAATAAATCAGCGGTTAGTACCCATGTTGATGCTTTATTACTTAAAAGGAACAGCCTTTAGGTGCAATGGGTATGGAATTACCGTATTAAGAATGGGGAATTATGGTCTATGAATGTCACTCAAGACTTGAGTTGGATATGGCGGAAAACTCTGAGTATGAGAAGTACCTTCCTTTCTTTTGTCAAATACTCTTTGTCCCCTGATAGCCCGGTGAGTTTTTGGAAGGATCCTTGGGTAGGGGATAGCTTGGTATTGGAAACTTTGCTGAGTAACCAAGAAAGGCTGCAATCATTGATAGGTTATAATGCTCGAGTTGTGGACTTCATTGTCAATGGTAAGCCGCAGACTCCATCTTCTAGTAATTAGGTTGTCAACTCGTTATGGAAGAGTTTGTGTGACCATGTGGTGCTTATGAATCATGAGACTAAAGTTTGTTGGAAGGGTAGGCCTCATAGAATTGGTAGGGTGTATGATCTCACTACAACAAAACAGCCATTTTACAACGGGCAATGCCCGTTGTAATATGGATATCGTAACGGGCATGAGCCCGTTGTATTAGGCCTCGTTGTAATAGGTCGACCGTATTTTACAGCGGGCGATGCCCGTTGTAATACACCTTTTTACAACGGGCAATGCCCGTTGTAATACATGATATTACAACGGTTTCTGACCGTTGCAAAATAAATGCAAATTTTAAAAGAAATTACAGCAGCATACATCCATACCAATAATGAATAATTTAACGAGTAATAAATATTATCATAAAATAACCAAAAGCACATACGAAAAGACTTAATAAAACCATATTGACAAAGTCCCAATACATTTCAAAAAGATATATAAGTTTACATTCATAGAGAGTTCTAAGCACATAACCCTTACATATATACATAAGAGCTAGTGTCAAAAAGCACCGACACATGACAACTAATCCAAAAAATACATATCAAGTTCTAAGTACTAACACATACCAAAATACACATACATACTAAGCCAAGGAAATGAAGTTTTTGTGCCAAGCGACGGTTGATCCAACGGCCTCTTTAATAGTGAACAACCAAGTAAATGGAATTAAGTAGTAAGTCACCCTATAACAAATACAACAAGAGTTTAGTTTTGGGTGATGTTTCTACAATCAGTGCACTGTGTTACATACCTCCCAAGAAGCATTTGTACAGTAGTTCTACCGTTGGCTGTGGATTGTCTACTTTGGCTGATGAGCATAGGTCTCGGAGAATAGAGAAATTTTGAACAGTCTCGGAGAATAAATGAATGTTATATGCAAAATGCACCCACCCACTATACACGTGCGAAATAAAATTACATGAACATAATCTGTGGTGTATATGATCTGTATGTTATTTATTTCAAATGCGTGCAATGGTACATTTGCGATGGTGGAACAAGTTGCATGTTATACGAGTTCTTCAACAATAAAACTTCACCATAACAATGGTCTCGTTTTAGTATTACTGCTCAAAAGATACCCTTGTATCGAATGATCTGAATATTGCTACTCAGTTTTTAGCCATCGGGTGGCTAAGTTCGGTAACCCAGTAGCAAAGAGACTTGCTCGAATTTAAAAAAAAAAACAAGCAAGTTATTGTCTAATAGTTGTCCCTTATATGCATATATTTTAAGAAATAAAAATAATTTAGATTTGAGAAACAGATTCTGATGCAAGTGTAAATATGCTAACCAGCAAAAATCAAACTTGCCATGTTAGACAGAAATCAAGCTAAATATTACATTGTTGGGGCGCTCCAAGGGATATAAAAAGGGGAACATTTGAAAAACACTCTCCTCAAATTTTAAAATACACAGTCGTCCCTCCTAAAAAACAAGTTTTAAAAAAACGCTTACGTTTTTAGTTTAGTTTCAGCCAAATTGCAAATATTTGCAATTTCAAAAAACAGAAAAAGTTCAAGAAAAAATAATAATTTTGGTCATACTAAAATGCGATTAAGTTCATATTTAATTTTCAAAAAATAAAAAATAAAGAAAAAATGTTTGTCGAAAATAATCTTAGAGATGTAATATAAAACGTGTTTTTAAGTGGGTTTTTCGTGCATCAAACATGAAAATAAGAGGTGGATCCAAATTTTCATAGTAAATAATTTAGATTGGAAGAAGAGCTGAGCAAACAAATGTATTTGTTCTTCAAAAGGCAATTTGAAGAGAAGATACTAATATACTATGCATACTCAAAAAGTCATAACAACATTTTACTGATTACCAAATGTTGGCAAACTTCTGCAGTTTAGCATTGAATGGTTTTAGAACTATATTTTTAATCCTAATAAAAAATTTCTAAGTTCAGATGAATATCATCACAAGGATCCCAAAGAAAATCACCAAACCAAAGTTCACAATGTTCAGTCATAATACAAGTATACAACTTACTCGTTTCCCTCAAAGGCCTAGAAAAAGTGCTGGTAAATATTTACTATTATTTTGCAGTCGTAAGGCACTATAGTGAAATTAATTATCAATATGCATGACTAATAACACATCATGTAACTTGAAAATTAGATGATAGTCACAAGTACCTTAAGCAGCGGACCAAGCTTTCAGCAGCTGAAGCCTCTTGCATGGCATCAATAGCTGCTTGTTGCGCAAAATCTCTATATTTCATTACTTCCTATACAGATAAAGGGACACATACAATGTCAAGTTTAAGCCTGAAAGCTAGAATATTAATTAATGAAACTATGGGAGGGGGAAAAAGAGCTTTTCCAACCAAACTTAGAAAATTCACTTGCTTTCAGTTGACCGTAACCCCATGAAAACCTAAAACGGACGGGAAATGAAGAAGAAGAATAAAGGAAAAAAAGAAAATAAATTTATATCAACTGTATCCAAGAAAAAGAGAACAATTTGTACTTACTATTTCTCCTAAAACTAAAGTGTAAATATCATCAATTACAGTAATTTTAATTATTGTTATACCTTCCCAAGCTTTGATAGAGATGAAGGAACCGATGACCAAGAAAAGCTCCCATCTGTCCACTTTCTGCTAGGAACATACTTGGTTAAGTTTCCAAGAGATGGATTATTATCCAACTCTATCGTTCTATTTGCCACTGGTGATGGTGACCTCTGCTTAGACTGTTTATTGGGATCATCAAAAATTGCATTCACGCTTTTCTTCTTTGCTGGAGTATGAACTTTGTTTTCCTCCTTTATAGCCGATGGTTTTTCATTTGTTAGGGGCTTCATTCTTGGAACCTTTAACAGGATAAAAGTAAAATTAGCTTTAAATAACTCATAAAAATAGTGTATCACATCAAGTTATCGATTGAAAACATACCCCCATTGCAGTAAAAATTATGTTTCATAAGAACTTAAACTGAACCATATTTAGAGGTATTAGCCTAGTTTGATATTAGGTCGAGCTAGATTAATCAATGTCACGTATTTTTAATCCCAAGCAACTCCAGACTGAGCAACTGTGCAGGAAAATGAAAGTTTGAAACTAATCATTTGTACAACGTTACATTTAGTAAACTTTGTTCATGCCATAAAACAAAGTTAAAGAAGACCATTTGAACTTCACGTATATGTGTGCACGCACACACAGACATATATATATATGTGTGTGTGTATATGTGTGTGTGTATACATATGTTATTGAATATATTTACTATGCAACATAAATATATTAGTATCAGGTTAACATAAAGTTGGAAGTGATAGAGATAAATGTTGGTATTTTAGTAGCAACTGTTTATGGTATATATATCTATATGAAGTATCAAGTTTTATTCTGCCTATAAAGGCTATGCTATGGTTTTACGTTGGTAGAATGAAAATTGTTGTGGTTATGTTTAGACATAAATATATTAACACAGTCAAATGGATAAGTTCAGTAGTTGAGTTGAAAAGCCAATTCAAATGGGAATTTGTCTCAAGCATCTAAATTGAATTGTCTTACAGATGGTATTGGATTGATACAACATCTCACATTTACTGTTGAATAAATTTGATAAGAATATTGTAAATTCTGGTTACTACGGTTTATTAACTAATCGAGTAGCATTGTTTTGAGGCCAATCATAGATTATATAAAAGAAAATTCGTTTGGGACAGACTTTGGTGACACAATGCATTTCAATCATTCGATTGCCTCTGATTTCCACCTTTTATATAAGGATAAAAACATCCAACGGTCCACACTACTATATTATCCATTTTGTTTTATTTTGGGTACATTGTACTAATAATATTGCGACTTAGATTGGCAAGAATCTTCTACAGTCTTCGTTTTACCAATTGATACAAAAAATTTAACGTAGCGGTATAAGCATTACAAAGACTATACATGGCAACTTTGATTTGACCATCTAAATATAATTCTTCATGATAATTTCAAATGATCTGGCATCACTAAAGGTTTCCAAACATTCTAGGTTAACACAATTGAGAAATGGAAATATATTCTAGAATTATTGTGGTTTCAGGAATCATAAAGGTTAGTAATATGAATTCCCAATTAAAAATATACAGAAGTTTCAAAAATCCACTAAAGACGCAACTATACAATTTTTCCTGAAAAATAAAGTTGCGGTTCCGGAACAAGATTTTAACACCAACTTATGTCGCATAGTAAATATATTGCTATCTAAAAATATTGAGATCTAAAAACTAGACATTGTTCCAAATCAAACCTCCGTAGTTATGTTTCAAACCTCGCTTTTTCTTGCTCTTCTTCTTCTCCGACTGCTCGGTCTTCTCTTCAAGCGCATCGAGAATCATATGAATGACGTGCCTGTTGGGAGAAGCGTCCCAAAGAACCCAATAGCTTTTGTAGCATCTGAGGCAGGAGCAGTCGAGTTGGGGGCTGTGAGCTTTTTGCTTGTTTTTGAGCTTTTTCGACATGGGTATTTCGGAGATGAGGAGATACGCGAGGACTTCCTGCTCTTGAGGGCTAAAGACAAGTAAATAAACATAGAGAAAGGGTTTAGTGAAGGATTGATGAAGGGATTGGAGTTAACTGGGAATTGAGTAGAAATGGCAAGATCTAGAGAATGGAAGAGGGATTGAATGTGGATTTAGGATTTAGGGATTTGAGAAATAGAAACGAAAAAGAGAAATGGGAAGAAAGATGATGAGGCGTACGAAAAAGAGAAATGGGAATAAAGTGTTTTGGAATATTAAATGTTGAATATAATTAGTACTAGAATTATTAAATAACAAATAATAAGTATGACTTCTTAATTATTAAAGATTACTTATTAATCATTAATTATTAAAAATAAATTATTAAATAGTAAATATTTATTATTACTTCTTAGGCATTTAATAGTAATTATTAAGTATTAAATATTGCTTCTTAATTATTTAATATTACTTATTTGTTAATAATTATTAAGTGTTAATCTTAAATATTAATCTTAATTATTAATTATGAAAATTGATATCTATTACCAGTAGAAAATAGTTGTAATAGGCATCTAATACCATGGGCAAATAGTTAATAATTAATATGTATATATTATTAATTTTTAATAGTAACTGTTAATCATAAATTATTAATATTTATTATTAATTATAAATTATTATGTATATTTAATATTAATTCCTCGATATTACTTACTAATAATTGGAAAGTAAAATTAAGCCTGTTGGAACACTGATTATGTATAACAATTAGTAATTAATGATTATTTAATAATAATCATTAATTATTATAAGCTATAAATGATCAATATAATATTATTAATGATTAATTATTAAATATTAATAAATAATATAATATTGTTAATGGTTAGCAATTAGTAATTAGTAACTAGTAATATAATATTATAATTAGTAATTAGTAACATATGATTAATATAATATCATTAATGTATAATTATTAAATATTAATAAATAATAAATATTAATTTTAAGAAAGCATTGTAATTATTAATTATTGGTTGTCAAAATTTTGCAACATTTATTACAACGGGCATTTTATGACCGTTGTAAAATTGGCACCTATTACAACGGCATTTTTAGCCCGTTTAAAATTGACACCTATTACAACGGGCATTTTTAGCCCGTTGTAAAATTGGCATCTACTACAACGGACATTTTTAGCCCGTTGTAAAATTGACATCTATTACAACGGGCATGAAAGGACCGTTGTAATAGCATTCTATTACAACGGGCAGTCATTGCCCATTGTAAAAAAGGCGTTGTATAGGGCATCTATTACAATGGGCCTGAATGGACCGTTGTAATAGCCTACTATTACAACGGGCAGCTAATGCCCGTTGTAAAAAGGGCGTTGTAATAGAGTATTTTTGTTGTAGTGTCTCCTCCTAAATTCTGACGCTTTACCTATCTTTCCAAGATTTGTTGGACTTCACATTCCGCTGCTAAGGATAACTTGATGTTCTGGAGAATAATAAACAAAGCTGTTCTAACTAGGGATAAATTGGTGTCTACTGGTGTGTTTTTAGATCATCTATGTGTATTCTGCAATTTGTCCCCTGAATCTGATGACCACCTTTTCTTTGATTGTGAATACTTATCCAACAAGATTTGTACCCTGATGACTAAAGTAAGTATTTCGAGCTTTTATGGCAATACAACTTCTGATTGGAATGAGCTGATACGGGCTACGAGGTGGATACTAAATAAAAGGGATATTGTTTTCTTTGTCCTTCAAATTTACTTTAGATCTGTCTGGTTCGAAAGAGATTCACGTTGCTTCAGAAGTGAGGCCTCAACTGTGCATCAATTTTGGGTCAAGTAATGACGAAAATAGCTACTGGGATCAGATTTTCTCGGCATGGATTTTCTCTTCATAACCACCAGTTTTGGAATGGATATTGGGCTTCTGCTTATTGGGTGTTGTTGTGTGCATGAGTCTGTTCATGCACGCTTTTGTGCATGTCTGGTTTTCTTGTATTAGTCCTGCTTGCCTACTTTTTCCTTTGTCTTTTTTCTTTTCTTTGTTGGTCCATTTGTGTGTTTCATCTGTTGTTTGCTGCATGTCTTTGTTTTCATGCTTGCATGTTGTTTTCGCGGCAAAAGCGTGTTTTTGTCATGGTCTTCTTTTGTCTTTTTTTATCAATAAACACTGATAGGGGACCAGTCAACCCCGCTTGCCTTTCAAAAAAAATTATAATGTGGTCAAATAAAAAGTATAAAATTTATATTTTCTTCTTATTCTTTAATTAAATTGGAACTCCCAACCGGCTTATAGATCGAATGTTTTTGTAGTGACCTACCTTCTGACGTCCAAATGTCGACGCTAATACATCCATGGTATTCATGTGTCAAGTACCCAAGTGTCGAAAAGGCCGACTGTTACGATAAAATAAAAGGCAATGAACAAGGTAGGAAGAATATAATATCAGAATCCCACAATATAACGATAACATATAATTTTTAAAGTCAATATAAAGTACTGCTCTAAGATATATGGCGTTTTGGAGTTACAATCCTAAGTACTATCATCCGTCAAGACAGTTACAATAGCTTATCCTCACAAATGCTGATATATACATGATAGTAGTGCAACGTAAATAAAATACAGTTGTAGATGAATGGAAGCATCAGCTTCATCTTCTAAAGCTCTAGTAATATCAACAAAAACTTTCCTTTCTCAGACAGCTCAAAGGAGCACTCGATGATTTAAGGGAAAGATAAAACCTTAAGCTAGACATAAGTTTTGTGTGAGAAACTCAAGAAACATATACTGATATAACAATATCCATTAAGACCATTCGGATCACTGTAATGGTTTTCCCCTCAAAGGGACCAAAATCATATGATAGGTAAATAAAGTGATATAATAGATAGTGTCTCGGGTGTGGAATATAAATCAGAAAATAGTTATGCTTCTTGCATCTCACAACACAACATTATTAGAAGTACAACTAAAATTGATATGGTACGTTCGCATATAAATTTCCATGAAGGCCTCCTCCGTACATCGCGGTCGGCCTCTTAACAAGGTTAGAAAGTACCTTTAGAAACCACACATATTTCTAAATAAAATATGTCACAAAGGTAAACATAGCTGGTCCACGACTAAACACGTGATACTGAGAACTATGAACTCTCAATGCCAAAAAATCAAAAGCATCTCTAGATATTTAGAGTTGATGTATCCATTAGGTTAGCTAAACCACATGGCTACGCATTCTACTCCGTTTTCTATCATTACTGATAGTGAAGTCATGTTCAACATCTCACACACAAGTCTTCATCACTTAAACATACCTCGAACCTTTCCATGGATTCCAGTATCTTAATAAGTTCACTAATCTCCACATTAATTCCAGCATAAGTTATCCTACGAATCCTAATGCCGACCTCTCCCATGGACTTAACCTTGGGACAGACAGTTCAACTCTGTAGCGATTGTCCAAAATATTAATTTTGACTCTCCCTTAGACTTAACCTTATGATAGATAGTTCAACCCTATAACATTCCACTCCACAACTACTTCCAATACAAAAAATTTGTATGTTAGTTTTGTAGCAATTTTTGGTAAGTAATACATTTAGGCAATCCCAACTCTTTAAAACTAAAGCCGTGAATTTCCAGTTAACTCAATTCCGGTTCATTTGGAAGTAAACAAACGATATAAAGGAGTCCTTCTTTGGGATCTTATATATACACACATTCTTAAAGTGAGAAACGTTTCATACCAGTGAGTGCTCCCCGGCAGATCTTAAACTGTATGAAGCTGTGAAGCTTTTATTTATTTCCTAAGTTAAATGCTTAAGTTCCATATAAATATAAATGATCGCAAATGGAAACCAAGTTTTGTACACTTACCATTGTTCCTTCCTTCTCAAGTTCCATAATCCCTCGGTTAAGAGTGAAGCCAAGTACGTTAGAGCACTAGTTGCATCAAGCCCTACCTTGACACCTCATTCTTAACTCTCAAAGTTAGAACAAGTTTACTTTGTCAACATTGAATGTTAAATTCAGAATTAAACGCTTTGCATAAATGAGTAAAAACATAAGGCATGATTAAGTCACATATGCGACTTTCAATCCCCTTTTTATTTGATTACTCCTTTTGTTGATTCAAGATTCTTTGTCAATACTTGTGTGTGTGTGTGTATTTAAAGTACCTTTACAAAAGGTATATACATGTATTTGTATAATATTATTTGACTATTCATTTCTACTCTTTTCAATACATAAAAATGTATTCATATTCTTATCCTAAAGGTATAAGTATATTCGCAAATCTCTTTACAAGATTTCACATATTCAAAAGTATATTCAAATGTGTTAAAAATAAATGTTATTAAAACATTGTTACTATAAACCCAAAACCATTTTATATTTACCATTATTATTAAAACATTCTTTTTAAGGATTTAATTAAATCTACACTTATTTAACAAGACAATGAACTTTTTAATTGACTTCTCAAAAACCATTCGTTATAACTTAGTGGTATAACAAAACCACTTATTCTTTTATAGAATATTTTACGTACTTTTTTCAAGCTAACACACACTCTTTTTAAGTACTTATAAATACATTTTAAATATCCATATAAAATATTACTTAAAAATAAATTATTTAAAACATTGACAAAAACAAAAAAGCATATTTTATATAACAAACCCTTTATTTTAAAAATTCATAAGTAATTATTAAAAATATATTTAAACTTCAAACCACTTTGAAATACTTTAGAACATGTTATTATAAATACATAAAAAAATCACACGAAAATAATTAATTTAGTTGTCATATAAACGCACTTAAAATGAAAAAAAAACTAAGAATAATACTACACACTAATGTTGCAAAAAGAGCCCAAAATGCTGTTACAGGTCAAAATAACATTTATAACAGTTCTAATTATAACTGGCAGAGAGCAGTAGAAAATTGCATAGAAGCTCGACCTATTTTCTCCATCCAAACAATTAGTTTATTGTTAAACTTTCTTAAAGTACATGCTTTACATATATTAGTTGAATACTATGAAAAGAAACCTCTAAGGTTATCAACCAAAATCGTATTAAAAATTCTTGAAAAACAAGCTATTTTTCAAAGCGCACTTACAGCAACTATTTGACTCCTATCTTTTCCAACTTCATCTAATCGGTTTTGAAATCATTTAAACTTATATATTTCTAGAGTAAGAGGTAAACATAAAGTAATTGTTAAAACAGCAAATCACCCCTTAATGATGTCTTTCAAAATTATATCAAAAATAGCCGAACACAAGGCTTTTTTAATGTGCTCATATAGCGATTATTTCCCTATAGCTTTTGCCACTTTGTTCTGTCAAGTTTATAACTTTCCAAATCACAACCTTGCTATCCCATATACTACAACAAGTGTAAAACACAACTAAAATATATATTTTCACAATATGTTTAAATATAGACATTTCAAAGCATGTCAAAGCACAATGTATTCAAAGTGAACTAATAGTGACTATCTCCCTTCAACTACTTTCAAATACACTTCTACTTCACAGAAAATCATAACAAATATGAAAAACAAGTCAAAGCAAAGTAACATGTTGTAGTGGGTGCTAGAAGTGATGATGTATAATAAAAGTTAACATTTTATTTCAAAGCAAAGGGGTCCAAAGTTATAATTTTATTAGTTAATGTCTTAACTTTATATTTCAGCACAACACATGTACACACATTTTATACTTTTTGATGGTGAGTTAAATCACTCATACCAAGCCTAAAACTAAGCACAAGCAATTAAAATTAAAAGAACACTTTCTTCCATCACAAAACATCCAAAGATTCCACTTTTTTCTTAAAAATGCCCTAGGCCTTACCGCCTAACCCAAATATGCTCATGGTCTAACAATGAACCCCTAATTGTGCTCCTTTTCTTCGTGAATCATATTTATAAACTTATCTTGTAACAACCCGTAGATTTAACCCGTTTTAATAATGTTGTAACAACCCGCATATGTTATGATTTATACATTTAAATGTTTTATTTGAATATGGTATCGTAGTCGGATTTTAGTCCGAAAAGCTACTTTTTGCATATGGTCGAATTAGGACTCGGGACCACTCCCATTGAGTTTAAAATGCTGTTTGAGACCTTTTTGAGTATAAGCTTCGATAAGTTTGGAGGAAGTTGAATTTTGCTACTTTTTGCTTAGGGCTTTGGTTTAGGCTGAGCCCAATAACCCCACTTATGTATTCAGTCCCAACTCCACTTCAACTCCTCATTTACTTCATTCCCAATTCCTAATATTCAAGCTTTAGCAACAATGGTGGGAGAGATGGGAAATTAAAACTCAAGCCCTAGTTTTCTTTTGCAAATCAAGTTCTAACTCCAAACTAATAGAAGAACCCATTGGTAAGCTTCTCTTCTTCTTCTCCAACTCATTCTCTTATCATTTCAGAAATTCCTAAACCTAACTTTGGGAATGTTCTTCTTTTAAAGCTTAGAATCAAGCTTATTGAGTTGGATTTGAAGAGTGGTTGATTCTCCTTTGCTTTCAAGCTTCTTCTTTATTTGTGTGATTTCAAAGGTGAGATTTTTATCTCACATCTATGACTATAATTATCTTTGGTTGTTAGTTTTGAATTCCTAACACTTCTTCATGTGAACTTGCTCTTGATTTGGATTGGTTTTGTGAATATTCCAATTTTTGGGTTTTTAAGTCAAATTTGTGTGAAAATCCTTTTATGGGTGTTTGATCATGCTTTTGGTGATGCATCGAGGAGCATATAGGGCCGGGTTGCCGATTGGCATAAACCCTTAGAGCCAATGTTCGTCCGGTTGCTTTTTGGAAGAGTTTGCTCTTCCTTTGGATAGGCTGAAAAACAGCCCAGGCAAGATTCAGTCGACTGAAAAGTCTGTTCAGTCGACTGAAACTGGAACCCGAAAGTTTCCAGGCATGATTCAGTCGACTGAATCCTCTGTTCAGTCGACTGAACCTGGAAACAGAAAGTTTCCTGAACCTGAAAAATTTCCAGGTACAGGGTCAGTCGACTGAAAACTTTGTTCAGTCGACTGAACCTGCTGTTTCAGTCCATTTTGCCTTTTTGGGTTGAATTTCCAACGTTAATCGATTCGTGTTGATTCCCTTTTGTTATTATCACTTATTATCGACTTTGATGACATTTTCTTCGTGATTTTTGGGAATATCCATTTCGGTGGATTCTTTATCGGTTTCTTTGGATTTTATTCACGTCTTCGAATGTGAATTTTAGTGATTGATTGTTCCTACAATCTTCTTTGTGATTTGTCACTTTAAAAATATAAAGGTTCAATACTAGTAGCAAATATCAAAATTCTTTCATCAAAACGATTTCAACTCTATTTTATTACAAAGCTCATTTCTTAAAACCGTTTTCCAATCTGCTAGTATATACAAGCCTTTACCTCACTCGTATGAGAAATTTAATTAAACGACTTAGTAAAACAAGTGGTATGAAACGCTTGCGTTTACTTCGTCGGTTAATTCTTGCACTCGTTCGATTGAAACTCTTGTGACAATTTTCTAGTGGAGATCTACAATTTGTTCGTAAATATTTTAGTTAAGCTAGTGGTTATGGGACATGAAGCTAAGCTCATATATTTACTAGCTTACTGTAATTGACACTTCTTGATGATCATGACGATCAATTTTGTGATTTAGACTAGCAATGTGCGATGTCTCTTTGTCTGCGAGGGAGACTAAACCCCGTTTTGTGGAGTTTCGACTCAAATTGATGGGGTAGCGCCCCATGGTCTTCGGGCCGTTCATGTGTCAAAAATTAATGGCTAGCTACCATGAGATAGCGTCTCGTTCGTGTGATACATATGTTGGTGAGTTTTCATGCTCCTGTTCGTGTGATAGGCCTCCCCCCAATTTTGTGTGATTTCTGGATTTCATGTGTCGAATTCTGGAATTTTCTTCTTCACCTATTTTTGTGATTTCTATTGATATGATTTATCAATTTTTGTGCATAGGTGAATTCGTGTGTCATTGACTGGATTTCTTGAGATGATTTCTAGAATTTGTGCTTCACCGATTTTCGTGATTTCCATTGATAAGTTTTATCAATATGTGTGCATTGGTGAATTTGTGTGTCATTGACTTTTGTGATTGACATTGATATAATCGTCATTATTTATGGTTTGGTGAACGAAATAAGGAGTATGACATTTCCTTTGATTCTTGTGTAGATTTGGTGATATTGATTAATCTCTTGTTGATTTTCAATTACTTATATATATCACAGCTTCGCATTGTGATTATTATGCATTTAGTCATATCTCTTATTCTATATCGCTTCATCAGATATTTATAGCTAGACTGATCCGGTTATTATTTTCTTATTAAATAATACTCGGGTCAGACCGAGATGTTACAGGTGCTTCTGCTTGACTTCTCCCCAGGGATTCATTACTCTGACATTTGGCTAACTACTTAGATTAGTAGTTTATTTTGTTATATACACTTGAGATATAGACTCATAGTTGTATTCTTTTGTATAGCACGTGTTGCTATTCTTTTGTATTATTGTGGATCTTTTTGACCACTACTTTGATATACACTTTCATGTGTTAATTATATATTCATATCTTCTTCCGCATTTGTGATATGAATTATCTGTGAATGATTTGTGTTATGCTTATTTCTATATTTGTTTCCGAAGATCACTATAGCCACTGTATAATAGCTTTGAGTTTGTGTCGGTATGTCGGATTTCCTCTTGTGATGAAAAGTTATATTTTTATCTGGCATATCGGTGCTCGCCCAAAGAAATTATACGGATGGTCGCTCCTCAACAGCCTTATTCTCCGTGCTAGTTGACAGCATTACTCTGTAGTGTTCTTGGCTAGCGTGGGTATAGAGGTGGGGCGTCACAAACGTTATTAATTGGAATTTGTGGAATTTTAAACGATAAAATTTTGAAATATAAATTTAATATTTGTAATGCGTCTAGTTAAACATAGCAATTGGTAAATTTTCGTCCGAAATATGAAAGTTTATTTCGTGTGTAACTTTACTTCAATTTAATCAGTTAAAAAACGATGAAAATAAAATGTTTTCGGAGCCTTAATATTTTTACATAGAAAAATTGTAAACCATCTTCTGAGCAAATGCTATTTTTCGTTTTTTCAAATTCGGACATCTTTAGCTCCATCGATCTTAATTTTTTGTGTTTTTATTGCATTTTCCGTTGGTAGAAAATTCAAATTTTTATAATTCAATTGTACCACTGATATTTATATACCGTTTTGATCGTCTCATCGTGTTAATCTCTGCGGTATACTCAATTCTATGTTTTGAGGTTCCGTACGAAACATAATACATGTAAACGATAATCATATCGGTAACCGGTCTGTGCGTTTGTTTTCTTGAGCCATTTCATGAACTAATAGCCGTCGCTTAAATATTTTTAAAATTTACGTTACCAATGTTCACGGTCCCCTACGCGTGACTTCTACTTTTCCCATCTGCCCAATTTATTTCTGATGACTTGTGCCATTTCGAACTACCCAGTCTCTTCAATTCATATTCTTCAGTTCTGTTAACAAAGGAAACTGTATAATATAAAATAGTATCCCATATTCTTACCCTTTTCTTCAAACTATCTGTGAAATTCAAAGCAACAATTGTTTTTCATATTTTCTATATTTAGTATAATATGTTAGTTCATTCAACCACCTTTAGTTTCTCTCCTCTCCTCAGTTTTTCATTTTGTCAAGACTTGAACCGCATGCAGGCCGAGCCTCCCCACATCATCTCCTTCATCAAACTCGCAGAAGCAAGCATGCTAGTGCCCATCTTCAACCAAGCCTCATCCTCACCTCTCTTCCCTTGTCCCTCCACCGAATATTCTTCCTTTTCCAACCAACTTAAGCGCGCCCCGTCGCCGAAGATCCCATGGTCGTCCCGGCTGTCCCGTCCACCTCATGGCCGAACTCGCCCACATCCAAACACCGGAACTCATCCGAGCTCCTTTCCGAGCACAGCCCACCTCTTTGCCTCCGACTTCCCATCACCGAGCCGCCGTAAGCATCTCCGCTTCAACCCCGTGTCAAGGCAGTCCAACCGCCCGCGTCTCCTTGGTCAGTACCTGCCGTGCTTCCCTATAGTTTTAAGGTATATGTATGAATGAATATATAAATATTAGTATAATATAGGTGTGGCGTGTGTTATAATATGGATGGATATATTGATGGCTACTGTTATATATATTCGTTTACGGTATATCTTTATATAAAGTTTCATATATAACCTAAGTTACAGTTGATATAATATGTACAAGCTTGACTGTTTATATATAAGCTTATGTGGTTATTGAGAGCCTTCATCTAAATAGTATTATTGGTTAGTCTGTTGTTTAGTCTGTTGGTTAGTCTGTTTATATGTGTAAAGAGTTACACCGTGTTTTAAAATGCAACGTATGTAGTATTATTTTTGTTTTTTGTTTGTTTTTTGTTTGTTTTGTGTTTGTTATTTTGTTTCCGTCTTAAATCATATATTATTTTAAAGGGATAAATATATCTATTTATATGTGTATACATATCGGAGCTGGATGTGTTTGGATTCTTAGTTTATATGTATGCGTTTATGGTAATAATAATAATGTTAAATAAAGTACACGGCTTTCGATTTATTTAAAAGTGGCTGCCTTGCATAATTATATGTGTAACAAGAATGATGTTGTAATAGTTTTTGTAACAAATTTTAAAAACATATATTTGGGGAATATAATGTATATTTTATTTTGATTTTAGTATATTTGGATATGGATTTTGATTATATGTATAAGTTATTATATATATAAAAATGTCGTAAAGTGTATGTAGTTTATTCCATAGTTTGTTTTGGGTTTTGACGAAAGTAATTTATTTTAATAAAGGTAAATGATAGACTTTAAACATATGTTAGAGTTTGCGTGAGTATACAATTATAAATCTATATCTTATGTATGATAATATATACATTTTTTTTGTTATTAAATTAAGGCTATTTAGTCATATATCAATATACGTTCATTTTACCCATTTATCTCCATCGACCCAATTCTGATTTGATTTCGTCTATTCCTGGTTATCAGCTTTGATCATCGAAATCGTGCTTGGATTCATGACTCAATTTCAGTGTCCAGTTCTCTGTGCGCATACGTGTCATCTTCTTATTTCTCTAGCCTCGAAAGGTGAGCAATCACACACGATTAATATTCTTTTATTTATTAGATTTGATTTCAATTGGAACGACAATTGAAATAGGCCTGCTGTTGGTTGTTTACACTGTTATATATGCTGTTACCTGTATCTGTTCACCTATGAAATCTGACACCATTATCTGTTTATTACTTATGCGATAATAATACAGTTTGGTTGATAATTGATTGATTGTTTGTTGTTATATTGGATGTTAAATTGTAATATATAAAGTGATAAATATTATGCAATTGAATTTGACGTAGGATAATTAAAATTTGAATCGACATATATGTGGAATTTGATTAGTTAAATATGACTCTTTTAATTGTTAAATTAATTGACATGTAGAATAGTGATAATTACACTTTGAACCATTGAACGTATATTGGATTAATTGTTGTAGTGTAAAATTGAAATTCAATGACAAGTGAAAAGAACCGTATAAATAGTAGTGTAATTATCTTTAATCTACACGAAATGATAGTGTAGATTCTAGAAATAATTATATTAATTTGCACAAACAGCAATGTGAATTAATACGATTATTTCAAGATTATTTGAATTAATTATCGGATTGTTATTGATGTTGTTATTGCTTATTTATTTACTTTGACATCATCCCTGTTATCACACTGCAAGTTCCCTATGTTATACTTTGATTTGTGAATTGAATTGGAATCGGGTTGAAATGATAAATACCCAAATGAATTTGACCTAGGATAGAGAATTAAATAAAGATCCGATTGGTCAATAATTTGATTTGAAAATAAAATAATGATTTTATTTGAATAAAGAATAAGTTTTGAAATGAAGTTGGAATTGGAATTTTTGAAAGGAAAATGTAAAGATTGAAATCTGAAACTAATATTAATGTAGTAATTGATGAAAGAACATTGTTTGAAATATAATTATTTAATAATTAAATTTGGAATTGTTAATAAATAATTTGGAATTAGTAATAATTGTTTTTGAAATGTTTAAGTATGAAATCATTTAATAATTAAATTTGAAATTATAATTAAGTTTGGAATTATAATTAAGTTTGAAATTATTAAGTTGAATTTATAATTAAGTTGAAATGATTGATAATTGAGTTTGAATTCATAATTGAGTGGAAATGATTTAATAATTAAGTTGAATTTATAACCAAGATTGTAATTATTAAGTTTTGGAATTATTAATAATTAAGATTGAAATTATTTAATAATTGAATAAGATTTAATTATTTGATAATTGAATAAAAATTGAATTCTTTGATAAGAGAAATTGAACCTTTGAATAAGTGGATTTGAACTTCGTTAATAAATGAAATTGAGTTCCTTTATTTATTAAAGTTTTGGAAAATTTAAGTAAATTGATAAGTGAAATTGAACTTCTTGAATATGTAAATTTAGTTCTTTATTAATCGAGTTTGGAAATTTATAACTAATTTAATGAATAAGTGAAATTGAATTTCTTTAACAAGAAATAAAACGTGATTTATTGGAATTAACGTAAGACTTGTAATTTTAAAGAATTTGATTCGACGAATTTAATTTAATTCAATTTGTAGGTTTTGAGATAATGGAATTGAACTTAAGTAATTGATTTAAATGAACTGGAATTTAAATAGAAATTGTTCTGAATGATAAGTAACTTAACGAATATTGAAGGTAATCGAAAAATGAATTTAAATTGATTTGAATGAAAATTAAACCATTTTAAATGATTTCGGAATGAAACATATTTACGAACTTGAATCAATATTCGAATTGTTTAAATAAAAGTTGAAATTGAATTGTAGGACTTTGAAATGGTAATTTGGAAGTTTGAAACGTAAATTTTGGGAATTGATATTAAAAGCAAAACGAAATGTTGATTTACAAATTCTAATTGAAATTGAAATTGATTTGGTTTTGAAATTTATTAAACGACCAATCGGTGTAATAATTACGAAGTTATTAAAGAGATCGGAATCGGTAATTGATATACTCTCTATCTAAACCGAAAACCACTTTAATAACTATACGTGGAGTGTGATCCAGACTGAAGTGGTTGGAATGATATACGTGATGACTGAAGAAAGAGAACGATAATGGATAGCCTTGACACTTGTGTCAAATTGGAAATGACTAAAATCAGGAGCCGTGCCGGGCCAAATGGGGTTAGCTACCTCCAGCGGACACACTTCTTCATAGCTACTACTCATTACTTGTGATTGATTGGTGCACCCTCGTACTTTTCAGGAGTGTTGTTTCGCGGTGTTGCGATCGCTGCGGCGATGCGTTCTCACCAGTCCGGATCAGGCGAACGGTAGTTTCACTACCTTGGGTATTGCCTCATGTGCCTTGTCATACTTGTATCCCTATATACGCGACCACTACGAATTTGCTTTGTGTTATACCTATAGAGTACTCCCTGATATCCCACCAGTTTACGGTGGAGTTTACAGTGTTGTATAGACTATAACGCTTATATAAAATGTGTTAATGGGGATAATGGTAACGCCTTAACACTATTTTGATATTTATATTACTGATAGACATTATCTATTTAGCGTATATTACTACATAGTAGATAGTTTAACGGATCCTTAGAGGATGGTTATTCCAACATCCTTTGAGTTACTTGTATTTCGATTGCTAATTCACTTGAGTTGGATTTATTGATATAAGAATATTAATCCTGACTCGAGTGTCTTGTGTTTTTGTTTTACGCTCGGGTCAGACTGAGTGCACCAGTATTCGGGGCTCACCTTTGGAGTTGGAGCTTTGCTTGAAGATCCAGCCATCTATTCTGCTTTCAGTATTCAATGATTCCAGTGATGTATTCTGATTTGTACATGATGTATCATATTTCTCTTATGTTGTAAACTCTGATGTATCTTATATATTTATATAGTAGCTTCATGAACTACTATCTCTTTTACTTCCGCTGCATATTATTACTCTGTGTCTGTGATTCTGTGATCATTTATTTACTGTATATCTGAGTTTTGCCAAATTTAAATTAATAATTCGGTATTTTGAATTATTCAAGTCCAACATGTGCAGATGCGAATAGTCTAAAATAGCGGGTCGTTACAGTTGGTATCAGAGCTTTTGGTAGCTCTAGGCAAAACTTAGCATATATGGTAAATGTATTTGCAGAATCGCTCACATTCGAGTTTCAATCGTTTTCTTTTAACTCAATTCCTTTGAATTTTGGAACGTTCACTCGGTTTCGAAATTCATTCATATCGCTCACTATTTTTCTTCTTTTGATTCTGGAGTACCCCATAACTCCACTTCGAATGATCTGTATAGTGAGTCGGCGGTCTCGCCAATCCAAAATTTATTTGTAATAGGTGAAACTCCTTTACAATAGGCATTGCTTTACCGGAGATTTCTGTATCCTCGGTTTACGATGCCATCTATCTCCTGTTATACCTGAATTTTATCTCTTGAGATCGAATGTTGATTTACCTCGGAATTCTGCATCGATTTTATTCTTGAAGTTACAGTCGACCGGTTAAGGTTGCCCGTGAATTAAATAACCTTATCCATCTCCCGATTCTATTAATTGAATTATCTTATCTTCTGTTTCGAACGTATTAGCGAATCAAAATCTTCTTTCATTTGATTTCATCAAATTTGAATTTCTATACTTGTTTTGAAATCTATTTTAGTATCGTCAAACGAAGAAGTGTATTTGTAAATTTATATTTAAAATATTTTATATATTGTGTTGTTTGAGTTGTTGATGTTGATTTGGATTTTCGATCGAATCGTCTGATCAACGCTATCGATAGAATTTCCAAAACACTTGAACAGAGCAAACTAACACAATAGTATTTTCGAATTTGGATAATAAAATAAATTTGAATGATTATATTATTTATAAGTATAATTTTTTTTTTAAATTAAAATGTAAATGAATTTGTTGTCCGAAATGATAATATTTAATTTTCATTTATTGTTTTATAAATCATTGACTATTTCATAATATAAATAAATGGATTTGTAAAACTTAGTTATAATTTGATTTGGAATTTGAAGTAAATTTAAATTAGAATTTGAGAATTTAATTTCCGATAATTTCGAACTACGGTTTTTAAGTTTTAAAATGTATTTTTTTATTTTCGAATAAAAATAGTTTTCAAAGAATTTTAAATGATTAAAATCAGTGCTCTTTTCTTTGTCGCTGGAAAATAATTTCGGTAATGACGGCCGCATCATCGACATTTATTTTCGAGTTTCGAAGTGGAAAGACTATTCTGTAGCTTTGCTACGATTGGTTAGAAAAATAAATTGATTTGAATTTCTAAACATGACTTGATTTATAATATATATTGAAGATTTTGAATTTGATTTGATATATTATGATATATATATATATATACTTAGTTATTTCATCTCTGAGTTGTTTGAAATTAATCGAAAATTAATTCTTAAAATTTTATTTAAGGATGATTTTAAATGAAGACAATTCTTTTGACTAAATGCTTAACTTGAAATAAGATAATTGTAAAATTTTATGTGGATAATACTCAATTGCATTATACATAACTTACCTAAATTTTCAAAAGTTAACTATGTAATTGAACATTATACGATATAAGTGATATCAAAGGAATTTTTAAATAAATTTGAGTAGTTATAATAAATGTAAATATACATAATAAATATGTGATATGATATATTAAGTGGAATAAATTTAACAATAATCTGAAATAAAGAAGAATTAAATTTATCGAATAGAGCATGATTACAATAAATGACTATTCAAATTTATGATCTTTGGAATTTTTAATTTAATAAAATTGGATAATATATAATGTAAGTTTTCTTTATAAATAAAATATGAGTGCGTATAATAAATGTTATTCACTTAAATTTTAATTATAAAATGTTTATGGAGATAAATAGAATAATAAGTTAATTGTATAATAGTTGTGATGGATAGAAGGAAAATTTTATTTTGAAAGTTAATAAATTGAATTAAATCAACCTAAGGGAGTATCTTGAATTAATTGAATTTAAATTGAATTTCGTTTTGAAAGAATTTTTTTTGTACCTAACATTAATATATGTGAAATCAAAACAATTTTATGAAAATCTTGAATTTAAAAGCAAATTGTTGAATAAATTTATTTAAATTGAAATTCATATGGTTTAAATTAATTGTTTATAATGTAATTCAAGTTTATTTTTTTTTGATTGTTTCTATTCACCTACTTCCTTCCTTTTCGGGGACGAAAAGTTTTGAGTGGGGGAGAGTGTAGCAACCCGCAGATTTAACTGGTTTTAATAACGTTATTAATTGGAATTTGTGGGATTTTAAACGATAAAATTTTGAAATATAAATTTGATATTTGCAATGCGTCTAGTTAAACATAGCAATTGGTAAATTTTCGTCCGAAAATATGAAAGTTTATTTCATGCGTAACTTTACTTCAATTTAATCAGTTAAAAAGCGATGAAAATAAAATATTTTTGGAACATTAATATTTTTACATAGAAAAATTCTAAAACATCTTCTGAGCAAAAGCTATTTTTCGTTTTTCCAAATTCGGACATCTTTAGCTCCGTCGATCTTAATTTTTTGTGTTTTTATTGCATTTTCCGAGGGTAGAAAATTCAAATTTTTATAATTCAATTGTACCACTGATATTTATATACCGTTTTGATCATCTCATCGTGTTAATCTCTGCGGTATACTCAGTTCTTTGTTTTGAGGTTCGGTACGAAACAGAATACATGTAAACGGTAATCATATCGGTAACCGGTCTGTGCGTTTGTTTTCTTGAGCCATTTCATGAACTAATAGCCGTCGCTTAAATATTTTTAAAATTTACGTTACCAATGTTCACGGTCCCCTACGCGTGACTTCTACTTTTCCCATCTGCTCAATTTATTTCTGATGACTTGTGCCTTTTCGAACTACCCAGTCTCTTCAATTCATAATCTTCAGTTCTGTTAACAAAGGAAACTGTATAATATGAAATATGTATCCCATATTCTTACCCTTTTCTTCAACCTATCTGTGAAATTCAAAGCAACAATTGTTTTTCATATTTCCTATATTTAGTATAATATGTTAGTTCATTCAACCACCTTCAGTTTCTCTCCTCTGCTCAGTTTTTCATTTTGTCAAGACTGGAACCGCATGCAGGCCGAGCCTCCCCACATCATCTCCTTCATCAAACTCGCAGAAGCAAGCATGCTAGTGCCCATCTTCAACCAAGCCTCATCCTCACCTCTCTTCCCTTGTCCCTCCACCGAATATTCTTTCTTTTCCGACCAACTCAAGCGCGCCCCGTCGCCGAAGAGCCCATGGTCGTCCCGGCCTGTCCCGTCCACCTCATGGCCGAACTCGCCCACATCCAAACACCGGAACTCATCCGAGCTCCTTTCCGAGCACAGCCCACCTCTTTGCCTCCGACTTCCCATCACCGAGCCGCCGTAAGCATCTCCGCTTCAACCCCGTGTCAAGGCAGTCCAACCGCCTGCGTCTCCTTGGTCAGTACCTGCCGTGCTTCCCTATAGTTTTAAGGTATATGTATGAATGAATATATAAATATTAGTATAATATAGGTGTGGCATGTGTTATAATATGGATGGATATATTGATGGCTACTGTTATATATATTCATTTACGGTATATCTTTATATAAAGTTTCATATATAACCTAAGTTACAGTTGATATAATATGTACAAGCTTGACTGTTTATATATAAGCTTATGTGGTTATATGAGAGCCTTCATCTAAATAGTATTATTGGTTAGTCTGTTGTTTAATCTGTTGGTTAGTCTGTTTATATGTGTAAAGTGTTACACCATGTTTTAAAATGCAACGTATGTAGTATTATTTTTGTTTTTTGTTTTTTGTTTTTGTTTTTTTTTGTTATTGTTTTGTTTTCGGCTTAAATCATATATTATTTTAAAGGGATAAATATATCTATTTATATGTGTATATATATCGGAGCTGGACATGTTTGGATTCTTAGTTTATATGTATTATGGTAATAATAATAATGTTAAATAAAGTACACGACTTTCAGTTTATTTAAAAGTGGCTGCCTTGCATAATTATATGTGTAACAAGAATGATGTTGTAATAGTTTTTGTAACAAATTTTTAAAACATATATATGGGGAAAAATGTATATTTTATTTTGATTTTAGTATATTTGGATATGGATTTTAATTATATGTATAAGTTATTATATATACAAAAATGTCGTAAAGTGTATGTAGTTTATTCCATAGTTTGTTTTGGGTTTTGAAGAACGTAATTTATTTTAATAAAGGTAAATGGTAGACTTTAAACATATGTTAGAGTTTGCGTGAGTATACAATTATAAATCTATATCTTATGTATGATAATATATACATTTTTTTGTTATTAAATTAAGGCTATTTAGTCATATATCCATATACGTTCATTTTACCCATTTATCTCCATGGACCCAATCCTGGTTTCATTTCGTCTATTCCTGGTTATCAGCTTTGATCATCGAAATCGTGCTTGGATTCGTGACTCAATTTCAGTGTCCAGTTCTCTGTGTGCATACGTGTCATCTTCTTATTTCTCTAGCCTCGAAAGGTGAGCAATCACACACGATTAATATTCTTTTATTTATTAGATTTGATTTCAATTGGAACGACAATTGAAATATGCCTGCTGTTGGTTATTTACACTGTTATATATGCTGTTACCTGTATCTGTTCACCTATGAAATCTGACACCATTATCTGTTTATTACTTATGCGATAATAATACAGTTTGGTTGATAATTGATTGATTGTTTGTTGTTATATTGGATGTTAAATTGTAATATATAAAGTGATAAATATTATGCAATTGAATTTGACGTAGGATAATTAAAATTTGAATCGACATATATGTGGAATTTGATTAGTTAAATATGACTCTTTTAATTGTTAAATTAATTGACATGTAGAATAGTGATAATTACACTTTGAACCATTGAACGTATATTGGATTAATTATTGTAGTGTAAAATTGAAATTGAATGACAAGTGAAATGAACCGTATAAATATTAGTGTAATAATCTTTAATCTACACGAAATGATAGCGTAGATTCTAGAAATAATTATATTAATTTGCACAAACAGCAATGTGAATTAATACGATTATTTCGAGATTATTTGAATTAATTATCGGATTGTTATTGATGTTGTTATTGCTTGTTTATTTACTTTGACATCATCCCTGTTATCACACTGCAAGTTCCCTATGTTATGCTTTGATTTGTGAATTGAATTGGAATCGGGTTGAAATGATAAATACCCAAATGAATTTGACCTAGGGTAGAGAATTAAATAAAGATCCGATTGGTCAATAATTTAATTTAAAAATAAAATAATGATTTTATTCGAATAAAGAATAAGTTTTGAAATGAAGTTGGAAATGGAATTTTTGAAAGGAAAATGTAAAGATTGAAATCTGAAACTAATATTAATGTAGTAATTGATGAAAGAACATTGTTTGAAATATAATTATTTAATAATTAAATTTGGAATTGTTAATAAATAATTTGGAATTAGTAATAATTGATTTTTGAAATCTAAGTTTGAAATCATTTAATAATTAAATTTGAAATTATAATTAAGTTTGGAATTATAATTAAGTTTGAAATTATTAAGTTGAATTTATAATTAAGTTGAAATGATTGATAATTGAGTTTGAATTCATAATTAAGTGGAAATGATTTAATAATTAAGTTGAATTATAACCAAGATTGTAATTATTAAGTTTTGGAATTATTAATAATTAAGATTGAAATTATTTAATAATTGAATAAGATTTAATTATTTGATAATTGAATAAAAATTGAATTCTTTGATAAGAGAAATTGAACCTTTGAATAAGTGGATTTGAACTTCGTTAATAAATGAAATTGAGTTCCTTTATTTATTAAAGTTTTGGAAAATTTAAGTAAATTGATAAGTGAAATTTAACTTCTTGAATATGTAAATTTAGTTCTTTATTAATCGAGTTTGGAAATTTATAACTAATTTAATGAATAAGTGAAATTGAATTTCTTTAACAAGAAATAAAACGTGATTTATTGGAATTAACGTAAGACTTGTAATTTTAAAGAATTTGATTCGACGAATTTAATTTAATTCAATTTGTAGGTTTTGAGATAATGGAATTGAACTTAAGTAATTGATTTAAATGAATTGGAATTTTAATAGAAATTGTTCCGAATGGTAAGTGACTTAACGAATATTGAAGGTAATCGATAAATGAATTTAAATTGATTTGAATGAAAATTAAACCTTTTTAAATGATTACGGAATGAAACATATATACGAACTTGAATCAATATTTGAATTGTTTAAATAAAAGTTGAAATTGAATTGTAGGACTTTGAAATGGTAATTTGGAAGTTTGAAACGGAAATTTTGGGAATTGATATTAAAAGCCAAACGAAATGTTGATTTACAAATTCTAATTGAAATTGAAATTGATTTGGTTTTGAAATTTATTAAACGACCAATCGGTGTAATAATTACGAAGTTATAAAAGAGACCGGAATCGGTTATGGATATACTCTCTATCTAAACCGAAAACCACTTTAATAACTATACGTGGAGTGTGATCCAGAATGAAGTGGTTGGAATGATGTACGTGATGACTGAAGAAAGAGAACGATAATGGATAGCCTTGACACTTGTGTCAAATTGGAAATGACTAAAATCAGGAGCCGTGCCGGGCCAAATGGGGTTAGCTACCTCGAGCGGACACATTTCTTCGTAACTACTACTCATTACTTGTGATTGATTGGTGCACCCACGTACTTTTCAGGAGTGTTGTTTCGCGGTGTTGCGATCGCTGCGGCGATGCATTCTCACCAGTCCGGATCAGGCGAACGGTAGTTTCACTACCTTGGGTATTGCGTCATGTGCCTTGTCATACTTGTATCCCTATATACGCGACCACTACAAATTTGCTTTGTGTTATACCTATGGAGTACTCCCTGATATCCCACCAGTTTACGGTGGAGTTTACAGTGCTGTATAGACTATAACGCTTATATAAAATGTGTTAAGGGGGATAATGGTAATGCCTTAACACTATTTTGATATTTATATTACTGATAGACATTATCTATTTAGCGTATATTACTACATATTAGATAGTTTAACGGATCCTTAGAGGATGGTTATTCCAACATCCTTTGTGTTACTTGTATTTCGATTGCTAATTCACGTGAGTTGGATTTATTGATATAAGAATATTAATCCTGACTCGAGTGTCTTGTGTTTTTGCTTTACGCTCGGGTTAGACTGAGTGTACCAGTATTCGAGGCTCACCTTTGGAGTTGGAGCTTTGCTTGAAGATCTAGCCATCTATTCTGCTTTCAGTATTCAATGATTCCAGTGATGTATTATGATTTGTACTTGATGTATCATATTTCTCTTATGTTGTAAACTCTGATGTATCTTATATATTTATATAGTAGCTTCATGAACTACTATCTCTTTTACTTCCGCTGCATATTATTACCCTGTGTCTGTGATTCTGTGATCATTTGTTTACTGTATATCTGAGTTTTGCCAAATTTAAATTAACAATTCGGTATTTTGAATTATTCAAGTCCGACATGTGCGGATGCGAATAGTCTAAAATAGTGGGTCGTTACATATCTCCTATGATTTTGTAAGATATATACTTGAGTTCAATGAAGCTTGGAGAAGATTTGTTCGAATGGAAGATCGATTAGTAAAGATAGAAATAGATTAGCACCTAATCGTTTCTACCTTTTCAATTTTGTAAAAAGTGATTAATTTGATCTTAAGGGTGTATTCATAAAGTTTAATCAAGAGGCCTCTACCATCTCTAAACCTATTTGGAAGGTCACCAAGAATGCTTCCACCTATGTGTCAACATTGCAACTTATTTCGTAGGACGAAAATTTAGTTTACCAAAATATCTCTTTCCTTAATCACTTGCTAATCTTTTAAATATTCACATATCGTTAGCTACAAATACTAAAATATTTTTAATTTGTAAATAATTATAAACTAAAGTTTTAAGCAAGCCCAAAAAGTTCGAACAACTTATATTAACAAAAAAGCCATTTATCGATAAAACTATTTTCTTTCACTTTATCGATATTTTTTCAAACTATTTATTTTTGTAAGAATTTTTCAAAAACAAGTTTAACCTAACTAGTTATTAATTAAAGGGGGTTAACAAGGTTATAATAGATTTTAGTCACATTAAATCTAGATTCAAATATTTAAATAATTTAGATATTTAAATACAAGGTCTTCGAAATTCTGGGCCTTTTATTTTTAAACTAACATTTTACATTTGTTTAATATCGACTCAAGCCATTTTATTCAAAATTTATTTTATTATTATAACGATTTTTTTTTTGAAAATATTAATTTTCTGTTTTCAACAATTATAAAATAACTATTTTATGTTCGAAGCAATTCCAAAATTTCAATATTCTACGAATATTATGTATTTCACAAAAACAGAATTTGAAAAAACTTTTTCATATCAAAAATATAATTCAATTAAAAAATTTGAATTTGAAATTATTACCTTTCAAATAATTAAATCAAAATGAAAAAATAAATATTGCTAGAATTAATATAATAACAGGGTTATTTGCACCAAAAGTAGGCACAAACACCCAATATAATGAATGCAAAGAAATAAATGAAGAAATCTAAATTAAAATAGAGAAAACCAACAGAAGAAAAGTAAAAAAACAACGAGAAATGGATTTATAGTTGTTCAACGTTGAATGCCTTCATCCATTTTGATGACATAGCTTATTTACCACTTGAATTTCTGAGTACAATAGGGATCAAATCAAAATCCGTAAATATGATGGAGTACATGCAAAATAAAAGGGTAAAGATACCTTAAATTAACTATGAACTATGTGTTTATAGGGGTAGATGACCGAATTCTTTCTGAAAATTTGCTAGTAGAATCTCCAGATGATGACAAGTTCACCTAGAAAATTTCATGGTCCAATTCCTAATATAGAGTGATCGGTACTGTTTGGTTAAGGCTTAGACCCTCCTTGATGTAAGCTTCATGTTTCCAAAGTTGTTTGCATATTTATCTTCATGATTTTAAAGATATCGATCGATTCTTATAGAATTGAACTGTTGGTTGATATAGTTCATAACCATTGTGAGGTTATCTGATCCCCTCCTAGGGGAAAGAATATGTACCGATCCCCTACCAAGGGGGTCACAATCCATACTTAGAATATTTCGAAGAGTATATCTCTTGATCTTGCTTGATCGTTACTTCATATTTTTTCTGCACTTAATCTATAGACTCTATGGTCACCTTTCTAGGCTTCTTGCCTGGTCCACCGTTGAGTCTAATTGTCCAATCTGCTTGAATATAGCTGGGTTAAACGGCTGGATAACACTTGCCCCTAAAAGTATGTCTTGTTTTGGACATGACGAATCGAAGCAAGCTAGAACCGATAGAAAGAAATCCATTCGGCTATATGAAGTTTCGTTATCATTCTATCAAGTTGAATTTCCAAAGAGTCATAGTTGTCTTTGTTTATTTCGACGCTTGATCGAAATTAATTGGTATAAATTCAGAGTGTAATCCCTAGTCTTTGTCTATGCTCAATTCCATTTAGATTTTTGGTAAGCTAATGGGCCTTGGCTATTTGTAGTGACTTCCTTTCTACGAAGAAATTAATTGTTGTCGATTCAAGAAATCGAATTTTTTTGGATGCACATATGCATGTTCGAGCACATACTTTCTTGATGGTACCTAAACATGTTACACTTTTATGGGTCGTTGTTAATTATTCATAGTCCAAATGCGATTGCATTACTATTTTCTATTTTCTTTTCCTTTTTTTTTTCATAACATTGGGAAGGAATCATTATAAATCCTCTAAGTAAGGGATCAGATCCGATCTCTCTCTTCTGTCTACATTGATTTAGCTTAATTTAAGTCTACATCAAAGCGACTCAAACCTGTATATAAGCTAAACACTTAGATTTCATTCCTTCACTTGCTTATTTACTTCCCTCAACCGATCCAATCCCTAAATTCCTTCGCATCTACCTTTAACAAGTTTGAACTCAAGTAATCCAGCGACCTCTCTAATAATTTATCGCTATCTTGATCATCATCTCCTCCAGCATATCGTCTCCACCAAGCTTCACCCTAATTTCAGCGATTCTTATTTGGACTAAACTCGAATTTGAAACCTGAGTTGTGACGTGGGTCGAACCCTATTCCATACTTAATACATTTGTATTGAAGGTGGGTTTGATATTGTTAAATGTAATTTTAGTGATGAGATAATGGATTTTATCACATCGGTAGTTGTAGGTTTAGGGTTTGTTAGTATGTACTAGAAAAGATGAACCGATGAAGATGGAAGGATCGCCTTATGAAAAGAAATCGATTATGGTAAGGTACAAAGGGTTCAATGTGAATACGCGACTAGCATAGAGGAGACGAAGTTGTTTGATGAGGAGGAGGGATCAGCCGATGTGGGATCAACTCATGGAATTGGATGGAAGCATGTTGGAGTTGATGTGAAATAGTGAAGCTTAGGAGATCGATTTTTGTAGCATGGAGGGGATGCAATGGAAGAGTTACAAGTAAAGGGATTGATTGGTACAGGTTCGATTTATGGGATCGATTATGGCATTTTAGAGTTCAAAATTTGATCTGACGAAGCTGGCTATGTGACGAATCAGGTACAATCCCCTCGACAAAGGGCGCCTAGCCGCTTCTTGCTTGAGTAAATCCAAACACCTTAATACTTGACTTTGGAATGAATGCATGAACACTTAAGACATAGAATAGGGCCATGGACTTAAACTATTGCTTAACATATATTCTCAAATTGAATGTATTCGATTTCAAATTTGAATGGACTTGAATGTAAATATAGTTTTCTAGTATGTCGACGACTGATTACGTATCTTATATAAAATCCACAATCATCAACATGAAAGTTGATCTGGACAGTCAGTGATGATGGTCACTCCGGTCGAAACCTAGATTCTCACCATAACTGTTGTTTTATTTTTGAATTGTTTATCATTGCATTGTACAACACTGCACCACACCACACTAGTTTACACTTTACATGAGGGGAACAAGATACGTTCTCTAAAAATGATTATCTGCTAAGTTTGATATCTATGGGTTCCAGACACTTGAAGCGTTTCGCTGCTATGGGCACCAAATAAACTTCTTGTTATGATAATCATGATGCTAAGTCAAACTCGACAACAATGTCCTCTCTAAACTCTCTAGGCAATCAAACTTAAAGGCTTAAAAGTTATCTACAGGTGTTGGAGATTCCTTCGAACTTAGAAGTAGAAATTGAAGCAGCTCCTGACACTTTAGAAGATGCCATATTTTTAAATTATTTGGAGGATTCGGTGGCTTCAAGGGTCAATGTGACCTATCTCCGTAGACTGTGCATTAAATACAGGATTACGTGTTAGGTTGTATGTGTCCCGACTTGCAATAATGGAGCTAATTCAGCTCCGAACGGATATACTGCTTGTAATAGACACATATGCTGGGCAGATTGCACTCCATCTTTTAATTCTTTCATTCAAAAATGCGACCTCATTTTAGATTGGCTTCGGCCTAGCTGCATCCGAACATCTTTGCATTTCTCCAATGTGTATATATGATATTCATTGAATTCTTGTATCGTGAACCAACTTTGGAGGACATCGTTCTTACTTTCAAGCAATAAAAGGGAAGCCTCTCGTGTACATTTCTTGAGTCAATCAGTAATTATCAAGCCATGACTAGTGCTTGGATAAGCTAAGTTCTTTCAAGAATGAGTGGTTTCATGTTCATAGCCCGCTTGGGTTTGCAGGACAATGGCTAGAAGGACATAAGTGTCATTTTACTCAATCTTGAGTGCTTTTATTCAAGTCGTACTTTGAACCTAGAAGTTCTCTAAATCCTGCAGGTAGCTACCCATGTTCTATTAGCGATAGTTATATAGGTAGTTGTTTAGCTCAAGAATATACCTATAATGGATAGAGCTGTTAGATCCCTTACTACCGATGAGCGCCTCTTAGACTTCGCTTTATTAGAAGAGGGTTATAGCATGGGACTGCTGAGAAACACCTAGGATAAAGTTACAAAAACGAGAGGCATCGTTGGGCATGGTTGTGACGAAGTTGTTCCAATCATTCCCCCAGTCAAAGAGGCTCAGGATGTCTCCTAGGTAGGCAAGGTGAGGAGCGATGCTAATGAGCCTGGTCGTGATGGTATGAGCTCAAGTGATGAGCTTGCAGTTGGATCCTCCCAAGACCCATAAATTCCTAATCAAGAAAAGAGAACCAGAAAAAGGCTCATTTATTAGCTTTGTAGAGGGCGGATCTCCAACAAATCCTGGGTCAACCTCTACTTTTACAGATCAATCTAGCTCTCGGCCTTCAAAAAATTTATTTGAGGGGCAATCGGGCATCCCAATTCTTGATGATGTTAGGAATTATGATTTTGCCAATTTCAGCTACTAGGGCTCCATTCCCATTCGATTTGGTGTTTGTGGGAGAGATTACTCTAGCTAGCATAGATCTAGTAAATAGTCCTTCGATGGGGGTGGACACTAGGATACTCCTGGTCACGTGCATTCACCGCACGACACTTTTTTATTTTAATTACTATGGTTCTTACGCACTTTCATTTTTTTGTAGCTTCAATGGGATGCTCTCGCATCTATGATCTGTTGAAGAAATCAATATATTCTCTACTGTTTTATTTTAGGCCATGTCGAGGCCCAAACTTCGATCGACAACACAACCAGAAGAGAGAAGGTCATGAAATAAGGGAAGGCCGGGACAAAAGCCACCACTCTAAAGATTCGTCATCCTAACATAAGTCAAAGTCTTAGTCTTCTCAACACAAGGGTGCCAATCCACAGCTACCGTCTACAGTAGTAGCAAGTTGCAGCTTCGTGTACCTACTCCGGCTACACTACCGGAGCAACATTCGGGTTCCTCTAGCACACAATAATATTTGAATGCCAGACTGGCCCGAGAAGTCTTGATACATCTTCTCATAAGTGAGGCAAACAGTCACTTTTAGCTCTAACTCCTCTTGATGCCATCATTGTAGAAAGTATGGCTGAGCTTAAGGCCATGCTTCCTAAGTTATGTTTTGATGAGTTCTAGTTAGTTCCTGCTTTGCATTTGATTCCCCTAGAGGCCAACAACATGGTGCTTCCTCACGTTAATAATGTCTAAGTGCAATATGGCACAATTTAACATGTGGCTGAGAGGGTTTCGAAGTGTCGATGAAAAGGAAGCACGAAATTGACCGCTTAACTCTTAAAGCGATTCTGATAAAGACATCATCAAACACTTGGATAACGAAGTCAAGGGGTTGAATACAAAGTTAATCGATGCTGCAAAAAGAGCCAGCGAATCTTTGAAATTAGTAGAACGTTTGACGAAAGTGCACCAAGCTGAACTGGACACCACACTTCGCCATAGTGATAATTTAGTGCTTGAAATAGATGTTTTGTGGAAAGAGAAGGACATGCTGAAAAAAGATAATGATGCCTTGGCCCTCCGTATTTGATAGTTGGAGGAGGAGCTTGGAAAGGAAAAACAAGAGAATCTTCAGGCTTAACAAGAGTCCTAACGATATTGCAAGGAAGCCATCGAGGCTCGCCTGACAAGACTGAGGTTGATAAACAACTTGCGCAAATAGAGACCCTCAAAGAGGAAGCTAGGGAGGCCGGTCGAACAGAGATAAAGATTAACTTTGACCCTTGTTGATATATTACAATGCAAGCATCCTAATGAATTGCAACCTTTGCTTTCTTAGAGAGGGATATCTCGAGTCGCTAGTTGAAGCTTAGGACTATATTTTTGAGTTGAAAAAGAAATCTCTTGGTGGTGCTATGGTTGATAAAGAGCAGCTTATGCGCGAAAAATTGCATGATGAATAGCCTGACGAACTCAAGGCTACCTGGATTAGTTTACTCTATAACCTAGCAATCATCAAGAAGGGGAGGGATAGCTACGAAGCCTCCTGGTCTAGATCTTAAGACTATCTCACAAGTTTGGCAACTGGTGCCTCAACATCTCATTTCCCTGAAAAGGAGATACGCTATTATACAAATCATCCTGAAATCCACAAATACTTTAGGTTTTCTCTAATCCTTAAAGGCAACAGTCCAACTTCGATCAAGGCCAATCCGACGAAGGTATATCTATTACCTCCCTGGCGTTTGAGAAGGTTTACATCTTGGGCATGAAAGTCATGGGCTCAGCCATTAAACTTTGTGAAATTGCAGGTCTGTTCGCATTTGTACATGCTTCTGGTGGTAAACCATCCTAAGAAAGCAGGCACCGACCATGAAGTCTATAGTGGTTTCCACTTCATAGAAGGTCCCAACCATTTAATCCACTAAGAATCCCAGCCCGGATGTTGAATATGCTGGGGCTTTGAATGAAGAAAATGCTGATGATCAATAGGCCATGAATGTGATAGATGACGTCATGTTGACCTATGCCCCTAAGCATATAGATAAACATAGATTGAAAGAGCATATTGAAAAGGAAGTGCTAGATAAGCAAGTCAAGAAGGAGCATGCCAAGGTAGATATCACTCCACTCCAAATCATATGGACTGGCAGTATGGTCCCTAAAGATATTGACCTTTCCACATACCAAAGTGAGGCTACTTTTCCTTCTATCTCTAGAAGCATTCCAGCTAAAAGTGGCAAGGATGGAGGAAGTTCAAAGAGGAGAGGCAAGGGTGAGGGCTGTAGCCAGTCTATCCCAAAGAAGCTCAAAAGGGACAAGAAATAACCGTCGAATCGGCTTAGGTTATGTATAGCTACGTAGCTAGTTTCTTTTTGTTGGTCATCATTGTGCGGGTAAGGTCCACGCTTTTTGTTTCTAGCTTTAGGAATAAATTTGTACCTAGCTTTCCAACTTTTTTTTGTAACAACATTTTTCGTTTTAGTTTATTTTTCCTTTGAATTTTTTTAATGTTCGAACTGTTATAGTTTTCAGTCAATGTACTTATAATTTATCACTTGCCATTCAAGTTGCATTGTCTTTCTATTGCCCATTGCTTTAGGTGCAGAACCAACTAATCTGTTAACAAGATTTCTTATCAACACTCCAAAGTGATTTTAAGAAACATGGATACTCTTTCGGAGAACAAATGGCATGATACCCTTAAGAATTGTCATGAAATTTGACTTACTTATGAGTAAGCCTAGAACCCGACCTTCCAATGTCATTGAAAGGTTTAGTCCTTGAATTAAGGAACCTTGCATCTTAGTTGAACTAGGATGAGATCACTTAAAAAAATTTCTTTTCGGTTAGTTGAACTTCCTTGAGTTAATCCTTTAATGGCTAGTTTTGATCTTTTCGAAACGTTAAGGAGATAGCCTTTCTTGGGATCAAGCTGGAAATGATATACTTTGGTGGATATGAAGTTGGTTTCGACTTTGTCGAAAGGTTAGCTCACTTATATGAAATAGGCTTCAACCTTGTCGAAGGGTTAAATCACTAAGTTAATTGTTTCCAGAAAGTTACAGCAAATTTTGAGCCAATTGAGTTGTCAACCCTGTCGGAAAGAACCCTTCAGTGGGTTTGAACTTGGAAAACAAGAGTAAAGCCAACAAAAGTTTACCAAACAGTAAAAAATCAACACAACTCAAGACTTCCCTTTATATGCAAGAAAATTTTTATTTTATTAAATTCCCAAATCGACACCCAATTAGGGTTATAATGCTTTGTCTAAGAAGAGTAAATTTTTAGAAGGAGAGAAAAAGGAACCCCAAAACATGGCCCCTTGGGTCTTATTAATAGATGCAGGCAGCCCCCATTTCGACTCCATGCTCTCGACCGGGTCGGAAGGTCCCCCTTTTATATGCATCTATGATCCTTTTGACTTTGTCGAAAGGTTTTCCTCTTGCCTTCATGAACCTTTCGAATTTGTCGAAGGATTTTCCTTCTATATATGGTTGTGAACCCTTCAACCTTGTCGGATGTTTTGCTCTTCACTTGATTATATGACCTTTCGACCTTGTCGAAAGGTTTACTCTTCACATGAATGTTGTCGAGAGCCAGGCTTCCTTCTAATGTTGTCGAAAGATTGTCTTCCACTCTTTTCTGATTTATGAGTGTTGCTTTCTTCATAAAACCTTTCAAGGTTATCGAAAGATATCCTAGATGTGTTTTAATCGGTTCGAAAGGCTTGCTATGCTTTCGAAAAGGCGCCATGGAGTTGCTCACACTTGCTTTGACTTCTTCATTCTCTTTGAAAGGTAATAACTCTCTTGATACTGAGGAGTGGAACCTTTTGACACCTTTGAATGGTTTAGGCTGTTAAATTTTGGTGATTGCATCCCTTTGACTTCTTCAAAAGGTTTAGTTTGAGCTTCTATTCCTTAGTCTTTGTTGAAGGACTCGTCGACCAAATTGAAAGGTGAATTTTTGGTGTAACATTTGTCCCTCCCCCCATTCGAAGGGATGCTCTTGACTTTCCAAGTCATCTTTGTCAAAAGCTATAAATATTCCCACCTCTTGGCTTTCCTGCGTTGATCTAGGACATCCATTTTAATTTTATAAAACGGTTGAGAATTTGGATGAATTTTCTTATAATGTACGCTTCTTCTCTTTCTTCCTTTTTTACCTGCGATTAAAATTATCATGCATAAGTAAAAGAATTCTTCGAAACTTCTCAGATTTCGCCTTATAACAACAAGGTAATTTCTCAAATTCGATTCATAAGTCTTAGATTAATCTCTATTCTTGCTAGTTTTCAATAAAATTTCCAGTTTTCTAAACCCCAAAATTGAAACTCAACTTTAGTTTGGTTTTTTGAAATTTTTTCCTCCTAAATCGGTTTTTTAGACCAAAAAATGTCATCGTTGCCATTGGACTTTGAGGTTGGTGGTGTTTGATAAAGGGAGTTAACTTATCGTGTTTAGCTTTTAATCCAAAGTCTTTGATTTTTGCCTTTTGTTTTAATCCTATGTTTCCGACTTATTGATAATTTCTTACCTTTTTCGAAATTTAATTAGATCAATTTCAAATGAAATCCATTTTGTTAATAGGTATAATTTACTTGTTCTTCAAGAAAAATTAGAAAATTGGAGTCACAATCGGGTTTGGGGTTGGTTAAACCCGATGTGATTACTCGAAAGCCTCTTGTGCAATTTCATAGCATAAAATGTCCTTTCAACCCCTTGAAAGAGATTGAGGTGACACCGATGGATTTACCTTCTAAGCACCTTTTAATGGAGTCGAAAGGTAATGTGATGCCAAATTTTCCAACATTGTCGAAAGGATATGTAGTTGAATAGTGTAAATGTAACCCTTCGACAACGAGCTCTTGACTAGGTTGAAGAGTTTCAAACCTTTCAACAAGGTGAAAATTGTTCAAACTTTGATTTGGCTCTACCCATCTTTGTCGAAATATTTATAATACTCTTGATTTTAACCTAAAACCTTTCGACTTCAATGGGTAGGACATGTTTTGACAATTTTGACCAGACCTTTCGACAACATTAACAATATCAATATTTTTAACTCAAGAATTTTAAGGTCTTGGTTTTGACCATGTCGAAACGTCTTGCCGCCTAGCTTATGTTATACTTAAAGTGTATTCAAGCTTCCATGTAGCTTTCGACATTGTTGAAAGGTGATGAATGGATTAATGTTCCATTTCTTCCTTTCGACTTTGTCGATAGCTTAAGGAATTTAAATTATTATTTGCTGTTTAGGACTTCCAATAATTTTCAAGCACGGTGGTTAAGGTTGGTATCATTGTCCTTCTGACATTGTTGAGAGCTTGAATTGCTAAGCTTTGGACACTGTTGAAAGCTTGAGATATAAACCTTTCGACATTGTCGAAAGATTGAGCAATAAATCTTTCGACATTGTCGAAAGCTTGAACTATCAAGTTTTTTTGATTTAAAATTTTATGCCTTTTTTATGACTTTGTGCATGTTTTCACACTTAGGCTATTTAAGAAAACTTATTTTTTCAGGACTCATGTTTTCTTTCTAAACTCGCAAACAAATAGGAGATTTAACAAAAACATTTTCACCCAGTTGAATCATGTTCTCTCCAAAGTTGAAGCCATTGCTAAGCATTATTCCGTAGAAACTCAAAAATAAGTCAATGCTATTCTTAAAGACTTTGGTGTTATTCAGATCTACGCTATCCCTCCTTGACCAACTGATACCATTGACATGCCTACTGAAGGGTACTTTGCTTACACGGCCATCCACATATAGCAGGATGGATTTCTTCCATTTCTTGAGTTCCTGATCTCATACTTGTCTCATGTTGGAGTTGCTACAATACAACTATCCCCAAATGTGTACACTCGTCTTCTATCTATGGAAATACTAGCATTGAAATCTGGAAGTCCTTTGCTTAATGCCGATGTTCTAAACTCATTGACCAAGTTGGTAAGGTTAAGTAATATTAACAAGTATATTTACAAAGTTAATGTTGTTAGTTCATGGGATGATGGTTTTGACGGCAACAACCTTAGGGCTTGTTATAAATGTAAATACTAATATTCTTGTCTAGATATATATGTATGTGCAAGATATATATGCATGTACTACAGAATAAAGACTGTACAATATAGAGATTCAAGACTGACGAATTCAAGATTTAAGAAATCAAGACTGAAGACTCATGAGTATCAAGAGTTTAGGATATCAAGATAATTAATGGAGTCTAAATTTATGTTAAAACTTCATAATAGCACTAAAATATTTATTCGGATTTTAATTGTGCAATGGAATCCACCTTCTGCTTTGGTAGAGGGATAGAACCCACGACCTCTTTAGTGGGATGGAACCCACAACCTTCTCTAGTGGAATGGTATCCACGAAATTTCAAAATTACTTATTTCAAATATTTTTTCCAAAAACCTTTAATAATTCATCTCTCTCAGTTTAAATATTTTAGTCTTAAACGATTTTATTATCTTTTGTATTTGATTTCACAAATCATCTCTTGTTTTCAAACAATCTCCTAGTTTTAATATTATAAGCTTCAAGCCTCAAAAATATATTATATACTTAGTTTTTAATATTACTTCAATAATATAGATTATACATTTTTAAGATTACTTTTTAAATCCTTTTTTTAAGTTTGAACTATGCTCAAATGGTTTATAATCTTCAGAAATTATTTTGACAAGTTTTAAAAATTAAATCTCTTTAAAAAAAATCAATTTTCAAATTTTACTAGGGCATGATGACATACCCCATCCCTCCATGTCGACATGGTAGCCGTAGAATTTAAAATTAAAATTTTCAAATGAAGTGTCTATTCATCATAACCTTTCATGAATGGACATGACTGTTCTTTTCCTATGAATACTAGTTGTTTTTAATGAATTTTATGTTAGTTTTTCTTCATTTCTTCACTCCTTATCCACTCAAGTATTCCCTTATATTTTAAAAAACTCTACCAAAATGCTAATTGAACCAAACTTGATCATCTCTTATTTGATTCTCTGACACTCCTTCTCAAAGGTCTTAGTGCTATTCGGAGTTATAGGATCATTTATACTCAAAGAAGTGTATCGAATCTCTCTATCTATCAAAGTGATATTGGAAACAGTGTGCTTGTGGCCTGTAAATCAATTGGGTGTGATTGTGGCTTGTAAATCAATTGGGTGCGATTGTGGCCTGTAAATCAATTGGGTGCTATTGTAGACCGTAAATCAATTAGGTGATTTTCAAGCCTGGTTAAATCAAGAGAGTTTTCCCTAGAGTCAGAGACAAGATGGTGTATCACATGGCCTTGAAATCGAGGTCGTAATATCGAAATTATATTTGAAAACAAATCTGCATAAGAAATTATGTGGCACTAGATGTATGGTAACTTTGAACCAGTATAAAATTCCGATGTGTTCTTTCCCTTACTTCTTTTCTTTACTGTTGCATCTGTGTCTGATTCTGTAGTTGTTTCTATGTTTGTGAATTTGATCTATATGGGTTTAATTTGAAAAGATGTCAAAAAGATTCATAAAATTAATTAAACACTACTCACCTCCTCTAATGTTAATTCTACCTTATGATTTTTAATCTGCATTTCCTACATTTGGTATTAGAACATTGGTTTCAAAAGTTATCATAATCTGAATTTTGAAAAAGTGTAAAATGGCAATTTTTGGTGATGTTGTAAACACTATTTTAAAACTATCCATACCATCATTGTTTCATTAAGTCTGCATATTGTTCTTATAGAAAATCAAGTTGTCTACCAAATTGGTGTGTTATGCAGGAATAGAGTGTTATATGGCTTTTGATGAATCAACACTCAATGGACAAATGGTGCAAATAAAGAAAAATAAATGGTTACTTGACAGTGGATGTTCGAGACACATGATTGGCCATCTGGAGATACGGAATGACATAATCTATGAAGATGGAGGACTGGTCAACTTTGGAGACAATTCAAAAGGATATGTGATTGGCATCAGCAATGTCAGTAACTCTAAAACTCCTACTATTTCTGATGTTATATTAGTTAGGAATCTAAAACACAACTACCTTAACATAAGTCAACTATGTAACAAGGGCTAAAAATTAAATTTGAAAAGAATAAGTGTCACATCGAAGATAACAAATCAAATATTATCTTTGAAGAAATTAGAAAGAAAAATATTTATTATCAGTATGAAAATCTCAAATGATAACCTATGTCTTTTGGCTAATACAAGTGACCCTTGGATTTGACATAAAAGATTTGGGAATTTGAATTTCAAATTCTTAACTAGACGTTCAAAACTTGATTTAGTAAGAGGTCTCCTTAAAATGGATTTTAAAGTAGAAAGTATATGTGACGCTTATCAATTAAGAAAATTTAGAAAGAGTTCATTTAAATTGAAAGATATGATTTCAACTTCAAAACCTCTTGAGTTATTTTATTTAGATCTGTTTGGTCCATCTCAAATTCAGTCAATAAACAGTAAATATGTTTTGGTAATTGTAGAGGGTCAATCTAGATTTAAATGGACAGTTTTTCTAAAACTTAAAAGTGATGCTTTTGACTTATTTAAAACTTTTGCAAAAAGAATTCAGAAATAACTTTCTTTAAAAATTAAAACTATTCGTAGTGATCACGGTGGAGAATTTAAAAATGAAAATTTTGAGAATTTCTATAATCAAAAGGAAGAACTCATAATTTATTCTTTCCAAGAAATCCACAAAAAATGGAGTGGTAAAGCATAAAAATATGATGATTCAAGAGTGTGCAAGAACTATGCTTTTAGATAGTAAATTACCAAGAATTTTTGGGCTAGTATTCGCCACAGCTTGTTATATTTTGAATAGGATTTTAGTTAGATCTCTAACCAATAAAACACCATATGAACTTCTTTTCAACAAGAAACCAAAGGTATTTTATTTTAAAGTTTTTTGAAGTAAATCTTTCATTCTAAATACAATGGATAATTTGGATTAATTTGATCCTGTATCCAACAAAAGAATCTTTATTGGATATTCTGAAAGAAGTAAAGGATATAGGGTTTTCAATTTAAAAACTAACACCATTGAAGAAACAATGCTTGTACCTTCTAATGAAAATTTCAAAGATTATGTTCAAATAAATTATGAAGATGATTTTTTTACCTTAAATAAGAATCGGATGAGATAAATTGTGAAACAATTCATCCTAATAAAAAGATCAGGCTTTTAAAAGATCATACTATAGAAAGAGTACTATGAAATATTGAATCTTTTGTTAGAACTAGAAATCAACTAAAAAAGATGAGTAATGTAGCTTTTATATCAATACTAAATCCAAAAATCCAAAGGAAGCATCATCTGATGATTCATGGATTCTTGCTATGCAAGAAGAACTAAATCAATTCATCGAAAATGATGTATGGGAACTTGTTCCTATACCCAGGGAAAAAACTATAATAGGAACTAAATGGATTTATAAAAATAAAATGATGAACAAGGGAGGTCGTTAGAAATAAAGCTCGGTTAGTCATGCAAGGTTATTATCAAGAGGAAGGAATAGATTATGATGAAAGCTATGCAACCATAGCAAGATTGGAAGCCATTGGAATTCCACTTGCTTTCGCAAACCACAACAATTTCAAACTATTTCAAATGGATGTCAAAAGTGCAATTTTAAATGCTTTTGTTAAACAAGATGTTTATGTTGAACTACCCCCACTTTATGAAAAAGAAAAGTTTCCAAATCATGTTTAGAAATTAAAGAAAGTTTTATATGGTCTGAAACAAGCTCCTAGAGCCTGGTATGACAGTCTAAGATCTTACCTATTATAGTCACATTTTGAAATTGTAAAGTAGATAATACTCTTTTTACTGAAAAAAGCAAAAATAATATCCAATTAATACAGATTTATATAGATGATATAATTTTTGGATCAACAAACAATGAAATGAACAAAATGTTTTCTAAAATAATGAAAAAAGAGTTTGAGATGAATCATACGGGTGAACTTACTTTCTTTTTAGGATTGCAAATAAAACAGTTAGATAGTGGTATTTTCATTAGTCAAGCAAACTATGCTAGGGATCTAATTAGTAAGTTTTGTATGACCACAGCAAGTGTAAAACCCACTCCCATGGAAACCAGTGAAGCCTTAAATAAAGAAGACATGTCAAACGATGTTGATCAAAAATATACGGGGGAATGATTGGATCGCTACTCTATATAACTGCGAGTGGGTATGATGTCATGCATAGTGTCTTTCTCTGTGCAAGATACCGATCTCAACCCAAAGAAACCCATTTAAAAGCTGTTAAATATATCCTAAGATATATTAAACACTCTTTATACTATGACATATTTTACCCTAAAAGTGATTCGTTTGATTTAATCTCACATTGTGATCCTGACTACGCTGGTTGTAAATCAAACGAAAAAGTACAAGTGGAACTTGCCACTTTTTAGGACATTTTCTAGTTTCTTGGTTTAGTAAAAAGCAAAATATTGTCTCACTATATACAATTGAAGTTGAATATATCTCTGCTGCTTTGGGTTGTTCTCAAGTTATCTATATGCAATAGACCCTAAACAATTTTGGATTAATATTTCCAAATCACAAATTTATTGTGACAATACAAGTGCAATAAATTTATATAAAAATCCTACTAATCGTGCCAAAACCAAACATAGTGATATTAGAAATCATTTTCTCAGCGATAATATAAGTAAAGAGATTATTTCTCTTGAATCTACCAACACTAAGAATCAAATAGCTTATATTCTAACCAAACCCTTGAATCAATCAACCTTTACTAAATTTAGAAGAGAACTAGGTATTTCCTCTATAACTGAGATATAGAATATAGATATAGTAACATATATATTTAAATAAAT
The DNA here is from genome assembly GCA_030765085.1 of Allium cepa. Classification (NCBI taxonomy): domain Eukaryota; kingdom Viridiplantae; phylum Streptophyta; class Magnoliopsida; order Asparagales; family Amaryllidaceae; genus Allium; species Allium cepa. The sequence continues at coordinate 696,873,858 of CM060937.1, read as the reverse complement.
AAAGAACCATAAGGATGTCGGTATACCCTTTCCCCCATATCGACATACAATGGTAAAATTAAAATTTTGATTTTCCCTCTAAAATTAGTTTGTTAGTAATATATTCTCTATATTTCAAATTCTTCTATCTTCCACTTCATTTCTCTTCTGAGATTATAAAATGATGGCCTTCTCTCCTGAATCAAAATAAAATGCGACCATTTCTTTCCCTTCTCCTAATGCTGGTCCTTTCAACGAACTACCCTGGCCTGAGTTATGAAGACAGAGGAAATTTTGAAGGACTATCTACAAATGAGGATTAAGTTGCAAGTCATGCAAAAAAAGATGGAAAAGGACTAGGAGAAACAAGGCAAAATCCTTAGGAGTTTGTACAAATTTTTAATGGATAATCATGTGTACCCAATCCTGATTGAAAATGACTCCTCTAAGATTCATATTCATAATCCATTAGAGGAAAACGATGAAGAAAAAGAAGAAGAAGAAGCACAAATGGACGAAGACGATAAAGTTATTTGCGGTGGAGAAGTTTGTTTTGACAAAGATGGTAATTTGGTCAAACGATGTGGAAACTTTTGTCTCCTTTACCCTAATCGTTCGATTCACAAGTCACCATTATCAAAGACTTTCGTTAGATTGTTTTTATGTTAACGTTTTATATATTTTGTATATTTGTATATATTTGTGTTTATATGTGTAAGATAACAACATAATAAAATTATATTGATGTTTCGCTTAATTATACTTCGTTATTAGTATTTAGTTCCATAGTATTAGTTTAAGGGGGAGTTATGTAGTTTGTGTTTAGTTTTTTTTTATGACAAAGGGAAAGAATTATAAAATAAGGTTAGATAGGCTTAGATTAAAGGGGAATTATAAGATTAAAGAGGAGTTGTTGGAATAAGGGGGAGTCGGAGTATCGAAGTTTGTGGAGAAGATTTTTCAAACAAAGGTCGCCATCATCAAAAAAGGGGAGGTTGTTAGTTCCTGGGATGATAGTTTTGATGTCAACAACCTTAGGACTTGTTATAAAATATAATGCTAATATTCTTGTGTTTGTGTGTATGTGTGTGTGTATATGGAGGATATATATGCAGGTACTGAAGAATGAAGACTGTACAGTATAGAGAATCAAGACCAACGAATTCAAGATCGAAGAAATCAAGACTGAAGACTTATGAGTATCAAGAGTTAAAGTGTTCAAGATATAAAGATAAGTAATAGAGTCTAGATTTATGTTAAAACTTCATAATACAAAGAAAATGTTTATTTAGGTTTTAATTGTGGAATGGAATCCACCTTCTCGTTTTAAAAGAGGGATGGAACCCACGACCTCTTTAGTGGGACGGAAACCATAGAATGGAATCCATGAAGTTTTCAAAATAATTTATTTGAAATATTTTTCCAAAAACTTTTTAAAATTCATCTCTCTCAGTTTAAATATTTTAGCTTTAAACTTCTTTTTTTACCTTTTATATTTGATTTCCAAAATCATCTTGTGCTTTTAAAATATCTACTGGTTTTAATATTATAAGCTTTAAATCTCAAAAATATATTCTATACTTAGTTTTTAATATTAATTTTATATTATAGATTATATATTTCTAAGATAACTTTTTAAATTTTGTTTTTATGTTTAAACTATATTTAGAATAGTTTAAATGCTTTAGAAATTATTATGACAAGTTTTAAAAAGAAAATCTCTTTTAAAAACAAAATTCAATTTGCAAATTTACTAGGGAATTTCGGCACCCCATCCTCTCATATCGACATGGTAGCCGTAAAATTTGAAATTCAAATTTTCTAATGAAGTCTATTCGTCATAACCTTTCATGAATGGACATGATTGTTGTTCTTCTATAAATACCATTTGTTTTCAATGAATTTTAAGTTAGTTTTTCTTCATTTCTTTGCTCCTTCTTCTCCACTCAAGTATTCTCTTATATTTTAACAACACTCTGCCGGAATCTAAGGTGAATCAAACTTGATCATCTCTAGTTTGAGTCTCTACCACTCTCTCTCAAAGATCTCAGTGCAATTAAGAGCTATAGGATCATTTGTAATCAAAGAAGTGTATCGAGTCTCTTTATTGATCAAAGTGATATTGGAAATGGAATGATTATGGCCCGTAAATCAATTGTTTGTAACTGTAGCCCGTAAATCAATTAGGTGATCTTGTAGCCTAGTTAAATCAAAAGAGTTTGCTATGGACTCGAAGAAAGGAGGATGTATCTTGTGGCCTTGTAATTGAGGTTGTAATATCGACATTATATTTGAAAAGAAATCTACACAAGAAATTGTGTGGGACTAGATGTAGGGTAACTTCAAACTAGTATAAAATTTTAGTGTGTTCTTTCCTTTAATGATCTTATTTGCTATTTCCATCTCTGTTTGATTCTGTGATTGTTTCTGTGTTTGTGAATTACATCTATTAGGGTTTGATTTGAAAAGATTTCAAAAAGATTCACAAAATTAACCAAAAACTTTCACCCTTCCCACCCTCTGGTGTTAATTCTGCCTTAATATCCATAATCTGCATTTCCTACAAATGTATATAATAAGCTAATATCAGATAGCATCAATAAGTTCGAGGAATGGGAGAATCAATTTTTCTTCGTCGAGTACTTTGCTCATGTTCACGGGACTTTTTCCTTCCCTCATAAGTCTACTTTAATAATTTCTTTGCTTTACTCTACGTTTTCCATTAACTATTCTTTGACCTTTTTTGGGTGAATCTTCCAAGAAACTCGGTGATGCAGACAAGAAAACCATTGATTCTTTAATAGCCGCTTCAAAGCAACTTGGGAGAAGGTTGAGGCTTTAACCCCTTCGAATTTAATAAAGCATTCCTTACTGCTTCTTGGCTAGAGGATCCTAGGAACTCCTCCTTTGATCATGGACTCTTCTCTTGGCAAGCACTTCCTTTCCTTAGGCTATGCCGAGCACTTCACTTTAATGTCGCCTAGTAGTGCTAACACTTTAGGTATATTATTAGTTTAGTATTTTTCATCCTTGTCTCTAGAATTCTTTGAATTACTTTTACTGATTTTATATCCGCTTGAATTTGTTTTAGCTCCCTCCAAGGCCATTGTATCTTCATGTAGTGCTGCCCCTCCTCCCTCATCTTCGTAAGTAACATCGATCTTGGTGGCTTTCTCTAAATCTAAATGATCTTTTAAGAAAAAACTTACGGAGCCTTCTGAAGATGCTCCTCCAGTGATAATTGCTAAAATCATTGATGTGGAGGCAAAGGAAGAGTGCATGTCTCTTGAAAAACTTTCAAAGAGCCCCATCGTCGATGTCTCCAAAGTTAAAATGGAGCAAACTCCACCTGCTCTGGCACCCTTTCTCACATTAGTATCTTGACTCCCCAACTGCACTAGCGCAAATGTAGCTTACTCTATGGCGACTCCTTCTAAGACGTAAATTCTTCCAGATTCGTCATCTTCTACTCCTCCGTTGACCAATTTTGATGAACTTATTGAGCTGATCTTACATTTAGAATATTTTACTTCTTCCTCTTCAACATCATTCAATCAAGACTTGGTAGAATATTATCGCTCTCTGCTGGAGCAACAAATATTGTCAAGCTCTCACCCAATTGATCCTACAATCACCGGATTTTCTCTAGTCGCTAACTCGTGTTACACTCCTTCTTGTTCCAGATTTCTAGGAGCACCAGATTTTTTCTTATCGCTAACTTGTATTACAGTCCTTTTTATTCCAGATTTCTAGGAGCTGGATTGCTCTAAATGATCATGTTTCAAGGCTTTCAGGTTGATCCTCCAAGCAGGGATGAAGCTGACCTATAAATGGAGAGGCAAGCTCACCAACTCACCACCGATGGAAAATTTACAACAGAGCTAGCTCTAAAGGGCTCAAAAGCTGAGAAAGCTCGCATGGTAGCCAAGAATATTTTATTAGCAGATAAATTCACAAGGACCAGAGCATCACTCAAACTGGCTACTCGTACCCTCTCCGACGTCAAGAAGTGTAACGACCCGTAAATTTTCGATAATTAAAATAGGTAATTTAATAAGATTTCGTGATTTAGTGTTAGAAAAAAATTGCAAGTCGTTTGGAAAAATAATAACTAGAATGAAATGCAACAAGATTTTATCTAAGTTAATTATTTATGAATTGAATAAAATCCCAAAATCAATCGAAATGATATGTAGTCAAAGGTAATTGAATGAATTTGTATTGTATAAGTAATTGTGACGCTTGTTTGTAAATAATAAACTTATAAGTAATTAACAGTTAACGGCGATAATTATTTAAGTTACCTATTCATTTAGTTAGTCGAATTGAATTTATGAACCAATTGAAATTGAAATGAAAGTTCATATATTAGTTTAGTGCATTATCTCTAACTGTTGCTTAATAATAATGTAAAGTTCATTTGATGTAATATAGTAAATCGACTGATAATGACATTCTATTTAAAAATCCAATAATGAAATCCGTCAAATATTGAACAATTAAATTGTTTAAATTTAATATTTGGAATCTATTGAATTAATCGAATAACGGGAATTGAATAACTGTTTTAATGAAAATGGTTGTTCTATAATTTGAATTGCTTAAATTTTATAAGTTCGTTTGAATATTTCAAAAGATAGTGATTTAAGAATAATCAAATTTGTTTAAATTTAATATTATAAATGTTTGAATAATTAAATTCTGAATTTGATATGATTAATTTGATATTGAAATTTAATATATGAAAATAGAGTGAATAATTGAAATTTGATTTAATATGATTCAAATTGGTTTCCAAAGTGAATGTAAGTTATATCGGGATTATAATGTAGTTAACAAGATTTTAAAATTGGAATTTATTGGATAATTGAATAACGGGTTTAATATAATTAAAAATGATTTGTAAAATTTTATTTTATCATATTGTAGTTATAGTGATGTTATAGAACTTTTAAAACTGAATTTAAAATTTATTTGTGAAAATTGAATATTTTAATATTTAATTATCGATTGAAAAATAGCCAATTTTTGAACAGTCTCAGAATTGGACGAAACTAGTTCCATTGGATGCGTAATAGTTAGTTATTATCGGATTTCAATTTTCGTAGCAATCGGAGTTGTCGTTTGACCGTGGCAGCTAGAAACGCGTTGAAATTATTTTAATATTAATTTGGCGAGTTAAAATAGTCATTTTTCAAACGGTCTTGGATTTCAACAAAACCAGTTTCATCGGATCCGTAATGTGATATTATTGTAAGATTTCAAATTTCGCGTCAATCGGATTTACCGTTTGTCCGGGGCAAGCCGAAACGCCTAGAAAACCGTTTAATCGATTTAATTTTTAAATCGATCGTTTATTGTCATATCTCGCACAGATGATCGAATTAGCTCCCGAAACCTGTTCCATTGTGTCCGAAACGCGGGATAAACCCTAGAAACGCCGGTCACCGCGCGTAAATCAGAGTTTGGAAATTCCGGAATGAATAGTGTTCGATATTTCTTATAAATAGCCCCCCTTTTATAAATAAAAAAAAAAATAGGGTTTAAACCCTAGCTGCCGTCCTCTAAACCGAAGGCCAGAAAATCGTTTCGTTCTCCTCCTCTTATCTTCAAATCCGTTCATCGATTCAACAAACCTTCAACATGAAAAATGTAGAGCATCACGAGACGAAGGTAATCAACGGCTGTGATCGGAAAACTCGCGGTGGATCGACCAGAAATTGCTCAAGATGGCCGACCGTTCTTCATGTTTTTCGAGAGCTAAGAGGGCACCGGGTCTGACAGGTCTTGGGCCGAAGGTTGCTCGTTGTCGTGGCTTTGAAGTGGCACTCGTGGATCGTCGTCTAGTCGCGAGATGGAGGAGCATAAATTCAAGTGATGTAGGCGGCTTTGGGTTCTTGCAAACTGCGCACGAACGCGTGATGAAGAAAGGCGTGTGTGGCCCAGATCTAGGGCTTTAGAAATGAGCGGCCGAGATTAAAGGTTGATTAAAATAAAAATGAAATGTAAATTAATATGGATATATTTAATCGTATAATGTTTAAAACTCTGTAACTATTTCATACGAGGTCGGAAAATTACGAAACAAGTTGCGTTGTCTTCGTTTTGACGAGCACTACGCTATGGAATTGGATTGGAGTCGTTTGGAGCTAGTGAAAATTTCGGGTAAAATTAAACGCTCGTTTAATTTTTTTCGAAATAAAACGCTGGAACTGCATTGAAATCAAGGTGAGTGTTTTAACGCTCACAACGTACTAAATATCTTTATGCTAGTTAAATTGACATTATGAAGTGTTATGTTTTATTTGTCGTTGTTTGATAAAATTTAATTGTCATATAGATTGTCATTTGAATTAACCGTTGAAAATTAATTTGACAGATAAATTGAAATTGAAATTGAATTGCGATTAAATTGCCTAACATTGATAACTATGAAATTGCCATGAATTGTATTGCCTATTGGATGATGTATGTCGATGGATGTTATTGGTTGATAGTTAAATGGTTGGATGTTTACTTGCTTATATATAACCTGTTATGCATACATATGACACCGTGATTTGATTTAAGTGATATATATTCATCCCTGACATTTAATTGAAATAACTAATCACTTGGCCATAGGATAGAAAATTATACACGGACACCGGATCGGCTAAATTAATAATTTTTAAAATCGTCGATTTGAAATTTATTTAAATGTTTTGATTTAAAAGTTATAAATAGAAATCAATTTATAGAAATCGAATTTGTCGGAAAATTGAGTTTGGAATGTTGAAATAAATTTTAGTTAAAAGAAATTGGTAAATAATTTAAGTTGAGACTTTAAAATTTAAAATTTGGATATGATTGAATTTCGAAAATTTATTTATTTTTACGATTGAACATTATTTGAGCTTGAGTATTACTAAGTAAAAGCGATATAAAAAGATAGTTTGAAATCGAGCTTGAAATTGAATCATATTTGTAATTGGGTTTTAAATTTGAATATTGAAAGATAATTTTGTTAAGTATTATAAATTGATATTTTGAATAATCAAGCTAAAAATCGATATAAATTGAAATTGCATAAATTGAAGGTGAATGTAAAATTGAATAAATTTGAAGTCAAAGTTGGCATTGAATTGAATTGAAATCGAAATTGAATCGGTAAAACGGAAATTGAAATTTGTTTTGAATTGGGAAGTTATAATTGAAATGGTTTGGTTTTGAAGCTATTTTATTTTGTTTTCCAAATTACTCTGTTATATAAACTATCTTTAAATACTTAAACTATTTTAATCTATTTTAAATCTACTTAACCCAATTTAAATTATTTTAAACTAATTTATCTATTTCAAATCCATTTTAAGATTTTAAGTATTTTAACTATTTTAATTATTTAAAACCACTTTTAAAACTACTTAAAACTATTTTCTAAAATTCCAAACTGGTTAATAAGGTGAAATGTTTAGGTTTAAATCTCGAATTTAAATACGAATTGGGTTAAATGAAGTTGCAACCTAAATTGAAATTCGAAATGATCTTGAAATTGAAATGAGATATTAAGGCGAAAAATGATTTTTGAAACGAAACCTTACATTTTAAATAGATGCGATGATATTTGAAATGGATTTGATTTTGAAGCGAATATGATATTTTGATATCAATTATGAATCGATTTGAAATGTAAAAGAGCCAACGGTGTAATAATACGTAGTTATTAAAGAGACCGGGATCAGATATGGACATACTCTCTGTCGATACCGAAAACCACTTTAATAACAATTATACGCGGAGTGTTGATCCAGAATGAAGTGGATGGCTTGGCGAACGCGTTGACTGAAGAAAGAGAACGATACTGGATGACCCCTGACATGACTAAAATAGGAGCCGCGCCGGGCCATCGAGGTTCGCCACTCTAGCGGACACGCTTCTTCGATACCATTTCTATTACATTTGTGATGCGATTTGGGTGCACCCCTTGATTTGGGAGTGTTGTTTCGCGATGTTGGGGTGGCTGCTGGCTATGCCCAACATCAGTCCGGATCACGCAACTACTAGTATCCTAGTTGGTATCGCCTCATGTACCTTGTCATACTGATTATCCTATTCGCGACCACTACGTTATGCTTTGTGTTATACCTATGGAGTACCCTCTGATAACCACCAGCTTACGGTGGGGCTTACGGTGCTGTATAGACTATGGCATTATAAAAATGTGTTAAGGGGGATTATGGTAACGCCTTAACGCTATTTTGATACTTTATATTACTGATAGACATTATCTACTTAGCGTTTATTACTATATAGTAGATAGTTTAACGGATCCTTAGGAGATGGAAAATCCCGTAACATCTCTTGAGTTATTGCACGCACGTTGACACTGGATATGAGATGTCAAACCCCGTAAACATCTCTGACGCCGTTACACTCATATTTATTTACGATTGATTTAATTTTCATAAGGATATTTTAGTCCTGACTCGAGTGTTTTGTCTTTTCATTACGCTCGGGTCAGTCCTGTGTTTTTCAGATTTTTGAAGACCTATTCTGGAGGATGAAGACGAAGATTGGGTATACTATTACTATTATTACCCTTGCATCATGCTATCTGCTGCATTATTTTATTTGTTCTGTTGAATATGTATAACTCTGATAAATATTGTATAAATAATGATCCAAGTATAGTAAACAACTTCATGAACTGTTTATTTGATTATTATATTTTATCGTTCCGCTGCAAGATTCTGTGTTGTTTCCTTTCCTTTATTTCTCTTTTCTCTTCTTTTCTTATTTACCCTAGTAACCATCTGCCATTTTGAATGGTTTGGAATCAACATGTGTATTTGACCGTCGGTTTAAACCGTCTAAAAAGTCGGGTCGTTACAGTTGGTATCAGAGCTTAGGTTTAGCGATAAACCTTGGCTCTAGTGGGGAATAACTCATTGAAATAGAGGTAAACTATATGAATGATTTGAGTGTATATGAGAGAGCGTACTTGTTATTTGATATAAAATGGTTTTATATTGTGTTAACTTTGTTCCGTTGAGTATTTATGAATTCTGGTCGATACTTGGGACGCCAAGGCGTCGATAGGAATTTCTAAACACTCGAATAGGACAAACCAACACAATATCGTTTTGGAATATATTTTATATAAAAGAATTATTTGAATATTTATTCATTTTGATTGAACTGATTGTTAGGAGATGATAATATTAGATTATCATCGTTATTGTTTGAACAGTCAATATTTACAACAATTGATTAAATAACAATGGATTTAGGAAAATGAAATCTTGTAAACACAATTCATAATGAATATAAATGAATTTTAACTTGGATTTGGGAATTGAAATTCCGGTGTTTGAAATTGACTTACAAGAATTTGAAAAATATAATATGAGTATTATATGATAGTATAATTGAGTTGAAATTTTTTTTGAAGGATTTTTTTTAGTGATAAGTGTTATATTCCCTTCTCTTGACGCTAGAAAATGATTTCGGTGATGAGTGCACGCATCATCGGCGTTTATTTTCGAGAGTCCGAGTGGGGGAGACCACTTAATAGCTTGTCTAAACCTTGTTTTGATTCAAATTTTATTTTATTTTGTATTCTCCATAGTATGATTTGATATATAAATTATATAAGTACATATTATTTCAAACTTGATTTGAAATGAAACCGGGATTGTAATTCTTAAGTCCTTTAATAATTAATGATTTTTTTTAATGATTGAAATGAATTTAGACTTGAATCATTAAGGAACTTCTGAATTGTGAAATGAGAAATGAACCTAAGAGCTAAGTGAAAATATCAATTGAAGTAGAAATCCTTAGAATTAGGAAATTATGAACTTAAAATAAAATTGAAACTGTAAAACTCGCATATTATTAAATTTCATTCTATAGCATAGATATAACTTACCAAAATATTTAAGAAGTTCAAAAATGTTATATAAATTGTTAATTGGATAATATACAAGTATAGGTTTGAATAATGAAATATGCATTTAATTAATGGTTTGCTAATATAAATAAAATTGTTAGTAAATAACTGGAATTTAAATTAACATTTAAAGGTGATTCACAATTATGTTAATATGGAATGGAAATACTATATGTGAATGTAAATATGAAATTAAATTATAGTGAAATTTAAGTAATGACTTAAGAATTAATTAATTGAAAATTCAACTTTAAATGCAAAGAAGTGTATGTTGTTTAACTACATTCTATTTGCACAACTATAACTTACCAAATATTTAAAAGGTTTAAAATGCTAATAAGGATAAGTAGAGAAATAATATACCAATGTGAGAGTGAATAATAAAATGTGAAGATCTATTGATAGTTGTAAATATAAAAGAAATTTAAGCTGGAAAATGAATGATATATCTAAGTGAATAAATAAATTTTAAAATTAATGAAATATAAAATTGGTAAATGGAAACTAATTAAATTTGAATATAACTAAATGTCAATAAACTTGGAAGTGTATGAAATTAAAATTGACTTGGAAATGTATAATTGATTTAGTGTAGATTTTGGATGGATGTTAACGTTTGATATGCATTGGTTGTTAGATGGATGAAAATTAATTAAGTAGAATTCATTAGTGTTAATGGAATTGAATAAACGGAATAAAATTTTAAAGTAATAAAATTCAAATTTGAAGCAAAGTGAAATTAAATATAATTGAATTCAATTTGAATTGAAGCAATTTGACTTGAATTTAAAATGTGAATGAAACAAACTTGAATAAATCGGAAACAAATTGAATGTAAACCTATTGTATGGATGAATAAGAAAATAAATGACTTTGTGTTTATGATTGTTCTTTATAAAATTTGAAGTTTTGATGGTTTGCACTTTGAAATAATAAAAGCAAATTTTTGGGAAAAATCCAAAATTGTCCAATATATGCTGAAACGAAAACAACCATAACTTTTAAATGGCTAAACGAAATTCGACGATCTTGGACTTTTCGGAAAGCATAGAAATTATAGCACAACTTTTGTTTAGATAACTTGAGAAAATTCCTTTGTTTAATAGGTTAAAAACTTGAATGTTACTCGCTGTCCTGTGTAAAAATAAGTAAAATCAGCAGTATACACCTTTAGTATTTTTGCCATATCTTTTGACTGGTTTATCGGATTTTAATGATCTTGCACTTTATGGAAATACAAGAACTTAAGATAAAACTTTTGTTTTAAGTGTTTTGTGTTTTGATGTCGTTTAGAAGGTAGAAAACGCGGGTGAACGTCGCTGACCTGCGCAATTCATTGCCTAGGCTGAGGCGTATCCTCTAAGTAAAACGACCATAATTTTTGAACGTATGGTCCGAATTCGATGATTTTGGACATTCTGGAAAGCCTGAAATGAATGCAACAACTTTTGTTTAGATTCTATTGCCGAATTTTATCGCTTAGGTGTCCTAAAATTAAGATTTGTTTGCTGTCCTGAAATTGGAATCTCAGTTTTGAAGCTAAATATGTTATATATATGTTGTATAGGCTAAGTATATCGATCTATCTTTATATGCATGGTTCTAACTTAGTTATTGAGTGTTTAGTAGGTGCGGATTTCGCTTGCTTCGCATTTGGAGCTCGCTTTCGCGCTATATTAGCCGTATATGCTCGCTAACAATATATAAGGTACATATCTCGGATTACATATCGTATTTTTACACTTTTTCCCTATGGGATGCCTCATCACTTGATGAGATGTATATTTGTGATAAATATGCTGTTATATTTTTTTTCCGATCGTGCCGCGCAAAGGAGACTCTGCCGAAATTTTCCGTAAAATCCGGGTGTTAGAAAAATTTTCAAGTTTTAATTTTTTTTTTATAACTTGTTTTGATAACTAACTTTTAGAGTTAGGAGGCCGTTCGGAGTAACTTAGTGGAAACGTAGTTATGACTTTATAAATGGAATTTCATTGTTTATAAGTGGATAATTTTTAATAAAATATATCAAATGTTGAATTCTTTACTTAGTTCCTTTTCCCTTCTTTTTCCTTTTCGGGGACGAAAAGTTTTGAGTGGGGGAGAGTGTAACGACCCGTAAATTTTCGATAATTAAAATAGCTAATTTAATAAGATTTCGTAATTTAGTGTTAGAAAAAAATTGTAAGTCGTTTGGAAAAATAATAACTAGAATGAAATGCAACAAATTTTTATCTAAGTTAATTATTTATGAATTGAATAAAATCCCAAAATCAATCGAAATGATATGTAGTCAAAGGTAATTGAATGAATTTGTATTGTATAAGTAATCGTGACGCTTGTTTGTAAATAATAAACTTATAAGTAATTAACAGTTAACGGCGATAATTATTTAAGTTACCTATTCATTTAGTTAGTCGAATTGAATTTGTGAACCAATTGAAATTGAAATGAAAGTTCATATATTAGTTGAGTGCATTATCTCTAACTGTTGCTTAATAATAATGTAAAGTTCATTTGATGTAATATAGTAAATCGACTGATAATGAAATTCTATTTAAAAATCCAATAATGAAATCCGTCAAATATTGAACAATTAAATTGTTTAAATTTAATATTTGGAATCTATTGAATTAATCGAATAACGGGAATTGAATAACTGTTTTATGAAAATGGTTGTTCTATAATTTGAATTTGTTAAATTTTATAAGTTCGTTTGAATATTTCAAAAGATAGTGATTTAAGAATAATCAAATTTGTTTAAATTTAATATTATAAATGTTTGAATAATTAAATTCTGAATTTGGTATGATTAATTTGATATTGAAATTTGATATATGAAAATAGAGTGAATAATTGAAATTTGATTTAATATGATTCAAATTGGTTTCCAAAGTGAATGTAAGTTATATCGGGATTATAATGGAGTTAATAAGATTTTAAAATTGGAATTTATTGGATAATTGAATAACGGGTTTAATATGATTAAAAATGATTTGTAAAATTTTATTTTATCATATTGGAGTTATAGTGATGTTATAGAACTTTTAAAACTGAATTTAAAATTTATTTGTGAAAATTGAATATTTTAATATTTAATTATCGATTGAAAAATAACCAATTTTTAAACATCTCATAATTGGACGAAACTAGTTCCATTGGATTCGTAATAGTTAGTTATTATAGGATTTCAATTTTCGTAGCAATCGGAGTTGTCGTTTGACCGTGGCAGCTCGAAACGCGTTGAAATTATTTTAATATTAATTTGGCTAGTTAAAATAGTCATTTTTCAAACGGTCTCGGATTTCGACGAAACCAGTTTCATCGGATCCGTAATGTGATATTATTGTAAGATTTCAAATTTTGTGTCAATGGGATTTACCGTTTGTCCGGGGCAAGCCAAAACGCCTAGAAAATCGTTTAATCGATTTAATTTTTAAATCGATCGTTTATTGTCATATCTCGCACAGATGATCGAATTAGCTTCCGAAACCTATTCCATTGTGTCCGAAACGTGGGATAAACCCTAGAAACGCCGGTCACCGCGCGTAAATCGGAGTTTGGAAATTCCAGAATGAATAATGTTCGATATTTCCTATAAATAGCCCCCCTTTTATCATAAAAAAAAAAATTTAGGGTTTAAACCCTAGCCGCCGGCCTCTAAACCGAAGGCCAGAAAATCGTTTCGTTCTCCTCCTCTTATCTTCAAATCCGCTCATCGATTCAACAAACCTTCAACATGGAAAATGTAGAGCATCACGAGACGAAGGTAATCAACGGCTGTGATCGGAAAACTCGCGGTGGATCGACCAGAAATTGCTCGAGATGGCCGGCCGTTCTTCACGTTTTTCGAGAGCTACGGGGGCACCGGGTCTGACCGGTCTTGGGCCGAAGGTTGCTCGTTGTCGTGGCTTTGAAGTGGCACTCGTGGATCGTCGTCTAGTGGCGAGATGGAGGAGCATAAATTCAAGTGATGTAGGCGGCTTTGGGTTCTTGCAACCTGCGCACGAACGCGTGATGAAGAAAGGCGCGTGCGGCCCAGATCTAGGGCTTCAGAAACGAGCGGCCGAGATTAAAGGTTGATTAAAATAAAAATGAAATGTAAATTAATATGGATATATTTAATCGTATAATGTTCAAAACTCTGTAACTATTTCATACTAGGTCGGAAAATTACGAAACAAGTTGCGTTGTCTTCGTTTTGACAAGCACTACGCTATGGAATTGGATTGGAGTCGTTTGGAGCTAGTGAAAATTTTGGATAAAATTAAACGCTCGTTTAATTTTTTTCGAAATAAAACGCTGGAACTGCATTGAAATCAATGTGAGTGTTTTAACGCTCACAACGTACTAAATATATTTGTGCTAGTTAAATTGACATTATGAAGTGTTATGTTTTATTTGTCGTTGTTTGATAAAATTTAATTGTCATATAGATTGTCATTTGAATTAACCGTTGAAAATTAAATTGACAGTTAAATTGAAATTGAAATTGAATTGCGATTAAATTACCTGACATTGATAACTATGAAATTGCCATGAATTGTATTGCCTATTGGATGATGTATGTCGATGGATGTTATTGGTTGATAGTTAAATGGTTGGATGTTTACTTGCTTATATATAACCCGTTATGTATACGTATGACACCGTGATTTGATTTAAGTGATATATATTCATCCCTGACATTTAATTGAAATAACTAATCACTTGGCCATAGGATAGAAAATTATATACGGACACCGGATTGGCTAAATTAATAATTTTTAAAATCGTCGATTTGAAATTTATTTAAATGTTTTGATTTAAAAGTTATAAATAGAAATCAATTTATAGAAATCGAATTTGTCGAAAAATTGAGTTTGGAATGTTGAAATAAATTTTGGTTAAAAGAAATTGGTAAATAATTTAAGTTGAGACTTTAAAATTTAAAATTTGGATATGATTGAATTTCGAAAATTTATTTATTTTTAAGATTGAACATTATTTCGAGCTTGGGTATTACTAAGTAAAAGCGATATAAAAAGATAGTTTGAAATCGAGCTTGAAATTGAATCATATTTGTAATTGGGTTTTAAATTTGAATATTGAAAGATAATTTTGTTAAGTTTTATAAATTGATATTTTGAAAAATCAAGCTAAAAATCGATATAAATTAAAATTGAATAAATTGAAGGTGAATGTAAAATTGAATAAATTTGAAGTCAAAGTTGGCATTGATTTGAATTGAAATCGAAATTGAATCGGTAAAACGGAAATTGAAATTTGTTTTGAATTGGGAAGTTATAATTGAAATGGTTTGGTTTTGAAGCTATTTTATTTTGTTTTCCAAATTACTCTGTTATATAAACTATCTTTAAATACTTAAACTATTTTAATCTATTTTAAATCTACTTAACCCAATTTAAATTATTTTAAACTAATTTATCTATTTCAAATCCATTTTAAGATTTTAAGTATTTTAACTATTTTAATTATTTAAAACCACTTTTAAAACTACTTAAAACTATTTTCTAAAATTCCAAACTGGTTAATAAGGTGAAATGTTTAGGTTTAAATCTCGAATTTAAATACGAATTGGGTTAAATGAAGTTGCAACCTAAATTGAAATTCGAAATGATCTTGAAATTGAAATGAGATATTAAGGCGAAAAATGATTTTTGAAATGAAACCTTACATTTTAAATAGATGCGATGATATTTGAAATGGATTTGATTTTGAAGCGAATATGATATTTTGATATCAATTATGAATCGATTTGAAATGTAAAAGAGCCAACGGTGTAATAATACGTAGTTATTAAAGAGACCGGGATCAGATATGGACATACTCTCTGTCGATACCGAAAACCACTTTAATAACAATTATACGCGGAGTGTTGATCCAGAATGAAGTGGATGGTTTGGTGAACGCGTTGACTGAAGAAAGAGAACGATACTGGATGACCCCTGACATGACTAAAACAGGAGCCGCGCCGGGCCATTGAGGTTCGCCACCTCTAGCGGACACGCTTCTTCGATACCATTTCTATTACATTTGTGATGCGATTTGGGTGCACCCCTTGATTTGGGAGTGTTGTTTCGCGGTGTTGGGGTGGCTGCTGGCTATGCCCAACATCAGTCCGGATCACGCAACTACTAGTATCCTAGTTGGTATCGCCTCATGTACCTTGTCATACTGATTATCCTATTCGCGACCACTACGTTATGCTTTGTGTTATACCTATGGGGTACCCTATGATAACCACCAGTTTACGGTGGGGCTTACGGTGCTGTATAGACTATGGCATTATAAAAATGTGTTAAGGGGGATTATGGTAACGCCTTAACGCTATTTTGATACTTTATATTACTGATAGACATTTTCTACTTAGCGTATATTACTACATATTAGATAGTTTAACGGATCCTTAGGAGATGGAAAATCCCGTAACATCTCTTGAGTTATTGCACGCACATTGACACTGGATATGAGATGTCAAACCCCGTAAACATCTATGACGCCGTTACACTCATATTTGTTTAAGATTGATTTAATTTTCATAAGGATATTTTAATCCTGACTCGAGTGTTTTGTCTTTTCATTACGCTCGGGTCAGTCCTGAGTTTTTCAAATTTTTGAAGACCTATTCTGGAGGATGAAGACGAAGATTGGGTATACTATTACTATTATTACCCTTGCATCATGCTATCTGCTGCATTATTTTATTTGTTCCGTTGAATATGTAAAACTCTGATAAATGTTGTATAAATAATGATCAAAGTATAGTAAACAACTTCATGAACTGTTTATTTGATTATTATATTTTATCGTTCCGCTGCAAGATTCTGTGTTGTTTCCTTTCCTTTATTTCTCTTTTCTCTTCTTTTCTTATTTACCCCAATAACCATCTGCCATTTTGAATGGTTTGGAATCAACATGTGTATTTGATCGTCGGTTTAAACCGTCCAAAAGTCGGGTCGTTACAAGAAGTAAGTCCCCGAATTTGCTGAAGCCAACCGCGGGCCAGATGCCAAACAATTATGAAGATGCCTTCTTGCTCGCATCCGCAGACAACCGCGACAAATGTCCTAACTTTGGCTTTCCCTCTCTTGACCCAACCTTAGCCGAAAGAGTAATGGACAAAATCAATCAGATTAAGTAGGGTAACGGTTGTGAAGTCGAGGAGGAGATAATTAATGTATCAAAAGCTCTTTCTTTTGATATCCCCTCCTTCGACATTGAATCTGATTCTAAAGAGGCGGGTGATAAAGATAACGATCTCGGGGAAAAAGGTGACGACGATGATGATATTGAGAATGACAGTGACTATGATGATGATGATATTGGTAACCCCTCTAGAGGTAAAGGCCTTGGTGAGACAAAGGGTGGCCTTTCGATGCTTTAGGGATAGAAAGTGGTGATCAAACCGAAGCTCCAGAGAAAGATTAATCCCCACTAAAAGAAATGCCAACCACTTCCCCTGGGCCTTCCACTACTCCGAAAGATGAGCCTGTTTCCACAAAACTGAGGATCCAATAGAGAAAGAGCAGGCTCCCAAGAAATAAATTCTAATTTCTCAGTTATGGAATTCCCTGTTTAAATGTCTTGTACCTTGAAGATAATAATTAATTCTAAATAATTTGTCCTAGATAAAGAATAAGTCAAATTTTCTTTATAGAATAACACTTAAGAGCATACAGGCGGAAATTAACAAGTCGACAAATTGACAAAAGAGCACAATGCTCTACCTTAAAAATATCATAGTCTGGGAAAGTGTACCTCCGTATTAGCTTCTTTTAAATATCAAAGGGCGTCCCTTTTGTTAAAGAAAGCGCGCTTCCAATATGTCGTTCTCTTGAAGGATAATAGAGATTTATTAACTTTATTTTGGATGATGATCGAGGAGAGAGACATTTTTGTTAACTTTTTGCATAAAGCTTACTATAGACATTCTATTATATATATTTCGTACACAGGCGAATTCAGTGGGGTCTAATTAGATATTTTCATAAAAGAGATTAAATGAATTCGGATCTAAACCACATCCCGGGGCTTGCTAGAACTTACCGTGGGTCAGGTCGATCAAGACCTCCCTCTGAAAAGTTTAAGAACTATAAAGATAAGTTTATGTATGAATTTTTATGTAAATTATTTTGTATGAACCCGTGAATAATTATAAACTTATAACCATTAATTTATTTATGTATATATGTTTTGGCCTGTTTTATATGCCTAGTTTCATTTATTGTACTATTTTAGAATAACAGCCCTTTAAGACAGTCCGTCCTAGAGATCACTAAAGCCAATACATTAAAATGAGGAGATTTTATTATGAAAATGCATCAATTACAAAGACATTTAAATTAGCAAGATATTGCTTCCTTCGGGATTGACAAAAACTATACTTGGAATACGCTCGCCTTCATTTCGACTTCCTTGGTGAAGAAAAGGAAAAATTCCTTAGAGAAATCCAAATTTTTCACGCTAGATTAATTTGTGGCCACAATAGTCCCTCGGTTGGAAAATGGTGCTATAGTCAATGTCCACCAATAGTAACCCCTGAAGGAGTCGCTATACCCTTTGATTCGCCGGTTATGCTTTTAGCTAAATCCCTTGACAATGTAAGAAAAGTAATTTCTAAACTGTAATTTTAATAGAATTGCATGTTGTATACTTTAACTTTGTTGCTTTAGTTGTAATCTATTGCGATAAGAATAAAGTTATTTATTATCTCTATCTTAATTTTTATTCTATTTATTTTAGTTTAAATAGGAGCTATAGCCGTCTTCGACTCATCTTTCTCAAATTTACTTTCTCATGTCGACGTTATCAGAGATAGACTACTAAACAGGAGCGGCGAGATCGTGATCCACGATGAAGTCCTTCTCGAGCGTTTTAGCGCCAATACCGAACTGTGAAGTGCCATGAAAGATATCTTATTCAAAAATCATTGACAATTGCTACAAGGACCATATAGCCTATCTCAATGTTGATATCAAGAAAAAAGACGAGATGATTACTGTGCTTAAAAGACAAGTGAAGACTAATCCCACAGCTGATTTCGACCAAAGGATGTCTGAACTTATTTAGCAAATAAGTGATTTGGATTTAAATTTAAAAGATAACCAGGCGTCACTAGTACAAAAAGTGCATATTGCTTCGCCTCATTTGAAACGGTTGAAGTAAAAACTGATGCAAATAGAGCTATTGGCATCAGTTCTATCTTAATAACCAGTGCAACTGTTACGGGAAAGCAATAGGTAGTAAAAAATCAAATTTTCATCAGCTGTCACCAATAACCGAAGAAAATACATCGATGCAAATAGTTTTAGTCGCATCGGTTTTAAAGTCAGCCAATGCAACTACATTAATTTGCATCCCTATGCACTTTCATTTTCATTTTCCCTGTATGCATTGATTTTCATTTTCATTTTCCCGCATTAATATTCATTTTCCCATTTTAATTTCCATTTGGTCTCCAACACTAAATGGTTGGCGTTTATGGCATCGTTCAACAACGAAAATATGTTCTTATTCCTTTTTGCCCCATCACCTTCCAAAGCACCAACTTCATCTTGTCTCATGCTTTCCTAGCCAAATCTCGATCTCAATCCATAGTGAGTTTCATCTTCCAGCACACAGAAATTTTGACTCCGCTTCCGATCCATAGTCAACTACATATTGGTTCTCCTTTGGCCCAACCAACATCGACCTCGACGTCAGCTTCATCTTTCCACCGCCAGTAGAATAAACCAGAACATGCGATTGCCAACAGAATAACAGTTCGTTGAGATGAGTCATGTGGCATTCTTCACCTCGTCTGCGACATTCATCAATATCAATCAACTTCCATGGTTATCGCATTTGACTACCTAAGACGATCGATCCGACAAAGTCGATCGTCGAGCCTGGAAGCGTTGTTGCAGCCACTAATGTCAGAGAAGAAGTTCAAGTTGTGCTTGCTGCTTAAATCGCAAGAATTTCATGGTTCTTTTTTGTTTTTAAATTTACGTTTGCTTTATGTTTGATGGAATTCTTATTTATATTCCAGATTTAGATCTGACAATGTAAGATAACGGCTTTTTCACTTTCTCAAGCCTAATATGGACCGAGATAATGAGAGACCATGACAATGCAGGGTTACTTAAGTGTTGAGCATCTGCCAACCTTCAATGGCTTCACTTTCGTCAATGTAATGGTCTGGTAACATTTTTTATTCTGCAAAATGGAAAAACAAATTGTATGATTTTCAATCACTATTTGTTTCAAAGTTCATTGAATTGATATTTGTATATGTGCAGTCACAATGTGCATCATCCAATGACTTTGTAATCAAGATAGATGTTCTCTTGGTAGAGTTCTAAAACATCTATCCGTTTTTATATGTTTTTTCTGTGTTATTTTAATCGTTTACATTCTCATTGTTTATAAACAAAATTTCTTGCAATTCAGTCTAAAACATCCAAAACTTTAGACGGTTGAGATGTTTTGTTTATTGTAATTCAGTCTTCATCTACTTCTCTGTTTTTGTGGCGATGATGAAATTCTTTGTGCCGCAGATTGGTTATCACTAAACGGTGACGGTAACACAATCGCTCTAAGAAGTTCTGAGCTTTTATTTCTTCTTTTCATTTTTATGTTAACTGAGTTTGGCAACAAAATTGTGGAGTGAAGTGACAATGAAATTCATGGTTTGTCAATCCACTGATTCATATGATGTTATTGTTGAATCCCGACAGGTTCTGATCCGTCTATAAACTCTTTGTCTTTCACAGATGACATATGTTTAGATTTGCTCCAATACAACATGTTTTGGATGTTTTTCAGATCAAATCCTAGTATTTATCACAGTATTAGATACATCGATACAGTTGATTGTTCTTAACTTTACTAATTTGTCATGTTGTTTAAAGCGTCCCAACTCGCTTAGTAACAAGTTCTAGTTCAAACTTATACAATGCAACTCTATTTTGATATGATTTTGATCAGTAGATGAAAAATGATTTAGTCAGGTTTATTCAGTTAGGTCGGGTAGATAAAAGGTAATTTCTACTGTTTATAAAACTTTTGACTTAATTTTAATTGGTAATTGTTGAGTAAAGTAATGATGAAAATTCATGGTCTGTCATTCCATTGAGTGTTATGATGTTATTCAGGAAACCTGACAGGTTCTGATCACTCTTCATAAAATGATCTAATCACTATTTGTTTCAGAGTTTGGTGCATTGAGTTTTTCCTAGAACATTTGTATATGAAATATTGATTTACTTTTTAAGATGACTCATCGACACTCTTCATGTAATAGCTTTCTTACTAAAGGAATTGGCAACATACTGTAATAAGAACTTCAAAGTTTTTACATAATATCAGGACATGTGGAGATATTTTTTCATAATATAGAGATTTTATTTCTTAATACAGATTTAAATGACCGCATACTGCCATAGATGGTCTAAGCTTGACATATAAAATCATCGGCTGCACCGAAGAAGAATTATTATATGAGGATGGAATAGTAAAAGGACTGGGCACAATTATGATGTGAATTAGGTTTTTGTTTTCTGTTTTTTTTAAATATTTAATATTTAATTTTAAGGAGTTTGAGTGAAAACATGACTTCACGTCTGTGATGTAAATGAAGTTTTGATACTTAACAATCTTGACCCCAACATTCAAATCTAGGGAAACAACTGTATGATATATATTTGTAGTTTACTGTAGGACTAATGTAAAATTACATTAAGGAATTGTTTCTTTATTGTATGTGTATGTAGTTACTAGACATGGTTGAGAAAAATGAGCTGAACAGATCGGTGTTGGCTCTTCTAGATGAAAATATAGCAAGTGCTGTGAAGAATGATCAGGTTAGAAGATTTACAATCTGAAGCAGTAACCATATATGTTATCAGTAGTTGCGCCTTACATTGTTTACATTCAAAATTGAATTTCCAGAAAGAAGCTGCAGCTTTTATGGAGAATGTTTGTTCCATGATGCTGAAGTATATCGCAGTCTGATACCAAAGGAGTATTCTTCTTCTCTTGCATTTTGTTTTTGATTAGGCTGTAAAAGCTATTTGGTGACTAATAATTTCTCTAAGCTATTTTGTATTGAGTATTTAATTTATACAAGTTTAGTGCACTTATATACATACTCAAACATAAAAACAGACATCAGAACTAGATTCGAAGGGAGAAAGCGATGATACTGAACATTGTATTTACATACAATTGAATATGTCCTTTTTTGGATAATATTTATGTTGTTCGTCGCAAAGTGTTGGAGTAAATGGAAGATAAAATCCATATAGTTCTTTTCTTTTTACGTATATTCCAAAGGCACAAAAATTCTAATAATATGAATATTCGCTTTTCTAAGAATCAAGACCTCATCAGCATATATGATGTGTGTAAGTTTATTTGTCGATGCTTTAATTAGCCTGATTTTACCTTCAATTATTTTCTTTACCATATTTTATCAAGCACAGTTTTGTACAGTGGCACAATTTTAAGTTTTGATGTTAAATGAGAAGATGAAGTGTTGTGAAAGTTTTCAATAATGGTTTGAAGAGGAGTTGGTGAAGGAAGATTCTGATGTCAGGCATAGTTTTGTACAGTAGGCAGAGTATTAGGATGTGGTGATGTTGCTCGCTGATGCACATAGAAGGGTGGTTGTTTGTAATTCTGTTTGTAACGGTTGTGTTATCGGGGCAGAAGTTGTTTTGTATTGGTGTAGGAGGATGGTGTGAGTAGGTGAATGTGGTTGATGGAAATGATGTGATGTGGGCAGTGTTATTGGCAATGTGAGTTTGTTGACAGTGCAATGGTATGAAAGTATGAGTTGTAGCTAGTGGGACAGTGTCGTGATATGTTAAATAATGTGGTTGAATTGTTTGGTGGATGGCGAGAGTTTTGAACTGGCAATTGTAGGCAGAGGGTAATATATGCATTGTTGGTACTGGAAATGGCTGTGGGAGTGGACTATAGCTATGTTAGACAGTGGTTCTAGAGGTGGTTGTATGGATGGTCGATGTTAAGAAGTGAAGGCTGATGTACAGAGGTAGGCACAGGTTAGAGAGGAATGTGCAAGGCAGAAAAGAGAAGTAATACTGTGAATTGGATGGAAAGATTTGCTCATGATGGAAAGTTTTGTTATTCGGTTTGTATTTGCCATCAAATTTAATTTTGAATGATTGTAATTGCATGCAATAATTGTTTGTTATAATCAATAATATATATATTGTCTATTTGAGTACTGTAATAATGATTTCTAAGAATGGTTTTTTTGCAGCAGGCATAAATAGCTGATGCAATAGAGGGATTAGTTTGCACTGGTTGTTATAAAAAACCGATGCAACAAAGAAGCCTTTTAAACCCAAAGACTCTTATGTTGCATCGGTTTCCAACAACAACCTATGCAACAAGTTCCTTTGGTGCATCGGTTTTCATTACGACCGATGCAGCATGAGGGCTGTGTCCAAGCAACCAATCATATTTTGCACCAGTTGTTAGTAATAACCGATGCAAAATGGGCCGTTTTACATTGCTTTTAGAACTGATGCAAAATTGTTAAGCCTGTTGCATCGATTGCATCTGCATCGGATGTTGAACTATTGCAAAAAGGGGGTAAACAACCGATGCAATTGGCCTGTTCTGCAGGGATGCGTAGTGTGCCTCTTTAGAATTCATTTTGGGAGAAAAGACTCTAAAGATTGAGCTTCCGGTCCCATAAGAACCCTCCACGCTCAATTCTCTCCCAGGCTTAGATGATAATGTTGTGGGGAGCTGGTGTCGGAGGTAAAATTTAAAATCGCCAATATTTTGACGAGCAACAAAAATTAACGTATTCCCAGACCATCAATGAATACGCTGCCATGAACCAGAAGCTGGAGCATATCAATTATTTGCTTTGATAAGCAGGTTGCAGAGTTAAGAGAGGGAAAATTAGGCAGTCAAAGCTGCAAATAGGGCCTTTATCATGCTCTGAGGACTAATATCAATGAAATTTACGATGAGAAAAAATGAGGAGAAAAGAAAATAAGCTTAAGGAAGTTCTTTGTGCTGTAATTCAACATTTGTAGATCCTTCTGTGGTGGTGACTCTTAATAAAGCAGCTCAAGATTTGTAATTTATATATGTGTTCAAGCTATGTAAATCTAGCTTGTATATAATTTGTTGTTTGTAAATAATTCCATAGCTTATGTAAATTACAAATTTTTTGTAAATATCATCTGATTTGTGATCCTTTTCTGTAGTGTGACTTTTTGACATGCCTTGGAATTGCTCGTTCAGTGACTTTGCATCTGTTGGATCTTTTGTTATTCCTCATCATTCCAATTTCTATAATGACCCGATTTTTCGATGCTTGAAAACCGACATCGATACGTTCACTGTATCAAATGCCGAACAATTGAATGCCGAAAAACTGAACCATTAGGCTTAAAGAAGAAGTAGGCAGGAGAAGAGAAAGCAACACAACAAAATCTTACCATCGCAGCCGAATAAAATATAATACATAATAACTGACCTTTACTCAAAAGAAACTATATCTTTTTTATACATTACATCATCAGAATACAAATAATCAATTCAACACATTTAAGGACGATTATAATATCTTTTCCTTCCAAAGCTGAATATACAGCTTGCACTGCACAACGGAAATATGTACCTACGAAAATACGCCTCGTTATCTAGCTCTTCTCCTGAGCTCCACAGCAGTCCAACCAAATTCTGTACTCTATAATACTCGGTCTGACCCGAGCATCATAGTTAAATAACACCTGAGTCAGTCTAGAAAACTAGCGTGAGAAAACACATGCAATTTGATTATTAATGTTTTCAAATCATTTGAAACCAAAGGTATCTCGTAAAAACATGCCACAAATAAACATGTCGGGTTTTTACTACGATGACCAAAACATTTCTTACAAAATCCTCTGATATTATAATAGTGTCTGTACACAAATACTTATTCAAACAGCCGAAATTGTTACATTCATTAAATTCCAGCATAATACGTATGCAAACAAAATCGTAAAGGCACGTAGGGAAAATGGATTTTCATCAATGGCAGGGATACAGGGGATCGCCCGTCATAGTACGAGGTCTAGATCACCGTACCGAGGATCCACTCTGATCCCATGCATCACAAGACCGGAACTACCCCTTACTGGATAGTCCGAATAAGTTCACCTCACGGTTGGGATCAGCAATTGCCCATACAGTCGAAATAAAGGGACATCGAAATAGGGGTGACCTTACCCTAATTGGTTGCTAGTAACTTAGCCTTGTGTACACCTCCCCTGTTTTAGCCACTCCTGGTTGATGAGGCTCGACGCTATGCATTACCTTTTTAGCATACATTCACCTAGAATGCTCATCGTCCTCCTAGCGATGTTCTGAAGGCATTTGTCCATACAAGTCCGTTCCTGGTTCGAACGGAACCGAAGGCACTACTCCTACTACATCCATTTTGGAATCACCATAAGGATTAGTAGCGATTAGCCCTTGCACCTCACTGCTCCATCTTCAAGTCCAAGCTCTTGCCTTTTTCCCGAAAACATTCAAACCAGATCGAAATGGTTTTGAAAAATAAATTCAAATCCCAGTCTCTTCGAAACGATCGGCGCATTGCCCAATATTGATGGTCGGTTATTTAACAATCAAATAATATTCACAACAATCATCAGATTTTAATTGATTTTCCAAATTATTTATTTCAAAATAACTTGGCAAGCGATTTTCCATACTTCAACCCTTTGAAAACAGTTTCAAACCACCTTTATCTCACGGAATAAATTTCCCAAATATTGGTTATATCCACTGAAAATCACCAAGTCCAAATACTTTAAATTTTAAAATAATTTAAATCACTTTATTCTAAAATATACTTAAAAACATTTAAATTAAAATTACTTAAACACTTTATTCAAAATATATACTTTAAATTTTTTTAAAAATAAAACTACTTTATAAAATATAAAACTAATTTTTAAAATAAAAGTTAAGCCAAACTAAATTTTAAAATAAGAGTTATGAAATCATATACGAGTTTTTAAATAAAACATTAACCAAACTATCTTTAAATAAAACTACTTTATAAAACATAAATATTATTAATTATCCTTTTGAAACGTAATACCAATTAACCTTTTAAAATAATTACCACTATAACAAATCTAATAATTATTTACCTTTAAAATTTTAAACAACTTAAACAATAATTCTCAAAATATTCTGTAAATCAACTTTAAACTTTTAATTTAACTAAAAAATCTGCTTGAAAACGTACTTGCCTTTTACGGGAAAGACACTTTCCTTTACACCTTTAAAAAGAAACCACTATTTATTTTCAAAACCGTTTACCCATTCCTTTATTAATTCCCAATGTGAATTTATACTTCCAAATATCCACTTATATCTTTGTAACGACCCGTAAATTTCGTTAATTAAATTTGGCATTTAAATAAGATATTGGAATTTAATTTAGGAAGAAATGAAAAAATTATAATTAATAATGAAGCGAACGTTGAAATTGGAATGAAACGATGGAAATTTAAGATAAGTATTAACAGTTGAAATGAAATTACGAATAATTGAAGTAATTTAAATTGTTATACTAGGCTAAGATTTGAATATAAGAAAACAAAGGTAAATAATGAATTAATTTAATGAATTAATAATATTAAATAGTAAATTGAATTAAATCAATGTCCTGTAGTAATTGAAATATTTTTTGGGAATGAAAACTTACGTTGGTAAACAAATGTAAGTAGTGAATTAATATATGTTATTTAGTTAGGGTATTGAATAACTTTGGTAATCCAATTGCAATTAATGGTAATAATGTTGATATAAGCTAATAAATTTATTTTCAATGCAATACCCATTAATGGATGGAATGAAATGAGATTAATGTAAATGTATGTTAGGTTTTAAATCCAATGGAAGGAAACAAACATAAATATCGAATTTATGAATGAATAAATATACATTGAATAGTAATGGAATGTAAATTTAATGGTAATTGGATTAAAATCAATATAACTAAAATGAATCGAAACTGTATAAATGGAAGTTATTTGTTAATAAGTGGATGTAAATATTGAATTAATTAATGAAATAAATTTAAAGGTTATGTTTGGATAGAACATAGGTGAATGAAATTAGTAGCATTGAAATAAATGCCAACAATGATTTTAAGTAATAAAGGCCTATTTAGGTGACTAAGAGTAATGGTAATGTTTATTTTAGGTTACATATTTATTTAGTTTGTTAATTGAAATTTGAGATAAATTGTAATAAATGTAAATAATTGTACATTTGTGTGGAATGTAATACAATGGTTAGGAGTTGTTAGAATGGATATATTGAAGTAATGAATGGGAGAAACAAGGTAACTAAGTTTATATAGTGGTATTGAACTTAATAAAAAGAATTGAATTAAACGAATCAATTGATATATGTTTTATTTCTTTAGTATGTGCATAAAAATTGGAAATCAATTTGAGTTAATTGAACCTTAATGTTATATTTATGAGAATTAATGCAATAACTAATTTAGTGCAAATAAATTTATGAAACCAATGGTAAGATCTTAACTAATTGTAATTAATAATGACTATTGGTTGAATAAAGGGATGGAATAAAGTTTTATCAATATATTGTAATTTAATACTCGATAATAGGGGAAATTGCAATTCAATGAAAAGTAAATACTTAGAAGATTGTATAAATGGAAATTTAGATAAAATTTAAGAATATAAATATAAACAATCGTGAACCAATGTAAATTGCATCCTTTTGATAACGATAAATTAAATAATAGAATGAAAGGTGAGTTTAATAGAATTTGTGGAAATTAAATTTATAATCTAATGAAATTGAGGTTAATATTGGAATTTATAAATTATTCACCTCTAAATTTACAACTAAATTTGTTTAAATCATTATAAATGTTTGAAAAATATAAAGGTGATAAAATTGTCAATTTTAAAAATTGAAATTGGAAATTTGATTTAATTAATTAATTTTTAATTTATTTAATTAATATAAAAATAGTCATTTTGGCCACTGACTTGGATTTCGACGAAACCATTTTTATCGAATCCGTAATGGTGAATTATTATAGGATTTCAAGTTTCGTAGTGATCGGAATTGTCGTTTGATCGTACGGACGCGAAACGCCTTGAAATCGATTTAATTAATATCAATTGAAATCATTTTTGAAATTATATATTTTAGCATAACTTATTCATACGATGCAATTTGAACCTGAAACCTTTTCCATTGCGTTTAAAATATTTTAAAGCACCTATTTTGATATATGTGTTGACCCAACTTCATTCCAGAGTCAGAACGGGCTTTTTGGGCCATTTCATTGTTAGCGCGTACATCTATTTTATCTGATCCATTCTATTTCAAATCTATCTATAAATACGTTGCTATAAACCCTAATTTCCCTCATTCTCATTTTTCTGTACGCATATCTTCTTCTCTATTCCTCCTCTTCCTCGATGGCAGACAACAAAAATTCCAGATCCAATTCCATTTCAAAATCAAAGTCAAAAATTCAATCCTCAGAAGAATTTGGGGAAAATATATATCGAAGATTTCACTGGTACAAATCTATGCGTAGCTTCTGTTTTTAAAATTGATGCTCGAATCATCCTAAAAACTCAGTCAAAGATCAAAACTCGCGAACCTACACGTCGTTTTGGGGGTTTCTGATTTCGTCGTTAATAGGCGAAATTGATTTGTGGGTATTGGAAAGTTCGATGCATGGAGTCGTTTGAAGGTGGTCGGAGGTTACATAATGGGCTGTGGCGGCCGAAAATTTAGTTTTATGGTTCGAAACATTTGGGTTTAGGCGGCGGCGGTCAACGACGTGGGGCGTTCGCATGGGCAGGGGAGATGCGGCCGAGGGTGGCGAGTTTGTTGATAATGGTGGCGTGGTGTATTGGGGCCAGAGGAGTGGGGAAACTGTGGTCAATGGCAAGCATGGTCGTGTGTGTCGTTCTGTTTCATGTGGGTTACTGGGAAGAAGAGCGAGTGTTTTCAGCTTGCTGACGTGTTCAAGATGAGGGTGTTGTTTATTTTTCTTTTCTTTTATTTAAATTGATTTCAGCACGTTATAATCTTAATAACTTTTGCGTATGACATCCGTTTCATGCGCAGTTTCTTGCCTTAGGATCGTAATAAAATTCCGGATATTTTGCGCAAGTTTGGACGGATTTGGAGACTGTTGAATTTTTGGGTTTAAATTGGGTTTAAATTCAATTTAAATCCGAAAGGTGAGTGTTTTAACCCACTCACAACTTCTAAAATTTCTTATGTTTGTTAAATTGATATAGGATGTGATTTAAAATTTATTTATGATTGTTTGGCATATTTTATTATCATAATCTCAGTTAATTTCATTTATTTAAATTAAATTGCTAGTTAATTTATTCATTGCCTTTAAAGTGCCAGTTAAATTTGTTAATTAATTATACATTGCATATAAACTGCCAGTTAAACAGTTATTTAAATTATTATTGAATTTAACTGCTATTTAGCACCTGTTGTTTAATTTCCGTTATATATTGAAGATACTGCTTTATTTGGATGATGATTGTGATAAATGGTTGATGGTTGATATTGGATGAATGGATGGCGTATTTTATATTGAATAAACTGCAAGTTATCATGCATTTCATTACATTCGGGATTGCGGTTTGAAATGATATACAACCGCATTTTTATTTTTAAATTACGGATTGAAATGATAAATATCTGTATCACTTGACCATAGGATAGAAAATTATATACGGGCACCGTGATATATATATTTATATATAATTAGTTTTGAAATAATTTTCTATGCTTTTGTAAAGAAATCTATATATATGGTTTTATGAGATATTGGTTTTGGATATTTGATGAAGGTTATTTTATATAGTTAAATTTTTGGTTTTAAGCTATGTACAAAATTGGTTTAAGGTATGAAATAACGTTGATTTTTATTGAATATAATAAGGATAAGTGTTTACTTAAATTATATTTAATATAGAGTTTATATTGATTTTATAAATCAAGGTAGGGAAGATAGTGAAATTGATTGATATTTTATTTAATTAAGAATTATATTTAATAAGAGTTCATTTGGAACTTATTGAAATTTAGATTTTAAAAGAATACTGTTTTATAACAAAACTCGGGGTTAAGGTGATTTAAGTGAATATATCAAGTCCAAATAAATTGAGGAATATTAAATTGTTGAAAATTTGAAGTCTATTTAAAAGATTCTGGATTGGTTAAATTAAATTATTTCAAAACTAAATGATAGTAAAGTAAATTTGATATATATGTGAATTATATAATTTAGTTTTGAAACATTTAATATTAAAGCTTTGAAATATATGAAATTTGAAATGGTTTATTTGAGGATTTTAATTTTTATTAGAATTGATTGCGAAATTAGAGAAGCTAATTTATTCTATTAAGTGATTTAATATCCGAACCATTTAAGTGGTGTAGTTGTATTTCAAAGTTATGAAATTCAAAGTTTTATGTTTTGGAAGGCTATATTTCAAGTATTTTGTTTCAAAATATTATAACTGTGAAATGAGTTTTAGAAAAGGATATATTGAAATGATATCATATTTATTTGGTTTTAAAAGTAGAAGTGATATCGTATTCAAATGGTTTTTGTAATGGATATTTTATCCTGGTTTAAAGTATAAATTATTTTAAAATAACCGCGGTGTTATAATGACGTTTGGTTGTTGAGGAGACCGGACTCGGGTTGTCATACTCTCTACCAACCCCAAAAACCACTTTAACAACCGTTTACGCAGTGGAGATTCCAGAATGAAGTAGGATGGTGGCGGTGTTTCCTTTGAGGTAAATACGTGGACCCAACTCCCGTGAGTTGGCATAAGGTGGCTAAAACAGGAGCGATTTTTGGACCAATTGAGGTAGCACCTTTGATCGGACACATCCCTTCGATTTTATACTTTGACCTTTGGATTGAATCGGTGGCCACTTTTGATTTTCTTTTGGGGGTGTGGTTCAAGGTGGGCGGTAGTTGCGGCTACGCGTTACCACCAGCCTGGATGCGTAATTAGTATATTTACCCTGGCATTGCCTAGTTGTGCCATGTCACCTACCCTATCACGCCTTGTACGAGTTTGGTTTTCTCCCGTAGCCCGTGGAGTATTTAGGGTAGTCTCCCGATCTGGAGATGCGCTGATACTGGATGGACTACTGGGACTATTACGTGTTAAGAGCTATATGGATAAGCCCTTAATGCTAAGGAAAAAGTAAGTTTATTTTACAATTAGACACTATTATAATAGCGAAATATACTACATAGTAAATAGTTTAACAGATCCTTAAGAGATGTAAATCCCGAACATCTCTTGAGTTACTGCACTCATATTTATTTTTGTTGATTTAACTTACATAAGATCTTTTAGTTTTGACTCGAGTGTTTTATCTTTTCAATTCGCTCAGGTCAGTCCGACCATTCCAGCATTTGAAGACTTTATTTCTGGAGGAAGAAGATGAAGATTTCATTATTATTAGTATTATATACTATATGGTTCCACTACACACCGTATTCCGCTGCATTGATATTTTTTTGGTATGCAAACTCTGATATTTATGGTTTAAAGAAGAATCAAATGCTTTGCAATCAGTTTTTGAACTGTACATTGATTACTATATTTTATCCTTCCGCTGTGAGATTCTATTTTATTTTTTTTTCTTCTCTGTTTTTCTTATTTACCCCATAACAAACCGCCCTTCCATATGGTTTGAATCGGCACGTGTGTCGATTCGAAGCGTACGAAAAGGCGGTCCGTTACAATCTTATTTCATTTCATGAACCTAGTTTATATTCTGTAGTCTCATCTTCCTTTTAAAACACAATTTCAAACATTAAATAAATTTCCAAATCGATTTCCAAAATTTACTCTAAAAATAAATTCCTTTACTTACTCAATTTTTTTCAAACCCCATTAATTTCAAATTTAACTTCTTTATTAAGATTTAAAAATCTTATTCAAATTGAAACTAACAATCTCATATTTATTTTCAAAATTCTTCTTTTATTTTTGCTAAACCATTTAAATCCTGAATTGGAAAATACATCTTTTATTCCTTTAATAATATTACATAAGTTTAAAAATTCATTTATTCTCATTTATCCAAAATTTCCTTTCCCATACTTTGGAATTTATTTATTAGAATTTTAAAAATCAATTTATATCTTTTTCTAAATCAACCTTTAATTTATCCAAATTCTCTGTGATTATTGTACTTAAAAATTCTCTCCTTTATTTTCCTTCAAAAATCCCATCTATATATTTTTGATAACTCAGTATACTCAAATATGTTCAATCAAACCATATCATTCAATATTTCAATTATCAATTAGTCTGTCTCAGATTGTCAAATAAATCATACCATAGAATATTTAAACAATCTAAATATTTTTGAGGAATCCAGTTGGATCCCTCCAACCTTTTTCCCTGCATCTATAGATGTTACTATAATATAAAAATACCAATCCCACTTCATGCTGGGATATCGCGGTATATGGGATCATCCGCTATTATGCGGGGCGCATAGGGTCTCATCCGCTATATAATGCGGGAAATCAATCACTCCAATATACTATATATACTAATATATAATATACCACATCTAGACAATTCGATAAATCAACAAATCATTCAAATTTAACTATTTAAATTTAACGGGTATTCCAAATGAGTGAGATTAACTCTTTGCTTTTTATTGTTATAATCCGATCCACATCATCCTGATTCTCCATGATTTAGACCTTGTACAGACATTAGATGGTTTTATTAATATTCGAACCAATCAAATAAATAATTTCCATTTAATAAATTTAATTGATAATTAAATTAACTAGTTATTTAGTTCTAAACTGATTGTTAACTCTGCTTTTTCAGCAAGGCCGTGACGTCAAAAATCGACCGAGAAGCCAATGATAGTTCATCTCGAAGGATGGTCGATTTAACCTCCCAATAAAGCAAGTTCTGTTGAATGAGTTTTCAGATAAGATCCCCTAAGGAGGGGGGGTCCGGGGGGGTGCCAACCCCCCAAGGTGGGGGTGCGGGGGCAACGCCACCGCCTACGGTGTTCGACCTGACCGGTCAGGTCGCAGGGGTCCAGGGGGCAGCGCCCCGACCAAAACGGTATACGACTTAAAGAGTGAAGTAAGCCAGCGACTCAACTTATCTGGTTGCCGACTCAACAGCCTTGAGGAGTTACCGACTCAACAGCCTTGAGGAGTTACCGACTTAACGGCCTTGAAGGGTTACGACTCAACGACTCAGGAGGAATAACGACTCACCGGGTTATAACCTTAGCGACTTAAAGGTGCCGGCCGACTCAACGGGTTAACGACTCATGGAGTTAGCGACTCATGGGGCAGACCGACTCAACGGGTTAACGACTCATGGAGTTAGCGACTCATGGGGCAGACCGACCTAAGGATTTCAACGACTCAGGATGACTAACGACCTATCATAAGTCGCTGGCGACTCAAGCGAACAAGGAACAAGCTTAATACCGATACATCTATGCCGCTGCCTGCTGACTCGTGGTATGTGAGTCGGTCACGGCTCATCTTGAGTCGGTCACGGTTCATCCTGAGTCGGTCACGACTTATGACTTGATCAACAATTCCAGCCCAGGAATTTGCCTATAAATACGTGGCCACCTCCAACATTCAAGGGACTTTTTTTGGGCTGACTTCCTGGACGCCATTACTCTGCCATTGTCTCGACTTCAAGCAACGTTCAAGCAACACTTCTATCACTTCAATCACCAAAGACATTTCAACAAATCTCAAGAGGAAATCTAACTCATTCGCCATGCATTCGAAGGATTCTTCTACATCGGGGTTTGAGCTATTTGTCTAAGTGTGTTGTAATCGGAGTTGATTGTAAAGAATTATAACCAAATCAGCAATAAAGAGCTTTAAAGTGGACGTAGGCTAGATCTTAAGCCAAACCACTATAAATATTGTGTCTTTTATAGCTTCTCTGTGATTTCTCTGCTTATACTTGGTTCCCGTACCAACGGGTGGTGCTTTCACAATTACCTTCTACACACCGGGGTGTTAGCGTTCAATTTTTAGCGTTAACACTGATGATTTAATTTTAAAATAATTCCCTTTTAAAAACCTTTGGTAACTAAAATAATTAATAAGTTTATTTAAACAAAATATTTTCCATAATACGTAATCTTAAAATAACAAGCAAGTTTTAAAATAGGTAGTTATGTGAATATATATATACATATATATTTGAAAATTACATGTACAAAGAAGTAATAGATTTAAAAATCTAAATTTTATATAAACCCTTCAACATTTAAAATTCCTATATTTAAATTCTCATCTATAAATACTTTCCCGTTTCTATTTTAAATTAACTATATGTAGGAGTGTGTGTGTATATATATTTATGTATGTATATATGTATGCATTTTTTATTTATATTATTTTCTTCATTCACTCAAAACATACACACATATATATATAAACTGCGCATATTTATATATATACACACCACTTTATTTCCTGCATATGCATTGATTAAAATAGGTTTGTGAAATTATGTATATATATATAAACTTTCAAACA
Source organism: Allium cepa (assembly GCA_030765085.1). Classification (NCBI taxonomy): domain Eukaryota; kingdom Viridiplantae; phylum Streptophyta; class Magnoliopsida; order Asparagales; family Amaryllidaceae; genus Allium; species Allium cepa. The sequence goes on along the minus strand of CM060937.1, from coordinate 696,839,305 downwards.
CTTTAAAATTTTCCATTTTCAAAATCGCATTCTTATATACAATTTCTTACTTACATATATAAATTTAATTTAAAATGGCTGGAATATATGTATTTTAAAATAAACAAACCTATACCTGAACTACCCTCGACGGCGTATAGCGACCCAGGCGATATCGATCCCCAACCACGATCTCCTCCCACATCGCCACCTGCTTCCATGTTGCTGCCGGCCACCATGCCCTCAAGACGAACTCTCAACAAACTTGACTTTGGCTCCTTCGTTCCCCTTGCCTCACTCGATGGAGCCACCACTGAAACGCCTCAAATCTACTGTCATCGCTAACTTCGCATCCTCCTCACGATAGCGCTACCGTGCGCGACCCCCAAAGACCCAGTCGCTCTCACGGTTCGAATCCCAACACGATTCGATTTGATTGCCCCTCCTATTTTTATGGTTAAATAGATTTCTTCTTTTTTTCTAAGAATTTTCCTTTGATAAAGAAAGAGGGAAGAACGATTTATTTCTCTAATTTACTTTCTGGCTTTAATTCCATGTTTGCCCCTTGTTTTGTTTTTTGAATTTGGTTTATCAACTTTTTTTATTTTTTATTTTTGGAGAAGAGTGACATTTGGTAAGAAATTTGAGAAAGCAGAAGGCACATGAAGGAAAGGTTACAGCGATGCTGAAATTTTTTGACCGGTCAAATATTTTTTAAAATTTTAAATTTAAATCGTCCCGAAATCACCACTCAAAATTTGACTTTCTATTGAGGCGTGCCACTAGGTGTTCATAAGGTTATACCCCTATTCCAAATGCGATGGAAAAGGTTACAAGGCCTAACTCGATCGTATGGAGAAGATAGCTTTTTGGACCTGTTATTATATATTGAATTTCGATATAAATTTTAGCGCATTTATCTATCGTATGGCCAAACGATCATTCCGAACACTTCGAAAATTAAATACGAAAATAGTACACTATTATGGATCCAATGGAACCGGTTTCGTTGAATTCCGAGACTATGCCTCAGAAGGACATTTCTAAATATTGATTTAAACGATGTATTTTCAAACTAAACAAAACAGTTTTAAATTCAATATTTAAAAGTTATATTATCTCTAGTATTATTAATATAAATTTTATAAATCTTCAAATTATTTTTAACGGACTCAAAATCCCAGAATTCATATTTTACCTGATTTCCAATTGTTTAATTCAATAGTTTATTTGTCAACCAAATAGTGATATTTAAAATTCTAGTTAAACAAACCATCAAATATTCAAAATCAATTAAATATTTCAATTTCAAATATCCAGAAATTTCCGAGTCTCGCAATTTTCCTGGAAGACATTTAGCAAATAGTATTTTTAATTGTTAGCTTGAAATTGACATATTTGTCTATCTATGTCATTTGACTTGATTAGCAAATTATCTTGCTAATTGTATGATAGAGTAATTTATTCAAAATGCTAAGATCTCATCTTTAGCCACGATGGGAGATGTTCAAGAAAATAGCCCCTTTCACTTGTATGGTATGTCTAAAATTTGTTGATAAAGAGCTCCGCCTTATCACAAGGGTTATAAATATTAAAATGTCACCTTTATTTAATAAAGAACCTGATTTAGAAATTAATGTCTGAAATTTTGAAGTAAATACTCTTTGACCTATTCCTTAGTAGTAGTGGGAATTAAAAGCTACAAACTCCAAATTCCCATTCAGAAACTCTTAATAGAGATCTTCATGAAGATACTCTTTGGCCTAGATTCGAGAATTCAGGATGAATAGAGATACAAAGATATTGTACCCAAATTAGGGTTTGTAGAAACAATTGCCTTGATATCAAAATTTGCATATAATAAGTTAGCGATTGCTACATACCTGAAACAAAGATTTGGGGAACAAATGATGAAATTCTTACACGATGGACCCAAAACCCAAAATCGGGTACTGATAGCTGAAGTTTAGAGGTAGGAATCCCGAAACCAGGATTCGGGTACAAGATAATCAGTAGTTAATAGAGAACCAAAACCCATATTCAAGTATTATATAGTGAAGTTCTGAAATGAATATCCCGAAACCCAGATTCGAGTATCTATTGTTGTTGTTTAGAAATAAGAGTTTTGAAATCCAGATTCGGTTAATAATAAGTGGAGTTTGCCTCGCTCATTTGCCTCTATCTTCTCTAACATGTATTAACCCTCAATGGTTTGAATATATATATATATATATATATATATATATATATATATATATATATATATATACAGGAATAATTTGATTGGCTGCCTCTTGAGCAGGACGTCTCAGCCCATGATCGGGTATGCTCCTTCTTTAGCTTGGACATTGTAATTCATAATTTGACGAACCTCTTCTAGGGCTTGGACACTTTAGTTCATTGTTGATTGGTCCTCTTCTCGGTCATGGACATGTTTGTCCATTATTGATTGAGTTCTCGGGCATGGACGTCTTAGTCCATTATTGATTGAGCCTAGTCCGTAGTTTGTTGGGCCATTTCTTGGGCCCGGACATCTTAATCCATTGTCTGCTGCTCTTGATTAACTCATCTTAGAGGCTGGAACCAAGGACTTACCCGGCCTCCCTCTAGGAGGCACCCTACCCTAGCCCTTTTGCGGCGTAGGTAGGGGCTTGTTCGGTACTTTAACCTGGCCATCTCATGGAATTGCTAAAGCTTACTGCATCCTCCCTCCCAGAGTTGCTTTACCCTAGCTGTAGCATGCTGCAGATAAGGGCTTGTTCGCTGCTTTAACCTGGCCATCTCATGACACGGCGAAAGGCTTACTCCATCATCCCTCCAGGAGGCGCTTTACCATGGGCATCTCGGGGTAGACATAGGCTTTTCTTCCATCTTGGGTAGACTATCATCTTAGGTAATTTCTAAATATGAGAAGCATTTTACTCCCAACCATGTTGACTTTCTATTTACAGAAAATTGATCTTCATTAATCTTTTCTCATGTCCTTTTTTACAAAATCATTGATCATTCCCTATCTAAAGAAGTTGATGATCATCCCCTCTAGGGCTTTGCAAAAGTTGGTTTCGTGACCATTCATCGTATGATAATGATAGAAAGATCCTCCCATGTTCCTTTCATGTTTTGGCTTCTTCTTTTGTAATGGCCAATAGTTTAGTTCATCCCTTGTAAGTAGACATTTTCTATTGATGTTGTTAAGCTGCATTCTTTTGGAATTCTTGACTTGAAACTTGGCTCTTGAGGATGTCTCTTTGACTTTTTGCTATTTGGCATTATTATTTCACACTCTTCGATTGATTTTCTTTTCACTGCCCTTTGGATTTCTTGTCTCGGAAATGTTCCCATCGTAGTTGGTTTCCATTTATATGCAAATGCATTATAATCATTCATTATTTCTCTCTCAAATACTGTGCCTTTAGAATAGTGTTGAATGGTTCTTCTCAATTGATTAAATTTATTATCACTTCTATTTGTTCTTTTTCCAAGTGCAAAAATAAGGGTAGGACTTATATGAAAAGGATTTGGGCTCCATTTCTCAGTATTATATGATTCTACTTTATTTTTGTTTATAATCCTTAGAGCTTCAGCCTTAGTTTTGGCACTTCATCTTGATTGGAACTTTTGATGTTTACTTGGGAGAATCCTACCAAATGTGGTTCTGAAGACCATTGTTCAGATCTTTTAAATCTTCTGGCCATGATGAAACTGAAGTGAGTATACTTGGTGTAGGATTCTTTTAAGGGGGGCAAAGAATAGTGGTGTCAAGGGATTAGCCAAATCAGAGGTTTAGGCCCTCCTTCTAACGCCAGAAATGTTAATAAGTTTTCTTGTCAACTTCCCAAAATGATGCAAAGAAAGATGGAGATCCTTTTGGAGAACAAAGGTGTGATACCCTTAAGATTTGTCCTGAAATTTGATTATTTATGAGTAACCCTTGAATCTGACCTTTCAACGTCGTCGTAAGGTTTAACCCTTTTCGAAAGGTATATCACTAAGTTGATTGGTTCCGAAAGGTTACAACTAATGTTGAGCCAGTTGAGTTGTCGACCTTGTCGGAAGAACCCTTTGGTATGTTTAAACCTAGAATAGAAGTTAAGCCAACAAAAGTTTATCAAATAGTAAAGTAATCAACATAGGTCAAGACTTCCCTTTATATGAAAGAAAGTCTTTATTTTATTAAACTCTCCTATCAGTACCCAATTGGCTTTACAATGCTTTGTTTAAGAAGAGTACAAGTTTAGAATGAGAGTAAAGGATCAACAAAACATGACACCTTGGGTCTTTTTTATAGATGCAGGAAGCCCTCCTTTCGACTCCATTCAATCGGGTCGGAAGGTCCCCCTTTTATATGCATCTGTGAACCTTTCAACTTTGTAGAAAGTTTACCTTTTTTATGCCTTCGTGAACCTTTCGACTATGTGGAAGGGTTTGCCTTCTATATGCTGTTGTGAACCCGTTGACCTTGTCGGAAGGATTTCCCTTCACTTGATTATTGTGAACCTTTCGATCTTGTCGAAAGATTTTCTCTTCATTTGAATGTGGTGGAGAGCTGTGCTTCCCGTCATTATTTTTGAAAGGCTGTCTTCCACACTTTACTAACTTATAAGTGTTTCTTTCTTCATAAAACCTTTCAACATTGTTAAATGTATCCTGGATGTGTTTTAACTGGTTCAAAAGGCTTGCTATGCTTTCAGAAAGGTCGCCATGGAGTTGCTAACACTTACTTTGACTTCTTCATTCTCTTTGATAGGTAAGAACTCTTGAGATACTATAGGATGGAACCTTTCGACCACTTCAAAAGGTTTGAGGCTGTTAAATTTTGATGACCGCATCCCTTCGACTCCTTCGAAAGATTTTTTTGAGATTCTGTTCCTTAGTATTTGTTAAAGGACCTTCCGACTTAATTGAAATGTGGAAATTTGGAGTAACAGAATCCATCCTAAGGACTCCTTTCAATCATAGCCTTAAGTCATAACAAAAAATAGGTGCGAGCCACTGCGTTACACTGTAGTGTTCAGCGGTGAAGTTATTATACTCCTACCTCCCATCTTGGCGCAGTTATTTCATAGACGGTTAAATCCCATCCAGCATTATTTTATACTCCTCTTATTGGGTTCAGGCTAGAGTTGGAAGTTGAATGGTCAAATCACACTCATCTGTTTTGTTTACACTCTTATCCACACTCTGGGGATCATAATTAGTCGTTGGCAGTTAAATACACCGGTTTGATGTTCCTAATCTAGTCCAAACTCTAGGGATTGAAGTTTTTCTGGGAAATGGTAAAATCACATTTCCTTTGATTAATTCTCTTGCCATAAAGTTTGGGGGAATGTCAAAGAGGGGTCGGTTGTATCATGATTACTTTTACTTTACATTCTTCCCATCAAATCCGGAGACAGAATTAGTTAACGGACGATCGAGTCACATCCATTCTATATTTTATACTCAGCCTATCGAATCGTGGGTGAGATTTAATGAATGAATGGCCGAGTCACATTCATTTTGATCATAGATCTGAGTAATTGGTTGGCCCTAGACCTAGGGTACTCAATGGTTTATATGATACAATAGTAGATGTAAGTCGCTCGCATATCGCAAATACTATACTACACACAAACAATTCATAGACATAAAATAAACTTCAAGTTTTATTGCCAAATGGATGAGAGAATAATAGAGCCTATCTTATTACATAGCTATGAATTGAAACTCAAAAATAAATTCTAAATTAAATATACCTGAACGAAACAAAAATAAATGAAATAACATTGTAAATGCTTGCCATTCCATGCTCATAGGGAGTGCAAGGCCATTGACAGTCGTTAGCTCGAAAATTCCATCTCCAAGCTTCTGGTCGATGACATACAATCCTTTCCATATTAGTCCCAAGATAATAGGGCTGGGAAAGACCCACTTTAAAGCGAGGTCACCAATTTTGAAGGTTCTAGCACAGACATTTACGTTGTGGTAAAGGGTGACTCGGTGTCGGCATACAACTACTCTCAAGTTAGCTTCTTCATGCTACTTATCGACCATGTTTAGAGCTTCCAAAAGGAGATCTCTGTTTGTTTTGGTTTCATAGTAAGTTACTGGATGTGAAGGGACTTCAAGTTCTATGAGAATCACAGCTTCAGAGCTATAGGCAAGGGCAAATGATGTATGTCCAGTCGTGGACTTAAGGGTGGTTGTGTATGCCTACAGAACTAATGGGAGTACATCAACCCACATGTCACTAGCCTTTTCCAAACGCTTCTTCAGAATGAACTTTATGATTTTATTAATAGCTTCAACCTTTATATTTACCTAAGGGTAGGAAACTGCAGAAATATTTTTTCAATACAATACCAGCGACAGAAGTCTTCAAATTCAGAATTATCGATTGGGTCATATTGTTAGTTATGATTATTCGAGGGTGACCAAAATGATAGATAATATTTCAGACATTTAGTGAAGTAATCGATGGCTACATTAGCATAATTTACACTACCTTTGGAAACCGGCAAGGAGCCGATGATGTCAATGCAACAAGTAGAAAATGGAAATGGACTGACCAACTAATGGATGATGACATTCTTCAAACGATGGCATACTTGAGACGATGACGTACTTTACACTACCACTGGAAACCAACAAGGAGCTGACGATGGTGTACTTCACATTATGGATCGTTCGAAGGGGATATAATCGAAATGAAGCACTCAGCAGAGCTCGAAGAATCATGACGGAAGAAAACGTTAACACTCCACCTACTGCAAAAACATCGGCTATAAACCAGAACTTAGGGGTGAAAACCCCATGGGAGGACATAGGGATGACTCTCTCCTACTCTAAATCTAAAATAATTTGGGGAAGACAATTGGGTGAAAATGCCAACATGAAAAATGCTAGAAAAATCATTAAAACCCGTTCCGTAGCAAAGTGCCAAGCAGGAACTGCTACTCAAACGGTATTCCTAGAGGTGGGAGGACCAAGAAGCTAAGGTACAAACCGAGATCAATTCCAATGCCAAGCTCCCATGGTATATGATGACCACTCCCGACAGACCTGCTTCGAATCCCATCATGGAGATCCTATCAAGAATGGTCATTATGAAAAATCATCAAAATCATCAGAATGGTAGTTGAAAAACTCACTTCAGGGTTAACTCAAAGTCAAACTCGAGTAATTGACTATTTGACTAGATGTAGATTTTAGATGTCTAGACTTGAAGTCAAACTCGGGTAATCATCCATTTGATTCTAAGTAAAGCTAGTAAATTCTGGCCAATAGTTTGACTTAGGTCAAACCAAGATTTTCTTCAAGGAAACAAGAAAATGGCTCCAAGCAACGTTCGTCACCAACTCAACACTACAAATTCTGTGACTCTAAGCGAAACATGGGTTAACTCTATGAAAATGGAAAATTTTATCGGGTCGAACTCCGAGTAAAATGCCACTAATCCATCAACGCTCATCCATCTTCTTCTGTCCACAACTCGAACGTGCGAACTCCAAATACCTTGAAATTTGGGATGAAACTTTTATGGGACTCCTTTGTCACCCAAGGGTGATCTCACTTAGTTTGAAATTTTTTGGGATCGCCACTGATCAAGGTATGACTAGCATATGGGTGAAGCGAGTGCGATGAATGCAGTCTACTACGAGGCCCTTGGGAACCATTAAAGAATGAAACAACCTGCTACCCAAGAAGAATTCTATGCGAAGGCAAACCGATTCTAAAGACTTGAAGTAGTGCAATTTAAAGAAGGCAAACCTGGTGGTGTGCCAAATAACATATAAAACGGTGAAGGAGCTATAGAACCTCAGGGATTTTCTGCCCAAGCAAGGCTACTAAGACCCCGTAGAAAATGCCCCACCTAACTGACGAGATCAAACAAAAAGATGATAATTAAATAATACTTTAGCTAGCTTGCATCAAAGGAATGTTACAACATCCTAAATCGATGCCTACTCATCCACCCTTTTCTACATTCCATTTCCAAATGAGCCATAATGGAACACTGGGGCATTGCAGATGACATGGTGAAACAAATGCTTCTACGCCCTCAACGAGTCATGTCAATCCCCCTTCTGAGAATCTCCTTCGCTCTAGTAGTGATAAGAAGCCTTATCCAAAGGATCGTCGAAAAATAGATCCAAACCCTTGGCATCCAAGAACTGATAAAACTGTGTTCCCGTGAGCTAAATACCGAAAATTCCTCTTAAAGTTGATGAATCATTACTTTAAGACCGATGGGCCATCGGAATCACGACCCAAAACTCCTCTTGAAATCGATAAATTATCATTCCAAGGCTGTCTCATCGCCGAAAATCCGAACATAGAAATCTCTTTGCAGATGTGAATGTCTTTCACGAACTAAAGCATCGTGAAGGTAGACTGGTAGATCAGCGGTCATCTGATCTAAAAAACTCTTCGCGAACATTAAGATCTTTCTCGAACTAAAACATCGTGAAGGTATATCGGTAGATCAACAGTTATCTGATCAAAAAAGCCCTTTGAAAATATGAAGGTCTTTCACGAACTAAAGCATCATTAGTGTGAAATAGTAGATCAGCAAAATTTATGTACAACTAATATCTGTAAAGGCGAACTAGAAGATCGGTATTCATCTAATCCAAAGCCCCCTTGAAATCAACGAAGTCATGCTCCGAGACCATAAATCAGTAATCATATTAGTCACTTAGCATAATTAAACGATCGTTGAAACGAACAGTGTTGAACCCTAGAGCTTCAAAGATGTTCAAAGGAACTAAGCTAAAATTGAACCGATCTTGTGGTTAATCAAAGGCTGACTCGAATCAAGCCAAGGCTTAGAACTCGGAAGAACCGCTCCTACTAGGCTGGGGCAACAAATCAGGTATGGAGAAACCATGGATACAATTAAAGCGTGACAACTAACCTATGGAATGGAGGCACCGCACACACTTGAATAGCTACAAGGAAAGCCAAGACTAATCATATCACAGTTCTATTACGTCCGATTAAAAATCATGGCATTCTAAAAACCATGGATTTAATGACCTAGCTAGCACAACAAATGAAATAGAAGCACAATATTTGCTTACTTCTCCCCAACTCCTCCTTCAGCACCCTTGGTGACTAGATCATTTTCCTTTTAGACTATATTCCAGTTGATGACTAATACTTTAAGGATAGTTTAGACCAAAAACTGATAGTCTTACTTCTAACTCCCACAAGCTCTTTCTTTATAACTATCTCCATGCAGTCGGTTGTAGATCACTTCTCCATGGAAATCTTATTTATTTGGTCGTGCACATCTTCCTGAAATATAGAAGGATTGTCCAAGCCACGGTTGCCCGATCCAGAAACCAATCACCTCTTAGAACCGATGAAATCGCGTCCCAGCGAAGTCAAATCGTTGGATTGATGGGAAAACTCGATCCTTACCTTCTATGAACTGGTATCACTCCTCCAACATTGGGAAGGCCCAAAACAATACACTCCTCGCATTTCCCGAAGATAGGCAACACTGAGGAATACCAAAAACCATGCAATTCACAAGCCATGCACTAAAAAAAATTACGCTCCTCACACTGCCCGAAGATAGGCAACACCAAGGAGTATCAAACTCCATGCATTTCATAAGCCACATACTAAAAAATTTCACTCCTTATATTTCCAGAAGATAGGCAACACCGAGGAGTGCTAAAAGCAATGCATTTCATAAGACGCGGACTAAAATAATAATACCTCATATTGCCCGAAGATAAGTAACACCAAGGAAAAACAAAAGTCACCCACCTCATAAGCCTTGCACTAAAATAATAACTACTCACGTTGCATGAAGATAGACAACACGGAGGAAAAACAAAAGCCATTCACCTCCTAAGCTATACACTAAAATAATAACTCCTCCTATTGCCCGAAGATAGGCAACACCAAGGAAAAACAAAAGTCATGCACCTCGTGAGCCGAGCACTAAAATAACAACTCCTAACATCGCCCGAAGATTGGAAACCTTGAGGAAAAATAAAAGCCATGCACCTCCATAAGTCACACACCAAAATAATAACTCCTCACGTTCGACGAAGACAACAACACCGAGGAAAAACAAAAGTCGCACCACATAAGCTGCGTACAAAATTAATAACTACTTGCATTTCCTAAAGATAGGTAACACCGATGAAAAAGAGAAGTCACACACTCCATAAGCCATGCACTAAACACTAAAACACACGCTTCTCAAGTGGCCTGAAGATAGGCTACGTCGAGAGTGCCAAAAACCATGCACCTCAAAAGCCATGCGCCCGTAAGCAGCGCATTAACTCCTTAACATTTCACAGAGATAGGCTACACTAAGGAACATCGCCGAAAAATCATGCAACTAAAGCATAAAATCTTCACGTTGCCCAAAGGTAGACAGCGCTGAGGACCATCAGAATCGGATCGATGGGCCATATCGATTCCGAACACCGCACCTCTCATAGCCAACGCCAACCACTTCTATGATTGGGAATAATCGACACAACTCCAACAAAACTGAAGTGCTACAAGCCAACAGAAAAGTTTCAACTAATGGCACATAATGATTAAAACTGCCCTCCGTTAACTCATGCAATGTGTGTTGAGTCACAAGTTTTATGAAAGTTTTGATTTCTGACAAATAACTAAAAGGCGATCGACAAAACAAGGTCATTAGAGCTACATATGTTACTCTAGATTATAGATTGATTATTTGATATCATATTAGTGATAAAGTTGTTAAAATCTATCCTCAAATAGTCATGCATTTTCAAGAAAATTAATATATATACGTTATGTGCATGTGTGCACGTTCAGTGTGCAAATTATGCAGGAACGGTCGACCGCATATTAATTTTCTTGAAAATGCATGACTATTTGAGGATAGATTTTAACAAGTTTATCGCTAATATAATATCAAATAATCAATCTATAATCTAGAGTAACATATGTAGCTCTAATGACCTTGTTTTGTCGATCGCCTTTTAGTTATTTGTCAGAAATCAAAACTTTCATAAAACTTGTGACTCAACATTCTCCCCCTTTTTGATTGATGACAATATATCTGCAAATCTGAATCTCCCCCTGAGTATGTGATCTCTCTCTTTGAATTCTTATATGTATGTTCCTGTAAGCAATTGTAAGCCCTTTCTCCCCCTTTGTCATCGACAAAAAGGATTAACAGATACTGAAATAGCAGAATGAATATGATATGCATAGCAAAAGAAATCTTTTACACATCCAAAACATAACAGAGTATACTACAGATCATAATGTCAAATGAAAAAAACAAGAATAACGACACTATTTAGTACAAGTGTCGATGAATTTTTTTAAAGTGCTAAACCATAATAAAATCTAGGATGAAGCAGATCGTATCTCCTCTTCATCATCATCGTCGTCGTCATCGTCATCATCTTCTTCTTCTTCGTCATCATTGTTCCCTCTAGATGATTCTCCATGTCCATTACCACTCATACCTGTAGACTCGTCAGATGATGTCCAGGTGAAAACTGGAGCAGCAGGACGTTTTCCTGGGTCTTGTGCTTGAACAGAGGTGGATGTGGAACATGATATAGCATCCCATAGCATACCAAAGAATGACTTGACCTTATTGAAGCGCTTATCGATTTTAGAGTCCATGCGCTTGAGACATGATTCAAGCAAAAATTGGTTACGCGCAATTGTTTCAAGTGATTCTTTTGTAGATGACTTTGATTTTAATAGTTTTACTTCATCGGAACGAGGACGAGAGGAAGTTGCTCGTTGTGTCCTTGGTCCTCTTTGTTGCCATTCTTCAAAAGGCATAATCTCAAGATAAGGTGGAGGAAGATTCATTCGTTTGATGGTTATGGAATCAATGCATTTTGGTTTTGAGGTTGCAGAATCAGGAGGATTGACCCCACAAGCTAACAAAAGTCGCATGATATATTCATTGTAGAAGAAATGAGGCCGTGTTGAGTTATTTACCTTGAGAATTTCATCAAAAAGCATGTGAACCCAATTGATTTGGATTTCACCATAAATAGCATAGAGTGCTTTGAAGTTTTCTTTATATACTGCATCATAATTTCCAAGTCTAGGAAAAAGAGAATGCATCAAAACACGATGAAGTAGTCTGGCTGTCGGTCGAAGTCCAATAGATTTAGTGCCATCACTATTGTCTTCTATGAACTGATGACTAGTACTATTTCGAGTGAAGACTTCGCAGAAGTTAGATGAAAACTCTTCGCCTCGATTTAGTATACCAAGTATAGAGGCAATTCTAGCATGAGTAAGAAAAATTTGCTTGCCACAGACCACAGACCAGATGACGCCGTTTGGATTATCAGGTTGATACTCATCAAGATTCATGTTGGCGTAAAACAATTTGATCATCAAATGATTTATCTCCACACTATTTTCTGAAAAATCAATTAATGGAGGAATGTTGGAATTATTGGCTAACCTCCGAACTCCATAAGCCGTGAAATCATCAAATTTGATGAAAGAGCCTGGATGAAACTTGTAATTTGTCATCTGATTCCATCTTGTTACAGCAATTGGACTTTGAAGCCATTTTTTGACGGAGATGGTAGGAGATGAAGTTTCAGAGGTTGCTCCTTTCTTGGATTTCTTTTGAGGAGGAGCCATTGTTGGAGGATTTGAGATTTGGGGATTGAAAATAGGAAACTAGGGTTTGTGGTTTTGGGTAAAAGAACAGCTTGAGTAAAAAGTGAGAGAGGGTAGAGGAAAAAATGACGCATAGGTTTATATATAAACTGAAATTACGTCAACCGGTCGACCTACGAATTATGGCCGGTCGACCGTTTTCAACCAGAGAGCAAACGGTCGACCGGCTATAACAGGGGCGGTCGACCGGTTCTGGTCTGCTGTGAATAATAAGTTTATTTTTCAAGTTTTTATCATATATCATCCTAAATATATTATATTTCATTTGTAATACAAAATATAACCATCATTACACAAGAGATATATAAAGATATAATAACTATATATAAATCTAATGAGAAAGTTCGTCATTAGAATTATCGTTGTTTCCTTCAATACGTTTTGACCATGGACTCCATTGTTTCTGAGCTCCTTCATTCTTCTCATAGTTCCGATCCCACGAGTTAGGACTTTTAGATGTTGATGGCCTAGACGGCATTGGTTCATGCACGTCATGCTTGTTGGAACCGCAGAAAAATGTTGCCAACTTTTCTAAAACGGATAATCGTGCCGATGTCCGTTGTTGCTCGTGATAAAGTTGACTTTGCCCGTAATGGAGCTGTCTCTGAAGGTCTATCTGATGTTTCTGGTAGTGGTGTATTTCATCGATTTGAGCTTTGGTACGAGGAGAATAGAATAATGTCCTCTTCACTCGTTTTGAATTTGGAGTTTTATCAGACATACAAGAGCATTGATGATGACAACTTGATTTTTGTTTTGGAGTTGTAGGAGAATAAAATTCCTCCGACTCAGAACTCGTAATTGAAATGTATGATTCTTGAGCACATTTATCACAAATGTGAGCCATAGTGTATGTTGTATAGAATATTATGGTTAGATAAAAAAGATGAACAAAATATAAAATTTTTTGCAAGCTTATATACAAGTTTCTTATGTATAAACTTATGGATGTGAGTTAATGAAACATTTTAACCAAGAAAACATAAGCAGAAATTTTATTGTATCTCTAAAAATAGCTTTCCTTTTAAAACTGAATTTATAAAATAACAAAGAAAAGGACGATTACTAGAAAAAAAATGAGTAAAGAGAATTTAGCCATTAAATAAAGCAGTGGCTTATATTTAATGAAAAAAATAGTTTATGCAAAAGTTATGGTTAAAGGATAACTAAAAAGAATAACTAAAGGATAACTAACAAGAAGACGTTTTTTAGAAATTACTTAGTCAAGATTTTTTCTTGAAATTAAACCAAGCTCTCTTCGTAATCTAATAAAATTAGATTCGAGCAGAGGCTTAGTAAAAATGTCTGCTAATTGATTGTCAGTATGAACATATTCAAGACATATATTTCCTTTGTCAATATTATCTCGAAGGAAATGATGACGGATATCAATGTGTTTGGTTCTAGAGTGATTTACCGGATTTTTAGAGAGATTTATAGCACTAGTGTTATCACAGTATATAATAGAATTTGATAAATGAATATCAAAATCTTGAAGTGTTTGTTGCATATATAGTACTTGAGTACAAGCGAGAGCTGCTGATATATATTCAGCTTCGCATGTTGATAGTGAAACACAATTCTGTTTCTTACTGAACCAAGAGACAAGTGATTTTCCAATAAAATGGCACGTACCACTTGTACTTTTTCTATCCGTTCTTGAGCCACCGAAATCAGCATCACTATATGATACTAATTCAAATGGACATTCTTTTGGATAAAAAAGACCGAAATCTTTGGTATTATTAAGATAACGAATTATACGTTTCACTGCTCGTAGATGTGATTCCTTTGGATCGGCTTGAAAACGAGCACATAAACAAACACTCATTATTATATCTGGACGACTAGCTGTAAGATAAAGAAGAGAACCAATCATGCTTCGATACAATTTTTGGTCAACATTCTTACCACTTTCATCTTTGTCAAGATGTGTAGTTGTACTCATAGGAGTTGGTTTACCAGATGTATTTTCTAATCCGAAGCGTTTGATAAGGTTTTCACAGTATTTTTCTTGATTGATAAAAATGCCGTTTGAAAGTTGCTTTATTTGAAGTCCAAGAAAATAAGATAGTTCTCCCATATGAGACATTTCGAATTCTTTGGTCATAATACTTGCAAATTCTTTGCAAAGTTTATCGTTTGTTGAACAAAAGATGATATCGTCTACATATATCTGGATAACTAGAATATCTTTTCGAGAATGTTTAATAAACAAAGTTTGATCGACTTTGCCTATTTGAAATCCTGAGCTAATAAGATAGCTACGTAGTCGTTCATACCAAGCACGAGGTGCTTGTTTTAAACCATACAGAGCTTTCTTAAGTTTGAACACATGGTCAGGATATTTTTCATGTACGAACAAAGGAGGTTGTTCGACATAGACATTCTCTTTGATAAATCCATTGAGAAAAGCACTTTTGACATCCATCTGATAAAGTTTGAAATTATGGTGACAAGCAAAAGATAATAGGATTCTAATAGCTTCTAGTCGAGTAACTGGTGCAAAAGTTTCTTCATAATCGATACCTTCTTCCTGATTATATCCTTGTGCTACTAATCTTGCTTTATTTTTGGTGATATTTCCTAGTTCGTCGGCCTTATTTTTATAGACCCATTTAGTACCAATTACTGACTGATCAGTTGGTCGTGGAACAAGTTCCCAAATGTCATTGCGCTCAAACTGATTTAGTTCTTCCTGCATGGTAATGATCCAGTAATCATCTGTAGCAGCTTCTTTTGGATTCTTAGGTTCGATATTTGAGAGAAAAGCGACATGACCCATTTGATTGAGTTGACTTCTTGTTCTGACATGTGATGTTATTTCACCGATTATATTTTGAGGCGGATGGTCTCTTAATATTCTTGGTGGTGATTGTAACTCACATATTTGAGGAATATTCTCAATAATTATTTCCGAGTCAGAATCAATATTTGTGATGATTTGATTGTCAGTGACTATTGATTCGTCATCATCTGATATAGTGTGAGGGTGCTGATAGATTTCATCAAAAGAGACATGAAGTGATTCTTCAATAGTTTTGGTTCGTTTATTAAATATCCGATAGGCCTTACTTCTTTTCAAATAACCGACAAATATTCCTTCATCGGCCTTTGGATCGAATTTGCCAAGCTGGTCTTTCGTATTTAAAATAAAGCACTTGGAACCTAAAACTTTGAAGTATGAAATTTTAGGCTTCCTTTTGTTAAATAATTCATAAGGAGTATTCTTGGTAAGAGGTCTTATGGATACACGATTCAAAACATAACAGGCAGTTGCCACAGCTTCTACCCAAAAATGTTTTGGTAAGATGGTTCCATTCAATAATGTTCTTGCACATTCTTGTAAAGTTCGGTTTTTCCGTTCTACAACTCCGTTCTGTTGTGGAGTTCTGGGAAACGAAAAATTATGATATATACCTTTCTTTGTACAAAAATGTTCAAATTCATTATTTTCAAACTCTCCGCCATGATCACTTCTTATATTTTTAACTTTAATCCCTTTTGATTTTTGAATTCTTTTGACGAAAGATTTGAAACGATCGAAAGTGTCACTTTTATTCTTTAAGAAAATTGTCCATGTATAACGAGAGAAATCATCAACAATTACAAGCACATATTGACTGTGATTTATTGATTGAACTCTAGTAGGTCCAAATAAATCCATGTGTAGTAACTCAAGTGGTTGTAATGTTGATATGACTTTCTTGGATTTAAAAGATGATTTGGTCAATTTTCCTAATTGACATGCATCACAAATGTTGTTAACTTTAAAACTCATTTTGGGTAGTCCTCTAACTAGATTGTTTTTGGCTAGCTTGTCAATAGTTCTGAAGTTTATATGACAGAAGCGTTTGTGCCATAGCCATGGATCATTGTCATTAGCCACAAGACACGTATCTGAATTATGATTAATATTCATATTCAAAATATATATATTTCTGTCTCTATAACCTTCGAAAACCAAATTATGGTCTTTATCTAAAATACTACACTTATTATTTGAAAATGAAATTATAAAACCCTTGTCACATAACTGACTAATACTAAGCAAATTGTGTTTTAAATTTCTAACTAGCATGACGTTAGTAATACGAGGTAAGTTAGATGTACCGCAATTGCTCACATCGCCTTTGCCGATGATATAGCCTTTTGAATTGTCTCCAAAAGTGACGGAGCCACCATCTGAATATGTAATATTTGTTAATAAACTCTTGTCTCCCGTCATGTGCTTTGAGCAACCACTGTCCAATATCCACTTTCCTCTTTTCTTAAGTGGGACCTGCAAAAAATAGAATTAAGTCCATGGTACCCACTTTTTATAGGGTCCTAAGAGTTAGGTCTTAGGAGTCCAAACCCATTTGGGTCCGGTATCCCCTTTATATATATAATTATTATTAAAATGCACAGTATTCAAGAATTGATGAATGTATTTGTTCCTAATCAAATTGTTATTTGTTTTAGGAACCCATATTTTGATAGTCTTGACATTTTTCTTTTGAAATTTCACAACTGGTTTTGGTTTGGAATATAATAAACTAAGATTTTTCTTAGCTTCGGTTTTTTGTACTTTCTTTTTCCTTTTATTTCCAAGATGTTTCTTGGTTTCTTGTTTGTTATATCCCAATCCTTGTTTGTCTGAAATAGATTGTGAACTTTCAATGATTTTTGTCAAATTTTCTCGACCTTTGTTAAAATTAGAAATATTTTGAGTAATGTCATCAAACTTTGTTTGTAAGCTAGCTTTTTCTAGGTCTAGAATTTTGACTTTTGCTTTAAGCTCATGATTTTCAGTAGTGAGAGCATTATTTTTCTCTTTTTGAGTTTCTATGTCTTGACTCAAAAGAGATATTTGAGAGTCAACATTAGAAGATGATTCTTGAATATTTTCAAGTTCCTCTTCTAATATTTTCTTCTCATCTTTTAACATATCTCGTTCAAGCTCTGCTCTACTTAAATCTGCTTTGACTACTTTTAATTGACGTTTTATGTCTTTATATTTGATTATCAATTCAGCATTAATATCAAGTAATTCATCAAATGTAGGAATTTGTACCTCATCTTCTGTTGCCATAAAACAAACATTAGCTTGTTCATTTTCTGAAACACTTTCACTTTCTGATGAAGATGACTCTGAATCATCCCATGTTACTGAGAAAGCTCGTTTCTTAGATTTGTCCTTCTTATATTTGAATTTGTCATTTTCTGACTTCTTCTTTTGTTCTGGACAATCTTTCTGCATGTGTCCCTTTTTGTGGCAGTTGAAACATTCTATAGCAGATGAAGATGGTTTGTTTGATCCAGGTTTCCTTTTATTGTAACGACCGGCTTTTCGATATTTTAGGAATTTTTTAAATCCTTTCGCAATGAATGCCAAATCTTCGTCTTCAGAATCTGATTCATTTTCATCTTTCTCAACATGAAATGCTACATTTTTCTTTTCTTCTTTCTGTTCCTTTCTAGCCTGCAAATTTGCTTCATAGGACATTAAATTTCCTATCAATTCATCTAGTTTCATGATGGAAAGGTCATTAGCTTCTTCAATTGCTAATACTTTTCCTTCCCATTCACTGGTCAGAGAATGTAGGACTGTTGAAACTACATCGAAATCAGAATACTTTTGTCCTAAGCCAATAAGTGCATGGTGAATAGTTTGAAACCGTGAATACATGTCATTTATTGTCTCGTTTGGTTTCATTTTGAAATTTTGAAATTGACTTTTCAGCATGGCTATTTTGGCTTGTTTAACCTTGTTAGTACCTTCATGAGTGATTTTTAGTGTTTGCCAAATTTGATATGCAGTAGTGCAGATACTAACACGATTATATTCATTTTGGTCTAATGCACAGAACAACATATTTATTGCTCTTGCATTTACGGCTGCTGCCGTTTTCTCAGCTGCAGTCCATTCTGAATAATCAGTTGTTGGATTCACTATTTCTCTTTGAGTGGCATTCCAAGCATCATAGCTATTTGATTGCATAAAGAATGACATATGTGTTGCCCAATAACTATAGTTAAGACCATTGAAAAATGGAGGTCATTGTGTCGATTGACCCTCCGTGTAAGTGGTGTTTTGAGTGCTAGTACTTACGTTATTTGCCATATTACAATAATATATCAAATAACTGTGTTACGGTTATATGATAACCTCGCTCTGATACCAAGATTTTTATAGAGTTTTGATTTCTGACAAAGGGATAAGCCGTGATCGACAAAAAGAAGTTATTTAGACACAAAGAGCTCCATATGATTAGAGGTTGATTATTTGGTATGTTAGTAATGATTATTTATGTTAAAATCTATCCTCAAATAATCTTATGCCTTTAATCTTCAAATATATATATATATATATAAATATACATGAGTGCACATTAACTGTGCAGTCCGGACAAAACCGGTCGACCGGTCAAAACCAGGTGGTCGACCGTTTTTGCCCAGAATGCACAGATAATGTGCACAAGTGAACATAACGTATATATATATATTCAAACTCCTGTCTAGTGGTCATTTTTTGACCTGTCGACCGTTTTTAAACAGAGAGCAACATTTTCCAAAAGACACTTCTTTCTCCAATGGTTGCATCTCTTACCTTTCATCAAATAATCATATCTATTAATGGCAACTGTTCACAAAGAGTTACAACTATTTTTCTCTATATATACTCATCTAAATCATTGATTCAAGATACATGAATATATGATTTCATATTCTTTTTAATCTAATCTTTGATCTTACTTTATACATACTCCTGCATTCTAAAAACTCTCAATTATTTATTGAATCATTGAAACTATTTCATATCCTTTGATTCAATAAGTAATATACTTTCCTTAATCTTTTCAAAACAACATTTCACATACTTTGAGGATAAGATTATAGGAAGGGTGTATTGCTAGTGACAAATCCGTGTTTTCAAGAACACAAGTTGTCAACAACAATTGTATTTGTTCTTGTGTTGAAGTCCTTTGTGTTGTAAGAGGCAAGTGTTGAAGTCCTCAGTGTATTAGAGGCGTGAAATCCCGTTCGGTTGCTCGGGTGTTGTAAACCTGTTCCTCCGGGTGAAGCGAGGTAGTTAATAGTGAAAATCCAGATAGAAGTCTGGGACTGGACGTAGGACGGTGCTCCGAACCAGTATAAAAATCTCTGGTGTGATTTTTCTATTTTTTATTTACTATGCTATTATCATCTATTTCCGCATTTGTATTGTAATCCATATTACACGATCCGTGTATATATATTAGCACATATAATTGTATACACACCGCACTTTCATTTGGTATCAGAGCCAGGTTTTCTAGAGATCGTAACAACATCCTAGAATAAATGGCTACAAAGAGATCTAGTCAAGGCAATAAGAAGAGGAAGAGCAATAAAGAACAATCAAAGGAGAAAACAAACAAATGCTTCATGGCAAAAGATAACGAGGTTAGTGATCTAACTTTTGATGATATGATAGAAATAAATTCAGAACTTCTAGACACTTTAAAAAGTCTCAAAAGAAAATATAAGGAAGCTCTGGAAAATCAGAAGAAAGCAGAATTCGAAAGAGATATGCTTAAAGACGAGAAGAGAATATTAGAAGAAGAACTTGAGAAAATTCAAGATTCAGACAATTCTCAACTCGCTCTATTAAGTCAAGAAATAGAAGCTCAAAAAGAAAAGAATAATTCTCTAGCTTCTGAAAATCACGAGTTAAAAACAAAAATTAAAATTGTTGAGTTAGATAACACTAGTCTCAAAACTAAGCTTGATGATATTACTAAAAATATTTCCAATTTTAATAAAGGGAGAGAAAATTTATGCAGGATTATTGAAAATTCTCAACCTGCTTCAAATAAGAAGGGATTAGGTTATGTTAAGAATTCAAAAGCTCACAATGATAGAAGTGGTGTAGGCTATAAACAAGCTAAAAGTAAAAATAGTACTAGATATGCATTCATGTATACTAACTTTAGTGCTAGTACTAGTAATCAAGATAGTTTTAAAACCAGTTATAGTCACAATAGTACTTTGTTTAGAAATGATAGAAATTATTCTTCAAGTACTAAGCTAATGACTAATAGTATTAAGATATGGATTCCAGCTAATATGATTGATCATGATAAACAACTTTATTTTAGCAACTATTATAAGAATGTAATTTGCAATGAAAATTATATTTATAAAGGTTCAACCACACCCAAATGGGTATGGTTTCCAAAGACCTAACCCCCCGGACCCTAACATAGTAAGTGGGTACCGAAAATTATTATTATTTTTTACAGGTACTCAGAGAAACAAAAGGAAAAGGATAGATTTTGGAATTTCAAAGAATGTTCCATATGTTTAATAGAATTACGTGCTTACAAATAAATATGGACTTCGGTAAATATGGTAAAATTTATTTTACTTTTCCTTCATAATTAATAAGGAGTTTATCTCGTTATATACAAGATATTTTATATAATTTTATATATTTCCCCATTCTTTTTGATAATGACAAAGGGGGAGAAATTCATATATAAATAAAGGGAGATATTATACTTAGGGGGAGATGCTATACTTAGGTGGAGCTTTAAAGACATTATCTGGCACTTGTACTAAGTATTGTCGTGTTTTAATTCGTACTAGACTTGTGTGTATTATCATCTTGTGTGAATGTTACTCTTGATCTATGGTAGTAGTTTTATGTTGCTTATAATCTTTTTTACATCCTCCATTTAAACAACTCCTTTTTGTCGATGACAAAGGGGGAGAAAATTGTGCTAACAGTATATATGCAGGACACAATCTCAGGGGGATATCTTATACTGGGGGAGATTCATAAATATGTTGTCATCAATCAAAAAGGGGGAGAATGTTGAGTCAAGATTTTTATAGAGTTTTGATTTCTGACAAAGGGATAAGCCGTGATCGACAAAAAGAAGTTATTTAGACACAAAGAGCTCCATATGATTAGAGGTTGATTATTTGGTATGTTAGTAATGATTATTTATGTTAAAATCTATCCTCAAATAATCTTATGCCTTTAATCTTCAAATATATATATATAAATATATATGAGTGCACATTAACTGTGCAGTCCGGACAAAACCGGTCGACCGGTCAAAAACCAGGTGGTCGACCGTTTTTGCCCAGAATGCACAGATAATGTGCACAAGTGAACATAACGTATATATATATTCAAATTCCTGTCTACTGGTCATTTTTTGACCTGTCGACCGTTTTTAAACAGAGAGCAACATTTTCCAAAAGACACTTCTTTCTCCAATGGTTGCATCTCTTACCTTTCATCAAATAATCATATCTATTAATGGCAACTGTTCACAAAGAGTTACAACTATTTTTCTCTATATATACTCATCTAAATCATTGATTCAAGATACATGAATATATGATTTCATATTCTTTTTAATCTAATCTCTGATCTTACTTTATACATACTCCTGCATTCTAAAAACTCTCAATTATTTATTGAATCATTGAAACTATTTCATATCCTTTGATTCAATAAGTAATATACTTTCCTTAATCTTTTCAAAACAACATTTCGCATACTTTGAGGATAAGATTATAGGAAGGGTGTACTGCTAGTGACAAATCCGTGTTTTCAAGAACACAAGTTGTCAACAACAATTGTATTTGTTCTTGTGTTGAAGTCCTCTGTGTTGTAAGAGGCAAGTGTTGAAGTCCTCAGTGTATTAGAGGCGTGAAATCCCGTTCGGTTGCTCGGGTGTTGTAAACCTGTTCCTCCGGGTGAAGCGAGGTAGTTAATAGTGAAAATCCAGATAGAAGTCTGGGACTAGACGTAGGACGGTGCTCCGAACCAGTATAAAAATCTCTGGTGTGATTTTTCTATTTTTTATTTACTATGCTATTATCATCTATTTCCGCATTTGTATTGTAATCCATATTACACGATCCGTGTATACTATATTAGCACATATAATTGTATACACACCGCACTTTCAATGTGCACCTCCCAAACATGCATATATTGCACACTTACCATAATATCAAAAGAAAATTGGATTACATGATAAAATTGAAAAACTTCTGAAAGAATGAAAAACAAGCTGTGACTTAGCTAAATTTCAAGTCTAATATGAAAATTATCTAAACTATATGTTACCGGTCATATAAACTAAACAACCCTGTGAACTGGGAGGCATACACCGGTAAGTAAACAAAATCAACTAAAAACAATAAGTTCACAAGTTCTGTTACCCAAACAAATTGTTGCTCTAAATAAAAAATTTGGTGGCAGCCACAAAAATTGGATAAGGGTAAACAAAATAAGCACAAGGGCACAGAACAAACGTGAACAGACAAATAAGAAAACTATCTAAATTTCAATGTATTGCTTATGATTTTCTTTTATATAGGGTCAAAATGTGGGTGTTGTACCCATACAACACCGGCCAACAAAAAGAAAATACAGACTCCACAACAAAAACACTAAGTGCGAACTCTACACTCGAACAAAATGACCCAAAAAGAACAAGTCAGATCGATCTCAATACAAGCTTCTTAGCGCTTCCTTCCACCGCTCCCCTTTCCGCCCTTTATTTGCAATTTCTACCTAATTTCGAGAGTGATGTCACTGTCGGTAATATCAACAAACCCCTTAGTGTTAATAATTTCCAAAATGTCCCAAGTCGACAGGTAGTATCGATCCAATGAACCACGCATCTCAAAAGCCACGCCTTTCATAGGCCACACACTCTCAAAATGGTGCACTTCGATTAACAGGGATCAAATCCACTACCTGAAAGAATTGGCATTGCTTCGATCATGCTACAAATCCCATAAGCCAAGAAGTCGGTAAAGAATTCTTATCTTTGACCAAAGTTAATGTACAAAATGTCAAAATTCACGACACCCAAGTCACGAGCTCCTAGAGATAGGAGCTACGATGTATCTTTGGCTGAGGACATCCATGGAGCTGCCTAGAATATCAAGTCTCACATCAATTATTTAGAATAATAGCTCTATGGACTGAGGGGCGGATAACACATCAACATTTTTTCAAGATAAAAGATCGCTGCAAATTGGAATAAAAGGAGGAACTTGCCATCAGGTAGAGGTAAACGACGACGTAAAGCATATCCAGGATCAAATCATTAATGCACCAGCTTCCAAAGATAGAAGAAGGTGCTCTCATGTGGTTTCAAACCCTAATCTGCAAAAAAACCACATGTTATCCGAAGATAAATAATGGCAAGGGAGAATGCTCAAAATCGAGCAGCTAAACCATTGATTCTCGAAGATTGTAACCAACAAATAAGGTTGATATATGCAACAACGCTATTAGCCCAGCGTAATGCATATGGCCTACAACAAGCGAGGTTAAGTGTCATGGATTCAAGACAAACACTATCGAACTCTCCCTATCCATGATTAGTATAGGAATGAACGTGGTTGTAAGGGCTAATGTGATGACTTGCTCTACAATTTCGGATTTCCTATAAGAACTTGGGGATTGACACCTAAAAGTGAAGGGTTCCACCCAAAAATGAAGGGTTCCGCAAATAGTTGTTAGATCATAGCAAAAACCAGTGGGAAGCAGAATAACTATGGAATTGGTTAAGCAATAGTATTGAATCTTTAAGGGTAATACTTGATGGTTATAAATAAAGCTAGGCAGGGAAACGCATGGGGCTCTCACTATTCCAAAACATGGTATCTCCCAGATTTAAGCAACAATGTGAAAGTTGCCACATTGGGTTAAAAGGAATCGAATCCACTTCATAGGATCGGATGGGTGATTCAACCCTTACCAACACGACTTTAACACCGCTCCAAGATAGGTAGCACTAAGAAAATACTTCTACATTCCAACCATCAAAGTGCTAGTTTTGAAGGCCAAAACTAGTACCTAACTGGACTAAGAGTACTACCGAATCGACGAGGAAAATCAATCCCAACCTCCTTAGTGTCGGTGTTGCCTCCCTAATGCCAAGGCGTTCTTTTATCCATTAGGTACTGGTGTTTCCCTAGCAACGCTGGGAAAATTTTCTATTTTCTACGTACCAATTTTGCCTCTGCAATGCTAGGAAGCTTTCTATTTCATAAATACCAGTGTTGCCTAAAATCTTCGAGAAATATTCTACTCCCTAATTACTAATATTGCACTCATCACAGTGAACAATCGATGCACTAGTTTTTGGAGATAGAAGATGGTCCATAACTGAATTTCTACCTTCCCTTCAGAAAACTACCGTTGGACAAACAATGGCTGGAAGACATATCCTTTTATAGGTCAGCCGGATGGTCCGACCTTTCCTCACAGAAATTAGCCGCTACATAGGAATAAAGCAGCATTGAGAGGAAATCCAAGGATTGAATTGCTTGTGTACTAACTTCTAGGGATGAAAGCTGGTGCACAACCAAATTTTCTAAATTCAACTTAGAAATAATTTAGACATAGTCAAAAGATATGCGACCTCGAGGAAATGTTGCTTGGAACCAAGCAGCTAGGTTATTGATTTTCAAAGACAGGAGTTGACATATGAACAAAACTTCTGTGACAATGTCAGCAACCAAGAAGAGCATGCATGGGCAAGGACAAGTGGGAGCAATCATGGAAGGTTGGAAATAAAATCACCCAACTTCCTCAATTCTAGAATTAGATTGAGAGCGAGACCAGGGGCAACTGAGAAATTCGCCCTACAGATTTCCATCTCGCACAATAACCCAAATACAGGCATTCAAAATAACTATTCCCTCAATAAAGGGTAGAAGCACAAATACTTATCACAAGAAATGCTTCAAATATTCAAACACGAATAACCACGCGGTTGGGTAGATAATGGTTCTATATCACAAAACAGAGCATTTTGGCATTAAAATCACCAACAAAGGAAATGAAGCATTTAATGTTCAGAAATCGACCGTTGCTCATAGTCTAGCAATGATGAGAAGGATCGATGATCTACTTATGGTTTGACTAAATCATTTAGTTCCAATTGGAAGGAATATGTCATTACTCAAAGTTTGGTGATGCTAGGAAGAAATCCCAAAATGAAACTATCGATACATAGCTTTTAGAAACAGAAGCAAGAGTTTGATTGAATCTTAAGCCCTACCTTCTGGCATCTCATGCTATTTGAAGATTCACAACATCGAGCAAAAATCCACAAAGTTGAGTTATCCATGTATGAATTTCTAAAGATAGAAATTAACATATGATTAGGATCTTAAAGTCGGACTCAAAAGAATTTAGTTCGGAAAAAGATGCCAGAAACGCATCTTTTTAATACATATATCATTACAATAATCAGATCTTGGGATCAAACGACAATGTTGCTAATTCCCGAAGGTAGGACCTATCATGTAAATTAAACTGGGGTAATCAAATGTATTACTTAAGAGACTTGGTCTCCCAAAACATATTCATTCGGTAGTCAAAGTAATCAAGCCTATGAACTTAGGCATTTAAACCAACACTTTGTTGAAGCCAACTCAATTGAGCAATGGTAGGGATAAGCTACAGAATTAGCTAAACCAAACTACTCATAGTTCTAAACAAAGTTATGAAATATAATTTGCCGAAATGACCATAGAAGTATTACTTCCATGTATAGAATTATAGTAAATGAGTTTGTTGCACATAAGCACAAGAAGTGCAATAGTGAGAAAAAGCAATGCTCGAATCGAGCAATTAAGCCAATAGTCCCGAGAGACAGAGGCTGGTGTGCATTGAATTCTGAAAAACACAAAGGAAGGACAATCGCACTTGGACAACCCATGCTCTAGTTTTCGAAGGCTGAAACTGTGCTAAATCGATCTCTAACTACAAATCTACAAGAGAAACTATGCCTTGTAATTTAATGGTTATCAACCATCTCAATATGATTGGAATAATAAGCAAAGCCTAAGTTGTGAAGGACCCAGCTTCTAGAGGACTAAATGTCCCTCTGCCAGACTAAAGATTGTAAGAACGAAAAGTCATTTTCAACAACAAAAACATGGCATTCAACCATGTTAGGTATGTTGTACTTTAAATAACATCCATGTATAATTAACACTCGAAATCTAAAAGAATTTGAAGTATGTTGACCAATCGGGTCCCGAGCATTGACCAGGTCAGATGCAGTGTGTTATCTACATGAGAAGAGCCCGGTATCCCTAATACTGCGAACAAATAATCTAGTGTAGATTGCCTACTTACATTTGAAAAAAAATCCATATCGTCCTTTGAAACCATATCTTCCACACTTACTCATTATCGATCAACGATCTATAATGGAGCCGTTGTCGAAAGCGACGCGGGAAGCTTTTCTTTTGGGGATCACTAGGATATAGAAATAGGAAGAGCGATACATTGAATCATCCACTATATCCGATTTTGGAATAAATCATTGCATTGGAATTCAAAAGCATCAATGGGATCTTAATCAAATTCTCAAAGGGAAGAAGTTAAAGACAAAGAGCAAGATTTCATTCCAGAACAGTGTATAATCTTTCAAGACAAAACATAGGTTCACCCCCGGTTGATCAAAACTAAACAGGACAACTCCAAACCTATATCATTCACCCACTCACCGATCTAAACCCTTGCACAAACTACGAAGCAAAGATTGCATCATCAATACCAACAATTGAAATTCAAACTGAAATAAAAAAAACAAATGGTCGTTAGAAGTCGGTCAATTGAGACCAACATCTTGAGGTGGACTCCGACGAATCACATCAAAAATTCAAGAGTCAAAGCCTAATTAGCATGGTAACCTCGACACAACAAACTATAATACACAAAATGAAGAGTCAAAATACGTTACTTCCATAGCACGCCTTGCTTCCAACGAGTGCATATTAGGGGGAAAATGTTTTCGAGTTTTTATTCCAGTATGATGCAATAGGATACGGTACAATCTCGTGTTATCAGAATAGTTTAGAACTTAACCAGAGAGGCCAAGGTAAGGATTTAATGAGAGCCAAGCTATGTTACTAAGGCAGCAGTTTGGATCGGCTAAACTAAGAGACCAGCAATCTTTCAGCGCAATCGGTAGCTGAGTGCAAACAGCTAGTAAATTATCATCAAAGCAAAACAACAATGACACAAGACCATGGAAACATCCCAAACTCTAAGCTCTAGAAAACATCCCCTGTGATTGGATAGCTAGCGACCCATACTCTATGGATCATTAGCGACCCATGCCTATCCTTGAACCTTCAAATAAGCTAGCTAAGGAGGCAATAAGAAAGGAGCTAAGTTACTAGCAATAATAAAACTACAAAGTGGATGTAGGCTTCATTAAAAGCCAAACCATTATAAAAAAAATTCTTGGTCTTCTTTATTTTACTATTCTTTTTCTATACCTATTATCTATGATATTTCTTTGTCAGAATAGGGCTTGTCCTTTCAAACTCAAACCAGGGTGTTGGTCTAATTTTTTGGGTCAACATATTGAATCATCATTCAGATTATTAATTTCTATAACAGCTATATTAAAACTTTTCTAGAAAATCTTTCAATGACTTCACCCGTATTTGGAAAAAGTTGGAGAGCGACATTACATCCTTGGGTCGAGTCATCTGCATGCGGAACTACTCGTGGAACTGTAACGACCCAGAATTTTTAGTAATTTAAATTTGAGTATTTAATTAATTTTAAATATTTATAAGTGAAAATTTTAAGTTAAATAAATTATTTCTTGAATATTGGATTTAATTTTGCAATTAAATCGATTATTTAATAGTGAAATTCCACAAATAATTTGATATTGGGTTAAATATGATTGAAAATGATTTGGAAAATTTTGTTTTATCATATTGAAGTTATAGAAATATTTTAGAACTTGTAAAATTGAATTTGGAGTTAATTCGTAAAAATTGAATATTTTAATATTTAATTATCGACTGAAAAATAGCCAATTTTTGAACAGTCTCGGAATTGAACGAAACGAGTTCCATTGGATCCGTAATAGTTAGTTATTATCGGATTTCAAATTTCGTAGCAAACGGAGTTGTCGTTTGACCGTGGCAGCTCGAAAGGCATCGATATCGTTTTAATTTTAATTCGGCGAGTTAAAATAGCCATTTTTCAAACGGTCTCGGATTTCGACGAAACCAGTTTCATCGGATCCGTAATGTGATATTATTGCAAGATTTCAAATTTCAAGTCAATCGGATTTATCGTTTGTCCGGTACAAGCCAAAACGCCTAGAAATCGCTTAAATCGGTTTAAATTTAAATCGACCGTTTATTGCCGTATCTCACACATACTTCCGAATTAGCTTACGAAACCTGTTCCATTGCATCCGGAACGCGGAAAAACTTTAGAATCGCCTGTCGGAACGCGTAGATTGGAGTTCGTTTGCATAAGTTATTAAAAAGAGAATTTTATTATTAAAATAAGATTAATAACATATATCTCTTAATATTTTTCAAAACCCTAGCTCCATATGCTCAGCCGCCGCCCCAATGTTTCCAATGGCCGAAAATCACCGATTTTCTTTCCTCCAAATCTCCCAATCCACGCAAAATTAGACGAAGTCATCAACTACAAAATCGAAGGGGATAATGAGTACTGCAATCTCAACGGTCGAGATCGTTTAAAACGAAGTGGATCAACGGGAAAGGGGCTGCAAAGGGCATGAGGTCGGCCTCGAACTACGTGAGATTGTGATGACCGAGCTTGGCCATGTTTGGGCCGAGTGTAGCCCTTGTCGTGGGCCCCGAAGTGGCACTTCCTGATCGCCTTCAAGTGGCTCGTGGTGGTCGAAGATTCAAACCCTAGTTGGAGCTTCTATGGGTTGTTCGTGCGTTTTGTTCCTGGAGATGGATATTGCCGTGCGCGATCAGGAAGAAAGGTGGGGGGGCCCGCGTGTTAGAGGGGTGAGGTGATTTCCTTTGTTTTGTTTTTAGTTTAAAATTTAAAATTCAAATCGTGTAACTTAAAAACGTGATAACTTTTTGCTGCGAGGTCCAAATTGAACGAGATTTTTTGCGTTGGCTTCGTATCGCCGTGCTCTTCGCAATGCAACTGGTTTGGAGTCGATTGGAGCTCGTTTGAATTTCGGGTAAAATTAAACGTTCGTTTAATTTTATTCGAAACGAACGACGAAACGGAAAATAAAATCAAGGTGAGAACTCCTCACTCAATCGAAAGGTTTTGTTTGAAATTTTAAATAGTTAATGTTGATTGATGATTGCTGATTGATTGTGTTAGTAGATATAGTAGGATATATACTATATATAGCGATATATATATATTGGCATATGTATATATCGGATTTGATTTCCCGCCTCGTATAGCGGATGAGACCCTATTGCGCCGTTATTAAGCGGAATATTTATAAAATCCCATATACCGCGATATTCCACCTTGAAGTGGAATTGGTATTGTGCTAACGTCTGTGGATGCAGGGTAACAGGTTGGAGGGATCCAACTGGATTCCTCACATATTTATTTGTTTATGAATATTATGTTGATTGTTGATAATCACATTGATATATGATGTTATTCCCGTGATTGACCATCTAATGCTGTTGCATCATCGGATTCAAATTTTTAAAAATTAAAATAACGGTTTTGAATTTAAAAGGGGTTTAAAAGTGATTTCTCAAAGAATATGGTTTATTAAAAATTTTGAATTGATTAAATTTTAAAATAAATAGATGGATAAATTTTTATGTTTTAAAAATTTATATTTTTATGAAATATAACTTAAAAGAAATTTTTAACAATAATAGGTTTTTATAAAATAGTTAAATTTGGTTTTTGGGAAGTTATTATTATTAATGGTTTATATAAAGGATTTTATAAATGGATGTTTTTAAATAAAAATTATTGAAGTTATAGAATAAATTTATAAAGTGTTAAGTTGATGTATAACATGAATTTCACTAGGATTTATAGATTAATAAATGTGAAATTTATAAAACGAATGGTTATTGGAAAATTTTAAGTTTATAAGTTATTAACTTATAGAAATGGATTTGGGCATTAAAAAGGGGAATTTTATAGAAATTGTTAATAAATGAAGATTTCATTAGTTGAAATTATTATAAACCATAAAGAAATCTTGTAAGTGATAAGATTTTAAATTGGTGAAGTTCAAAGGAACGATTTGGTAAATAAATAATATTATAAGTATTTAACTTACAATATGGCTTTTGGGTATGAAATTGGGTTATGTAAATTGCATCGGATTAATAAAGGGATTTATAAAATTGGGGTTTATAATAGAAGTGGAATTTATAAACTATGTTTATAAATTTGAAATTCATCGAATTTGATAAATTGAAATATGGGAATTTGTTAAGTGGGCTATATTCACTATTTTGAATATTGAATAGATTATTAAATAAAATGGGTTTGTTTTTGGGAAAGGAATGTTTTAAATGGAAATTTAAAACGAATTAAAGGTGTTTTAAAATGTATTGAGTATTGAAAACATAGATTTCAACATTGATTGTTGAAATAGACGTTTTCGAGAAACAGAAGGGGATAATTGGTATAGTATTGGATTTATATATCTATTTTTAATTTCAAATCCATATACTAGTGTTTTTGGGTTGTCGTAACGATGTTTTGCGCAACATTCGTTTTTAACCCAAATAAATGTGAATAAAAGAATATTTCTTTAAAGGAATGAAATTAATACTTAACTATGGTTTAAGCATATGGAATATTTTCGAATTGTTGAAAATAAATTGAATTGTGAATTACTTATTTTTAAATAAGTTTAGAAATGATTTTCCAATATGGAATGGAACGTTTTTGTGAATTCACCTTTTAAAGGTAAAAGTGTAAGCGAATATTTTGGAATCGATTTGAAATCAAATATGAATGGGTATTTGGGATTTAATTCACGTTGGAATTTATAATAGGAAGGGAAATTGGTTTAAAAATAAATGTTGATTTATTTTTAAAGATGGAAATAAAATTCACGAATTTGGAGCGTAAAATTTAAAAATAAATCGGTAAGGATTTATATGTTGTTTTGAAATTTGTTTTCAAAAGGGATAAAGGATGAATGGTGGTTTGAAATTTGTTTTCAAATGGTTGAGTTGTGTAATTTGAAATTTGTTTTCAAATGGTTGAGGTGTTTAATTTGAAATGGGTTTTCAAATGGTTAAGTGTGGAAATTATATCGTGAAGGTGTTTTGGTAAAGCAAATAAATTGGGCAATTATTTGGAAATTGTGTATATATATCTTGTAAAGATATTTTGGGACTTAATAATTTTGGAAAAAAATATTTGGAATCTGATGATGTGGCGCATCTTTATTGATAGTTAAATAACCGACTATCAATATTTACCCTTGGATGGTATTGATTGTGTTTGTTTGGAATTGAATGCACACTTATTTTTAAAATAAGCGCTCGCTATTCGGTTTAGCCGGGAGAGGACCTTTGTGTCATATATCCCATTCCGAATATGCGATACGTCGTTTGGATTGCATCTGAAGACCGGTGTTGAAGACCGGGTATTTGTGAGAACGATAGGATGACCTATCGATTGTCTCCGCATCGTTAGCTACGATATGGAGATTTCCTTTGTGATGGGAAATTTTATCGGGATTGTGAATACCCGGATTGCAAGGGCTTCTTTGGAAGTGCCTTCGGTTCTGTTCGAACCCGGAACAGACTTGTATGGTTACGTGTCTGACATTACATTTTGAGAGATAGAGCAGATTTCTTTCAAAATACATTTCTGTTGGTGGCGGAGAATTTATTCTCTTAGCTTAACACCCTTCTCTGAGACGTACGAGCTCAGAGGTTATGTAGTTGAAGGTTATCAGCGATATTTCCCAATCTGGTAATGTGGCATGCTGAGTGCTGCTGTGTGATGATCATTGGTTGGTCATTTGTGATATGATCATTTGTTTGATCATTTATCTTTGTGATTATTGCTTTGGTCATCTGTGGACCCGAAGCATGGCTTTGTTACACAAAGCGTAGCTTTGTGGACGAGACTTCGTCAGGACCTCACTCCCCGGAAATGGTCGAAACAGGAATATGCGGCAAGGTTATGAGGGTCGCGCCCTTTAGGGTATGTCATTCCCTTCTGGAAAAGGGTGGTATCATGGTATGGAGCCCAGATATTTACTCATGTGGAAACACTATATCTATTTCTGTGTGGTGTTGTTGGTATCGAGCGCTCGGATAAAGGTCCCAAAGGACCGGGGGATGGCATATTCGTGTAGTAGTTACCTAGTTACAGAGGTAACCCGGCCTTGTGTTGGCAGAGATCTAACCGTAACGTTAGTTCTCGGGACGTCCCGCCAGAGGCGATCCCATGTGGCAGTAGGAAGTTCCTTAGCCTGACCATTTGTTGGAAATCCATTCATCCAATACGTGCCTTGTACGGTTTTAGTTGTAGAACCTGCCATTTAACATGGCAGCTATAGTAGGCATAGTATCATGGTACCTATGCTGGCTAGGATTTATATTATACTTTCGAAATATTTTCCACTATGCACTAGTAATAATATCAAAGAATTTTTCTCGTAGTAAGCATGTTTGACTATCATAAGGAGAAATCTCCCCCATGTGTGCGTTTGCATTGTGTGTGTGCCGGGAGGCCTTATGGTAGTTTCATTTTCCAAAAAGCATTGCGGATTTCAAAATTTAAACTTTCTTGTTGCGTGTTTAAAGATAAACTGTTTTGAGTTCTCACACCAGTCACATGACTGACCTGGAGTTTATTGTTCCTTTCCTAAACTCTGGGTGCCCACTATTTTCCACACGGGCAGTCTAGAGTTAGGTTATCAGGTTATTCTGGATTCGGGAGTTGCTGTGCAGATCTGGAGGCGAGCCAGATAGCGTAGTCTATTATCTATTGTATATAGTATTTCTTTCCGCTGTTGTTGTCGTACACTCTGATTGATGTAATGTAATGTGATGTAATGTATAAAATGTATAGTTCTTTTGTTTTAATGAATATTCATTTATCTATTATATGTTGTTCCGCTGCGACTGTGAGATTCTGTTATTGTTTCTCGTTCTGTTACTTGATTTTCTGTTTTCTCTTCTCTTTCTTTTCTTTCTTCTTCTACCTCTTTCTTCTTCTAAAACCCTAACGGTTCGATTTTTCGGCAACGAAAAATCGCGATCGTTACATTTGGTATCAGAGCATATGGTTAAGCGACAACCTGCTCTGTTGGGTATTACTCATTAGAGATAGAGTCAGCAGTACTCTAGAATGAGTATGAGTGTAATAATAGATATGAGTGCGTATTTGTTAGTGAGTATAAAATTGTTTTATATTGTGATGATTGGTTTGTTGAGTGGTATATGAACCTTCGTCGGCGCAGCCTCGAAAACTGAATCGAAGGGGTTCCTAAACACTTGAATAGAACAATTCAACACAATATTGTTTTAAATTGGGTAAATGAAATAATTTTACCTCGATTATATTTTATATATAAAAAGAAAATAATTTTTCAAGAATTATTGAAGTGTGTATATAATTGATTGCTTGGTTGTTGTAAATGATATATATATATAAAATAATTAAAAGTTGTTTGAATGAGCTAATAAAAGCAACTATTGTAAAAAGAATAATGGTATAAACCAATGAATCATAAGATGAAATTATAATTAATAATGATTTACAATTGTAAGATAATCATGTATGTATATAAGAAGAAAAAATTATATAAGTAAAAGGGTTATAAAAGTGATTTATGAATAGAAAGAAAACTTTTTGAAAGAATAATTAGCATTGATTTCACTATTGTCACTGGGAAATAATAAGGGTGATGACTGCAGCATCATCAGTATCATTTTCGAGTTTCTATGTGATGGATTTGCTACAATAATGAATTTAAAATTGAAGTTTTGTTGTAATAAACCAATTTGAAATTAAAATTCAATTTGAAATTGTTAAATATACGTGAAAAAGGTTTTGGACTTATAATAAATGTTGGAAGTTGAATAATAAATTGTATAACTTATAGTATGGAAAATGTAAGTGAAACCAGTTGTTGAAGTGGTTAAACAATTAAGTTAAGTAAAATGGAATATGAATTTGAATGTTGATATGAAGTTGTCTTAAGTAAGTGTTAAATGGAATTAACTTTAGAATTGAAATTCGAACTTGACTGATAAGTGTAAAGCTTAAGTTTATTTGAACAAATGATGTTAAATGGAGTACAACTTAAGTGAAGTTGAATAAAAAATAAAAAAAAAATAAAAAATAAAAAAAATTGACCTTTATATCAAAGTTAAATAATCAAGTGAATTAAATGATGTAAATAAAGTTGAAATGGAATATAACTTAAGGAATATTGAAAGAATTGATGTTAATATCAAAATAAATGAATAAAGTGAGTAAATGAAATTGTTAAAAAGATGTGAACTTAAGTTATATAAATGAAATTCAATTTTATTTGTAAAAAGAACTAGCAATTGAATTAAAGTATGAATTGAATGTTAATCAATAGAATATGAATAAGTTGATATGAAATGATGCATGCAAGTGTAAATTCATTTGAAAATAGTTTAATAATAGAATGAAAATCAATTGAATGTTAAACCAATTGGAATTAAAACAGTTGAACCAAATTGAATTTAAGTAAAACGAATAAAATTTGGTTGTATTGGATGTGCATTGGTTGTTATTTGCTTGTTGGTTGATTGTATGTAAATTCATTAAGTGTTAATGAAATTGAATTAGTAAAATTTGAAAGCTATGTAATTGAATTCAAATGAAAATTGAAATGCAAAGTTGAACGAAAATGAATATGCAACTTTAATAGTAAGCTAAAAGTGGTATAAGAAGCATGTATTGGAAATTTTATAATTGAATTGGCAAATTGGGTTGAATATTATAATTGGATATTATGCTAGCAGGATATACAGGATATAATGGAATTGGGATTTTGGTTATGAAGTTAAATTGAATCGCTCGACAAAAAGGTACGTATTTCAGTTTTTATATGAGATTTGATGATTTCTTTCTCTAGCCACTTGGCTTTCTCTTTTCTTTTTGATTCTGAGGGGCCGTAGTGCCATTTTGTAGTCGTACCGATCTAGCCGCGCAAAGGAGACTCTGGCGAAATTTTTCAAAAATTTAGGGAGTTAGAAAAATTTTGAGAAATTTTGAAAGTTTGAAATTTGAATTTAAATTTAAATTTAAATTGTTAAGTAAACGAAGTTGTTTGAAACTTATAATTGAATTGGGAAAGCTAATTGAAATGATAGTAAATCCTTAATAAAAAGATTGTTTTGAAAGGTTAGTAAAACTAATTAGCTTTGGAAAAATAATAAACGGTTTAGGATCATTCTCCTTAACTTGTAATTTCGGGACGAAATTCTTTTAAGGGGGGAAGATTGTAACGACCCAGAATTTTTAGTAATTTAAATTTGAGTATTTAATTAATTTTAAATATTTATAAGTGAAAATTTTAAGTTAAATAAATTATTTCTTGAATATTGGATTTAATTTTGCAATTAAATCGATTATTTAATAGTGAAATTCCACAAATAATTTGATATTGGGTTAAATATGATTGAAAATGATTTGGAAAATTTTGTTTTATCATATTGAAGTTATAGAAATATTTTAGAACTTGTAAAATTGAATTTGGAGTTAATTCGTAAAAATTGAATATTTTAATATTTAATTATCGACTGAAAAATAGCCAATTTTTGAACAGTCTCGGAATTGAACGAAACGAGTTCCATTGGATCCGTAATAGTTAGTTATTATCGGATTTCAAATTTCGTAGCAAACGGAGTTGTCGTTTGACCGTGGCAGCTCGAAAGGCATCGATATCGTTTTAATTTTAATTCGGCGAGTTAAAATAGCCATTTTTCAAACGGTCTCGGATTTCGACGAAACCAGTTTCATCGGATCCGTAATGTGATATTATTGCAAGATTTCAAATTTCAAGTCAATCGGATTTATCGTTTGTCCGGTACAAGCCAAAACGCCTAGAAATCGCTTAAATCGGTTTAAATTTAAATCGACCGTTTATTGCCGTATCTCACACATACTTCCGAATTAGCTTACGAAACCTGTTCCATTGCATCCGGAACGCGGAAAAACTTTAGAATCGCCTGTCGGAACGCGTAGATTGGAGTTCGTTTGCATAAGTTATTAAAAAGAGAATTTTATTATTAAAATAAGATTAATAACATATATCTCTTAATATTTTTCAAAACCCTAGCTCCATATGCTCAGCCGCCGCCCCAATGTTTCCAATGGCCGAAAATCACCGATTTTCTTTCCTCCAAATCTCCCAATCCACGCAAAATTAGACGAAGTCGTCAACTACAAAATCGAAGGGGATAATGAGTACTGCAATCTCAACGGTCGAGATCGTTTAAAACGAAGTGGATCAACGGGAAAGGGGCTGCAAAGGGCATGAGGTCGGCCTCGAACTACGTGAGATTGTGATGACCGAGCTTGGCCATGTTTGGGCCGAGTGTAGCCCTTGTCGTGGGCCCCGAAGTGGCACTTCCTGATCGCCTTCAAGTGGCTCGTGGTGGTCGAAGATTCAAACCCTAGTTGGAGCTTCTATGGGTTGTTCGTGCGTTTTGTTCCTGGAGATGGATATTGCCGTGCGCGATCAGG
Organism: Allium cepa; assembly: GCA_030765085.1. Classification (NCBI taxonomy): domain Eukaryota; kingdom Viridiplantae; phylum Streptophyta; class Magnoliopsida; order Asparagales; family Amaryllidaceae; genus Allium; species Allium cepa. The sequence goes on along the minus strand of CM060937.1, from coordinate 696,802,158 downwards.
AAGAAAGGTGGGGGGGCCCGCGTGTTAGAGGGGTGAGGTGATTTCCTTTGTTTTGTTTTTAGTTTAAAATTTAAAATTCAAATCGTGTAACTTAAAAACGTGATAACTTTTTGCTGCGAGGTCCAAATTGAACGAGATTTTTTGCGTTGGCTTCGTATCGCCGTGCTCTTCGCAATGCAACTGGTTTGGAGTCGATTGGAGCTCGTTTGAATTTCGGGTAAAATTAAACGTTCGTTTAATTTTATTCGAAACGAACGACGAAACGGAAAATAAAATCAAGGTGAGAACTCCTCACTCAATCGAAAGGTTTTGTTTGAAATTTTAAATAGTTAATGTTGATTGATGATTGCTGATTGATTGTGTTAGTAGATATAGTAGGATATATACTATATATAGCGATATATATATATTGGCATATGTATATATCGGATTTGATTTCCCGCCTCGTATAGCGGATGAGACCCTATTGCGCCGTTATTAAGCGGAATATTTATAAAATCCCATATACCGCGATATTCCACCTTGAAGTGGAATTGGTATTGTGCTAACGTCTGTGGATGCAGGGTAACAGGTTGGAGGGATCCAACTGGATTCCTCACATATTTATTTGTTTATGAATATTATGTTGATTGTTGATAATCACATTGATATATGATGTTATTCCCGTGATTGACCATCTAATGCTGTTGCATCATCGGATTCAAATTTTTAAAAATTAAAATAACGGTTTTGAATTTAAAAGGGGTTTAAAAGTGATTTCTCAAAGAATATGGTTTATTAAAAATTTTGAATTGATTAAATTTTAAAATAAATAGATGGATAAATTTTTATGTTTTAAAAATTTATATTTTTATGAAATATAACTTAAAAGAAATTTTTAACAATAATAGGTTTTTATAAAATAGTTAAATTTGGTTTTTGGGAAGTTATTATTATTAATGGTTTATATAAAGGATTTTATAAATGGATGTTTTTAAATAAAAATTATTGAAGTTATAGAATAAATTTATAAAGTGTTAAGTTGATGTATAACATGAATTTCACTAGGATTTATAGATTAATAAATGTGAAATTTATAAAACGAATGGTTATTGGAAAATTTTAAGTTTATAAGTTATTAACTTATAGAAATGGATTTGGGCATTAAAAAGGGGAATTTTATAGAAATTGTTAATAAATGAAGATTTCATTAGTTGAAATTATTATAAACCATAAAGAAATCTTGTAAGTGATAAGATTTTAAATTGGTGAAGTTCAAAGGAACGATTTGGTAAATAAATAATATTATAAGTATTTAACTTACAATATGGCTTTTGGGTATGAAATTGGGTTATGTAAATTGCATCGGATTAATAAAGGGATTTATAAAATTGGGGTTTATAATAGAAGTGGAATTTATAAACTATGTTTATAAATTTGAAATTCATCGAATTTGATAAATTGAAATATGGGAATTTGTTAAGTGGGCTATATTCACTATTTTGAATATTGAATAGATTATTAAATAAAATGGGTTTGTTTTTGGGAAAGGAATGTTTTAAATGGAAATTTAAAACGAATTAAAGGTGTTTTAAAATGTATTGAGTATTGAAAACATAGATTTCAACATTGATTGTTGAAATAGACGTTTTCGAGAAACAGAAGGGGATAATTGGTATAGTATTGGATTTATATATCTATTTTTAATTTCAAATCCATATACTAGTGTTTTTGGGTTGTCGTAACGATGTTTTGCGCAACATTCGTTTTTAACCCAAATAAATGTGAATAAAAGAATATTTCTTTAAAGGAATGAAATTAATACTTAACTATGGTTTAAGCATATGGAATATTTTCGAATTGTTGAAAATAAATTGAATTGTGAATTACTTATTTTTAAATAAGTTTAGAAATGATTTTCCAATATGGAATGGAACGTTTTTGTGAATTCACCTTTTAAAGGTAAAAGTGTAAGCGAATATTTTGGAATCGATTTGAAATCAAATATGAATGGGTATTTGGGATTTAATTCACGTTGGAATTTATAATAGGAAGGGAAATTGGTTTAAAAATAAATGTTGATTTATTTTTAAAGATGGAAATAAAATTCACGAATTTGGAGCGTAAAATTTAAAAATAAATCGGTAAGGATTTATATGTTGTTTTGAAATTTGTTTTCAAAAGGGATAAAGGATGAATGGTGGTTTGAAATTTGTTTTCAAATGGTTGAGTTGTGTAATTTGAAATTTGTTTTCAAATGGTTGAGGTGTTTAATTTGAAATGGGTTTTCAAATGGTTAAGTGTGGAAATTATATCGTGAAGGTGTTTTGGTAAAGCAAATAAATTGGGCAATTATTTGGAAATTGTGTATATATATCTTGTAAAGATATTTTGGGACTTAATAATTTTGGAAAAAAATATTTGGAATCTGATGATGTGGCGCATCTTTATTGATAGTTAAATAACCGACTATCAATATTTACCCTTGGATGGTATTGATTGTGTTTGTTTGGAATTGAATGCACACTTATTTTTAAAATAAGCGCTCGCTATTCGGTTTAGCCGGGAGAGGACCTTTGTGTCATATATCCCATTCCGAATATGCGATACGTCGTTTGGATTGCATCTGAAGACCGGTGTTGAAGACCGGGTATTTGTGAGAACGATAGGATGACCTATCGATTGTCTCCGCATCGTTAGCTACGATATGGAGATTTCCTTTGTGATGGGAAATTTTATCGGGATTGTGAATACCCGGATTGCAAGGGCTTCTTTGGAAGTGCCTTCGGTTCTGTTCGAACCCGGAACAGACTTGTATGGTTACGTGTCTGACATTACATTTTGAGAGATAGAGCAGATTTCTTTCAAAATACATTTCTGTTGGTGGCGGAGAATTTATTCTCTTAGCTTAACACCCTTCTCTGAGACGTACGAGCTCAGAGGTTATGTAGTTGAAGGTTATCAGCGATATTTCCCAATCTGGTAATGTGGCATGCTGAGTGCTGCTGTGTGATGATCATTGGTTGGTCATTTGTGATATGATCATTTGTTTGATCATTTATCTTTGTGATTATTGCTTTGGTCATCTGTGGACCCGAAGCATGGCTTTGTTACACAAAGCGTAGCTTTGTGGACGAGACTTCGTCAGGACCTCACTCCCCGGAAATGGTCGAAACAGGAATATGCGGCAAGGTTATGAGGGTCGCGCCCTTTAGGGTATGTCATTCCCTTCTGGAAAAGGGTGGTATCATGGTATGGAGCCCAGATATTTACTCATGTGGAAACACTATATCTATTTCTGTGTGGTGTTGTTGGTATCGAGCGCTCGGATAAAGGTCCCAAAGGACCGGGGGATGGCATATTCGTGTAGTAGTTACCTAGTTACAGAGGTAACCCGGCCTTGTGTTGGCAGAGATCTAACCGTAACGTTAGTTCTCGGGACGTCCCGCCAGAGGCGATCCCATGTGGCAGTAGGAAGTTCCTTAGCCTGACCATTTGTTGGAAATCCATTCATCCAATACGTGCCTTGTACGGTTTTAGTTGTAGAACCTGCCATTTAACATGGCAGCTATAGTAGGCATAGTATCATGGTACCTATGCTGGCTAGGATTTATATTATACTTTCGAAATATTTTCCACTATGCACTAGTAATAATATCAAAGAATTTTTCTCGTAGTAAGCATGTTTGACTATCATAAGGAGAAATCTCCCCCATGTGTGCGTTTGCATTGTGTGTGTGCCGGGAGGCCTTATGGTAGTTTCATTTTCCAAAAAGCATTGCGGATTTCAAAATTTAAACTTTCTTGTTGCGTGTTTAAAGATAAACTGTTTTGAGTTCTCACACCAGTCACATGACTGACCTGGAGTTTATTGTTCCTTTCCTAAACTCTGGGTGCCCACTATTTTCCACACGGGCAGTCTAGAGTTAGGTTATCAGGTTATTCTGGATTCGGGAGTTGCTGTGCAGATCTGGAGGCGAGCCAGATAGCGTAGTCTATTATCTATTGTATATAGTATTTCTTTCCGCTGTTGTTGTCGTACACTCTGATTGATGTAATGTAATGTGATGTAATGTATAAAATGTATAGTTCTTTTGTTTTAATGAATATTCATTTATCTATTATATGTTGTTCCGCTGCGACTGTGAGATTCTGTTATTGTTTCTCGTTCTGTTACTTGATTTTCTGTTTTCTCTTCTCTTTCTTTTCTTTCTTCTTCTACCTCTTTCTTCTTCTAAAACCCTAACGGTTCGATTTTTCGGCAACGAAAAATCGCGATCGTTACAGGAACTTTTTTGTTAACTCATCAAATGAAGAGATTAGCCATGGTGATAATTTGGTGTACCACATGGTCCCAACGTCTTCTAGAAAAATGAGTATCAGTGGCTTGGGTAGAGTCCTTGTGCCATTTGCAGTCCAAAAAAGACTTTCGTAGGTTTGGTTTTTCTCGCATAGGCAGGCATCATATGAAGGCATCATAGGAATATGGAATCTTTATGGATATTCTGCATGTAGAACGTTGTCGGTGAATGAAGCATGACTTCCGAAGAGTCCCCAATCATCGTTGGTCAAGCCTTGACTTTCCTTATCTGGCTGTCCCCTGTTAGCTATTAAGTCAGGTGTATGGAGAGTTGGTGCCAGGTGATATTCATGTTCCACCTCGTGTGACTGACTCGAGCCATGCCTCCGGCTAGCGCCATGTTACCTTGGCCTATCTTGCTCTTGATCCATTTCCTTAGCATTAGTTTCATCATCATCTCTCAACTACGATTCAACCACATTCGCTTGATCTCTAGCACCGTGATCAATCACGACACCTCTAGAGGGAGCTCCTTCACCTACATGTTGGCTACTCCATAATTCAAGGGTTCTATACCGACTACCATAGAGGTTCGGTACTGATTGGTGCCAATCAGCCATAGCCGGTCGTCTGATACCGTCTTGATGTTCCAACTACACATGCATCCAATTTGCGTGGTCTGTTTCTGTGATAGTTGAAAGATAAGGAGTTCTCATATGCTGAGTATAGAGTGGGCTCACTCCTTATCTTTCCAGGCTGATCTTTCGATCGGTTCATCAGGTCGATGTTAGCCTAGATTTGCTAGTTGAGATATTGATGGCAATCAATCAATTCCTTCGTTAGCACTTAAAAGTCAGCCTCGATGATGTAGTCAGCTGGATTCTGGGGATTGGCAAAAACCAATTGTATGCTCTGATCAACTTGTTGCATAATGGCATCGTCACTGCCATCAATAAGTGCATAGAAAGTAGTAGAATTTCCTTTGGCCATGGTTGGTAGCTGCCTTTTAGATCTTCTTCAAACCCAAATAGAAATAGAAACTTGTTTGACCACTAATTTCCTATCAGATTATAAAATAGCCGAAAAATTATGTGATAAAAATAACAGCAAGCGCACATCGTACAATTTAGTAAGTGACGAGTGCGGGTCGATCCGTAGAAAATTGAAAGTGATTTTAAAATTTTTTCTCAATGAAAATGACCAAAAAGTTTGAAAGTTGTTTTAAGCTAAAGAAAACGTAAAAAATACTTGCAAGCAAAAGTGAATAAAACTATGAGAGTATTTAGAGGCAATTTCCTTCTTATGATCACATAAACCAATAAAATGAAATTATGATCTCTCTTTTTGTCCTTAACAAATTTAGTTGAAGTTTTTATCACAAGTATGGCCTATTTGTGCTATTAGTTAGCCAAACATAGACATTAAACTTTAACATACCCTTCGAACCACTTTATAACTCTCAAGAAAATGTTAATGAAATTGAAAATAAAATCTATTCTAAGCATGATATATTTATTATTGATTAGTAATATAAATCATCAAATTTGAACTCTGAAATTCACTTCATTACCACAATCATATGTAGACGAAGTGGCAATTTGTGTTTGTTTGTTTGAGCATAGTCTATTTGGTGTCAACAACAGAGGCTATCAAATTCAAAGCTAAAAACCAAAATATTTACCACATCAATATTGTCATTAAGCACAAAAAGAGATCAAAACTTAGAAAAATATTGAATCTACACGATTAAGAGAGTTTCATTACCCCTGAATTGAAGGAATTTAGCTTCTCATATGTGTTACTATTTCAACAAACGTAGTGTTCAACATGAAATAAAAAACAAGAAGAAAATGCAAGTTAATTAAATAAAAGGATAATTAAACTACTTGCATAAGTAAATCTAAACTACTAACATGAATGGAAATAAATAAGAAAAGAACATGAACTAAAATTGCTTATAAGAAAATTACACGAAAGATGGCCAAGAAGACATTAAAAAGAAAAGAGAGTTTTTGTTTATTTTTGAGCCTCAAACTAAACTAACTAAAGAGGAGGCTAAGAGCTTATTACATAAAACATAAGAGGTATTTATACGGTTTTGAAACGCTAATCCACATTTTTGGGTACTACCCAAAATACCATTTTAGGAAATGTGGCCTCTAAGTAATCTTCAGCATGAGCACAATCTCCATTTAAATGTGCAAGTATCTTCAACCATGCGCATTAGCTCTTAATATGGTATTATCGTAATTGGGTAGGTGGTTTCCTCCATGTGGCATGAAATGATTTATTTCCTTTTCATTTTTCCATCTTCACTTATGCATACATATTTCCAAAAAGACTTCTTCATACTTCAATTCAGATTCCTATAAAATAAAAATGAAATGCACAAATAAATATTCGCAAAATTAATACATGCACAAAATGATCATTTTGCTCCTATATGAAGATAAATAAAGGATGATTTGAAAATAATTGAAATTTTGGTTTAAATGTGTTAAAATACCTTATATGCTCTTTTTTTTTAATAATTACATTGAATATGGAAGTAAAAATATGCACATTTATGTGCACAACAAATGTCCCCAAACTTATCATTTTATTCGTCCTTGAATAATCTAAGACTAAGATATATCCATTTTCGCAGGAGCATGTGTAACGACCCGGAATTTTCGACCTCGAAAATTCCAAATAGTTAGAGAAAAGAAGAAAGAGATAGAAGAACAACATAAAAGAAACACACAATCTCACATTCGCAGCAGATAAAATATAATAACAATAATAATAGTTATACCAAATAAACTGTATCTATCAATTTACATCGATATGTCAGAGTTACAACGATTTTATACAACATTAGACAGATACAATCTAACATGTCTCAGATATATACAATAATATAACACAGCGGTAAACACTCCATACGTTCCAGCCATCCAGCTCGCCTCCTGAGCTCCAGAACGTCCCTACCTGAAAATCTGTAATACTCGGTCTGACCCGAGCATTACATCAAAGCAACACCCGGGTCAGGCTGGAAACTAGCATGAGTAAACCCATCTAATATGAAATACACCAAAACAATAGCCAATTCTTAACCCGGGGTAACTCAGAACAATTTTACAAATCCACAGGTTTGGTATAGACAACACTTATTATACTCATCCATTTCTAAGTGTCAGGACTTAGATTTTATGGTCCAATTCACTTAAATCATTCCATATCAGTTTATTGATTTCACAAATCAGTTTATAAAGAATCGAAGTGGGTTCGGGAATTTACTAATACTCGACTCCGGTCTCTTCGAAACCAAAATTATCTTAACTTAAATTATTCAAGTGTAATACAACTCGATACATGATGTCACATAATTCATCAACAATAGATAACCACATCATCACAATTTAAATCAAACATATCTTATCACATAGCATCACAAACTACATATCAGGAATAACAATTAATCAAAGACTTCCAATATCGTTCTATTTATCCTTTAATTACATTTAAGTAATTAACCCTTAATTCGTTTCACAAATTAATTATCCTTAACTCAATACGGTAATTAACCCTTAATTGTTTCATTAATTAATTGCTAACCATAATTATTAATCACCCTTGATTAATAACATCAGTAATTAACTACCTTTAATTACTTCATCAAATAAATTAATAACTCCTTAATTAATTATCTCTAATTAATCCCTTGATTAATTATATAAGGTAATTTAATCCAAATCACTTCCATTAATAAATCTCCTATTCAATTAATTACATCCAGTAATTATTCATTAATTAATTCCCTAAGTGATTATACTAATTACATCTTAATTAATTAATATTACACCTTAGTTAATTTATTTAATTTTTTTTAATTACTTAGTTAATTATCCATATTATTAATTAATTAGATAATTAATTACCCATTTAAATTAACTTAATGATTTAAAATGAATCCAAATTCTTAAGTTCTAACTTAATTTAAGAAAACATTTCTTACTTATTTAAAGTATTTTAAAAACACTTTGTTTTCAAATTTACTTTAAATTTCACTTTAAATTTCATTTTAAACTTAAAATACTAATTTAACTTAAATAAAGTTTTAAAATAATTCAAACCTTATTATCTCATATGTTAAAAGAAACATCCATTTTATAAAATAAGTTTAAAAGAATTTGAATCCCTATTCAATTTAAATTCAAATCTATTCAAAAAACACACTTAACATTCCAGGTTTTTAAGTTAAATTTCAAATTTACTTTTAATTTCAAATCTGAAATACAGCTGGAATCTTCATTCTAGATTCAAACATAAATTAAAAAAAAAAACTTTACTTACATTCTACATCTTCTTTTAAAATTCAAAATTATTTAACCATTTCAAGTATCTAAACAATTTAAATTTAAAATCATTTTATTTTAAAAAACTGAAGTTTAAATTTAATTCCAGATTTAACAACCAAGATTTGAACTCATTTTAAATTTAAATTTAAAATTTTAAACTTGTAATTCAAATCCAAAACACACATATGCTTTTACACATATAAGTTTTAAAATCAAATTTTAATTTAAAAACATAAATTATTTCAAATCCCAGACAATCTAATTTGAATTCATATTCAATTTCAAATTTTCAAAACTCAGTTTAAATCCCAATTTGCATTTTATACTTTCCTTTAATTTTAGAAACAGAAAACAGGTTTCTATTTTCATTTAAAACCAAGCTTAATTTTTTTATGAATTCAATTTTATTTTAAAAACCAAGGTTTAAACTAATTGAATTCATATTTAAATTCAGTTTTTAAACTTAGTTCAAATTCTAATTTACATTTAAACTTTACTTTAAAATCTAAAATAACGGAACAGGTTTTCTGTTTTATCCTAAAACCTGTAAACAATATAACACTCGAGCCATTTTAATTCAACTTCGAGTCAAAAATCCTTGCTTCGAGTTGAAACTCATTTCCCCCGAGACAATCGTGAGGCCACCAACATGTAACCCAACAACCACCAGCATCAACACACTGTTCTGTGCACATGCACCCACGACGCAGCCTTCAACGATCAACTCTGATGATCTCCACAAGTCTCCGATCAACTTCTCAGATCATCCAAACACCAATCCCTCTGATCCATATTCGAAAACAAATTTGAGAACCCTGAATCAAACCTGGAACAAACTACACTTCCTCAACCCAAAAACCTGGAAAACTCTTTGCCTTTGCAACCTCGACCATCAGATGGTCTGAAACTCCGGCTACCTCTTCATCAACGCTCCAGTTAACATCACTCACAATCGCGTTGAACTCGATCATTCCTACAAGTCGGGGAGATCGATTCACTTTACCTAGTTAAAACTAGGGTTCCAACCTTCAATCCACAACCATCACCTCCACACTGGAATACACCATCACCAGATAATTTTCCTATCAACTACGATCCGTCCACTATCATCCCTGAAGATCTTGGCCTCTTCGATCATTTGGATCAACAGAGGTAACAAAATAAAACAATCCAGACACTCAAGAATTTCTCCCAAAATCTAACACTAGAACTTATAATTTTGCTTTTAAAAATCAAAATTTTGTATGATTATTTGATTTATAACCCTGAAGCTTCGAATCAATGTACTCGAAATTTCACTAATTAATGATTGTTCACCTATTTGTAATTCCAGAGCCATTTCCATATTTTTTTTAACTTAAATACAATTTTAATCTGAAGTTTATAATGAAACAAACATATCTTGTTTAAATCTTCAACTCAAATGAAGATTAGATCAAGAGACAATGGGTTTAAATCTGACTGAAGCTTGAAATCAAAGAAATAGAGATGCTTCAGATAAACAATCATGCACACACATAAATATATTCATAGATACATTCATAGCCAATTTATAATATATTTTCATGTCTAAATAAAAGCATGCAATCAACTTTTACCTACTTAAAATTTTAAAAAGTTGAGTCACTCACATTTTTTTAAAGATGCAGAGGCTTAAATGCTAGAAGTTGCAAATTGGAAGACTTGGAAACTTTGCTTTGTTGAAGAAAATAATTTGATGCTGAGATGATCTAGCTTGAAAACAGATATGAATTGCCTTTGCTTGAAAATATAGTTGCATGCAGAGAACTCCAGGTTTGCTTATTTGATCAGATTTGCTAATGTTTGAAAATGTGCAGGTTTGCATGCAATATCAATTTTCCAGATTGCATTTTAAGTGAATTAGAATTTGCTTTGCAATTTTGAATAGGGTTACAGATTTGAAAAGGTTACAAGGAAAATGATTTGCAATTCGGAATGAAGAGGATTCCTGATTTGTTTTGAAGAGTTGTTTAAAGATTTTGGTTTTGAAGAGTTTGCCTACTTTATTTGTTCCAGATTTTATTAACTAAGCTTTTGAAAAGAACAGAAAAATGAAGGAAAGAGATTTTATATAAGCTGAAATTATTTGTAAATAAAAATAAAAGAAAAACTTAATTTCAAATGCCACTTGTCCTATATACTTACGTTTGTCATTTTAGTATGTTAATCTCATAACACATGTCTTTTAAGGTTAATTAGTATTTAGTTAAATGTTCAATGAAAGATTAATACAAGATCAAGCTTAATGGATTAGTTAATTAGTAATTAATATATATCTATATATATATATATGTATAGATAATTTCAAAAGAAATAAACCAATTATACTTATAAATAAAAGCTTATGCATATAATTAGAAATCCAAAACAATTTAAAATCTATACTTTTGATTTCAAAAAATTTAAATTCAAATTCAAATCAAATTTTAAAAATCCAATCTACAAATCAAGTTATACATATATGCATATATAACTACTAATTCAATTTAAAAAAATAACAATTCTATACCTACAAAATCGATTTATATTTATCTCTACTAATAATGCAAATACTTGGCTCTGGTGAAGCTTTTTTGAACTTCCCAATCAACCCATTTACATACCTCCGATATATTAATTACAAAAGAGAAAAAGAGGGTATATGTGTCATTTTCTACTACCCATGTTCTGATCCCACTTCCGTTTCATCTTTTAGTCAATCACGTTTCCCCACTTTTCTCCTCCACTTTCTTTTTTTTCTACTTTCCTGAACATTTCTCTTTTCACTATTTTCTTCCCCAGTAAAACCCTCCCTTCCACTATTTTCTTCCCCAGTAAAAAACCCTCCTTTCCGTCAACTAACGCTGACGAACACTCCATCGACCAACCACTTCTCACGAAACTAGGCATGCTTTTCGTATCCAACCATGAACGTTTAACATTGAGCTCTAGAAGAAATGGCTCGAATGGCTTTGCTGAATAGATCGCGTTCTCTTCTTCCTCCAACAAGTGGCATTTCGCGCTGAAATTGGAGTTGAATCTTCAAGCTATGATGATTTATTCTACGGTTTGATTTTCGAATTTGGGCTTTGCACTGTAAATCGACGAGATAACGACATGTTTAGAGTTAGGTAAACTATTTGCGACTCTTATATGCCTACTTTTACTTATGCTTGCATTAGGTGTACATTTAGGGCTTGGGCTATACTCGACGGTATATTCTGACCACAAACAAAACCTCATTCATCGTAAAAAAAATTGATATCAGCTGATTGAAATATCACCGACTGTTTCTCTATACATGTTTAATCAATTATTTGGCGATTGATACATACCATTTCTTCAAATAGTTTCCACAAATAACTTTTTTACATGACTAATTTATCAATCAAATTGACAATTGGATTTTACAACCAGTCCTTTGCTTAAACAGTCCAACTATTTATATTTTTTACAATTATTTTGATCCCTAATATAGCGTGACACTGTTATTTAGATACATGAAGTTTAATTTATGCTTCCGAATTCTTCAAATAGTCCACCAATAACTCTTTTACATGACTGAATGATCAACCAGATTGATACGTGGTGTTCACCGATTAATATAGCATCTTAGGAAAAAATTTCTTTATTTATTTCTGTAAACCAATATATGAGTATTTCTAATTATATATTTGTTGGAAATTTAGTAATTTTATGTGGTTAAGTTGATTTCAATACTGATTTTTCATTAAAGTTGTTGTTTATTAATTTAACCATTGATTCACCTATTTGTTAAGGTTCATTTTACTTAAATGGCATGCACCATTCTTGACTATAATATCAAATGAACTGTTAAGCATGTTGTTCAAGTATCAAATTTATACAGTGAAACCAATTAAGCATTCTTTGTCATTCAAAATGTGTGATGTCGTTGATCTAATCACTTTTTGGTATTTAAGCATTTACTTATCACTTTATTACTAATAAAGTTGCAATTATTCCTATCTTTTAAAACCGACATTCATTGTGTTTGGGAAATCCAATTACGAAAACATGTATTTAACAAGTAAAGGATTTTTTTTTACTCAATTAGATTGATACACGGTGTTCACAACGAAATATTAACATTTCAAGGCGAAATGTCTACGATATTTATTTTGGACAATCGATATTTGACTTTTTCTAATACTATATTTTGTTAGACAGTAATTCAGTTGGTCTACATTGGAATTTTATATGGTTGAGTTGATTTTTTTCATTGAAGTTTTATAGAAATTTTATTTTCATGGAAATTTGTCTTTACTTATTGAAAACAAATTATTCCAAAACTGATTTTTCATCAAACTTATTGTTTATTAATTTAGCTATTGATTCACCCATTTGGTAAGGTTTATTTTCTCATAGCCTTCATAAATTAATAGATAATGAAATGCTAAATTGTCTTCATTGCATAAAATTGATACTTAAACGACATGCACCATCCTTAGTTATAGCACCAAATGAACTAATAAGCATGTATCAATTTTTTAATTTTGCACAATGGAGACAGTTATGCATTTCATTGTCACGCAAAATGAGTTATCCAGTTGATCTAATCAATTTTTGGCATTTAAACATTTACTGATTGCTCTGTGACTGATCAAATTATATTAGTTTCTAACTTTTAAAACCGACATTCATTGTGGTTGGGAAATCCAATTACAAATAGATGTATTGAATAAGTAATTTATTTTACTAAATTAGATTGATACTTGCCGTTCACTGCTAAAAAACAACATTTCAAAACAAATAGTCTTTTAATGCTTACTTTGGACAGTCGATATATGTGTTTTTCTAATTCTATATTTGGCAGAAGTTGGCCAGTTGAATTGCTTTGGATTTTTATGTGGTTAAGTTAATTGTTTACGTTAAATTTTATGGAAATTTTGTTTTTATTGAAATTTATTCCTCCCGTTTGGAAACAAAATTAGCTTATATTTGATTTAATTGTTCATCAAAATTATTGTTTATCATTTAATCATTTATTCACCCATTTATCACGACTTTCCTTAAATGGATAGACAATGAAATGCTTAATTGCCTTCATTGTATAAACTTGATACTTAAGCATTTCATTGTCTATCCATTTCATGTTATGTATTGCTTGAATTAACTGAAAGATGCCACTTTTTGAAAAAAAAACCTCTCCTTTCTGCGTTTAAAATTGTTTTTAAATATTGGAATCCTGTTTTTCATTATTTAAGTTGAAGTTTTTATGAAATTTATGGAAATTTACACTTACACTTTGTCACCATTAGTGACTTTTATTCAGTCAAGCTTGCTTCCATCCTGGTCTTGACATCACTTCTTTACTTATTTTCCCTTTTCAAACAAGATTAAGCAAGTGTTTAGTTGGGTACTAATAGTAACGTCCATTTATTAAATGGTAACACGTTATTGAAATAAACCTTTTTAGTCAGAATTTAGGTATTTAGCAGTTGTAATATTATTTAATGACATAGATTTTAGTGTATTAAGTAGTAATGAACAGACCAATACTACAAGCAGCTACTGATTGATGTATGATATCATATTGGTTAATTTATTCATAATGGGAGGATAGCCAAAGAAGTAAAGTAATCAGAGAGTAAAATTGTTGGTAACAAAGTTTATGGTTAGAAAAATTGACCATATGTTTATAATCGTAGATCAGTCATTATTAGCTAAATAAGTAAACAAAGTTAAAATGGAGAGCCTAAAAGAATAATAGGATATATTTTAACATGAAAGCTTTAATAAATAATCAGAATTTGGCATACTTGAATATGCACAGTGGTAATTAGAAACCAGAGTACATAGGATTTTATTTACAAATACATGTAGGAGATGAAATATCCTATCAACATGTTGGTCAAATACATTGATAACTGAAATTGTTGGTCAAAGTTACAAAGCTTAAAATGCAGAGATATTTAGGTAAAATGCATGTAGGAGATGAAATATAACATGTAGGTGATGGTTATACGTTGATAACTGAAAGTGTTGTGAGCTAAGAATTCGTTAAACTTACTTTCTTATGTCGTTTATCATGAATTTTGTTGGGTGATTGAGTCAGTGTTTAATGCAACTTCTTCGATATCCTATTGGTAGTAATTGTGAAAACCGTCCATGACAAAGTTGGATTCTTCTTTTGCCAACTTTGACATGAAGCCAGAGTCTCTGATTGCAGCAGTAATTAGTTTCCATATCAGCATTTAGATTTATTTATGAAACACATTATCCTATCTTTAGAACTAATAAAATTCTTAAACAACTCATCAGTTAGAATACAACGATCTCCCATAAGATAGTTACCAATCGACGATTTTTTTCTATTTATTAAGTTTGTATAGCAAGTATCTTTATTTATGTGGCAATTATATGTTATGTAGGGCATGAATAATCTGTAAAGATGACGGCTTTGACAAAAAAACAATCTCTCTTCCAAAAACTCATCGCTGCCTAAAAAAAGCAAGTTCTTTTAAATATTCACTTTTTTTCTATGTTTATCTTTCCAGTTGATTGGCCATTAATTTTTTGTTACAGTACTAACTTCATACTTATGTACTTCTTGAAATTAAGAATAGTACACGTCATCAAGAGGAAGACTACATGATGGTCTTCAACTTGATTTTAAGAATCTACTCCGTCAAGTTATTTTCTTACTAACTAATTTATAGTCTTTCCCATAAGAATCCATGTTTTCAACATACATCTTCCCCGACCCTTTTCCTCTATAGCCCAATTTTCCCCTCTAATGGAAGAACCCTATGCCATTGTTTTCTCTTTATTTTGTAAATTGTACATTGTTTCCTAAAAATTTTAGAATAAATTTCAAGTTTAATCGTTCTTATTTTGGTATTCGGTTAATTTGTTGAAGGTATGATGAATGAAATCAAAAGAGGAAAAAAGTGTTGCATTTCATCGAATTGTCTATATGGAGAAACATGGTGAGGTTCTTCTTATTTATTTATTTATTTAGTTCTTTTTATAGCAAATAGACTTATTTATTTGTTGCACTATACTTATGAATATGTGCAATTATTAAATTGATGAATTCTTCTAAGACTACTTCATGTCATACTTGCAAACATCTATTATAGTTTACTTCTATTTGTTTAGCATGTTTTTTCCATTCTTTCTACCAAGGTAATGGCTACTTTGAATAACAAACACATATATATGATCACCCATAGCATTAGATATTCTTTGACATGTAATGTGAATGAGTTAACTTCTTGGGATTTGTTTTGATTGTTTAGAGCTGGATCTTAAATTAGTTCTTACATCCCAGAAAAATAATCTCTACCATCGATCTCTACCATGGATGGTGATTTTTATCTAGGTTTGTTTTTTTTCCACAATGGCAGAACAGTCCACATTATGAATTCTTCATTTTGCAAGTCCAAATTTTAAATTTGAGTAAATTCTAGACAGCCAAATAGCAAGACTAATTGAAGATGGAAAATGAACTTCTTCTACAAAGAGGTATTTATTACTCCATCTATCTTGCCATTGTTTTATAATAAGCATTTCACTTTTTCGTCATCATACTCCTTTATAACTCTTTTATTTACTGTCACTCATTGTTCTGCTTCAATATGTGGGTAAGTAGTTGTAGGGTTATAATATGTAAACATTTATATACTTATTGTGTAATTCGTAAATGGTGTATGCTTTATTTGTCATACTTGATATATCATTGAAAGATTTAACCATGCAAATTAGCACTATAGGGCCATTAAGAAGCAATAATATAATGTTTTTGTTTTTTCTCACTTAGGCTTTGGTTCCAGTGTTAGGATCAAAAAATGATTCATGCGGATTGTATGGATTAGTCTCAAGGACTTTACAAGCAAGGAGGACATTTTGCATAGTGGTTAGAGTTATGTACTTTTTTGCGTAAACAAAGACTTTACTTTTTATTTTATCATACACGAAATCATATGCACGTATTTACAGTTGTTCCTAATAAACATTGGAATATATATGAATCCAATTTACATCTATTCAATATTCTTACTAAACTATGAATATAACATATGCAAACATGCAATACTTTTACTAATTATAAACTTAAAAAATAGGTATCAGAATGGGATGAGCAATCATTAAAAGAGGGTATCCTGAACAGCTGATGTCATGCCGATATCATGAATATCTATTCCTAAGAGGGCATCATGCATCTTTCTTCTCTAAAATATGAAGTTGAGCTCCATTGTTTCCAACCATTTTTGATGATGATCAGTAAAATCTCTATAACTAATCCAAATTTTATTCCTCTAAGCTATATCATTAGGTAGCTATTGATTTTATGTTGGAACTTAAGTACTTTTTTATATATGATATAATTATGTTGCTTTTGTTACAAGAGTTTTTATTACTGTATAAACTCATTTGTATACGAAACCTTCTTAAAAATCACACACGCACACACGCACACGCGCGTACACACGCACCCACACACACACTCTTGCGAAACTTTACAAACGGTTAAAGCCTTGTGATTTTGTATATTCTAATCTGAAATTATTAACTTATAATATATTGATCTTCTAATCTAATGCAAGGTGGTGAAATGGGTCAAAGAGAGTGCATAGAGGCAATATGGCTGTGTTTGGATCCCATGGTGGTAGTGTTCGGATCTAAATGTGGTAGCTGTACTGGATCAGTTGCTTTTAATTCTTCTAGGCAAATAAATATGCAAAAATATAACATAAAATACTTCATACAATTAATAATTTTCAACCTTATTGTACAAAATTTCAAGAATGCAAAATGTCTTATCTTCAACCCGTGGGCAAATTACAAATTGAAATTAACAAACATCTGTAATGTTACTTTATAGTATTTCTCTCTACCTACAAATGATAGTCTTAATTTTTTTGCTTTGATATTATTTCGTTTAGATCATATTCTGCAGAAAATCAAGGAACACTCGGCCATTTGACATGTTGTTATATTATAGTCTTATATAGTTGTGCATATTTACGTATTTATTCTTTCTTGGAGTTTGTTCCCAATTAAATTTTGCAGTGGAAAATATAACTGGACAATAACGATTCATTTGTATTGAAGTTAATTTCATTTTTATGGATATTATATCATGCTGCTCTCTATTACAATTGTTATTGTTATCCTTTTCTGGTTTCTTATTGAAATAACAAAAGGTAATAATAATTGATATTTTTGATCGAAGTAGTAATGAATGTTTTTTATTATGTTCTAGCTTGAAAAAAGAAAAGAGAAATTATTAAAGCAATTTAGGTCTTATAAACTTTTATGATGATATTGCTCAATAGAAAATTTTGAAATCTACACAAAAGTGTCAAGTGGTTTTATACTTTAGCAAGTATTAAGGGTTTGTGAAGAGTAGGAAGTGCGATCGCTACGGTGGATTAGAAATTTTTTTCTATATATTAATATGGTGATTGATTACCTTTTAAAGGAGAGACAATGTAAGGTTTTTAGGTTACGAACTACAGGTCGTGCAATCACTATGGTGGATAAGAAATTTTTTCTATATATTAATATGGCGATTGATTACCTTCTAAAAGAGAGACAATACAAGGTTTTCAAGTTACGAACTACAAGATGCACAAATTTTAATATATGTTGGATTTCTTTAGATATTAATATAATTGTCGATTACTTTCTTTGCTCTGTTTTATTGTTTCCTAAAATAATTCAATCTTATTTACATTTTGAAAAATGGTTGGGTTGTGCATGTACATACATTGATACATATAATAAAGCAATATTATGTATGCTTCAAATAGTTTGTAAGATACAAAACTTACAAACAATGTTTTTAATACAAATTCCTCTTTCGCACGTGCATAGCACGTGCCAAAGTACTTGTATATATAAATAATCATTATTATTTGTTTGAAAACATCAATTTTGCCAATTTAATTAATTATACTAGAAAGATTATCAAACCAAAACTTATTCAGATATATATTTTCATTATCAGAATTATTTATTTAACTTATAAATCAGTATTTCCATTAATTAAATTTAGTTAATCTATAAATTACAGGTATTCTAAAGTCCGGGTTATCACATTTCTCCCCCCTTAGAATCTTTTCGTCCTCGAAAAGGAACGAAGCCAGAATTTATTAAATATTTTAAAACTAGTTAAAATATTTTTTGATCATTTCAAAAAACTCTTAAAATCTATAATACTTTCAAAATAGTTTTATAAAAATAATTTTATAACTCGATGTTTTAACCAGTCCATCCTTGTTCTCACAGAAATTCGTTCATACGTTGATCAGGCGTACGACTGAAAATCTATAAGTACTTAGCAGACCCATTTTCAACATCCGGTGAAAATACTTGGAAAATAATTTTATTGAAAATATAGAAAACAGTTTTTTAAAATAGAGGATATATCTTTGGTGAGAATGCTCTGGAAATCATCACCCCCATCCATGGTCACAGTTACATTCCAGGGTTACGTTGCCGTCAAAGCAAAAATTCCATGTAACTGCAGGCTCTCCACGGCCTCTCGATTGCGCCATGGAACCCACAACAGATCACAGTTACATCCAGGGTTACGTTGCCATCACATCAAAAGTCCATGTAACTGCAGGCTCTCAGCGGCCTCTGATTTTCGCTGTCGAAATGAAACCTCTCCACTCCTACATAGGTCGCAGTCTGCCGATATAAAATCAAACGCAGACGGTTGGCTCTCAACGGCACACGACTTTCGCTATGGTATACTCTACTCATAATTCCCAGGAACTAGTTTTGTCCGGACTCCTCACAGGATCAACTTTAGAACCCCCCCCTTGGAGCTCAAGGCAGCACCACCCGGTGGTACTCCTAAGAAGTTCATTTCAAGGGAGCGCCTTTTTCCCTAGAGCCATCATCAAAACATTTTATACTATACACATATAGTATCTTCAAATCATACACCTAGTACGAACTCATACAAAGCCCCTTTACACAAAATTGATTATTCCAAAAATCGATAATTCTCAAACTAGGCTTCCCAAATTCAATATTGATTTTACCCAAAAATCAAAAGCCTTTCCAAATCCAAAGGTTCCCAAAATATTTTTCCAAAATCCTCATATGATCCTTTATATATATATAGATATATATAAAATCCTTGATAAAAATATTTGGATCATTTTAAACTTGTATAAAATCCTTTTATACTTCAAAAATCCTTTTCTTTTGGCAATAGATTCAACAAGGGAAGTTTCATTTTATAAAACAAAGATATTTACTTTGTTTACTCAAAATAAAATATTCAAATTTGATTACTCCTTTCAATATCAATTTTATTCAAATCTGTACGATGTACACATATCATCCGTACGCTATACCAATCTAATCGCTCACTCGATCACACAATTTCATTTTCGAACTAGTATCGTCCACCCGAATTCCTAGTGTAGACACAGATCTGGTTTCTTGATCAGAAACCGTGATTCTCCTTGCATAGTCATACCTGTGATAGAGAATATACAGAACCAATGAACAATCCATATCCAGGTTCGCCGTCGAAAATCGAGTGAAAAATCCCACTCGGATCGATATATCTATCTTGAAATTCTATGCTTGAATCTGGATCAAATCACTATGCGAATAGAATAACATACGTACACCCTACGTATTTATCTTTATTGGTTATTAGCCAAATCAATTCCATTTCTATTCACATTAACTTTGATTTCATTCACTTATCCTCAGTTGCTTCAATCCATTTGGATTATCACCGCTATTCTTATCTTGATCGGGTATTTAACCAATAATAGTTTGAACTCCGAACAGTCTATTTAGAAAATAGCTTGAAAGAATTAAAAATAGATAAGTAGATGGAAAATAATAACTAGTTTTTAAAATAGGTGTAAAATAATTAGAAAATAGTTAAAATAATTATAGAAATTTTATATAATTGCAAAATAATAGTAAGATAGTAATTAGTTTATAAAACAGTTGGAAAATTGTTAAACAGTTCAAAAATAATTGTAAAACAAGTATAAGATAGTTTGGCTTTTAAAAGAAAGGTTGTATATATAATAAATAGCTTGGAAAAATAGGTTTATATTAAAACAATTTATATTAAAAAAAATAGTCCAGATTCAAAACTGTTCAATTCTCAATCTCTATTCCCAATCAATTCAATTTAAATTCCACTTTCACTTAAATTGACTTAACTCCAATTTAAATAACTTCAATTTCTATTGAAATTGATTCAACCCTAGTTCAAGTTGAATTAATCTAAGTTTCTTTCCAAATTTGACTTTATTCAACCTTGATCTCAAATTCTACTAATTCAAATAAATTTCAGTTGAACTGGTTCCAGTTTTCAATTCATTTCAACTCCAGTTTGAATTAATCCCAATTTCAAACTCCATTTCCACATCAAGCTGAATTATTCTCGATTTCCTCCCAAATTCAATTCAAATTCCATTTGAATTTAAAACTATTAAACTTTAATTACAATTCTAAATTATTCAAATCAATCCAATTCAAATTTTCCATTTGAATCTTATACTCATACATCTTCAATCACCATTTCAATTAATTCAAATCAAATTCAATTTGAACTAATTCAAATTTCAAATTTAAACCATCTCGATTTATATAAATTCGAGTTAATACTTCAAATGTTGATTTAATTCCTTCAAATCATATTACCTATAAAGTTTTAAACAATTTAATTTCTGAGCTCAAATTTCTAGAATTTTCATTTTAAATCAACCATTTAACTTTTCCCCAAGTTAAACTCAATTCACTTAATCCAGTCAACCTTACCAAATTTTGAACTTCCATTTCAAATTTTGAACTTCTCGTAAATAAGTTTCCCACTTATCAAGTTCAAAAACTTATCACCTTGGGTATCACATCTTATTCCAAATTCAAAACTCACCATTTAGAGTTTATTTCCAACCACCTTTGATATTATGTATATCCACATGTATACATATTAATTTCTTTTACATACCAAGTTATACTTTAAAATTTAAAACTACCTTTGGTTTTTAATTCAAAACAAATTTCTTTTAAATTTTCAAACAAATCTTTTTTGAAATAGGACCCCTTCATTCAATAATATTATTTATCATTTCCATATCACTTTGAAACAATTTTCAAATTCTGGACCTAGATTTAAATCTTTACAATTCAGATCATTTTCAATTCCAATTTATAATTCATACTTACCTAAATGTTTTATTTCCTTAAAACATTTCATTTTGCTTTCTCATTAATACACACTTTATTATTAAATACAACAACCATTTATGATAATAACCAAGCTTATCATATCTGGAAACTAATTCATAATTATCTTATTCTAAAACTCCTTCTCTAATTCAAGATTTGATTTCAATTTGAATCCATTTCAAACTTATTTTTATTTAATTTCAATTCGGTTGTATTTCTATTACCCTTTAGTTTAGTTTCAATAATTTAACAACTGATTACCTTAATATTTATTAGAAAGAAATATTGCTTTATATATCAAATATATTTTATATAAAATCATTTAAAATCATTATAAAAGAAAATAACAAGTATGCTCTCTCATATATATATACACTCAACTAATTCTAGGGTACCACTTACCCTATCCTTAATGAGTAATCCCACCAGAGCCAAGGTTCTCGCTTAACCTGGCTCTGATACCAAACGTAACGACCCAGAATTTTCGATCTCGAAAATTCCAGATAGTCAGAGAAAAGAAGAAAGAGATAGAAGAAGAACAGAAAAGAAACACACAATCTCACATTCGCAGCGGATAAAATATAATATCAATAATAATAGTTATACCAAATAAAGTGTATCTATCAATTTACATCGATATATCAGAGTTACAATGATTTTATACAACATTGGACATATACAATTTAACATGTCTCGGATATATACAACAATATAACACAGCGGTAAACACTCCATACATTCCAGCCATCCAGCTCGCCTCCTGAGCTACAGAACGTCCCTACCTGAAAATTTGTAATACTCGGTCTGACCCGAGCATTACATCAAAGTAAAACCCGGGTCAGGCTGGAAACCGGCGTGAGTAAATCCATCTAATATGAAATACACCAAAAAAATGGCCAATTCTTATCCCGGGGTAACTCATAACAATTTTACAAATCCACAGGTTTGGTATAGACAACACTTATTATACTCATCCATTTCTAAGTATCAAGACTTAGATTTTATGGTCCAATTCACTTAAATTATTCCATATCAGTTTATTGATTCCACAAATCAGTTTATCAAGAATCGAAGTGGGTTCGGGAATTTACTAATACCGACTCCAGTCTCTTCGAAACCATAATTATTTTAACTTAAATTGTTCAAGTGTAATACAACTCGATACAGGATGTCGCATAATTCATCAACAATAGATAACCACATCATCACAATTTAAATCAAACATATCTTATCACATAGCATCACAAACTACATATCGAGAATAACAATTAATCAAAGACTTCCAATATCGTTCTATTTATCCTTTAATTACATTTAAGTAATTAACCCTTAATACGTTTCACAAATTAATTATCCTTAACTCAATACGGCAATTCACCCTTAATTGTTTCATTAATTAATTGCTAACCATAATTATTAGTCACTCTTGATTAATAACATTAGTAATTAACTACCCTTAATTACTTCATCAAATAAATTAATTACTCCTTAGTTAATTATCTCTAATTAATCCCTTGATTAATTATACAAGGTAATTTAATCCAAATCACTTCCATTAATAAATCACCTATTCAATTAATTACATCCAGTAATTATCCATTAATTAATTCCCTAAGTAATTATACTAATTACATCTTAATTAATTAATATTACACGTTAATTAATTAATTTAAAAATTCTTAATTACTTAATTAATTATCCATATTATTAATTAATTAGATAATTAATTACCCATTTAAATTAACTTAATGATTTAAAATGAATCCAAATTCTTAAGTTCTAACTTAATTTAAGAAAACATTTCTTACTTATTTAAAGTATTTTAAAAACACTTTGTTTTCAAATTTACTTTAAATTTCACTTTAAACTTAAAATACTAATTTAACTTAAACAAAGTTTTAGAACAATTCAAACCTTATTATCTCATATGTTAAAAGAAACATCCACTTTATAAAATAAGTTTAAAAGAATTTAAATCCCTATTCAATTTAATTCAAAAAACACACTTAACATTCCAGGTTTTTAAATTAAATTTAAAAATTTTCTTTTAGTTTCAAATCTGAAATACAGCTGGAATCTTCATTCCAGATTCAAACTTAAATTTTAAAAAAACTTTACTTACATTCTACATCTTCATTTTAAAATTCAAAATTATTTAACCACTTCAAGTATTTAAATAATTTAAATTTAAAATCATTTTATTTTAAAAACCTGAAGTTTAAATTTAATTCCAGATTTAAAAACCCAGATTTAAACTCATTTTAAATTTCTAATTTAAAATTTTAAACTTCCAATTCAAATCCAAAACACACATATGCTTTTACACATATAAGTTTTAAAATCAAATTTTAATTTAAAACATAAATTACTTCAAATCTCAGACAATCTAATTTGAATTCATATTCAATTTCAAATTTTCAAAACTCAGTTTAAATCCCAATTTGCATTTTATACTGTCCTTTAATTTTAGAAACAGAAAACAGGTTTCTGTTTTCATTAAAACCAAACTTAATTTTTTTCTGAATTCAATTTTATTTCAAAAACCAAGGTTTAAACTAATTGAATTCATATTTAAATTCAGTTTTTAAACTTAGTTCAAATTCTAATTTACATTTAAACTTTACTTTAAAATTTGAAATAACGGAACAGGTTTTCTGTTTTATCCTAAAACCTGTAAACAATATAACACTCGAGCCATTTTAATTTAACTTCGAGTCAAAAACTCCCTTGCTTCGAGTTGAAACTCATTTCCCCCAAGACAATCACGAGGCCACCAACCTGTAACCCAACATCCACCAGCATCAACACACTGTTTTGTGCACATGCACCCACGACGCAGCCTTCAACGATCAACTCTGATGATCTCCACAAGTCTCCGATCAACTTCTCAGATCATCCAAACACCAATCCCTCTGATCCATATTCGAAAACAAATTTGAGAACCCTGAAGCAAACCTGGAACAAACTACACTTCCTCAACCCAAAAACCTGGAAAACACCTCGCCTTCGCAACCTCGACCATCAGAAGGTCTGAATCTCCGGCTACCTCTTCATCAACGCTCCAGTTAACATCACTCACAATCGCGTTGAACTCGATCACTCCTACAAGCCGAGGTGATCGATTCACTTTACCTAGTTAAAATTAGGGTTCCAACCTTCAATCCACAACCATCACCTCCACAGTGGAATACACCATCACTAAATAATTTTCCTATCAACTACGATCCCTCCACTATCATCCCTGAAGATCTTGGCCTCTCCGATCATTTGGATCAACAGAGGTAACAAAAAAAAACAATCCAGACACTCAAGAATTTCTCCCAAAATATAACACTAGAATTTATAATATTGCTTTTAAAAATCATAATTTTTTTTGATTATCTGATTTATAACCCTGAAACTTCGAATCAATGTACTCGAAATTTCACTAATTAATGATTGTTCACCTGTTTGTAATTCCTGATCCATTTCCATATTTTTTTTAACTTAAATACAATTTTAATCTGAAGTTTATAATGAAATAAACATATTTTGTTTGAATCTTCAACTCAAATGAAGATTAGATCAAGAGACAATGGGTTTTAAATCTGACTGAAGCTTGAAATCAAAGAAATAGGGATGCTTCAGATAAAAAATCATGCACACACATAAATATATTCATAGATACATTCATAGCCAATTTATAATATATTTTCATGTCTAAATAAAAGCATGCAATCAACTTTTACCTACTTAAAATTTTAAAAAGTTGAGTTACTCACATTTTTTTTAAAGATGCAGAGGCTTAAGTGCTAGAAGTTGCAAACTGGAAGACTTGGAAACTTTGCTTTGTTGAAGAAAATACTTTGATGCTGAGATGATCTAGCTTGAAAACAGATATGAATTGCCTTTGCTTGAAAATATAGTTGCATGCAGAAAACTCCAGGTTTGCTTATTTGATCAGATTTGCTAATGTTTGAAAATGTGCAGGTTTGCATGCAATATTAATTTACCAGATTGCATTTTTAAGTGAATTAGAATTTTCTTTGCAATTTTGAAGAGGGTTACAGATTTGAAAAGGTTATAGGGAAAATGATTTGCATTTTGGAATGAAGAGGATTCCTGATTTTTTTTGAAGAGTTGTTTACAGATTTTGGTTTTGAAGAGTTTGCCTACTTTATTTGTTCCAGATTTTGTTAACTAAGCTTTTGAAAAGAAAAGAAAAAATAAAGGAAAGAGATTTTATATAAGTTGAAATTATTTGTGAATAAAAATAAAAGAAAAACTAAATTTCAAATGCCACTTGTCCTATATACTTACTTTTGTCATTTTAGTATGTTAATCTCATAACACATGTCTTTTAAGGCTAATTAGTATTTAGTTAAATGTTTAATGAAAGATTAATACAAGATCAAGCTTAATGGATTAGTTAATTAGTAATTAATATATATATATATATATATATATATATATATGTATGTATATATAATTTCAAAAGAAATAAACCAATTATACTAATAAATAAAAGCTTATGCATATAAATAGAAATCCAAAACAATTTAAAATCTATACTTTAGATTTCAAAAATTTTAAATTCAAATTCTTATCAAATTCTAAAAATCCAATTTACAAATCAAGTTATACATATATGCATATAAAACTACTTATTCAATTTAAAAAAATAACAATTCTATCCCTATAAAATCTATTTATATTTATATATATAAACAATCATTATTATTGGTTTGAAAACATCAATTTTGCCAATTTAATTAATCATGCTAGAAAGATTATCAAACCAACACTTATTCAGATATATACTTTCATTATCAGAATTATTTATTTAACTTATAAATCAGTATTTCCATTAATTAAATTTAGTTAATCTATAAATTACAGGTATTCTAAAGTCCGGGTTATCACAGCATGATTGCAGTGAGCGTGTGCAACAATTTGTTAAACCTCTAGGTGTCCATAGTAGGATTAGTGTTATCTCTTGAGGGTTTTCAGTGGATATACCTACAAAATTCAAGTACAACTTGAAAAATCCTAAATGCAAGATTTATTTACAAAGAAATAAATCCAAATTTTTGGAAATATTTACAAATGAAGAATTTGTTTTCAAATTGACACGAATAAGTTAAATATACGTTCTGGTTATTATCAATAAATTTAATTCCATTCATTCGTTAAAGCTTCCTGCAAAAATTAAGTTATTATGACAATTAAACTATAGTTTAGCTAGTTGTTTCAGTTGATAACATAATCCAACTATGAAATAGATCCTTACTTGATTATCAAAGTTTTTCAAAGTGGTATTTCCATTTCTTTTTAATAACAAAATAAATCAAATAAGTAAAAATAATGCTTAGATTTCAATTTCTAATTCTCTCTTATATAAATTTTTTATTGATATTTACAATATTTACGTATGCCTAACTTAGATAAACTGAGGCCGGATATACCACTCATGCACTGCCTTTCGGGCTTGCGTGAGGGAATATAGAGTATGGCGAGTGAACACACAAGTGTGTTCACCTGTCTAATGTTGGCATTATTAATGAAAGAATTTTTTATATACATACACATAACTCAGAAAAATTAGACCAGATATACCGGTCATGCACTACTTTTCGGGCTTACATTAAAAGGCTGTTTGCGCAAAAAATGGGCAAACACCTCCAAGTCGTGTGATTTAGTTGATTTTATGTGATTCTTAATGATTTAGATGAGTTATGTAAATATGAAAAAAGCAGGGGCTGAAATGTAAAAGACACACAGATTTATAGTGGTTCGGCCAGAACGTGCCTACGTCCACTTTATATGTTATTATTTTCTTTGTTTCAGATTACAAGTACAAGGCTTTGTGTACAAGTATATGAAAGTAGTTTGAAAGTTCCTTCCGTGCTTGAGCTCTCAAACTTGTCTGCCATTGTTGTACCCCTGCCCCTCTATTTATAGAGTGAGGCTGGGGGCAGGGGTCCTGGATGTATATAGCTGCTGGTGGGCTTGGGCTGAAGCAATCTGGCCTGGTAGCGTTCTGGTTCGGCGAGGCTTCATTCGGTGGTGAGGTATGAGGTTGGCTCGGTGGTGTTGGTCCGGTCATGGTGGTCCGGTGATGGTGGGAAATGGTGTTGGACCGGTGGTGATGGGATAGGCACTTGGTTCGGTTGTGGATGGTTCGGCCTTACTTTGGTTTGGTATTGAAGGGGTTGTGGTTTGACCGGTAGAATGTTTGGACCGGTAGTGGTTTGGACCGGTGATGGTGAGAACTTTGAGGGTTGGTACGGCCTTGGTGGTGAAGTATGCTTGTGACCGGATGGTCTTATGCCGAATGGGCTTCTATATTGAGAATGCCGGATGGACTTTTATGTCTGTATTGAGCCTTGTGTTTGCCAAACGAAGTGGAGGTTGCGAACCCGGGTGAAACTGACACTTCTTGGTCTCGAGATCTCCTGGGTGAGAATTCGCCCAACATTTGCCCCCTAAAGTGGGGCGCGTGCTTGCATGTGTCGCGCTTTGTTTCCCTTTGGTAGGAAAGCTTGTTTCGTAACGCCATGGGCTGGATATTCATGTCCTGTCAGTGTCCTCATGCCTCCCGGTAGGAAGGCGTGTTTTGTAATGCAATGAGCTGGATGTCCATATCCTGTTGATTTCAACGATAGGGTTAATAGCCATTCAGAGCATGCCTGTGGACCGTCCGTGGTCGCGTACATCTGTGTGAGGTGCCTTGCATGCCACCTGTTTCTGGTTTTTGCTGGCTGAGATGGTTTCATTCGGTTTTTGGTTGGTCCGGTATGCCGAACCGGCTGGACCGGTGCTTCTGCCCTCGTCTATATATAGGGGCTACACCCCCCTTAGTTATTCCTTACCGAACCAACGAGTGCCGAATCAATCTCTAGCCGAACCAACTTCTCTGCCGAACCAAGCTTTTATCGAATCAGGTATAAGTTCCTTTGCCGAATGACCTTTACCACCGAATGAATCTGATTGCCGAATACACGCGTAAGGCTGTTAATGCCGAATTGTTTTTGTACCGAATGAACCTGGGATTTTAGTGCCGGATGAACTTTGCATTGTACTACCGAACGAATTCGTATACCGAATGAGGCATATACCGAATGAGACTCGGAAATTTGAATCTTGAGCGAAATTTTAGGCTTTTATACGCTTGCTTTAGATACTTGCTTGTTTATGTTTCTATACTTCTTGTTCTAACACCGTGTTTTTCTTGTGCTGCAGATAAATGTCTCGCAAAGCGGAAACCCGATCAGATAAAAAGAAGTCTAAAGGTAGAGGAGAGTCATCTTCCTCCGTGCCCCCAGCCCAACCAGGGCCGGTGCGACATGGGCCTGCTCCGAGGTCGTTAGTGGACGGGTACGGTCCCCAGGAACTTCTGGTCTCCCCTCCCGATTGCTTTCCTAGCTCCCTAAAGGAGGAGCAACTTGATGTTATATCCCGTTCCTTCGGGATAGACATGGCTCGCATGCTGTTGCCGGGAGATGGAGTGATGCCGTATAATCCCCCCGAAGGCTACTTTGCTTACAGCAGATATCTTTGCATGTGTGGTGCTATCCCTCCTATCAATGCCTGGATAGTTAGCTTTACCACATACTTGAAGGTGGCTCCATTCCAGCTCCAGCCGAACTCTTATGCCATTCTGGTGAGCCTTTTCGTTATCTTCCATAGGAGGTACGGGCGCCCTCCTTCTAATCGGGAAATTCGATATTTGTATAACCTGAGAGGCTACAAGAAGGGGTCTCCGTATATTAGTCTAGAAGCGGCCGTGCCCTTCAAACCGGTCTTGGACTTATATTCAAAGTTTACCATGTTCAAGAAAGAATGGTTTTTTATCAAGGACGATTCTGTTTCTTTCCGTCTTTTCACTTCCGGCTGTAAGATGAATTTCATTTATATTTTCCATGTTCTGACTGTAGTGCTTCTTCTGACAGGCTTCTATTTCTTGCTAGCGACAGGTGGCATTGCAGTCGTGGAAGATGATTCTTTGGCGCGGATGGCTGCTGAAATAAAGGCCATTCCCGCACGGGACAGGTCGGCTTCGTTCCTGATCAGGAACGCTACCCTCCTGGAGTACAACTTGATCCAGCCGCACCAGTCCGTGGTTAAGCAGAGGGACACGGCTGAGGAGAAGGCCGCTAAAGCTAAGGAGGGGGCCACGGTGAAGAGTGGCAAGAGGAAGCGTTTTGCGCAACATCCCGTCGCGGGAGGCAAGAAGCTTAAGGATTCTGAGGGCCCCTCTCCTAGTACTTGCCCGATCATCCCGGAGGAGGAAGGTGTGGAAGAGGGCGAAGGAGGCGATATGGAAGGAGAGTCGGAGGGCGGAGGAGATGGAGATGGTCAGGGTGGTAGTGGTGCTGGTGCCTTAGCTTCTGGGCAAGACTCTGAACTGGATGAGGCTCTCCGCCAGGCCTTCGGGGAATCGGATGGAGAATCGGAAGCGGAGAAGGCGAAGGAGACTGGCAAGGTCGGGGCTGGTGCCGATCTATCCCCAAAGGGCTCCTCAGCCAGGGTGACTCCGGCGGTGCAAGGTGAACTTTTGTCCTCTGTCGATTCCATTTACGATAGGGACTTAGAAATATTTTATGGTTCACTTCCATCCTGGAATGAGATTCAGGACTTATTGCAGTATCCCACTCCTCCGCAGGGTTTGTATAATAGATGTGCATTCTCACTTTTTTCTTTCTTTTTAACTGAACATGTTTCTTGAATTATGGATCGTCGTATGTTCATAACACTTGTTTTTTTTTTCTCCAGGGGTAGGCCAGGCGGCTAAAACGTCAGACGTTCGACACCGCCTTGAACAATTCAAGTTGATGAGAGCTTCTGATAAGCTGAAGCCTCTTACTGGTCGTTCTGGGGACGCGGTCAGATACCGTCCTCTTCTTGGGGTCATTGAAGAGAGCATTCAGAAAAGGAAGAGGAGTCGTTCCTTATTTGAGCCTTCCCCTGGTCCGCAGCTTCCTGTTCAGCCTCCTCGTGATACCACGGAGGAGAGCACGGAGTTTATCCCCCCTCCACCTCCTTCTAAGAATCCCACTGTTATCCGTATAAGGCGTCCTGACGTGCCTCGCGACCCCTTTGTCGGTCATCCTGATTTAGATCCAAGCTCTCGGGATATTTCATTTGATGAGGCCACGGGTGAGCACCTTCTTTCCCGCAACCCCATGGTACGAGTGTTAGACGAGGCTAAGTCCCTAGATCTTGATCTGCTTACCACTCGGGTAGTTACCATGGGAGACGAAGCCAAAGCTAATATCGATCGGGTGGCTAAAGAGACCAAGAAGTTAATGAAGTATCATGCTTAATTGGTCAAGGCCGGGGAGGAGATTGGGAGTGCTAATATTCGGCTGCGGCTGAAGGTTGCCGATCAGGCCGAACAGCTTGCCGGTCAAGCCGTTCAGATTTCTCAGCATGAGGAAGCCTCCAGGCGGCTGAAAGAGACCATGGAAAAGGCTAGTTGGGCAGAATTACGGAAGATGGAGGCCGCCTGTAAGGAGCGGATCGACATGGCCATTGCGACAGTGGATGAGGTTCGGAATGCGGATCTCGAGCAGGTAGAGGAGTTGTCTGGAAGGCTTGAGGCCGCGGAGATGGCTCAAGTCAAGTTAAAGGAGGAGATGGAGGAGATGAGGAGGTCTCTCCAGGCTGACTGCTTGAGATACCGATCAGAGAGGGATGTCGCTGTCGCTAAGTTGCAGGCTTCCGAGGCCCGGGTGAGGGAGTTTGAGGAGAATGAGGGGATGATGGACGAGATGCTGCAGGACATGTACTTCCGCACTTGGAAGGAGGGCAGCTTGTCTTGGATGGATGACTATCCCCGGGTCATGGCCAAGATATATCTCCGGGCTGTAGAGGAGGCCAGGGTCAATGCGGGTAAGGAAGGTGGAGTGGCTTTTAGTCTGGATGTGGTCACTGCTCAGTTCTCGAAAGAGGAGCAAGTTGCGGTGAAGGAGGGGATGCGGTTGCTTGCTGCGGAGGAAGCGGGTGTGCAACTGGAGGATGAGGATCAAGCGACGGACGCTGGTGAGTTATTCTTCTCTTTTCCTTTTCTTTCGGGGTTTCCATAACTTGATCATTTATCGTTTGTTTAATGAATTCCTCTTCTGAATTGGGCAGGTGGAACTTCCGATCAACACGCTGGGGGTCCCGACCCTGCGGCCAAGTAGGCTTGGGGGAGTTGGTAGGATGAGAGCGAAGTGTGGACGCAGCTGGTTACTTGTCCGGATTTGGCCACCTTTTTATTTCCTTTTATCGCTGTTTATGTTAGTCCAAAGCATTGATGTGACTGTAATAATATTATTTGCAAAGAATAACTTTATGTGATTTTATGATGTAAGCTGATTTTGTTATGTTTAAATGTTGTTGTCATTTTGATGTGGTGCGTGAGAAGTATGCATATGCCTGTGATTTAAGTTGTGTTTGATGTTAAGCTGTTGCTTGATATAATTTCATGTTTTGCAATGTCAGTGTGACGTATGAATAAACTATGGTCACATATTTATGTTCAAGAGAAGAGAATACCGCCCTTCATCTTTTAGTTGCAGGTGGTAGCTTTGAGCGTCTTGTGTAATTGATCATGGATATAGCTGAGTACCTTGCCACCCAGTACGCAGGCTTAGATTCTCATGAGTGAATGCTCCCTATTTGGTTTTCTGTACTTTAGAATTTGTTATACAGGATAGGAGAAAAGTATTTAAATGAAATGGAAATATGGGAAAAGTAAAACTTCCAGTCACGGAAGGCCGTCGATGTGCTTAAGTTCGTGGCAAACGGGTTTTGTAGTCACTTTCCCTAGCTGTGGGTCTTGGAGACATTTGTCACCCATCTTACGCCTTCGCGGGGAGTTTTCTTTTTTACCACAGCCGTACTTAAGACACATCGGAGCCGAGATCGCGCACGGTAACTACCCGAACCATTATGGTCCGTAATCGTGGGTATTATTCGATTTACCGTGGCCGGCTAGCGTGGGTGCCGTTGGCCGTGAACTACCCCTGGCTGGCCACACCTTATGTTGGGGCTTAAAGTAGGTTCACAGTTGCCGGCGAGCCGAACGCCGTCATGAGCTGCCATCGGCTATAGTCGGCCTTTATGATGACTTATAATCGGCTCATTACAGTTGGCTTTGAGGGCAGTCGCGAGCAATGAGTTAACCCGCAGCAGAGGGATGCTGGAGCAAAAGAGTCTCATTGGCGAGTGCATAGAATCGTAGCGTACCTGTTAGGCCTTGTCCAGATGAGGCCGTGGTGCATCTTGAGTGGAGATGCCATAGGATTTTGTTCAACAGAAAAGGATAAAGCTTAACAAGCAGCCAAGATATAAAGGAACAAGTTAAAAAGAGACAAGATTTTTTAAAGTGGTTCGGCATGAAAATGCCTACGTCCATTGATTCTCTTTGTTAACTCACTTCATATGGGTAGTACAAGTTAAGAAAAGTATCGACGGAGGTGTCGGATGTTCCATGCCCTCTGGAACACCTCTCCATCCACTGTTGACAAAATATAAGCTCCGTTGTGGAGGTCTTTATGAATTACATATGGTCCGTCCCAGATGGGGTCCAGTGCCCCGGGGCGCGGAAAGATTCGCCTGAGGACAAGATCTCCTTCTTGTAAGATGCGATGCTTGACTTTGGAGTTGTATAGTGCTGCCACTTTTTGTTTGTGAGCTGCTGCTTTGAGTGCTGCATCGTTTCTCCTTTCCTCAATCAGATCCAAAGACATGAGGAGGAGTTCTTCGTTTTCTTCTGGATTGTAGTGGATCCTACGGTGGGAAGGAACAATAGTCTCAACAGGGAGCATTGCCTCCGATCCGTATGCCAAAGAGAAAGGAGTATGTCCCGTTGATGTTTTGAAAGATGTGCGGTAGGCCCAAAGTGCCGTAGGAAGTTCGTCCACCCAAGCGCCTTTGGACTTTTCAAGTTTCTTCTTGATTAGGGTTTTGAGAATTTTGTTGACAGCTTCGACTTGTCCGTTTGCCTGAGGATAAGCTACTGATGAGAAGCTTTTATGAATTCCATGCTCTTGGCACCAGTCGGAGAATTCTTCGCTGTCAAATTGGAGTCCGTTGTCCGATATGATCTTGAGTGGTACTCCGTACCTGCACAGAATATTTTTGATCAAGAAGTTGATAACGTTTGCTGAAGATATTTTATTTAGGGGTTCCGCTTCCACCCATTTGGTGAAATAATCGACTGCCACTATAGCATATTTGGCTCCGCCTCTGCCCGTTGGCAGTTCGCCAATTAAATCAATTCCCCATACAGCAAAGGGCCAAGGGCTGGTCATTTGAGTAATCTCATTTGTGGGTAGTCGAGGAATCTTGGCAAATTTCTGACATCTGTCGCATCTCTTTACGAAGTCTAAGGCGTTTTTGTTTAGTGTGGGCCAGTAATATCCATATCGGAGTATCTTTTTCGCCAGAGTCTGCCCTCCAGTGTGATCTCCGCAACTTCCTTGATGGATGTTGAATAAGATTTCCTTGGCTTCCCTTCCAGCGACGCATCTGAATAAGGGGCTAGAGAAGCCACGCCGATAGAGGATGCCTTCTTGTATTGTGTAGTGGGGAGCTTTCCTCAAAATTCTCCTGACTTCATCACGTTTGTCTGGTAGTGTGCCGTCCTGCAAATATTTCCGGATAGGAGTCATCCAAGTTCCTTCTTCGATTGCAGTTATCAGATTCACTTGTTCGAAACCTGGGGCTAGCTGCCTTGAGATGGCTAGTGCTCCGGAAATGGTGCTATTCTTCATACTAGCTTGCTTTGCTAGTTCATTGGCCTCTTGGTTATCTTCTCGGAGAATGTGTTCTATTAGATAATGGTCCAATTGATCGAGCAGCAGTTTGGTTTTCTTTAGATATGCTGCGAGTCGTTCTCCTCGTGTCTGGAATTGTCCTAGTACTTGGTTTACGATAAGTTGAGAATCACTATGAAGACATAAAGAATTGACTCCTATTTCTAAGGCAAGCTCCAATCCCGCTATTACTGCCTCATACTCCGCATCGTTGTTAGTGGCCGCGAATTCCAACCTTAATGCATAGTACAGCTTTCTTCCCCTGGGGGTGATTATCACAATACCTGCCCCCGAGCCTTGTTCGTTCGATGCTCCATCTACAAAGAGGTTCCACTTGATGTTTTTTGCTATTTCAAACTGATCCTTGCCTTCGTTGGTAGTGAATTCGGCAATGAAATCGGCCATGGCTTGCCCCTTGATAGCGGTGCGAGGATGGTAGGTGACGTCATACTGACTTAGTTCAATGCACCATTTGAGGAGTCGTCCAGAAGTGTCGGGACGATGGAGCACCTGTCTTAGTGGTTGATCGGTTAGAACTCTGATGGAGTGAGATTGGAAGTAGTGTCGCAGTTTTCGTGATGCGATCAATAAACAATATGCCAATTTCTCAAGTTTAGGATATCTTGCTTCTGCCCCTGTAAATCTCTTACTTATAAAGTATACCGGGCGTTGTGTGCGGTCTTCTTCTCTTACCAGGGCAGCGCTTAGAGCATGAGATGACACAGCGAGGTATAGGTATAGCTCTTCGCCTTCGTTTGGAGTTGAGAGTACTGGTGGTCTCTGAAGGTGTTCGATCAGGTTAAGGAAGGCTTTTAAGCATTCATCGGTCCACTCGAACTTTCCTTTGTCTTTCTTGAGAGCTTCGAAGAAAGGGACGCACTTGTCAGTTGCTTTGGAAATGAATCTGCTTAGGGCGGCCACCTTTCCGTTTAGGCTCTGCATTTCTTTTCGAGTGGAAGGTATCCTTATTTCCTTTAGAGCCCGGATTTGTTCAGGGTTTGCTTCAATTCCTCTGGCATGGACGATGAATCCTAAGAATTTTCCCGATGACACTCTGAAGGAGCACTTTAGGGGATTCAGCTTCATTCCATATCGGCGAAGTACCTGAAACATCTCGCCCAGGTGGCTTACATGATCGTCGGCTCTCCTGGACTTTACCAACATGTCATCCACATATACTTCCATAGTTCGTCCTATTAACTCCGCGAACATCTTGTTGACGAGGCGCTGATAGGTAGCTCCGGCATTTTTGAGTCCAAAAGGCATGACTTTGTAACAATATAATCCTCGGTCAGTGATGAAGCTAGTGTGGTCTTTATCGGGAGCGTGCATGGGAATCTGGTTGTATCCGGAGTATGCATCCATAAAAGATAAGAGTTCATGCCCGGCAGTGCTGTCCACAAGTTGATCGATTCGGGGGAGCGGGAAGCAGTCTTTCGGGCAAGCGTCATTTAAGTTGGAGAAATCAATGCATGTTCGCCACTTCCCATTAGCTTTCTTTACTAGTACCGGGTTAGCGATCCATTTTGGGTAGATGGCTTCTCGTATGAAGTCATTAGCAAGTAGGTTCTTTACTTCCTCATCGAGGGCAGCTGATCGTTCTGCTCCCATGCTTCTCTTTTTCTTCTTTATCGGTACCTTGGTGGGATCGATGTTCAGCAAGCGGCATGCTATGTCTGGGGAGATTCCTGTCATATCGGCATGGGTCCATGCGAATACGTCTAAGTTGTGGCGGAGAAAGTCAATGAGTTGATCCTTCAATTCGGTTTTTAGCTGAGATCCTATTTTTAATAGTCTACTTGAATCATGTTTGTCTACAGATACGAATTCCATGGCCTCTGCAGGCACAGTGGTAGCCTCCTCCTCCTTATCCCTGGGGTCTAGTTCATTGAAAGGATCGTTGGTGTATCGAAGAGGAGGGGCTTTCTTTAGTTGCTATGCTTCCAAGCTTTTCATGCAGAGAGTAGTCTCTGCATCTTTCCCTTTATTCTTCCTACGGTTATTGCGAAGTTCAGTTACATAGCAATCTCGAGCGGCGTCTTGATCTCCTTCAACTTCTCCTATTCCGTTATCTGTTAGGAATTTCATCTTTAGGCACCACGTGGCTAGGACAATTTGGAAGTCAGATAAGGCTGGTCTTCCCAAGAAGGCGTTGTAGGCCGAGTGTTTTTCTATTAGTACGAACGTTTGTTTTCGCACAACGGAGCGGGGATGACTTCCTATTTCGACGAAGAGGTCAAGTTGCCCGAGGGGCATTTTCGCATCTCCAGTGAAACCATGCAGGGGTTTGTTGCAGGGAGACACATCCTTCATTGACAGCTTCATTTTGTCGAAAGCATGCTTGAACAGGATATTTACGGAGCTTCCTGTGTCTATTAGAATTCGGAAAACTTTAGCTGGACCGAACCAGGCAGAGATGACCATGGGATCCATATGCGGATACTGTCTTCCTTCTAAATCACGCCTACTGAATACGATGTCGTCACTCTCTTTCCGTTTCGGGTGGCGTTCTTCCATAATGGAGTTAACATAGCTTTCAGCATTTCTAAGTGACTTGCCGTATCTTTCCATCTCTGCCCAGCTTTTGTCAGCGATGTGTGGTCCTCCCGAGATGGTATGGACCACTATCTTCTCTTGACTAGAGCCACTGGTGTTGCGATTCCCTCCGCCTACTTCTGGGAGGGGTCGCTTTGAGTTCTCATTGGCAGGAGTTGGAGTCCTGTTCTGACCTTTCACATAGCGTTCCAGCCTTCTTCTTCTGATGTGTTCAGCCTTCTTCTTCTGATGTGTTCTTCGATCAAGTCCCGGAGATGGTGGCATTCATTGGTGTCATGTCCGTGGGATTCGTGGAAGCGGTAGAACTTTCCAGACTTGAGTGCGTTATCAGATTCTTTCTTGTGCGGGGGGCGCTTGTATCCAAGTTCGCCCTGAGTGGCTAGAAAGATGTTTTCGATTGTTTCATTCAAAGCAGTGTAGGAGTCAAATCTTGGTCCTGGTCGATATTGGCGTTTTTCAAGCTTCCTGCCACCAGCATTGTCTCTAGATTCATTTCTTCGAGTGTCCTTAGCTGCAGCGGGAACCTTGTCCGAAGTTGTCTTACCCTATTTCCCTGACGGCCTCTCAGTGGCGGCGTCTTCAAGTCTCATATACTTTCCAGCTTCATGGAAGAAATCAGGTAAAGTAGCTGGTTTTTCCTTAGTTAGTCTCCTAGCGAACTTGGTCTCTGGGTGTACACCACTACAGAGGGCCATTAGGGTGAGCTTCTCATCGGCATCTTGGACTGCGGCCGCTACGGCGTTGAACCGGGTTAGATATTGTTGCAGGGTCTCTCCGGATTTCTGTTTGACATTGGATAGAGAATAAGCATCCTTGGGTTGTTCTACATGGATGCGGAACTGGCTAATGAACCTTTCTTTCAACATCTCCCATGAGCTGATAGATCCTTGGGGTAGGTGGCAGAACCAGGAGGTAGCTAGATCTGCTAGGAATAGCGGAAAGCATTTACACAACACCCCTTCTGTTGCTCCGCTCATGAGCATATGCTGGGTGTATCTTTGTAAGTGTACGATAGGGTCGGAAGTTCCCTTGTAAGGTTCCATGGTTGGCATTTTCCATTCCCGGGGGGTGATGGCAGTTTCGATATTGCAGGTGAAGGGGCTGGTGACCCTAGCGCCTATTCCTCGGTCCCTTTGCTCCCGTTGGACGCATTCTCTGAATAATCGTGCCATTCTTTCATCAGAATTTGGAGCGGATAGAAATGAACTTGGTTCTTCCCTGCGGGATCGATCTCGTCCAGATGAACTGTAGGGATGGTATGTCTATCACTTCTGACGTTATCCAGTGGTTGCCTCTGGCCGCTCGGATGCATGCTAGGACCAGTTACAGTTGCCCCCTGCCTTGATCTTCCCCTGTGGGGTTCTGTTTCGAGTGTTTCCATGGGGTCAACTTCGGGCTGGGTTCTAGCTCGGCTCCGTTCAGCAAGGTTTCTATGATTAGGTTGCATGACTGGCTCAGCTACATCTGACCCTCGCCTGGCGCCTCCCCCACTGGGTTCGGTTCCTAGCGTTTCCTCGAGTCGGAGTTCGGGCTGAGTCCGGGCGCGGCCCCTATCATTGTTGTTCCTGTTGATGGCCTCCTCGAAGAGGGAAGACCTTTGCTGTCTCCGAGATCTTCCAGATTGAGATTCATCCCATGATTCAGTGTTGCGGTTGGATTCTTCGACATCCCTCAGGCGTGACATGAGTTGGTTCACCAAAGCTTCTTATTGGGATGCGAGGTGGTTAGTCACTTCCACCACAACTCTGTCTAGGTCTGCTCTAGTGATTACTGCCGGCTGTTCCGCGGAAGGGGCTGTTGGAATTGCCTGATGTACATGCGGCACTGCTGCTGTAGTGGGATGGTTCTCTTGATCTGGATCCACTGGATTTGGAGCGCTGCTAGTTGCGACGTTCTTTCCCTTGTTGGCGTCTTTTCTTGGCCTGGAAGTCATGTTTCCTAGGCAATGAAGGGTGCTATTGGGAAAGAAGGTCGAATGAGGGAAGCTGCAGCTTCGAGTTCGAAGCTCTCAATGAAAGCACCAAAAATGTTTGCGCAAAAAATGGGCAAACACCTCCAAGTCGTGTGATTTAGTTGATTTTATGTGATTCTTAATGATTTAGATGAGTTATGTAAATATGGAAAAAGCAGGGGCTGAAATGTAAAAGACACACAGATTTATAGTGGTTCGGCCAGAACGTGCCTACGTCCACTTTATATGTTATTATCTTCTTTGTTTCAGATTACAAGTACAAGGCTTTGTGTACAAGTATATGAAAGTAGTTTGAAAGTTCCTTCCGTGCTTGAGCTCTCAAACTTGTCTGCCATTGTTGTACCCCTTCCCCTCTATTTATAGAGTGAGGCTGGGGGCAGGGGCCCTGGATGTATATAGCTGCTGGTGGGCTTGGGCTGAAGCAATCTGGCCTGGTAGCGTTCTGGTTCGGCGAGGCTTCATTCGGTGGTGAGGTATGAGGTTGGCTCGGTGGTGTCGGTCCGGTCATGGTGGTCCGGTGATGGTGGGAAATGTGTTGGACCGGTGGTGATGGGATAGGCACTTGGTTCGGTTGTGGATGGTTCGGCCTTACTTTGGTTTGGTATTGAAGGGGTTGTGGTTTGACCGGTAGAATGTTTGGACCGGTAGTGGTTTGGACCGGTGATGGTGAGAACTTTGAGGGTTGGTACGACCTTGGTGGTGAAGTATGCTTGTGACCGGATGGTCTTATGCCGAATGGGCTTCTATATTGAGAATGCCGGATGGACTTTTATGTCTGTATTGAGCCTTGTGTTTGCCGAACGAAGTGGAGGTTGCGAACCCGGGTGAAACTGACACTTCTTGGTCTCGAGATCTCCTGGGTGAGAATTCGCCCAACAAAGGCTATTGTGATATGCCGGAAATTTTAGCAATATCAATTTAATAATCTGTATTTAAAATTTAATTCATTTGATAAAATTTTAATAAAAATTTACTGGATTTAATAATCCAATTAAATAAATGTTTAATTGATGAATTTTGTCTTTTAAAAGCTAATAAATTAATTTCTATTTTAATGTATATGTATATATGTATATATATTATAGATAGATAAGTTTTGATTTTAAATTAAATAAACAAATAAGATCTTGTTTTTAAAATTCTAATATTCATTTGATATTTTGAAGATTTTTAATTAATAAATAACTAATTGGTTTAAAATACTTAAAGAAATTATTTAAATTGTATAATTGTATTTTGAACATAGTTTAAATTTTAATAAGATAAAAAAAAGTTTATTTTATTTCTTTTTAAATATAGCTTAATAATTATAATTTGGAATTTTATGAAATTTAAATACCCTTTATATATTAGACATTAATTCTTCTAATTAAGATAAATAAGATAAGAAATTTATAATTTCTTTATAAATAATTTAAATTGATAAATATGTTATTTTCAAATAATAATGATAAATGTATAAATATAGATAGATTTTAAAAAGAAAATATTATTATTATAAAAATTAAAAATATGTTAGTATAAACTAGTTTAAATTGGATTTTTAAAATGTATAAATAGAATTTGATTTTGAATTCATTTTGAAATTCAAATGAATAACCATATTTAAATTTTGTAAGTGAGCTTTCATATTTTTATGATTTGTTTTACTTCATTTTCTTTAAAAAGAAATACATATACATTTATTAATGAAACTACTATATATGTATTTAATAAAGAAAAGAGGATTTTTATTTATCTTTAAATTAAAAATAATAAGTAACATAAGTATAAAACAAATGTTAACATTTTAATCAATTAATGAGACAAGTGTAAACAATTAAACTACTTAATCTGACAAGTGTTGAAGATTTTAACAAGTGTCCTTTTTATTTTGATTTTCTTTTAATTTTTAAATAAATCATTTATACACTTATAAAACATGTTTTTCTTCACCCTCTTTTTTTTCTTTCTAATGTTCATTTTCTTCTAAGAAAAGAAAAATCTCAGCTGAAACAAATTTGTTTCAGAAAACTCTCAAACCTGAAATCAAAACTGAAATCAAATCAATATCTTATATTTCTTTTTCAAAATCAAAGCCTGTACTGAAAATTCATTCAAAAGCAAATTGGAAGCCTCTTTATTATTTGAAGCTGGAATCTGTGATTTAAGTTTAAATTCAAAGATCTGGAAATCGTTTTTTAAAACCAAAATATGAAGTCCTCTTCATATTCATCAACTTGAATACATTCTGCAACCACAAAACTCCAAATATTTGCAATCTGCAATTTCATTTAAAAATAAAATTTAAAGCCTCTGCATTTCTTTAAATTTGGGAATCAAGCTTAATGTAAAGCCTGCATTTTCCTCTCCTTCAACCTGTTCAAGCCATCACAGCATATAACTGCAAATTAAAGCTTTTTCAATTTAAAGATTCAAATGCATTGGAACTTTGGGTCTGCATGCAAGTTTCTAACAGCAAGTTCAAGTTACAAAAAGCATGCATGCAAATTTAAATGCAAAGCAATTCAAGTTTTTATCAAAGGCCTTTCAGTTTTAAAGTTCAAAAGCTTTTAAAAACCTGTGCTCTGTTTCATGATATACCAGGTGAGTAACTTCTTTTTCTTAAAATAAACTTAAGTATAATCTGATTTATGACTAAAATGAATATGCTTGTGAGTTTATATACCTGATAGAATGTTGATTTGTGTGTTTGTGAGTAACATTCATTTTTTCCTTTCAAAAGTTTAAGTATGAAACTGTTGTTTGATAAATGACTTGTATATATTTACCTGGATATCATGTTAATTTGAATGATTAACCTCAGTAGTTTAAAAACTCAAGTATCGTTATGATAATGATGTATGTTTGTTCCTGTAATTGATTTGTATTGAGTATATGGGTATAAAGTATAAACTTACTGTTTTAGGATTATTACACTACTTGTTTTACTAAGTTACGGGTCCAAAGTTAAAAAAAGAAAAGAAAACTTAAGTGTTTTTTTAATTTATTCTTTACTAATACAAGAGATTTGGTTAATGTATGACAAGTTTAAGGTTTTGTTAAAGATTAAAAAAGAAAAAAGAAAATAATGACTGCAGTTTACTGGAAACAAATGTAATAGCAAGGTAAACTGAAATCTAACAAAAACAAGATGATTATTTCTTAGTTCCAGATGTTTGAATCAAAACTTTAAACCAAATTATGATTTTTAAAAACCAAATTTCAAATTTTAGTGTTGAGATTTATATGCAATGCTGTTTTTCTTCTGGAAAGTGAAAAGGGGGAAAGTTGTAAACCTATTTATTGAGCAGTGGGAAATTTTGTTCTGCGTGGACGCTCTCGTTGATCGAGTGCTACAATATTGGAGGATATGGTAGCTCGGGTATTGGAGAAGGTTTAGACGGAATTTCAAGGCCGCTGGTGACCGGAGGAGTGAGGACATGGGGTTTTCAGGTATGGGGGTGGGATGAGTCTTTTGCTGCCAGGTTTTGTTTTGGGAACTCGCTTTTGATTTTGTGATGCTTGGTCGTTTCTGATGGGCGATGTTGGATCAAAGGCTGATCAGTGTCTTGTTTGACACCTGGGTGGTGGCCGGAGGTGGCTAAGACCACCGTGCATATGCACGGTGAAGAATGATGTGTCAGGTGTTTGTATGGGGTGCAGGGTAGTTTGTCTCGGGTTATACTTGAGTGAATATGAATTTTGCTCGAAGTTATCTAGTTTGCGACTCGAAGTTAAAGAAGGAGAGGCTCGGGTATTAAGTTAGTTACAGGCTTCTGAGTAAAACCTGTTTACTTTTAAATTAAATCTTGTTTTTTTTAAAAAAAAAATAAGAATCTAAAGCAAGTTTTTAGACCAGAATTTAAATTTAAATTCTTATTATGGATTCAAACTAAGTTTGAATTCCAGTTTTAAAATGTAATTTAAATTTTATAAATTAAAATATTCAAACAATTTCAAAGAGGGTTTAAATAGTTTAAGTTTAAAGTAAATTTTTAAAGAAAGGAGAGATTTAACTTAGGTTTAAATCTAGATTCAAATTCAGATTTGAATCATAATTTAGAAATAAGGGAAGTTTCTAAAATTTAAACTG
This sequence comes from Allium cepa, assembly GCA_030765085.1. Classification (NCBI taxonomy): domain Eukaryota; kingdom Viridiplantae; phylum Streptophyta; class Magnoliopsida; order Asparagales; family Amaryllidaceae; genus Allium; species Allium cepa. The sequence goes on along the minus strand of CM060937.1, from coordinate 696,758,966 downwards.
TTTAAATACAACTTTGAATGTTAAAGCTAATTTTAAAATTTGATTTGTATTTGAGATGAATTTGGGTTTGAATTTCTTTTAACTTCTTTATAAAATAAGAAAATCTTTAGCAAAAGTTTTTAAAGGATTTTAAATGTTTTTAAAACTTTGCTAAGTTAAGTTTGATTTCTTTTTAAATTATAAATTTAAAATGTAATTTGAAAACAATTTTAAGATAATTTTTTTTAAACTACTTTATTAATGATAAAGTAATCATGAATAAGAAATTTTTTATTTTTAAATGAATCAAAGATTTAATGATCTTTGTTTCATTAAAATTAGTAAGGTTATTTAAGTAATTTAATTAATCAATTTGTTTAATTAATTTAAGATTTGAATAAATTAATTAAGTTTAATTAAATTTGTAATTAATATTAATTAATTTAAGTTGATTATTTAAGAAAGATAATTAAGAATTTGTTAATAAGTTAATGAAGGTCATTAACTTGTGATTATTTATTTATTAATTAATGTAATTAATTTTGATAATTAATTGGACTAATTAATTTAAATAATCAATTATGAAACTTAATTAAGTATGATTACTTTATGGAAATAATTAAAGATATTAATTACTCATTGTAATTAATTTATTAATTGGATTAGTTTAAATTAATTAATTAAGTTTAATTAATTTAGGATAGTCATTAGATGAATTGGTAAGTAATCAATGAGGAATAATTACTTAGAGAAGTAATTAAGATAAATAAATTACTGGAAGTAATTAATTAAAGTATGGTATTTTGGGATTAATTACTTTGTGTAAATAATAATGAGGATAATTACTTTGTGAAGTGATTAATAATTAATTACTTAGTGTAATTAATTTAAGCATTAATTGATTAAGTCATTTTTTAAACAATTAAGGGATGTAATTAATTAAGGGTAATTAATAACAAATGAGATTAATCAAGATTGATTAGTAAATATAATTAATTAATTTAGGAGTAATTAAGAAAGTAGTTAAGGTTAGTTAATTACTGAATATGATTAATCAAAAGTGTTTAATAAGCAAGATTAAGTGATTAATTCTTAAGGAGTTAATTTAATTAAGTAATTAAATTAATTATGATATGAATTGATAATGCTTGCTTATGAATGGTTGTTGTTAAATCAATTGAATGATATCTATTGAATGATATGCCGTGACATTCTATTGATATGGTTTTGGTTATATAAATGATAAATGGGTGATGTATATCTATGTTATTGCCATATAAAGATGACGTCCAGCAGTTGAATTTAATCACTAGAATAACTTGGGTTAAGATGACATTGGTCTCGAAGAGACCGGAGTCGGGTATTAGTAAATACCCGAAACCACTTCGATTCTTTATAGATTGATATCTGTAAATCAATAAGCATGTTTGGAATGATTTAAGTGAATTGGCCCATTTAATTAAAAGTTTGGCACTTATAAATTGATGTGTTAATTACGCAATGTCTATAACAGCTTGTAAAGTTGTAAATTGATATAAGTTACCCGGGTTATATGAGTTGTATGCTGTTGTATTCTATGTTAGTTTGGTTTACTCACGCTGGTTTCCAGCCTGACCCGGGTGTTACTTTGATGTAATGCTCGGGTCAGATCGAGTATTACAGATTTTCAGGTAAGGACGTTCTGGAGTTCAGGAGGCGAGCTGGATGGCAGGGACGTATGGAGAGTTTCACTATGATATTGTATATATCTGAGACATGTTAAATGTATCTATCCAGTGTTGAATAAAATTGTTGTAGCTCTGATATTGATGTAATTTGATAGATACAGTTTCTCTTTTGTATAACTATTATTGATATTATATTTTATCCGCTGCGAATGTGAGTTTGTGTGTTTCTTTTCTGTTCTTCTTCTATCTCTTTCTTCTTTTCTCTAACTATCTGGAATTTTCGGGATCGAAATTTTCGGGTCTGTTACAGCCGAGTTTCTCAAAGAACTTCAGATAAGGAAATTTTGGCATTGGTGTCAGCAGTGCAACTCGAAGTGTCTTTGTTGGCAGAAGTTGACTGGCTGAGTAGTTTCTGAAGGATAAGTTCAGAAGCAACAGAGTGGACCCAATACTTTATTGGATTGGCTAATTAAGAGTAAGTTGTTCTTCTAATGTTTGAAGAATGGAGTTGGTGATCTTAGTATTGGTTGATCTTGAGAAGATCGTTGTGTTGGGTTGTTTTTGGTTTAGATTGTTTCTAGAGGAATCAGCAAGAGTTGAGCTTATCAGTTTGGATATAGGCAGCCCAGGATCGTCAGAAGAGTTTTGGAGATAAGAGACGAAGGAAGTTGGATACCTGAGTCGGAGTTTTGTTTTGGATCTCTTCTGTATTTTGGTTGGATTGGTGTTGGTTTTCAAGAGTTAAATTGCCAGTTTGGATAATTGGATTTATGAGTTTCACGTATCTCTGAGGGAGTACGTGTTTGAGCTATTATGGTTGTGGGACTAGTTGTTCAGGAAGGTTTAGTGGTTGAGTGAGATTCATTTGTAGTCTGATATCTTGTCTAGTTCTATAGATCTAGATGAGTAGAAGCTCTGTAGCTTCGTAGTTTAGATTGTTTGGTTATATAGGGCGAGTATCCCAGTATATATATATACTTGGTGAAACTCGAGAAGATTTTAACCAGAATTTTATCTGGATAATTAATTTGTTTGATTTGATAAATTGGTTGCTATGGTTGTTAGCATATGATTGATGTATGCTTGTGATTTAAAATTAAAAATTTTAAATGGGTTATTAAATTACCTTTGCTTTTTAATTTCGGGGACGAAATTCTTTTAAGGGGGGAGGAATGTGATATCCCGGAAATTTTAGCAATATCAATTTAATAATCTATATTTAAAATTTAATTGATTTGATAAAATTTTAATAAAAATTTACTTGATTTAATAATCCAATTAAATAAATGTTTAATTGATGAATTTTGTCTTTTAAAAACTAATAAATTAATTTCTATTTATAATGTATATGTATATATGTATATATATATATTATAGATGGATTAGTTTTGATTTTAAATTAAATAAACAAATAAGATCTTGTTTTTAAAATTCTAATATTCATTTGATATTTTGAAGATTTTTATTTAATAAATAACTAATTGGTTTAAAATATTTAAAGAAATTGTTTTAAATTGTATAATTGTATTTTGAACATATTTTAAATTTTAATAAGATAAACAAAAGTTTATTTATTTCTTTTTAAATATAGCTTAATAATTATAATTTGGAATTTTATGAAATTTAAATACCCTTTATATATTAGACATTAATTCTTTTAATTCAGATAAATAAGATAAGAAATTTATAATTTCTTTATAAATAATTTAAATTGATAAATATGTTATTTCAAATAATAATGATAAATGTATAAATATAGATAGATTTTAAAAAGACAATATTATTATTTTAAAAATTAAAAATATGTTAATATAAACTAGTTTAAATTGGATTTTTAAAATGTATAAATAGAATTTGATTTTGAATTCATTTTGAAATTCAAATGAATAACCATATTTAAATTTTGTAAGCGAGCTTTCATATTTTTATGATTTGTTTTACTTCATTTTCTTTAAAAAGAAATACATATACATTTATTAATGATACTACTATATATGTATTTAATAAAGAAAAGAGGATTTTTATTTATCTTTAAATTAAAAATAATAAGTAACATAAGTATAAAACAAATGTTAACATTTTAATCAATTAATGAGACAAGTGTAAACAATTAAACTACTTAATTTGACAAGCGTTGAAGATTTTAACAAGTGTCCTTTTTATTTTTATTTTCTTTTAATTTTTAAATAAATCATTTATACACTTATAAAACATGTTTTTCTTCACCCTTATTTTTTTTTCTAATGTTCATTTTCTTCTAAGATAAGAAAAATCTTAGCTGAAACAAATTTGTTTCAGAAAACTCTCAAACCTGAAATCAAAACTGAAATCAAATCAATATCTTATATTTCTTTTTCAAAATCAAAGCCTGCACTGAAAATTCATTCAAAAGAAAATTGGAAGCCTCTGCATTATTTGAAACTGGAATCTGTGATTCAAGTTTAAATTCAAAGATCTGGAAATTGTTTTTTAAAAACAAAATCTGAAGTCCTCTTCATATTCATCAACTTGAATATCATTCTGCAACCACAAAACTCCAAATACTTGCAACCTGCAATTTCATTTAAAAAGAAAATTTAAAGCCTCTGCATTTCTTTAAATTTGGTAATCAAGCTTAATGTAAAGCTTGCATTTTCCTCTCCTTCAACCTGTTCAAGCCATCACAGCATATAACTGCAAATTAAAGCTTTTTCAATTTAAAGATTCAAATGCATTGGAACTTTGGGTCTGCATGCAAGTTTCTAACAGAAAGTTCAAGTTACAAAAAGCATGCATGCAAATTTAAATGCAAAGCAATTCAAGTTTTTAGCAAAGGCCTTTCAGTTTTAAAGTTCAAAAGCTTTTCAAAATCTGTGCTCTGTTTCATGATATACCAGGTGAGTAACTTCTTTTTCTTAAAATAAACCTAAGTATAATCTGATTTATGACTGAAATGGATATGCTTGTGAGTTTATATACCTGATAGAATGTTGATTTGTGTGTTTGTGAGTAACATTCATTTTTTCCTTTCAAAAGTTTAAGTATGAAACTGTTGTTTGATATATGACTTGTATATATTTACCTGGATATCATGTTAATTTGAATGATTGACCTCAGTAGTTTAAAAACTCAAGTATGGTTATGATAATGATGTATGTTTGTTCCTGTAATTGATTTGTATTGAGTATATGGGTATAAAGTATAAACTTACTGTTTTAGGATTATTACAGTACTTGTTTTACTAAGTTACAGGTCCAAAGTTAAAAAAGAAAAAGAAAACTTAAGTGTTTCTTTTTTATTTATTCTTTACTAATACAAGAGATTTGGTTAATGTATGACAAGTTTAAGGTTTTGTTTAAGATTAAAAAAAGAAAAAAAGAAAATAATGACTGCAGTTTACTGGAAACAAATGTAATAGCAAGGTAAACTGAAATCTAACAAAAACAATGCAAATGTAACGATCGAGATTTTTCGTTGCCGAAAAATCGAACCGTTAGGGTTTTAGAAGAAGAAAGAGGTAGAAGAAGAAAGAAAAGAAAGAGAAGAGAAAACAGAAAAACAAGTAACAGAACGAGAAACAATAACAGAATCTCACAGTCGCAGCGGAACAACATATAATAGATAAATGAATATTCATTAAAACAAAAGAACTATACATTTTATACATTACATCACATTACATCAATCAGAGTGTACAACAACAACAGCGGAAAAGAAATACTATATACAATAAATAATAGACTACGCTATCTGGCTCGCCTCCAGATCTGCACAGCAACTCCCGAATCCAGAATAACCTGATAACCTAACTCTAGACTGCCCGTGTGGAAAATAGTGGGCACCCAGAGTTTAGGAAAGGAACAATAAACTCCAGGTCAGTCATGGGACTGGTGTGAGAACTCAAAACAGTTTTATCTTTAAACAAGCAACAAGAAATTTTAAATTTTTAAATCCGCAATGCTTTTTGGAAAATGAAACTACCATAAGGCCTCCCGCCACACACACAATGCAAACGCAGAATTGGAGGAGATTTCTCCTTATGATAGTCAAAGATGCTTACTACGCGAAAATCAAATCATTTTTTGATATTATTACTAGTGCATAGTGTAGAAAACAATTTCGAAAGTAGAATATAAATCCTAGCCAGCATAGACATTCCGAACTATGCCTACTATAGCTACCATCCAAACAGTGGTGACCACCATAAGTGAATGGCAGGTAATACAACTAAAACCGTACAAGGCGCGTATTGGAGGAATGGATTTCCAACAAATGGTCAGGCTAAGGAACTTCCTACTGCCACATGGGATCGCCTCTGGCGGGACGTCCCGAGAAACTAACGTTACGGTTAGATCTCTGCCAACACAAGGCCGGGTTACCTCTGTAACTAGGTAACTACTACACGAATATGTCATCCCCCGGTCCTTTGGGACCTTTATCCGAGCGCTCGATACCAACAACACCACACAGAAATAGATATAGTGTTTCCACATGAGTAAATATCTGGGCTCCATACCATGATACCACCCTTTTCCAGAAGGGAATGACATACCCTAAAGGGCGCGACCCTCATAACCTTGCCGCATATTCCTGTTTCGACCATTTCCGGGGAGTGAGGTCCTGACGAAGTCTCGTCCACAAAGCTACGCTTTGTGTAACAAAGCCATGCTTCGGGTCCACAGATGACCAAAGCAATAATCACAAAGATAAATGATCAAACAAATGATCATATCACAAATGACCAACCAATGATCATCACACAGCAGCACTCAGCATGCCACATTACCAGATTGGGAAATATCGCTGATAACCTTCAACTACATAACCTCTGAGAATAAATTCTCCGCCACCAACAGAAATGTATTTGAAAGAAATCTGCTCTATCTCTCAAAATGTAATGTCAGACACGTAACCATACAAGTCTGTTCCGGGTTCGAACAGAACCGAAGGCACTTCCAAAGAAGCCCTTGCAATCCGGGTATTCACAATCCCGATAAAATTTCCCATCACAAAGGAAATCTCCATATCGTAGCTAACGATGCGGAGACAATCGATAGGTCATCCTATCGTTTTCACAAATACCCGGTCTTCAACACCGGTCTTCAAATGCAATCCAAACGACGTATCGCATATTCGGAATGGGATATATGACACAAAGGTCCTCTCCCGGCTAAACCGAATAGCGAGCGCTTATTTTAAAAACAAGTGTGCATTCAATTTCAAACAATCACAACAATTACCATCCAAGGGTAAATACTGATAGTCGGTTATTTAACTATCAATAAAGATGCGCCACATCATCAGATTCCAAATAATTTTTTCCAATATTATTAAATCCCAAAATATCTTTACAAGATATATATACACAATTTCCAAATAATTTCCCAATTTATTTGCTTTACCAAAACACCTTCACAATAAAATTTTCCACACTTTACCCATTTGAAAACCCATTTCAAATTAAACACCTTAACCATTTGAAAACAAATTTCAAATTACACAACTCAACCATTTGAAAACAAATTTCAAACCACCATTCATCCTTTATCCCTTTTGAAAACAAATTTCAAAACAACATATAAATCCTTACCGATTTATTTTTAAATTTTACGCTCCAAATTCGTGAATTTTATTTCCATCTTTAAAAATAAATCAACATTTATTTTTAAACCAATTTCCCTTCCTATATATAAATTCCAAAGTGGATTTAAATCCCAAATACCCATTCATAATTGATTTCAAATCGATTCCAAAATATTCGCTTACAATTTACCTTTAAAAGGTGAATTCACAAAAACGTTCCATTCCATATTGGAAAATCATTTCTAAACTTATTTAAAAATAAGTAATTCACAATTCAATTTATTTTCAACAATTCGAAAATATTCCATATGCTTAAACCATAGTTAAGTATTAATTTCATTCCTTTAAAGAAATATTCTTTTATTCACATTTATTTGGGTTAAAAACGAATGTTGCGTAAAACATCGTTACGACAACCCAAAAACACTAGTATATGGATTTGAAATAAAAATGGATACATAAATCCACTACTATTCAAAATATTCCCTTCTATTTCTCGAAATCGTCTATTTCAACAATCAATGTTGAAATCTATGATTTCGATACTTAATATATCTTAAAACGTCTTTAATTAGTTTTAAATTCCATTTAAAACGTTCTTTTCCAAAAACACGTTCATTTAATAAAATAATACATTCACCGTTCAAAAATAGTGAATACAACCCCTTTAACAAATTCCATATTCAATTTATCAAATTCGATGAATTTCAAATTTATAAACATAGTTTATAAATTCCATTTCTATTATAAACCCCAATTTTATAAATTCCTTTATTAATCCGATGCAATTTACATAACCCAGTTTCATACCCAAAAGCCATATTGTAAGTTAAATACTTATAATATTATTTATTTACCAAATCGTTCCTTTGAACTTCACCAATTTAAAATCTTATCACTTACAAGATTTCTTTATGGTTTATAATAATTTCAACTAATGAAATCTTCATTTATTAACAATTTCTATAAAATTCCCCTTTTTAATGCCCAAATCCATTTCTATAAGTTAATAACTTATAAACTTAAAATTTTCCAATAACCATTCGTTTTATAAATTTCACATTTATTAATCTATAAATCCTAGTGAAATTCATGTTATACATCAACTTAACACTTTCTAAATTTATTCTATAACTTCAATAAATTTAATTTAAAAACATCCATTTATAAAATCCTTTATATAAACCATTAATAATAATAACTCCCCAAAAACCAAATTTAACTATTTTATAAAAACCTATTATTGTTAAAAATTTCTTTTAAGTTATATTTTATAAAAATATAAATTTTTAAAACATAAAATTTTATCCATCTATTTATTTTAAAATTTAATCAATTCAAAATTTTTTAATAAACCATATTCTTTGAAAAATCGATTTAAAACCCCTTTTAAATTCAAAACCGTTATTTTAATTTTTAAAAATTTGAATCCGATGATGCAACAGCATTAGATGGTCAATCACGGGAATAAGTGTCATATATCAATATGATTATCAACAATCAACATAATATTTATAAACAAATAAATATGTGAGGAATCCAGTTGGATCCCTCCAACCTGTTACCCTGCATCCACAGACGTTAGCACAATACCAATTCCACTTCAAGGTGGAATATCGCGGTATATGGGATTTTATAAATATTCCGCTTAATAACGGCGCAATAGGGTCTCATCCGCTATACGAGGCGGGAAATCAAATCCGATATATACATATGCCAATATATATATATCGCTATATATAGTATATATCCTACTATATCTACTAACACAATCAATCAGCAATCAACAATCAATATTAACTATTCAAAATTTTAAACAAAACCTTTCGATTGAGTGAGGAGTTCTCACCTTGATTTTATTTCCGTTTTCGGCGTTCGTTTCGAATAAAATTAAACGAACGTTTAATTTTACCCGAAATTCAAACGACCTCCAATCGACTCCAAACCAGCTGCATTGCGAAGAGCTCGGCGATACGAAGCCAACGCAAAAAATCTCGTTCAATTTGGACCTCGCATGCAAAAGTTATCACGTTTTAAAGTTACACGATTTGAATCTTTAAATTTAAACTAAAAACAAAACAAAAGAAATCACCTCACCCCTCTAACACGCGGGCCCCCCCCACCTTTCTTCCTGATCGCGCACGGCAATATCCTCCCAGGCAAACATCACGCAGCCGAACCCATCACAAAACCAAACTAGGGTTGAATCTTCCTCCCTCTCCGACGAACTATACGACGATCAAAGACCCCCAAATCGAAGCCACTGGAAGTCCTCACCCTCGGCCTGAGCCTTGTGGCACTCGGCCCCTCTTAATCAAAAAGAAAAGAGAAAGCCAAGTGGCTGGAGAAGGAAATCATCAAATCTCATATAAAAACTGAAATACGTACCTTTTTGTCGAGCGTTACAAATTTTTTTAACTTTGAAATCAAAATCCCAATTCCTTTATAACCTGTATATCCTGCTAGCATAATATCCAATTATAATATTCAAACCAATTTGCCAATTCAATTATAAAATTTCCAATACATGCTTCTTATACCACTTTTAGTTTACTATTAAAGTTGCATATTCATTTTCATTCAACTTTGCATTCCAATTTTCATTTGAATTCAATTACATAGCTTTCAAATTTTACTAATTCAATTTCATTAACACTTAATGAATTTTCATACAATCAACCAACAAGCAAATAACAACCAATGGACATCCAATACAACCAAATTTTGATGATGGGTTCCTCTCATATTTCTTGCTTGCGACAATATCTGGAAGGGGAGGAATGGCCGTGCGTGCAACAGAGAAGGAGAGGGTGTGTGGGGCCCATGCGTGAGAGGTTGGGTGTATTTTCCTTTGATATGAAATTTAATTGTAAATTTAAGTGTACAACGTTTAAAATAGTATAACTTTTTGCTGCGAGGTCCAAATTGAACGAGATTTTTTGCGTTGGCTTCGTATCGCCGAGCTCTTCGCAATGCAGCTGGTTTGGAGTCGATTGGAGCTCGTTTGAATTTCGGGTAAAATTAAACGTTCGTTTAATTTTATTCGAAACGAACGACGAAACCGGAATAAAATCAAGGTGAGAACTCCTCACTCAATCGAAAGGTTTTGTTTAAAATTTTAAATAGTTATTATTGATTGTTGATTGCTGTTGATTGTGCTAGTAGATATAGTAGGATATATACTATATATAGCGATATATATATATTGGCATATGTATATATTGGATTTGATTTCCCGCCTCGTATAGCGGATGAGACCCTATTGCGCCGTTATTAAGCGGATATTTATAAAATCCCATATACCGCGATATTCCACCTTGAAGTGGAATTGGTATTGTGCTAACGTCTGTGGATGCAGGGTAACAGGTTGGAGGGATCCAACTGGATTCCTCACATATTTATTTGTTTATAAATATTATGTTGATTGTTGATAATCATATTGATATATGACACTTATTCCCGTGATTGACCATCTGATGTTGTTGCATCATCGGATTCAAATTTTTAAAAATTAAAAATAACGGTTTTGAATTTAAAAAGAGGTTTTAAATCGATTTTTCAAAGAATATGGTTTATTAAAATTTTGAATTGATTAAATTTTAAAATAAATAGATGGATAAATTTTTTTTTTTTATGTTTTAAAAATTTATATTTTTATAAAATATAACTTAAAAGAAATTTTTAACAATAATAGGTTTTTATAAAATAGTTAAATTTGGTTTTTGGGAAGTTATTATTTTTAATGGTTTATATAAAGGATTTTATAAATGGATGTTTTTAAATTAAATTTATTGAAGTTATAGAATAAATTTATAAAGTGTTAAGTTGATGTATAACATGAATTTCACTAGGATTTATAGATTAATAAATGTGAAATTTATAAAACGAATGGTTATTGGAAAATTTTAAGTTTATAAGTTATTAACTTATAGAAATGGATTTGGGCATTAAAAAGGGGAATTTTATAGAAATTGTTAATAAATGAAGATTTCATTAGTTGAAATTATTATAAACCATAAAGAAATCTTGTAAGTGATAAGATTTTAAATTGGTGAAGTTCAAAGGAACGATTTGGTAAATAAATAATATTATAAGTATTTAACTTACAATATGGCTTTTGGGTTATGTAAATTGCATCGGATTAATAAGAGGATTTATAAAATTGGGGTTTATAATAGAAATGGAATTTATAAACTATGTTTATAAATTTGAAATCCATCAAATTTGATAAATGAAATATGGGAATTTGTTAAGTGTGCTATATTCACTATTTTGAATATTGAATAGATTATTAAATAAAATGGGTTTGTTTTTGGGAAAGGAATGTTTTAAATGGAATTTAAAACGAATTAAAGGTGTTTTAAAATGTATTGAGTATCGAAAACATAGATTTCAACATTAATTGTTGAAATAGACGTTTTCGAGAAAAAGAAGGGGATAATTTGTATAGTATTGGATTCATATATCTATTTTTAATTTCAAATCCATATACTAGTGTTTTTGGGATTGTCGTAACGCTGTTTTACGCAACATTCGTTTTTAACCCAAATAAATGTGAATAAAAGAATGTTTTCTTAAAGAGAATGGAATAAAATACTTAACGGTAACTTAAGTATATTGAATATTTCCAAATTGTTGAAAATAGGTTAAATTGTGAATTGCTTATTATTAAATAAGTATGGGAATGTTTTTTTTCCAATATAAAAGGAACGTTTTTGAGGATTCACCCTTTAAAGGTAAATCGAAGTGAATAGTTTGAAATTGATTTGAAATCGTGTATGTGTAGAAATTTGGGAAACTGGAAATTCACTTTGGAATTTATAAATAGGAAGGGAAATTTGTTTAAAAATAAATGTTGATTTATTTTTAAAATATGGAAATAAAATTTACGAATTTGGAACGTAAGTTAAATTAAATCGGTAAGGATTTATTTGTTGATTTGAAATTTGTTTTCAAAAAGGTATAAAAGATGAATTGTAGTTTGAAATTGGTTTTCAAATGGTTGAGTTGTGTGATTTGAAATTTGTTTTCAAATGGTTGAGGTGTTTAATTTGAAATGGGTTTTCAAATGGTTAAGTGTGGAAATTATATCATGAAGGTGTTTTGGTAAAGCAAATAAATTGGGCAATTATTTGGAAATTGTGTATATATATCATGTAAAGATATTTTGGGACTTAATAATTTTGGAAAATTATTTGGAATCTGATGATGTGGTGCATCTTTATTGATAGTTAAATAACCGACTATCAATATTTACCCTTGGATGGTATTGATTGTGTTTGTTTGGAATTGAATGCACACTTGTTTTTAAAATAAGCGCTCGCTATTCGGTTTAGCCGGGAGAGGACCTTTGTGTCATATATCCCATTCCGAATATGCGATACGTCGTTTGGATTGCATATTGAAGACCGGTGTTGAAGACCGGGTATTTGTGAAAACGATAGGATGACCTATCGATTGTCTCCGCATCGTTAGCTACGATATGGAGATTTCCTTTGTGATGGGAAATTTTATCGGGATTGTGAATACCCGGATTGCAAGGGCTTCTTTGGAAGTGCCTTCGGTTCTGTTCGAACCCGGAACAGACTTGTATGGTTACGTGTCTGACATTACATTTTGAGAGATAGAGCAGATTTCTTTCAAATACATTTCTGTTGGTGGCGGAGAATTTATTCTCTTAGCTTAACACCCTTCTCTGAGACGTACGAGCTCAGAGGTTATGTAGTTGAAGGTTATCAGCGATATTTCCCAATCTGGTAATGTGGCATGCTGAGTGCTGCTGCGTGATGATCATTGGTTGGTCATTTGTGATATGATCATTTGTTTGATCATTTATCTTTGTGATTATTGCTTTGGTCATCTGTGGACCCGAAGCATGGCTTTGTTACACAAAGCGTAGCTTTGTGGACGAGACTTCGTCAGGACCTCACTCCCCGGAAATGGTCGAAACAGGAATATGCGGCAAGGTTATGAGGGTCGCTCCCTTTAGGGTATGTCATTTCCTTCTGGAAAAGGGTGGTATCATGGTATGGAGCCCAGATATTTACTCATGTTGATACACTATATCTATTACTGTGTGGTGTTGTTGGTATCGAGCGCTCGGATAAAGGTCCCAAAGGACCGGGGGATGACATATTCGTGTAGTAGTTACCTAGTTACAGAGGTAACCCGGCCTTGTGTTGGCAGAGATCTAACCGTAACGTTAGTTCTCGGGACGTCCCGCCAGAGGCGATCCCATGATCGGCACCGAATACGACACTCGTATTCAAATGCCGCAGATCCAAACGTCGAATCTGGTTCGCCGGAGCTTATAACACATTAAGTACAACACAGCGGAAGAAATGAATAACATATATCATAAATACAACATTTGATACAATAACTGATACAATATGATACAACAGATGATATAATGAATATACATCAGAGATATGATACAAGATAATAGCAGCGGAAAGAAAAGATAACACTAGCAGCGGAACAAATCTCCAAAATAGTCTTCAAGAAAGAACTCCAGAACTGGTAATCTTCATCACCAAGACATCAATCCAGAAATAGCTCGAACTCCCAAATCAAGATGAAGAGAAGTAACTCGATCCATTTGTGATTGCCAAATCCTAAGGCTGAAAGCTATCGAATCTACACCTACTACTGATTATCTGAAAACCCCAACTCTAGACTGCCCGTGTGGGAAATAGTGGGCACCCAGAGTTTAGGAAAGGAACAATAAACTCCAGGTCAGTCATGGGACTGGTATGAGCAAACAAAAACATTTGGTCTTTTAAAACAAACAACAAAATTTAAATTTGAAATCCGCAATGCTTTTTGGAAAATGAAACTACCATAAGGCCTCCCGGCACACACACAATGCAAACGCACACATGGGGGAGATTTCTCCTTATGATAGTCAAACATGCTTACTACGAGAAAAATTCTTTGATATTATTACTAGTGCATAGTGGAAAATCTTTCGAAAGTATAATATAAATCCTAGCCAGCATAGGTACCATGATACTATGCCTACTATAGCTGCCATGTTAAATGGCAGGTTCTACAACTAAAACCGTACAAGGCACGTATTGGATGAATGGATTTCCAACAAATGGTCAGGCTAAGGAACTTCCTACTGCCACATGGGATCGCCTCTGGCGGGACGTCCCGAGAACTAACGTTACGGTTAGATCTCTGCCAACACAAGGCCGGGTTACCTCTGTAACTAGGTAACTACTACACGAATATGTCATCCCCCGGTCCTTTGGGACCTTTATCCGAGGCGCCTCAAAGCAACAACCACACAGTAAATGAGATTGGAGCAACCACATAGGTTAAATATCAGGGCTCCATACCTGATACCACCCTTTACCAGAAGGGAATGACATACCCTAAAGGGAGCGACCCTCATAACCTTGCCGCATCTTTCCTGTTTCGACCATTTCCGGGGAGTGAGGTCCTGATGCAGTCTCGTCCACAAAGCTACGCTTTGTGCAACAAAGCCATGCTTTGGGTCAACAGATGACCAAAGCAACGATCACAAAGATAAATGATCAAACAAATGATCATATCACAAATGATCAACCAATGATCATCACACAGCAGCACTCAGCATGCCACATTACCAAATTGGGAATATCACTGATAAATATCAACTACATAACCTCTGAGCTCGTACGTCTCAGAGAAGGGTGTTAAGCTAAGAGAATAAATTCTCCGCCACCAAGCAGAAATGTATTTGATAGAGATCAGTTAACATCTCAAAGTGTAATGTCGGACATACAACCATACAAGTCTGTCCCGGGTTCGAACAGAACCGAAGGCACTTCCGAAGAAGCCCTTGCAAATCCGGGTATCCACAATCCCGATCGGACTTCCCATCACTAAGGGAATCTCTATACCGTAGCTACTCGGTGCAGAGACAATCGATAGGTTATCCTAACGCTCTCGAAGACACCCGGTCTTCAACACCGGTCTTCAAATGCAATCCATAACGTCGTATCACTATTCGGAATGGGCTATATGACACAAGGTCCTCTCCCGGCTAAACCGAATAGTGAGCGCCATATTTAAAAACATATGGATATGGGATTTCAGTTAAGTCACAACTTGAAAATCCAAAGTTTCTCTTTTAAATGGTTAAACAAATTACCATTTTAAATCTTCAAAATAAAAAGATTAATTTCACAAAGTTTCACCAAATTTCACAAAGATCTATTCATAGATTCCAAAACAATTCCCATTCAATTTGGATTAACTCATTTAAATCTTTAAATTAAAGATATATAGCTTTCAAAACACGTTTCCAAAGATTTATCTAAAACTTGGAAACTATTTTCATTTTTAGACTTGAAATCCTTTAACACAAATTGGAAATTCATTCTTATGTGAAAGCAAATCTAATTTATACAAGTTGAAATCTTGGGTTGAATTTAAATTTCAAACATCACCCTTAAAATGGTTTAAAAACCCATATAAACCCATTTATAAGTTGAATACCCTTTTTAAACCTTAGTTTCCAAATTTTAGAATTCAATTTCAAATATTGAATTCAAATTTAAATCCAATTACCTAAATTTTCAAAACTTAATCAAGTTATTTAAAAATAACTATTTTCAAAAGCTTCAATTCTAGTTCAAAAACTATTTTGGATTTAAAAATTCAATTTTAAAACAATTTCAAAATCTGTGACTTAACCCATTTCCACGTGCAATCCATATTTGTGTGTGTATAAGTGTGGTCCAGGGTTTCAACACAATAGTGCACAACATCAACACAGATTCAATCATATCGATAAGCGGTATAACCCATAACGCTTATCTATATTCACAGATTTATAGATAAAGTAAAATATCAATCACAAAGATTAACTAATATGATTCGATGTGGGTTTCGGATAACCGACTGGAATCCGACTCCCTGTCGCATCGAAATTCAAATGTCGTTCTATGGGTCAAGGGGTTGCATATACATATAACAATATATACGTCACAAATAAAATAGCCCAGCACAAAGCATTACATAGCATCACAAAACATATCAATCCATCATGAAGCATTTAATTGGCAATCAAACATCTACAATTAAGATGAATAAATCTATGTGGTTTTAAATCTATTCCTCACATAATCACTTTCATTAGTAATGAACTACCCTTAATTGCTTCTTTAATTACTTCTAAATTAATTACATTAATTTATTACCTATTATTGATTAATTAATCCAAATTAATCATCCTTAATTACATCACTAATTAAATAATTAATGATCTAAATTATTTCTTAAATTAATTACTCAAAGTAATTAACAACTTAACTACTATATTAAACCAAATTATTTATCCTTAAATTAATTTCTTAATTAATACCTTGATTAATTATTAAATAATTTATCCAAATTACTCATTCTTAAACATCTCCACTTAATTATAATCATGTAATTATTAAACAATTACTTAACTAATTAATTTCCAAAACATTAATTACATAAAGTAATTATTCTTAACCCAGGTGTTTAAAACTAATTAAACTTAATTAATTAAATTAAACAATCTCATTAAATTAAATTAATTACATTAAGTAATTAATTCCTTAATTACTTTATCAAGTAATTTGCTCAAACCATTTACAATTGATTATTATTAAATTAATTAATCTAATTAATTATAAAAATTAACTACATTAAATAATCATTAAATAATCATGGTTAATGATCTCATTAACCATCCTCTAATTATTTTAAAAAGTAATTAACTTAAATTAATTACCGTTTAAATTATCTTTAATCATTTATTAATTAAAGTTAATTATTAAATAAATTAACCTCAATTTAAATCTTAATTACATAATTAATATTCATTTATCATTAATTAAAATTTAATTAATTAATTAAATTAATTAACAAATCTTAATTACCTTGTTAATTAATTCTAAAACATAATTCTTAATCGAAATTAAAATAAACATAACTTAATTATGTTTTAAACAATTTGATTCAAAACAAAAATACTTTTAAAATTACCTTTAAATTTCAATTTAAATTTCAAGTTTTTTTTTTAAAATAAAATAAATTTTAAACTTATCAAGTTTAAATAAAATTTAAAACTTATTTAAATTCCAGAACAAATCAAAAGTTGTCTTAAAAATCAAATCATAAGAACTTGAAGTTAAATTCATTTCAAAATTTTAGAAGTTTAAATTCAATTTTAGTTTAAAGCTTCCAACTTTGAATCTTCTTTAAAATTTGAAACTGAGCTTCATTTTAAAAACTCAGATTTCCAGATTTTAAAATCTATCTTTAAATCTTGCTTCATATTTTAAAACTTCATTACTTAAAATTCCAACTATTTACTAAATTGAAATAGTTAGTTAAGTTAAGAATTTAAAATCTATTTCAAAACCTGGATTTAAATTTGAATCTAAAATTCAAACTTACATTTGAATTTACACTAAATTCTTACTTTAACTAAATCTGCAGAATTTCCTATGTTAAATCCAGATTTTTAAACTTCAAAATCCAGATTTTAAAGAAACCAGAAAAACAGTTTTCAACTTAAAATCTAGAATTTAAATTCAAATTTGAAATTCAAACTTGAATGAAATTTAAACCTAAACCTTATTCAAACCTATAACTACAGATTTTAAGTCGAATAATTTATTTTTCGAATATTGGATTTAATGGGATAATTAAATCGATGATTTAATAGTGAAATTCCAAAAATAATTAAATATTGGGTTAAATATGATTGAAAATGATTTGGAAAATTTTATTTTATCATATTAAAGTTATAGAAATGTTTTAGAACTTGTAAAATTGAATTTGGAGCTAATTTGTAAAAATTGAATATTTTAATATTTAATTATCGACTGAAAAATAGCCAATTTTTGAACAGTCTCGGAATTGAACGAAACAAGTTCCATTGGATCCGTAATAGTTAGTTATTATCGGATTTCAAATTTCGTAGCAAACGGAGTTGTCGTTTGACCGTGGCAGCTCGAAACGCATCGATATCGTTTTAATTTTAATTCGGCGAGTTAAAATAGCCATTTTTCAAACGGTCTCGGATTTCGACGAAACCTGTTTCATCGGATCCGTAATGTGATATTATTGCAAGATTTCAAATTTCAAGTCGTTTGGATTTGCCGTTTGTCCGGTACAAGCCAAAACGCCTAGAAATCGCTTAAATCGGTTTAAATTTAAATCGACCGTTTATTGCCGTATCTCACACATACTTCCGAATTAGCTTACGAAACCTGTTCCATTGTGTCCGGAATGCGGAAAAACCTTAGGATCGCCTGGCGGCATGCGTCGTTTGGAGTTCGTTTGCAAAAGTGTCAATTTGGGAATTTTATTATTAAAATAATATTGGTTTATATATATATTTATTCTCAAACCCTAAGTCAAAAAAAAAAAAAAAAGGAGCCGGCCCTAATAAATTCGATGGCCAGAAAATGTCGCCCTTCCACCTCAAATCCACACCAATCCGTCGACATTTTCCACGAACTTTCTAAACGGAAATCGAAGAGCACGCTGTGAACTACAACTTCAACGGTCGAGATCGAAATTGGAGCAACGAGGAGTGGGCGAGGGGCCCGCGTTCTCTGGAGGTTGCGCACGCATTCCAAAGCAGTGGAGGTGGCCGAGCTCTAAGAGGTGGTGGCCGAGCATTGCACTTGTCGAGGGCTTCAGAATGGCGCCTCCTGATCGACAAATAGGCGAGCGTGTTGGAGGCGATTTTTAACCCTAGTTGGAGCTTCTATGGGTTGTTCGTGCGTTCATAACCTGGAGAGGAACGTATGCGAACGGGAGAGAAGATGGTGGTGGGGCCGCACGTGTGTATGGGGTGAGATAGTTTTATTTATTTTAATTTAAATTTGAATTGTAAATTTAAATCGTTCAATGTTCAAACTGCGATAACTTTTGCATGCGAGGTCGGAATCGGACGAGATTTTTTGCGTTGGAATCGTATCGTCGTGCTCTTCGCAACGCAACTGGTTTGGAGTCGATTGGAGCTCGTTTGAATTTCGGGTAAAATTAAACGTTCGTTTAATTTTATTCGAAACGAACGCGAAAACGGAAACAAAATCAAGGTGAGAACTCCTCACTCAATCGAAAGGTTTTGTTTAAAATTTTAAATAGTTAATGTTGATTGTTGATTGCTGATTGGTTGTGTTAGTAGATATACTAGGATATATACTATATATAGCGATATATATATATTGGCATATGTATATATCGGATTTGATTTCCCGCCTCGTATAGCGGATGAGACCCTATTGCGCCGTTATTAAGCGGATATTTATAAAATCCCATATACCACGATATTCCACCTTGAAGTGGAATGGGTATTGTGCTAACGTCTGTGGATGCAGGGTAACAGGTTGGAGGGATCCAACTGGATTCCTCGCATATTTTATTTGTTTATAAATATTATGTTGATTGTTGATAATCATATTGATATATGACACTTATTCCCGTGATTGACCATCTGATGTTGTTGCATCATCGGATTCAAATTTTTAAAAATTAAAATAACGGTTTTGAATTTAAAGGGGGTTTTAAATCGATTTTTCAAAGAATATGGTTTATTAAAATGTAACGATCGCGATTTTTCGTTGCCGAAAAATCGAACCGTTAGGGTTTTAGAAGAAGAAAGAGGTAGAAGAAGAAAGAAAAGAAAGAGAAGAGAAAACAGAAAAACAAGTAACAGAACGAGAAACAATAACAGAATCTCACAGTCGCAGCGGAACAACATATAATAGATAAATGAATATCATTAAAACAAAAGAACTATACATTTTATACATACATCACAATACATCATATCATCAGAGTGTACAACAATAAAACAGCGGAAAGAATACTATATACAATAGATAATAGACTACGCTATCCAAGCTCGCCTCCAACATCTGCACAGCAACTCCCGAATCCAGAATAACCTGACAACCTAACTCTAGACTGCCCGTGTGGAAAATAGTGGGCACCCAGAGTTTAGGAAAGGAACAATAAACTCCAGGTCAGTCATGGGACTGGTGTGAGAACTCAAAACAGTTTATCTTTAAACACGCAACAAGAAAGTTTAAATTTTGAAATCCGCAATGCTTTTTGGAAAATGAAACTACCATAAGGCCTCCCGGCACACACACAATGCAAACGCACACATGGGGGAGATTTCTCCTTATGATAGTCAAACATGCTTACTACGAGAAAAATTCTTTGATATTATTACTAGTGCATAGTGGAAAATATTTCGAAAGTATAATATAAATCCTAGCCAGCATAGGTACCATGATACTATGCCTACTATAGCTGCCATGTTAAATGGCAGGTTCTACAACTAAAACCGTACAGGGCGCGTATTGGATGAATGGATTTCCAACAAATGGTCAGGCTAAGGAACTTCCTACTGCCACATGGGATCGCCTCTGGCGGGACGTCCCGAGAACTAACGTTACGGTTAGATCTCTGCCAACACAAGGCCGGGTTACCTCTGTAACTAGGTAACTACTACACGAATATGCCATCCCCCGGTCCTTTGGGACCTTTATCCGAGCGCTCGCAACAACAACACCACACAGTAATAGGTATAGTGTATCAACATGAGTAAGTATCTGGGCTCCATACCATGATACCACCCTTTACCAGAAGGAAATGACATACCCTAAAGGGCGCGACCCTCATAACCTTGCCGCATATTCCTGTTTCGACCATTTCCGGGGAGTGAGGTCCTGACGAAGTCTCGTCCACAAAGCTACGCTTTGTGTAACAAAGCCATGCTTCGGGTCCACAGATGACCAAAGCAATAATCATAAAGATAAATGATCAAACAAATGATCATATCACAAATGACCAACCAATGATCATCACACAGCAGCACTCAGCATGCCACATTACCAGATTGGGAAATACCGCTGATAACCTTCAACTACATAACCTCTGAGCTCGTACGTCTCAGAGAAGGGTGTTAAGCTAAGAGAATAAATTCTCCGCCACCAACAGAAATGTATTTGAAAGAAATCTGCTCTATCTCTCAAAATGTAATGTCAGACACGTAACCATACAAGTCTGTTCCGGGTTCGAACAGAACCGAAGGCACTTCCAAAGAAGCCCTTGCAATCCGGGTATTCACAATCCCGATAAAATTTCCCATCACAAAGGAAATCTCCATATCGTAGCTAACGATGCGGAGACAATCGATAGGTCATCCTATCGTTTTCACAAATACCGGGTCTTCAACACCGGTCTTCAAATGCAATCCAAACGACGTATCGCATATTCGGAATGGGATATATGACACAAAGGTCCTCTCCCGGCTAAACCGAATAGCGAGCGCTTATTTTAAAAATAAGTGTAGCATTCAATTTCAACAATCACAACAATTACCATCCAAGGGTAAATACTGATAGTCGGTTATTTAACTATCAATAAAGATGCGCCACATCATCAGATTCCAAATATTTTTTTCCAAAATTATTAAGTCCCAAAATATCTTTACAAGATATATATACACAATTTCCAAATAATTGCCCAATTTATTTGCTTTACCAAAACACCTTCACGATATAATTTCCACACTTAACCATTTGAAAACCCATTTCAAATTAAACACCTCAACCATTTGAAAACAAATTTCAAATTACACAACTCAACCATTTGAAAACAAATTTCAAACCACCATTCATCCTTTATCCCTTTTGAAAACAAATTTCAAAACAACATATAAATCCTTACCGATTTATTTTTAAATTTTACGCTCCAAATTCGTGAATTTTATTTCCATCTTTAAAAATAAATCAACATTTATTTTTAAACCAATTTCCCTTCCTATTATAAATTCCAACGTGAATTAAATCCCAAATACCCATTCATATTTGATTTCAAATCGATTCCAAAATATTCGCTTACACTTTTACCTTTAAAAGGTGAATTCACAAAAACGTTCCATTCCATATTGGAAAATCATTTCTAAACTTATTTAAAAATAAGTAATTCACAATTCAATTTATTTTCAACAATTCGAAAATATTCCATATGCTTAAACCATAGTTAAGTATTAATTTCATTCCTTTAAAGAAATATTCTTTTATTCACATTTATTTGGGTTAAAAACGAATGTTGCGCAAAACATCGTTACGACAACCCAAAAACACTAGTATATGGATTTGAAATTAAAAATAGATATATAAATCCAATACTATACCAATTATCCCCTTCTGTTTCTCGAAAACGTCTATTTCAACAATCAATGTTGAAATCTATGTTTTCAATACTCAATACATTTTAAAACACCTTTAATTCGTTTTAAATTCCATTTAAAACATTCCTTTCCCAAAAACAAACCCATTTTATTTAATAATCTATTCAATATTCAAAATAGTGAATATAGCCCACTTAACAAATTCCCATATTTCAATTTATCAAATTCGATGAATTTCAAATTTATAAACATAGTTTATAAATTCCATTTCTATTATAAACCCCAATTTTATAAATTCCTTTATTAATCCGATGCAATTTACATAACCCAGTTTCATACCCAAAAGCCATATTGTAAGTTAAATACTTATAATATTATTTATCTACCAAATCGTTCCTTTGAACTTCACCAATTTAAAATCTTATCACTTACAAGATTTCTTTATGGTTTATAATAATTTCAACTAATGAAATCTTCATTTATTAACAATTTCAACAAACCCCCTTTTTATGCCCCAAATTCATTTTTATAAGTCAATAACTTATAAAACTTCACTTCCCAATAACCATTCTTTTTATAAATTTCACAAATTATATATCTATAGATTTATAATGAAATTCATGTTATACATCAACTCAGCATTTTATAAATTTATTCTATAACTCCAATGATTTAATCTAAAAACATCCATTTATAAAATCCTTTATATAAACCATTAATAATCATAACTTCCCAAAAACCAAATTTAACTATTTTATAAAAACCTATTATTGTAAAAAATTTCTTTTAAGTTATATTTTATAAAAATATAAATTTTTAAAACATAAAATTTTATCCATCTATTTATTTTAAAATTTAATCAATTCAAAATTTTTAATAAACCATATTCTTTGAAAAATCGATTTAAAACCCCCTTTAAATTCAAAACCGTTATTTTAATTTTTAAAAATTTGAATCCGATGATGCAACAACATCAGATGGTCAATCACGGGAATAAGTGTCATATATCAATATGATTATCAACAATCAACATAATATTTATAAACAAATAAAATATGCGAGGAATCCAGTTGGATCCCTCCAACCTGTTACCCTGCATCCACAGACGTTAGCACAATACCCATTCCACTTCAAGGTGGAATATCGTGGTATATGGGATTTTATAAATATCCGCTTAATAACGGCGCAATAGGGTCTCATCCGCTATACGAGGCGGGAAATCAAATCCGATATATACATATGCCAATATATATATATCGCTATATATAGTATATATCCTAGTATATCTACTAACACAACCAATCAGCAATCAACAATCAACATTAACTATTTAAAATTTTAAACAAAACCTTTCGATTGAGTGAGGAGTTCTCACCTTGATTTTGTTTCCGTTTTCGCGTTCGTTTCGAATAAAATTAAACGAACGTTTAATTTTACCCGAAATTCAAACGAGCTCCAATCGACTCCAAACCAGTTGCGTTGCGAAGAGCACGACGATACGATTCCAACGCAAAAAATCTCGTCCGATTCCGACCTCGCATGCAAAAGTTATCGCAGTTTGAACATTGAACGATTTAAATTTACAATTCAAATTTAAATTAAAATAAATAAAACTATCTCACCCCATACACACGTGCGGCCCCACCACCATCTTCTCTCCCGTTCGCATACGTTCCTCTCCAGGTTATGAACGCACGAACAACCCATAGAAGCTCCAACTAGGGTTAAAAATCGCCTCCAACACGCTCGCCTATTTGTCGATCAGGAGGCGCCATTCTGAAGCCCTCGACAAGTGCAATGCTCGGCCACCACCCCTTAGAGCTCGGCCACCTCCACTGCTTTGGAATGCGTGCGCAACCTCCAGAGAACGCGGGCCCCTCGCCCACTCCTCGTTGCTCCAATTTCGATCTCGACCGTTGAAGTTGTAGTTCACAGCGTGCTCTTCGATTTCCGTTTAGAAAGTTCGTGGAAAATGTCGACGGATTGGTGTGGATTTGAGGTGGAAGGGCGACATTTTCTGGCCATCGAATTTATTAGGGCCGGCTCCTTTTTTTTTTTTTTTTTTGACTTAGGGTTTGAGAATAAATATATATATAAACCAATATTATTTTAATAATAAAATTCCCAAATTGACACTTTTGCAAACGAACTCCAAACGACGCATGCCGCCAGGCGATCCTAAGGTTTTTCCGCATTCCGGACACAATGGAACAGGTTTCGTAAGCTAATTCGGAAGTATGTGTGAGATACGGCAATAAACGGTCGATTTAAATTTAAACCGATTTAAGCGATTTCTAGGCGTTTTGGCTTGTACCGGACAAACGGCAAATCCAAACGACTTGAAATTTGAAATCTTGCAATAATATCACATTACGGATCCGATGAAACTGGTTTCGTCGAAATCCGAGACCGTTTGAAAAATGGCTATTTTAACTCGCCGAATTAAAATTAAAACGATATCGATGCGTTTCGAGCTGCCACGGTCAAACGACAACTCCGTTTGCTACGAAATTTGAAATCCGATAATAACTAACTATTACGGATCCAATGGAACTTGTTTCGTTCAATTCCGAGACTGTTCAAAAATTGGCTATTTTTCAGTCGATAATTAAATATTAAAATATTCAATTTTTACAAATTAGCTCCAAATTCAATTTTACAAGTTCTAAAACATTTCTATAACTTTAATATGATAAAATAAAATTTTCCAAATCATTTTCAATCATATTTAACCCAATATTTAATTATTTTTGGAATTTCACTATTAAATCATCGATTTAATTATCCCATTAAATCCAATATTCGAAAAATAAATTATTCGACTTAAAAATTCCACTTATTAATATTAAAAATAAATTAAATATTCAAATTCAAGTTATCAAAAATTCTGGGTCGTTACAATCTTCCCCCCTTAAAAGAATTTCGTCCTCGAAATTGCAAGTTAAGGAGAATAATTCATAATCCGTTTATTATTTTTCCAAAACTAATAGTTTTATCAACCTTCTAACACCAATCTTTTTATTAAAGATTTACTATCATTTCAATTAGCTTTCCAACTTCAATTATAGGTTTCAAACAACATTGTTTACTCAACAATTCAAATTTAAATTTAAATTCAAATTTCAAACTTTCAAAATTTCTCAAAATTTCTCTAACTCCCTAAATTTTCAAAAAATTTCGCCAGAGTCTCCTTTGCGCGGCTAGATCGGTACGACTACAAAACGGCTCTACGGCCCCTCAGAATCAAAAAGAAAAGAGAAAGCCAAGTGGCTGGAGAAGGAAATCATCAAATCTCATATAAAAACTGAAATACGTACCTTTTTGTCGAGCGTTACAAATTTTTTTAACTTTGAAATCAAAATCCCAATTCCTTTATAACCTGTATATCCTGCTAGCATAATATCCAATTATAATATTCAAACCAATTTGCCAATTCAATTATAAAATTTCCAATACATGCTTCTTATACCACTTTTAGTTTACTATTAAAGTTGCATATTCATTTTCATTCAACTTTGCATTTCAATTTTCATTTGAATTCAATTACATAGCTTTCAATTTAGCAGATTCAATTTCGTTAACACTTAAGGAATTTTCATACAATCAAACAACAAGCAAATAACAACCAATGCACATCCAATACAACCAAATTTTATCCATTTTACTTACATTCAATTTGGTTCAACTGTTTTAATTTCAATTGGTTTAACATTCAATTGATTTTCATTCTATTATTAAACTATTTTCAAATGAATTTACACTTGCATGCATCATTTCATATCAACTTATTCATATTCTATTGATTAACATTCAATTCATACTTTAACTCAATTGCTAGTTCTTTTTTACAAATAAAATTGAATTTCATTTATATAACTTAAGTTCACCTCTTTAACAATTTCATTTACTCACTTTATTCATTTATTTTGATATTAACATCAATTCTTTCAATATTCCTTAAGTTATATTCCATTTCAACTCTATTTACATCATTTAATTTACTTGATTATTTAACTTTGATACAAAGATCAATTTTTTTTTTATTCAACTTCACTTAAGTTATACTCCATTTAACATCATTTGTTAATTAAACTTAAGTTTTACTTATCAATTCAATTCGGATTTTAAATTCCAAAGTAAATCCTATTTAACTTTTACTTAAGTCAAATTCATATCGATATTCAAATTCATATTCCATTTTACTTAACTTAATTGTTTAACCACTTCAACAACTGGTTTCACTTACATTTTCCCATTTAATAAGTTATAAAACTTATTATTCAACTTCTAACTTATATTATAAGTTCAAAACCTTTTTCACTTATATTTATCAATTTCAAATTGAATTTTAATTTCAAATTGGTTTATTACAACAAAACTTCAATTTTTAATTCATTTTTGTAGCAAATCCATCACATAGAAACTCGAAAATGATACTGATGATGCTGCAGTCATCACCCTTATTATTTCCCAGTGACAATAGTGAAATCAATGCTAATTATTCTTTCAAAAAGTTTTCTTTCTATTCATAAATCACTTTTATAAACCTTTTACTTATATAATTTTTTACTTCTTATATACATACATGATTATCTTACAATTGTAACTCATTATTAATTATAATTCCATCTTATGATTCATTGGTTTATACCATTATTCTTTTACAATAGTTGCTTTTATTAGCTCATTCAAACAACTTTTAATTATTTTATATATATATCATTTACAACAACCAAGCAATCAATTATATACACACTTCAATAATTCTTGAAAAATTATTTTCTTTATATACAAAATATAATCAAGGTAAAATTATTTCATTTACCCAATTTAAAACAATATTGTGTCGAATTGTCCTATTCAAGTGTTTAGGAACCCCTTCGATTCAGTTTTCGAGGCTGCGCCGACGAAGGTCCATATACCACTCAATAAACCAATCATCACAATATAAAACAATTTTATACTCACTAACAAATACGCACTCATATCTATTATTACACTCACACTCATTCTAGAGTACTGCTGACTCTATCTCTAATGAGTAACACCCAACAGAGCAGGTTGTCGCTTAACCATAAGCTCTGATACCAAATGTAACGATCGAGCCAGTGGCGACCGGTAGGCTTTGCAACCATCCCAGACCCACCGTGGCATAACAATGGTACCCCAGACCTTGCTTTTACGGCCAGCCTTTCGACTGTCATGGCTTACGCCTAACCAACCCCTTATCACTAAGAGAGGACGTGTGGGGGTAAGAGTCCCCCGTTCGCCACCAAACCGCGAAGCGAGAACCCCCCATCACATTTCACTAAGATAAGCAAGTCTGGTCCGGGTTCGAACAGAACCGAAGGCACTTCCAAAGAAGCCCTTGCAATCCGGGTATTCACAATCCCGATAAAATTTCCCATCACAAAGGAAATCTCCATATCGTAGCTAACGATGCGGAGACAATCGATAGGTCATCCTATCGTTTTCACAAATACCGGGTCTTCAACACCGGTCTTCAAATGCAATCCAAACGACGTATCGCATATTCGGAATGGGATATATGACACAAAGGTCCTCTCCCGGCTAAACCGAATAGCGAGCGCTTATTTTAAAAATAAGTGTAGCATTCAATTTCAACAATCACAACAATTACCATCCAAGGGTAAATACTGATAGTCGGTTATTTAACTATCAATAAAGATGCGCCACATCATCAGATTCCAAATATTTTTTTCCAAAATTATTAAGTCCCAAAATATCTTTACAAGATATATATACACAATTTCCAAATAATTGCCCAATTTATTTGCTTTACCAAAACACCTTCACGATATAATTTCCACACTTAACCATTTGAAAACCCATTTCAAATTAAACACCTCAACCATTTGAAAACAAATTTCAAATTACACAACTCAACCATTTGAAAACAAATTTCAAACCACCATTCATCCTTTATCCCTTTTGAAAACAAATTTCAAAACAACATATAAATCCTTACCGATTTATTTTTAAATTTTACGCTCCAAATTCGTGAATTTTATTTCCATCTTTAAAAATAAATCAACATTTATTTTTAAACCAATTTCCCTTCCTATTATAAATTCCAACGTGAATTAAATCCCAAATACCCATTCATATTTGATTTCAAATCGATTCCAAAATATTCGCTTACACTTTTACCTTTAAAAGGTGAATTCACAAAAACGTTCCATTCCATATTGGAAAATCATTTCTAAACTTATTTAAAAATAAGTAATTCACAATTCAATTTATTTTCAACAATTCGAAAATATTCCATATGCTTAAACCATAGTTAAGTATTAATTTCATTCCTTTAAAGAAATATTCTTTTATTCACATTTATTTGGGTTAAAAACGAATGTTGCGCAAAACATCGTTACGACAACCCAAAAACACTAGTATATGGATTTGAAATTAAAAATAGATATATAAATCCAATACTATACCAATTATCCCCTTCTGTTTCTCGAAAACGTCTATTTCAACAATCAATGTTGAAATCTATGTTTTCAATACTCAATACATTTTAAAACACCTTTAATTCGTTTTAAATTCCATTTAAAACATTCCTTTCCCAAAAACAAACCCATTTTATTTAATAATCTATTCAATATTCAAAATAGTGAATATAGCCCACTTAACAAATTCCCATATTTCAATTTATCAAATTCGATGAATTTCAAATTTATAAACATAGTTTATAAATTCCATTTCTATTATAAACCCCAATTTTATAAATTCCTTTATTAATCCGATGCAATTTACATAACCCAGTTTCATACCCAAAAGCCATATTGTAAGTTAAATACTTATAATATTATTTATCTACCAAATCGTTCCTTTGAACTTCACCAATTTAAAATCTTATCACTTACAAGATTTCTTTATGGTTTATAATAATTTCAACTAATGAAATCTTCATTTATTAACAATTTCAACAAACCCCCTTTTTATGCCCCAAATTCATTTTTATAAGTCAATAACTTATAAAACTTCACTTCCCAATAACCATTCTTTTTATAAATTTCACAAATTATATATCTATAGATTTATAATGAAATTCATGTTATACATCAACTCAGCATTTTATAAATTTATTCTATAACTCCAATGATTTAATCTAAAAACATCCATTTATAAAATCCTTTATATAAACCATTAATAATCATAACTTCCCAAAAACCAAATTTAACTATTTTATAAAAACCTATTATTGTAAAAAATTTCTTTTAAGTTATATTTTATAAAAATATAAATTTTTAAAACATAAAATTTTATCCATCTATTTATTTTAAAATTTAATCAATTCAAAATTTTTAATAAACCATATTCTTTGAAAAATCGATTTAAAACCCCCTTTAAATTCAAAACCGTTATTTTAATTTTTAAAAATTTGAATCCGATGATGCAACAACATCAGATGGTCAATCACGGGAATAAGTGTCATATATCAATATGATTATCAACAATCAACATAATATTTATAAACAAATAAAATATGCGAGGAATCCAGTTGGATCCCTCCAACCTGTTACCCTGCATCCACAGACGTTAGCACAATACCCATTCCACTTCAAGGTGGAATATCGTGGTATATGGGATTTTATAAATATCCGCTTAATAACGGCGCAATAGGGTCTCATCCGCTATACGAGGCGGGAAATCAAATCCGATATATACATATGCCAATATATATATATCGCTATATATAGTATATATCCTAGTATATCTACTAACACAACCAATCAGCAATCAACAATCAACATTAACTATTTAAAATTTTAAACAAAACCTTTCGATTGAGTGAGGAGTTCTCACCTTGATTTTGTTTCCGTTTTCGCGTTCGTTTCGAATAAAATTAAACGAACGTTTAATTTTACCCGAAATTCAAACGAGCTCCAATCGACTCCAAACCAGTTGCGTTGCGAAGAGCACGACGATACGATTCCAACGCAAAAAATCTCGTCCGATTCCGACCTCGCATGCAAAAGTTATCGCAGTTTGAACATTGAACGATTTAAATTTACAATTCAAATTTAAATTAAAATAAATAAAACTATCTCACCCCATACACACGTGCGGCCCCACCACCATCTTCTCTCCCGTTCGCATACGTTCCTCTCCAGGTTATGAACGCACGAACAACCCATAGAAGCTCCAACTAGGGTTAAAAATCGCCTCCAACACGCTCGCCTATTTGTCGATCAGGAGGCGCCATTCTGAAGCCCTCGACAAGTGCAATGCTCGGCCACCACCCCTTAGAGCTCGGCCACCTCCACTGCTTTGGAATGCGTGCGCAACCTCCAGAGAACGCGGGCCCCTCGCCCACTCCTCGTTGCTCCAATTTCGATCTCGACCGTTGAAGTTGTAGTTCACAGCGTGCTCTTCGATTTCCGTTTAGAAAGTTCGTGGAAAATGTCGACGGATTGGTGTGGATTTGAGGTGGAAGGGCGACATTTTCTGGCCATCGAATTTATTAGGGCCGGCTCCTTTTTTTTTTTTTTTTTGACTTAGGGTTTGAGAATAAATATATATATAAACCAATATTATTTTAATAATAAAATTCCCAAATTGACACTTTTGCAAACGAACTCCAAACGACGCATGCCGCCAGGCGATCCTAAGGTTTTTCCGCATTCCGGACACAATGGAACAGGTTTCGTAAGCTAATTCGGAAGTATGTGTGAGATACGGCAATAAACGGTCGATTTAAATTTAAACCGATTTAAGCGATTTCTAGGCGTTTTGGCTTGTACCGGACAAACGGCAAATCCAAACGACTTGAAATTTGAAATCTTGCAATAATATCACATTACGGATCCGATGAAACTGGTTTCGTCGAAATCCGAGACCGTTTGAAAAATGGCTATTTTAACTCGCCGAATTAAAATTAAAACGATATCGATGCGTTTCGAGCTGCCACGGTCAAACGACAACTCCGTTTGCTACGAAATTTGAAATCCGATAATAACTAACTATTACGGATCCAATGGAACTTGTTTCGTTCAATTCCGAGACTGTTCAAAAATTGGCTATTTTTCAGTCGATAATTAAATATTAAAATATTCAATTTTTACAAATTAGCTCCAAATTCAATTTTACAAGTTCTAAAACATTTCTATAACTTTAATATGATAAAATAAAATTTTCCAAATCATTTTCAATCATATTTAACCCAATATTTAATTATTTTTGGAATTTCACTATTAAATCATCGATTTAATTATCCCATTAAATCCAATATTCGAAAAATAAATTATTCGACTTAAAAATTCCACTTATTAATATTAAAAATAAATTAAATATTCAAATTCAAGTTATCAAAAATTCTGGGTCGTTACAATGTTGATTATTTCTTAGTTCCAGATGTTTGAATCAAAACTTTAAACTAAATTATGATTTTTAAAAACCAAATTTCAAATTTTAGTGTTGAGATTTATATGCAATGCTGTTTTTCTTCTGGAAAGTGAAAAGGGGGAAAGTTGTAAACCTATTTATTGAGCAGTGGGAAATTTCGATCTGCGTGGACGCTCTCGTTGATCGAGTGCTACAATATTGGAGGAGATGGTAGCTTGGGTATTGGAGAAGGTTTAGACGGAATTTCAAGGCCGCTGGTGACCGGAGGAGTGAGGACATGGGGTTTTCAGGTATGGGGGTGGGATGATTCTGTTGCTGCCAGGTTTTGTTTTGGGAACTCGCTTTTGATTTTGTGATGCTTGGTCGTTTCGGATGGGCGATGTTGGATCGAAGGCTGATCAGTGTCTTGTTTGACACCTGGGTGGTGGCCGGAGGTGGCTAAGACCACCATGCATATGCACGGTGAAGAATGATGTGTCAGGTGTTTGTGTGGGGTGCAGGGTAGTTTGTCTCGGGTTATACTCGAGTGAATATGAATTTTGCTCGAAGTTATCTAGTTTGCGACTCGAAGTTAAAGAAGGAGAGGCTCGGGTATTAAGTTAGTTACAGGCTTCTGAGTAAAACCTGTTTACTTTCAAATTAAATCTTGTTTTTAAAAAAAAAAAAAGAATCTGAAGCAAGTTTTTAGACTAGAATTTAAACTTAAATTCTTATTATGGATTCAAACTAAGTTTGAATTCCAGTTTTAAAATGTAATTTAAATTTTATAAATTAAAATATTCAAACAATTTCAAAGAGAGTTTAAATAGTTTAAGTTTAAAGTAAAGTTTTAAAGAAAGGAGAGATTTAACTTAGGTTTAAATCTAGATTCAAATTCAGATTTGAATCATAATTTAGAAATAAGGGAAGTTTCTAAAATTTAAACTGTTTAAATACAACTTTGAATGTTAAAGCTAATTTTGAAATATGATTTGTATTTGAGATGAATTTGGGTTTGAATTTCTTTTAACTTCTTTACAAAATAAGAAAATCTTTAGCAAAAGTTTTTAAAGGATTTTAAAATGCTTTTAAAACTTTTTTAAGTTAAGTTTGATTTCTTTTTAAATTATAAATTTAAAATGTAATTTGAAAACAATTTCAAGATAAATTGTTCTAATTACTTTATTAATGATAAAGTAATCATGAATAAGAAATGTTTTATTTTTAAATGAATCAAAGATTTAATGATCTTTGTTTCATTAAAATTAGTATGGTTATTTAAGTAATTTAATTAATTAATTTGTTTAATTAATTTGTTTAATTAATTTAAGATTTGAATAAATTAATTAAGTTTAATTAAATTTGTAATAAATATTCATTAATTTAAGTTGATTATTTAAGAAAGATAATTAAGAATTTGTTAACAAGTTAATGAAGGTCATTAACTTGTGATTATTTATTTATTAATTAATGTAATTAATTTTGATAATTAATTGGATTAATTAATTTAAATAATCAATTATGAAACTTAATTAAGTATGATTACTTTATGGAAATAATTAAAGATATTAATTACTCATTTTAATTAATTTATTAATTGGATTAGTTTAAATTAATTAATTAAGTTTAATTAATTTAGAATAGTCATTAGATGAATTAGTAAGTAATCAATGAGGAATAATTACTTAGAGAAGTAATTAAGATAAATAAATTACTGGAAGTAATTAATTGAAGTATGTTATTTTGGGATTAATTACTTTGTGTAAATAATAATGAGGATAATTACTTTGTGAAGTGATTAATAATTAATTACTTAGTGTAATTAATTTAAGAATTAATTGATTAAGTCATTTTTGAAATAATTAAGTGATGTAATTAATTAAGGGTAATTAATTACAAATGAGATTAATCAAGATTGATTAGTAAATATAATTAATTAATTTAGGAGTAATTAAGAAAGTAATTAAGGTTAGTTAATTACTGGATATGATTAATCAAAAGTGTTTAATAATTTTGGTTTAATTAAGGTTAATTACTTAATGTAATTAATTTAAATAAGTAATTTAAATTTAATTAAGGATCATTAGTTAATATAATTAATGATGTAATTAAGGATTAATTAATTGAGATTAATTAATCAATGATAAGTGATTAAGGAAGTAATTAATTAATGTAATTAATTAATTAATGAAGTAAGTAAATGTTAATTACTGATTTTGGTTAAGGATAATTAATTTGTAAAATTAATTAAAGATAATTACTTGAATGTAATTAAAGGATAATTAATCAAGGGTGATTAATTAAGGTGTTTAATTTGAGGATAATGATTTAATTGATTGATAATCAATTAAGGGTTAGGTAAGGAAGTTTTAAATGGTGAAGTAATTAATTTAATTCATTTTAAATTAATTAAAGATAGGTAATTAATTTAATTCACTTTAAATTAATTAGAGATATAAGTAATTAATTTAATTCAATTTAAATTAATTATAGATGGTGTGATTTTAGATCTTTGCTTTTGAATGGATGATATGGTTTACCCTGAATGGTTTGAATTTCAGACATGAGATAAATGGTGTTGTGTGTTATGGATGCATTGGTTGCATTGTGATGATAGTATAAGTATCTATTGATGATGATGATAATATTGATTATCTATTATGGTGATATGAATTATCTATCTGTGTGTATATGGATAATTAGATTGAATTGTTTCAAACTTAAAACAACTTGGACCTAAAAGACACGCTTTGGATTTCGATGACACCGGGATCGGGTTTCCATATTTGGAATCCGAAAACCACATCGATTCCAATTAAATGTTAGGTCGTTAATCCAAGTGGAGCAAGTGAAGACTCGAGGTGTAAGGGTTATACGTCAGTATAACTCTGTGGGTGATTCCGTAATGAGTTTGACGGAATAGTGCTTATAGATTCGAGATGGTGAATCAGAGTGCAAGGGCTATGGTCGTTGACTCTGAGGGTGATTCCAATAATGAGTGTAACGAGATAGTGCCTTCGGTTTCGTTCGAACCCGGAACGAACTTGTATGGATTGAATGCTTTCAGAACATCGTCAGGTGGACGATGAGCATTCTAAGATTTGATGTCCTATAAAGGTAATCGTAGCCTCAGCCTCATCAACCGAGAATGGCTAAAACAGGGGAGGTGCAGCAAGGCTTCGTGAGTAGCCCCCACTGGAGATCAAGATTTACCCCTTTCTAGAGGTCCCTTTTTATTCGGCTGTGTGGGCGGTTGATTCGCGACAACTGCCAGGGTTGTCTTGTTCGGAACTATTCAGTAAGGAATGGGTCCGACCTTGTGTTGCAGGGGAGTTAGGGTGGCTCCTCGGTACGGAGATCTAGGCCACGTACTGTGACGGGCGGTACCCCAGTAGCCCTGCCATTGTATGGAATCCAAAATCCAATAAGTGCCAATGGTTTTGATTGTATTACCCACTTTTGAGGCTAGTAGATGGAATTTAATAAATGTAACAATTTCGGCTATTTCTTACTTATTTGAAAACCCTATACACTATTATAATATCACTGGATTTCCTATCAAATGTTTTGGTTAGCGTAAGGTAAAAACTTTTCCATGTTTATGTGTGGGAAGTCTTACGTGATACCTTTCTTTTCAAAGGTTTTAAAAATTAAGCAACTTCAACCTTTTACTCACACCAGACCCATGTCTGACCCGGAGTTTATTTTTGTTTTCCATAAACTCTTGGGTACTCAAATGTTTACGAGTAGCCAAGGGATTCAGGTTAGGATTCGGGTTAGCTTTGACGAATTATGGAGGAGCAAATGGAGCAGGAGGCTTCTGCGTTGTAGTTATATGGTAGTCCGCTGTGTTTGGTATCTCTGAGTTATTTGTGACGTTGTATTATGTTGTAAATACTAGACAGGTGTTTATAACTGTCTAGTATGTGTTGCATTATCCGTGTACTCTGATAGTGGTTGTAAACTATGTAAATATTTTATGTTATTAATATAATTTATTCGTTCCGCTGTTTAGATTCTGATGTGTTGTTTCTTCTTTCTTCTCTTTCTTTCTATTCTCTATCCCTTTCTTTCTTATTAGCGATGCGACTTCCTGGAGATAGGAAGTTGCGTCGTCACATTGGTGTCAGAGCATTAGGTTGAGTGAATACCGAGGCTCTGGAGTGGTGTCTATCTTGAGAGAGCGTATTTGTAGTTTTGATATATATATCTATATATTTATTATTTCTACATATCTGTTGGGTTACCCGTTCAGGTTTTCCAACATAAGATATAAAGGTAGATAAGGTAGTGGTGTGTGTAACACGATTACTACCATTGGTTGGAGTTTGAATGTTTGAGGTTGGAATTGTATTTGTCGAGACTGTAGACCTAATACCGTTTCGAGTGAGTTGTGCAGTGGTGTAGAGATTTCATGGATCTATGAAGGTAACCTATAAAGGTTCAGAGTTCATCTTTGAGGATGGATGGGTAGAGTTTGGATCTGTCGGTTTGGCAGAAGTATGTGATGGTATTTTGATACCTCAGGCAGTAGTAGCTGCGTGATGAGATGCAGTAAATATGGATATTTCCAAAGATGTTTTCTTTGGAACGAGTTAGGAAGTGTGTCTACTTCGGCGTTGTGGCTGAGTTCAGCAGGATGTGGTGGTTGGCTTAGAGGGCCAATATGATATTCTGAAATTCTAGGCATCGGTAAATAATTGGGTTAATTAATAGGATATTGATTTATAGATTGAACTAATAAAATATGATTATTTGATACTCTTCTGTTATAATTATTTAAAATTTGCAAAATCATTATTTATCAATAAATGTGATGTGTGTTTGTTTAAAATATAAATTCATAAAACAAATTACAAAACATAAGAATATTAATAAAGGAATTAAACATTTGTAAGACTTTTAAAATATGAATAGGGTTGTTTTATATAATTTTCCTTAAAGAACTTTATTTATATAAGTTAAGAAAGAATTTATTTAGATAGGAAAATATAATTTAAAAGATTTACAAATGTTATTAACTTAACATTTGTAATACTTTAAACATAAGGTAAATATAACATATAAAAATTTCTATGAACATTTAAAATTTAATTAGTGCATAAAAGCCAAGTGTAATAACTCTTAATAACATTAAAACAAATGTAATAATATTAACATGCAACTTAAAAAGTGTCACATTTTTCATTTTTATCTTTTCTCTAATTTTAGTAAATTAAAATAAAATCTATATTAACATGCATCTTCTTCTTCTTCCTTTTCTTTTCACCTATCTCATTTTCAAAAGCTAAACATAAGCCAGTAAATTTACAAACCTGAAATTGTATCAACTTCCACTCATTCAACTTAAAAAAAAACAAAGAATCAAATTCTCATATCTGTAAACATTTTTCAAAACCTGGGTTATCAAACAAGCAATCTTCTCATATTTTAAGGCCACATCAAGCTTGATCATTTCAACAACGAGTATTTCCCAGTTAAAAGAAATCAAGGCAACAACTTTAAATAAGTCAAGATCATTTCTGTTTCAAGAGGTTTCCAGTCAAAACAAGTTTCAGGCCCTGCTCAAGCATTTAGATAAGGTGAGTAAACTACCATTCAAAGCTTTCTATATCTTGATCATTAAGCATAAATCAGTGAAGTTTAGTATGTTTAAGTTGCTTGCATGTCTACGTAAACCAGAGATTGATACATGCATGTTTGAAAAAAAACAAAGAATTTACTCTGTTTAAACTTAACACTGTGAGTAACTCTGAACTTCTGGAATATTTTAAGTTGTGTGTGATGATCTTTGAAGATGATGTGAACTATGTTGTGCGTGCTACTTTAAAATGATTATAAGGATAGATATATATGCACTAATAATTATACATGTTTGGATCATGGAAATAAAACTCTGTAGCTTGTTTAAAGCTAAAAGATGAACATTCTCTGTTTTTAAATAAAAAGTTGAGTAACAATTTCTTTAAAAAAAAGGGTTTAAGAAGGAATTTGTTTGCATGTTGATTTCTAGGATATGTTTGTATTGTATGTTTATATTTCAAGTTCATTTATTCTGTATGTAGATGGATATATGGATGTGTATATTCTTGTTACTTCTGTGACTTCTCTGCCTTAGTTTTTCAAACTAAGATTTCGAACATAATTCATGTTCCCTTGATTTAATTACTGTTAGGAATTAATCTATAAACAGAACTTGTTTGCTGCATCCTAAATTATAGTCTAAAATTTTATTTAAGTTAAAACGAACGAGAAATATCTCTGGGAAACCATAACAACAGTGCATGTGTAATAAAACCCAAAATTCAAACATTTTAATTGATAGATTCAGATATATATTATGAATTCTTAATCCAAGACATGATTTTTAAGACCAAAATCATAATTTTTAATGATAAATTGAGGGTGCATTGTTGATTTAACTATAAAGGGAATTTGGGTAGTTTTCTGGTGATCTAGTTGCTATGGAGGTTTGGGATCTTCAGTGATGGTGGAGGAGTGATCAGTGTTGAAGGCAAAAATGGTGAGTGGTGTTGAACTTCGTCGAGGAGGCCGCGGTGGTGATTTATCTCCTGTAACCCTAGTTTTAGCTAGGTAATTTGATTTGGTTGGCTCGACCTATAGGGGCAATCGAGTTCAACATGTTTTTGGGAAAAGATGGCATGGGGTCTTGCGAGGCCGTGGACGGAGTTTGGTGCACTCTGGTGAACGGCGATGGTGGTTTAGGGATAGTTTTTCTGGGGAGGTCGGGGTCTAGTTTTGACCGAAATACTCGAATTTGATTTGGGGCTTCTGCAGTTTCTTTGATGGTCGAAAATTTGTCGGAAGGTGATCACTGACTTGCGCGAGTGATCGCGAATGGCCGGGGATGACGGCGGGGTTGGTGCGGGTGCATGAATGATATGGGTGTCAGTGGTTGTTTGGAGAAGATGGATACTCGAGAGTTATTCGAGTAGAACCATGATTTTGCTCGAAGCTATGGGGTTTTGAACTCGTGTCATTGAGATGGGGTCTCGGTTGTTTGATTTGTTACAGGATTTGTAAACCTGTCAATACAGGGTTTTGGTAAAACCTTATTGTATTTGAAGTTGAATGAATGCAAGATGAAAAGGTTGCTCGAGTTACTCGAGTTGATTAGTGTATTGCTCGGGTTAGGCTAGGGTAGGCTCGAGTGGTTCCTTGTGAATCGAGTAGTTTGTACAGGTTAGAAAACTTATCTTGTTTCAAAATATAAATTGAATTTTTAAGTGTTAAGAAAAGATTTAAAATATGTTTTGAAATCTAATTTAAGTAATGGATTCAAGTTTAATGTGAATATTTAGATGGAAATGAATGAAGTTTTAAATTCAATTTTTTTTAAATATATTTTAAAAAGGGGTTTATTGTTAAAAAATGTTTTTTTAGAAATTTGAATTTAAATTGGAAATTGAAATGTAACGAAATGTTTTAAATAAAGTTTAATCTGAATATTTATACTTGATGACTGATGAATAATTACTTAATGAAATTAATGGAAGTGTAATTACTTAAGGAAGTAATGAATGGTAATTACTGGAAGTAATTAAAGCATGGTTGATAAAGGTCATTAACTAGGAATATTTAATAATTAATTAATGTGATTAATTTTTAATAATTAATTAGATTAATTAACTAAATCAGTTGTGAATTGTTTAAGTGTAATTACTTGATGGAATGAATTAATTACATAATGTAATTAATTGAGTTTAATGAGATTAGTTTGACTTAATTAATTTAGTTTAATTAATTTTAAAACACTGGAAGTTTTTGTGATAATTACTTAAAGTAATTAATGGATTGAAAATTTCTAAGTGAAGTAATTAATTGGTAATTACAGGATGTAATTAATTGTAGATGATCCATGAATGGAAGAAATTTGAGAATAATTACTTGGTAATTAATCAGGGGTGATTAACTAAGGTGATTAATTTGAATGATTAATTAATTAATTTATAATCAATTAAATGGTAAAGTAAGAAATTGATAATTAGGTTTATTAATTAGTAATCAAGAAATAATTAATTAGTTAATTGATTGATAATTAATTAATTATAAAAAGGATTAATTACTTTGTATTAAGGAAGTAATAATTAAGGATAATCAATCTTGGATTAGGGATTGATTAATTAATTAATTGAGTTATCAACTATGTGATGAATTAATTAAGGTTAGTAATTAATTAATGATTTAATAAGCAAGATTAAGTGATTAATTCTTAAGGAGTTAATTTAATTAAGTAATTAAATTAATTATGATATGAATTTATAATGCTTGCTTATGAATGGTTGTTGTTAAATGAATTGAATGATATCTATTGAATGATATGCCGTGACATTCTATTGATATGGTTTTGGTTATATCAATGATAAATGGGTGATGTATATCTATGTTATTGCCGTATAAAGATGACGTCCAGCGGTTGAATTTAATCGCTAGAATAACTTGGGTTAAGATGACATTGGTCTCGAAGAGACCGGAGTCGGGTATTAGTAAATACCCGAAACCACTTCGATTCTTTATAGATTGATATCTGTAAATCAATAAGCCCGTTTGAAATGATTTAAGTGAATTGGCCCATTTAATTAAAAGTTTGGCACTTATAAATTGATGTGTTAAATAAGCAATGTCTATAACAGCTTGTGAAGTTGTAAATTGATATAAGTTACCCGGGTTATATGAGTTGTATACTGTTGTATTCTATGTTAGATGGGTTTACTCACGCTGGTTTCCAGCCTGACCCGGGTGTTACTTTGATGTAATGCTCGGGTCAGACCGAGTATTACAGATTCTTAGGTAAGGACGTTCTGAGCTCAGGAGGCGAGCTGGATGGCAGGGACGTATGGAGAGTTTCACTATGATATTGTATATATCTGAGACATGTTAAATGTATTTATCCAGTGTTGAATAAAATTGTTGTAACTCTGATATTGATGTAAATTGATAGATACAGTTTCTCTTTTGTATAACTATTATTGATATTATATTTTATCTGCTGCGAATGTGAGTTTGTGTGTTTCTTTTCTGTTCTTCTTCTATCTCTTTCTTCTTTTCTCTAACTATCTGGAATTTTCGGTATCGAAATTTTCGGGTCTGTTACATTTGGTATCGGAGCTGAAGGTTAAGCGAGAACCTTGGCTCTGATGGGCATACTCATTAAGGATAGAGTTAATAGAACCCTAGAATAAGTTGAGTGTGTGTATATATATATATATATATATATATATATATGAGAGCGTACTTGTTATTTTTTTATATAAGGATTTTAAATGATTTTATATAAGATTATATTTGATATATAAGGCAATATTTCTTTCTAATAAATATTATGGTAATGGGATGCTAAAACATTGAAATTAAATAAAAATTTAAGTGGTAATTATATGCATCCGAGAAGTAATTGAATAGAATGTACCATTCATATAAGGAACAGTAGAATTAAATTTGGTTTCAAATTGTTAAAGAGAATGATAAATAATATGATTCAGAATAGTTCGGAAGGTAATCTTATTTTGAAATAAGGAGTTGTTCGAAACTTTGTTTGAAAATAAAAACCAAAGAACTTAAAACATAAGGTATAATTTTGTAAGCAATTAATATAAGAGTAAAAGTTGAATTCTTCTAATTAAGTCTGAGTTATAGGTTAGGAAGCCCCTCTAGAATTCAGTCTTGAAAAGATGACCAAGAGTGAAGAATGGAAGGTTTGGAGCAGAGTGCAGAGAGCAGCTGCCCGAAGGGATCAAGAAGAAGAAATTCAGGAGAATGAGAGACAGGTTAAGGAAAGGGTTGAACCTAGACCTTATGATAATGTCACTTGTTATAGATGTTTCAATAAGGGTCATTACGCAACCAAGTGCAGTAAAACAAGGAAGGAACTGAAGGGTACGTTCCATCGGTTTCGCTCTGAGATCTCGTGCTTTAAGTGTCATAAGAAGGGGCATTTTCTAAATCATTGCCCTGAGAGGAGGAAGGCAAAGCGTAAACCAGTGGAACCGGTCAATGAGTCGACTATTTGCT
Organism: Allium cepa; assembly: GCA_030765085.1. Lineage (NCBI taxonomy): Eukaryota > Viridiplantae > Streptophyta > Magnoliopsida > Asparagales > Amaryllidaceae > Allium > Allium cepa. The sequence continues at coordinate 696,717,188 of CM060937.1, read as the reverse complement.
ATCATTGTAAGAAGTCGGGACACATTGCTAGGAATTGTTCCGAGAGGCAGAAGAAGAGTAAGGCTGCGGAACGTACTGTTGGAGGCGTGAAGGTTATCCAGATTGATGACAGGGTAGAAACTTTTTTTGATAAGTGTTATAAGTGGGGACATCCTATTGAGAAGTGTATGTTTGGGCTTTGTCCTTTGGAAGGAAGTCCATAGGAGGGATACTTGTAGGAGTTTTAGGGCTTTGTTCTTTCCAAACTTCTAAGTAATAGGAAGGCATCTAGATTTATGACTTATGTAAGACTCTTATTTTGGATAAATGTATGTAATGTATGAACTACTAGTATGTAGTGAATTAGTGTATGGAATCATTTTGGGCTTAAGACTGGAATGTTTAAGATAAAACTTTAAAGGTTAGGTCTTAAAAGTTTAAGTTTGGTGATAAATTGAATTCCAAGATTTAGTTCTTTAAAAGAGATTTGAAATATTGGTTGAATTTGAAATCTGGGAGATTTGAAATTAAAATTATTTGGTAATGTTTTTTTTAAAGAGATAAAAGCATTGAACTCTTTCAGTCACTGGAAAATAACGTTGGTGATGACTGCAGCACCTTCGATGTTTATTTTCGAGTTTCTAAAAGAGAAATTGCTACCAAATTGTTTTAAATTGGGATTGTTTGAGAATTGGGTATGATTTTGATATTCAAAGGGATAATTGAATTTGCCAAAGAATTTTGGATATAGTTGCATTCCAAGGTGATATTGAAATTTTGGAAATTTAAAACTCTGGAATCTTGATTAAATGTTTATGGAATAAATAAAAATATATTGGCTAAATAAAAAGTATAATTCCGAGTTAAAAGCAAAGTGTGAATGTAATTGATTATAAATAGAAATTGAAAAATTAAAATTATAATTTAAGTTGTTTAAGTCTAAAGATCAAATGGAATTTGATTTGAAGTTGGAAGGAAATTGAGAATCAATTTAATTTGAATTGGGATTGAATCAAGTCCAATGGAAATTGGAATTAATTAAATTGGGATTGGGTTAATTTAAATGGGATTGTTAGGAAAGTGAACAGTTTCGACTCTGGACCATTTTCAATGTAAATTGTTTAAATATAAATAGTTTTAAATCTACTTTCTTATCTATTTACTATAAAAAATTTCTTTAAAAAAAAACCCAAACTATTTTATACTTGAATTTGCTACTACTTTTGGAACTATTTAACTATTTTACAACTGTTTATAAACTAATTACTAATTTTCAACTAAGTTACGAATTAATTACTATTTTACAACTATTTTGCAATTATCTAAGATTTCTATAACTGTTTCAATATTTTCCAACTATTTTATAATTACGTACCTATTTTATAGATATTTTGCAAAATAATAATTATTTTTCAACTACTTATCTATTTTTAAAATTTTCAAGCTATTTTCTAAATATAAACTAGTCAGAGTTCAAACTGTTATTGATTAAATACACAACCGGGATAGGAATTGAGATGATAATCCAAATGGGGATTAAGGCAAATATGAATAAGTGAATGAAAATTTAAGTGATTGTGAATAGTAAGGAAATTGATATTGGAAAGAGTAATCAAATTTGAATTTTTGATTTTGAATAAGCAAAGTTATATATCTTTGTTATAAGAGATAAATCTTCTCTTGTTAAACCCATTGCTGGAAGAAAAAGGATTTTGGAAATGTTTGAAGTATAAATGGAGTTTTATACAAGTTTGAAAGGATCCAAAGTTATAAAAATTATATGTATCTGAATATATATATATATATAAAGAATCTTATGAGGATTTTGGAAAAGGTTTTGGAAAAGCCTATTTTGAGAATTAACGATTTTGGAATAATCGATTTTGTATAAATGAGCTTTGTATGAGATCATACTAGGTGTATGATTTGAAGATACTATATATGTATAGTATAAAATGTTTTGATGATGGCTCTGGGGAAAAAGGCGCTCTCTGGAAATGAACTTCTTAGGAGTGTCACCGGGTGGTGCTGTCTTGAGCCCTAGGGGGTTCTAAAGTTGATCATGTGAGGAGTCCGGACAAAACTAGTTCCTGAGGATTATGTGTAGTGTATACCATAGTGGGAGTCGTGTGTGCCGCGGAGAGCCAACAGTCTGCGTTTGATTTTTATATTGGTAGACTTCGACCTATGGTATAACATAGCGAAAGTCGTGTGTGCCGCTGAGAGCCAACAGTCTGTGTTTGATTTTATATCGGCAGACTGCGACCTATGTAGGAGGGGAGAGGTTTCATTTCGATAGCGAAATCAGAGGCCGCGGAGAGCCTGCAGTTACATGGACTTTTGCTGTGACGGCAACGTAACCCTGGATCTAACTGTGATTTGTTGTGTGGGATCCATGGCGTAATTGAGAGGCCGCGGAGAGCCTGCAGTTACATGGACTTTTGTTGTGACTGCAACGTAACCCTAGTATGTAACTGTGACCATGGATGGGGGTGATGATTTCCAGAGCATCCTCACCAAAGATATGTCCTCTATTTTCAAAAATTGTTTTCTATATTCTCAATAAAATTATTTTCCAAGTATTTTCACTGGATGTTGAAAATGAGTCTGCTAAGTATATATAGATTTTCAGTCTTACGCCTGATCAACGTATGACCGAATTTCTATGAGAACGAGGATGGACTTGTTAAGACATCGAGTTATAAAAGTATTTTTATAAAAACTATTTTGACAATATTATACAGACTTTAAAAGTGCTTCAAAGAAATTCTATAGGATTTTAACCATTTTAATAAATTCTGGCTTCGTACCTTTTCGGGGACGAAAAGATTTAAAGGGGGGAGGAATGTGATATTCTGAAATTCTAGGCATCTGTAAATAATTGGGTTAATTAATAGGATATTGATTTATAGATTGAACTAATAAAATATGATTATTTGATACTCTTTTAATATAATTATTTAAAATTTGCAAAATCATTATTTATCAATAAATGTGATGTGTGTTTGTTTAAAATATAAATTCATAAAACAAGTTATAAAACACAAGAATATTAATAAAGGAATTAAACATTTGTAAGACTTTTAAAATATGAATAGGGTTGTTTTATATCATTTTCCTTAAAGAACTTTATTTATATAAGTTAAGAAAGAATTTATTTAGATAGGAAAATATAATTTAAAAGCTTTACAAATGTTATTAACTTAACATTTGTAATACTTTAAACATAAGGTAAATATAACATATAAAAATTTCTATTGACATTTAAAATTTAATTAGTGCATAAAAGACAAGTGTAATAACTCTTAATAACATTAAAACAAATGTAATAATATTAACATGCAACTTAACAAGTGTCACATTTTTCATTTTTATTTTTTCTCTAATTTTAGTAAATTAAAATAAAATCTATATTAACATGCATCTTCTTCTTCTTCTTTTTCTTTTCACCTATCTCATTTTCAAAAGTTAAACATAAGCCAGTAAATTTACAAACCTGAAATTTTATCAACTTCCACTCATTCAACTTAAAAAAAAACAAAGAATCAAATTCATTTCAAATTCTCATATCTGTAAACATTTTTCAAAACCTGGGTTATCAAACAAGCAATCTTCTCATATTTTAAGGCCACATCAAGCTTGATCATTTCAACAACGAGTATTTCCCAGTTAAAAGAAATCAAGGCAACAACTTTAAATAAGTCAAGATCATTTCTGTTTCAAGAGGTTTCCAATCAAAACAAGTTTCAGGCCCTATTCAAGCATTTAGATAAGGTGAGTAAACTACCATTCAAAGCTTTTTGTATCTTGATCATTAAGCATAAATCAGTGAAGTTTAGTATGTTTAAGCTGCTTGCATGTATACGTAAACCAGAGATTGATACATGCATGTTTGAAAAAAAAAACAAAGAATTTACTCTGTTTAAACTTAACACTGTGAGTAACTCTGAACTTCTGGAATATTTTAAGTTGTGTGTGATGATCTTTGAAGATGATGTGAACTATGTTGTGCGTGCTGCTTTAAAATGATTATAAGGATGGATATATATGCACTAATAATTATACATGTTTGGATCATGGAAATAAAACTCTGTAGCTTATTTAAAGCTAAAAGATGAACATTCTCTGTTTTTAAATAAAAAGTTGAGTAACAATTTCTTTAAAAAAAAGGTTTAAGAAGGAATTTGTTTGCATGTTGATTTCTAGGATATGTTTGTATTGTATGTTTATATTTCAAGTTCATTTATTCTGTATATAGATGGATATATGGATGTGTATATTCTTGTTACTTCTGTAACTTCTCTGCCTTAGTTTTTCAAACTAAGATTTCGAACATAATTCATGTTCCCTTGATTTAATTACTGTTAGGAATTAATCTATAAACAGAACTTGTTTGCTGCATCCTAAATTATAGTCTAAAATTTTATTTAAGTTAAAACGAATTAGAAATATCTCTGGAAAACCATAACAACAGTGCATGTGTAATAAAACCCAAAACTCAAACATTTTAATTTATAGATTCAGATATATATTATGAATTCTTAATCCAAGACATGATTTTTAAGACCAAAATCATAATTTTTAATGATAAATTGAGGGTGCATTGTTGGTTTAGCTATAAAGGGAATTTGGGTAGTTTTCTGGTGATCTAGTTGCTATGGAGGTCTGGTGTTAACGCTAAAATTTGAACGCTAACACACCGGTGTATGAAGTGAGATTGTGAAAGCACCACCCGATAGCTCGGGAACAGATTATAAGCAGATAATAGCGAAAAAGCAATAAACAACAGCAATTTTATAGTGGTTCGGTTTAAGAGAGAGCCTACGTCCAATTTGAATATCTTTATTGACGATTTGATTACAAGTCGATGCAGTTACACTTTGATTACAACACACTTCGAGTTACAAGTGACTTAGAACAAGTAGCCTAAACTTCAATGTCGATCCAAGTCTTTGAACTCATGTTGGACATGTATGATTTCTTCGTGAAGTTCCTTGAGGCGTTCTTTATATCTCAAAAGCTTTAAGTGTTGAAGTAGTTCAGAATGTAGCAGAGTAACGGCGCTTGAAACGAATGAGCCAAAAGTCCCTTGAATGTTGGAGGTGGCCATGTATTTATAGGCAAATTTCTGGGCTGGAATTGTTAAGTCATGCGTCGTGACCGACTCAGGATGAACCGTGACCGACTCACATATCACGAGTCAGCAAGCAGTGGCATAGATGAAATGGCATTGAGCTTGCTCCTCGTATGCTTAGGTCGCCGGCGATTTATGATAGGTCGTTAGTCACCTTGAGTCGTTGGAAACCCTGAGTCGTTGGAAACCCTGAGTCGGTCTGCCCCATAAACCACTAACTAGTTAAACCACTATGCTCCTCTAAGGCATTAACTCGTTGAGTCGTTGATCCACTGAGTCGTTACGAACCTTGAGTAGATGAGTCGGTCCAGTCCTTGAGTCGTCTCGTATGAGCCGTGAACTTCGTTGAGTCGGTAACTCAATGAGTCGGCCTGTATCATGAACCGTTAACCTCCATGAGTCGTTCCATTCCTCTAAGTTGCCTTGAGCCCTAGCTCGCCAGCCAATTGAGTCGCTACCAGTTGAGTCGGTCCTTTCCTTAAGTTGCTGAAGCCCCTTGAGTCGTAAATCCAATGAGTCGTTAAAGACCTTAAGTGGATGAGTCGGCCCAAGTTTCAACTCGTTGGCAGAACAGGGTTAACATCTGGGATCTTCAGTGATGGTGGAGGAGTGATCAGTGTTGAAGGCAAAAATGGTGAGCGGTGTTGAACTTCGTCGAGGAGGCCGCGGTGGTGATTTATCTCCTGTAACCCTAGTTTTAGCTAGGTAATTTGATTTGGTTGGCTCGACCTGTAGGGGCGATCGAGTTCAACATGTTTTTGGGAAAAGATGGCATGGGGTCTTGCGAGGCCGTGGACGGTGTTTGGTGCACTCTGGTGAACGGCGACAGTGGTTTAGGGATAGTTTTTCTGGGGAGGTCGGGGTCTAGTTTTGACCGAAATACTCGAATTTGATTTGGGGCTTCTGCAGTTTCTTTGATGGTCGAAAATTTGTCGGAAGGTGATCACTGACTTGCGCGAGTGGTCGCGAATGGCCGGGGATGACGGCGGGGTTGGTGCAGGTGCATGAATGATATGGGGTGTCAGTGGTTGTTTGGAGAAGATGGATACTCGAGAGTTATTCGAGTAGAACCGTGATTTTGCTCGAAGCTATGGGGTTTTGAACTCGTGTCATTGAGATGGGGTCTCGGTTGTTTGATTTGTTACAGGATTTGTAAACCTGTCAATACAGGGTTTTGGTAAAACCTGATTGTATTTGAAGTTGAATGAATGCAAGATGAAAAGGTTGCTCGAGTTACTCGAGTTGATTAGTGTATTGCTCGGGTTAGGCTAGGGTAGGCTCGAGTGGTTCCTTGTGAATCGAGTTAGTTTGTACAGGTTAGAAAACTTATCTTGTTTCAAAATACAAATTGAATTTTTAAGTGTTAAGAAAAGATTTAAAATATGTTTTGAAATCTAATTTAAGTAATGGATTCAAGTTTAATGTGAATATTTAGATGGAAATGAATGAAGTTTTAAATTCAATTTTTTTTTAAATATATTTTAAAAAGGGGTATATTGTTAAAAAATGTTTTTTTAGAAATTTGAATTTAAATTGGAAATTGAAATGTAAGGAAATGTTTTAAATAAAGTTTAATCTGAATATTTATACTTGATGACTGATGAATAATTACTTAATGAAATTAATGGAAGTGTAATTACTTAAGGAAGTAATGAATGGTAATTACTGGAAGTAATTAAAGCATGGTTGATAAAGGTCATTAACTAGGAATATTTAATAATTAATTAATGTGATTAATTTTTAATAATTAATTAGATTAATTAACTAAATCAGTTGTGAATTGTTTAAGTGTAATTACTTGATGGAATGAATTAATTACATAATGTAATTAATTGAGTTTAATGAGATTAGTTTGACTTAATTAATTTAGTTTAATTAATTTTAAAACACTGGAAGTTTTTGTGATAATTACTTAAAGTAATTAATGGATTGAAAATTTCTTAGTGAAGTAATTAATTGGTAATTACAGGATGTAATTAATTGTAGATGATCCAAGAATGGAAGTAATTTGAGAATAATTACTTGGTAATTAATCAGGGGTGATTAACTAAGGTGATTAATTTGAATGATTAATTAATTGATTTATAATCAATTAAATGGTAAAGTAAGAAATTGATAATTAGGTTTATTAATTAGTAATCAAGAAATAATTAATTAGTTAATTGATTGATAATTAATTAATTATAAAAAGGATTAATTACTTTGTATTAAGGAAGTAATAATTAAGGATAATCAATCTTGGATTAGGGATTGATTAATTAATTAATTGAGTTATCAAGTATGTGATGAATTAATTAAGGTTAGTAATTAATTAATGATTTAATAAGCAAGATTAAGTGATTAATTCTTAAGGAGTTAATTTAATTAAGTAATTAAATTAATTATGATATGAATTTATAATGCTTGCTTATGAATGGTTGTTGTTAAATGAATTGAATGATATCTATTGAATGATATGCCGTGACATTCTATTGATATGGTTTTGGTTATATCAATGATAAATGGGTGATGTATATCTATGTTATTGCCATATAAAGATGACGACCAGCGGTTGAATTTAATCACTAGAATAACTTGGGTTAAGATGACATTGATCTCGAAGAGACCGGAGTCGGGTATTAGTAAATACCCGAAACCACTTCGATTCTTTATAGATTGATATCTGTAAATCAATAAGCCCGTTTGAAATGATTTAAGTGAATTGGCCCATTTAATTAAAAGTTTGGCACTTATAAATTGATGTGTTAAATAAGCAATGTCTATAACAGCTTGTGAAGTTGTAAATTGATATAAGTTACCCGGGTTATATGAGTTGTATACTGTTGTATTCTATGTTAGATGGGTTTACTCACGCTGGTTTCCAGCCTGACCCGGGTGTTACTTTGATGTAATGCTCGGGTCAGACCGAGTATTACAGATTCTTAGGTAAGGACGTTCTGGAGCTCAGGAGGCGAGCTGGATGGCAGGGACGTATGGAGAGTTTCACTATGATATTGTATATATCTGAGACATGTTAAATGTATTTATCCAGTGTTGAATAAAATTGTTGTAACTCTGATATTGATGTAAATTGATAGATACAGTTTCTCTTTTGTATAACTATTATTGATATTATATTTTATCCGCTGCGAATGTGAGTTTGTGTGTTTCTTTTCTGTTCTTCTTCTATCTCTTTCTTCTTTTCTCTAACTATCTGGAATTTTCGGTATCGAAATTTTCGGGTCTGTTACATTTGGTATCGGAGCTGAAGGTTAAGCGAGAACCTTGGCTCTGATGGGCATACTCATTAAGGATAGAGTTAATAGAACCCTAGAATAAGTTGAGTGTGTGTGTATATATATATATATATATGAGAGCGTACTTGTTATTTTCTTAAATAAGGATTTTAAATGATTTTATATAAGATTATATTTGATATATAAGGCAATATTTCTTTCTAATAAATATTATGGTAATGGGATGCTAAAACATTGAAATTAAATAAGAATTTAAGTGGTAATTATATGCATCCGAGAAGTAATTGAATAGAATGTACCATTCATATAAGGAACAGTAGAATTAAATTTGGTTTCAAATTGTTAAAGGGAATGATAAATAATATGATTTAGAATAGTTCGGAAGGTAATCTTATTTTGAAATAAGGAGTTGTTTGAAACTTTGTTTGAAAATAAAAACCAAAGAACTTAAAACATAAGGTATAATTTTGTAAGCAATTAATATAAGAGTAAAAGTTGAATTCTTCTAATTAAGTCTGAGTTATAGGTTAGGAAGCCCCTCTAGAATTCAGTCTTGAAAAGATGACCAAGAGTGAAGAATGGAAGGTTTGGAGCAGAGTGCAGAGAGCAGCTGCCCGAAGGGATCAAGAAGAAGAAATTCAGGAGAATGAGAGACAGGTTAAGGAAAGGGCTGAACCTAGACCTTATGATAATGTCACTTGTTATAGATGTTTCAATAAGGATCATTACGCAACCAAGTGCAGTAAAACAAGGAAGGAACTGAAGGGTACGTTCCATCGGTTTCGCTCTGAGATCTCGTGCTTTAAGTGTCATAAGAAGGGGCATTTTCTAAATCATTGCCCTGAGAGGAGGAAGGCAAAGCATAAACCAGTGGAACCGGTCAATGAGTCGACTATTTGCTATCATTGTAAGAAGTCGAGACACATTGCTAGGAATTGTTCCGAGAGGCAGAAGAAGAGTAAGGCTGCGGAACGTACTGTTGGAGGCGTGAAGTTTATCCAGATTGATGACAGGGTAGAAACTTTTTTTGATAAGTGTTATAAGTGGGGACATCCTATTGAGAAGTGTATGTTTGGGCTTTGTCCTTTGGAAGGAAGTCCATAGGAAGGATACTTGTAGGAGTTTTAGGGCTTTGTTCTTTCCAAACTTCTAAGTAATAGGAAGGCATCTAGATTTATGACTTATGTAAGACTCTTATTTTGGATAAATGTATGTAATGTATGAACTACTAGTATGTAGTGAATTAGTGTATGGAATCATTTTGGGCTTAAGACTGGAATGTTTAAGATAAAACTTTAAAGGTTAGGTCTTAAAAATTTAAGTTTGGTGATAAATTGAATTCCAAGATTTAGTTCTTTAAAAGAGATTTGAAATATTGGTTGAATTTGAAATCTGGGAGATTTGAAATTAAAAATACTTGGTAATGTTTTTTTTAAAGAGATAAAAGCATTGAACTCTTTCAGTCACTGGAAAATAACGTTGGTGATGACTGCAGCACCTTCGATGTTTATTTTCGAGTTTCTAAAAGAGAAATTGCTACCAAATTGTTTTAAATTGGGATTGTTTGAGAATTGGGTATGATTTTGATATTCAAAGGGATAATTGAATTTGCCAAAGAATTTTGGATATAGTTGCATTCCAAGGTGATATTGAAATTTTGGAAATTTAAAACTCTGGAATCTTGATTAAATGTTTATGGAATAAATAAAAATATATTGGCTAAATAAAAAGTATAATTCCGAGTTAAAAGCAAAGTGTGAATGTAATTGATTATAAATAGAAATTGAAAAATTAAAATTATAATTTAAGTTGTTTAAGTCTAAAGATAAAATGGAATTTGATTTGAAGTTGGAAGGAAATTGAGAATCAATTTAATTTGAATTGGGAATGAATCAAGTCCAATGGAAATTGGAGTTAATTAAATTGGGATTGGGTTAATTTAAATGGGATTGTTAGGAAAGTGAACAGTTTCGACTCTGGACGTTTTAAATCTACTTTCTTATCTATTTACTATACAAATTTTCTTTAAAAAAAAACCCAAACTATTTTATACTTGAATTTGCTACTACTTTTGGAACTATTTAACTATTTTACAACTGTTTATAAACTAATTACTAATTTTCAACTAAGTTACGAATTAATTACTATTTTACAACTATTTTGCAATTATCTAAGATTTCTATAACTGTTTCAATATTTTCCAACTATTTTATAATTACGTAACTATTTTATAGATATTTTGCAAAATAATAATTATTTTTCAACTACTTATCTATTTTTAAAATTTTCAAGCTATTTTCTAAATATAAACTAGTCAGAGTTCAAACTGTTATTGATTAAATACCCAACCGGGATAGGAATTGAGATGATAATCCAAATGGGGATTAAGGCAAATATGAATAAGTGAATGAAAATTTAAGTGAATGTGAATAGTAAGGAAATTGATATTGGAAAGAGTAATCAAATTTGAATTTTTGATTTTGAATAAGCAAAGTTATATATCTTTGTTATAAGAGATAAATCTTCTCTTGTTAAACCCATTGCTGGAAGAAAAAGGATTTTGGAAATGTTTGAAGTATAAAAGGAGTTTTATACAAGTTTGAAAGGATCCAAAGTTATAAAAATTATATGTATCTGAATATATATATATATATATAAAGAATCTTATGAGGATTTTGGAAAAGGTTTTGGAAAAGCCTATTTTGAGAATTAACGATTTTGGAATAATCGATTTTGTATAAATGAGCTTTGTATGAGATCATACTAGGTGTATGATTTGAAGATACTATATATGTATAGTATAAAATGTTTTGATGATGGCTCTGGGGAAAAAGGCGCTCTCTGGAAATGAACTTCTTAGGAATGCCACCGGGTGGTGCTGCCTTGAGCCCTAGGGGGTTCTAAAGTTGATCCTGTGAGGAGTCCGGACAAAACTAGTTCCTGAGGATTATGTGTAGTGTATACCATAGTGTGAGTCGTGTGTGCCGCGGAGAGCCAACAGTCTGCGTTTGATTTTTATATCGGTAGACTGCGACCTATGGTATAACATGGCGAAAGTCGTGTGTGCCGCTGAGAGCCAACAGTCTATGTTTGATTTTATATCGGCAGACTGCGGCCTATGTAGGAGTGGAGAGTTTTCATTTCGACAGCGAAATCAGAGGCCGCAGAGAGCCTGCGGTTACATGGACTTTTGCTGTGACGACAACGTAACCCTGGATGTAACTGTGATTTGTTGTGTGGGATCCATGGCGTAATTGAGAGGCCGCGGAGAGCCTGCAGTTACATGGACTTTTGTTGTGACTGCAACGTAACCCTAGTATGTAACTGTGACCATGGATGGGGGTGATGATTTCCAGAGCATCCTCACCAAAGATATGTCCTCTATTTTCAAAAACTGTTTTCTACATTCTCAATAAATTTATTTTCTAAGTATTTTCACTGGATGTTGAAAATGAGTCTGCTAAGTATATATAGATTTTCAGTCTTACGATTGATCAACGTATGACCGAATTTCTATGAGAACGAGGATGGACTTGTTAAGACATCGAGTTATAAAAGTATTTTTATAAAAACTATTCGGACAATATTATACAGACTTTAAAAGTGCTTCAAAGAAAATCTATAGGATTTTAACCATTTTAATAAATTCTGGCATCGTACCTTTTCGGGGACGAAAAGATTTAAAGGGGGGAGGAATGTGATATTCTGAAATTCTAGGCATCGGTAAATAATTGGGTTAATTAATAGGATATTGATTTATAGATTGAACTAATAAAATATGATTTTTTGATACTCTTCTAATATAATTATTTAAAATTTGCAAAATCATTATTTATCAATAAATGTGATGTGTGTTTGTTTAAAATATAAATTCATAAAACAAATTATAAAACATAAGAATATTAATAAAGGAATTAAACATTTGTAAGACTTTTAAAATATGAATAGGGTTGTTTTATATCATTTTCCTTAAAGAACTTTATTTATATAAGTTAAGAAAGAATTTATTTAGATAGGAAAATATAATTTAAAAGCTTTACAAATGTTATTAACTTAACATTTGTAATACTTTAAACATAAGGTAAATATAACATATAAAAATTTCTATTGACATTTAAAATTTAATTAGTGCATAAAAGACAAGTGTAATAACTCTTAATAACATTAAAACAAATGTAATAATATTAACATGCAACTTAACAAGTGTCACATTTTTCATTTTTATTTTTTCTCTAATTTTAGTAAATTAAAATAAAATCTATATTAACATGCATCTTCTTCTTCTTCTTTTTCTTTTCACCTATCTCATTTTCAAAAGTTAAACATAAGCCAGTAAATTTACAAACCCGAAATTTTATCAACTTCCACTCATTCAACTTAAAAAAAAAAACAAAGAATCAAATTCATTTCAAATTCTCATATCTGTAAACATTTTTCAAAACCTGGGTTATCAAACAAGCAATCTTCTTATATTTTAAGGCCACATCAAGCTTGATCATTTCAACAACGAGTATTTCCCAGTTAAAAGAAATCAAGGCAACAACTTTAAATAAGTCAAGATCATTTCTGTTTCAAGAGGTTTCCAGTCAAAACAAGTTTCAGGCCCTGTTCAAGCATTTAGATAAGGTGAGTAAACTACCATTCAAAGCTTTCTGTATCTTGATCATTAAGCATAAATCAGTGAAGTTTAGTATGTTTAAGTTGCTTGCATGTATACGTAAACCAGAGATTGATACATGCATGTTTGAAAAAAAAAACAAAGAATTTACTCTGTTTAAACTTAACACTGTGAGTAACTCTGAACTTCTGGAATATTTTAAGTTGTGTGTGATGATCTTTGAAGATGATGTGAACTATGTTGTGCGTGCTGCTTTAAAATGATTATAAGGATGGATATATATGCACTAATAATTATACATGTTTGGATCATGGAAATAAAACTCTGTAGCTTGTTTAAAGCTAAAAGATGAACATTCTCTGTTTTTAAATAAAAAGTTGAGTAACAATTTCTTTAAAAAAAAGGGTTTAAGAAGGAATTTGTTTGCATGTTGATATCTAGGATATGTTTGTATTGTATGTTTATATTTCAAGTTCATTTATTCTGTATGTAGATGGATATATGGATGTGTATATTCTTGTTACTTCTGTAACTTCTCTGCCTTAGTTTTTCAAACTAAGATTTCGAACATAATTCATGTTCCCTTGATTTAATTACTATTAGGAATTAATCTATAAACAGAACTTGTTTGCTGCATCCTAAATTATAGTCTAAAATCTTATTTAAGTTAAAACGAATTAGAAATATCTCTGGAAAACCATAACAACAGTGCATGTGTAATAAAACCCAAAACTCAAACATTTTAATTTATAGATTCAGATATATATTATGAATTCTTAATCCAAGACATGATTTTTAAGACCAAAATCATAATTTTTAATGATAAATTGAGGGTGCATTGTTGGTTTAGCTATAAAGGGAATTTGGGTAGTTTTCTGGTGATCTAGTTGCTATGGAGGTCTGGTGTTAACGCTAAAATTTGAACGCTAACACCCCGGTGTATGAAGTGAGATTGTGAAAGCACCACCCGATAGCTCGGGAATAGATTATAAGCAGATAATAGCGAAAAAGCAGTAAACAACAGCAATTTTATAGTGGTTCGGCTTAAGAGAGAGCCTACGTCCACTTTGAATATCTTTATTGACGATTTGATTACAATTCGATGCAGTTACACTTTGATTACAACACACTTCGAGTTACAAGTGACTTAGAACAAGTAGCCTAAACTTCAATGTCGATCCAAATCTTTGAACTCATGTTGGACATGTATGATTTCTTCGTGAAGTTCCTTGAGGCGTTCTTTATATCTCAAAAGCTTTAAGTGTTGAAGTAGTTCAGAATGTAGCAGAGTAACGGCGCTTGAAATGAATGAGCCAAAAGTCCCTTGAATGTTGGAGGTGGCCATGTATTTATAGGCAAATTTCTGGGCTGGAATTGTTAAGTCATGAGTCGTGACCGACTCAGGATGAACCGTGACCGACTCACATATCACGAGTCAGCAAGCAGTGGCATAGATGAAATGGCATTGAGCTTGTTCCTCGTATGCTTAGGTCGCTAGCGACTTATGATAGGTCGTTAGTCACCTTGAGTCGTTGGAAACCCTGAGTCGTTGGAAACCCTGAGTCGGTCTGCCCCATAAACCACTAACTAGTTAAACCACTCTGCTCCTCTAAGGCATTAACTCGTTGAGTCGTTGATCCACTGAGTCGTTACGAACCTTGAGTAGATGAGTCGGTCCAGTCCTTGAGTAGATGAGTCGGTCCAGTCCTTGAGTCGTCTCGTATGAGCCGTGAACTTCGTTGAGTCGGTAACTCAATGAGTCGGCCTGTATCATGAACCGTTAACCTCCATGAGTCGTTCCATTCCTCTAAGTTGCCTTGAGCCCTAGCTCGCCAGCCAATTGAGTCGCTACCAATTGAGTCGGTCCTTTCCTTAAGTTGCTGAAGCCCCTTGAGTCGTAAATCCAATGAGTCGTTAAAGACCTTAAGTGGATGAGTCGACCCAAGTTTCAACTCGTTGGCAGAACAGGGTTCACATTTGCCCTTCGAAGTACACGCCTAAGTCGTAGGTCGTGTGCTTCGACTTATCTTAACTCGTGTGCCGACTCAATCTCTACTGCCCAAAGTTATAAAAACCTGAGTCATTCCCCTTTTCTTTTCATTCCCCAACCTTCAAACTGTGTCTGCCATTAACGCACATTCACGCTCTCAAAGGCGATTTCGACCAGAATCTCCATCAATCATCTCTATCATCATATTGCGTAAGCGATCTCGCTCTCCTTGTGATTTTCGATCATCCCTAGCTTATGTGCCCCATATCCATCTTCGATTTTTTCCTTTGAGCCCTGCGAATTTGGTTGCTTTGGTCATCAATGGACTTAGGGTTATCTGTTCTGATGGTTTACGATTCGAGGTGGTTTAGTGGTGCGATAGAGCTAGGATTGTTGATTGAGAGCTTATTGGATTAATAGGTTAGGAATTAGAAGGTTCACGGGATAGGAGGGAAACGGTTCATGGGTTAAGAGCTAAAAGGTAGACGGGTTTAGGAATTGTATGGTAAGTTGGCCAATCAGAGTGGAGCATTGCCTCAGATGCGACTCAATAATTCTGGACGACCTAATATCCTTTGCGACTCAACTCTAGATCGGCTTACCAGTCCTCACGACACAAGTCTTGAGTCGGGGCCGAGATAGGACTTGGAGAATTTTCTCATAACTTTGAACTGAAATCTATTCCCTCTTCTATGCCTTACGACTTAAACGCTGCCGACTCAAAGTGTTGATAACTTAAAGCATAAACGACCTAAGCCGCCTTAAAACTTTTAAATCGTGGGCGAGTTAACACGTTGAACTGTCTCGGGGCATAATTCTAACTTGAACTTTAACTTGGATTGCTGAAATATACTGCCTGAATATTGATTTGTTTGGACTCTAACCTGTTAAACTTTGTTGCATATTTTAGTTTTACAGATTGCTTCAATTTGCAAGTATACAACCTGCTTAATACAATAATCACAGAAAATCGGGACGAATATACTGCCATTGATTGCCCACATCCAATGACAGATTAGTCAATAGAAGATAATTAACTTAAATAGATTGCGTGAATGAAGCGCTTTAAATCAACGAATTCAAGTAGAGTGCTAAAGCAACATTGAACTAGTCAACTGAAATTGACCGGTTTGCACCAACACTATACCTGAATTTTTAAATTAACAAGTCCTGAAATTTGGTAATCGATCAATTGTCCACTAGCTTAACTTCAGTTATATTTACTTGTTTATTTTCATTAGTTCTGCACAACACTTCACACTTTTAGGAAACGTGCACCTTCACATTTGAACATCCAGTTGCTTATGTAGAATGGCTTCTCAACAAGAAGAATCAATGGGCCAGGCTGAAGAAGTCTTCCCAATAGCTAACCCATTAGATAACCCTCCGGAGAGAACACCCACTACTCTGAATCAGCGAGTGTTCAACCAACTGTGCATCCAGTTTGGTATTGCTGAAGCTGATGCCTTACTCCCGGGGCCAAATGATACTGCAGATAGGCCCCCTCTCGGCTTTATCGCTGTCAATCGCCAAATGTGCTTGAGCGGTGCCATCCCACCTTTCAATGACTTTCTTCAGCAGTTCCTGCTTCGATTATCTATCTCTCCATTCCAATTGCACCCCAACGGCCATGCCATTCTGATGGGGTTATGTGTGCTATTTAGGAGAGTTTTGGACCGATTACCGAGCTTTGGGGAAATCTGCTACTTCTGCTCATTCACAAAAATTAAAGATCACCCCTCTATCGTAGTTATAAGGAGTGCTCGAAACCGCAAACTCATCACTGATCTTCCTGAAAGCGTTCATGGATTTCTAAATCAGTTTTTCTTTGTTCGCTGTCCTCCAGGGTTTTATGCCATCTGGAGAGTAGGAAGTAAGATTTCCTATTTTTATTTCTCCATTCTTGAGCTTTTCGAAATCTGAGTTGCTAAATGCTAACTTCGCTTCTTTTTTTTTCTTCTGTTTTAGCACTTCCTCCTCCCTCTAGAGATCCATGCTATAAGCAAATTTTTGAAAGATTGAACGCCATGGCGGCAGAAGAGAGGAGTATAAAGTTTTTGTTAAATGATGAATTTTTACATCAATATGGGCTTCTTCATTCCTCTCGCTTCACTCAGCCTCATGAAGTTCCAACTGAAATTCCCGATTCTCCGATGGAAACTCCTGATGCCCCGGTCTCTACTAAAGAGCACATGCGGGGAGGAACCTCTATAGAAACCCCACTAGTGAAGTGTTCAACTCCGAAGGATGCTGCGGGGCCATCTGACAAGTCTGTACTTGCCCCAGTTATCGAAGAGGAAGAACCTCCACGATCTTCCGGAAGATCTGCTGACGAAGGAGTTGAGAAAGCAAGTCCCAAAAAGCATGATGGTGATGATGTTTTTGAGGGGTTGAGCGACTTAATTGTGACTTCACAAGAACTTTTCAAAGATGATGTTTCCAAAACTATCTCTTCTGTAATCGAGGCGACATCTTCTCTACAACAAATGTCAACTCCTCCTACTCAAGTTATCACCACCTCTACTCCACAGAGTGGTCTGTAGCTTGATGCGTGTAGTTTACACATTACACAACACTTAGGATTTTTCAGCACTTCTACGCACTTATCTTCTTATACTTTAAAGATTTCTAAAGCTTATTTTTTTTATTTCAGATTCTCCAATGGGGCGCAGCAGCTCATATTACGATGATTTCCGGCGCTACGGGAGGCGTAGCCAATATGATTATAGGCGTTACCTCCCCTCTTACAGAGAATCCGATGAAGAAAGAGCTGCCCGAAAGGCTCAAGAGAAGAGGGCTCAAGAGGAGCGCTACGAAAGAAGGGAGAGGGAAGAGCGCCATGATTCTTCATAGAGAGGTGACGATTCCCATAAAAGAAAAACCCATGATGACAGAGGAAAAGGTCATGTGGTTGAAGATTCGAGCAAGCGAGCGCGACATGGTGAGAAGCACACCACTATAACTCCTGAAAAGGTTACCGCCCCTGCCTCGCTTGATATTCCTTCCGGCTCTCCCGCTCTCGGGAAGTCGGACATCCAAACAATAATTAGCAGACCCAAATTCCAAGTTGGACCGGGTCCTGCCACTTTGCAAAGCCGATTTCCTCAGTGGTGTCTGAAGGGAGTAAGGTTTGACCTTGACTTGGTCCCCATTGACAAGTTTGCCATGTTACAAAACCTTGACGCCGTTAAACTTGACATTGAGAGGATGTCGAACTGGCAGAAACTTGTTGACGAGCTTCAGAGTGTTAATCGTGCGAACATAGAGGCCATGCTCACCATGGAAAATGATAAAGCCGAATGGCAAAAAGTGCTCGAGCAACATGACACCGAGATGAGAAGCATTGCTTCTTACAATTAGGAGCTTGAAGCGAAAGTCGAAGAACTGAAACAAGAGCTTGTTGCTTCCTCTACTTCTTATTCTCAAAAAGAAGAAGTGCTCCTCAAACAAGTGAGAGATGCCCACGCTAGCCAAAGGGATGCCGAAGACAGGCTCGAAGTGCAGAAAAGAATTAGCGAGGGCTATGTCGCTGACATTGAAGAGTTTCAGAAGAAAAACAGTTCCCAAGAGGCGGAGATTCAAATGCTTAAGCTTCAACTTTCTAAAGCTGAAATGGAGCGTGATGAGGCCGTTGCCGGCAAAATTGCAGCTGAAGATTCTCACGAGGCAACGAAAGCCAACATTAGCTCAACATTATTTGATTTCTATCTGCACAGCATTTTGGGGCATGGCAGCCTTGCCTTTCTAGGCCCTAAGTATGAAATTACACTAGCTGAAGTTTGGGAGGCAACGCTCGATATGCTCGGTGGTAAAGGCGCTGGCTACGCTGAGTCAGCTCTTGAAGAGCATTATCTTGATGATGATGCCCGCGCCGCTCTTGCCAAGGGGAGAGAACAGCTTGCAAGATTGAGAGCCGAAACAGCAGCAGGAGAGTATTCAGGAAAAATCACCTCGACTACTCCAATACAACCTTCTCCTTCAGCCAAAATTGATATTATCGGTTCTAGTTCTCATTCCCCTTCTCCTACTAAAGTCACCACTGATATTACAAGCATACAAGGTGGAGATGAGGGCGGCGAGAGTGCTGAGGCACAGGCTCACGAAGTTGACATCAGGGAACCGACTTCTGCAGGTAACCCTACTGACAATCTTGCCCGCGTAGACTGCTCATCTGTTTCTTATGAACTTGATGGGCTTTTCGACTACTTCTTGAATCTCGGCGAACCTTTATCTCCGCTTTTTGCTGACTTAAACTTTTTTCCTTCTGCAGAGAAAACGTTGGGCATTGTTCAGGGTTCTCCTCCTCCGGTTATCCCTCCTCCGTCTCTTCAGGTGGCTCCTCCTTCTGCTTCACAGCTCGGGTCACAAGAGGAGCAAATTGAGGCTCTTCATGGCTTAGATGACCCTATCGTTTCGCAAGAGCAGAAAGACGAGGGACTTGAAGGAGGCGAGATCTCTCCGGAGCGGACTCCTTCTGATGACGTAATTTTGTCCGCTCTTGTTACTCCAGGGAGTGAGTCTTCTTCGAAGAGAAGAAAGAAGCACGGAACATCGAAGAGGAGGGGGAAGAAAATCATTGCTACTGAAGAGGAACCGGAAATTGTACCAGTTGCACCTCCCTCTCCTTCTTCCCTTATGCCTTCAGACCGACCTGAAAAGCTAACCATTCGGCTGGGTAAAGGGTCTAAAGGTGGCAAGAAGAAATGAAGATTCCAGCTTTTAGCTTCTTGTCTTCTGCATGTACTGGTCGAGAATTGTGCGGGTGCCGGCCCCTGCTTTTTATTTTGAAACTTGTATCTGCAATACAATTGAATAAAATGATCATTTATTTGTACAGACTCCTATTTGAATTTGAGAATGCATTTATTATTCATTTTTGCACAAGTTTATTTATATGATATTGCAGCGGGCTTATGGCATGTTGTTTGAGCATTACTTTCGTCGGTGTGGCTATACTATATTGTATGTAACTATACCCTGTTGCCCCCATACCATAAACTTGCTGCAATATTTTATACTTCGAGGGGACTTGCACTCTTATTTTCTGAAGAATAATTATTTTATTCTTGAAGAAATTTTTCGTAGAGTACAACTCCCTTCATATAAGTTTTTACGCTTTGTCCTTCGAAGAAATCACTTTTTCTTTTGCTTATGTACACGTTTTATCAAGTGAATTCTTCTATGAGGTAAAGCGGGCCTCTGAAGGGTACTTTAACTTTCTTTTTTTTTCTTTTTGTTTTTGAGGAAGGTTATTTTCCAGAATAGGTAAATCACTCTTCCTTTGAAAGTTAAAGTGTGCTCTTGATGGGGATTTTTTTTTTACATAGAAAGTTGTACCTCTAAGGAGGGATTTTTTCACGTTTCAACACTTGGAAGTTTTATTTCAATCTTGGTGAAACGTGTACCTCCAAAGAGTTGTGCCTTTGAAGGAAGCCTTTTCACGTTTCAACACTTGGAAGTTTTATTTCAATCTCGGTGAAACGTGGGCTTCTGAAGAGGTCTTTCTTCTTGATTGTGTCTCCGGGAGGAGGTCTTTTTTTTTGTTTGCATTTCGACTCTGGTGAAGTGAAATTCCGAAGAGCGGTTGTTACACTTCAACTCCTGGTGAAATGTGCCTCCAAAGAGGTCTTTATTTTGTTTGCATTTCAACTCTGGTGAAGTGAAATTCCGAAGAGCGGTTGTTACACTTCAACTCCTGGTGAAATGTGCCTCCGAAGAGGTCTTTATTTTGTTTGCATTTCAACTCTGGTGAAGTGAAATTACGAAGAGCGGTTGTTACACTTCAACTCCTGGTGAAATGTGCCTCCGAAGATTGCCTGGAAGTTACTCTCTCATGGTTGGAGGGTCATGACTCCTCCAATCTTTTTTGGTCGAGTAGAGAACTTTCTTTTTTACGGCATATGCTTCGTTAGAGGTCTTTATGCTCCGAAGAGTTATGCCTCCGAAGAGGACTTTAGTTGTTCCTTATTCACTTGCTTATGCCTTTTCAGTGATCCTCTATTTTTTTTTAAGCTTGCACTCCCTTCTCTTACAAGTAGCCCGTTTAATCCAAAGAAGTGTACTTCATTGCTGGGCCAATTCACGAGAACAGACATAAGCTTCTTAATTGGATGTTTGTTTGTTCAAACTTCTCAATTTATTAGCTAAAGCCCGTTTTCGGCGAAATCATTGACCGTTCAATTGAAGCACTTTTTATCTAGGATTTAGGCTCGGGAATTTTGCGACTTGGAATTTGCTTGTTGAATGATAACAAGAATCACTTGGTCTTGTTATGTGCAAGTTTTGTTTTCGTTGCCTGCAAAAATTTAAATCGACATTTCAGCAATACATTTAATGTACTTTTCATATCGAAAATAAAGCAAGCATGTAATAATAATAAGGAACACAAGATTTATAGTGGTTCGGCCAAGAATTTGGGCCTACAACCACTTTATAGTCTTTCATTATTCACTTGCATCAGTTTTACAATCGCTTTCAATTACAGGAATCATACATTCATAATTCTTTTACAATATTTCAACAAAGCTATCAAGTAAAGTATGGGCGCAAGTGGTTGCTATTCCAAGCTCTTGGAATTTGATCTCCTTCGACAGTAGTGAGTTTGAATGTGCCGTCTAGAAGCTTTTGAACTATGACATATGGTCCTTCCCAATTGGCCCAAACACTCCTGTTGCTGTCATAATTCTCTTTAGAACTAGATCTCCAATTTCAAAGCTGCGTTGGCGAACTTTGGAATTGAAATGTCTGGCTATCCTTTGCTGATGAGATGCGATTCTGAGCTCAGCCTCTTCCCTTTTTTCATCAAGGAGATCTAGTGCCTCAAGCTGTAGTTTCTCATTCTCCGCTTGATTGAAATGGATTCTTCTATGTGAAGGGACCTCTGTTTCTACCGGAATCATTGCCTCTGATCCGTATGCCAATGAAAACGGAGTATGCCCAGTCGCAGTTTTGTGGGTAGTCCTGTATGCCCACAGTACCAGCGGTAGCTTATCGACCCAACCACCTTTTGCTCTTTCAAGTTGCTTCTTGATGGTCGACTTGATAATTTTATTTACTGCTTCCACTTGCCCGTTTGCCTGCGGATGGGCTACTGCTGAGAAGCTCTTTCGGATTTTGAATCGTTTGCAAAAATCTTGGAAATCTTCACTTTCAAACTGAGTACCATTGTCTGTAATTATTTTTTGAGGCACACCGTATCTGCAAATGATGTTTTTAGTCACAAAACTTATCATCTTCTTTGAGGTGATAGCAGCCAGTGGTTCAGCTTCTGCCCACTTAGTAAAATAATCTACAGCAACAATGGCGTATTTAATTCTAGATTTGGCAGTTGGTAACGGTCCTACAAGGTCTATCCCCCATATTGCAAACGGCCATGGACTGACCATCTGTGTGAGTTCAGTGGAAGGAGCTCTAGGAATCTTGGCGAATCTTTGGCATCTGTCACATTTTCGGGAATAGTCTGCTGCATCTCGATTAATTTCTTGCCAAAAATATCCGTATCGGAGAATCTTTTTCGCTAAAGTTTGACCACCTAAATGATCACCACATTCTCCCCCATGCACCTCAGCTAGGATTGTTTTGGACTCTTCCCTGGATACACATCGAAGTAACGGCATTGAGAATCCCCGTCTGTATAACTGGCGATCCTGGACTATATAGCGAGAGACTTTCCTCAGTAGCTTCTTTCGTTCTTTTGAGTTTTCCGGTAAAGATCCATTGAGCAGATATTCTGTTATCGGAGTCATCCATGATTCATGCTCTTGAGACACACTCATGATCCAATCAATATCCATCTCATCAATGCTCGGAGTCGACAGGACCTCCACTGGAGTTAACCCCAGAAATTGAGCTTCGCCTGTGCTAGAATACTTTGCGAGAGAATCTGCTTTCATGTTTTCTTCTCGAGGAATGTGACTTATCATGTAATGATCGAAATCACCCAGGAGTTCCCAAGCCTTTGACAAGTAGGCGGGCAGGTTCCCCCCTTTTGCTTGGAATTCCTTTTTGACTTGGCATACAATAAGCTGAGAATCACTGAAGATCTGTAACGCTCGGATGTTTAATTCTCTAGCAATCCTTAAGCCAGCGATAAGGGCTTCGTATTCTGCTTCATTGTTTGTTGAAGGAAATTCCAATCTTAGTGCATAGCATAATGATCGGCCTTCAGGGGTCTCAAGTACAACTCCAGCTCCAGAACAGTAGTTGTTTCTCGCGCCATCGACATATAACTTCCATTGGATTAGGGAATCGTCGATCGTTTCCTCCTCACTGTTACCCTTATCTGTGAATTCTGCGATGAAATCCGCTAAAGCTTGTCCATTGATTGCTTTTCGGGGATGATAAGTGATGTCGTATTGACTGAGTTCAATATTCCACTTTAGAAGATGACCCGAAGCCTCAGGGCGAAACAGGACTTGCTTTAAAGGTTGATCAGTGAGGACTCTGATAGGATAAGCTTGAAAATATTGCCTCAACTTCCTAGATGCAATTAGTAGGCAATAGGCGAGTTTTTCCAACTTAGAGTAATTCATCTCTGCCCCAGTGAGTCTTTTGCTGATATAGTAAACTGGATGTTGAATCCTCTTGTCTTCTCGTATCAGCGCTGCACTTAAAACATGAGATGATACTGCCAAGTATATAAGAAGATCCTCGCCATCGCCAGGCCTAGAAAGTATTGGAGGCGCTTCCATATGGCGAATCAATTCATCAAAGGCTTTTTGGCATTTGAGAGTCCAATCGAAGTTTTTCTTTCCTTTCTTTAGGGCGTCAAAGAATGGGATGCATTTATCTGTGGCTTTGGAAATGAACCGACTCAAGGCGGCGACTTTTCCATTGAGACTTTGCAATTCCTTCTTTGTTCTAGGAGCTTTGATTTCCTTTAAGGCGGTAATTTGAGCTGGGCTAGCCTCAATGCCCCTTGCGCTCACGATGAAACCTAAAAACTTGCCGGATTCCACTCTAAATGAACATTTTAAAGGATTGAGCTTCATTCTGTATTTTCGGAAGACTGCGAACATGTCTGCTAAGTGTTCTATGTGATCCACTGCTTTCTTAGACTTTACTAACATGTCATCGACGTAGACTTCCATAGTCTTGCCCAATTGCGGTTTGAACAAAGCATTAACAAGTCTTTGGTATGTTGCCCCTGCATTCTTCAGCTCGAAGGGCATAACTCTGTAGCAGTAAAGACCAACGTCGGTGATAAAGCTCGTGTCCTCCTGATCTGGCTCATGCATCATGATTTGATTGTATCCGGAGTAAGCATCCATGAAAGATAACAATTCGTGTCCCGCTGTTCCGTCTACCAGTTGATGGATTCTGGGTAATGGGAAGCAGTCTTTGGGGCAGGCCTTGTTTAGATCTGAAAAATCGATGCATACTCTCCATTTTCCGTTGGCTTTCTTCACCAGCACTGGATTTGAAACCCAATTCGGATAGGTAGATTCTTTGATAAAATTATTCTCCATGAGCCGATCAACTTCTTCTTTTAAAGCCGCCGACCTTTCTGGACCTTGAGTTCTCCTTTTCTGCTTCACAGGTGTAAATTTTGGATTGATATTTAGAGTGTGTACTGCAACTTCTGGGGATATTCCGCACATATCGGCATGAGTCCAAGCAAAAACATCCAAATTTGCCTTTAGAAAAGATATTAAGATATTCTGAATTGACACATTAAGTTGTGAACCCACATTCAACACCTTGTTTGGGTTCTTTGGGTCAACAGGTACTAGTACTGTCGTTTCCACTGGTACCACTCTATTCTCCCCTGCACTGACTTTTCTAGGATCCATTTCTTTCCTTGCTCCGCTGTGCTCGCCAGTGCAGGGTCCGCCCTGTAATTGCTACAAGGATGGTTCTTTGATGCGGATTGGGGCTGCCGCATCCTTTCCCATTTCTCTTTTCCTGGTTTCTCGTAGCTCTGTTAGATAACATTCCCGCCCCACATTTTGATCCTCTTTTACGACTCCCACTCCATTATCTGTGGGAAATTTAATGGTGAGGCACCATGGGGCCAGAACAACTTTGAACGCTGCGAGAGTTGGACGGCCAAGGAAAGCATTGTAAGCAGAGAATTCGTCGACAATCACAAAAGTTTGCTTGCGGACCACTTTTCTCTCTCCTTCTCCAAGTTCCACAAACAAATCAATGGTTCCTACCGGCTGCTTTGGCTCCCCAGTGAAGCCAGCGATTTTCTACGACGAGGCTTGCACATCAGCCATAGGGATCTTCATTTGGTCGAATGTTTTCTTGAAGAGGATATTGCAGGATGCGCCACAATCAATGAGAACCCTTCTGACAATAGCTGGCCCGATACCAGCCGAGATGACCAAGGGATCCAAGGTTGGAGCTTCAACACCTGCGGAATCCCTGGCTCTGAACACAATATCATCATTGAAAGTTCTTTGTTGCTTCAGGGTTATAGCACCTTCCAAAATGAATACATCTTCCTCGGTCGGTACATACTTCAAAGCTCGGGTATACCTTTCCATCTCTCCCCAGCTTTTGCCTGCTGGGTGAGGTCCTCCTGTAATGACATTGATAATGGGCCTTCCAGATTCATGCCCTGCAGCCTTCTCACTTGTCCTAGGCTGATGAGCCGGAGCTTGTTGCCCCTGACTAGACGAAGCAGGATTGTTGCTATTCTTTTTCACAAATTGCTGCAGCTTGTTTTCCCTTAGCAACTCTTCAATCAGGTTTTTCAACTGGCGGCATTCGTCGGTCTCATGACCGGGTTGATTATGAAAGCGGCGGAACTTGCCACTCTGTATAGCTTTTTTCCGGTTCTCAGAGGAAGAGGTTTAGGAAAATCAACAGAATCTTTAGTGGCAAGGTAGATACGCTCCGGCGTATCTGATAAAGGAGTATACCCTGATGGCTTGAAGGATCGAGGCTTCTTCAGATTACTCTGTTTCTTCCCATTGTTATTTTTCCTTTTTTGCCCTACAGATTCATTCTTGCGTGGAGCAACAGTGTTACCTTCAGCTTTTTCCAACACTGCCTTTACCGGTACAGGACGGCTTTCCAGGCGCATGAACTCATCTGCTTTCTTGTAGAATTTTTCAAGGGAATTTGGTTCCTTCATGTTTAGCCATTTTCCAAATTCGCTCGACTTGTCGATGGCCCTCATCAGATAGGTCAAGATCATCCGTGGTTCTGCATTGTCTACCTCGGCCAGCGCTATATTAAAGCGATTCAAGAAAGATCTGATAGTTTCACCTGGATTCTGCTCTAAACTTGACAACGACATAACATCTTTGGCTTTTGAAGCGTATAGTCTGAACTGCTCCTTGAATTTCCGGGTTAAGTCAGAAAACTGTTCTATAGACCGGACTGGCAGCTTGGTGAACCAAAGCAGAGCTACACCTTCCAGATATACAGGAAAATATCGGCACTTTATTTCATCAGAGGCTCTGGCACCTGTCATGTGCCAATCAAACTTGTATAAGAATTCATTCGGATCGTTGTCCCCTTGTAAGCTGGAATGGTTGGAGGGACAAACTTCCTTGGGAATTCAGCCTTTAAGATTTTCTCAGTAAATGGAGTTTTACTTGGGGCGAAACCCCATTCTTTCTCGTCTTCAACCCTCTGCATACTCTCTTTCATGATTTGTCGGACCATTCCAGAAAGATACTCCTCATCATGTCGAGTTCTAGATCCACCAACCTCAGGAAGTGTTTGTTCAAAGGGGCTAGCAGCCCTTTCAGGAGCATTCCTTTCTTCAGCATCATAAATGTTGCCAGCAAAGTTCCTTTCATTACATGCCGGTTGACGGCTTGCCCCAAGTAAATCGTTCAACCTATTCAGAATTAGGGCATTTTGGGCATTCTGAGCCTCGAATTGTGCATTTTGGGCATTTATCTGCTGGTTCAGCCCTAAGATTGCAGCATCCAGCTCTGCCTTTGTAACTCCGACAGCTGGAGTGGCTTGATTCGATATAGGGGAAGCGGAGGTTCCCTCTTGAACATTCCCAGATCTGACAGATCTACTTTTCCTTCCAGGAGCCATAATCTTGGATAGACTTCTGGTTTTTTCAAGGAAATTCTCTCTACAAATCTCTGTGAAGCAATGATGATAATTCACCCGAGTTCAATTCTCAGTGAAAGCACCAAAAATGTTAACGCTAAAATTTGAACGCTAACACCCCGGTGTATGAAGTGAGATTGTGAAAGCACCACCCGATAGCTCGGGAACAGATTATAAGCAGATAATAGCGAAAAAGCAGTAAACAAAAGCAATTTTACAGTGGTTCGGCTTAAGAGAGAGCCTACGTCCACTTTGAATATCTTTATTGACGATTTGATTACAAGTCGATGCAGTTACACTTTGATTACAACACACTTCGATTTACAAGTGACTTAGAACAAGTAGCCTAAACTTCAATGTCGATCCAAATCTTTGAACTCATGTTGGACATGTATGATTTCTTCGTGAAGTTCCTTGAGGCGTTCTTTATATCTCAAAAGCTTTAAGTTTTGAAGTAGTTCAGAATGTAGCAGAGTAACGGCGCTTGAAATGAATGAGCCAAAAGTCCCTTGAATGTTGGAGGTGGCCATGTATTTATAGGCAAATTTCTGGGCTGGAATTGTTAAGTCATGAGTCGTGACCGACTCAGGATGAACCGTGACCGACTCACATATCACGAGTCAGCAAGCAGTGGCATAGATGAAATGGCATTGAGCTTGTTCCTCGTATGCTTAGGTCACCAGCGACTTATGATAGGTCATTAGTCACCTTGAGTCGTTGGAAACCCTAAGTCGTTGGAAACCTTGAGTCGGTCTGCCCCATAAACCACTAACTAGTTAAACCACTTTGCTCCTCTAAGGCATTAACTCGTTGAGTCGTTGATCCACTGAGTCGTTACGAACCTTGAGTAGATGAGTCGGTCCAGTCCTTGAGTAGATGAGTCGGTCCAGTCCTTGAGTCGTCTCATATGAGCCGTGAACTTCGTTGAGTCGGTAACTCAATGAGTCGGCCTGTATCATGAACCGTTAACCTCCATGAGTCGTTCCATTCCTCTAAGTTGCCTTGAGCCCTAGCTCGCCAGCCAATTGAGTCGCTACCAGTTGAGTCGGTCCTTTCCTTAAGTTGCTGAAGCCCCTTGAGTCGTAAATCCAATGAGTCGTTAAAGACCTTAAGTGGATGAGTCGGCCCAAGTTTCAACTCGTTGGCAGAACAGGGTTAACATCTGGGATCTTCAGTGATGGTGGAGGAGTGATCAGTGTTGAAGGCAAAAATGGTGAGTGGTGTTGAACTTCGTCGAGGAGGCTGCGGTGGTGATTTATCTCCTGTAACCCTAGTTTTAGCTAGGTAATTTGATTTGGTTGGCTCGACCTATAGGGGCGATCGAGTTCAACATGTTTTTGGGAAAAGATGGCATGGGGTCTTGCAAGGCCGTGGACGGAGTTTGGTGCACTCTAGTGAACGGCAACGGTGGTTTAGGGATAGTTTTTCTTGGGAGGTCGGGGTCTAGTTTTGACCGAAATACTCGAATTTGATTTGGGGATTCTGCAGTTTCTTTGATGGTCGAAAATTGGTCGGAAGGTGATCACTGACTTGCGCGAGTGGTCGCGAATGGCCGGAGATGACGACGGGGTTGGTGCAGGTGCACGAATGATATGGGGTGTCAGTGGTTGTTTGGAGAAGATGGATACTCGGGAGTTATTCTAGTAGAACCGTGATTTTGCTCGAAGCTATGGGGTTTTGAACTCGTGTCATTGAGATGGGGTCTCGGTTGTTTGATTTGTTACAGGATTTGTAAACCTGTCAATACAGGGTTTTGGTAAAACCTGATTGTATTTGAAGTTGAATGAATGCAAGATGAAAAGGTTGCTCGAGTTACTCGAGTTGATTAGTGTATTGCTCGGGTTAGGCTAGGGTAGGCTCGAGTGGTTCCTTGTGAATCGAGTTAGTTTGTACAGGTTAGAAAACTTATCTTGTTTCAAAATACAAATTGAATTTTTAAGTGTTAAGCAAAGATTTAAAATATGTTTTGAAATCTAATTTAAGTAATGGATTCAAGTTTAATGTGAATATTAAAATGGAAATGAATGAAGTTTTAAATTCAATTTTTTTTAAATATATTTTAAAAAGGGGTTTATTGTTAAAAAATGTTTTTTTAGAAATTTGAATTTAAATTGGAAATTGAAATGTAAGGATGTCAACGCTAAAATTTGAACGCTAACACCCCGGTGTATGATGTGTAGTTGTGAAAGCACCACCCGATGATTCGGGAGTAGAGTATAAGCAGAAAATCATAGAAAAAGCAGTGAATAACAACGATTTTATAGTGGTTCGGCTCAAGGCAAGCCTACGTCCACTTTAATTCTCTTTATTGCTAAACCGATTACAACTTTACAACAATCCTCAATTACAATTATGACGAGACAAACAACTAGAACTTTGGTAGAGAAGAATTCTTCGAATCCATGTAGATTGCGTTAGATTTTCCCTTAAAGTTAGTTGAAATGTCTTTCGAACTTGAAGTGTAGGGTGAGTTGAGAATTCAGCAGAGTATTGGCACTTGAAATGATTGGCCAAAAGGTCCCCTGTATGTTGGAGCACATGCCATATTTATAGAGTTTCCTGGACTAAGCCGTGTGCGACTTATAAAACTTTACGGGTTAGCATAACTCGGCTGCGACTTAAGGTAAGTATTCACGAGGTAGAGGATCTCACGGGTTAGCTTGACTCGTTTGCAACTTAGGGCAAGCATTCGCGAGTTAACGTGTTATAGGGACACGGGTTATGAATTAACAGGTCGTGAATGACTTAAAAACAGTAAGTCATTTGGTGATTGTTTCGTATTGATTTAAGCCGCTCGGACCTCTCATTAGTTAAGTCGTTCATTTCCTAACACGTGAGCCTGTTATCTCGCTAACCCGCCCGCTTGCTTACTAACTCGCTAACTCGCTAACTCGTTAGCTTGCTTACTAACTCACTAACTCGTTAACTCGCTAACTCGTTAGCTTGCTTACTAACTCATTAACTCGTTAGCCAGCTGGCTTACTAAATCGCTAAGTGCCTTAACCCGCTAAGTCGTTGATCCACCAAGTTGTTACAAACCCCGAGTCATTGAGTCGTTCCATTCCTCTAAGTCGCTTCTAACCTTAACTCACGAGCTAATTGAGTCGTAACCAGTTGAGTCGGTCCATTCCTCAAGTCGCGAGGTTTCTTGAGTCGTTAAGAATTTTAAGTTGATGAGTCGCTTGGTCTCTTGGCCCACTAAGTCGCATAACTCTTAAGTCGTGAATCACAACAGGGTTAACATTTGCCCCTAGAAGTACGCGCCTACGTCGTAGGTCGTGTGCTTCGACTCATCTTAACTCATGCTACCCTGAGTTGTTGAGTCGTTAGCGACTTATAAGTGGCTTGAGTCGTTCGTGTCGATTCGAGTCCCTCCGCTTGCGTATATAAGCTGGTGAGATGCCTTCTTCTTCCCTTTTACTCACATTCATATATTAACTCACTTAGCAGATTCCCAAGCTTCCTGAAGAAGAATTCGAATCAACTAGCTCCGATCCACCAATTATTCTCACAACGTAAGTGATCCCAGTCATTATCGAACCACGATCTCGGTTGGACTGTGAATCTTCCAATTTCTGTTCCTATCTCGATTCCATTGAACCATGACTTTCACGACCTCCATTTACTCCGCCGCTTCCTTTCGCTGTGAATCATAACCTTTAATCATTGATAAACGCGTCGTTACTGCAATTCGCGAGATCGCACTAGGCTTATGATAGATTGGTGGTGACTTGATTTTTAGATGGTTTGGTGGCGTGGAGGAATGATGAATTTCATGGAGAGGATGGTGAATTTCCTTATGCAGCTGTTAACGGGTTATCGGGTTGCAATTAGAGATAGTGAAATGTTACGTGGAGGAGAAGTTAGTGAGTGAGCAGATCTAAACGACCCAGGGATCTTGAGCGACTTAGCATATCTGAACAGTTCTGGAGTTTTGAGCGACTTAGCATGCTAAGCCTTGCTCGACTTAGGAGTTAGGATCTTTGAATAGCTTGGTCTTCCCAACGACTTAGTAGCTTAGGACCTTCTAACTTGAAGCATCGAACTTTGACTTGTTTCTTGTGACCTAAAACTTAATCAATCTTGCTTTTCCTTGATTTGAAGCATCGAACTTTGACCCCTTAACTCATATTGTGATTTAAAGACTTGCATCAAGATTGACAACTTCAGGATTTTGACAAAACTTGAACAAGTTTCCAAACTGAACAGCTTGAATTCATTTATAAATTGCACCAACTTGTAAGCTAACAACCTGTCAAACACAATTTCTGCAGAGAACAAAGGCGAATATACTGCCATTGACTGCCTATACCAAATGACAGATTAGCCGATAAAGAATAACTATTTCAAATGAATTATGTGAATGAAATGTTGTTAATCAATCAAACTCAAATGGCGTATTAGAGAAAAGTTAAAACAATCAACTAGAACTGATTGGTTTGCATCAATACTGCATTTAAACTTTGAGACAACAAGCTCTGAAACTTAATAATCGATAAGTATCGACTAATTTGATTTCAGTTATATTTACTTGTCATTCTTATCAGTTTTGCACAACACTTCACACACTTTTAGGAAACGTGCACCTTCACATTTGAACATCCAGTTGCTTATGTAGAATGGATTCTCAACAAGAAGAATCAATGGGCCAAGCTGAAGATGTCTTCCCAATAGCCAACCTATTAGATAACCCTCCGGAGAGAACTCCCACTACTCTGAATCAGCGGGTGTTCAACCAACTGCGCATCCAGTTTGGTATTGCTGAAGATGATGCCTTACTCCCGGGACCAAATGATACTGCGGATAGGCCCCCTCTCGGCTTTATCGCTGTCAATCGCCAAATGTGCTTGAGTGGAGCCATTCCTCCTTTCAACGACTTCCTACGATAGCTTCTTCTTCGCTTAACTATCTCTCCATTTCAATTACACCCAAATAGTTATGCCATTTTAATGGGGCTATGCGTACTGTTCATGAGGACACTTGATCTCCTTCCCGGTTTCGAGGAGATTTGCTATTTATGCTCATTCATAAAATTTAAGGACCATCCCTCTATTACACTTGTGAGAAGTGTGAGAGGCCGTAAATTGATTATGGATCTCTCTGAAAGCGCTCATGGGTTTCTGAATCAGTACTTCTTTGTTCGTTGCCCCCCTGGGTTTTATAGCATCTGGAGATTTGGAAGTAAGTTTCGTTCTTTCTATTTGGGCTTTTCCGAAATTCCAGTTGTCGAGTGCTAACTTTGCTCTTTAACTTTGCAGCATTTTCTCCTCTTTCAAGAGATTCAAGACATAAGGCGACTTTTGAAAGATTGAGTGCTGTGCCAGTGGAAGAGAGGACCGCTAGGTTCTTACTGAGAGATGAGTATTTGCACCAACTCGGGCTTCTACACCCTTCTCGATCTATCCATCCTCGCGAAGTCCCTGATTCTTCGGCTGAAGCATTAGATGCCCCAGCTCCCATTGAAGAGCCTGTGCGGAGTGAAACTGCTATCGAGGCTTCACTAGTGAAGTGTTCAACTCCGAAGGATGCTGCGGGGCCGTCTGACAAGTCTGTACCTGCCCCAGTCATTGAAGAAGGAGAGCTTCTGCATTGGGCAGAAAAGACCATCGAAGAAGGAGCTGATGGAAAGAGCCTTGCCGGGCGTGATGGTGAAGACATCTTTGGGAATTTAAGTGACATAATAATCACCTCTCAAGAACTCTTTAAGGATGACTCTACCACTGCTAAAATTATATCTTCGGCGGCCGAAACGACCTTTGCTCTTAAGCAAACTCCTTTAGCACAAGAACTGCCATTAGTTACAAAGCCTGTCACTACCCCCCGACTGTCGAGCGGTTCGTCGTTCGGCGCGTATAGTTTGCACGTCACACACACCTTAGGATTTTTCAGCACTTCTATGCACTTATATTCTTATACTTTAAAGATTTCTAAAGCTTATCTTTTTATTTCAGATTCTCCGATGGGACGCAGCGGATCCTATTATAAAGACTTTCAGCGCTATGGAGGGCATGGCAACTATGATTATAGACGCTACCTTACTGGTCCCAGAGAAACCGATGAGCAGAGAGCTTCTCGAAAAGCTAGAGAGAGGAGAGAATATGAAGAACGTCATGAGAGGATAGATGTGCGACATGAGTCTCCTTCAAGAGGCGATGACTCTCACAAACGTAAAACACATGATGGTCGGGGGAAGAGCCACATTGTTGAGGACCCGAGCAAGCGGGCCAAACCTAGTGAGAGGCACGCATCTGCAATATCTGAAAAGTTTGACGCTCCCATCTCTATCGACATTCCTTCCAAATCCCCTGCTCTTGAAGGAAGCGCTATTCAAACACTTCTTAATAGGCCTTCATATCGTGTTGAAAGGGGCCCACCGACCCTACAGAGCCGATTCCTGAATTGGTGCTTGAAGGGGGTGCGCTTCGATCTTGATTTAGTCCCCATTGATAAAGAAGCCATGTACCAAAATCTTGATGCCTCAGACTTGATATTGAAAGAATGTCTGGATGGCAAAAGCTTGTTGATGAACTCCAAAGGGTCAATCAGGCCAATATCGAGGCGATGCTAACTATGGAGAACGATAAGTCGGAATGGCAGAAGATTCTTGACCAGCACAACATCGAGATGAAAAACATAACCGAGTATAACGAGAAACTTGAAGCTGAAGTCAAGCAGCTTAAAGACGATCTTACCACCTCTTCTAACACTTATACTCAAAGAGAAGAGGTGCTACAAAAACAAGTGCGGGATGCACATGCTGGCCAAAGAGATGCCGAAGCTAAAGTTAAGAGGCTAGAAGAGGTCGTAGAGAATTACCGCACTGATGTCGCTCAGTTGCGGAGTAAAATGAGCGCCCAAGACATGGAGATTGAAGCGTTAAAAGCTCAACTTGCTAAAACTGAAAAAGAACGAGATGAGGCCATGGCTGGTAAAATCGCAGCTGAAGAATCTATTCAAGCCATGGAAGCCAACGTCAGTTCAAATCTATTCGACTTTTACTTGCACAGCGTCTTGGGGCACGGCAGTCTCTCTTTTCTCGGTCCTAAATACGAAATCACCTTGGCTGAAGTGTGGGAAGCCGCTCTCGACATGTTCAGAGGCGCCGGGTATACCGAGGAAGAGCTTGAGGCGCGCTATCTAGATGAGGAAACTCGTGCTGCTCTTGCGAACGGAAAAGAGCAACTTGCCAGAGTGCGGACTGGGATGGCGGAAGAGGAACGTTCTGGAAAAGAATTACCACCTACTACCTCTATTCGTCCTTTAGTTTCTCCTGGGGTTGACATCACAGGTTCCAGTGCTCATTCCCCGCCTCCTACAAGAACCGGGGTAATTACCCCTACTGATGATGAGGCTTTGGAGGATATTGGAGCTCAAAATTTTGAGATTGAACTAGTGAAGCAAATATCTTCAGGTAACTTTGACATTGGTCCGATTCAGGTGGATTGCCTGCTTGCTCCTCAAAAGTTTGCTGAGCTTCTCGATTACTTCTTGAATCTTGACGAACCCATATCTCCCTTCTTTTCGGGAGATACTAATATTTTTAACTTCTCTTCTTCTACAGTTGAAACACCAAGTGCTGTGCAAACTTCGCCTCCTGCAGCTATTATTCCTCCGTCTTCTCAAGTTACTCCCCTTCCTTGTTTAGTTTTTGCCTTTTGCATGTATTAAAGCTTGTAATGACCGGATATTATGCGGGTACCGGCCCCTC
Source organism: Allium cepa (assembly GCA_030765085.1). Lineage (NCBI taxonomy): Eukaryota > Viridiplantae > Streptophyta > Magnoliopsida > Asparagales > Amaryllidaceae > Allium > Allium cepa. The sequence continues at coordinate 696,682,499 of CM060937.1, read as the reverse complement.
CCCCCCTCCCCCGCTTTTCTTTTGTTGGAACCTGTACCTGTATATAGAATAGTGTTGAATAAAATGATTCTTTCTCTTTGTATAAATTTCTGTCTATATCTGAGAATGCATTTACTATTCATTTTTGTACAAGTTTCTTTGTACGATATTGCAGTGAGCTTGTGGTATATCTTGTTCGAGCGCAATTTTACCGATGTAGTTACGCCATGCTGCCCCTATACCATAAGCCCATTGTAATATTTTATTTTATGTGGAACTTGTGCTTTTATTTTTTAGAGAATAATTATTCCACATTTGGAGGAATATGATTTCATTAAAAAATAGAGCACAAACAAGTTTCTACGCTTCAACTTTCGAAGATATCACTCTTTATTTTGTGCATATACACATTTTATTGAATGAAATCTTCTATGTGGTAAAGCGGGTATTTGTAAAGCACTTCAACTTCTTTTTGAGGAAGAGAATTTTCTAGAACAAGTAATTCACTCTTCCTTTGAAAGTTAAAGTGTGCTCTTAACGAGGAATTTTTTTTTTACTTGCCACAGTAAAGGGCTTCTTGATTTTTGTTTCTTTGAAAAGTTGCACCTCTGAGGAAGACTTTTTCACGTTTTAACACTTGGAAGTTTTACTTCAATCTTGGTGAAACGTGTGCCTCCGAAGAGGTCTTTTCTGCTTGATTGTGCCTCCGGGAGGAGGTCTTTTCATTTCTGCCTCTGGGAAGAGGTCTTTCTGTCTTATTGTGCCTCTGGGAAGAGGTCTTTCTGTTTCTACCCCTTGGGAGAGGCTCTCTTTTTTTTTAGCATTTCATCTCCGGTGAAGTGAAACTCCGAAGAGCGGTTGTTACACTTCAACTCTTGGCGAAATGGGCCTCCGAAGAAGGCTTTTATTTTGGTTTACATTTCAACTCTGGTGAAGTGAAATTCCGAAGAGCGGTTGTAACACTTCAACTCCTGGTGAAATGGGCCTCCGAAGAGGGCTTCTATTTTGTTTTACATTTCACCTCTGGTGAAGTGAAATTCCGAAGAGCGGTTGTAACACTTCAACTCCTGGTGAAATGGGCCTCCGAAGAAGGCTTCTATTTTGTTTTACATTTCAACTTTGGTGAAGTGAAATTCCGAAGAGCGGTTGTAACACTTCAACTCCTGGTGAAATGGGCCTCCGAAGAGGGCTTTTATTTTGTTTTACATTTCAACTCTGGTGAAGTGAAATTCCGAAGAGCGGTTGTAACACTTCAACTCCTGGTGAAATGGGCCTACGAAGATTGCCTGGAAGTTACTCTCTCATGGTTGGAGGGTCATGACTCCTCCAATCTTTTTTGGTTGAGTAGAGAACTTTCTTTTTTACGGCATACGCTTCGTTAGGGGTCTTTATCCTCCGAAGAGTTGTGCTTCCGAAGAGGACTTTAGTTGTTCCTTGTCCACTTGCTTATGCCTTTTCAGTGATCCTCTATTTTTATTTTTACTTTTCAAGCTTGCACTCCCTTCTCTTACAAGTAGCTTGTTTAATCCAAAGAAGTGTACTTCATTGCTAGGCCAGTTCACGAGAACGGACATAAGCTTCTTAATTGGATGTTTGTTTGTTCAAACTTCTCAATTTATTAGCTAAAGCCCGTTTTTGGCGAAATCATTGACCGTTCAGTTGAAGCACTTCTTATCTAGGATTTAAGCTCAGGAATTTTGTGACTTGGAATTTGTTTGTTGAATGATAACAAGAATCACTTGGTCTTGTAATGTGCAAGTTTTGTTTTCGTTGCATGCAAAAATTTACATCGACATTTCAGTAATACATTTAATGTACTTTTCATATCGAAAATAAAGCAAACATGTAATAATAATAAGGAACACAAGATTTATAGTGGTTCGGCCAAGAATTTGGGCCTACATCCACTTTATAGTCTTTCATTATTCACTTGCATCGGTTTTACAATCGCTTTCAATTACAGGAATCATACATTCATAATTCTTTTTACAATATTTCAACAAAGCTATCAAGTAAAGTATGGACGCAAGTGATTGCTGTTCCAAGCTCTTGGAATTTGATCTCCTTCGACAGTAGTGAGTTTGAATGTGCCGTCAAGAAGCTTCTGACCTATGACATATGGTCCTTCCCAATTTGTCCCAAACACACCTGTCGCTGTCATAATTCTCTTTAGGACTAGATCTCCAATTTCAAAGCTGCGTTGGCGAACTTTGGAATTGAAATGTCTGGCTATCCTTTGCTGACGAGATGTGATTCTGAGCTCAGCCTCTTCTCTTCTTTCATCAAGGAGATCTAGTGCCTCAAGCTGTAGTTTTTCATTCTCCGCTTGATTGAAATGGATTCTTCTATGTGAAGGGACCTCTGTTTCTACCGGAATCATTGCCTCTGATCCGTACGCCAATGAAAACGGAGTATGCCCAGTCGCAGTTTTGTGGGTAGTTCTGTATGCCCATAGTGCTAGTGGTAGCTTATCGACCCAACCACCTTTCGCTTTTTCAAGCTGCTTCTTGATGGTTGACTTGATAATTTTATTTACTGCTTCCACCTGCCCGTTTGCCTGTGGATGAGCTACTGCTGAGAAGCTTTTTTGGATTTTGAATCGTTTGCAAAAATCTTGGAATTCTTCACTTTCGAACTGAGTACCATTGTCTGTAATTATTTTTTGAGGCACACCATATCTGCAAATGATACTTTTAGTCACAAAACTTATCATCTTTTTTGAGGTAATAGTGGCCAGTGGTTCAGCTTATGCCCACTTAGTAAAATAATCTACAGCAACAATGGCATATTTAATTCCAGATTTGGCAGTTGGTAACGGTCCTACAAGGTCTATCCCCCATACTGCAAACGGCCATGGACTGACCATCTGTGTGAGTTCAGTGGAAGGAGCTCTAGGAATTTTGGCGAATCTTTGGCATCTGTCACATTTTCGAGAATAGTCTACTGCATCTCGACTAATTTCTGGCCAAAAATATCTGTATCGGAGAATCTTTTTCGCTAAAGTTTGACCACTTAAATGATCATCACATTCTCCCCCATGCACTTCAGCTAGGATTGTTTTGGACTCTTCCCTGGATACACATCGAAGTAGCGGCATTGAGAATCCCCGTCTGTATAACTGGTCATCCTGGACTATATAGCGAGAGGCTTTCCTCGGTAGCTTCTTTCGTTCTTTTGAATTTTTCGATAAATAGCCATTGAGCAGATATTCTGTTATTGGAGTCATCCATGATTCTTGCTCTTGAGACACGCTCATGATCCGATCAATATCCATCTCATCAATGCTCGGAGCCGACAGGACCTCCATTGGAGTCAACCCCAGAAATTGAGCTTCGCCTGTGCTGGAGTACTTTGCGAGAGAATCTGCTTTCGTGTTTTCTTCTCGAGGAATATGACTTATCATGTAATGATCGAAATCACCCAGGAGTTCCAAAGCCTTTGACAAGTAGGCGGGCAGATTTTCCCCTTTCGCTTGGAATTCCTTCTTGACTTGGCATACAATAAGCTGAAAATCACTGAATATCTGTAATGCTCGGATGCTTAGTTCTTTAGCAATCCTTAGGCCAGCGATAAGGGCTTCGTATTCTGCTTCATTGTTTGTTGAAGGAAATTCCAATCTTAGTGCATAGCACAATGATCGACCTTCAGGGGTCTCAAGTACAACTCCGGCTCCGGAACAATAGTCGTTTCTCGCGCCATCGACATATAACTTCCATTGGATTGGGGAATCGTCGATCGTTTCGTCCTCACTGTTACCCTTATCTGTGAATTCTTCGATGAAATCCGCTAAAGCTTGTTCGTTGATTGCTTTTCGGGGATGATAAGTGATGTCATATTGACTGAGTTCAATATTCCACTTTAGAAGACGACACGAAGTTTCAGGGCGGAACAAGACTTGCTTTAAAGGTTGATCAGTGAGGACTCTGATAGGATGAGCTTGGAAATATTGCCTCAACTTCCTGGATGCAATCAGTAGGCAATAGGCGAGTTTTTCCAACTTAGAGTAATTCATCTCTGCCCCAGTGAGTCTTTTGCTGATATAGTAAACTGGATGTTGAATCCTCTTGTCTTCTCGTATCAGCGCTGCACTTAAGGCATGAGATGATACTGCCAAGTATATAAGAAGATCCTCGCCGTCACCAGGCCTAGAAAGTATTGGAGGCGTTTCCATATGGCGAATCAATTCATCAAAGGCTTTTTGGCATTCGGGAGTCCAATCGAAGTTTTTCTTTCCTTTCTTTAAGGCATCAAAGAATGGGATGCATTTATCTGTGGCTTTGGAAATGAACCGACTTAGGGCGGCGACTTTTCCATTGAGACTTTGCAGTTCCTTCTTCGTTCTAGGAGCTTTGACTTCCTTTAAAGCGGTAATTTGAGCTGGACTAGCCTCAATGCTCCTAGCGCTCACGATGAAACCTAAAAACTTTCCGGATTCCACTCCGAATGAACATTTTAAAGGGTTGAGCTTCATTCCGTACCTTCGGAGGACTGCGAACATGTCTGCTAAGTGTTCTATGTGATCCACTGCTTTCTTAGACTTCACTAACATCTCATCGACGTAGACTTCCATAGTCTTGCCCAATTGCGGTTTGAACATAGCATTAACAAGTCTTTGGTATGTTGCCCCTGCATTCTTTAGCCCGAAGGGCATAACTCTGTAGCAGTAAAGACCAACGTCGGTGATAAAGCTCGTGTCCTCCTGATTTGGCTCATGCATTATGATCTGGTTATATCCGGAGTAGGCATCCATAAAAGAAAACAATTCGTGTCCCGCTATTCCGTCTACCAGTTGATCGATCCTGGGTAATGGGAAGCAGTCTTTGGGGCAGGCCTTGTTTAGATCTGAAAAATCGATGCATACTCTCCATTTTCCGTTGGCTTTCTTAGCCAGCACTGGATTTGAAACCAAATTCGGATAGGTAGATTCTTTGATAAAATTATTCTCCATGAGCCGATCAACTTCTTCTTTTAACGCTACCGACCTTTCTGGACCTTGAGTTCTCCTTTTCTGCTTCACAGGTGTAAATTTTGGATCAATATTTAGAGCGTGTACTGCAACTTCTGGGGATATTCCACACATATCGGCATGAGTCCAAGCAAAAACATCCAAATTTGCCTTTAAAAAAGATATTAAGATATTCTGAATTGACACATTAAGTTGTGAACCCACATTCAACACCTTGTTTGGGTCCTTTGGGTCAACAGGTACTGGTATTGTTGTTTCCACTGGTACCACTCTATTCTCCCCTGCACTGACTTTTCTAGGATCCATCTCTTTCCATGCTCCGCTGTGCTCGCCAGTGCAAGGCCTGCCCTGTAATTGCTACAAGGCTGGCTCTTTGATGCGGACTGGGGCTGCCGCATCCTTTCCCATTTCTCTTTTCCTTGCCTCTCGCAGCTCTGTCAGATAACACTCCCGCACAGCATTTTGATCCCCTTTTATAACTCCCACTCCATTATCTGTGGGAAATTTAATGGTGAGGCACCATGGGGCCAGAACAGCTTTGAATGCAGCGAGAGTTGGACAGCCAAGGAAAGCATTATAAGCAAAAAATTCGTCGACAATCACAAAAGTTTGCTTGCGGACCACTTTTCTTTCTCCTTCTCCAAGTTCCACAAACAAATCAACGGTTCCTATAGGCTATTTTGGCTCCCCAGTGAAGCCAGCGATTTTCTGCGATGATGCTTGCACATCAGCCATAGGGATCTTCATTTGGTCGAATATTTTCTTGAAGAGGATATTGCAGGATGCGCCACAATCAATGAGAACTCTTCTGACAATAGCTGGCCCGATACCAGCCGAGATGACTAAGGGATCCAAGGTAGGAGCTTCAATACCTGCGGAATCCCTGGCTCTGAATACAATATCATCATTGAAAGTTTTTTGTTGCTTCAGGGGCATAGCACCTTCCAAAAAAATACGTCTTCCTCGGTCGGTATATACTTCAAAGCTCGGGTATACCTTTCCATCTCACCCCAGCTCCTGCCTGCTGGGTGAGGTCCTCCCGTAATGACATTGATGACAGGCCTTCCGGATTCATGCCCTGCAGTCTTCTCACTTGTCCTTAGTTGATGAGTAGGAGCTCGTTTCCCCTGACTAGTCGAAGCGGGATTGTTGCTATTCTTTTCCACAAATTGCTGCAGCTTGTTTTCCCTTATCAATTCTTCAATCAGAATTTTCAATTGGCGGCATTCATCGGTATCATGACCGGGTTGATTATGGAAGCGGCAAAACTTTCCGCTTTGTACAGCTTTTTTCCCGGTTCTCAAAACGGGAGGTTTAGGATAATCAACAGAATCTTTAGTGGCAAGGTAAATACGCACCGGCGTATCTGATAAAGGGGTATATTCCGATGGCTTGAAGGAACGAGGCTTCTTCAGATTTTTCTGTCTCTTCCCATCATTATTTTCCCTTTTCTGGCCTACAGATTCATTCTTGCGTGGGGCAACAACATTATCTTCATCTTTTTCCAATGCTGCCTTTACCGGTACAGGACGGCTTTTCAGACGTATGAACTCATCTGCTTTCTTGTAGAATTTTTCAAGGGAATTTGGTTCCTTCATGTTAAGCCATTTTCCAAATTCGCTCGACTTGTCGATGGCCCTCATCAGATAGGTCAAGATCATCCGTAGTTCTACATTGTCTACCTCGGCCAGCGCTATATTAAAGCGATTCAAGAAAGATCTGATAGTCTCACCTGGATTCTGCTCTAAACTTGACAACGACATAATATCTTTGGCTTTTGAAGCGTATAGTCTGAACTGCTCCTTGAATTTCCGGGTTAAGTCGGAAAACTGATCTATAGACCGGATTGGCAACTTGGTGAACCAAAGCAGAGCTACACCTTCCAGATATACAGGAAAATATCGGCACTTTATTTCATCAAAAGCTCTGGCACCTGTCATGTGCCAATCATACTTATACAAGAATTCGTTCGGATCACTTGTTCCTTTGTAAGCTGGGATAGTTGGAGGGACGAACTTCCTTGGGAACTCAGCCTTTAAGATTCTTTCGGTAAACGGGGTTTTACTTGGAGCGAAACCCCATTCCTTCTCATCTTCATTCTTTTGCATGCTTTCCTTCATGATTTGTCGAACCATTTCAGAAAGATATCCCTCATCATTTCGAGCTTTAGATCCACCAACTTCAGGAAATGTCCGCTCAAAGGGGCTAGCAGCCCTCTCAGGAATGTTTCTTTCTTCATCCTCATGAATGTTGCCAGCAAAGTTCCTTTCATTACCCGTTGGTTGACGGTTTACCCCAAGCAAGTCATTCAACTTATTCAAAATTAGGGCATTTTGGGCGTTCTGAGCTTCCAATTGTGCACTTTGGGCATTTATCTGCTGGTTCAGCCCTAAGATTACAGCATCCAACTCCGCTTTTGTAACTCCAAGAGGTGGAGTGGCTTAATTAAGTACTGGGGAAGCGGAGGTTCCCTCTTGAACATTTCCAAATCTAACAGATCTACTCCTTCTCCCCGGAGCCATGATTTCAGATAAACTTCTAGTCTTCAAAGATGTTACTTCAACAAACTTCCGTGGAGCAATGATGACGATTTGCCTGAATTCAGTTCTCAGTGAAAGCACCAAAAATGTTAACGCTAAAATTTGAACGCTAACACCCCGGTGTATGAAGCGTATTTGTGAATGCTCCACCCGATGATTCGGGAGCAGAGTATAAGCAGAAAATCACAGAAAAAGCAGTGAATAACAACGATTTTATAGTGGTTCGGCTCAAGGCAAGCCTACGTCCACTTTAATTCTCTTTATTGCTAAACCGATTACGACTTTACAACAATCCTCAATTACAATTATGACGAGACAAACAACTAGAACTTTGGTAGAGAAGAATTCTTCGAATCCATGTAGATTGCGTTAGATTTTCCCTTGAAGTTAGTTGAAATGTCTTTCGAACTTGAAGTGTCGGGTGAGTTGAGAATTCAGTAGAGTATTGGCACTTGAAATGATTGGCCAAAAGGTCCCCTGTATATTGGAGCACATGCCATATTTATAGAGTTTCCTGGACTAAGCCGTGTGCGACTTATAAAACTTTACGGGTTAGCATAACTCGGCTGTGACTTAAGGTAAGTCTTCACGAGGTAGAGGATCCCACGGGGTAGCTTGACTCGTTTGCAACTTAGGGTAAGCATTCGCGAGTTAACGTGTTATAGGGACACGGGTTACGACTTAACAGGTCGTGAACGACTTAAAAACAGTAAGTCATTTGGTGATTGTTTCGGATTGATTTAAGCCACTCGGACCTCTCATTAGTTAAGTCGTTCATTTCCTAACACGTGAGCCTGTTAGCTCGCTAACCCGCCCGCTTGCTTACTAACTCGCTAACTCGCTAACTCGTTAGCTTGCTTACTAACTCACTAACTCGTTAACTCGCTAACTCGTTAGCTTGCTTACTAACTCATTAACTCGTTAGCCAGCTGGCTTACTAACTCGCTAAGTGCCTTAACCCGCTAAGTCGTTGATCCACCAAGTTGTTACAAACCCCGAGTTGTTGAGTCGTTCCATTCTTCTAAGTCGCCTCTAACCTTAACTCACGAGCTAATTGAGTCGTAACCAGTTGAGTCGGTCCATTCCTCAAGTCGCGAGGTTTCTTGAGTCGTTAGGAATTTTAAGTTGATGAGTCGCTTGGTCTCTTGGCCTACTAAGTCGCATAACTCTTAAGTCGTGAATCACAACAGGGTTAACAAAGGAAATGTTTTAAATAAAGTTTAATCTGAATATTTATACTTGATGACTGATGAATAATTACTTAATGAAATTAATGGAAGTGTAATTACTTAATGAAGTAATGAATGGTAATTACTGGAAGTAATTAAAGCATGGTTGATAAAGGTCATTAACTAGGAATATTTAATAATTAATTAATGTGATTAATTTTTAATAATTAATTAGATTAATTAATTAAATCAGTTGTGAATTGTTTTAACAGTTTTCCATCCAAGCAGATTCTAATTTTTATAATCCTTTTTTATTATTTTCTTAATTCCTTTTTACAACCCAATTTAATTTCTTTATAATTAAAACTCCAAATTTCTTTATAACTTAACATTCTGGGCTTATAGTTTATCACACAATTTCACAATACAATTTAATCCCAAATTTATCAATCACAATATATAACAGGCATCATCATCAATTATAAAAATAATTACTACATTGCGAGGAATCCAGTTGGATCCCTCCAACCTGTTTTTCCTGCATCCACAAATATTAGCACAACACTATAAATATATCAATCCAGGCTGATATAAATAAACATTTCAACCAATCACACAGATATTTAAACATTAACTATTTAAATCAGCTAACATTCCAGATGTGAGTGAGATTAACTCACCTTGAGTTTCGGCGAGCGTTTGAAATTCAAATTAAACCGAACAACGTTCGATTTAACCCAAATTTCTACTTGCCCGGAATGAATCCAGATCTGCACCATCACGTAGTGCTCGTCTCTGCGATCCCGGCGTTTTCCAGTTTCGTTGGAATCTGATTGAATAATTTAAAGGTAAATAAGTGATTAAACAGAGTTAAGAGATTAACTCTCAAGTAATTAAGTAACTGATGGATAATTAAGTTCTATAAGTTAATTATTAAGGTTATTAATTAATAATTAGGAGTAATTAACTAAGTACTTAAGATATAATTATTAATTAAGAGTTGATTATTAATTAAATAATTTGTAATGGAATAAGTAATGAATTATTAACCATTGATTAATCTAACAGGATTAAGAGGTTAATCCTCAAGTAATTAATTTAATTACTTAAATACGATTAAAAGTAAATTACTCAAGGATGATTAATCAAATTGAATAATTGAGTGATGATAAATTAATTGATTGGTAATCAATTAATAGTGATATAAGCAATAAAATGGTTAAGTAATTAATTTAATTCACTTTAAATTAATTAGAGATGTAGGTACTTAATTTAATTCATTTTAAATTAGTTATAGCTGATGTGATTGCTTATATATTGATTGATGATATTGTTTACCCTGAATGGTTTGAGATCTCAATATGAGATTAATGATGCTATGTATGCTTTGTTTTAAATATGATGATAATATGAATTATCTGTTATGATAATATGCATTATCTGTTTGAAGTGATAATATTGGTTATCTGTTTATGTTGATGTTGACTATCTATTATGATATTGTGAATTATCTATCTGTGTGTATGTTGAATTATTTTGAATTAAAATGTTAAGACTAAATAGACAACTTGGCCTTAAAAGACACGTTTTGGATTTCGATGAGACCGGGATCGGGATTCCTTACTTGGAACATCCGAAAACCACATCGATTCCAAAATAACTATAGGTCGTGAATCTGAAGTGAAGATGAAGACTCAGAGTGCAAGGGTTATCGTCGTTAACTCTGAGGGTGATTCCAAAATGAGTGTAACGAGATAATGCCTTCGGTTTCGTTCGAACCCGGAACGAACTTGTATGGATTGAATGCTTTCAACACATCGTCAGGCGGACGATGAGCATTCTAAGAAATGTGTTCTCTAAAGGTAATCGTAGCCTCAAGCCTCATCAACCGGGAATGGCTAAAACAGGGGAGGTGCAGCAAGGTTAGGTGGGTCATGCCCAAGCAGGACAAGATTTTCCCCTGTCTAGATGTCCCTTTTTATTCGGCTATGATGGTGATTTGTCAGGATTGGGTGCGACGACTAGGGTTCTCTTACGGTCGATATTCAGTGAGTAATTTTTATTTCAGCTCGTTTTGTTCTAAGCCTTTACCTTAAGTATAATTATGATCGAGTAATTTATGAAATAAGTTAAAGATTAATTAAGTAATTGATTTGCAATTATTGATTGAGTAATTTGTAATTAGTGATTTACAAATGGATAATTAGGTTTTATAAATTAACAGTGAAGGTTAATAATAAATAGTTAGGGAGTAATGAAAAAAAATTTACTTGGAAAAGAAATAAATTAATAATCACTGGATGTAATTAATTGGATGAAGTGGATTGCAAATTGTAGGGTGCAAAAATTGATTTTTATGGAATTTAAATGGTTAAATTAAAAAATTTAGTTGAGTGAATGTATTGATTTGGTATGCTCTGTGATTGATGATCAGGTGATTAGGATTTTGGATGGTTCTCGAGTCAGTTTTTGTCTAACTCGAAGTACTGGAAATTTTAAGTTGGCTCAAACTTAAAATATAAGTAAGAAAATGTTTCCGTTATAAAAGTTGCTAAAAGGCTTAATGCTTTGCGATACATTAAATTAGTAGAGTAATTAAAACAATTTGGGATTATTTAACTTAGGAATTAACGAGTTGAATAAATAATAAATCAAATGGTAAGTTAATTATCTAAGTATAAGTAATTCAGAATAATCATTTGATGGTGAGATAAACAATTACTTCATGTGAATAAATAATATATAATTACTTCGTGAAATTAATCAAGAGATTAATTGAGATTGTTAAGTAAGAAGTAATTAATTTATAAATAAAGTAAAGTGAAAGATAGTTAATTACAATTTGGAATTAATTGGAAATGATTAATATTATGTTTAATTAATGAAATTAAATTATGATTAGAATAAATTAAAATAAATTAGGAAATCCTTAATTCATAAAATTGATTATGTAATTAACGATTGATTAATTAATCAGTAATATGTGACTTATGAGAAGTAAATTAATATAAGTAATTATGGATTAATGAAAAAAAATAAAAAAATAAATAATTAATTCGTGAAGTAATTAAGATTTCTTATTGATCTTGGTTAAGCAAAATTAATATTGTGAAGGTAATTAAGGATAATTACTTGAATGTAACTGAAAAATAATTAATTCAGGGCGATTAATTAAGATGAATAGTGAAGGGCTGACTAATTAATTGATTTGGAATTAATTAATATTGAATGAAGGAATCTAAGTGATTTAAGTTTGAAATTCAATTAGAATCAATTGAATTGATTTGTATGAGATTAAGCTTTGCTTATGAATGAGTAAATGGTATTGGATGTTTTGGATGAGTGGATATCTCTGGTATGGAATTTTGGGTATTTCATTTGAATATCTGGGGTTAGAATAACATGTGTGTCGAAGAAACCAGATTCGGGTATTGGGAAATACTCGAAACCACTTCGACTTTTATAAATTGATTAGAGAAATCAATAGGGTTAAATATAACTGGATTGGCTTATCTAAGTCTGGTACTTAGAAATTGAGATGTGAAATAAGGTTGCTTATAGCAAATTGTGAATTGATTAAATTGATATATGTTACCCGGGTTTATATAAATTGTTGTTTGGTATTCCATGTTAGTTGGGTTTACTCACGCTTGTTTCTAGCCTGACCCGGGTGTTACTTTGATGTAATGCTCGGGTCAGAACGAGTATTACAGATTTTCAGGTAGGACGTTCTAGAGTTCAGGAGGCGAGCTGGATGGCGAGAACGTATAAAGCACTTCCGCTGTATTTATTTTATTGTTATCTGAGACATGATAATTGTATATATATTAAGTGACTGTATAAATGTGAACTCTGATGTATATTAAATGTAATGGACAGATAGTATCCTTTTTGTAAACTGTATTTATTTATTATTATATTTTATCAGCTGCGATTGTGAGATGTTCGGTGTTTCTGTTCTTCTTCTTCTATCTCTTTCTTCTTTTTCTTAACTATCTGGAATTTTCTGGTTAGAAAATTTTGGGTCGTTACATTTTCTCAACCAGTCCATCCTTGTTCTCATAGAAATTCAGTCATGCGTTGATCAAGGTAGGACTGAAAATCTATAAGTACTTGGCAAACTCGTTTTCAACATAGACTGTTGGCTCTCAGCGGCACACACGACTTCGCTATGTCTGATTTTTTTTTTTTTTGGGAATTTGGGAGCCCGTAGAGGCCTTTTGTAGTAGTACCAAGCTATCCGCGCAAAGGAGACACTGGCAAAAAATTTCGGGAATTTAGAGAGTTAGAAAATTTTTGAGAAATTTTGATAATTCAAAATTTGGTTTTAAATTGAAATTTAATTGATTGAGCAGAAGATTATTGATTGAATCTATAGAAGGTTTTGGGAAAGTTGAATAAGGTGTTAGTGGACCTTTAATAAAAGATAAGTGGTAGGATGTTGAATTGTGAATTTTGGAAAAGATAAACGGGTATTGGTCAATTCTTCCTAATTAGTAATTTCGGGGACGAAATTCTTTTAAGGAGGGAGGAATGTGATGACCCGGAATTTCTAGCAGTTTAAATTTGAATAGTTAATTGGTTTTAAATATTTAAAATTTAATTTTAATTTGAATTTAAGATACCAATATTTACTTGATAATAAAATCATTGAATTGTATAGCTTAAATATTGAATTTTATAATTGGAATTGGGTAAATTGTTGAATCTGAGATTCTGAGCCTGTTTCGAATAATTTGAAGGCTTATAAAATCTATAATGAGGATACTGAAGATAATAAAATGGTTGAAATTTAATTTAAAGGTAATTTGTTCAAATTTTAATAATATATCGTTTAAATTGAACTTAAAAATAGCCTTCCGAGGCACAGTCTCGGAATTCGACCAAAACCAGTTCCATTGGATCCGTAATAGTTAGTTATTATCGGATTTCAATTTTCGTAGAAATCGGAGTTGTCGTTTGACCCTGTCAGCTCAAAACGCTTAGAATTATTTTAATCGATTTAATTTAAATTTGATCGTTTTCTTCTGTAACTCGCACATACGATCGAATTAGCTTGCGAAACCTGTTCCATTGTGTTCAGAATGCGGGTAAAACCTTATAAACATCTGACGGCATGTCTGATTCGGGATTCGAAATTTCACGTTATGCTTAACGAGACGTTTTGAAAGTGTCTATAATATAATAAAATTTTAAGTCAACAACTTAGAGATATTTTTGTTAATCAACAAGCTTATCCTCGAAGCCACCGTAAGAAATATCTTCTCGCTTTCTGAGATATATATATATATATATATATATATATATATATATATATATGAAACCGAAATCAAATGAAAACCACAGAAAAATTAAATTACGTTGAAAGGGCGTCCATCCTTTTGGAAGCAGGCGATTCAAGCTCTTACCCTATCACGTTTCTATCTCTTCATTAAAAACGCAGGCCTCTCTAACCTTCCTTTCCCTCATTTTTCAATTCCAATTCGATTTCCCTTTCTCACCTCTTTCCATTCGATTTCAACGCAAATACCCAAACACCCATGTATGCGAAGCTCCTCTTCAAACCTTCGCCGCAAATCCTTTTCGTCCTTCCGTAGACACCAGAGCCACCGTGGTCTGGAAGCGAACGTGTTCGTGAAATCTAACTCGAGGGGGGGGCTGCTGAGGGTGGAGCGACACGCGACAGTGGCGAGGACGTACGCGTGAAGCCAGGTCAACAAATTCGTGCGATTTCAACTCGCGGCGTGTTGTTCTCGAGCTCGCGAGGCCAGGCCGATTCAGGGAGCACGTCTTGGAGGCGCGGTGATGGTGGCCGTCATATTTAGCAGTGGCAAAAGGAGGTCAAGGTGATGGGTGTGTCAGCTCTCGTCGGTATAATTGGGGATTTTGGGTGGTTTCGAATTTAGGTGAGTATACTCTCACAGTTTGTTTTTATCTCTATACAACTATATGATTCATTTCATTTCAAATTGCCTCAAATTGCATGCCCTGCTTCTTTGTTGATAGGCACTAATTCTTTTGTACACAAGAATTTGACATGTGAGTTCTCCCTGAGTCGGGTTCTTAAAGGCAGATTATTTTAGAGATAGATTATTGACCTTTTCTAAAAAAAATTAATTAATTCAATTAATTAATGATTTGGGTTATTTAATTTAGTAATTATAGGTTTGAATAAATAAATAAATTAAGTTGTAGGTTAATTAACTAAGTATACGTATTTCAGAATAATCATTTGATGGTGTGATAAATAATTATATAATGTAATTAATAAAATATAATTACTTTGTGAAATCAACCAAGCGATAAATTAAGATAGTTAATTAAGGAGTAATTAATTTATGAATGAAGTAAATAAAAGATAGTTAATTATAGTTTGGGATTAATCGAAAATGATTAACACTATGGTTTAATTATTGTAATTAAATTTGATTAGGATAAATTAAAATGTAATTGGAAATCCTTAATTTATATAATTAATAATATAAGCAAAAATTAATTACTTAAGATGGATTAACCCATAATAAGTGGCTTATGAGTAATTAAGGATAAGTGAAATTAATATAATTAATTAATTAATGAGGTAATTAAAGGTTTCTTACCGATTTCGGTTAAGAAGAATTAATATCGTGAAATTAATTAAAGTTAATAACTTGAATGAAAATTGAAGATAATTAATTCAGGGTGATTAATTAAGATGAATAATGAAGGAATGATTGATTAATTGATTTGGAATTAATTAATGAAGAGATCTAAGTGATTGAGGTTTGAAATTCCGTAGAATCAATTGAATTTATTTGTATGTGATTAAGTTTTGCATATGAATGATTGAATGACATTGGATGTTTAGAACGGGTTGATCTCTCTGATGTGAAATGTTGTATATTTCATTTGGATAACTTGGGTTAGAATGATAGGGGACTCGAAGAGACCGGGGTCGGGTATAGGGAAATATCTGAAACCACTTCGAATTATTTTATAAGTTGTTTTGAAAAATCAATGGGCTGAAAGGAAATGATGTAAGTGAATCGGATTATTTTATCCGGTTTGGTGCTTAGAAATTTATATGTGAAATAAGTGTTGTCTATAGAAAATTGTGAATTGGTTAAATTAATATAAGTTACCCGGGTTTATATAAGTTGTTTGCTTGATATTCCTCGTTAGTTGGGTTACTCACGCTGGTTTCCAGCCTGACCCAGGTGTTACTTTGGTGTAATGCTCGGGTCATACCGAGTATTACAGATTTTCAGGTAGGACGTTCTGGAGTTCAGGAGGCGAGCTGGATGGCGAGAACGTATAGAGCACTTCCGCTGTATTTATTTCATTGTTATCTGAGACATGATAATTGTATATATATATATATATATATATATATATATATATATATATATATATTCAGTGACTGTATAAATGTGAAACTCTGATGTATATTAAATGTAATGGATAGATAGTATTCTTTTTGTAAACTGTTATTATTATTGATTATTATATTTTATCCGCTGCGAATGTGAGATGTTTGGGGTTTCTGTTCTTCTTCTTCTATCTCTTTCTTCTTTTTCATAACTATCTGGAATTTTCGGATTCGAAAATTTCGGGACGTTACATTTGGTATCAGAGCTAGCCGCTGAGAGCCAACAGTCTGTGTTTGATTTTATATCGGTAGACTGCGACCTATGGTATAACATAGCGGAAGTCATGTGTGCCGCTGAGAGCCAACAGTCTGTGTTTGATTTTATATCGGTAGACTGCGACCTATGGTATAACATAGCGGAAGTCGTGTGTGCCACTGAGAGCCACCAGTCTGTGTTTGATTTTATATTGGCAGACTGCGACCTATGTAGGAGTGGAGAAGTTTCATTTCGATAGCGAAAATCAAAGGCCGCGGAGAGCCTGCAGTTGCATGGACTTTTGCTGCGATGGCAATATAACCCTGGATGCAACAGTGATTTGTTGTGTGGGATCCATGGCGTAATTGAGAGGCCGCAGAGAGCCTACAGTTACATGGACTTTTGTTGTGACTGCAACGTAACCCTGGTATGTAACTGTGACCATGGATGGGGGTGATGATTTTCAGAGCATTGTCACCAAAGATATTTCTTCTATTTTCAACAAAACTGTTTTCTATATTTTTAATGAAATTATTTTTCAAGTATTTTCACTGGGTGTTGACAACGGGTTTACCAAGTACTTATAGATTTTCAGTTCTACGCCTGATCAACGTATGACTGAATTTCTGTGAGAACAAGGATGGACTATTTGAGACATCGAGTTATAAGAAATATTTTATAAAAGCTATTTTAATAATATTATGAGATTTTAAAGGTATTTCTAAATTTTTTAAAATGAAAGAGTTGGAATTTGGAAAAAAAGAGAGGGGGAAACTCCAAACTGGAATTATAAAAATAAATTTGAACTCAGGAAAAATTTAATGAAGTAATTTTCTTTGTAATAAAAGTTGGAAGTAAGTTAATAAATAATTATTTGATAAATTATGTTAATAATATTTAACCTTGGTAAATTAATGGATTGTAAATGAATAATGGAGTTTGGAAATGAATTAAAATTGTAAATAGAATTCGAGTTAGATTTGATAATGAATTAAATAGGAGGGGATGTTGTAAAATAAAAATAAAATAGAGTTGGATTGGAAAAAATGTAGTGGTTTGAATTACAAATAAAATTCAAAAGTGATTGAATAATATTTAATGGAAGTTGCAAGTAAATTGGATATATGAGAAGTGTTGTCGAATGAAATGGAAGTGATTATGATAGAAATGGTTTGAGTTGCAAAACATAACCCAAGTAAATAGAAATAAATTGAGAATAGCCTTGTATTAATAAAATAATTTCGATAATGAATTAAGTAATTGAATTAAAAATTAAAATGGGTTAATTGAGTTAAATGATAAATGGATGAAGTCTGGTAAAATAAAAACTAAATCAAAAGTGTGATTGGAATTGGACTCTTAGACTGAACTTGAATTTGGTGGTATATTAATTTGAAGAATAAATGAGTTAAATATGTGCTTGTATATTATTTTTGATAAATTGAGAAGGTGAATTTAAAATTAAAATTTAAAGGGATGGGCTAATTGAATTTAATGGAAGTTGAATAAAATGGGGATCAAATAGAAGTAAACTTAAGATTAAAATTTATGGAAGCTTAGCTTCGAATAAGAGTGAAAGCCCATTAAATAAAAACTTGGATTAAATTAATTTGAAATGGTTATTAATTTATAAGTTTGAATGTGTTAAGCTTAATAAATGGTTTTGAATGAATCCAATGTGGGGATGGGATAAAATGCAAGGAATGGTTGATTAATAAATTAGAAATGAAATGAAATTAAATTCAGAATGAGTTGAAATTAATTTGAAATAGTTATAAACTAAAATACATACTTTATTAACCGAATATTGTCCAGATTGCATAACAATAATTGTTGTTTGGCGTAAACCAAAGTAATTAAAATACTATGAGTTGATAAAGATTTAATGAAATTTAATTTGAATCATTTGAAGAGAATATGAGCTTGTTTGGCTTAAAAATCAATTAAATATAAGAAATTGAGTTGGAAACCATTAAAAATTGAATGAAATGACTTATGAATTGGTTAGAAGCAATTGAATTAGCTTTAAA
Source organism: Allium cepa (assembly GCA_030765085.1). Taxonomy (NCBI): domain Eukaryota; kingdom Viridiplantae; phylum Streptophyta; class Magnoliopsida; order Asparagales; family Amaryllidaceae; genus Allium; species Allium cepa. Next base: position 696,664,211 of record CM060937.1, on the reverse strand, counting down.
GTTATATAAACCGCTTATGGGAAGCGTTTGGTTTTGTTGCTTTTGAAATGCTTGTGTTTAGCCATTAAAAGTAGGTGAGATGTTAATAAATTCTCTATATATGGAACTTACATATTTAAATTTGAGTAAGTACAGGTACCTGAAGACGGTTTGGTTGGTTTGGATTGCGCTAATTGCTTAAATTAATAAGCTGCTTGCTTAAAATGCTTAATAAGGTACGCCTACGCAGTAAAAATAGGAAATATGAACTGTTTTTGCTTTTTCCGACCGGTTATATCTCTTGTCAAATTGCAAAAGCTCCCCCGTACAAAGGAGACTCTGCCAAAATTTTCTAAAAATTTTGGGAGTTGGAATTATTTTGAAATTTTGGTTAGCGACAAAACGATTACAAATTGGAAACTTAAAGTAAACTAGTAAATGAAAGATAAAACTCAATATTAAAAATCGCAAATAAATTGAATTCATATAAAACGGTGAAACTAATTTAAATTGGAATAGATATGAAACTTATGTAGGAGAATGTATAAAAATGATTTGTAAAACTTCAATTGGATATTATTGCTACGTAAGTTATGCAGGTATTTTAAAGGGAAAAGAAAATTGGATTTGATTCCAAAAAGACAAATGGGAATTGCCCGACAAAGAGGTACGTATTTAAATTTCTGTATGAAAGTGGATTGGGTTTTTGATGCAGCCACTTGGCTTTTGTTTTCTTTATGGTATTTGGGAGCCCGTAGAGGCCTTTTGTAGTAGTACCGAGCTAGCCGCGCAAAGGAGACGCTGGCAAAAAAATTCGGAAATTTAGGGAGTTAGAAAAATTTTGAGAAAATTTTGGGAATTCAAAATTTGGTTTTAAATTGAAATTTAAACGATTGGGTAAAAAAAAAGATTGTTGGAAACCATGGAAGGTTTTGGAAGTTAGTTGAAGTAATATTGAATCTTTAATAAAAGATATTGTGCAAGTTGATAAACCTGTTGGTTTTGGAGAGAAGGTAAAAGGGATTGGTCCATTCTTCCTAACTAGTAATTTCGGGGACGAAATTCTTTTAATGGGGGAGGAATGTGACGACCCGGAAATTTTAACAATTTAACATGGAATAATAAATTGATTTTAAACATTTAAAGTTAATTTTCAACTTGAATTCCGAATATTAAAATTTTCTTGATAATTAAATTTATTAAATTGTATGATTCTGAATTGGGTAAATTGTTGAATTTGGAGTTTTAAGCCTGTTAAAAATAATGTGAAGGCTTATAAAATTTATAATGATAATACTGAATGTAGAAAAGGTGTTATAATCGAATTTGGAAGTGTTTTGTTCCGTTTTGAAAATATATCGTTTAAATCGATATTTAAAAATAGCCTTCCGAGGCGCACTCTCGGAATTCGACGAAACTAGTTCCATTGGATCCGTAATAGTTAGTTATTATCGGATTTCAATTTTCGTAGCAATCGGAGTTGTCGTGTGACCCCGGCAGCTCAAAACGCTTAGAACTATTTTAATCGATTTAATTTAGAGTTGATCGTTTTCTTCCGTAACTCGCGTATATGATTGAATTAGCTTTCGAAACACGTTCTATGGTGTTCGGAACGCGGGTAAAACCTTATTATTACCTAGCGACATTCATTAAGAAGAGTTCAAAAGTTTAATTGGCGAATAACGGGACGTATTGAAGTTTTATATTACAATTCAATTTAATGTAAATTAGCAAGATATTTTCATCTTCCATGTCGTTCTCAGCAAGCCATCTCAAACCTATATCTTCCCCGTCCCTCTCTCTTATCATAGTAGAATATCGAACTCTCTTATATTTATTAAAAAAAAAAGGAAATGGGGGCAACGGAATCAAATAGTTCGCATCAACTTTATATCTACTCGAATTTTGCAGCTCAAATTCGTGTTCTTCCTTCTGTACAAATTAAATCCACGATTTCATTTATAATGTAGATCCCATTTCCTTTCTCCCCTTAAACAAATCCCAGACCTAATTCGATGTAAACGAAAAAAAGAAGTGGCGGACGCAAAATCGTGCAAGGAAAAAGGAAATCGCGAGCGGGGGTCGCGAACGAGCATGTGGAAGTCATGATGGCAAGGAGGTCGTGTTCGTAAGGGGGCGACCTAGGGCGAATCGCGTCTTCGAGATTGGGGATTATCGAGGGTCGAGGTCGTTCGATCGATACGTGGTGATTGTCGCGAGGTGATTCGAGCTTTGGAGGGGGACGCGACGCTTGGTACGGCGAGGGGGCGAGGTGAAGGTCAAGATGGCGTTCGGTAGGCGATGGCACGATTTAGGGCAGTTTCGGCAGAGGTATTTGTTTTTATTCTCTCAATTAAATTTAATTTAAATTTATACATGTTGCATAATATAGCAGAAAAGGTTATTTACAGTAAAGGAAATGATTTTATGTAAATCAAGGAATAATGTAATAAGCTTATGTAAATCAGAAAATATAGGGATTTTAGACATTGAAATATCTTTATAAAGTTAGTTTAAAAATTTAATTTTTAGATAAATTCAAATTTAGTTTAAATTAGATAAATAAATGGAAATTTATTTTCTGATCTATTGGGAATCTTAATAAACTGTAAATGGTCATACAAGGTTTAAAATCAAGGGATCAAGCCAGTTTGGAATGGATTGCAAACAGTAATTCAAAGGTGAGTAAATCTCACTCAGCTGTGTTTTATTTGAATTTTAATGGCTAATTTAAATAATTGATGGAATGATTGAATTGATTTGATATGCACTGTGAACTAATGATCGGGTGATTTTGGTTTTGGATGATTCGTGAATTGATTGTTGTTTGACTCGAAATATTTGGGTTTTAAATAGTTTTAAACTCTAGTCATTGAATTTAGTAATCAAAGGGTCGAATTAATTAATTTATTAATTTTTAACTTAATTAATCAAATGTAAGTAATTCAGAATAATTGTTGGATAGTTTGTTAAGTAATTACTAAATGTAATTAATAAAAATATAAGCACTTTGCGGAATTGATCAAGAGATTGATTAAGATGACTAATAAAAGAGTAATTGATTTATTTAATAAAATAAAATAAAAACTAAAAGATAGTATTTATAGTTTCGGGATTAATCGAAAAGATTATACGGTGGTTTGAAGTAAGATAATTGAATTTGAGTAGGATAAATTAAAATATAATTGGAAATCCTTAATTTATATAATCAATAATAAGGGACTTGTGAGAAATTAAGTAATACAAGTAATTAAGGATTCATGTAACTAATATAGTAAATTAAATTATGAATAACTAAGATTACTTATTAATTTTGGTTAAGGATAATTAATGTCGTGAAATTAATTAAAGATAATTACTTGAACGAAAATTGAAAGATAATTAATCCAAGGTGATTAATTAAAATGAATGGATATGGAAGAGTTGATTAATTAATTGGTTTGGAAATAAATTAATGAAGAAATCTAAGCAATTGAGATTTGGAATTCAATTAGAATAAATTAAATTATATTTGTTTGTGGTTAAGCTTTGCTTATGGGTGATTGAATAGTATTGGATGTTTTGAATGGGTGATTTCTCTGATAAGAAATATTGTGTATTTAGAATGGATAACTTGGGATAGGATGACGTGAGACTCGAGGAAGTCGAGATCGGGTATTGGGAAATGCCCGAAATCACTTCAATTTTCGTATAATTTGATATGAGAAATGGATAGGTTGGAATGAAAGGATTTAAAGGAATTGGATTATTAAATCTAAATGTTGGCACTTAGAAAACTTATTCAAAATAAGTGAGGTCTATATCAAATTGTGACTTTGTAAATTGATTTGAGTACCCCGGGTTTATACAAGTTATTTGCTTTGGTATTCCATGTTAGTTGGGTTTACTCACGCTGGTTTCCAGCCTGACCCGGGTGTTACTTTGATGTAATGCTCGGGTCAGACCGAGTATTACAGATTTTCAGGTAGGTACTTTCTGGAGCTCAGGAGGCGAGCTGGATGGCGGGAGCGTATAGAGTATTTCCGCTGTATTTATATTATAGTTAATCTGAGTCATGATAATTTTATGTATTCAGTGACTGTATATTTGTGAAACTCTGATGGTATTAAAGTTTAATCGACAGATATAATATTCTTTTGAAAGCTATTATTATTTATTATTATATTTTATCTGCTGTGAATGTGAGTTGTTGATGTTTCTGTTCTTCTTCTTTTATCTCTTTCTTCTTTATCATAACCATCTGGAATTTTCGGGTTCGAAAATTCCGGGTCGTTACATTATATGTATTTATGCTTTATAACCAATTTAAATGGATTTTAATTACTTTGGTTTACGCCAAACAACAATTATTGTTATGCAATCTCGACGATATTCGCTTGATAGAGTATCTATTTTAGTTTATAACTACTTCAAATTAATTTCAACTCATTCTGAATTTAATTCCATTTCATCCAATTAATTACATCCAGTGATTATTAATTTATTTCTTTTCCAAGTAATTTTTTTTCATTACTCCATAATTACTTATATTAATTTACTTCTCATAAGTCACATGTTACTGATTAATTAATCAATCCTTAATTACATAGTCAAAAATACATACCATATGAATATTTAAAAATAAGATTACTTAATAAAATATACAACTAGATTTACGCTTTTAAAACAAATACTAAATCACTCTTTAAATAATTTGTTGCTATAATAGATTAAAAGAAAATACTTACTTTAGAAATTAAATATTTGAAACAATAAATTTTACAAAACTTGCTTTCTATAAAAAAACATCTTTAATCTATCAAATTAATTTTTAAAGATTTACTTTTTAAAACATGTATTTGGCTATCCAGAGAAAATCCCAACTCCAATCACCTAAATCAATTTCCCCAAATTGATTTCCAATTTATTTTATTTGAAATAAATTTCTTTAATTACCTAATTCACTTCAAAATTCATTAAGTATATACTTAATTATTGTTGTTATTATTATTATTATTTTCCACTTGATTTTAAAACTTTTAACTGAAATATACAATTTCCAGATTTTTCCCAACTTTTCCCTTTATTCTCCCAATAATTTAAATCTTAGTTTTTAAATAAATGTTTTGTTCTTTAAATAATAACACTGAATTTTAAAATTCATCAACTTCCTGTTTATTCAAATTTCTCTTTTCATCCTCAAGATTCACTTATTAGAATTTTAAAGTTACTTTATTTCTTTTCCAAGTCATTCTTAAATTTATTCTATAATTATTTTACTTGCAATTTCACTTCTTTCATTTTCATTCAAAAAAAAATCACATTTATATTTTTGGTAATTCATTATTCTCAATTATATCATCCAAACCATAGCATTCAATACTTCCACTTAATGCATCATAGAATATCCAGTAACCAGAGCAGAGAATATTAAATAATTTAAATAAAAGTTGAGGGGTCCAGTTGGATCCCTCCAACCTGTTTTCCCTGCATCCACAGACATTAGCATCATATAATATACCAATTTCAAATTTACTAAACTATACCACATCAATCAATTCAACCATATAATCAATTATTTAAATTTAATCATTTTAAATTTAAATTTTAAACTGAGTGAGATTAACTCACCTTTGATTCTTTTGTCGCAATCCATCCTATCTCAACTTGTTTTTCCACGATTTTTAACCTTGAATAAACAATTTATATGATTCTGATTAGTATTCAAAATAATCGAACAATCGCTTATTATTAAATTATTTAACTTACTAACAACCTTATTCAAACTGATAAATTCCCTTTTAATGAAATTGAATTGGTTACCAGTTTAATTTTAATAAAATAATTTAAGTCCGAGTTAATAAGGTTAAGTAACATCGAATTTAGGTGTTAGAAACAATTAACTACTCGAACAGAAAAAAATTCTACATCCTAACAGTTTATTAACTAATTATAAGTTATATATATCTCTCAAAAGCCTTAACCTGTTTTCAATTCTGTTTACAAGCGTTACAATTAACATGAATTTCATCTCCTTCTTAAATTATCAAAGGATGGAATGTTAAATCTATAACTAAAATAGATCTGATCGATATTATAAATTTTATACCTGCTGTAATCCCTACTTGCGCTCGTCCTCGCACTGTAGCCCAAATTCGAGCTCGAGCCCCGAAGTCCAAAACGCCTAAAACCTAGCTTCCCAGCCCTACGAACCTGCGGCCATCCCAAAAACCTCTTCTGCTTCCTTCTCAGCCATAGCCGCATCACCGATAATCGATGCAAACTCCTTCACCAACGAAGCACCCTCCACCGACCGCCGCTTCACAAATGAACGCTCACCCATCTGGTTCGAATACCCTCAAAGGCGATTTGAGGGACACGACGAATTAAAATCCAGAAACTGGAAAAGGGAGTCGCCACTTGCATCGGCAACGAAGGAGATCGGCTCGATTCTGAGATTTGAATTTGGAACGCGATTTTTTTTTATACGATTTATTGAAAGAACTAGAGAAGAGGGGAGGAGAACGAGGTCAATTTGAGGGGATCTTAGGTTGTCGGCCATTATAAGATTTCAATTTGAAAAACGAATCGAAGGGAAGAACGAGCGTTAATATGAATGTGCGGCCATGCTTTGATAAAAGTGACGAGAAATGGAGTATACTGGAAGATACGGGGTAGCGTGTTGAGTAATGGATAAAGGATGGCGTACACGATAAGCTCAATCAATTAAATTAAATTTCATTAGCTTATTATCAATTAAATTATCAGCGCGTTTATATATCGTACTCTCACGCAATAACTCCGATAAATACGAAATTTGAAATACGATAATAATTCAATATTACGGACTTAATGGAACTGGTTTCGTCGAATTCCAAGACTGTGCCTCAGAAGGCTATTTTTAAATTCAATTTAAACGATATAAATTTCAAAACTGAACAAAACACTTCCAAATCCAATTTTAACACTTATACTATTTTCCATATTATCGATATAAATTTTATAAGCCTTCAAATTATTTTTAACAAGCTTAAAATTCCAGATTCAACATTTTACTCAACTTCAAATTATTTAATTCAATAATTTAATTATCAAATAAATCGTGATATTCGTAATTCAAGTTAAAATTACTCTATTGAATATTTAAAATCAATTAAATATCCCCAATTTTAAATGCTTGAAAATTTCGGGTCGTCACATTATTGAAGTACTTTTTAAAATAAATGTTTTAAAGTATAAATTTCAAAGTAAAGTGTTTTAAATTATTTTTTTTAAAAAAAACCTATATTTTTTGTGCTTGGTGATTTCAGAGGAGATAGAAAATATTTGGGAAAGTTGATTCTGAAAGGAAGATGGTTTTGAAACTGTTTTCAAAGGATTGAAAATAGAAATATATCTTGTGAAGATATTTTTGAGACTAATAAATAATTTTGAAAATTATTTATTGGTTGATGGTTGTTTTGTGAATATAATTGATAGTTAAATAACCGACTATCAATATTGGACAAATGCGTTGATCGTTTCGAAGAGACCGAGATCGAGATTTATTTCTCGAAAACCACTTTGATCCGGTTTGTACGTTTCGTGAAAACGATTTTGGATCCGAAGATGGAGCAGTGAAGTGCAAGGGCTAGTCGCTACTAATCCTGAGGATATTTCCAAAATGGATGTAGTAGGAATAGTGCCTTCGGTTCCGTTCGAACCCGGGACGGAATTGTATGGATGAATGCTTGCGAAACATCGTCACGTGGACGATGGGCATTCTAAGGAATATATTCTAAAAGAGGTAACGCTTAGCCTCAAGCCTCATCAAATGGGAATGGCTGAAAATCAGGGGATATGCAGCAAGGCTTCGTGGGTAGCCCCCACTGGAGGGTGAGGTCATCCCTATCTAGATGTTCCTTTATTTCGGCTTAGTGGGCGGTTGGCGATCCCAACCGCGGGGTGATCTTGCTCGGGACTGTCCAGTAAGGGATGGTTCCGGTCTTGTGTTGCAGGGGAGTTAGGGTGGCTCCTCGGTACGCTGATCTAGACCAGGTACTGTGACAGGTGGTACCCCAATGCCTAGCCATTAGTTGGAATCCATTTTCCCTACGCGCCCGTACGATTTTGATTGTGCCCAACTATTGCTGAAACGTGAGATGCAAGCATTTCAGCTAGATTCTATTTACTTTCTATAGACACTATTATAATATCAGAGGATTTCTATAAAAATTGTTTTAGCTATCGTAAGGTAAAAACCCGACATGTTTATTTGTGGCGTGGTCTTACGAGATGCTTTTGTTTTCAAAGGATTTTTGAAACTTTAATAATCAATTGGGTGTGATTTTCTCACGTTGGTATTCCAGACTGACTCGGGTATTATTTAACTGTAATGCTCGGGTCAGACCGAGTATTATAGAATACAGGATATGATGTTGTGGAGCTCAGGAGACGAGGTGGATGACGATACGTACTCCCGTACTTGTATATATATATTATTCCGCTGTGTTTGAGTTGTTGTGTATCTTGAGTTGTTGTGTATTCATTGTATGACATTGATGTTGAGCTGTGATTGATGTACTCTGATGATGTAATATATAAACAAAGATATTTGATGTTTGAGTAAAGAATATTTATTATCTATTATATTTTATTCCGTTGCGATGGTTAGATTCTGTTGTTGATTTCTATTCTCTTCTTCTACCTCTTCTTCTTTAACCCAAATGGTTCGTATTTCTGTACAACTTGAGTTGATTTAGGTAGAATAGTGTTGACTCAAGGGGTACGGATTTGCGGGCTGTTACACTTGGTATCAGAGCTTAGGTTGGTGATAACCTTGGCTCTGGTCGGAATTACTCATTTAAATTAGAGTCCGAAGTACTCTAGAATGAGTTTGAGCGTATTAGTAGATATGAGTGCGTATTTGTTAGTGGATATAAATTGTTATAATATTGTGTTAGTTGATTTTGAGTGGCATATGAACCTTCTTCGACACAGTCTGCGCAACTGTAGTGAAAGGGTTTCTAAACACTTGAATAGAACAATCGACACGGTATTGTTTTAAATGTGGGTGAATAAAATAATTTTACCCAAAAACATATTTTGATATAAAGAAAAGTTTTTGAAAACTATTTAGCTAATATATGGTTGCTTGGATGTTAGAAATAAGGATATTTAAATTATTATCCTTATTGTATGGAAAATTTAACTAGAAAATTGAAAACGTAACCAAAGGTTAAGAAAATAAATTCATTATAAAATGAAAGTTATAAATATGAATTACAAATGAAATTTATGAATTGAAATACGATCAAATAGAAATTTGTATAAGCATAAATTGTACAAATGAATTATAGTTAAAATGTATTTAAGCTGGAATTGGAAATTTAAAATTTTAGAGACTTTGGGAATGTTTATCGAAGTGTTTTGAAGATAAATAATAACATTATTATTTTGGAAATATTTCTGAAAGGAAATTGTTTTAAGGGGATTTGAAAGTGATGTAGCATTGAAATCACTTGGATTATTGGAAAATAATTCTGATGATGACGGCCGCATCATCAGTATTCATTTTCGAATTTCTAAGTGACGGATTGCTACCAAATTGATTTGTTCAGAAAGCTAGTTATTTTTGAAAGTCTCAAAAGAAATTTGTTGGGAATAAACCAGGATTGGTTTAATCTTGGAGAAATGAGATTTGAGATGCTGAAGATTTCAAAATGTTTTGAAACCAATAACGGGGTGTTTGAAAATTCCGATGAGATAGGTTGTAAGCTTATAATTTGAGATGATTTTTAAATCAGGAAGGAAATATAAGCTTTAAATGTTGGAATTTGAATTCAAGGTGAAAAGTTAAAAAAATGAAATTTACTTGGATTGGAAAATAAAATTTAACTGGATTAAAAATTAATTTAAATAGGCTGAAATAATATCCAGTTGTTTTCGAATTAAGTTGATATCGAATTGAGTTTAATAAATCTGAGTGAAAATAAAATTGAATTGGAATAATAATTCAATTGAATTAATGAATAGACTTATATTCTTACCTGAACAAATGGAAAATAAATTGGATAAGAATTAGATTGAAATAAATAAATCAGAATAATTTATAAAAGAATTAAAAATCCATAAAATAAAATATGCTTGGGTTATCAATAAGCATAAGGCTTGAGATAAAATAAAAGAAGAATATATTCAAGCCTAGATTAATGGATTTGAGTAAATTATAAGTGATGGCTTATAAAATTGAGAATGGAATGCAAAATGCAAAATAAATATTGTTTGATGTTTGGATAATAAAACGAAAGAAAATCAAAACCTGAATTATAAAATAAATTTGAACTTAAGAAAATTAAATGAAGAGATTTTGAGATTTAAAATCAAGTGTTGGATTATAAATAAGGGAAGGATTAATTTGTTAATAAATTAGTTGATGAAATATGTAATGAGAACTCAATGCAGTTAAATAAAAGCTGAATTGTGAGATAATAATGAAGTTTGGAAAATAAAACTCAAGTTATATATTGAATTCGACTTGAATTGTCGATAAAGTAAATGTAACTGAATTGTGAGTTCATGAAATTCGGTGGTAAATTGAAAATGGATAGTGGGTTCAAAACTTGAGTTGTAAATTTAAAATTTAACTTGAAGTGTTAACAAATTAAATATAATTGGGAATGTATCAAATAAAAATGTAAATGGATTTAAATAGCAATGGTTTGAAGGTGCAAATAAAAATCTAAGTATGTGGAAATAAATTGGAAAATGGCCATGTAATAAATTTGGTGAGTTGAATCTGGAAAGTTAAATTCTATAATAACCAATCAAATGAAATTGCAGATTTTTAAATGAGATTTAATTGAGAGAAAATTAATTTGAATTGAAAAGCAAATTTACTTGTAAAATGAAAAGGAACTCATGTATAAAATTTGTATAAATTAAAGTAATTGACTTAAGCTAAATAGATGGGGAAGTTGAATTGAATTCAACTTAAACTAAGTTTGACAATATTGGATTGAATTTAAATCTAGTAAAAATAAATTTGAATCGAAATAATTGAAATAGTTATTGGATGAAATAGCTTGGATTATCTTCGAGCTAAATAAAACAGTTTGGAATAAACAAATATGGAATGAAATGTAAATAAATGAGTTGTAAGTGAAATTTAAAAGGGAATGTGTCAAGCTAAGTAAATGGTTGTAAATGGATTAAATAAAAAGGGAAATTTAATTGGCAATTAAGATGAACCTAGGTTGTATATGGTTTGGATGAACTAATTGGTTAATAAAATGGAATGCGAGTGAATGGATTCAAATTTAAAATGCAATGAGAATGAGAATATAGGAATTGTGAATAAATTTAAAAATGGATAGAATTAAGTATAAATTGAGTTGAAATCCATTTAAATTGGTTATAAAACATAATACTTATTTATTCACATAAATCTCTTCGAATTGCATGGAATAAATTGTCATTGGATGTAAATGGAAGTAATTAAAATTCTATGAGTTGATAGAAGTAAAATAAATTGATTTTGAAAGCAATTGAATTAAATATGAGTTCAATTTGCTTAAGAATAAATTAAAAGTAAGCAATTGAGTTCTAAACCATTCAAATTGATGGAGTTGCATACGAAGGAATCGAAAACCATCCGAATTGAGTGAAAATGGTTATAAATAAATTGGAACAGTTGAATTGGCATGGAAACTATATAAATTGCTTACAGAAAAATGTTTGGTATGAGTTTCTTTTAGAATTCATATGTTTTAACCATCATAAATAAGTGAAATATAGTTAAACTGCATATATTTGGCACTTACGTGTTTAAATTGAGTAAGTACAGGTACCTGGAAGCCGTGTGGCTGTATTTGGTTGTGCTATTTGATAAAAATAATGAGCCGCTTGCTTAATATGCTAAATAAGGTACGCCTACGCAATAAAAATACGAAATATGAACTGTTTTTGGTTTTCCCGACCGTGTGGGTCGATGTATATGTATTTATCTTTTTTGTCAAATTGCAAAAGCTCCTCCGTACAAAGGAGACTTTGCCAAAAAATTTCAAAAATTTTGGGAGTTAGAAAATTTTTGAAAGATTTTGGAAAATTTTGCTAATGACAAAACGATTTTAAACTAGAAATTGAAATAAGTGAGTGAATGAAATTAATTAAAATAATGACATGAATTAGTTATAAATGAAAAATAAGATATAACATTTGGAGTTGAAAATAAATAGAATTCGTATGAAAATGAAAGAATCAAGTTGACTAGAAATAGATATAAACTAAAGTGGAAGATGAAAATAAATATAAGAAGCATATAAAATGCTTAAACTAAATTTAAGAGGGAATGGTGAAGTCTTAAATGGAAATTGATACTACCAATGTAATTTAAGTCAATATTGGAATGAATAGATGTTGACGTTTTGTGAGGAAGTCGATAAAATGTTTTGGAATATTGTGTTTGGATATTGGTGCTAAGCAGGTATGCAGGTATTATAAAGAGAAAAGAGAACTGGTTTTTGATTTCAAGAGATAAATTTGAAATGCTCGACAAAAAGGTATGTATTTGAATTTGGTATGAAATTTGATTGGGATTTGGATTGAGCCACTTGGCATTTTGTTTTCTTTTTGGATTTGGGAGGCCGTAGGGTCATTTTGTAGTTGTACCGAGCTACCGCGCAAAGGAGACGCTGGCGAAATTTTTCGGAAATGCAGGGAGTTAAAAAAATTTGAGAAAATTTTGATAATTCAAAATTTGGTTTTAAATTGAACCTCGAATGCTTAAACGAATAATGTAGTTTGAAACTAAGGAAAGGTTTCGGAAGTTAATAAGAATGATAATGGATCTATTATAAAAAGATAGTTGGTAAGATGTTGAACTGTTAGAAACTGTTTGGTTGGGAAAAATAGTAACGGGTATTGGATCATTCTTCCTAACTAGTAATTCCGGGGACGAAATTCTTTTAAAGGGGGAGGAATGTGACGACTCAAAATTTTCAAGCATTAAAATTGGGGATATTTAATTGATTTTAAATATTCAATAGAGTAATTTTAACTTGAATTACGAATATCACAATTTATTTGATAATTAAATTATTGAATTAAATAATTTAAAGTTGAGTAAAATGTTGAAATCTGGAATTTTAAGCTTGTTAAAAATAATTTGAAGGCTTATAAAATTTATATCGATAATATGGAAAATAGTATAAGTGTTAAAATTGGATTTGGAAGTGTTTTGTTCAGTTTTGAAATTTATATCGTTTAAATTGAATTTAAAAATAGCCTTCCGAGGCACAGTCTCGGAATTCGACGAAACCAGTTCCATTGAGTCCGTAATATTGAATTATTATCGGATTTCAAATTTCGTATTTATCGGAGTTATTGTGTGAGCGTACGATATATAAACGTGCTGATAATTTAATTGATAATAAGCTAATGAAATTTAATTTAATTGATTGAGCTTCTCGTGTACGCCATCCTTTATCCATTACTCAACACGCTACCTTTATCTTCCAGTATACTCCATTTCTCGTCACCTTTATCAAAGCATGGCCGCACATTCATATTAACGCTCGTTCTTTCCTTCAATTCGTTTTTCAAATTGAAATCTTATAATGGCCGATAACCTAAGATCCCCTCAAATTGACCTCGTTCTCCTCCCCTCTTCTTTAGTTCTTTCAATAAACCGTATAAAAAAAAGAAAATCGCGTTCCGAATTCAAATCTCAGAATCAAGCCGATCTCCTTCGTTGCCGATGCATGTGGAGACTCACTTTTCCAGTTTTTGGATTTTAATTCGTCGTGTCCCTCAAATCGCCTTTGAGGGTATTCGAACCAGATGGGTGAGCGTTCGTTTGTGAAGCGGCGGTCGGTGGAGGGTGCTTCGTTGGTGAAGGAGTTTGCATCGATTATCGGTGATGCGGCTATGGCTGAGAAGGAAGCAGAAGAGGTCTTTGGGATGGCCGCAGGTTCGTAGGGCTGGGAAGCTAGGTTTTAGGCGTTTTGGACGTCGAGGCTCGAGCTCGAATTTGGGCTATAGTGCGAGGCCGAGCGCAAGTAGGGATTGCAGCAGGTATAAAATTTATAATATCGATCAGATCTATTTTAGTTATAGATTTAACATTCCATCCTTTGATAATTTAAGAAGGAGATGAAATTCATGTTAATTGTAACGCTTGTAAACAGAATTGAAAACAGGTTAAGGGTTTTGAGAGATATATATAACTTATAATTAGTTAATAAACTGTTGGGATGTAGAATTGTTTTCTGTTCGAGTAGTTAATTATTTCTAACACCTAAATTCGATGTTACTTAACCTTATTAACTTGGACTTAAATTATTTGATTAAAATTAAACGGTAACCAATTCAATTTCATTAAAAGGGAATTTATCAGTTTGAGTAAGGTTGTTAGTAAGTTAAATAATTTAATAATAAGAGATTGTTCGATTATTTCGAATATTAATAAGAGTCATATAAATTGTTTATTCAAGGTTAAAAATCATGGAAAAACAAGTTGAGATAGGATGGATTTCGACAAAAGAATCAAAGGTGAGTTAATCTCACTCGGTTTAAAATTTAAATTTAAAATGATTAAATTTAAATAATTGATTGTATGGTTGAATTGATTGATGTGGTATAGTTTAGTAAATTTGAAATTGGTATATTATATGATGCTAATGTCTGTGGATGTAGGGAAAACAGGTTGGAGGGATCCAACTGGACCCCTCAACTTTTATTTAAATTATTTAATATTCTCTGCTCTGGTTATTGAATATTCTATGATGCATTAAGTGGAAGTATTGAATGCTATGGTTTGGATGATATAATTGAGAATAATAAATTACCAAAAATATAAATGTGATTTTTTTTGAATGAAAATGAAAGAAGTGAAATTGCAAGTAAAATAATTATAGAATAAATTTAAGAATGACTTGGAAAAGAAATAAAGTAACTTTAAAATTCTAATAAGTGAATCCTGAGGATGAAAAGAGAAATTTGAATAAACAGGAAGTTGATGAATTTTAAAATTCAGTGTTATTATTTAAAGAACAAAACATTTATTTAAAAACTAAGATTTAAATTATTGAGAGAATAAAGGGAAAAGTTGGGAAAAATCTGGAAATTGTATATTTCAGTTAAAAGTTTTAAAATCAAGTGGAAAATAATAATAATAATAATAATAACAAAAACAATAATTAAGTATATAATTAATGAATTTTGAAGTGAATTAGGTAATTAAAGAAATTTATTTCAAATAAAATAAATTGGAAATCAATTTGGGGAAATTGATTTTGGTGATTGGAGTTGGGATTTTCTCTGGATAGCCAAGTACATGTTTTAAAAAGTAAATCTTTAAAAATTAATTTGATAGATTAAAGATGTTTTTTATAGAAAGCAAGTTTTGTAAAATTTATTATTTCCAATATTAAATTTCTAAAGTAAGTATTTTCTTTTAATCTATTATAGCAACAATTTATTTAAAGAGTGATTTAGTATTTGTTTTAAAAGCGTAAATCTAGTTGTATATTTTATTAAGTAATCTTATTTTTAAATATTCATATGGTATGTGTTGTTATTGAAGTACTTTTTAAAATGAATGTTTTAAAGTATAAATTTCAAAGTAAAGTGTTTTAAATTATTTTTTTTAAAAAAACCTATATATTTTGTGCTTGGTGATTTCAGAGGAGATAGAAAATATTTGGGAAAGTTGATTCTGAAAGGAAGATGGTTTTGAAACTGTTTTCAAGGGATTGAAAATAGAAATATATCTTGTGAAGATATTTTTGAGATTAATAAATAATTTGGAAAATTATTTATTGGTTGATGGTTGTTTTGTGAATATAATTGATAGTTAAATAACCGACTATCAATATTGGACAAATGCGTTGATCGTTTCGAAGAGACCGGGATTGAGATTTATTTCTCGAAAACCACTTCGATCCGATTTGTACGTTTCGTGAAAACGATTTTGGATCCGAAGATGGAGCAGTGAAGTGCAAGGGCTAGTCGCTACTAATCCTGTGGATATTTCCAAAATGGATGTAGTAGGAATAGTGCCTTTGGTTCCGTTCGAACCTGGGACGGACTTGTATGGATGAATGCTTGCGAAACATCGTCAGGTGGACAATGGGCATTCTAAGGAGTATATTCTAAAAGAGGTAAAGCTTAGCCTCAAGCCTCATCAAATGGGAATGGCTGAAAATCAGAGGATATGCAGCAAGGCATCGTGGGTAGCCCCCACTGGAGGGTGAGGTCATCCCTGTCTTGATGTCCCTTTATTTCGGCTTAGTGGGCGGTTGCTGATCCCAACTGCGGGGTGATCTTGCTCGGGACTGTCCAGTAAGGGATGGTTCCGGTCTTGTGTTGCAGGGGAGTTAGGGTGGCTCCTCGGTACGCTGATCTAGACCAGGTACTGTGACAGGTGGTACCCCAGTGCCTAGCCATTAGTTGGAATCCATTTTCCCTACGTGCCCGTACGGTTTTGATTGTGCCCAACTATTGCTGAAACGTGAGATGCAAGCATTTCAGCTAGATTCTATTTACTTTCTATAGACACTATTATAATATCAGAGGATTTCTATAAAAATTGTTTTAGCTAACGTATGGTAAAAACCCGACATGTTTATTTGTGGCGTGGTCTTACGAGATGCTTTTGTTTTCAAAGGATTTTTGAAACTTTAATAATCAATTGGGTGTGATTTTCTCACGCTGGTATTCCAGACTGACTCGGGTATTATTTAACTGTAATGCTCGGGTCAGACCGAGTATTATAGAATACAGGATATGATGTTGTGGAGCTCAGGAGACGAGCTGGATGACGATACGTACTCCCGTACTTGTATATATATAAATATTATTCCGCTGTGTTTGAGTTGTTGTGTATCTTGAGTTGTTGTGTATTCATTTTATGACATTGATGTTGAGCTGTGATTGATGTACTCTGATGATGTAATATATAAACAAAGATATTTGATGTTTGAGTAAAGAATATTTATTATCTATTATATTTTATTCCGTTGCGATGGTTAGATTCTGTTGTTGACCTCTATTCTCTTCTTCTACCTCTTCTTCTTTAACCCAAATGGTTCTTATTTCTATACAACTTGAGTTGATTTAGGTAGAATAGTGTTGACTCAAGGGGTACGGATTTGCGGGCTATTACAGTGTAATTACTTGATGGAATGAATTAATTACATAATGTAATTAATTGAGTTTAATGAGATTAGTTTGACTTAATTAATTTAGTTTAATTAATTTTAAAACACTGGAAGTTTTTGTGATAATTACTTAAAGTAATTAATGGATTGAAAATTTCTTAGTGAAGTAATTAATTGGTAATTACAGGATGTAATTAATTGTAGATGATCCAAGAATGGAAGTAATTTGAGAATAATTACTTGGTAATTAATCAGGGGTGATTAACTAAGGTGATTAATTTGAATGATTAATCAATTGATTTATAATCAATTAAATGGTAAAGTAAGAAATTGATAATTAGGTTTATTAATTAGTAATCAAGAAATAATTAATTAGTTAATTGATTGATAATTAATTAATTATAAAAAGGATTAATTACTTTGTATTAAGGAAGTAATAATTAAGGATAATCAATCTTGGATTAGGGATTGATTAATTAATTAATTGAGTTATCAAGTATGTGATGAATTAATTAAGGTTAGTAATTAATTAATGATTTAATAAGCAAGATTAAGTGATTAATTCTTAAGGAGTTAATTTAATTAAGTAATTAAATTAATTATGATATGAACTGATAATGCTTGCTTATGAATGGTTGTTGTTAAATCAATTGAATGATATCTATTGAATGATATGCCGTGACATTCTATTGATATGGTTTTGGTTATATAAATGATAAATGGGTGATGTATATCTATGTTATTGCCATATAAAGATGACGTCCAGCAGTTGAATTTAATCACTAGAATAACTTGGGTTAAGATGACATTGGTCTCGAAGAGACCGGAGTCGGGTATTAGTAAATACCCGAAACCACTTCGATTCTTTATAGATTGATATCTGTAAATCAATAAGCATGTTTGGAATGATTTAAGTGAATTGGCCCATTTAATTAAAAGTTTGGCACTTATAAATTGATGTGTTAATTACGCAATGTCTATAACAGCTTGTAAAGTTGTAAATTGATATAAGTTACCCGGGTTATATGAGTTGTATGCTGTTGTATTCTATGTTAGATTGGTTTACTCACGCTGGTTTCCAGCCTGACCCGGGTGTTACTTTGATGTAATGCTCGGGTCAGATCGAGTATTACAGATTTTCAGGTAAGGACGTTCTGGAGTTCAGGAGGCGAGCTGGATGGCAGGGACGTATGGAGAGTTTCACTATGATATTGTATATATCTGAGACATGTTAAATGTATCTATCCAGTGTTGAATAAAATTGTTGTAGCTCTGATATTGATGTAATTTGATAGATACCGTTTCTCTTTTGTATAACTATTATTGATATTATATTTTATCCGCTGCGAATGTGAGTTTGTGTGTTTCTTTTCTGTTCTTCTTCTATCTCTTTCTTCTTTTCTCTAACTATCTGGAATTTTCGGGATCGAAATTTTCGGGTCTGTTACAGCCGAGTTTCTCAAAGAACTTCAGATAAGGAAATTTTGGCATTGGTGTCAGCAGTGCAACTCGAAGTGTCTTTGTTGGCAGAAGTTGACTGGCTGAGTAGTTTCTGAAGGATAAGTTCAGAAGCAACAGAGTGGACCCAATACTTTATTGGATTGGCTAATTAAGAGTAAGTTGTTCTTCTAATGTTTGAAGAATGGAGTTGGTGATCTTAGTATTGGTTGATCTTGAGAAGATCGTTGTGTTGGGTTGTTTTTGGTTTAGATTGTTTCTGGAGGAATCAGCAAGAGTTGAGCTTATCAGTTTGGATATAGGCAGCCCAGGATCGTCAGAAGAGTTTTGGAGATAAGAGACGAAGGAAGTTGGATACCTGAGTCGGAGTTTTGTTTTGGATCTCTTCTGTATTTTGGTTGGATTGGTGTTGGTTTTCAAGAGTTAAATTGCCAGTTTGGATAATTGGATTTATGAGTTTCACGTATCTCTGAGGGAGTACGTGTTTGAGCTATTATGGTTGTGGGACTAGTTGTTCAGGAAGGTTTAGTGGTTGAGTGAGATTCATTTGTAGTCTGATATCTTGTCTAGTTCTATAGATCTAGATGAGTAGAAGCTCTGTAGCTTCGTAGTTTAGATTGTTTGGTTATATAGGGCGAGTATCCCAGTATATATATATACTTGGTGAAACTCGAGAAGATTTTAACCAGAATTTTATCTGGATAATTAATTTGTTTGATTTGATAAATTGGTTGCTATGGTTGTTAGCATATGATTGATGTATGCTTGTGATTTAAAATTAAAAATTTTAAATGGGTTATTAAATTACCTTTGCTTTTTAATTTCGGGGACGAAATTCTTTTAAGGGGGGAGGAATGTGATATCCCGGAAATTTTAGCAATATCAATTTAATAATCTATATTTAAAATTTAATTGATTTGATAAAATTTTAATAAAAATTTACTTGATTTAATAATCCAATTAAATAAATGTTTAATTGATGAATTTTGTCTTTTAAAAACTAATAAATTAATTTCTATTTATAATGTATATGTATATATGTATATATATATATTATAGATGGATTAGTTTTGATTTTAAATTAAATAAACAAATAAGATCTTGTTTTTAAAATTCTAATATTCATTTGATATTTTGAAGATTTTTATTTAATAAATAACTAATTGGTTTAAAATATTTAAAGAAATTGTTTTAAATTGTATAATTGTATTTTGAACATATTTTAAATTTTAATAAGATAAACAAAAGTTTATTTATTTCTTTTTAAATATAGCTTAATAATTATAATTTGGAATTTTATGAAATTTAAATACCCTTTATATATTAGACATTAATTCTTTTAATTCAGATAAATAAGATAAGAAATTTATAATTTCTTTATAAATAATTTAAATTGATAAATATGTTATTTCAAATAATAATGATAAATGTATAAATATAGATAGATTTTAAAAAGACAATATTATTATTTTAAAAATTAAAAATATGTTAATATAAACTAGTTTAAATTGGATTTTTAAAATGTATAAATAGAATTTGATTTTGAATTCATTTTGAAATTCAAATGAATAACCATATTTAAATTTTGTAAGCGAGCTTTCATATTTTTATGATTTGTTTTACTTCATTTTCTTTAAAAAGAAATACATATACATTTATTAATGATACTACTATATATGTATTTAATAAAGAAAAGAGGATTTTTATTTATCTTTAAATTAAAAATAATAAGTAACATAAGTATAAAACAAATGTTAACATTTTAATCAATTAATGAGACAAGTGTAAACAATTAAACTACTTAATTTGACAAGCGTTGAAGATTTTAACAAGTGTCCTTTTTATTTTTATTTTCTTTTAATTTTTAAATAAATCATTTATACACTTATAAAACATGTTTTTCTTCACCCTTATTTTTTTTTCTAATGTTCATTTTCTTCTAAGATAAGAAAAATCTTAGCTGAAACAAATTTGTTTCAGAAAACTCTCAAACCTGAAATCAAAACTGAAATCAAATCAATATCTTATATTTCTTTTTCAAAATCAAAGCCTGCACTGAAAATTCATTCAAAAGAAAATTGGAAGCCTCTGCATTATTTGAAACTGGAATCTGTGATTCAAGTTTAAATTCAAAGATCTGGAAATTGTTTTTTAAAAACAAAATCTGAAGTCCTCTTCATATTCATCAACTTGAATATCATTCTGCAACCACAAAACTCCAAATACTTGCAACCTGCAATTTCATTTAAAAAGAATATTTAAAGCCTCTGCATTTCTTTAAATTTGGTAATCAAGCTTAATGTAAAGCTTGCATTTTCCTCTCCTTCAACCTGTTCAAGCCATCACAGCATATAACTGCAAATTAAAGCTTTTTCAATTTAAAGATTCAAATGCATTGGAACTTTGGGTCTGCATGCAAGTTTCTAACAGCAAGTTCAAGTTACAAAAAGCATGCATGCAAATTTAAATGCAAAGCAATTCAAGTTTTTATCAAAGGCCTTTCAGTTTTAAAGTTCAAAAGCTTTTAAAAACCTGTGCTCTGTTTCATGATATACCAGGTGAGTAACTTCTTTTTCTTAAAATAAACTTAAGTATAATCTGATTTATGACTAAAATGAATATGCTTGTGAGTTTATATACCTGATAGAATGTTGATTTGTGTGTTTGTGAGTAACATTCATTTTTTCCTTTCAAAAGTTTAAGTATGAAACTGTTGTTTGATAAATGACTTGTATATATTTACCTGGATATCATGTTAATTTGAATGATTAACCTCAGTAGTTTAAAAACTCAAGTATCGTTATGATAATGATGTATGTTTGTTCCTGTAATTGATTTGTATTGAGTATATGGGTATAAAGTATAAACTTACTGTTTTAGGATTATTACACTACTTGTTTTACTAAGTTACGGGTCCAAAGTTAAAAAAAGAAAAGAAAACTTAAGTGTTTTTTTAATTTATTCTTTACTAATACAAGAGATTTGGTTAATGTGTGACAAGTTTAAGGTTTTGTTAAAGATTAAAAAAGAAAAAAGAAAATAATGACTGCAATTTACTGGAAACAAATGTAATAGCAAGGTAAACTGAAATCTAACAAAAACAAGATGATTATTTCTTAGTTCCAGATGTTTAAATCAAAACTTTAAACCAAATTATGATTTTTAAAAACCAAATTTCAAATTTTAGTGTTGAGATTTATATGCAATGCTGTTTTTCTTCTGGAAAGTGAAAAGGGGGAAAGTTGTAAACCTATTTATTGAGCAGTGGGAAATTTTGTTCTGTGTGGACGCTCTCGTTGATCGAGTGCTACAATATTGGAGGAGATGGTAGCTCGGGTATTGGAGAAGGTTTAGACGGAATTTCAAGGCCGCTGGTGACCGGAGGAGTGAGGACATGGGGTTTTCAGGTATGGGGGTGGGATGAGTCTTTTGCTGCCAGGTTTTGTTTTGGGAACTCGCTTTTGATTTTGTGATGCTTGGTCGTTTCTGATGGGCGATGTTGGATCAAAGGCTGATCAGTGTCTTGTTTGACACCTGGGTGGTGGCCGGAGGTGGCTAAGACCACCGTGCATATGCACGGTGAAGAATGATGTGTCAGGTGTTTGTATGGGGTGCAGGGTAGTTTGTCTCGGGTTATACTTGAGTGAATATGAATTTTGCTCGAAGTTATCTAGTTTGCGACTCGAAGTTAAAGAAGGAGAGGCTCGGGTATTAAGTTAGTTACAGGCTTCTGAGTAAAACCTGTTTACTTTTAAATTAAATCTTGTTTTTTTTAAAAAAAATTAAGAATCTAAAGCAAGTTTTTAGACCAGAATTTAAATTTAAATTCTTATTATGGATTCAAACTAAGTTTGAATTCCAGTTTTAAAATGTAATTTAAATTTTATAAATTAAAATATTCAAACAATTTCAAAGAGGGTTTAAATAGTTTAAGTTTAAAGTAAATTTTTAAAGAAAGGAGAGATTTAACTTAGGTTTAAATCTAGATTCAAATTCAGATTTGAATCATAATTTAGAAATAAGGGAAGTTTCTAAAATTTAAACTGTTTAAATACAACTTTGAATGTTAAAGCTAATTTTAAAATTTGATTTGTATTTGAGATGAATTTGGGTTTGAATTTATTTTAACTTCTTTATAAAATAAGAAAATCTTTAGCAAAAGTTTTTAAAGGATTTTAAATGTTTTTAAAGCTTTGCTAAGTTAAGTTTGATTTCTTTTTAAATTATAAATTTAAAATGTAATTTGAAAACAATTTTAAGATAATTTTTTTTAAACTACTTTATTAATGATAAAGTAATCATGAATAAGAAATTTTTTATTTTTAAATGAATCAAAGATTTAATGATCTTTGTTTCATTAAAATTAGTAAGGTTATTTAAGTAATTTAATTAATCAATTTGTTTAATTAATTTAAGATTTGAATAAATTAATTAAGTTTAATTAAATTTGTAATTAATATTAATTAATTTAAGTTGATTATTTAAGAAAGATAATTAAGAATTTGTTAATAAGTTAATGAAGGTCATTAACTTGTGATTATTTATTTATTAATTAATGTAATTAATTTTGATAATTAATTGGACTAATTAATTTAAATAATCAATTATGAAACTTAATTAAGTATGATTACTTTATGGAAATAATTAAAGATATTAATTACTCATTGTAATTAATTTATTAATTGGATTAGTTTAAATTAATTAATTAAGTTTAATTAATTTAGGATAGTCATTAGATGAATTGGTAAGTAATCAATGAGGAATAATTACTTAGAGAAGTAATTAAGATAAATAAATTACTGGAAGTAATTAATTAAAGTATGGTATTTTGGGATTAATTACTTTGTGTAAATAATAATGAGGATAATTACTTTGTGAAGTGATTAATAATTAATTACTTCAAACCTACTTTTTTCAAAAATTCAAAATCTAATGGCAGCAACGGCTATCTTACCTGCTTCTTCTCCATCTTCATCTTCTCCTCCTTCCCACCCTAACTTACCTACTCTCCTTGCTAATCCCACGAACCCTCCTCCTCCTCCTCCACCTCCGCCGCCTTTGCCGCCTCCTGACCCGTTCACTGTTTCTGCCCCAATCATTTCCTCTTCCTCTGTTACTGTTCCTTCTCCTCTCTTGTCTCCTTCCACAACACGTTCATGGTCTTCTCTTTTTTCATCAAAACCTCGTAATGCTGGTGTATTTACTCCTGTGGACTACAAACTCAACTATCTTGGCGAACCACTTATGCCACCAGAAGAATTGTATTCTGAAGGCAAAACCTATTGGGATGATTATTTAGTTGGATTTTTTCTTGGCGTTTCTGTGAATTACATGGCTGTCATCTCGCACGTAAAGAAATTCTGGAAGCTCAAGGGATCTTATGAGATAAAGTCGAATGGTACTAATTTCTTTTTCAAATTTAATTGTCAAGAGGATAAAATAAAAATATTGAAATCAGATCCCACATTCATACGTGGTCAAATGTTTATAATAACAAGCTGGAAACCATCCTTTGGCACAGTGCAGTCTCAAGTTAAAAATGTGCCAATTTGGATACATTTATATAATATTCCACATATAGCTTGGACTTTACTAGGTATTAACTGGATTGCCTGTCACTTGGGTAAGTTAATATGCTTCAATGAAGCTACAGAGAAGCAAGAACGTCTGGAATATGCTAAGTGTTTGGTGGAAATAACTCCGGATAAAGAATTACCTGATTATATTCTTATTGGAGATAAAAAAGATACAATACAAAAAGTGTATGTTGAATACACATGGAAACCTCTCATATGTACTGAGTGCAAAGTTTTTGGCCACTCCACACTATCTTGTGACATACATGGTAGCAAAGAAGACATTAGTGCTAATACTGATGATATGTATGTCAACAAGGAAAAAGCAAAACAAATGACAGGCAATGCAAAACAATCACAAAATAAAACTGATCAGCAAAGTACCAAAAAAGATGGAGTTGATATGAACAGAGTTAAGCAACAGCACTGGCAAAAGAAAATAAAACAAACCAATGATATATCAGCAGAGACACAGAATTCCAAAGAAAAGAGTATGATAAAAGATTCTACTGGAAATGATAAAATGCAGAAAAATAATGAAAAAGCTAAAGATGGAAATATTGAGACCAATAACTCCTTTTCTTTGCTTGCTGAAATGGAGGAAGGTGAAATTATTGAGATTCCTGATGAAGTTCAAACAAATATAGAAATGTCTACAGAGCACAATAGCAATAAATCTAAGGACAAAAACACTGATATTGGAAAATATATCAGTAACAGTGAAACAACATGTGATCTAGATACAGGTATTACTCAACCAATCTCCCCAAAAAACAGAAATAGTATTGTGACAAATAAGACATTACAAAGGACATTTACTCCCATCCACAATACAGAGATTGATGCTACAAATATTCAAGTTCCCAATAATACACCAAATAATATACAAATAGCTAGCAGTAGGAAAAACTCTACTACATCGAAAAAGCAAGTTAAAAGCCCTTATTTGAAGCTAAAACCTCCAGTTGACATTGCATTATATCTGCCTGATACTCCTTGTTCAAGGCATAATGCTACTGACAACAATATTGAGACTGATGATGAATGCTCCAGTGAGTCATTGGAAGATCTAAATGATAACATGGATTTCTCAACTGAACAAATACTTGTTAAAATGAGCAACAAAAGCACATCAGGGAAAAAGAAAAGATTCACCAGGCAATCTGCCAAAGCAAATAAAAAGTAATTATGATGGATAGTATGGGATATTGGAATATCAGAGGTGGTCATGACAAAGCAAAAAAGTTCGAAATCAAACAACTAATAAAGGGCAACAAACTTCAACTTCTTTGCCTAGCTGAGACAAAGTATACTGAACTGGTTACTAGTGAAGTAGCAAAATTTATAGCTCCTTCATGGTCTATGATACACAACCACAATAATGCTCCTTATGGTCGCATCATGATAATCTGGAACCCCCATATATTTACTGTCAATACTGTGGATACTCATAGACAATTTATACACTGTAGTATAATGCACATGCCCACTAATACTTCTTTTTTTACTACTTTTATATATGCGGAAAATACAAAACAAAAAAGGCAATACCTGCTTGACTTGCTTCCTTCTCTACATCCAAATGCTATGCCATGGATATGTTTGGGGGATTTCAATTGCATGCAATTCTCTGATGAAAAATCAGGAGGGCTTCCTCTCAGTCTCAATGATGTCTCCCCTCTTAATAACTCCATTCATACTGCACAGCTACATCAGATGCCTAAGACTGGTCTTTTTTATACTTGGAATAATTGCAGTAGGACTGGTTCTCGTACTTTCTGCAGGCTGGATAGATCATACTTAAACAATGATGCTTATACTATCTGGCCTTCCCTATTAGCTCATTTTCTTCCTCCTTCCTTATCTGATCACAGTCCTATCATTCTAGATTGGGGAAATACTTATATAAAAGGTCCCTCTTCTTTCAACTTCTTCAACAGTTGGACTAAAGAAAGTGATTTCATGAGATTAATCCAGCATACTTGGTGTGTCAATAAGTATGGCAACCCCTTGTACATACTTCATGCCAAACTCAAAGACTGCAAAATCAATATCAAATCTTGGGCTTCAGAAAAATTTGGTTCAGGTAATTATTTATCAACCAAAATAAGAAATGAACTAAACAATATTCATATTATGATGCAGGCTAATCCCAATGATACTGATTTATCTAACAAGGAGCATCACTTATCTAATCAATTAAAAGAAGCAATTGTCACAGAAGTGAATATGCTGAAAGCTAAAAACAGAAAGGACTGGGATATTGGAGGTGACAAAAATTCTAAAATCTTCCACAATTCTTTGAAGATAAAAAAAGCTGCAAGCATCATTCATAGGATAAAAGATAAAAATGGACATGAAGCTACCTCCCAGATTGGTATCAAAAATGCTTTTCTCTCTTATTACAAAGATCTCTTCTCTAACAATGAAAATAATCCTGATCTTCATATACTTACTGACTTAAACTTTAAGATAATAAATGATGAACAATCCAATAATCTTATAAAACAGATTACTATAGAGGAAATAACTGATGCTATATTTAAAATGAAGAAAGATAGCTCCCCTGGTCCTGATGGCTTCAGTGCTCATTTCTTTCAAAAATGTTGGAATATCATAAAATCTGATTTCTGTAATGCCATACTACACTTTTTTAAGACTAACACTCTTCTTAATGGCATTAATCATACTAAACTTGCTTTAATCCCCAAAACTAGCCTCCCTCAAAATGTCACTGAGTTTAGGCCTATTGCTTGTTGCAATGTTATTTATAAATGCATTGCAAAAATCATATCCAATCGTATGAAAAATTGCTTGAAAGATTTAATTTCATCTAATCAAAATGGATTTATTCTTGGTCGAACAATTACTGACAATATATTGCTTGCGCAAGATTTAATTAGGGGATATAATAGGAAAAATATTTCTCCTAGATGTTTCCTCAAACTTGATATTCAAAAAGCTTTTGACACAATTAAATGGGAAGCTATAATATCTATTATGTCCAGAATGAATTTTCCCCTTCCCTTCCTAGCTTGGATTCACACTTGCATTTCCACTGTTAAAATTACTTTAGCTATAAATGGTGAAAGTTTTGGATATTTTAAAACTGGGAAAGGTATAAGACAGGGGGATCCTATTTCATCCTCCATTTTTGTCATTGTTATGGAAGTATTAACGCAACTGTTCTGCAGAGATACTAATAGCAAACTTATTGATTATCACCCTAAATGCAAAGTTCATAAAATTATCACATTAATGTTTGCTGATGATCTTCTTCTTTTCACTAAACCAAATAATAAATCTATTTCTAATACATTTGCTACATTACATACATTCAAAAATATGACTGGTCTGCAAATTAACAAGTATAAATCTCATATTAGTATTGCTGGTGTGTCTGAAACTTTGCACTATAACATTCTGCAACTCTCTGGTCTTCAAAATATGGATAATAATGCTACTTACCTAGGTGCTCCTTTATGTAAATCTAGAATTAATACTTCTCAATGTCTCCCAATGTTCGAAAAAATAACCCAAAGATTGAATAAGATGAATACTGCTAATATATCTCAAGCTGGTAGGCTTATGATAATAAAAAGTATTGCTACAGCCATGTGCACATATTATTTTCGACTATTTATCATACCTGCTAAACTTATTAACATGATTAATCGTGCTTTTAACCATTTTATTTGGCATGGGAATATTTACTCAAACAAACTCATACCTATTGCTTATAAAAAGATAATCACACCTCTCAAAATGGGGGGATTAGGCATAATCAATCTCAAAACTTGGAATATAGCTGCTAACTCTAATTATATCAATAAATTATTAACTGATAAGACTGGCCTATGGGCTAACTGGAATAGGCAATATAATCTTAAAAATAAACATTTCTGGACTATGATACCCGAAAACAATGCTAGTTATCATTGGAAAAAATTATTAAAGCATAGGCAGATAATGTTACCTTGGGTTCAATGTGACATAAACAATTCCTTCTGGTTCTCTCCTTGGAGCTCTCCTGGTATGATACTTTCAAATCTTGTAGACTACAATCTTATTAATAACTCTGGTATCCCATTGCATGCTAATGCTATAGATTATATCACTGATGATGGCCTTCAATTGCCCCATGTTTCATCTACCACTCTGACTTCTGTTTGGAGTCATATCAGTGATATATACTCTAAACAAAATATTGATGGTCTTGCATGGTGTGCTAAAACTCACAGCATTTCTAATGTTTACAACTCTATAATATGCAGCACTTCCAACTCTACTTTTCCCTGGTTCTCTCGAATATGGCAAACTGGATCTAAACCAAAGCATAACTTACTTCTCTGGAAATGCCTCAACAATGCAATACACACGCAAGACAATCTTATGAGGAGGAATTTCATCGATCAATCCAAATGCATCCTATGTAATCGTGCTACTGAGAATGTTGGTCATCTTCTTTTCAATTGTCTTTTTTCCTTTCAGCTGTGGAGACGAACTCTTTCACACATAAATGCACACTCTCCTATTCGTGACTATAAATTAGAATGGATACGAATCTTCAATGCCACGCGATGGAAATCGAGTTCGTCCATTTGCCTTCTCAATCATCTTAAGCTTACGGTGGCTGCTATTTGGGATGAGAGAAACAATCGACGCTTTGCCAACAAATACTCTTCTCTCACGGCCGTGCTTAGTCACATCATCAGATGATTGTTTCTGATGTTGTTTTTTTTCCTTCTGTTGCGTTATTGTCTTGTATTTTTATTGTACTTCTTCTAATGTATGTGTAACTCTTTTCCTTTAGTATTTAATAAATGTGGACTGTCCACGTTAAAAACAGGCTGGCCTTGCCAAAAAAAAAAAAAAATAATAATTAGTTACTTAGTGTAATTAATTTAAGCATTAATTGATTAAGTCATTTTTTAAACAATTAAGGGATGTAATTAATTAAGGGTAATTAATAACAAATGAGATTAATCAAGATTGATTAGTAAATATAATTAATTAATTTAGGAGTAATTAAGAAAGTACTTAAGGTTAGTTAATTACTGAATATGATTAATCAAAAGTGTTTAATAATTTTGGTTTAATTAAGGTTAATTACTTAATGTAATTAATTTAAACGAGTAATTTAAATTTAATTAAGGATCATTAATTAATATAATTAATGATGTAATTAAGGATTAATTAATTGAGATTAATTAATCAATGATAAGTGATTAAGGAAGTAATTAATTAATGTAATTCATTAATTAATGAAGTAATTAAAGGTTAATTACTGATTTTGGTTAAGGATAATTAATTTGTAAAATTAATTAAAGATAATTACTTGAATGTAATTAAAGGATAATTAATCAAGGGTGATTAATTAAGGTGTTTAATTTGAGGATAATGATTTAATTGATTGATAATCAATTAAGGGTTAGGTAAGCAAGTTTTAAATGGTGAAGTAATTAATTTAATTCATTTTAAATTAATTAAAGATAGGTAATTAATTTAATTCACTTTAAATTAATTAGAGATAGAAGTAATTAATTTAATTCAATTTAAATTAATTATAGATGGTGCGATTTTAGATCTTTGCTTTTGAATGGATGATATGGTTTACCCTGAATGGTTTGAATCACAGACATGAGATAAATGGTGTTGTGTGTTATGGATGCATTGGTTGCATTGTGATGATGGTATAAGTATCTATTGATGATGATAATATTGATTATCTATTATGGTGATGTGAATTATCTATCTGTGTGTGTATGGATAATTAGACTGAATTGTTTTAAACTTAAAACAACTTGGACCTAAAAGACACGCTTTGGATTTCGATGAGACCGGGATCGGGTTTCCATATTTGGAATCCGAAAACCACATTGATTCCAATTAAACGTTAGGCTGCTAATCCAAGTGGAGCAAGTGAAGACTCGAGGTGTAAGGGCTATACGTCAGTATAACTTTGTGGGTGATTCCGTAATGAGTTTGACGGAATAGTGCTTATAGATTCGAGATGGTGAAACAGAGTGCAAGGGCTATGGTCGTTGACTCTGAGGGTGATTCCAATAATGAGTGCAATGAGATAGTGCCTTCGGTTTCGTTCGAACCCGGAACGAACTTGTATGGATTGAATGCTTTCAGAACATCGTCAGGTGGACGATAAGCATTCTAAGATTTGATGTCCTATAAAGGTAATCGTAGCCTCAAGCCTCATAAACCGGGAATGGCTAAAACAGGGGCGGTGCAGCAAGGCTTCGTGGGTAGCCGCCACTAGAGAGCAAGATTTACCCCTGTCTAGAGGTCCCTTTTTATTCGGCTGTGTGGGCGGTTGATTTGCGACAACTGCCGGGGTTGTCTTGTTCGGAACTATTCAGTAAGGAATGGGTCTGGCCTTGTGTTGCAGGGGAGTTAGGGTGGCTCCTCGGTACGGTGATCTAGGCCACGTACTGTGACGGGCGGTACCCCAGTAGCCCTGTCATTGTATGGAATCCAAAATCCTATAAGTGCCAATGGTTTTGATTGTGTTACCCACTTTTGTGGCTAATAGCTGGAATTTAATAAATGTAACAATTTCGGCTATTTCTTACTTATTTGAAAACCCTAGACGCTATTATGATATCACTAGATTTCCTATCAAATGTTTTGGTTAGCATAAGGTAAAAAAAATTTCATGTTTATGTGTGGGAAGTCTTACGTGATACCTTTCTTTTCAAAGGTTTTAAAAATTATGCAACTTTAACCTGTTACTCACACCAGACCCATGTCTGACCCGGAGTTTATTTTTGTTTTCCATAAACTCTTGGGTACTCAAATTTTTACGAGTAGCCAAGGGATTCAGGTTAGGATTCGAGTTAGCTTTGACGAATTATAGAGGAGCAAATGGAGCAGGAGGCTTCTGCGTTGTAATTATATAGTAGTCCGCTGTGTTTGGTATCTCTGAGTTATTTGTGATGTTGTATTATGTTGTAAATACTAGACAGGTGTTTATAACTGTCTAGTATGTGTTGTATTATCCGTGTACTCTGATAGTGGTTGTAAACTATGTAAATATTTTATGTTATTAATATAATTTATTCGTTCCGCTGTTTAGATTCTGATTTTGTTTTTCTTCTTTCTTCTCTTTCTTTCTATTCTATATCCCATTCTTTCTTATTAGCGATGCGACTTCCTGGAGATAGGAAGTTGGGTCGTCACAGGTATAGAGCATGACGAGTGTACATACTTGCATATATAACATGACTATAGGTGTTAATAAAATATAGATATGTATAATTTTTCTTTTTTTATATTTTTTTTATGAAGAGAGAGTTTTACAATATCATCTTGCCACCATTTAACTTAGAAGATCGAAAATGTTGTATCTTTTACTTTAAATCCACCACTTATTAAACAAAGATTTCAAATTGGATTTACTTCGTAATTATCACTCGTGAACCTTCCTATATAGTAATTAGACATCATTACTTGTAATAAAATTTATTTTTATTTTTGTTCAAGATAAATAAATTTTCAAAAATTTCAATATAATAACCGAAATCCAATAATTATCATATAGTGTTTCTTCAAAAGTAAATCAATAAGCTAAAAAGAAATTTTGTTCCAAATTTTTTTATTACTTGCTTTGGGATTTGGAAGAAAATGCAAAAAAAACATGAAAATTCAAAAAATGGCATGATACTTCCCCCACAATTGATTATGACTATGTCCTTATAATCAACCAAAGTGAAAAGAGAAATTTAAGATTAAGATAAAAATAAAAATATGACCGATATTTACATGAAAATGAATGATTATTATTTACATGACATCAAAACATATACGATTAAAGAGTAAATGAAACGTCTTCCAAAGATAAATTTATTTGTATCGTACTGTATGAGAGATATAGCTTAAGTATAGAAAACCAAAGCACAAAAATTTTCAAAGTTGAATGTTGATTTAGGAAAACGAAGGTCGTTTTATTCAAAATCGTATGAGTTGCCTTATTTTCAATGGTTTTTGGGTTAGATAGAACAATTGATTGAAGTTCAAGATTATTTTCACCAATTTTAAAGTCAAGCTTATATTGAATACTTCTTCAGAATTATTGATTTCAAAATCAAAATGGTGATTTAAGTTTATCCGTTGAAAATTCAACAATTCATCTTAGAATAGTATAAAAAAATTATGATCACAAAATTTGTCTTCCTTTGTTGAATTATTCACAACTTCAATACATATATCGTGTTCAAAATCCAATGTTGTTGTAATCAATTATTGAAAATCGAAAGAAGGAAGATAGAATTTTAAATTTGATTCCATACTCTCAAAAGAACCGAAATCCAGCTCAATTACCGCATTTTCAACAACATCATTAAGATTTCCATTTTCAATTCCAAAAGCTGTTATTTGAAAATCGTCAATTTTGGTAAAAGGTAGATTATTATTTGACTCATCACACATTAGGATTTGATTTTTGTTGTTCAAATAACAAATCCGTACAATCAATGTGAATTTCATCCATTTTCTCAATAAAATCAAATTTATAATTACCAATTTGAAAATTTTCAATTTGAAATTGTTAAGAACAAAAAGGTCTATTCATCATAACTGAAACTATTCTCATTGTTAAAATCGTTTAAAAAGTGGTTCATATTTCCATTTTGACTTTGAAATTCATTTTAAGTTCGAAATTGCATTGGCATGTTTTATACTCGAAATCATTTGAATTTTGAAGTGAATTAAAATTTAACCATTTTGGAATCCTGGACTTGAATTATTGCACAAATATGAATTATAGAAATCATTGATCATTTGATTTTTGTGTATAGAGAGTTCAAGTAAAGATAAAATTGTTTCAATACCCTTTTCAAGATTTGAGAATTTTCATCATTTTGAACACTATATGGTTCAAAATTTGAATTGTTTGTAAAAAGTTGTCATTAAAATATCCATAAGAATTTGATGTGAAATTATATGGATTATATTGATTTTCACAACTATTGTAAAATTCTTGTGAGTAAGAAAATTCGGACATTTTCAAAAATGATTTTTTTAATTGAAAAGTATTTACAAAGGAGAATTTATTTTTTTAAAAGGAAATTTGATTTTTTTTTCTTTTTTATATATTTTTTTGACAAGATTTTATATAATTTTATAGATTTTTGTTTTTTAAAAAACCTAATCAAGGAAAGGCAATGATTGTGATGTTATGGAGAGGAGAAGTTGCGATTTGTGGTTGCACTGGTTTTTGGTTGAATGTTGAGGAGGTTGTCGCTGTGTGATAAATAATGACTGGTAGGCAGCAAAGATGTTTCGTAGAGAGATGTGGAGATGGTTGTATGATGTAGTTGATGAGGAAGGAAAGTGAGAAATGCAGTGCAATGATCAATGAGGAATGTAGTGGAATTTTTTTTGTAAGCCCAAGAGAACCCGACGGTCCGGTAAACTACTGGGGAGGGTATAGTAAAGCCTTCCACTGATCCAAGCCCCCATACCATCGGGTAAATTTATATAGGATAGGAAAGTACATGGTAGGAATTGAACCTGGGTATTTTTATCAGAACCCAAGCCTCCTTCCCGAATGCAGTGGCATGTTACAGTTGTTGGATGGTTGGAGTTGAAAATGCACACAGTTTGTAGTAGCGTTTGAAAAAGGCTAATGATGTATGGCAAGTTGTGACAACAAACTGGTTGGTCAGAGGGAATGGAAGTGGTCAGATGTATGAACTGTGAAGTGATGGGTGATGGGTGATGTTAGTGGCAATAGTTGATGGTAGATGCAATGGATGTATGTTGATGTGGAGGATGGAGGGCAACAGTAAGATGATAGCATAGTTTGGAATATGGTAGTTGTATGCAACTGCACAAGCACAGTTTTGCAGTAGGTTTTTTGCAAGTGCACAAATTACAGTGATGAAGGCCGAGATTTTTTGATGTATGTATGCAAGGATGTTGTTATAGCAGTACGAAAGTGGAAGTGAGGAAATTGACCGTTTGACAGAGAGCAGCAATGAATGAGGCAACAAGGTGGATTTGATGGTACAGTGACACTGTTGTGTATGGCAGAGGAGTTGGCTGTGGTAGGGGATGGTCAGGGGTGATGAACTGTTATGTGGAAAAAGAAAAAAATTTGTATGTTTTTTAAGTGAATATTTGGCACGCATCCCTAAAAGCAAACTTAATTCACTAAAACTCCCTCCGTAAGAAAACATAAGTTGCAGGTGCCTGTTTTTCATTTCGCCTATTTTTTTCCTAAAATACCCCTCTGCTTCTGGCACATTTGATTAGTAACGAGTTTATCTATCTTGATTTCATCTTCTTTTTCATTGACGAACTTATGTTTCTTGATGTCATTTTCTTCTTCAATGGCGAGCTCAGCTTTCTCGATTTCAATGGAGAACTACAATTATAGATGACGCAGCGGAATAATCAAAACAAACTTCAATCGGTGAAAGTAGCGATCGATGGAATGAAGATACCGAAATGCCCAGATTCGTTGATCCGAAGATACCGAATTCTAGCTATCTCAAACACGTTGATAGCGCACTATACCGTGTTCAAAGATCTACGATTCTTCGTACGTTGATCTAGCGCACTAGATTCCATGAATCGGCTTCAACAAACGTGGATTCGAGCGCACTCGAATGACGTAAGTGGAGATAGGAGATTACACTCAACTACCAATTTAAAGAAAGCATAAAGCAATCAAAGAGAATTTTTATTCAAAAGTCAACAACCTTTAAAAATTACAACACACCCCCTATTTATAGTGTTTTCAGCCCCTGACCCTTAAGTCGTGACCGACTCATGCCTCACAACTCAACTAGGTCGTTGCCGACCTAACAGACACTATACGCCTCAATTACAACACAACACAAGCAACCGACTCAACAGATGACAACGACATACGACTCAGAACAGCGGCAAAAATAGACGACCTAAACATGAACGACTTATATACAACACGAGTCATCAGATATAAACGACATACGACTCATCATACAAAGTGACTCAGGACACATCCATATTACAACGCATATAAGTCGGCAGCGACTCAATATACGCAGTCATACGACTTACGACTCAACTATGGAACGACTCAAAACACATGCGACTTAAGCTCCCAAGCTTCCTGTGGTAACTCCTCAAACGACTTAACTAGGTCGTGCCCTTCCGCCGACTCAAGCCTTTAACAGTTGGAACCTTCTCCTTCTTCCTGATAAGTCGTATACGCCTTATAGATGGGTCGTTGAGTCGTGTATGACTCATCAGACTTGAACACCCCAAGTTCACGTTGAGTCGTAGCCCTGTTTCATTAACCCGTATACGACCCAAGTGTTTGTTATCTCGTGCCTCTTCTTCGTTAGGTCGTACCTCCCCTTCACTCGACCAGTTAGGTCGTTCACGATTCATAGTTGCTTGACTCGTGAACGACTTAAGTCCTAAAAACGAAGCTTCCTTAACTCGAGAACGATCTTCCTCTTTAAGTTGCATATGACTTATCCCCTGAGCTACATCATCTTCCCCTGGTTGAGAAAAATTCATCCTCGAATTTGTAAATTCTTCTACCTCAGATTGTTCGTCTCTATAATATGGTACGAGATGTTTAACATTGAACACATCAGAAGTGTAAACATCCTCCGGCAATTTCAATTTGTAAGCATTTTAATTAATCTGTTTCACAACTTCTACAGGACCAATTTTTCTGGCTTTCAACTTGTTATAAGCGCCTACCGGAAAACGATCCTTCGTCAACACATCGTAAACCAAATCACCTTCGTTAAATTCAACATTCTGTCGCTTCAAATCAGCAGTTCGCTTATACTTCTCGTTTGTCTTCACCAATCGTTCCTGAACGATCTTATGACATTCGGTTAATTCTTCAACAAAATCAACAGCCCGTTTAACACTTCCCTTCGCTTGTGGTATCACTGCTAAATCCAACGGTCCCCTGGGTAAATTGGAATATACAATCTGAAATGGACTGGACCCCGTACTACGATTCACCACATG
This sequence comes from Allium cepa, assembly GCA_030765085.1. Classification (NCBI taxonomy): domain Eukaryota; kingdom Viridiplantae; phylum Streptophyta; class Magnoliopsida; order Asparagales; family Amaryllidaceae; genus Allium; species Allium cepa. Next base: position 696,628,087 of record CM060937.1, on the reverse strand, counting down.
GTTATGAGCAAACTCTGCCTGGCACAACTTCATGTCCCAACTCTTCAGTTTATCTTTCACTAAACATCGTAACAAATTTCCCAATGATCTGTTAACCACTTCTATCTGTCCACCAGTTTACGGTTGATAAGCACTACTAAATTTCAGCTTCGTTCCCACCATCTTCCACAAACTTAACCAAAAGTGACTCAGAAAACGAGTATCCCGATCAGAAACAATAGATTCTGGTAAACCATGCAATCGATACACCTCCTTAAAGAATAATTGTGCCACTCGAACTGCATCCGCTGTCTTCTTGCAGGCAATAAAATGTGCCATCTTCGAAAATCTATCCACTACAACAAATATCGAATCATTTCCCCTTTGAGTTCTAGGTAAACCCAAAACGAAATCCATGCTGATATCAACCCATGGCTTAGACGGTAGAGGTAATGGCATATACAACCCTGCATTCGTCGCTGTTCCCTTTGAAACCTGGCAAATATGGCATCTCTCCACAAATCTTTCAACTTCTTTTCTCATCGACGGCCAAAAATAAGATTGAGAAATCAACTGCAAAGTACGATCACGGCCCACATGCCCTTCCTCGTGTAACTCCTTGATAATTTTCAATCTCAAACTACAACCTGGGATATATAATTGATTCCCCTTGAACAAGAATCCATCAACCATCACAAATTCATCGGTATTTCCTTCCTTAACTTTCTCTACACATTTCACAAAGTAAGGATCTTTTTCAATCAGCTCTGGCAACATTTCAAACCCTGTCACCTCAACCTTCAATGTCGTTAATAAATGACTCCTCCTGCTTAATGCATCTGCTACACGGTTCGTCACCCCTGACTTATGTTTCACGACAAAAGTAAACTGTTGTAAATAAGCAATCCATGATGCATGTCTCGCTGAAATCTTGTCTTGCCCCTGTAAATGCTTCAATGCCTCATGATCAGTGTACAGAGCAAATTCTTTCTGAAATAGATAGTGTCTCCAGTGCTTAACAGCTTGTACCACAGCATAGAATTCAACGTCATATGTATTGTATCTCATCTTTGCTCCTGATAACTTTTCACTGAAATAAGCAACGGTTTCCCACTCTGACTCAGAACTCCTCCAATACCAACCTTCGACGCATCAGTGTGCAATTCAAACAACAACTGAAAATTTGGTAAAACAAGAATTGGTGCAGACGTCAACAATTCCTTGATCTTCTCAAAAGCAACCCCCGCTTCTTCTGACCATACAAACTGTTTCCCCTTCATGCAATCAGTAACTGGAGCCATCACGCTACTGAAGTGCGGAATGAATCTTCGGTAGAATGACGCTAGTCCATGAAAACTTCTCACCTCTGTAATCGTCCTCGGCTGTGGCCAATTCCTGACCGCTTCCACTTTGTTCTGGTCAACTTGGATTCCTTCCTCCGAAATAACATACCCCAGAAATAAAACACTTCTTTTCATAAACACACATTTCTTCGTAGCAGCATAAAATTGTTCCTCACGAAGAATAATCAACACTTCCCTCAAATGTAGAACATGCTTCTCCATACTCCTGCTATATATCAGAATATCATCGAAATAAACCGCCACGAACTTCCCAATGAATGGTCTAAAGATTTGATTCATCACCCGCATGAATGTACTAGGTGCATTTGATAAACCAAATGGCATAACCAACCATTCGTATAACCCCTCTCTCGTCTTAAACGCTGTCTTCCACTCGTCTCCAGGTCTAATTCGAATCTGGTGATAACCACTCTTCAAATCAATCTTCGAAAATATAGTTGCCCCACTCAATTGATCCAGTAAGTCATCTAACCTCGGCATAGGAAATCTGTAACGAACAGTAATCTTGTTCAAAGCTCGACCATCTGTACACATTCTCCATGTTCCATCCTTCTTCGGTACCAACAAAGCTGGCACAACACAAGGACTCAAGCTTTCCTGAACACGTCCCTGCTCAAGTAACTCTTCCACTTGCCTTCGTAACTCTTCATGTTCCTTCAGACTCATTCGGTAATGTGGTCTATGTGGTAACACTGCTCCCGGAACAAGATCAATTTGATGTTGAATGTCTCTCAATGGTGGTAACTCCTTAGGCAACTCCTCTGGAAAGACATCTTCAAACTCTTTCAAAACTGGCTTTGCTTCCTCTGGAATTTCAACCTCTTCACTGCTCTCTCGCCCAATCAACAAATAGATTTCAGGCTCCTCTTCAACTTCTTTAACAAACTCCTTCAAAGATAATAAAGTTTTCAGCTCTTCAATCTCTTCCAGCTTGCTCTCCTTCTGTTGTTGCTTCTTGGGAACCAAAGTGATTTTAGTACCCTCGAACATGAAACTGTAACTATTGGCACGACCATCATGTTGAACTGATCTATCAAACTGCCACGGTCTGCCCAATAACAGATGACATACGTCCATGTCCACTACATCGCACCAGATTTCATCTTTGTATTTCTTCCCAATAGAAAATTTCACGCAAGCTCTTCTCCCAACTTTCACTTCACCACCCTTCCTTAACCAAGCTAACTTGTATGGTTTAGGATGCTTCTTGGTTTTCAACTCCAATTTTCTCACTGCCTCTGTGGAGATAATATTATCGCAACTCCCAGCATCAATGACAAATTTACAAACTTTCCCAAGAATAGTGCAAGTAGATTGAAATATGTTATTCCTCAACCAACTATCTTCCTCCTCTTGTTTTGGCGTCAAACAAGACCTCCTCATCATAAGATTGCAACCTTCGTCTCCAGACAATTCTTCTTCCTCCTCAACATAAGGTGCATTTGAACATTCTGCCTCCTCACCATCATCCTCAATCTCAGCAACCATTGCTCTCTTCTTCGGCTTCGGACATTCATTGCTTTTGTGACCCAACTCCTGACAATTATAACATTTGAAACCACTGTTAACCTTCGCCTTCTCAGCCTCCTTCACCACTGGCTTATTGACAGGTTTAGGTACGTTAGAACCTCCACTAACACCCCTCGCTTGATTATTGGAATTAGTAAACACACCACCTCCACGCCTTCCTTGCTTCTCCCAAGCCAACGCTTTCTGATGTGCCTCTGCCACTGATCTAGGATCAAACATATTAACCATATCCTGGATCTGCATTCTCAATCCCCCAATGAATCTAGCAGTTAGTTGTTCTTCCGTTCCATAATATCATTCCTGGCAATGAGTTGGTAAAATTCATCAGCATAATCACTAACAGATTTCATCCCTTGCCTCAGATTCTGCAACCTCTGGTACATAAGTGATTGGTAGTTGTAAGGTAAGAAAGTAGATCTCATCAACTTCTTCATCTTCTCCCATGATTCTATCTTTGACTTCGCCATTCTCTCCCTGGTAAGTTTAGTTTGCTGCCACCAAGCCAAAGCTCTCCCCCTCAACCTAGTAGCAACTAACTTTACTCTCCTATGCTCAGGAACCTCCTTGAAATCAAAGATCTCTTCAACATTTGATACCCAATCAAGAAATTCTTCTGCTACCATCCCTCCTTTAAATTCTGGAATTTCCATCTTCATACCCGATTCCCATCGACGATCATCTTCAGCATCCCGATAAGAATTTCGAACTTGGTCTCGATCTCGATAATGAATACTAGCTCTATCACCCACTTCATCAAAATCAAAAGTACGCCTACATCGATCTCTACCATTATCATCTCTTCGTTCATGCATGCTTCTTTGACTATGTCTCTCTTCCTCTCTATATGCTTCATTGTCAAATTCACGTCGACTTCTTCTCTCTTCATGTACATAGTGATGATGATCTCTTCATGATGAAATTGATGTTTCTCTTCTATCTCTACAAGAATGTGGTGATACCCTCCTCGCTTCCGTAACCGATGGCGAAACTCGGTTTCCTCCATGGTTCGAGTTTGGTGATCTCCTCCTTTGATTCAAATCATTCATCAACTTCTCTAACTTTCCAATGCCTTCATCAAACTTCTCATTAATATGTTGTTCCATAAGCTCGGCTTCTTCTCTTCGATACAAAGCTTCAACATTTTGATGACGATTAGCTCTTCTAGGTGGCATGATTCAAACTCACAAACTTCAACAAATTGAACACAAAGAAACTTCAACACAACAACAATAAGCCACGCTCAAGCTTCAAGACCCTTCACTAGGCTCGGCTACTCCACAAGTATACACGGCTTAACTTCAAATTCAAACACTTCTCCAAATCTAGATCCAAAATGAGATGGATCAAAATCTTCGAACTTGTTGCAACTTCAAGATGAACACAACGAACACAACTTCAAACTTCAACTTCAAATACTTGGCTCCAAGAATCAACTTAGCTATGATTGGCTAAGTATGGCTCTGATACCAAAACTGACGCAGCGGAATAATCAAAACAAACTTCAATCGGTGAAAGTAGCGATCGATGGAATGAAGATACCGAAATGCCCAGATTCGTTGATCCGAAGATACCGAATTCTAGCTATCTCAAACACGTTGATAGCGCACTATACCGTGTTCAAAGATCTACGATTCTTCGTACGTTGATCTAGCGCACTAGATTCCGTGAATCGGCTTCAACAAAGGTGGATTCGAGCGCACTCGAATGACGTAAGTGGAGATAGGAGATTACACTCAACTACCAATTTAAAGAAAGCACAAAGCAATCAAAGAGAATTTTTATTCAAAAGTCAACAACCTTTAAAAATTACAACACACCCCCTATTTATAGTGTTTTCAACCCCTGAACCTTAAGTCGTGACCGACTCATGCCTCACGACTCAACTAGGTCGTTGCCGACCTAACAGACACTATACGCCTCAATTACAACACAACACAAGCAACCGACTCAACAGATGACAGCGACATACGACTCAGAACAGCGGCAAAAATAGACGACCTAAACATGAACGACTTATATACAACACGAGTCATCAGATATAAAGGACATACGACTCATCGTACAAAGCGACTCAGGACACATCCATATTACAACGCATATAAGTCGGCAGCGACTCAATATACGCAGTCATACGACTTACGACTCAACTATGGAACGACTCAAAACACACGCGACTTAAGCTCCCAAGCTTCCTGCGGTAACTCCTCAAATGACTTAACTAGGTCGTGCCCTTCCGCCGACTCAAGCCTTTAACAGTTGGAACCTTCTCCTTCTTCCTGATAAGTCGTATACGCCTTATAGATGGGTTGTTGAGTCGTGTATGACTCATCAGACTTGAACACCCCAAGTTCCCGTTGAGTCGTAGCCCTGTTTCATTAACCCGTATACGACCCAAGTGTTTGTTATCGCGTGCCTCTTCTTCGTTAGGTCGTACCTCCCCTTCACTCGACCAGTTAGGTCGTTCACGACTCATAGCTGCTTGACTCGTGAACGACTTAAGTCCTAAAAACGAAGCTTCCTTAACTCGAGAACGATCTTCCTCTTTAAGTTGCATACGACTTATCCCCTGAGCTACATCAATAGACAATAATTGCAGAAATGTATGCAACAATATGCAATATTTGTAGACATTTCTGCAAGTATATGCTATATGCAATAGTTGCAAAATTGTCTGCAACTATATGCAATAGTTGTAGACATTTCTGCTATAGTTGCAGAAATGTTTGCAACGATACGCAATAGTTGTAGAAATTTCTACAACTATATGCAATTGTTGTAGACATTTTGCAACTATACCATATAGTTGCATTTCTACAACTATATGCAATAGTTGCAGAAATGTCTGCAACTATACCATACAGTTTGAGATATGTCTGCAATTATTTGCAAATGTTGTAAATTAAAAATAACGAAAGTGTTCAAAATTTGTTGAATATTCTGCAAACGTATGAAATAATTGCACCTTTTACAACAAATATGAATTTTGGTATGAAAAACGGATCTCATTTTAAAGATCGTAAAATTGTTGATTTTTTGGTGAAAACGGTATGTTGACCCGATTTTTCTACACAACGTTATGCGCGTTTGAAATGTTAAAAACATAAAGGGTATTTGGGTCTTTTGCGTGCGCGAATTTGAAAATAGGGGCCGAAAATGTAAGTTTAGTTTGGAAAGGATGTTTTCTCTATTTTAAAACTTATTAGGTATGTGTGCCAAACTTACCCTTTTTTAATGCAACTTGTAACTGGAATGCAATGTAAATTGAAATGCAACTTGAATATATATTTTTCTCAAATTGAAATACATATTTAATTGTAAATTGAAATGCAATGTGTTTGTTCCAAGGTTGTAAATGGGAGTATAAATTCTCAAACTAAAAATGTAAATGCAAATGTATTAGAAAATCAAATGGAATATACAATTCTTTTCTTTTTCAAATGAAATTGGGTATATATTTTTAAATATGCAATTGCAATTGGAAAAACAATAAGCACACAATCAAAATACAAGCAAAAATCAAACAATGGACGCACAGTGCAACTTTTTCTTTAAATGCAATACATACGGAGAAAAACATACAAAAATCAAACAAAATAATTAGAAGAATAGAAATAAAAACCAAATTCAGTTCCCTGGAAATGGCCCAAGAACTTGTTTAGCGACTAATTTCCCATCGGATTAGAAAATAGACGAAAAATTATGCGATAAAAAAAACCGCCAGTGCATGGCATACAATTTAGTATGTGGCGAGTACGGTTCGATTCATCGAGAATTGAAAGTGATTTAAAATTTCTACTCAATCAAAATTAAACAAAGAGTTTAGAAATTGTTTTAAGCCAGAGGAAAGTAAAAACTAACTACAAGCAAAAGTGAATAAAAAAATGAGAGTAGAAGACAATTTATAGGTAATTTACTTGTCATGATCACATAAGTCAACAAAATGAAATTATGATCTCTGTTTTAGTCATTAGTTAATTTGTTGATGCGTTTCTCATAAGTATGACATATTTGTGCTATTAATTAGCTCAACATAAACCATCAAACTTTAACACACCCTCCAATCAACTTGTGAACTCTCATGAAAATATTAATGAAATTGAAAAAAAAATCTATTCTTTGTATGATGTATTTACTATTGATTAGTAATATAGATCATCAAATTTTGATTCTAAAATTCACTTCACTGCCATAATCATATGTAGATGAATATGTAATTTGTGTTTCAATTTATTTGAGCATAGCCTATTTGGTGTCAAACATAGGCTATCAAATTCAAAGCTAAACAGCAAAATATTTACCACATCAAACATCATCATTATGCACCAAAAGAGATTGAAAATTAGCAAAACGTTAAATATTGATGATCAAGAGAGCTTCAATACCCCTAAATTGAAGGGTTCTACGTTCTCATAGTTGTTATCATTTCAATAAATGTATAGTTCAACATGAAACAAAAAACAAGAAGAAAATGCAAGATAATTAAAATAAAAAGATAATTAAACTACTTACATAAATAAATCTAAACTACTAACATGAAAGGAAATAAACAAGAAAAGAACATGAAATAAAATTGCACGAATTAAAATTGTATATAAGAAAATTACATGAAAGAAGGCTAAGAAGCCACTAAAAAGAAAAGTGAGTTTTTGTTTATTTTTGAGCCTCAAGCAAAACTAACAAAAGAGGAGGCTAAGAGCTTATTACGTGAAACATAAGTGGTATTTATAGATTTTTGAAACCCTAACACATATTTTTGGGGACTACCCAAAATACCCTCTTAGGAAATATAATCTTCAAGTAATCATTAGCATAAGAACAATCCTCGATTTAAATGTGCGTGTAGCTTTAATCATGTGCATTAGCTCTTAATAGGGGAACATGCTAAATAGGTAGGTGGGGTCCTCCATGCTGCATGAAATGATTTATTACCATCTTCATTTTGCCTTCTTCACTTGTGCATGCATATTTCCATAAAGACTTCTTCATATTTCCATTCAAATTCCTATAAATAAAAATAAAATGCACAAATAATTATTCTCAAAATTAATACATGCATAAATGACATTTTGCCCCTATATGAATACGAATAAATGATGATTTAAAATTAAATGAAATTTTGGCTTAAACTAAAGTATATGCTCATTTATTTAATTAGATTAGATTAGATATGGAAGTAAAAATATGCATGTTTACATGCACATCAAATCTCATCGGTAGAAATCTGGATCTATCTTGCGAATATGGGATTCCAAGTAAATGATGAGATCTAATCAAGCTAAGAATTCCTTATAACATCTGATTTTGGAGGCCTAAAACTAACCGCTATAGATGCTGTAGTCATCCATAGTTATTATTCTCGGTGATCAAATGCGGCAATGGTAGATACATTGTTATACTAGAATACATAAACATGAAAAAAAAATTAAACTCAAATTAAACAAAATTCTCCTTTCATTGTAAATAACGTTTTTGATTCATTTCATGATCCCATACGTAAGCCACGTTTACAGAAATTACAACTTATTACAAATTACACCAAAAGCGATATACGAAGAGTACCCTTGGTTGATCCGTGTCTAAATATGGCACTAAACAAATTTGGCATTCCATCCAAAACAGCTGAATCAAACAGAAGAAAAACTCCTAATAGTTAGCTAGCTGCATGCACGTCTTCAGAAGCTTATTCATCTAAAGGAAAACCTAAAAACCTTAACTCTCGGGCTACTCAAAATTAATTGTACATCTGAGAGTTTATGTGGAAAGCATAAACTTCGAGTCAGACATAAAGTATGGTGTGAATAATAATCTGCCATGTTGAATCATATAAATAACTAGCTATACCACGCTGCTTAGCGGAATGGATTTTACCCTCACTAGTATCTCAACCCAATTTATAATAACCATATAATGTGCACCTACATCCATAATGGGGAAAACATAACATAATATATTGTATCATGATGATATGAAAACATGCAATATGCTTTGGATTTCCCATCCCCATTCACTTGGCTGCCTATCTCAAGTTATAGATGTTTGTGTCAAAATTGGGCACAACACTCTTCGGGAGTCGTTGAAGAGATAATAGTCAAGAATGCAAGTTCAAAACAGATATTATCTAACAAAAACTCCAATCAACAGTAAAGTAAATGCGTAGACAAGCGATTTATAGTGGTTCGGCGTGTTGCCTACGTCCACTGTGAAGTTTTTTGATGTTTTATTGATTCTCTTTCAATGATTACAAGTTGTTACAGCGATCCACAGCAAGTTACAACTGGAAATTCGAAATCAACAATAGAATTATGATGTAGGATGATGGAGATCTTGATCCGGCAGAGTCTCGGCGTCTCAGAGTCAGAAGCCCCCTTTTCTGTTGGCCATGGAGCTCTATTTATAGGCGTAGGCTGCTGGTATCTTGCTGAAAACTCGGGAGACCACTTCTGGCACGTGAGGGGGCCCACGCGTACGGTCTCGGGAAGTTTGGGCCCACTTTGGCATCGGTTCGAACTCCATTCGAACCGATCAAGAATTCATCCAATCGAGGTGAAATTTGGCGAGGACATTCTTCAACATGTATGCTAGCATCTGTGAAAATTTCATGACATTTGGATCAGTAGATTGGGAGATATGATGGGTTCGAAATAGGGTTCACGGCACGGCTGTCTGGTTCGAACCCCTGCATTCGAAACGATGGTTTCGAATCCATCATGGCACGCGACTTCGTGGTGACGTGGAGCGCAAACTTCGAATCGATCCGGACTTCACTCCGTGTTGACCGCTTCGACTCCGTGTATCTCGGTGATTTCGAACCGATGGAAGACACGTTGGTTGACCCAGTGGGTTCGAACAAGGCAACACAGGATAGGTTCGAAGAAGGCCTTTGTGATGGGTTCGAAGCATGGCTCTATGATGGGTTCGAACATGACTTCAGGGAGGGGTTCGAACGAAGCTTACGGATGGGTTCGAAGCATGCATGTCCGATGGTTTCGAAATGAGGCAGCCGAGTATGGATTCGAATCAGCTACTCTCTGATGGGTTCGAGGTCGAGGCATCCCGAGGGTTTCGAAGGTGATGGTTTCGAACTTGATGGGTTCGAAGTGACGGTTTCGAATGGTGCATGATGATGGGTTCGAAGACACCCATCATGGTGGGTTCGAAACCAGTGTGTTCCCTCCAAGTTGAACCGATCATAACTTGAGCATACGAACTCGGATTGACTTGAAATTTGAAATGCTGACTCCTGTGGCCTTTCTTGCAGTGTCCCATCAATTGTAGCTCATTCTGGACTCGGATAAAATTCAGTGATATCCATGGCGAAAGAAAATACGATCAACCTCTGAGGCGAACGGTCCTTCCTTTTCAATCGCTCTTTTGGTATCACGGCTTTGCCAAAAAGCGGGATAACATTTTGCCCCCCAAAGTACGTCTTGTGGGAACATGACGTGCTTTGAATAGCTGCCATTTCTATCTGAACAATCATTGCTCTCTTTTTTGTTGAAACTCGTATGCTGTATTGCCGTAACCTTGCGTTGATATGATTGATTGCTCTATAATAGTGCTTAGCCGTTGGCTGTCGCATTTGTAACGGGAATAGTGTTTGATCCCTGTGAATATTCAAAATCGAATGTTAGTCCGACATGTATGCACATATGTTAATTTGGACCTTGTTAACGTCGTGCGTCCACGAGTCGTTGTCAGTTTGGTTTGCTGCAGAATTTCGTATCGATTCTCTCCTGAACCGATTTGAAATTTGAATTGAGACAACGCTTGGTGGTTGTTATGGAAATTTCCTCCGTATCGATCCTCTCCTGAACCGATATTGAAGGTTGAAGAAATTGAATTTGTATTGCGCAAGTGTAATGTTTCGAACCGATGCACTTGAGCGTTGATGGGTTTGAAATTCATGTTTGTATGGACGCGGTATGCCCGTGCAATGATGGGTTGTGTGAATATGAGATTTCGAATCGATGCATTGGAGCATTGATGGGTTCGAAATTGACATTCGAAACGGTCTGAAAGTATGGAGTATACTTGTGTGGTGATGGGTTCGAAATTGTCATTCGAACCGATGTGAAAGGATGGTTTCGAATTAGCAGTTCGTTTCTGTGGTTTTGAAAATGATCTTCGAATCGATGATTTGGATGGGTACGAAACTATTGTTCACGGCAGTGCTCCGTGTGCTTCACACGATGGAGCCTCAAGCGTATGGGTTCGAAGATTGGTTTCGAAACGACTCTGCATTCTGACCTGTTGCAATCGGTCAACTTCACCGGAACTCGAATCGTCCCGGTCATCACCAACCCTCCATATAAATAGCAGTGGACCTGCCACTTTTTCACTGCACTCTTCATCGCTTCGAAGCTTCTAAGGAGAAAACACTGCGTCGCGTTTTCGAATCCATCAAGATTTAAGACTTAAATCTCTCGAATCCAACGCTTAAACTAGGTAATTAGCCTCGGATTCAAGCGACGAAGTTATTTCGAACCCATTTCTCTTCATCGATTGCATAGCTTCGAGATTGACAAAACCAGATCTGGTTTGGGAGGGATTCGAATCGATGTGTGGGCTCGAGTTCGAAGCGATGACGGTGGTGTGTTTCCATTGGATTTTGAATCGATCCTTGGAATGTCCTTGTTGGGATGCGCAGTTGGCACCGATTGGGGGATTCGAGGGATCCTTTCAAATCGATGGATTCGAACCCATAAGCTATCGTTTCGAAGTCCACAACCTCGTATCGATTCGAAGTGGATCGTTTCGAACGCGACCGATGTCAAGTTAAGGGTTTCTGTATCGGTTCGAATTTGTCATTTGGCCATCGTTTCGAAGCGCGCCTGACTGCATGGTTTCGAAACAATGTCAGGATGGGTTCGAACGCATGGGTTCGAAGCACTGTCATGATGGTTTCGAACGCATGGGTTCGAACGAAGTTTGGATGGGTTCGAAGGAAGAGGTGTTCGGTTGGGTTCGAACGAAGCCTCTGTGATGGTTTCGAACCCTATATGATGGATTCCAAAATTTGAAAATTTTCAAGCATAACTCCGACGAGCTTCATTCCTGCATATTTGGACTTGAATATTGAACTGCATATTTGATTGCCTTTTGAAGCTCGTCGATGGAACTATAACAACTTCTATTCGAACCGACTTCCATCATATAAACGATTTAGTGATGACGGTCAGCGATGACGGTCATTATAGCTGAACTTCGTAGCTTTGTCGTTTGAATGTTCACTTTAACTCTGCAACATTTGTTCAAGTAATGCATGGCACGGTACCACACACATTCATACACGTTACACTGGGGAACACACGGGTTCTTCGTCGTCTAATGATGGTTTCTCATGAGTTAGCTAGTTATGGAACCTTCAAGTTCACAGCAGCAGGAGACTCAAATTGCAGTCTCTCCGAGGCTAGAGATCCCCGATATTGATCCTGAGATTATTGGTCCAGCTCCGGATGAACTTCCCGATGCGTCGTTCATTGCCAATCCATCAGATTCCGTTCCATCGAATATCTCTGAAGACATGTTGGGGAGAATATGTTTGAGGCACGACTTGTCATTGGATGATGTGTTACTGCCGGGGCCGAACGATAGACCACATAATCCGCCGGAAGGGTATACAGCGTTTAACCGCCACGCGTGTGCGGCCGGGACACTCCCCCGTTCAACGAGTATATAAGAGAAGTATTGTCGTTTTTGAGGATCGCCCCATCTCAGCTGCATCCGAACGGATATGCGTCGATCAATAGCTTGTTCATTGCATTTATGGAATGTCTCCATCGACAGCCACTCCCAATCGAAATCAGATACTTGTTCAACTTCAAAACTCGGGGTGATTATCCTTCTTTCACATTTCTGGAAGCGGTGAGAAATTGCCAAGTGGTTACCGGGTCTTGGACCAGGTTGAGTTATTATAGGACAGAATGGTTTTATGTCAGATGTCCTCCAGGATTTGCCCGACGATGGTTATTCAGACGTGAGTATAACCGAGTTCTTAAATAGTTACTACGACAATTGCTGCCGAAGTGGAACTTATATTAATTTTTTCTTTTTACAGCAACGATCCCGCGACCCGAAGGTGAAGAGTTTAAGGAGATGGTGCGAGTACTTCGAGAATTCCCGAGTGAAGATAGGGACATTGAGTTGCTTTTGACCGATAGGAATCTCCGGACTTATGGGCTGATTGAACGAAGGCAGAGTATAAGATTTGAGGTAGCACTAAAGATCGTTCCTAAGAAACGAGTCAAACGCAAGAAGCCCGAAGTTGCCATAGCCGAGGAGGCTGATTCTGAAAGAACTCATACTGATGATGAGCCGCTGACCGAGCCTACGGACGTAGCTTCGGATGTCGCGGAGCAGAGAAAAGGCAAGGCTGCCATGGTTAAGTCAACTAAGCAGGGGAGACGGAAATCGGTTGTCATTGCCCGGCCCTCTTCCGGAGTTAGAATTTTTGAGATGTCTCCTCCACATACTGAAAGTCTCTACGAAGGGCTTGCCGACCTTCCAATCCCGGAAGATGTGTCTTTTCAACATGATGTCGGGTTAGAGGAGTTCCATCGTAATCTAGAATTGAGCGAGCCTCTTATTACTAGCGAGGTCGACACTTCTGGTTGGTCGGGGGGAATGCATATTCATACACACTTCACGACACTGCATAACCTTTGACTGTAAACTACCTGATTCGAAGAGTGACTAATTCGATTTTACTTTGCTTTGCAGATACTATGTCTAAACGAGGTTCAATGCTTGGGAGTCTTCGACATGCCCGCAAGTCTTCTTATTATGATTCGCGTAGGCAAGAGGGGGATAGAGATTATGATCAGGGACGCCCTGGGCATTATGACCAGGGACGTTCCGGATATTCTAATCATGAGAGATACGATTCGGACAGGGGCCATAGGCGTCGATCGCGATCGCGCACCCCTCCTCCTTCCAGAGATCCCGTACAACCTCCCGTTCGCGTCCCTCGTGATTCTTCTCGACATGTGTCGGTTTTCAAGCTTCTAGATCTGAGGTGTCGGCGCCGACAGTTGCGGAGGAACCTCCTACTGAAATCACGGGAGAAGGAGCGATTAGGCTTGCGCAGCTGAAGAGAGAGTTCCCGAATATCTGCTTCGACAATTATGTCTTTCCCCCAAACTTGAAAAGAATCCCACCGGAGGCCGAGCGGTGGGCGCTTGATTATGTGCACGACTTCTACGCACAGTATAAGTTGTGGTATAAGGCAGCTGAAAAAGCATCGGCGCTGGCCTTCGAACGAGCGGCCACCATTGAAAAATTGCAAGCCGAGTTAGCACAAAAAGATCGCATCATACAAGTGCTGAATACTGAGGCTGAATCATCCCGTAAATCTGAAATAGAGGCCACTAAAAAAGCCGATGAAGCCCAGGCAATCATGGATAGGATGAAATGCGAACACTACGCCACGGTTGAGGACATGGGTCATCGAAACACATTGGTTACTGCAGAGAGGGACGCAGCCCTGAAGGAGTTGAACGAGCTTAAGTCAAAATTCGCCGAAATCGCCAAGGAAAGGGATGATGCGAATAGCGCAGCTCAGGAGGCGTGTGAACAAGCTGTGATTCTTCGCACCGAAAGGGATGCTGCGGTGGCGAAAGTTCAAGCGGTCGAGACAGAGGTGGAGGAGAAAGTTCAACAAGCAGAGGCCAAGCTAGAGGCCGATATCGAAGATCTGCTTATAACTTATAACGCCAACGTGTTAAAACACCGAAATTTAGCCTGGCTTCAAGATTATACTGTTCACCTTCGCAGCGCTTGGGAACGATTGGTCGAGGAAGAGGGGGAAGCGCATCCGGGCGAATCGATTGACCGATTCGAGCTTGAGAACCGGCTATTAACTGAGGATGAAAAGAAGGTCCTTCATGATGCTATCATTGCTCATGAGAAGGAGATGGTGGGTGGTCGTTCCCTGGAAGTTGGAGAGGGATCGGGTGTTGAGCACCATGCGGATGTCACTGAAGTCACTACATCGCCTTTGTCAGTGCCTGTGTCTGTGGTCAGCTTGCCACCTGTTCCTGCTTACGACCCGGAGCAGCCGCACTTATCTCCTATCCATGAGCACACTTCCGAGGTCGTTCAGCCGTCTGCGAGTCAAACTGGGAAGGTATTTCGAAATTATCTCAAGTGTTTTCTAAATAAAGAGTTTGTTTTGAAGAAGTTACTAATAACTTATTTTTTTTGCCTAGTGACGGAGGTTGCGCCGACAGTCATGGCTCAAGAATCAGGCCAAAAGGATAAGGCCATCGCCACCGAGACCACTGCTGTAGCTGCGATATCGACCGAGGCGGCACAGGGGAGTGGTTTATCTCTCGAGGAACAGATGGTGAGCGAGCTGCTCGGTGAGCCGGGCGGTTTCTCCACGGACTTACCGTTTATCATCGCCAGTGATCCCCCACCGACCTCAAGCTCTTCGATGCAAGCTGCGGATGCCCCCAGCCAAGCCCAAGCGGCTCGAGAAGAGGAAATTTTGGCTGAAATCAATGCTGAAATAGAAGCTGCGGGGCACAGTGGTAGCGCCGGTGGCAGCGCGACGGCGCATAGTTCAACACCTGCTAGGGTAGTACCATCAGGTGGCACTATCTCAATTTCCGTCACAGATCCAGTCCCCCCTACTCCTCCGGCGGGAAGCCTCCCTGTAGATTCGAGCTCTGAGGAGGACATCGATATCATGCCCCCAGCCGAAGAGTCACCGCCGAAGAGGAGGCACTCAAAAAGAATTTCGGTCGCTAGTGATTCTGATGAAGAACCACTAATAAGGAAGACGAAAAAGAAGAAGAAGTAGACCGGCTTTACAAGTAGATGTTTTGGTGGATAAGTACTTGTTTTTGTTTTTTATTAGTAAGCCGTGTATAGATGCAGGTTCGGCTCCTGCTAGTAGGGATTGTTTTTGGGAAAACTTTTTCATATGTAAGCCCTCATTTTTAGTTAGTTGAAATAAACTTTAGTTTCTTTGTTTCAACTCTTGTTTTATTTGTGCTTAAGTACTTGCAGTGTCTTGCTCTCGGTCCGGAGTTCTTGTGGTGTTTTTACCGTTTAAGTAGAGCTCGTTTCATTTGCCACGCCTGAGAATCTTGGTCACAAGTTGCGATTGATGAATGAGCTGAACTTCGGACGTTGTATCACTTCGGTGAGTGATTGACACTTAGCTTTCGTGCCCCCCAGTCTTGGGGAACAACACTTATATTTTTGGCAGTCGATTGCACTTGTTGCAAACCTTAAGCACACATCCGCATTCTAGGGACTTAGGATAATTTGAGATCGATAATCTGCTTTGCACTCCAGGAGTTTGGAGAACTATCGATTGTTTGTAACATGGTTCGCGCTCCGGGAACCTGGAATTAATGTTCATACCCCACTTCACGCTTCGGGCACTTGGGGTTGATGTTGATACTTCGGTTCGCACTCCGGGAACTTCGAATTGTTGTTTATACTCCAATTCACGCTCTGGGAAGTTGGAGTCCGTTCGCACTCTAGGAACGAATTATGGAATGTTTATACTCCAATTCACGCTCTGGGAAGTTGGAGTCCGTTCGCACTCCGGGAACGAATTGTTGAATGTTTATACTCCAATTCACGTTGTGGGAAGTTGGAGTCCGTTCGCACTCCGGGAACGAATTGTTGAATGTTTATACTCCAATTCGCGCTGCGGGAATTTGGAGCCCGTTCGCGCTCTGGGAACGAATTGTTCAATGTTTATACTCCAATTCACGCTGCGGGAAGTTGGAGTCCGTTCGCACTCCGGGAACGAATTACGGAATGTTTATACTCCAATTCACGCTCTGGGAAGTTGGAGTCCGTTCACACTCCGGGAACGAATTGTTGAATGTTTATACTCCAATTCACGCTGTGGGAAGTTGGAGTCCTTTCGCACTCCGGGAACGAATTGTTGAATGTTTATACTCCAATTCGCGCTGCGGGAATTTGGAGCCCGTTCGCGCTCTGGGAACGAATTGTTAAATGTTTATACTCCAATCCACGCTGCGGGAAGTTGGAGTCCGTCCGCACTCCGGGAACGAGTTGTTGAATGTTTATACTCCAATTCACGCTGTGGGAAGTTGGAGTCCGTTCGCACTCCGGGAACGAATTATGGAATGGACTGTCGTGTGTTGGTCCAGTTCAGCCCTCGAAGTGTTGGCTTGCCCCCGAGCTGGGGTTTCACTTAGTGAGTGGCCGGTTGTAATGCAGTCACTCGCTATTTGAATAAATTCCATTGTTCGATGGAACTTAGCTCTTCGTGTGTTGTGATTGTTGAACGTTGTATTCGATGAATCACAGCTTGAGCTTGAAGAGATAATGTTTTTATTGCTGAAATGAGAAAATATGGCAAAGTCAGTGCCTTAATACAAAATCAAATTTCAGAATGTAAATAAAATTGCAAAATATTCATAGATTGAATGAGCCTGTCGTGTGTGACAGTGACGAAGATCCTCGTCGTTCCAGGCTCTTGAGAAAGTCGGTCCGCCACTGATGGCGTTTATCACCAATCTCCCACGAGGACCATTGGAGTCCTCATGCCTCGGTCGATCGGGTTCGTTGTTTTGATTTGATGGACCTGCTTCCCTGGGTTGCGGTGTCCGCACAAATCGATCAAGCTTCCTTTCCCTGATCAGTTTTTCAACGAGATCCTGTAAGTAACGACACTCGTTCGTATCGTGCCCGTAGCTTTCATGGAACCTGCAAAAATTTCCTGTTTGGATTTGTCTCTCTGACGACGGTCTCGGAGCAGGTTTTTCATATTGAATTGTACTACGGGTTTGTAAATACAAGTCCTCCAATGAAGTATTCAAAGGAGTATAACTGTCGAACTTCGGATTTTTGCGTTGCGGACCGCGATTTTGATCTTGTTTTTTAGTTTGATTCACGCTCTCTCTTCGCCGAGCTTGTTTATATTTAATGTTCAACTGAACTTTTCCGGAGCTCTCACCGGATTGTTTTATTGCAACATTGCTTTGGGTTCCTCCCGCGTTTGATCCTGCGTCAGTTTGCTTCCTAGACTGTTTCGCGTCCTCCCGTCTCAGGAATTGAGCTGCTTTGGCATGGAAACGGTCCAATGACGCAGGTGGTTTTCCAGCTAGCCAATTGCCGAATTCAGAATCGGGGTCGATCCCCTTAGTTAACGCCATAAGGATGGAGTTATCATTTGGATTACTAATCTCCGCACATGCAGTATGGAATCTTTCTAAGTAGTGTCTAATTGTCTCTCCGGGAGCTTGTGTGACACTAGATAAAGTGTTGACATCTTTCGGCCTTGCGACGTGCATGCGGAATTGCTCAACAAATTTTATGGCCAGCTGGTTGAATGAGGAGACGGATCGAGGAGGCAATCGGGTGAACCACATGGTGGCGATGCTCCCCAGGAATATGGGGAAACTACGACATTTCACAGCGTCGTCGGCTCTGGCAGCCGTCATCGACCATTCATATTTTAGAATATGTTGATTGGGATCGGAGTTTCCCTCATACATGGGCAGAGTGGGCATTCGGAATCGCCGTGGGGGTTCAGCATTAAGAATGTCGTCCGTAAAGGGAGTGTGACTTCGGGAAACCCCCCAATCGTCGTTTGTGAATCCCTGACTCTCACGAATCATCTGTCGTATCATAGTTGATAGATCCGGCATTTGCGCCGGAGTATGGTCACGTTCCATACTTTGGGTTCGAACCGGATATCGTTGACGGTTCAAATCTTGCCTTCTCGGCTCATAGTCCTCTGGGACGTACGGTTCAGGAGTATGACCGCTTTGACGACGGTCCGGGTCCGACTGATCTCGAGCGTCGACCCCTGGTTCAGCTGCAACGCTAGCGGTGCGGTATTCAGCGGCGTGGTGAGAAATGGCACCCCCTCGGGAGGAGGGTCCGGTTTGGAAACTGGCTGACGGACCAACTCTTATTTGTCCAACGGTCAATGTCGGTTGGTTTCCAGCGGGTGGCATACGACCCTCATTTAACCGGGGTCGTGGAGGTCGGTTATGATAATCAGAAGATGAAGAACTTTCGCTGGAAGAGCGAGAAGCACGATCTCTCGTGGATCGTTTTCGTTTCTGGCGATCCAGCTGGTTGATTAGCTCAGCGTTAGCGCGTAGCTCTTCTTCTAGTTGTCGCCGACTCTGGGTCAGCTCTTGAAGTAACAACTGCAATTCTTGTCGGGTAACCGGACCCGACGGTTCTGAGTGCCCAGCGGCATCTTGATTAGGTGGAGGCAGAGGGGCAGGATTCTGTCTATCCTGTTCCTCTCGATTGACGGCGTTCGAGGTGGTTCTTGTGCTAACCATCTTTAGAGTTGAGTTCCTTTCCTAGACTTTTGCAAATCTGAATAGAATGGAAGGAATTTGAATTCAAAGATCTGGATCTCTCTCTTAGATTTGTTCAATCCGGTATCGATGACAGATCCAACGAGCAGGAGAAAAGCTGGGTTTTCTCAGTGGAAGCACCAAAGTGTTTGTGTCAAAATTGGGCACAACACTCTTCGGGAGTCGTTGAAGAGATAATAGTCAAGAATGCAAGTTCAAAACAGATATTATCTAACAAAAACTCCAATCAACAGTAAAGTAAATGCGTAGACAAGCGATTTATAGTGGTTCGGCGTATTGCCTACGTCCACTGTGAAGTTTTTTGATGTTTTATTGATTCTCTTTCAATGATTACAAGTTGTTACAGCGATCCACAGCAAGTTACAACTGGAAATTCAAAATCAACAATAGAATTATGATGTAGGATGATGGAGACCTTGATCCGGCAGAGTCTCGGCGTCTCAGAGTCAGAAGCCCCCTTTTCTGTTGGCCATGGAGCTCTATTTATAGGCGTAGGCTGCTGGTATCTTGCTGAAAACTCGGGAGACCACTTCTGGCACGTGAGGGGGCCCACGCGTACGGTCTCGGGAAGTTTGGGCCCACTTTGGCATCGGTTCGAACTCCATTCGAACCGATCAAGAATTCATCCAATCGAGGTGAAATTTGGCGAGGACATTCTTCAACATGTATGCTAGCATCTGTGAAAATTTCATGACATTTGGATCAGTAGATTGGGAGATATGATGGGTTCGAAATAAGGTTCACGGCACGGCTGTCTGGTTCGAACCCCTGCATTCGAAACGATGGTTTCGAATCCATCATGGCACGCGACTTCGTGGTGACGTGGAGCGCAAACTTCGAATCGATCTGGACTTCACTCCGTGTTGACCGCTTCGACTCCGTGTATCTCGGTGATTTCGAACCGATGGAAGACACGTTGGTTGACCCAGTGGGTTCGAACAAGGCAACACAGGATGGGTTCGAAGAAGGCCTTTGTGATGGGTTCGAAGCATGGCTCTATGATGGGTTCGAACATGACTTCAGGGAGGGGTTCGAACGAAGCTTACGGATGGGTTCGAAGCATGCATGTCCGATGGTTTCGAAATGAGGCAGCCGAGTATGGATTCGAATCAGCTACTCTCTGATGGGTTCGAGGTCGAGGCATCCCGAGGGTTTCGAAGGTGATGGTTTCGAACTTGATGGGTTCGAAGTGATGGTTTCGAATGGTGCATGATGATGGGTTCGAAGACACCCATCATGGTGGGTTCGAAACCAGTGTGTTCCCTCCAAGTTGAACCGATCATAACTTGAGCATACGAACTCGGATTGACTTGACATTTGAAATGCTGACTCCTGTGGCCTTTCTTGCAGTGTCCCATCAAGTGTAGCTCATTCTGGACTCGGATAAAATTCAGTGATATCCATGGCGAAAGAAAATACGATCAACCTCTGAGGAGAACGGTCCTTCCTTTTCAATCGCTCTTTTGGTATCGCGGCTTTGCCAAAAAGCGGGATAACAATAGATTCTAGGGTCACTATTAATATATTAGTTTTCATATGATAACTAATAACCTATTCCAAGCTTGCAGACTATCTGTCCAATTTCGTAGTTTTCATGGGACCACTAAGAACCTATTGTTGTCTACCAGTAGCATCTTCTATTCATGGGGCTATTATGAACCTATTGGATTCTCCAATAACATCTCATATGTCATAATTTTCTATGGGATTATTATGAACCTATTTATCTCTTTTAATATCTTATTTTCAACATAGTTTTCATGGGATCATTAAGAAACTATTGGCTCTTGCCAATAACACTTCCATATATAGTTTTCATGGGCTTACTAAGAACCTGTCTAAACCATACTCCTTTGATCGGTCTTTGGGCATTCTATATTCTGGTCTGTCTGACCACTTGGATGCAATTCTACTCACATAAGAGTTAACTTAATGTATGTTCACTTCTGGGTCAAGTTAGCTGGTTATTATTCCCTTAGCACCCTAAAATGCAGTTACGGGTTAATCGTGGAGTGAATATGTTAAAGAAGCATACACGATAACTAATCAAAACATAGTAATATAAACATCTATGATTTAAATCCTTGGAATCATTTCTCTAAGGAAACATGGTTAATAACCTTAACCCGCTATCTTTAACAGGGAAAGCTTCTTTAAAATTCCAAAGTTAAATGCCATTCCCAAAATTATTCACATTGCCATAGGTTTTACCTTTTGAAAAAATGAGATTGGGTTTCTTATTTAAATACTAACGCTTTCAACTAGATCCTTCGAATCATTGTGAATTTAAAACCAACTCCAAAATAATGTTCAACATAACATATTCAGACATCATGGCATTCGAAATCAATTTGCATGATTTTAACCTTAAAATCGAATTTTATTATCCCACACAAATCCATTTTTAAATTACAACATGACATATAATCAAAGCATATCATCATTCATCCATCCAAATGGTTTTAAACCTTAAAATCCAATTTAAACGTTCAAGAAGACATATATGAGACCGTTTAGATCATTATTTATCCTGTTTGGATAAGCAACTTGAGATTTTTTTCTTCACTTTAATCTTATCCCTCTAATAGATTTTGAGTTTCTATTCTCCTAGGGTTAGGGCTGGCCTTGTTTCTCCTTTGTTTGTGTTTTCGGTTTGTGAAAATGTGAATGAGAATGAGGTAAGTGTTTATAGGTTATGGTATATGGCTATTCCCTTTTTACCCTTGTCTTATTCTCTTAAATCTCTAATTTATAAATCACATGTTTATTCATTTGGTTAAGGCACGATCGCAAGTAGTTCTCAAATCTCAATTCCCTTATTACTCTAACCTTTACATTAATCTATTTAGTTTATCTAATTAAATCTTCTAAATAATGCTACTTAAATTTAGAGGTGTTGCAGGCTTCTCCTTAAAGAATTTCGTCCTCAAAATTTAGCAAGGACTAAATACTAAGCATAGCAATCATCTATAACATCTTTTAATTACCATACTAGCCTACCTAACAAGCAAATAGTTCATATAAAGTAAATATAGAGCATCCCCTTAAAGAAAATCAGGATAAGCTTCTGTAATCCATTTTTCTGTCTTCCAAGAACATTCATTCTCGTTGTCGCTCCACTGAACTTTCATCAACTTGACTGTTTTGTTTCTTAACCTCCTCTCATATCTCGTTACAACTCGAATTGTTTTCCTAACAAAGGTCAGACCTAGTTCTACCATTATGTCTTCCAATGCAATCAGAGAAATAGTAATCTCCGGTCATGCACATACTTACGAAGATGAGACGCATGAAACACATTATAACACCTGCCAAACTACTTGGCAACTCTACTCTGTATGCGAGTGTTATGATCCTCTTTATGACTGGGAATAGTCCAACATATCTCGTTTTTCCCTAACTTTTCAATCGTACCACACCCACCATCACTGATACTTTAGTGAAAACACAATCTCTAATTGAGAACTCAAGATCGTTAAACCTCTTATGCGTAACTCTTTTTTCTAGACCGAGTCTATTCATCCTACCTCGAATAAACTCGATCTTCTTTTTTTCCTCTCTTACCAGATCTAGACTTTAAACTAATTTGTCTCCAGTTTCCAACCATCATGCTAGTGACATGCATAGCCTTCCATACAAAGCTTTGGAAGGCATCATTCCTTTATTGTTATGATAACTGTTATTACGGGAAAACACCACTATCATAGGTGAATTTCCCATGATCCATAAAAATCTAGTGCAAAAGCTCTTAAAAAATCCTCAACTACCTTGTTGACTCTCTCTGTTTGTCCATTTGTTCGTAGATTGTAAGCGGTACTCATCTTCAGCTCAGTACCTACCCATGTAGACCATGCCTAAACTTGCTAGTAAATGAGGAATCTCTATCACTTACTATACTGTTAGAAACTCCATGCGGACTAACTTGTTCTTCATAAAAAATTTGCTAAAACAGGCGTCGTCCTGGTTGACTTAACTGGAATGAATTTGGCACTCTTGGTTAACCTGCCCACTAAGAACCTTATACTTTCGTTTCTTCATTTGAAGTTGGCAACCCATCTATAAAATCCATGGATATCGAATCCCATTTCCAAACTATTGTCTTCAAAGTTTGAAGCAAATCACTCGGCTTTTGATGTTCGGCCATCACTTGTTGTAAGTTCACACGCTTCTTTACCCACAAGCCAACATCCTTCTTCATAGCTTCCCAATAGAAACATCTTTTCATGTCTAGATACATCTTGGTTCTCTAGGATGAATCAAAAAATTTGATCAACTACAATCCCTATGAACTTCTTTCCTTAATTGCCCAACATTTGGAACACACAATCAACCCTTCTTTCTTAACCATCCACTTTGGTTAAGACTAAAATCTTTTAGATCGTCAATCTCCAATCCCACCTCAAGCCTTTTAATCTTCTCGGCTAACAATTGAACCTTTTTCTACTTAGAAGCAACCCTCTCGATGAGTATAGTTTGAACTTTCAAGCAAGATAATATGGAAATGCTCTTACTAGAACTAGCGGTCGACCTTAACTGCACACTAAAAGTAGTCAAAGCCTCTACGTCCTTCCATTCTGTTAACATAGATAACACAACATTCTGATGTTTTACGCTAAGTGCACAAGCTACTATATTTTCTTTTCCAAGTGTATATTTATACCGTAATCATAAGCTGCTAAAAAATCCAATAAGCATTGCTATCTCATAATCAACTCATTCTATGAGAATAAATACCTTAATGACTTATGATCTTTGTATATCTGAAATCTCTCCCGTTAGAGATAATATCCCCATATTTTAATGCGAAGATCACCACAACCAACATTAGAACATGAGTAGGATATCTCACTTGATACGGTCTAAGCTGTCGTGAAGCGTATGTATTAACTTTACCTCTCTGCATCAACACAGCCCCAAATCAGGTTCCATATGCATCTGCATTTATAGGGATAAACGATCGAATGTGTTCTTAAAAATTCGCCGGCTGAATCTCTATATATAGACGTGGTCACCCAAAGTTTCTTAGCCCAATTCCCAATATAGTGCAATCCATACCGATTGGTTAAGGCTTCACGTGGCAACTTGTGACCGGTCTTGTGGGTCCTTCTCCATGCTAGCTCCATGTTTCCAAAGTCGTTTGCATAGTTGTCTTCATATTTTTAGAGATATCAATCGATTCCCGTCGAATTAAACTATTGGTTGATATTTTTCATGACCATTTGATGTGATCTAATCCCCTACTTAGGGGAAGGGACAGGAACTGATCCCCTGCCTAGGAGAGGGATCAAACCCCTGCCTAAGGGAGAGTCAATCTCTTTATCACGTTGGATCATTACGCCATATTGTTGTTTGTGCTTGATCTCTAAACTCTATGATCACCTCTTTGGGTTGCTTGACTGACCACCATCAAGTCTAACTTATCCAACATACCAAGATATAGCTGGGTCAAAAGGCTGGATTATAGGGCTGTTGCAAACACCCCCTCCTCAAAGAAATTTCATCCTCATAATTTACTAAAGAGTACTATAATCGATCTAACTAATAATTATAATAAAAAATATAATGTACACATTATTCTTTACTGTTCTTTCATTGTGCTACTCTGACAATATCTTATATAAGGACCAGTATCTTTTAAATAATAATTTAAACGTTTAAATCTTTAAGTGCATGTACAAACATATGTACGTATGTACATACACACATACATATAGGTACATGCACATATGCATACGTATACATATGCATATATACTTACATGCAGATACTTGCATGCATGCATGCATGCATACATACATGTATGTATGTATGAATTATGCCGATGATCTACCTATTTGTTCATTCATTAACTCACACATCACATGTATGAGTCAAATAAAAATGGATAAACAACCTAACTCCCATCTCTTTAAGGCCAATATATGTCTCTATTTTTACATTATACTAAATAAAGCTTTGGTATCAAGCTTTGATGCCTCAATGTAATTAGTGTAATATCAAAGAGAATTCACCATCTGATAGCTCATATCAATGGGCATAGAAGAAGCTATCCCTCATACACACTACTTTGGGTCGAAATATACATATTACAATGCTTGAACACGTATGAAATAATATATATCTCATCTCGACACTGGGCAATGTACATGATTTGCCAAACAAAATAATAAAATACTAGAGACTAAATGAAATTTACCAAAATTCAAGTTGGAGTGAATGAAAACGATTAATATTATATCACTTCCAAAAATCTAATACATTATTTCTAATATGCAATTTATCATGCGAATAAATCAAATTGATTAATATAAGTAAAGTAAATACTTACCATCATCATCCGCTCTAACTTTATATTGTAGCCCATAAAGTAAATATAGTCATAGTATTGACTAGTAAACAACCTCAACCTGACATGAGGTTGTTAAACAAAAAAGAACATCGAGTCAAGCTAGAAACATGGCTAAGTGTAACTGAGCTTAAATAGTAACATAATAAGTGTATTAAATTTTTAATATGCTACACACTATACACCTCCTCCTAGTTATAAATACAAATTTGTCGCTATGGTCAATTCCATAAATAATTCCATATAGGCTTAGTAATTAAAACCATTTCAAAATAGATTTCCATATTTATTTTCTTTCAAATCTTTCCACAAAATAACTTCAAAATGGATTTCCAAATTACTTATATAAAAGGGTGCTTTTGGCACAGGTCCTTATTAAGTTTCAAAATTCACGAAAAGTCCTTCATTAAATTTCAGTGTAAATTAGGACCCTGTTTTTAATTCACAATTATTGCAGAGCATGATGCAACATTTCATAAAAGTTGCTGACATTTCCGCAACATTTCTGTACACCGTGAACATAGTGTAAGAAAGTCACTTAAATATCAGCACTTATTTATAAAAGTTGCTGACATTTCAGCAACATTTAGACACGCTGTGAACACAGTTTATGAAAGTTGATGAAATATCAGCACTTATTTATAAAAGTTGCTGACATTTCAGTAATAATTTTTCTTTGTTTTTACAATGAAACTTTGACAGGGAAAGTTGCTGAAATATCAGCACTTACTTATAAAAGTTGCTCACATTTCAGCAATATTTTTTTTTTTGTTTTTACAATGAAACTTCGACAGGGAAAGTTGCTGAAATATCAACACTTATTTATAAAAGTTGCTAACATTTCAACAATATTTTTTCTTCGTTTCCATAAAACAGGGACCCGCTTTACAATATGAAAGTACGATAGGGATGCCTGCCTTATTTCCCGTATATAAAATTAGTTTATTCGTGAAAATCTCATATAATTAGAAATCAAATACAAAAGGTCCACTTTAAACTACTAGTTTAAATACAAATAATTTATCAAAATATTTCCCAATTTGTATAAAACCAATCGTTGTATTATATTCCTCAAATAAATTTGCAAATTCTATTTATCAAAAAAAACTTTCCAAAAATTTATAATAATAGGATTTCTCTTTCTTTATTTGAAATGCTACTTTTCAACTTATTCAAACCAGTTGCATAATATTTGACGATTTCAACAAAATTAGATTTCATAATATAATATGGTTTCACCAAAATCTAATATAACTTATTATCCTCACTAAATGACGGTCTAAACCATAACGGATCATGACATATTATACCATTACTCCTATGAAATTGACACAAAAGAGAGGTAGCTTTTAATCCAAGTCCTATAATCTAGGCTTTACTTATATCGGTCATTACCATCGAGCGATATTAAAAAAAGTAATATCCAAATGAATTATAAAACAAGTAACAACCCCTTTAAAAAATGTAAAATTACCAAAACTATTTCCAAAGGGGGACGTACAAAATCATAATTTTTTATTTAAATTGGGAAACTATTAGTAGTAGAAATGTTATCAAAATATCTTTGATTTATTTTTCACAAATCACTATTTAAAAATATCTACGTGTTTAAAATTGTCTACATCAATTTAAATTCAACTTTAGCAAAATATTTTGAAACATTCAACTCTAATAATATTGAAATATCATAAGTATTCCAAAGTTATTTTTAAATGTTCAAAGATTTTAAATACCTGAAATTTTGACGTTTAAATTAACTTCAAATACAATACATATTTTATAGAAGCTAATTTTTTAATGCACCATAAAATAAATCACCTTAAAACCATTCCAATGCTTTAAATGAATCTAGTATGTATATGAGGTGGAAACAAGTTCTGCTTAATCATACACATACTTTTCTCATTAATGCTATAAATGCTTGATTATAGCATTTAGCTACCCTTCATATTAAATAATCAAGCAAAAAAATTATGCTTTTTTTTATTAATAACTAAGGTTTTGCACCTTTTTTCCTATATTTCTTTCATGCCCGAACACATGGCAAAGCCCTCAAATATCTCCTTAATGTGGTTGGTTGTACATTTGACTTGGCAAGACAATGACCCCTTTGAATCCTATTTGAATCATCATTTAATTTTTTAATTTCTAGCTCCTCAATTGATTGAACTGTCATTTAGCTTTTATACGTCGTTATGACCAATTTTATGCTTAGTAATTAAAATAGCCATGTAATGTTCATACGACATTTGTATTAACTTATTATTAATATATAACATTTATAATTAATTATCAAAATCCTAGCAGGACAAGGAGGGAAACATATAACTCAAAACAATTAATAACATTTTGTATTGACTATCTGGAGTGAACTTGATGCACAGTTAATATTTAAACAATTTAAATACTAAAGCCTATATGGACTTTGCTGAACTAGTAGAGGCTCAAGTTCAATGCTCATTTACAATTAAGGCAGAATCCTATTGTTGATCTAAATCGCTTTACTTCGTAATACATCTTCATTTTGTTATTATATCACTTAGATATCTACAATTTGGTCTAAGTTCAGGAACACTATCTTTACTAATTTTATAGGTCACATTAATTGTAACGTCCCGCGGTTTTTGAGTCTTTAAATTTGAATATTTAATTTATTTAATTATTCAAATTTGAATATAAACATATTAAATCATAAGTTTCAAATAACTGCTTGATGTTTAATAACTTATTTTAATTTTTAGATAATTTCCATAAATTTTTAGTTTAGGAAATAATTTAGTTCCTATTGACATACTTACATTGAACGTTGGTATTTTATAATTTAACTGAACTTGTTAATCGGTGTTTTTTTCTTGTTTGATGATCGTGTTACACTATTGTGCATGATCATGTCACATTTTCTATTGTTCGCATCTCGTATGCGATAGTATGTATCAAGTTACCGCAAAATAACCTTTGAAATCACAATAAACACAACCCTCGACCCTTCAACATATCTGCCATTTTCCTCCTATGTTCACCTATCTCTTATTTACTTGTAACGATCCACAAATTTTGGACAACTTTATAATATCAGTATTTTGAATTTAAATTAAATGTGAATTTTAAAATTTAAATTATTGAATTTGTGCTGTTGAGTTTTGTGTTTGACCAAATTTAATAAAAAGAAAATATTTGTGAAATTTCAAAATGTTGGCCAAACTGGTCAAATTTTGAATTAAGTTGAAAATTTTCAGTTGAAAATTTTGAAGTTTTTAAAATTCAAATTTATTCTTTTTCCTAATTCTAGATTTAATTCTAATCTCCACTCTACTTTTCGTTTCGACAAAATCGAACTCCCTTGCTCAAACTTTGCAATTTTTAGTGAAAAACTCGCATAAAATAGCAGTGTATATTATCTGTATTTTACATAGTATTTCGTATGGTATTTTCTAGTGTATTCTAATTGGCATATGACTCTTGGGATCTTAGGAAGTCTTTTGGGCTTCAACTGGCACCAATAATTCACGAACCTTTACTCTTCCCCTTGCTAACTCCTTACCAGAAATTAACTATGTACGAACTTTCTACTATCTCATTTCTGTCTTCCTCAAACCAGAAACTTTCTCTTCCACCATTGCTCATTCTCTCTTCCTCCAATCTCCTAAAACGTAAATCCTCCTTTTCCTTATTCTTTATCTCCTCTCCACTCTTTTCCTCTTCTCTCTCCCTCTTTCACTTCTCCACTTGCCTTGTCATCCATTCCCTTACCTCTCCTTTGCCCAGCCAAACCTTTTCCACTAAAAAAAGGAAAAAAATAGTTTGTTGAGTCGTCATATTCGCGCATGTGATAGCTTGGATATTGTGTTGGTCACTTGTGATCTCTATATCTCCATCTTGTTTGAATAGTTGTCACTTTCGTTAGCCAAGAAAGATAAGAAATCACTCACGATTAATATTTGTATGAATAAGTTATTGAACATCATAGGAAATGACATGGAAATTTTTGTTTAATTAGGAATTATTTTAGCTTATAATTATATGATTTGATATGATTTTGTATGTTCACTATGTCGTATTTAACATGAGTTATGATATGATATGATCCCCTATATATTACATGTTTCGCTATGTTACCATATGTCATGATATGATATTTCATCACATGTATGTTATGTTAGTAATATGATATGCCACATATATGTTATGTTAGTAATATGTTAAATCACATATATTTTATGCTATTAATATGTTTAGATCACATGTATGTTATGTTATGTTAGTAATATCTTATGCCACATATATGTTATTTTAGTAATACGTTAAATCATAAATATATTATGCTTGTAATATGTTTAGGTCACATGTATGTTATGTTATGTTTATAATATGATATGACATATTATGTTATACTAGTAATATGTTAAATCACATATATATTATGCTAGTAATATGTTTAGGTCACATGAATGTGATGTTAGTAATATGATATGCCATATATATGTAATGTTAGTAAAAGGTTAAATCACATATACAGTATGCTAGTAATATGTTTAGGTCATATGTATGTTATGTTATGTTACTAAAATGATATACCACGTATATGTTATGTTAGTAACATGTTAAATCACATATATATTATGCTAGTAAAATGTTTAGGTTACATGTATGTTATGTTATGTTAGTAATATGACATGCCACATATATGTTATGTTAGTAATATGTTAAATCACAAGTATATTAGGCTCGTAATATGTTTAGGTCACATGTATGTTATGTCATGTTAGTAATATGATATGCCACATATATGTTATGTTAGTAATATGTCAAATCACATATACATTATGCTAGTAATACGTTTAGGTTACATGTATGTAATGTTATGTTAAGTAGTATGTTTTATGTCACACGATGTATTGTTCTGTTATGTAATATGTTATATGATTCATGTTTTTTTAAATGATAATTTATATACAACATGTCACTCGGACAATATATCACATGTCAATAAATGTTCAAAGCTCGCTACGCCGAATTTGTGACCTTTCGCACAAAAGTCAATTCATTTAACCACTTAGACAATGGTGCTTGTCCATATGATCCATGTTATGATATATTATGATGTGTTATGCAATGATATGTTATGTTATTTATTTGTTTCAATCACACTTCAAGTTTCTTTCACATGTTAGTTAGGAAAATCACTATAGGTTGAAATGATACATACTGGAACGACTTTTTAGATTTGGAAATTGACTAAGGATACGAGTTGAAATGATATATACCGTAAATTTAATTGTTTTGGGTTGAAATTATATACACCCTAATCACTTGACCATAGGGTAGAAAATTGTATATACAAACACCGTTGGTCGATTTTAAAGTATTTTACTGAACTGTAAAATACGTTTGATTTAACTAATATGATTTAAAAAATTAATTAAAAGATTTATTTAAATTATATTTTGAGAAATAAAATAAAATGTAAATTTAAATTATACGTGGTAAAGTTAATTTTGTAGTTAAGGTTTTAAAAGTAAAATTTCAAGATTTTGACTTATAATTTTATTTAATTTCAAAATATATAATTTAATGGTGAAATAGTAAAATATAAAATAAAACACTTTAAAAAGTTAATTTAATATTCTTAATATACTTGAAGAGATTTTAATAATTTAATTCTAATATAATAAATATAGATTTTCATAATGATGTTTAAAAAAATAAGAAATAAAAATTAAGATTACATTGTAGATTTAATCTAGTTTAAAAAATCAAACTCAAATAAGATTATTAAATCTATTTGTTTATGAGAGTTCCAAAAGATAAGATTCTGAAATGCAATAACATGATTTGATAGAAACTGTAAGTTAAGGTTTTCAAAATAAAATAAATGAAGTTAAGTATATTAGAAATTGATTTAAATTGTAGCTGGGATATAAATTATGAAAATGTTATATAAAAGGAATAAGGTAAGAAATAAGAGTTTGGTTGTTAAAGAGACTGGAGTTGGATATTGAAATACTCTTTGCCAATACTGAAACTACTTTAACAACTATGCATGTGGTGAAGAATCCAGAATGAAGTAGGATGGTTTGGCGAATGCTACTGGAATGAAATAAAAGAACAATGACAGATAGCCTTAACTTTTGGGTCATAATTAAAATGACTAAAGAAGGAGCTATACCGGGCCAAGTTGGTCGCTTCCTCATCGAACAAGCTCTTCGAAACCATATCTATTACTTTATGATTTTATTGGTGCACACCTTTTGATTATAGGAGTGTGTCCCCAGGTGGGCAGTAGTTGCTGCTATGCGTTACCACTAATCTAGGAGTGCAAAATGGTAGAATCCTACCCTAGGCATTGTCTCGCTTGCATTGTCATATTTATCCTGATCGAGCCCACTAGACTTTGGTTTGTGTCATACTTATGGAGTGCTCCCTAAATATCCCACCAGTTTAGTATGGAGTTTACAGTACTGTATAGACTACGATGCTTATACAAAATGTGTTAAGGGTGGTATGGGTAACGTATTAATGCTATTTTAATACTTTACTTTATGATAGACATTATATACGTAGCGTATTGTATTATATATGTAGATAGTTTGACGGATCCTTAAAGGATGGAAATCCCAAACATCCTTTGATTTATTGATGCATTCACTTGTACATTTCATTTGAGTGGATTTACTTACATAAAAATATTAATCCTAACTCTAGTTTTCTTTCCTTTATGCTCAGGTCGGCCTGAGTATCACGACATTTGAGATTCATCTTTTGGAGATGGAGATTGGTTCGTGACATATTTATCTATCTATTTAACTATTTCAGTCATTTCAATTACTTTTGTTTGGACATTTGGCATTTGTTTGTGTATTAGCGAACCACAATGTATTTGGATTTCTATTGCATTCACTTTAGACTCTGATGTTTATGTAGTAGCTTCAATAACTACTATGTTTGTCTATTCCACTGCGTGATGTTGAAATATTCTATGTCTGTGACTTTGTGATTTATTATAATTTACCCGAAATTTATATAACAACCTATTGTTTTGAACAATTCAAGTCAGAGCTTTGGTTTAGGCAAACGTTAGTCTATGGGGTAAAAAGTCATTAGAGATAGAGTGGTACTGCCCTAGAATGGGAAGAATTAATTATGGAATCATCTTCTTGTATGCTTGAAATCATTGAAAGAATTCTATTTGATTAGGATTCCTTTTTGAATTTGAATCTTTACCTATGCTCTAAAATCCGTTCTTGAATTTTCCAGATGAGTAACCATAGGAATGACAGAGGTCTAGGTCATGGAAATGTCCTAGCACCACCAATCGTTGCACCAGCTCCACCAGCTTTGAGTAGCTGAGGACAACATTCCCAAACAGCTTTATGAACCGAGCATTGTTAGTTATGCCCTTTGGCTTAACTAATGCTCTAGCCTTCTTCATTGATCTTATGAATCGTGTTTTCTATGATGTCCTCAACAAGTTCATCCTAGTTTTCGTTGATGATATTCTTATCTTTTCTAAGACAGAGAAGGAGCACGAATCACATTTGAGCTTTATTCTCCAAACTCTTAGGAGTCACCAGCTGAAAGCTAAATATTATAAATGCCATTTTTGGAAGGACGAAGTCTGATTCCTTGGTCACATTGTTTCTGAAAATGGAGTTTCATTTGGTTCTATTATGGTCGCCTCAATCAATGTAAGTCCACCCTCCTTTCCTCTTTTGTAATTTATATTATCTTATCTTTCTGTTTGTTTCTATTCTCCTATCTTATTCCATTTCTGGGACGAAAAGTTTTGAGTGGGGAAGAGCATAACTATCCATAAATTTGACCAACTTTAAAATATCAGTATTTTGACATTAAGTTAAATTTAATTTTAAAATTCATATTATTGAATTTGTGGTGTTGAGTGTTGTGATTGACCAAATTTAATAAAAGGAAATGTTTGTGAAATTTCAAAATTTTGTTCAAACTTGGTTAAAATTTGAATTTAAGTTGAAAATTTTAAATTTAAATTTATTCTTTTTTTATAATTCTAGACTAAATTCAAATCTCCACTCTACTTTTCATTTCATCAAAATCAGACTCTTATTGCTCTAAATTTGCAATTTTCAATGAAAAACTCGCATAAAATAATGGTAATATATTATCTGTATATTTTACATTGTAATTTATATAGTACTTTCTACTGTATTCTAATTGGAATATGACCCTTGCGTTGTTAGGAAGTTTCTTGGGATTCAACTGACACCATTAATTCAGGAACCTTTACTCTTCCCCTTACAAACTCCTTATAAGAAAGAAACTACATACAAATTTTCTACTATCTCATTTCTATCTTCCTCAAACCAGAAACTTTCTCTTCCACCATTTCTCCTTCTCTCCTCCTCCAATCTCCTAAAACGCAAATCCTCCTCTTCTTTATTCCTTTTCTCCTCTGCTCTCTCTTCCTCTCCTCCTCTTGCCTTGTCGTCTATTCCCTTACCTCTCCTTTGCTAGGTCGATCCTCTTCCACTAAAAAAGGAAAAAAAAAAAGAAAAGAAAAATATATATAGTTGGTTGAGTCATCATATTCGCGTGTGTGACATCTTGGATTTTTTGTTGGTTGCTTGTGATCTCCATCTCCATCTTGCTCGAATAGTTGTCACCTTCATTAGGCAGGAAAGGTGAGAATCACTCACTATTAATATTCATATGAATAAGTGAATGGATATCATAGGAAATGACTTAGAAATGTTTGCTTGATTAGCAATTTTGTTAGGTTATAATTATATGATTTGATATGTTCACTATGTGATATTTAACATGACATATGATATGATCCATTATGTTGTTACATATTTTGCTATGTTAACCATATGTCATGATATGATATTTCATCACATGTATGTTATGTTATGTTAGTAATACGATATGCAATATATATGTTATGTTAGTAATATGTTAAATCACGTATACATTATGCTAGTAATATGTTTAGGTCACACTTATGTTATGTTATGTTATGTTAGTAATATGATATTTCACATATATGTTGTGTTAGTAAAATGTTAAATCACATATATATCATGCTAGTAATATGTTTAGGTGTGACGCCCCACCTCTATGCTCACAATAACAAAGAGTATTAAAAGAAACACTATCTGTTATTACGAAGAATAAGGCTGGATAGGAGCGGCCATCCGTAGTTAGGCCTTACACTAGTATAGGTTATCTCGATAGGAGTGGTATATTTTTTTTTCATCTCTTATTTATTTACTCCCATCAACATATCCAATTC
This sequence comes from Allium cepa, assembly GCA_030765085.1. Lineage (NCBI taxonomy): Eukaryota > Viridiplantae > Streptophyta > Magnoliopsida > Asparagales > Amaryllidaceae > Allium > Allium cepa. The sequence continues at coordinate 696,593,272 of CM060937.1, read as the reverse complement.
CAGTATAAAACGACTTACGATGGTTCAAAATAGTTTAGGATAATAGATATAATAATAACACATATAATATAAATGCGGAACACAGATAAAACAAAAATGTCTCATATATATAATAACTGATGTCAGTTACAATACATGTGATACAATACTTATGATACAACTACAACTGTTGACTCAGGAAGTTATATACACTGTTGAGTCACAAGTTTTATGAAGGTTTTGATTTCTGACAAATAACTAAAGGCGATCGACAAAACAAGGTCATTATGGCTATAAAGAGCTACATATGGTACTCTAGATTGTAGATTAATTATTTGATATTATATTAGTGATAAACTTGTTAAAATCTATCCTCAAATAATCATGCATTTTCAAGAAAATTAATATATATACGATTAGAATGTAGTTGCACATTCAGTGTGCAACTTTACAGGGACCGGTCAACCGGTCACAATATAGGCGGTCGACCGTTCCTGCATAATTTGCACACTGAACGTGCACACATGCACATAACGTATATATATATTTAAATTCCTGTCTACTGGTCACTTTTTAACCTGTCGACCGTTTTTAAACAGAAAGCAATTTTTCCAAAAGACACTTCTCTTCTCCAAAGGTTGCATCTCTTACCTTTCACCAAAGATCATATCTCTTAATGGCAACTGCTCACAAAGAGTTACAATCATTCTTATCTCTATAAACTCATCTAATTCGTTGATTAACACAACATGATTATATATGCTTTTTAATCTAATCTCTGAACTTACTTTCTACATACTCCTGCATTCTTAAAGCTCTCGATTATTTATTGAATCATTGAAACTATTTCATATCTTTTGATTCAATAAGTAATATACTTTCCTTAATCTTTTCAAAACATCATTCGCATACTTTGAGGATAAGATTATAGGAAGGGTGTACTACTAGTGACAAATCCGTGTTTTCAAGAACACAAGTTGTCAACAACAATTGTATTTGTTCTTGTGTTGAAGTCCTCTATGTTGTAAGAGGCAAGTGTTGAAGTCCTCAGTGTATTAGAGGCGTGAAATCCCGTTCGGTTGTTCGGGTGTTGTAAACCTGTTCCTCCGGGTGAAGCGAGGTAGTTAATAGTGAAAATCCAGATAGAAGTCTGGGACTGGACGTAGGACGGTGCTCCGAACCAGTATAAAAATCTCTGGTGTGATTTTTCTATTTTTTATTTACTATGCTATTATCATCTATTTCCGCATTTATATTGTAGTCCATATTACACGATCCGTGTGTACTATATTAGCACATATAATTGTATACACACCGCACTTTCATTTGGTATCAGAGCACGGTCATCATATAACCGTAACACAGTTATTTGATATATTATAGTAATATGGCAAATAACGTAAGTACTAGCACTCAAAACACTACTTACACGGAGGGTCAATCGACACAAAGACCTCCATTTTTCAATGGTCTTAACTATAGTTATTGGGCAACACGTATGTCATTCTTTATGCAATCAAATAGCTATGATGCTTGGAATGCCACTCAAAGAGAAATAGTGAATCCAACAACTGATTATTCAGAATGGACTGCAGCTGAGAAAACGGCAGCAGCCGTAAATGCAAGAGCAATAAATATGTTGTTCTGTGCATTTGACCAAAATGAATATAACTGTGTTAGTATCTGCACTACTGCATATCAAATTTGGAAAACACTAAAAATCACTCATGAAGGTACTAACAAGGTTAAACAAGCCAAAATAGCCATGCTGAAAAGTCAATTTCAAAATTTCAAAATGAAACCAAATGAGACAATAAATGACATGTATTCACGGTTTCAAACTATTCACCATGCACTTATTGGCTTAGAACAAAAGTATTCTGATTTCGATGTTGTTTCAACAGTCCTACATTCTCTGACTAGTGAATGGGAAGGAAAAGTATTAGCAATTGAAGAAGCTAATGACCTTTCCGTCATGAAGCCAGATGAATTGATAGGAAATTTAATATCCTATGAAGCAAATTTGCAGGCTAGAAAGGAACAGAAAGAAGAAAAGAAAAATGTAGCATTTCATGTTGAGAAAGATGAAAATGAATCAGATTCTGAAGACGAAGATTTGGCATTCATTGCGAAAGGATTTAAAAAATTCCTAAAATATCGAAAAGCCAGTCGTTACAATAAAAGGAAACCTGGATCAAACAAACCATCTTCATCTGCTATAGAATGTTTCAACTGCCACAAAAAGGGACACATGTAGAAAGATTCCCCAGAACAAAAGAAGAAGTCAGAAAATGACAAATTCAAATATAAGAAGGACAAATCTAAGAAACGAGCTTTCTCAGTAACATGGGATGATTCAGAGTCATCTTCATCAGAAAGTGAAAGTGATGCAGAGAATGAACAAGCTAATGTTTGTTTTATGGCAACAGAAGATGAGGTACAAATTCCTACATTTGATGAATTACTTGATATTAATGCTGAATTAATAGTCAAATATAAAGACATAAAACATCAATTAAAAGTAGTCAAAGCAGATTTAAGTAGAGCAGAGTTTGAACGAGATTTGTTAAAAGATGAGAAGAAAATATTAGAAGAGGAACTTGAAAATATTCAAGAATCATCATCTAATGTTGACTCTCAAATATCTCTTTTGAGTCAAGAAATAGAAGCTCAAAAAGAGAAAAATAATGCTCTCACTACTGAAAATCATGAGCTTAAAGCAAAAGTCAAAATTCTAGACCTAGAAAAAGCTAGCTTACAAACAAAGTTTGATGACATTACTCGAAATGTTTCCAACTTTAACAAAGGTCGAGAAAATTTGACAAAAATAATTGAAAGTTCACAATCTATTTCAGACAAACAAGGATTGGGTTATAATAAACAAGAAACCAAGAAACATCTTGGAAATAAACGGAAGAAGAAAGTACAAAAAACTGAAGCTAAGAAAAATCTTAGTTTATTATATTCCAAACCAAAACCAGTTGTGAAATTTCAAAAGAAAAATGTCAAGACTATCAAAATATGGGTTCCTAAAACAAATAACAATTTGATTAGGAACAAATACATTCAGCAATTCATGAATACTGTGCATTTTAATAAAAATTATATATATAAAGGGGATACCAGACCCATATGGGTTTGGACTCCTAAGACCTAACTCTTAGGACCCTATAAAAAGTGGGTACCATGGACTTAATTCTATTTTTTGCAGGTCCCACTTAAGAAAAGAGGAAAGTGGATATTGGACAGTGGTTGCTCAAAGCACATGACAGGAGACAAGAGTCTATTAACAAATATTACATATTCAGATGGTGGCTCCGTCACTTTTGGAGACAATTCAAAAGGCTATATCATCGGCAAAGGCGATGTGAGCAATTGCGGTACATCTAACTTACCTCTTATTACTAATGTCATGCTAGTTAGAAATTTAAAACACAATTTGCTTAGTATTAGGCAGTTATGTGACAAGGGATTTATAATTTCATTTTCAAATAATAAGTGTTGTATTTTAGATAAAGACCATAATTTGGTTTTCGAAGGTTATAGAGACAGAAATATATATATTCTAAATATGAATATTAATCATAATTCAGATATGTGTCTTGTGGCTAATGACAATGATCCATGGCTATGGCACAAACGCTTCTATCATATAAACTTCAGAACTATTGACAAGCTAGCCAAAAACAATCTAATTAGAGGACTACCCAAAATGAGTTTTAAAGTTAACAACATTTGTGATGCATGTCAATTAGGAAAATTGACCAAATCATCTTTTAAATCCAAGAAAGTCATATCAACATTACAACCACTTGAGTTACTACACATGGATTTATTTGGACCTACTAGGGTTCAATCAATAAATCACAGTCAATATGTGCTTGTAATTGTTGATGATTTCTCTCGTTATACATGGACAATTTTCTTAAAAAATAAAAGTGACACTTTCGATCATTTCAAATCTTTCGTCAAAAGAATTCAAAAATCAAAAGGGATTAAAGTTAAAAATATAAGAAGTGATCATGGCGGAGAGTTTGAAAATAATGAATTTGAACATTTTTGTACAAAGAAAGGTATATATCATAATTTTTCGTTTCCCAGAACTCCACAACAGAACGGAGTTGTAGAACGGAAGAACCGAACTTTACAAGAATGTGCAAGAACATTATTGAATGGAACCACCTTACCAAAACATTTTTGGGCGGAAGCTGTGGCAACTGCCTGTTATGTTTTAAATCGTGTATCCATAAGACCTCTTACCAAGAATACTCCTTATGAATTATTTAACAAAAGGAAGCCTAAAATCTCATACTTCAAAGTTTTTGGTTCCAAGTGCTTTATTTTAAATACGAAAGACCAGCTTGTCAAATTCGATCCAAAAGCCGATGAAGGAATATTTGTCGGTTATTCAGAACGAAGTAAGGCCTATCGGATATTTAATAAACGAACCAAAACTATTGAAGAATCACTTCATGTCTCTTCTGATGAAATCTATCAGCACCCTCACACTATATCAGATGATGACGAATCAATAGTCACTGACAATCAAATCATCACAAATATTGATTCTGACTCGGAAATAATTATTGAGAATATTCCTCAAACATGTGAGTTACAATCACCACCAAGAATATTAAGAGACCATCCGGCTCAAAATATTATCGGTGAAATAACATCACATGTCAGAACAAGAAGTCAACTCAATCAAATGGGTCATGTCGCTTTTCTCTCAAATATCGAACCTAAGAATCCATAAGAAGCTGCTACAGATGATTACTGGATCATTGCCATGCAGGAAGAACTAAATCAGTTTGAGCGCAATGACGTTTGGGAACTTGTTCCACGACCAACTGATCAGTCAGTAATTGGTACTAAATGGGTCTATAAAAATAAGGCCGACGAACAAGGAAATATCACCAAAAATAAAGCAAGATTAGTAGCACAAGGATATAATCAGGAAGAAGGTATCGATTATGAAGAAACTTTTGCACCAGTTGCTCGACTAGAAGCTATTAGAATCCTATTACCTTTTGCTTGTCACCATAATTTCAAACTTTATCAGATGGATGTCAAAAGTGCTTTTCTCAATGGATTTATCAAAGAGAATGTCTATGTCGAACAACCTCCTTTGTTCGTACATGAAAAATATCATGACCATGTGTTCAAACTTAAGAAAGCTTTGTATGGTTTAAAATAAGCACCTCGTGCTTGGTATGAACGACTACGTAGCTATCTTATTAACTCAGGATTTCAAATAGGCAAAGTCGATCAAACTTTGTTTATTAAACATTCTCGAAAAGATATTCTAGTTATCCAGATATATGTAGACGATATCATCTTCGGTTCAACAAACGATAAACTCTGCAAAGAATTTGCAAGTATTATGACCAAAGAATTCGAAATGTCTCATATGGGAGAACTATCTTATTTTCTTGGACTTCAAACAAAGCAACTTTCAAACGGTATTTTTATCAATCAAGAAAAATACTGTGAAAACCTTATCAAACGCTTCGGATTAGAAAATACATCTGGTAAACCAACTCCTATCAGTACAACTACACATCTTGAAAAAGATGAAAGTGGTAAGAATATTGACCAGAAATTATATCGAAGCATGATTGGTTCTCTTCTTTATCTTACAGCTAGTCGTCCGGATATAATAATGAGTGTTTGTTTATATGCTCATTTTCAAGCCGATCCAAAGGAATCACATCTACGAGCAGTGAAACGTATAATTCGTTATCTTAATAATACCAAAGATTTCGGTCTTTTTTATCCAAAAGAATGTCCATTTGAATTAGTATCATATAGTGATGCTGATTTCGGTGGCTCACGAACGGATAGAAAAAGTACAAGTGGTACGTGCCATTTTATTGGAAAATCACTTGTCTCCTGGTTCAGTAAGAAACAGAATTGTGTTTCACTATCAACATGTGAAGCTGAATATATATCAGCAGCTCTCGCTTGTACTCAAGTACTATATATGCAACAAACACTTCAAGATTTTGATATTCATTTATCAAATTCTATTATATACTGTGATAACACCAGTGCTATAAATCTCTCTAAAAATCCAGTAAATCACTCTAGAACCAAACACATTGATATCCATCATCATTTCCTTCGAGATAATATTGACAAAGGAAATATATGTCTTGAATATGTCCATACTGACAATCAATTAGCGGACATTTTTACTAAGCCTCTGCTCGAATCTAATTTTATTAGATTACGAAGAGAGCTTGGTTTAATTTCAGGGAAAAATCTTGACTAAGTAATTTCTAAAGAACGTCTTCTTTTTAGTTATTCTTTAACCATAACTTTTGCATAAACTTTTTTTTGTTACATTAAATATAAGCCACTGCTTGATTTAATGGTTAATTCTCTTTACTCATTTTTTCATTCTTTTCTTTTAGTGATCGTCCTTTCCTTTCTTAATTTATAATTTCAGTTTTAAAAGGAAAGCTATTTTTAGAGTTAAAATAAAAATTTATGCTTATGTTTTCTTGGTTAAAATTTTCCATTAACTTACATCCATAGGTTTATACATAAGAAACTTGTATATAAGCTTGCAAAAAATTTCATATTTTGTTCATTTTTTTTATCTAACCATAATATTCTATACAACATTCCCTATGGCTCACATTTGTGATAAATGTGCTCAAGAATCATACATTTCTATTATGAGTTCTGAGTCGGAGGAATATTATTCTCCTACTACACCAAAACAAAAACCAAGTTGTCATCATCAATGCTCTTGTATGTCTGATAAAACTCCAAATTCAAAACGAGTGAAGAGGACACTGTTCTATTCACCTCGTACCAAAGCACAAATCGATGAAATACACCACTACCAGAAACATCAGATAGACCTTCAGAGACAGCTCCATTATGGGCAAAGTCAACTTTATCACGAGCAACAACGGACATCGGCACGATTATCCGTTTTAGAAAAGTTGGCAACATTTTTCTGCGGTTCCAACAAGCATGACGTGCATGAACCAATGCCGTCTAGGCCATCAACATCTAAAAGTCCTAACTCGTGGGATCGGAACTATGAGAAGAATGAAGGAGCTCAGAAACAATGGAGTCCATGGTCAAAACGTATTGAAGGAAACAACGATAATTCTAATGACGAACCTTCTCATTAGATTTATATATAGTTATTATATCTTTATCTATCACTTGTGTAATAACGGTTATATTTTGTATTAAGAATGAAATATAATATATATAGGTTGATATATGATAAAAACTTGCAAAATAACATATTATTCTCAGCAGACCAGAACCGGTCGACCGCCCCATATATAGCCAGTCGACCGTTTGCTCCCTGGTTGAAAACGATCGACCGGCCATATTTCATAGGTCGACCGGTTGACGTATTTTCAGTTTTTATGTATACCTATGCGTCATTTTTCCTTCAACCCTCTTTCTCTTTTGACTCAAGCTGTTCTTTTTCCCAAAATCACAAACCCCAGTTTCCTATTTTCAATTCCCAAATCTCAAATCTTCCAACAATGGCTCCTCCTCAAAAGAAATCTAAGAAAGGAACAACCTCTGAAACTTCATCTCTAAGCATCTCCGCCAAAAAGTGGCTTCAAAGTCCAATTGTTGTAACAAGATGGAATCAGATGACAAATTACAAGTTTCATCCAGGCTCTTTTATCAAATTTGATGATTTCACGGCTTATGGCGTTCGGAGGTTAGCCAATAACGCCAACATTACTCCATTGATAGATTTTTCAGAAAATAATATGGAGATAAATCATTTGATGATTAAATTGTTTTACGCCAACATGAATCTCGATGAATATCAACCTGATAATCCAAACGGAGTAATCTGGTCTGTGGTCTGTGGTAAGCAAATTTTTCTTACTCATACTAGAATTGCCTCTATACTTGGTATACCAAATCGAGGCGATGAGTTTTCATCTACCTTCTGCGAAGTCTTCACTCGAAATAGTACTAGTCATCAGTTCATAGAAGACAATAGTGATGGCACAAAGTCTATTGGACTTCGACAGACAGCTAGACTACTTCATCGTGTTTTGATGCATTCTCTTTTTCCTAGACTTGGAAATTATGATGCAGTATATAAAGAAAACTTCAAAGCACTCTATGCTATTTATGGTGAAATCCAAATCAATTGGGTACACATGCTTTTTGATGAAATTCTCAAGGTAAATAACTCTACACAGCCTCATTTCTTCTACAATGAATATATCATGCGACTTTTGTTAGCTTGCGGAGTAAATCCTCCTGATTCTGCAACTTCAAAACCAAAATGCATTGATTCAATAACCATCAAACGAATGAAGCTTCCTCCACCTTATCTTGAGATTATGTCTTTTGAAGAATGGCAACAAAGAGGACCAAGAAAACAAAGAGCAACTTCCTCTCGTCCTCGTTCCGATGAAGTAAAACTATTAAAATCAAAATCATCAACAAAAGAATCACTTGAAACAATTGCGCGTAACCAATTTTTGCTTGAATCACGCCTCAAGCGAATGGACTCTAAAATTGATAAGCGCTTCAATAAGGTCAAGTCATTCTTTGGTATGCTACGGGATGCAATATCATGTTCCACATCCACCTCTGTTCAAGCACAAGACCCAGGAAAACGTCCTGCTGCTCCTGTTTTCACCTGGACATCATCTGACGAGTCTACTGGTATGAGTGGTCATGGACATGGAGAATCATCTAGAGGGAACAATGATGAGGAAGAAGAAGAAGATGATGATGATGACGACGACGATGATGATGATGAAGAGGAGATACGATCTGCTTCATCTTAGATTCTATTATGGTTTAGCACTTTAAAAACATTCATCGACACTTGTACTAAATAGTGTCGTTATTCTTATTTTTCGTTTGACATTATGATCTGTAGAATACTCTGTTATATGATTTATTTTGCTATGCATATCATATTCCTTCTACTATTCTAGTGTCTGTTACTCCTTTTTGTCGATGACAAAGGGGGAGAAAGGGCTAACAATTGTTTGCAGGAACGTACGTATATAAGAATTCAAAGAGACAGATCACATATTCAGGGGGAGATTCAGATTTGCAGATATATATTGTCATCAATCAAAAAGGGGGAGAATGTTGAGTCACAAGTTTTATGAAGGTTTTGATTTCTGACAAATAACTAAAGGCGATCGACAAAACAAGGTCATTATGGCTATAAAGAGCTACATATGGTACTCTAGATTGTAGATTGATTATTTGATATTATATTAGTGATAAACTTGTTAAAATCTATCCTCAAATAATCATGCATTTTCAAGAAAATTAATATATATACGATTAGAATGTAGTTGCACATTCAGTGTGCAACTTTACAGGGACCGGTTGACCGGTAACAATATAGGCGGTCGACCGTTCCTGCATAATTTGCACACTGAACGTGCACACATGCACATAACGTAGATATATTTAAGTTCCTGTCTACTGGTCACTTTTTAACCTGTCGACCGTTTTTAAACAGAAAGCAATTTTTCCAAAAGACACTTCTCTTCTCCAAAGGTTGCATCTCTTACCTTTCACCAAAGATCATATCTCTTAATGGCAACTGCTCACAAAGAGCTACAATCATTCTTATCTATATAAACTCATCTAATTCGTTGATTAACACAACATGATTATATATGCTTTTTAATCTAATCTCTGAACTTACTTTCTACATACTCCTGCATTCTAAAAGCTCTCGATTATTTATTGAATCATTGAAACTATTTCATATCTTTTGATTCAATAAGTAATATACTTTCCTTAATCTTTTCAAAACATCATTCGCATACTTTGAGGATAAGATTATAGGAAGGGTGTACTACTAGTGACAAATCCGTGTTTTCAAGAACACAAGTTGTCAACAACAATTGTATTTGTTCTTGTGTTGAAGTCCTCAGTGTTGTAAGAGGCAAGTGTTGAAGTCCTCAGTGTATTAGAGGCATGAAATCCCGTTCGGTTGTTCGGGTGTTGTAAACCTGTTCCTCCGGGTGAAGCGAGGTAGTTAATAGTGAAAATCCAGATAGAAGCCTGGGACTGGACGTAGGACGGTGCTCCGAACCAGTATAAAAATCTCTGGTGTGGTTTTTCTATTTTTTATTTACTATGCTATTATCATCTATTTCCGCATTTATATTGTAGTCCATATTACACGATCCGTGTGTACTATATTAGCACATATAATTGTATACACACGGCACTTTCATACACAAGTACATTATCTTGAATAATATACATGAATATACATCTTATACTATGACAACATCTACTCCAAATGATATAAAGAAACTTCATAGCTCTAGCAGCAACCCAAAGCAAGATATCTACAACCTGTAATAACTCAGTCTGACCCGAGTATTAAATTCAAAAGAAAATAATACACAGGTCAGTCTAATTCAAACTCAGTTATTAATGCACGGAAGCAATAATAATAAATAGCAATTAGATGACAGTCAAAATAAATCCCGTCTATCCAAACCTTCCAGAAGAGAATTGGATAACGGTAGATATAACGCGCAATAGTGTTAAACAACAAATCAACAAATTCAAATTATCGACTGAGATAAATGAAAAGATTATCAATAAAGGTAATTTAGAAAAAACAACAGAATTGCCTAAACGGCAATTAACGACAAAATCTAATTATTAAATGAATGATTAGAAACTCATAATCTAATTATCAAATAGATAATTAGACAACAACAAAATGATCAAATCAAACCAAAACACAATACGATTCAAAATATTGAATTGGACACACGAAGCAATTCAAACAATCGAAATATCAATTAAAATGTCAACTCGGGTAGGGCTGCAGTACACGCACGCGTGTACTACCTCACCACTACAACATGCATTACACAAAAGATCAACGCATCAAAAGCAAAAGAAATATAAATAAAATCAATACCTGCGGTTGCAGTTCACGCTTGCGTGCACTGCCTTACCACTACAGTGATGATGTACACAAAAGATCAACGAACCAAAATCAATGAAGATTCAATTATCAATGCCACTGCATCAATAGTTATAGTGCAGCAGGTCAAGGCAGCAAGCATTCATGAAATATAAATTCTAACTGAATGACTTAAGTGGTAAAAGTAATATACACTATGCACAGTGAAACTCAAGTGTTCAATAATACAACTCGAAATCAATTTCACTTAAATAAGTAGATCATCAATGCTCAAAGATAAGGCAACGCAGCAACGTCAGAACAAAGTATATTTGCATCTTAATTACGCAAAAAAAAGTTGCAGTGAAAACTAACAATTGCCCAAGTGTATCTAAACATTACATATAAAAGAATAGCATCCAGGCAAAAAGGCATAGCAACTGCACCATCTACCAGACTATATGCAAGCAAGGTGATGATCAATATGCAGTACAGTGAAGTACAAAATAAGTACACAACATGACCACAAAAGTCAAGTGATCGAAGTTAACAAGTGACAGGGGTACAATGAAAGTCCACAAACGCACACAAGGTCAAACCCAAATAAAAAGAAGGGTTCAACTCAGGAGCAATATAAATAAAATATCGACTTCAGTACAAGGTCAAATCCGAGTTGTGAAACTGGATTCAACACAGGTGCAAAGTTAAAAATGTACAAGTGGTCAAGACATCTAAAATAAGTCTCGACCAAAAATCAGTGACTCAAGTCAACTACACAATGCAAATAAATATGGTCAGAACACAAATGCAAGCGAAGTCAATGACATAAGCATCACTGATATATAGGAATGAACACAGGTGCAATATAAATAAAATCTCGTCATCAGCACAAGGTCAAACCCGAGTTTTAAAAACTGGGTTCAACTCAAGGTTAATGCACAGTCCAACTATAAAGTCAATATGCTCATGAAAGACTGCAAAATTCAAGAAGGCACCAAACAATAAACTGAATGCATAGGTCAAGCCATTGTTGTCATGACTCAACTCAAAACAAAGCTTCGATAAATCAGAACTGCATCAAAGCATAAATACATGGAATAATGCAACTCTTCAATGATCAGACATGAACGCAAACTAAATACAAATGGCAAGACCAAGCTGCAGCATACCAGAGGTGTAGACGACCAAATGAAACATGATCAAAGTAAGCACATGTATGCGGACTCAGTGCCAAAATGATCAGAATGCACATAGCCAACAGTGTACTCCACACCAATATCAAAGACTCAACAGTAAATCAAACACTTGAACCACAATATTGCAAATGAACAGAGGCAACAAGAATGGCCAGAAACAAAACTCAAGAGCAATGTCACATGCACAACATGCCAGAACAGTACAAATCAAGCAAATGCAAAGTCATGGAATCGCATAAACAATGTCAAGTAGCAGTTTGAACAATGACAGAGAATACGAAGTCAACCAAAAATCGTCACAGTCAATGATGAACGAGTCAACCTTCATCACCAAGTCAAAAATCGAAGCCGTGGCCAACAAAGGATACCGAAGTCAAAGGAAATTGATGCCGTGAAAATAAGTAAGCAAGCATCACAAAATATATACGAATTGGAAAAGGTCAGAGATAAATCTCAACATTCAATCAAAATCATGCGGCCGAGATAAAGCAATTGACAGTTTCAAATAAATTTAGGAAACACGAAATCAACTGCATATCAGGCCGTGACAAGCAACAAATTATACAAATCAAAGAAATCATAAATCATTAAAATTGAACTAGATGTGAGTGACAAGAAATCACTCACCTTGTTTCTACGCAAATTGAAGGAGCCGTGCTTTGTCATTGATCGACAAAGCAACATCCACTGGATCGAAGAAATTGTCGCCGGCCTTTCCAATTATTTTCAAAGCCCTAGTTGACGAAGAAAGAGGAACGAACGCGCACGAAAATGGAAGCCGCCATTTTTAATTTTTCTTTCGTTTTAGGGTTCGAATTGAAAATGGGTAGAGGGATGGTGGTATCGACCTTAGATAAATTTTACAACACCAATTAAAAATGTGGCCCAATATAAATTTTAAAGCCCGTAAAACAATTTAACCAATTTCAAACAAATTTCAACCGATTCCAAAAACTCCAACAACAAACAGCAATTAGCTGACAACAATAATCGTCTAATGACGATGATCAATCGATACGAAACCCTGGGTTGTTATAGACTCCCCTCCTTATAAAAATTGCGTCCCCGCAATTTTCATAATTAAGGTCGTCAATAACAATTATTTTTCTAACATAAACTGGTTAAGCTAGAAAAATAAAGTCGGGAATACAAACGCCAAAGAAATCTTTTAATTTCAATAAAAAAAATTCACAAATTCTCAACGAAATCTAACTATCAAATAGATAATCAGAATACAGAAATCACAAAACAGCAGTATCTAATTATCGGTACGATAATTAGAAGACAACAAAATCTAATTATCAACAAAGATAATTAGAAAACACAAATCAAAATTCGCAAAACCGCAAATATCCAATTACCAAAAAGGATAAACATAAATCTCAAATTAACAGCAAATATTTAATTATCAAAAACGGTAATCAAATCTCAAATCAACAAATATTTAATTATCACAAACGGTAATCAAATTTCAAATCAACAAATATTTAATTACCACAAACGGTAATCAAATTTCAAATCAACAAGTATTTAATTACCACAAACGGTAATCGAATTTCAAATCAACAAATATTTAATCCACAAACGGTAATCAAATTTCAAATCAATAATTATTTAATTACCACAAACGGTAACCAAATTTCAAATCAACAAGTATTTAATTACCACAAACGGTAATCACAATTCAAATCAACAAGTATTTAATTACCACAAACGGTAATCAAATTTCAAATCAACAAATATTTAATTACCACAAACGGTAATCAAATTTCAAATCAACAAATATTTAATTATCACAATGCTAATCAAATCTCAAATCAACAAATATTCGATTATCAAAAACGATAATCAGAAACAACAAATATTCGATTATCAAAAACGATAATCAGAAACAACAAATATCTGATTATCAAAAACGATAGTCGGAACTCATATCAACAAATATCCAATTATCACAAGCGATAATCAGAAACAACAAATATCCGATTATCAAAAATGATAATCAGAACTCATATCAACAAATATCCAATTATCACAAGTGATAATCAGAAACAACAAATATTCGATTATCAAGAACGATAATCAGAACTCATACATCAATATCTAATTATCACAAGCGATAATCAGAAACAAAAAATATCCGATTATCAAAAACGATAATCATAACTTATATCAACAAATATCCAATTATCACAAGCGATAATCAGAAACAACAAATATCCCATTATCAAGAACGATAATAAGAACTCATATCATCAAATATCTAATTGTCACAAGCGATAATCAGAAACAACAAATATCTGATTATCAAAAACGATAATCTGAACTCATAACATCAAATATCTAATTATCACAAGCGATAATCAGAAACAACAAATATCCGATTATGAAAAACGATAATCAGAACTCATAACATCAAATATCTAATTATCACAAGCAATAATCAGAAACAACAAATATCCGATTATCAAAAACGATAATCAAGACTCATAACATCAAATATCTAATTATCACAAGCGATAATCAGAAACAACAAATATCTGATTATCAAAAACGATAATCAGAACTCATAACAACAAATATCAAATTATCACAAGCGATAATCAGAAACAACAAATATTCGATTATCAAGAACGATAATCAGAAATCATATCAACAAATATCCAATTATCACAAGCGATAATCAGAAACAACAAATATCTGATTATCAAGAACGATAATCAGAACTCATATTATCAAATATCTAATTATCACAAGCGATAATCAGAAACAACAAATATCCGATTATCAAAAACGATAATCAGAACTCATAACATGAAATATTTAATTATCACAAGCGATAATCAGAAACAACAAATATCCGATTATCAAAAACGATAATCAGAACTCATAACATGAAATATCTAATTATCACAAGCGATAATCAGAAACAACAAATATCCGATTATCAAAAACGATAATCAGAACTCATAACATCAAATATCCAATTATCACAAGCGATAATCAGAAACAACAAATATCCGATTATCAAAAACGATAATCAGAACTTATAACAACAAATATCCAATACCTGCAGATAATTGGAAACAACAAATATCTAGAATCAATTAAGATAACTAGAAAATCAACATAAAAAGGTGGATCGATCCCATCATATGGCGAGTTTTAGCTACGCCGTACGTGCATATCATATGGCCGAAGCCTACCAAGTACCGTCATCATAATTTTGGCGCCCATCATATGACCCAAAGGTCCAACATATGACCCGAAGGTCTGGTACTGGTATTTGACCAGAAGGTCCTCACATGACCCGAAGGTCCATCATAGTGGCTCGAAAGCACACGAAAATCATTAAATATTTCAATTAACGAGTCCGGAATTAACTGAAATAGCAAACACACATTTCCCATAACCAAGAGTTTTACTAAATCGTTTAATTCTCTTCATCGTTTCCTTGAACGTGTAAAATCATCAAACAACAAATATTTCAATTAATGAGTCCGGAATTAACCGAAATAGAAAACGCACATGTCCCATACCACGTGTTTTACTAAATCGTTTGATTCTCTTCTTCATTTCCTTGAAAGTGCAAAATTGTGTATTCCAAAAATAACATTTCACATTCTCAAACGAACAAGTCCGGAATTAAGCGAATCAGTAAAAGAAAGGGGTCATAGTCCTCGATTTTGATGAAATGTTTAATCGCTTCCTCATTCTTTTGAAAGTGCAAACTGCAAAACTTCTGAAAACAATTTCATTTTTTTTATAAAAGTAATAATTTACATTCTAAAACGAACAAATCAGGAATTAAGCGAATTAGTAAAAGAAAGGGTTCATAGTCCTCGATTTTGCTGAATCGTTTAAATCGCTTCCTCATTCTTTTGAAAGCGCAAACTATAAATTTTTTGGAAAAACAATTTTATTTTTAAAATGATTTGAAAATCCGTGATAAAAACAGGAACATTAGTGACATTTCGACAAAGAAATTGCACTTCTCAAAACACCGTAGAAACGGATCTCGAAATCAGCATTGCGGGATAACTCTTGAAAATCCACTTTAAAATTTGACGTTTACTGAAGTCAAAGCGACAGTAATTTTTAAACGTCAAAATCTCATCAAAATAATTTTCATCAAAATATAATATCAGTGAATTTTCATTCATTAAAATGTCAACAAAACACCGGGCTTCAAAAATTTAGCATCGATGTAAAAATTCCGTTTTAAAAATAACGGCAATAAAGTACGTTAAAAACCAAACATAGGCTCAACGTAAAATTTAATGTAGTAACATGCAACTTAAATTTTGCACTTATACGACAAAATGAACAAAGAAATCATTCAAATATATCTTCAACGAAGATAATTTAAACAACAAAAATCTCATAACTGCAGTCGCTTTGAACCCTCAAATCGGATTCGAAATTTTCAAAGAAAACAAAATTAAACACAGCTATGTAAATAACAAATGAAATTTTATTTCAATTTCATATTTTGATTTTTAAATCAAAATAATAATTATCAGTGTATTCAGCGAAGCAGTCTCACTGTCTCCGCTGCACACTTTGATAAACAGAACACAAATCAATCAATCATCAAACAGAATTTCACTTTTTATTTGACTCATAGCACAACAAAACATCGACAAATAGTTGCAACACATGTTCCATCTAAGTTATGTTTTATATTATTTCCATAAACCCCCAAGCTCCGATACCAACTGTGACGCCCCACCTCTATGTTCACAATAACAAAGAGTATTAAAAGAAATATTGTCCGTTATTACGAAGAATAAGGCTGGATAGGAGCGGCCATCCGTAGTTAGGCCTTACACTAGTATTGGTTATCTCGATAGGAGTGGTATATATTTCTATTTTTCATCTCTTATTTATTTACTCCCATCAACATATCCAATTCCGGTATAAAACGACTTACGATGGTTCATAATAGTTTAGGACAATAGATATAGTAATAACACAGATAATATAAATGCAGAACATAGATAAAACAAAAATGTCTCATATATATAATAACTGATGTCAATTACAATACGTGTGATACAATACATATGATACAACTACAACTGTCGACTCAGGAAGTAATATACACAAGTACATTATCATGAATAATATGCATGAATATACAACATCTTATACTATGACAACATCTACTCCAAATGATATAAAGAAACTTCATGGCTCTAGCAGCAACCCAAAGCAAGATATCTACAACCTGTAATAACTCGGACTGACCCGAGTATTAAATTCAAAAGAAAATAATACACGGGTCAGTCTAATTCAAACTCAGTTATTAATGCACGGAAGCAATAATAATAAATAGCAATTAGACGACAGTCAAAATAAATCCCGTCTATCCAAACCTTCCAGAAGAGAATTGGATAACGGTATATATAATGCGTAATAGTGTTAAACAAAAAATCAACAAATTCAAATTATCGACTGTGATAAATGAAAAGATTATCAATAAAGGTAATTTAGAAAAACAATAGAATTGCCTAAACGGCAATTAACGACAAAATCTAATTATTAAATGAATAATTAGAAACTCATAATCTAATTATCAAATAGATAATTAGACAACAACAAAATGATCAAATCAAATCAAAACACAATACGATTCAAAATATTGAATTGGACACACGAAACAATTTAAACAATTGAAATATCAATTAAAATGTCAACTCGGGTAGCGCTGCAGTACACACACGCGTGTACTGCCTCGCCACTACAAAATGCATTACACAAAAGATCAACGCATCAAAAGCAAAAGAAATATCAATAAAATCAATACCGTGTGGCTGCAGTTCACGCTTGCGTGCACTGCCTTACCACTACAGTGATGATGTACACAAAAGATCAACGAACCAAAATCAATGAAGATTCAAATATCAATGCCACTGCCTCAATAGTTATAGTGCAACAGGTCAAGGCAGCAAGCATTCATGAAATATAAATTCAAATTGAATGACTTAAGTGGTAAAAGTGATATACACTATGCACAGTGAAACTCAAGAGTTCAATAATACAAATCGAAATCAATTTCACTTAAATAAGTAGATCATCAATGCTCAAAGATAAGGCAACGCAGCAGCGACACAGCAAAGTATGTTTGCATATTAATTACGCAAACAAAAGTTGCAGTGGAAACTAACAATTGCCCAAGTGTATCTAAACATTACATATAAAAGAATAGCAACCAGGAACAAAGGCATGGCAACTGCACCATCTGCCAGACTATATGAAAGCAAGGTGATGATCAATATGCAGTACAGTGAAGTACAAAATAAGTAAACCACATGACCACAAAAGTCAAGTGATCGAAGTTAACAAGTGACAGTGGTACAATGAAAGTCCACAAATGCACACAACGTCAAACCCAAATAAAAAGACGGGTTCAACTCAGGAGCAACATAAATAAAATATCGACTTCAGTACGAGGTCAAATCCGAGTTGTGAAACTGGATTCAACACAGGTGCAAAGTTAAAAATGTACAAGTGGTCAAGACATCTAAAATAAGTCTCGACCAAAAATCAGTGACTCAAGTCAACTACACAATGCAAATAAATATGGTCAGAACACAAATGCAAGCGAAGTCAATGACATAAGCATCACTGATATATAGGAATGAACACTGGTGCAATATAAATAAAATCTCATCATCAGCACAAGGTCAAACCCGAGTTTTAAAAACTGGGTTCAACTCAAGGTTAATGCACAGTCCAACTATAAAGTCAATATCCTCATGAAAGACTGCAAAATTCAAGAAGGCACCAAACAATAAACTGAATGCAAAGGTCAAGCCATTGTTGTCATGATTCAACTCAAATGCAAAGCTTCAACAAATCAGAACTGCATCAAAGCACAAATACATGGAACAATGCAGCTCTTCAATGATCAGACATGAACGCAAACTAAATACAAATGGCAAGACCAAGCTGCAGCATACCAGAGGTGCAGACGACCAAATGAAACATGCTCAAAGTAAGCACATGTATGCAGACCCAGTGCCAAAATGATCAGAATGCACATAGCCAACAATGTACTCCATACTAATATCAAAGACTCAATAGTAAATCAAACACCTGAACCACAATATTGCAAATGAAGAGAGGCAACAAGAATGGCCAGAAACAAAACTCAAGAGCAATGTCACATGCACAACAGGTCGGAACAGTACAAATCAAGCAAATGCAAAGTCATGGAATCGCATAAACAATGTCAAGTAGTAGTTTGAATAATTACAGAGAATACGAAGTCAACCAAAAATCGTCACAGTCAATGATGAACGAGTCAACCTTCATCACCAAGTCAAAATTCGAAGTCGTGGCCAACAAAGGATACCGAAGTCAAAGGAAATTGATGCCGTGAAAATCAGTAAGCAAACATCATAAAATATATACGAATTGGAAAAGGTCAGAGATAAATCTCAACATTCAATCAAAATCATACGGCCGAGATAAAGCAATTGATAGTTTCAAATAAATTTAGGAAACACGAAATCAACTGCAAATCAGGCCGTGACAAGCAACAAATTATACAAATCGAAGAAATCAGAAATCATTAAAATTGAACTAGATGTGAGTGATAAGAAATCACTCACCTTGTTTCTATGCAAATTGAAGGAGCCGTGCTTTGTCATCGATCGGCAAAGCAACATCCACTGGATCGAAGAAATTGACGCCGGCCTCTCCAATTATTTTCAAACCCTAATTGACGAAGAAAGAGGAACGAACGCATGCGAAAATGGAAGCCGCCATTTTTAATTTTTCTTTCGTTTTAGGGTTCGAATCGAAAATGGGTAGAGGGATGATGGTATCGGCCTTAGATAAATTTCACAACACCAATTGAAAATGTGGCCCAATATAAATTTTAAAGCCCGTAAAACAATTTAACCAATTTCAAACAAATTTCAGCCGATTCCAAAAACTCCAACAACAAATAGCAATTAGCTGTCAACAATAATCGTCTAATGACGATGATCAATCGATACGAAACCCCGGGTTGTTACATTAGGTCACATGTATTTACGTTATGTTAGGTAGTATACTTTATGTCACGTGATGTGTTGTTATGTTATGTAATATGTTATATGATTCATGTCATGATATATTATGTAATTGTAATGACCCTAAAATTTCCGATAATAAGATTTGTTATTTTAACGAGAGTTTTTAATTTAATTTGGAAAGAAAAAAAACTTTATAATTTAATATTGAAATTAACGCTAAATTGAAATGTAGCAATGGTAATTAAAATTAACTATTGAAATTGGAGTGAAATCCCAATAATTAAATAGTGCAAATTTGTTGCACTTGGTTATAGAATTTAAAATAAGTAAATAAAAGTAAGTATTGAATTAACCAATGAAATAATATATTGATTAATAGTAACTGAATGTAAATTAAGGTAATAATGTTAATGCAAGTTAATAAATAACTAATTTAATGCAGACTCAAATTAATTGAAACAATTGTATGGATATAATTGATTGTAAATAGTAAATTTTGAAATGATTCAATATTATATTAATTGATGAAATAATACACAATAAACTGTATTTTGATAAAATCAATGTTAGATAAGTAATTATAATATTTGTTGTTGATAATGAAGTATGATTAAGATTTATAAGTTACCAATATATTTTTAATCCATTAAATTGAATTGAATCAATTGCAATAAATCTAAGTTAAATATTACGTTAATGTTAATTAAGGTAATATTTGAAAATAATGTTAATATTATTAATAATAGGACAATTTGTTGAATTAAAGGAATGAAAATAAATATTTATCAATTTATTGATATTTGAACTATAATAATTGGATTAATTGCAATTAAATGAAATTTAATATCTAAATAATACGTTAATTGAAATTTAGATGGAATTTAAGAATATTAATGTAATAGATCATGAATCCAATGTTAATTTCATCCGGCTGACCACAATGAATTGAATAATAGAATGAAAAGTGAATTAAATGAAATTATTGGAAATTAAATTTGTAATTTCTGAATTTAATGAAATTGAGATTAACACTGAAATTGATAAATTTATCAACTCTAAATTAATATCTAAACTTATTTAAATTTATGTAAATGATTAAGAAATTTAAAAACGATAAAATTTGTTAATTAGAGGATCGAAATTAAAATTTTGGTTTAATTAATTAATTATTAATTTATTTAATTAATGTAAAAAAAGCCATTTTGACCACTGACTCGGATTTCAAAAAAACCAGTTTCATCGGATTCATAACATTGAATTATTGTAGGATTTTAAGTTTCATGGCGATTGGACTTGTCATTTGATCGTACGGGCTCGAAACGCCTAGAAATAAATTAATTGAAATCATTGAAATCAATTTGAAATAACTTGATTCTAGCATAACTTCTTCATACGATGGAATTTGGACTTGAAACCTATTCCACTGCGTTTAAAATATTTAAGAACATATATTTTGATATATGGGTTGACCCATTTCCTTTCCGGAATCGAAACGGCCTTTTCGGGTCAATTATCGTTAAAAACTCAAACCAATAGGGCCCATTTCTTTCTATTTTGTTCTACCTATATATATATATCATTATAAACCCTAGCAACCTTTCTATTTCTCATTTCTGTACGTATAGAAATTTCTGCTACTCCTCTTCCTCAATGGTTGAAAACCCTAACCTTCCCAATCCAATTTCAATTCCAAAAAAAAAAAGAATTGCGGATCTACAGCAACTACGGATGCGCTTCGAGTTTCAGAGGAAAAAACGCTGCATCAACTTTGGGTCAGGAAGAGAATGACTCGGGTCGCTCTGGGTCGTTTTGGCAAAAACTCGGAGCAAGCACCGGGGATTTGAGGGGGTGGACCGAAGTTGAACCCGAAGTCGACCCAGGACCAAAATTTTCCAATCTTCTAATTTTCATAACTTTTTCATACGAGCTCGGATTCATGCGCGGTTTATTTTGTTGGGATCGTATTAGAATTTTGAACAATTTGGCGTAGGTTGGGAGAGATTTTGTGACTATTTAATTTTGGGTTTAAATTGGATTTAAATTCAAAAGGTGTGTTTTAACCCACTCATAACTTCTAAAATTTCTTATGTTTGTTAAGTTGATGTATGATGTGATTAGAAATTTATTTATGACTGTTTAGCATATTTTGAATCATCATCTCAGTTTATTTGAAATTATTTGGATAAAATAGTATTTAATTTATTATTGAATATAAACCACCAGTAAATACCTATTATTCATTATTTGTTCTACATTGATGTTATTGATTAAATTGGATGATTATTGTGATAAATGTTTGGTGATTGATATTGGATGAATGGATGTTGTATTTTATGCTGTTATAACTGCAAGTCATTATGGATTTTTATTTCATTAGGGATTGCGATTTGAAATGATATATAACCTATTTATATTTTAAATTATGGATTGAAATGATAAATATCTGTATCACTTGACCATACGATAGAAAATTATATACAGACACCGTCGGTCTATATATGTAAAAAATTTAGAAATGATTTCTATGGTTTTGGAAGGAAATATATGGTTTAAAAATATTGATTTTTGATATTATATAAATATTATTTTATATATAGTTAAATTATTTAATTTAAGCTATATATAAATTTGTTTAATAAAAGAGTTTGATTTTATTAAAATATAATACGAGGTAGGTCTTTAAATTATATTTTAATATAGAGTGTATAATGATTTAAATAAATTAAGGTTGGCTGATAAATGTGATATTTATTTGAAATTGAATTTAGCTAAGAATTGAACTCTAATAAGTTTGATATGAAATGTATTAAATTTAACATTTTAGAAGGTATGAATTATAACTTGATCTTGTTTAAGGGGAATTAAATGAGTGTTTCAAGTATAAATAAATCGAAGGAAACATTTAGTTATTTGTAATCGGGGTTTTATTTAAATGATAATGGATTTATTAAGTAAATATTTTGAAACTAAATAATAGAAAATTGAATTTTATACATATATGAAATTATCAAATTAAGTTTTGAAATTTTTGAATACTTAAAGTTTGAAATATATTGAATTGGAAATGGGTTATTCTGTTGATCTAATCTATCTTAAAATCGATAAATTTAGAATAGTTTATTTGAAAACTGAATTGAATTGAAATTATGATTTGGGATTTGGTTAAATATAGAATTTAGAAATTTGAGTTGTTTTCGAATTGATTTGCGAAATTGAAGAAACTATTTTATTATATAAAAACCATTTAAGTGATGGAAGTTATGTTTCAAAGTTATGAGTTTGAAGGTATTATAATTTGACAGTGTCATATTTCAAGTTTTTGATTTTGAAATGTTATAAATTTGAAAGGGCTATGATTTTGGAAAAAGGATATATTTGAAATGAAAATGATATTGTATTGATTTGGGTTTAATAAAAATGATATCATATTGGTTTGGGTTTTGAAATGGAAATGGTATCGTATTTGTATGGTTTTGGAATGGGCATTATTTCTGGTTTTGAAGTATAATCTATTTTGAAAATGACCGCGCTGTTATAATAATTTTTGATTGGTAAAGAGACCGTGATCGGAAGTTGTCCTACTCTCTACCAACTTCGAAAACCACTTTAACAACCTTGTACACGGTGGAGATTCCAGAATGAAGTAGGATGGTGGTGACGTCCTTTGAGGTATGAACGCGGACCCGACTTCCGTGAGTTGGCTTAAGGTGGCTAAAACAGGGGCGATCTCGGGCCAATGAGGTAGCCCCTCTTATCGGACACACTCCTTCGATATTATACTCTGACTTTGAGATTTATTTGGTGGTCACTTTTGACTTTTAATTTGGGGGGTGTGGCTCGACGTGGGCGGTAGCTGCATGCTATGCGTCATCACCAATCCGTGTGCGTAATTGATATATCTACCCTGGCATTGCCTTGTGTGTCGTGTCACCTACCCTATCGCGCCTTGTACGAGTTTGGTTTTCTCCGTTAACCCGTGGAGTATTTAGGGTAGTCTCCCGATCTGGAGATGCGCTGATACTGGATGGACTAATGGGACTATTATTGTGTTAAAGGGGAGATTTGGTAACTCCTTAACGCTATTTAAAAGTAAGTTTATTTTACTACAAACATTATTATGATAGTGAAATATTACTACATTGTAAATAGTTTAACGGATCCTTAGGAGATGTGAATCTCGAGCATCTCTTAAGTTACTGCACTCACGTTGGACACTAGACAGGAGATGTCAAATCACGTAAACATCTCTGACGTCGTTCCACTTATATTTATTTCTGTGACGACCCGGAATTTTTAGATATTTGAAATCGAAATATTTAACTGATTTTAAATATTTAAAAGTTAATTTTTAAATTGAATTCAAATATCACCATTTATTCGGTAATTTAATTATTAAATTAAATAATTTAAGTTGGGTAAAATGTTGAATTTTCAGTTTTAAGCTTGTTAAAAATAATTTGAAGGCTGGTAAATTTTATATTGATAGTACTGAAGATAGTAGAAGTGTTAAAATTGAATTTGAAAGTGTTTTGTTAAGTTTTTAAATTTTATGGTTTAAACCGATATTTAAAAATAGCCTTCCGAGGCGCAGTCTCGGAATTCGACAAAACTAGTTCCATTGGATCGATAATAGTATATTATTATCGGGTTTCAAATTTCATAGTGATTGGAGTTGTTGTGTGAGCGTACGATAAGTAAACGCGCTGAGAATTTAATCGAAAATTTTAATAATATATTTTCTTTATTCCATTCACATCAGCTGTATTTTTTCCAAGTCAATTCTTCTTTTCTCCTTTAACACGCAACCCACCTTTTCCTACTCTTTTCCCACTCTCTTCATCGATTCAACTTCAGATCTTGTTCCTTTTTTTAACAGCTGCGCCTTTCTCTTCATCTTAACTTTTGGAATGGCCGATCGAAAATCATATCTTTCCTCTTCTTTATTTGCAAATTCAAAATCGAACCACAGAGAGAAGACTACGAATGACCGGAACCGTGTCTTCATCTCCAGCTCAAAGCGAGATCCACTCTAAAAAAAATATTTTATCGCAGTTCGAAATCAACGGAGCCGATTAATGGCTCCATCGATCTCGATCAAGAGCAGACCGAGGGGAGGCCGCGAGTTCACTTCAGGCTATCGCAGGGTGGCAGGAGGCGATGAGGAGGCGACTCGATTCCAGGTTCGCACTAGCGGCCGTCGATGGATTCGAGCTCGTTTAGAGCTTTGGGGTATGGGGCATGTTCGGTGTTATTCTCGGAGCAGGCAGAGGGAAGTTCGAACAATTTGGGGAGGAAGCCTTCTGAGCAGAGCTAGTTTTGGGTATGAATTTTATAAGTTTAAATTTATATATACACCCACTGTTTTAAAAATAATTTATTTGCAGTGAGGTTAGGTTTTAATTTATAAAGGTAAAACAGAATAATAATATTGGTGGTAATAATAACGGTACTATAAGATTTACATAAAGATTGGATTTAAATCTATACATGTTATTTATATACATATGTGTGTTTTCAAAAATAATAATAATAATAATAACTGTAAGTATGCGCATGCACATTTTAAACTTACCAGTTGAATTTAAATTAATGTATTAATGTGGTTTGCTTGTTTAATTTGCTCATTTAAATTTTTAGTTACTTAAATAATTTATAAAAAGAATTGGGCTAAATTTACATTATTTGCGTAGAAGAAAATTTGTTAGTTTGAAATTTAATTAATTGTTCAAGTTGTTCGAATATTAATAAAATCATCCAATATTTATTCAAGGTAAAATCGTGAAGAAAACAAGGCGTGATGGTAATGGATTACAAACAAAATTTAAGGCGAGTTAATCTCACTCATCTGCGTTTGATTTAAATTTAAATGGTTAAATTTAAATAATTGGTTGAATGGTTGAATTGATTGATGTGCTATGTTACAGTATATGATATATCTTGGAATGTTTGATTTCCCGCATTATATAGCGGATGAGACCCTATGCGCCGCATAATAGCAGATAATGTTATATTAATCCCATATACCGCGACATTCCACCTTGAAGTCGAACTGGTATTTTATATTTTGCTAACGTCCGTGTATGCAAGGAAACAGGTTGGAGGGATCCAACTGGATTACTCAAATATATTTAGATTATTTAATATTCTGTGTTATGAATATTTGATATCCTATGATGATTTTATTGATGACTGAAATATTGGATGGTATGGTTGGATTGAATATCTCAGTACAATGAGTTATCAAAATCTATAGAATTGGATTTGTGAAAAGAAATAAAATAATAAAATTTTAAGTAAAATAATTCTCAAGAATTTGAATAAATTTCATAATGAATTGAAAAATAAAATAAAATAAAAGCGATTTCGAAATTCTAATAAATATGGAAAAAGATGGAATTTTGAATTAACAGGGGAATAATAAATTTTAAACTAAAGTGATATTAGTTTAAAGATTAAAGAAATTATTTTTAAATTAAGGATTAAATTTAATTAAAGGATAAAAAGGAATTTTGGAAATCTGAAATTGGCATTTTTAAAGGGTTTTAACTCATAATAAGGAAATAAAATCTTAAAGTTAATGGATTTTGAAATAGATGAAGTAAGTGAAGGAATTAATTTCAAGTGAAGTAAAATTAAAAATCGATTGTAAATTTATTTAAGTGTTTAGAATTACAATTTAGAGAAAAGCGAGATTTGGAATTTATAGACTGAGTTTATAAGAATGAAGTGGATTTGGGAGATAAATTCAAGGCGAGAATTTATTTATGGAATGGTAAATATGATTAAAAATAAATGGTGATTTATTTTTAAGGGATGCGAAAGCGAAGTGTATTTTCCTGGATAGCCAAGTATGGCTTTCAATGATAATTTTAAACATAAGCTAAAAGTTTTAAAGAAGTTATAAAAGGCATGTTTGGAAAATTTATTATTTTAAAATATTTAAATTCTAAAGTAAGTATTTTATTTTAATCTATTATAGTAGTAATTATGTAAAAGTGACCTGGTATTTGTTTAAAAGAGAATCTAGTTTAATATTTTATAAAGTTACCTCATTTTCAAATATTCCTATAGTATAATTTATTTCTTATAAAGCATTGAAGTAGTTTTCAAAATTTAAACGTTAAGATGTATTTTATAATATAGTGGTTTTAAATTATTTTAAAAAAAATCTAAAGTTTTACCCTTGGTGATTTCAGTGGAAATAGAAAATACTTGGAATTTATTATGAGAAAGGAAGGTAGTTTGAAGCTGTTTTCAAAAGGGTTTGAAAAGTGGAAATTTATCTTGTGAAGATATTTTTGGGATTAATAAATAATTCTGGAAATTATTTGTTGGTTGATGGTTGTTTGTGAATATTAATTGATAGTTAAGTAACCGACTATCAATATTGGCCAAATGCGCTGATAGTTTCGAAGAGACCGGGATCGAGATTTATCTCTCGAAAACCACTTCGATTCGGTTTTTACGTTTCGTGGGAAACGAGTTTGGATTCGAAGATGGAGCAGTGGAGTGCAAGGGCTAGTCGCTACTAATCCTTAGGATATTGTGACGACCCACTTCCTACGCCCAAGAAGACCGTTTCGTCTTGAAGAAAGAAAGAGGTGAGAAAATAGAAAAGATAGAGAAGAAAGAACAACAACATCAGTATCTCACAGCGGAACGAATAAAATTATAATAATCACATATGTATTTACATAGTATACAATATCAATCAGAGTTGTACAGATAATACATCACATACTAGACAGTTATAAACACCCGTCTAGTTATAAAATTCAATACACAAAACAACTCAAACAATACGACTCAGAGATATCAACACAGCGGAACTATATGTATATTTACAACGCTGAAGCCTCCTGCTCCATTGCTCCTCCAGAACTCGTCAAAGCTAACCTGAATCACTTGGCTACCCGTAAAAATTTGGGTACCCAAGAGTTTATGAAAAAAAAAAAAAAAACTCCGGGTCGGACATGGGTCTGGTATGAGTAACAGGTTAAAGTTGCTTAACTTTAAAAATCTTTTGAAAACAAAAGGTATCACGTAAGACTCTCCACAAATAAACATGGGTAAGTTTTTACCTTACGCTAACCAAAACATTTGATAGTAAATTCAGTGATATTATAATAGGTCAAGGGTTTCCAAGTAAATAGAAAATAGCCGAAATTGTTACATTCATTAAATTCCAGCCACTAGCCACAAAAGTGGGTAAAACAATCAAAACTGTTGGCACTTATTGGATTGTGGATTCCATACAATGGCAGGGCTACTGGGGTACTGCCTGTCACGGTACGTGGCCTAGATCAACGTACCGAAGATCACTCCCGACCCCCTGCAACACAAGGCCGAAACCATTCCTTACTGAACATTCCCGAACAAGATAAACCCCGCAGTTGTTTGCAACCAACTGCCCACACAGCCGAATAAAAAGGGACATCCAAACAGGGGAATATCCTTGTCCTGCTTGGGCATGACCCACCTAGCCTTGCTGCACCTCCACTGTTTTAGCCATTCCCGGTTGATGAGGCTTAAGGCTACGATTACCTTTAGAAAATACATTTCTTAGAATGCTCATCGCCCATCTGACGATGTGTTGAAAGCATTCAATCCATACAAGTTCGTTCCGGGTTCGAACAAAACCGAAGGCATTATCTCGTTACACTCATTTTGGAATCACCCTTAGAGTTAACGACAATAACCCTTGCATTCTGACTCTTCATCTTCACTTCAGATTCACAACTTATCGTTAATTTGGAATCGATGTGGTTTTCGGATGTTCCAAATATGGAAACCCGATCCCGGTCTCATCGAAATCCAAAACGTGTCTTTTAAGGCCAAGTTGTCTATTTAGTCTTAACAATTTAATTCAATATCATCAATACACACAGATGGATAATTCATAATATCACAATAGATAATCACATTATCATCATAAACAGTTAATCAATATTATCATCCAAACAGATAATTAAATATTATCATATTTAAACCACGCATCCGTATCACATAGATATTATTCATGTCAGATCAAAAATTCACAATCATCAAATGAAATATCGATATCATTCATTCATAAGCAATGATTTATAATCATACCATTTGTAATTAATTTAAAATGAATTAAATTAACTACTTATATTTCTAATTAATTTAAAGTAAATTAAATTAATTACTCCATTTATAAATCCTGCTTATACAACCATTAATTAATTATAAATCAAATTAATTAACCATCTTCTAAATATCCATCTTGATTAAACACCTTTGATTAATCATTCACTAATTACAATAGGTAATTAGTCCTTAGTTAATTAATTATTCTAAATTATTTATAGTAATTAACATTTAATTACTTCATTTATAATTGATTACATTTATTCTTAATTAATTACATCAATTAACCACCACATTATTAAGTATTTCTTAATTAACCAATTCTTAATTTACATCATTAACTATATTAATTAATGATCTCTAATTTAGATTTAAAATAAATTACTTTATTTAAATTAATTACATTAAGTGATTAATCTTTAATTTAACTCAATTATTAATCACCCTTGATCAATATCAACCAGTAATTAACTATCGTTAATTACTTATATTAATAAATTAATTATCCCATAATTAATTATCTCCATTAATTAATCCTCTGATTAGTTACAAAAGTAATTGTCTAAATTACTTTATTAACACATCATCTTTCATTAATTACATTCAGTAATTAACATTAATTACTTTCTTAAGTAATTATGCTCCATTGAATACATTAAGTAATTATACTCATCAATTCAACAAATGATTTTCTGAAATTAATTAAACCAAATTAATTAACTTAAATTAATCATTTGATCAAAATTAATTACAATAAGTAATTAATCTCTTAATTACTTTTATCAAGTAATTACACTCAACCATTTACAATAGATTATCTAATTAATCTGATTAAATATCAAAATTAATCACATTAATTAATTAATTTGTAATCTTTATTTAATTATTT
The DNA here is from genome assembly GCA_030765085.1 of Allium cepa. NCBI lineage: Eukaryota > Viridiplantae > Streptophyta > Magnoliopsida > Asparagales > Amaryllidaceae > Allium > Allium cepa. The sequence continues at coordinate 696,563,158 of CM060937.1, read as the reverse complement.
TTATTAACTAATATCATCTCTTAATTTACTCCTTAATTTATCTTTACTTATAAATTTATTCTAAATTACTACTTTATAAAGTAAATACATAAGTCAGTCATTAATTAACTTATTAATTTATTCCCTTCAATATCTTAATTATCTCTAAGATAATTAATTCTTTTTAACCTGATTTAACAAATATTAAAGTGTATTTTAGACATTATCCCCTTTTTGAATTTAAATTTGAATTCCATTTTGAATTTAAGATTTCAAAATGATTTACCATTTAACATTAGTCAAGTTTAAATTCAATTAATAAACTTTAAAAAGAAATGTAAAAACATTTATTACTTAGCCTTTAAATTTACTACTTAATTTTTACAAAATTTTTGGCTTTTTACATTACATTACATTTAACTTGCTTTTGAAAACTTGGTTTTTAATTCTTGATTTAAAATCCAAACTCGTCATTTTTTCTCTTTTACCTTGGATTCAAAGGTTCATTTGCATCCATACTTTAAATTTTTGAATTTAAATTCCGATTTAAATTTTTATTTCAGATTTTAAATTAAACTTAAAAAATCTGAAAACTATCAGGTTTTAAACCTGAAACCCCATTTAAAGATTTTAGCTATTTATTACATTTCTGATTTTAATGCAAAGATAAATTTGGATTCAACTTACATCTGGATTTAAACTTGATGAAAATCTGGTATACAACTAAGTTTCCGTTTGAATTTGTTAAAAAAAACTCAAACAACTTGCTACCAGGTTACAAGCCTGGAACAACACTGACTGTGACTCCCCACCTCTATACCCACGCTAGCCAAGAACACTACAAAGTAATGTCGTCAACTAACACGGAGAATAATGCTGGTTAGGAGCGACCATCTATAGCCTTGCTCTAACTATCTATTGAATACATCGACAATAAACATACCAACCAGGTCGACGTACCCAATGAATACTTAAAACAAAACCATAGGTGGTTGGATCTATCTGAACAGAATATAATAACTCAAATGTAATATACATCACAGAACAGTAAATCATCATATACACATATACAGATACATAACAGAGTTATAAAATAATACATATCAAGTGGTATAGCAAACCACCATATACAGACGAGTCAAAAGAATACATACCAGAGTTACTACAAAATAGGATTACACAAAAAGCTATGACAAAAAGAACAAGCTGAATAGTCCATGCGGAAGCAAAATAGGCTAAGCCCAAAAGCACCTAACCTGAAACATCTCGGTCTGATCTGAGTATAAGATACACGGGTCAGTCTAGCTAAACAAATCAGTTAGATAAACTGAACAAAAATAAACCTGCAAGGTTACAAGGTATAGAAAATATCTCTAAAAGAGATAACACAAACATCTAACAAAAGATGAATCATATGATAACAAGCCTCATATCAACGGCAACATATAGAAACAAAGGATACGAATATCCCAAAACAAGACAAAAGGCAATAACAAATACCAATAAGGTATACAAGTTCCACAAGGTAACCGCTACGCATCATGCGGCTCATAATGACCAACACCAAAGAGCGATACCAAAGGAATATACATATGAATGAAACATCAGAATATTGCTCGAGCTCAGTACTGTATAAACAAGGATCCATGAGCCCGAAGACTCCAAACCCAATATCACCCATGCGGCTCATAACGACCAACATCGGAAGCGATACTAAAGGGCAACCCAGTATCACCCATGCGGCTCATAACGACCAACATCGAAAGCGATACTAAAGGGCAACAAACCCGAAGGCACAAACCCGAAGGCACATACCCGAAGGCAACAAACCGTAGTGGTGAAGGTCATAGACCCAGTACTGGACACCACTAACTGGCGGAATGTGTCACAACTCTCGAAAAGGAATCCGAAAAGTGTTAACGTATGTCTCATAACCACTCGTTCGCACTAAACGGTTTACTATCCGTCATCCACTTTCACACTCAAAGCAGTACAAAGTTCACCTCATATCATCGGTAAACCAAACCCGAAGGTTAAAACGATCAATTGAATAGGTCGGGAATTAATCGGAAGGATAAACGCACAGATTCATGGTCCGTGTTTTGCCTAACCATTTAAACACCCTTCCACTTCGCTCGAAGTGCGAAATTGTACGTGTGGTTTAAATAGAATTTATAAATCGGAGAAGCGAACTTTTAATACGATTTGAAGAAATCATTCATAAAACCCGTGAATGAAGTCAAAAAGGAATCATCAAGGTCAAATATGCATAAACAACTAGTTGGAATTAACAAGCGTTGATTAAATTTGGAAAACTAAACGAACAAGGCAAGTTGGCAAAAACAGCAGGTTCAGACGTCTGAAAGAAGGGATTCAGACGTCTGAATCTGGAGACCAATTTCTTTTTCAAAAGAGGATTCAGACGTCTGAACCCAAAATTTCAGACGTCTGAAATAGGCAATATTTTGCCTATTTCCTTTCTGGTTGAAATTTTGGCAATTCAGACGTCTGGAAATATAATTTCAGACGTCTGAATCTGGGGATGAAAATGTTCCCCAGAACAATATTCAGACGTCTGAAATAAGGGTTTCAGACGTCTGAAACTCAATGTTCAGGCATTTCCTGAACCTGGGCCAACTATGGCCAAACAAATCGAAAGCAATCGGATGCGTGTTGATCTTGGGCTTACGTCAAACGACTACCCAACCTTAACGACACACCCAAACACTCCGAACAACATAAACATCAACCATATAGGGTTTTACATAGATTCGGCTTCAAAAATTATAAATTGGCAATTTCACCGAATCAACCCAAATCAAAAGCAAAAGAACATATGAACAATTGTTAGGAATTCATGCCTAACATCAATGGTATCAAAAGAAGTAGATGTGAGTTCAAAACTCACCTTTAACCCAAAACAAAGAAGAAGGAGTTCAATTTGCAAGGATAAGACCAACAAACACTACTTCAACTCAACAAGCTTCAATCTAAGAATAAAACACATGTTTCCCAATTTAGGTTTAGGAAATTTTATGAATTTGAAGAAGAGAAGAGTTGGAGAAGATGAAGAAGAACTTACCAATGGATTCTCTTTGATTTTGGAGCAAGAATTTGGAGTTTGCAAATGGATTTAGGGCTAGGAGTTTCTAATTTCCTTTCTCTTCCCCCATTTCAGTTTTTGCTTAAGCTTTTATTAAATGAATAGGTGAATGGAAGGAGAGAAGGGCTGAGTTGGGGTTAATAGAACAGTTTGGGTGAACCCAAACCCAAAGCCCACTTAGCAAATAGAAAAATTCGACTTACTCCAAATATCAAAGCTTACACTCAAAAAGATCGCAAACGCCATTTTGGAATCAATGGAAATGGTTTCGAGTCCCAATTCGGCCATTTGCAGAAAGTAACATTTCGGACCTAAATCCGACTAACGACGCTATATTTAAATAAAACATTTAAATATAAAATTGTTAAATATGCGGGTTGTTACAGATCTCCCCTCCTTACAAAATTGCGTCCCTGCAATTCCTAGAGACGGTATTTGTAACAACTACATACATACAACATTCAAAAGAGAAGGAAACAAGTTTGAAACGAAAAGATAATCTCACCATCGATAAGTAAAGATAGTAAACCCGGATAAGATCGCTCGATATACTCTCTGGTTTCCCAAGTACAGTCATTGGGATTAGCGGACCATTGAACTTTAACGAGCGGCACGTCCTTGTTCCGAAGGTGTCGCACCTCCGTGTCAAGCACGCGAATAGGTTGCTGTACAATAGATAAGTCCGGTGAGATCTCAAGTTCTTGCAAATCAGGAGAAGTAATAACAGAATCTGACTCCCGAAGACACTTCTGAAGTTGCGAGATGTGAAACACGTCATGAATGCCAGATAAATGAGCTGGAAGTGAAACTCTATAAGCCACAGGGCCAATACGTTCAGTGATAGAAAATGGTCCTATAAAGCGAGGAGCCAATTTACCAGTCGCACCGAAATGCATAACCCCCTTCAAAGGAGAAACACGAATAAAAACAAGATCGCCGATCGAGAACTCGAGAGGCTTCCTACGGTTGTCCGCGTAGGATTTCTGATGACTCTGTGCCTCTTTCATTCTCAATCTAATAAGATCAATCTTCTCAGAAGAATGACGAACAAAGTCCGGGCCAAGAATAAGCTTCTCCCCAGATTCCAACCAACAAGAAGGTGATCGACATGGCCTTCCGTATAAGGCTTCGAAAGGAGCCATACCGATACTAGACTGAAAACTATTGTTGTAGGAGAACTCTACAAGAGGTAGATGATCCTCCCAACTACCACCGAAATCAAAAATACAAATACGGAGAAGATCTTCCAAGATACGATTCACCCGTTCAGTCTGTCCGTCAGACTGCGGATGATAAGCTGTAGAAAAATTTAGCTTTGTCCCCAAAGCTTGCTGAAGACTCTTCCAAAAATGACTCGTGAATAAAGGATCACGGTCACTCACAATAGAACTAGGAACACCGTGAAGTCTCACGATTTCCTTGACATATAACTTAGCCAAAAGCGAAGCAGTCCTATTAGACTTAATAGGGACAAAATGTGCAGACTTGGTGAGGCGATCAACAATAACCCAAATGCTAGAATGGCCAGATCTCAAACGAGGTAGGCCGTCAATGAAATCCATAGAAATCTGATCCCATTTCCACAATGGAATCTCAAGAGGCTGAAGAAGACCCGAAGGACGCTGATGCTCGGCTTTAAAACGCTGACAAGTTATGCAATTGCTCACATAGCTCGCCACATCGCGCTTCATGCCTTCCCAATAATAAAGACGACGCATATCGGCATACATCTTACTACTACCGGGATGAATGGTATACTTAGAACGGTTACAGTCATCAAGAATGTCATGCCTAAGTGCAAGATCAGAAGGCACAAAAAGACGGTTCTTCTTACGAAGACACCCATAAGAATCAATGCTGAAATCTTGCAACGCCTCATCACAAGACCCAGACTCACAAAGCTGAATAACATGCAACAACTCAGGATCATGCCGCTGACCATCGGCAATACGATCCAATAAAATAGGTCGAGCTCCCAAACTAAATAATAGAATAGGAGACTCAGAAGATGAACCTCGATCACGAATTTCACAAAAAGATAGAGCCTCAAGAACATCCCATTCGGCAAAAATCATAGAAATAACAGCCGAATGTTTGCGACTAAGCGCATCTGCAACACGATTACCCTTACCAGGGGTATACTGGATATCAAAGTCATAAGAAGCAAGAAACTCGAGCCAACGCTGTTGTCTCATATTGAGTTCCTTCTGAGTGAACAAATACTTCAAAGATTTATGATCGGTATAGAGAATGAAGCGCTCGCCCAACAAATAGTGTCGCCAAATCTTCAAGGCAAAGACAATGGCGGCTAACTCAAGATCATGAGTGGCATAGCGAACTTCATTCGGACGCAGTTGCCTAGAAGAATAAGCAACCACCCGATCCTTCTGCATAAGAACAGCACCGAGACCACTACCACAAGCATCGTTGTTGACAACAAGGTCATGATTCCCTTCGGGAACCACAAGGATAGGAGCATTAGTGAGAAGTTCCTTCAATGTCAGAAAGGAAGCTTCACACTTATCGGACCAATCAAAACGAATGCCTTTCCGAATAAGGCAAGTGAGAGGAAGCACAACATAGGAAAAGTCTTTAATGAACCGACGGTAATAACCCGCCAATCCAAGGAAACTACGAATCTCATGATTTTCAGGCCTCTTCCAATTCTGGATGGCTTCGATCTTTGAGGGATCGACAGAAATGCCATCGGAAGATACAACATGGCCTAAGAACTTAACCTTATTCTCCCAAAAGTGGCATTTGGAGAATTTGGCTCTAAGCTGATGACGACGGAGGGCACTCAAGACAATTCTCAAGTGATTAGCATGCTCAGCTTCAGACTTAGAATAAATAAGGATATCATCAATGAACACAAGGACGAACTTATCGAGATATTCCCGGAATACTCGATTCATGAGATCGACAAAGAAAGCAGGAGCGTTCGTCAAACCGAACGGCATAACGAGCCACTCAAAAGAACCATATCGAGTGCGGAAAGCTGTAAAAGGTATGCTATCCTCTGCGACTCGTAACTGATGAAAACCCGTGGGAAGGTCGAGCTGAGAAAAGACCTTAGCACCACTCAATAGATCGAACATGTCATCAATCCTAGGCAATAGATACCTATTTCTGATGGTTAACTCGTTAAGCTTGCGATAATCAATGCAAAGCCTAAGAGTTCCATCAGACTTCTTCACGAAGACGACCGCGGATCCCCATGGAGAAAAACTGGACTGAATCAACTACTTGGTCTCAAGCTCCAAAAGCTGCTTCTTGAGTTCCTCATTTTCCTTTGTAGACATCCTCGTGGGAGGACGACTAACTGGCTGCGCGCCTGGAATGAGATCAATGCGGAACTCAATTGCCCGTTTGGGTGGCAAACCCGATACAGGCTCAAAAACATCAGAAAAGTCACAAGCAACCGGAATACGAGATATATCATCATCATCATCATCTCGTGAGTCAAGAGAATACAAAGCCATTTTGGAATTATCCACATCCCGAAGAATAAGAGATAGCTGAGTAGGCGAATCCGGATGTCGAAGATACAAAATTATCTCCGAACAAATAATCCTGGCATCATATCTCACTAGCCAGTCCATACCCAAAATCATATCGAATCCCAGACAAGAAATAACGTGCAGATTCGCACGGAAAGAAAAGTCACATAAAACAATCTCAACATCATCACAAAGCAAACTAAGGGTCGCGGATCCCCCAATTGGATTCGCAATCCTTAAAGAAGTAATCAAACAAGAAACATCCAAAGATAAATCATCAACGAGCTTTTTCGATACGAAAGAATGTGATGCACCCATATCGAAAAGAACTCGAATACTATGGTCATGAAATAAAATAGAACCTTCCAAAATAGATGAAGATGTACCTTTGGACTGAGAAGGAACTTCAGAAGCCTTAGCAGCATAAAGCCTGCTATACTTGGCACTAGCCGGAACAGTAGGGCAAGCTGAAACATGATGACCTTCCTTCTTGCAATAACGGCAGAAGAGAAGCTTAGGACAAGCTCGAATAATATGATCAGGAGAATCACAATTAAAACACTTTCGAACGAAAGGTGTTCCGGAAGACTGAGGCTTAGAGCTAGGACCACCGGTCTTCTTTTTCTTAGAAGGAAAAGGCTTCTTCTGAATTGAAAACGGCCTCTTGTTGGGGTTCTTGGAAACCTCAACATCAACATCACTATCACACTCCTTCTCGACGGTCTCGAGATGAAGCGCCGAATCAACCAACTCCTCAAAAGAAAGTTTAAGCTGGAGCAACAAAGACTTCTTAAGATATTTCTTAAGACCAGAAACAAACTTCAAATTCTTCTTATAAGAAGTACTGATAAATTCAAGACCATACTAAGATAAAGCCTCGAACGATGCGACATACTCAGAAACAGAAGATTTCCCTTGCTTCAACTCAAGGAAGCGACGGGTCAATAAAACTTTTTCAGACTCAGGAACGAACTTGAGTTCAAATCGCTCCCGAAACTGAGTCCAAGAAAGAGTAGACTCATCAATCTCGGCTACAAGAAGCTCATACCAATCAAGAGCATGCTCTTGTAATAAACTAGAAGTCACAAGAACTCTATCATGGTTGGAAAGAACCATGCGAGAGAAGATACGCTCGCACGTGCGAAGCCAAGCTTGGACTTCAAGAACGGACTCGGAGCCCTTAAACGGCTTTCCTCCAAGATGAGAAAAATCACTACACTGGCAAAGGCAGACTTGCGAGGTGGAGACACTTGAGGAGGAACTGGAGGGTGAGTTCTCCTAAACAACTCTAAAAACTGATCAGCAGACATATAAACACCATCCGGATGTGAGCCACTGGATTGCCCAGCACCGGAACGTCGTCGCCTGCCTCTTCCAGCCATACGCTGAAGGTAAGATAAGAACAAGATTATTCACAAGGTAGATATTGCAATATGGAATACTACGGAAGTGAAATGCATTCCTAGACGTATTCCCAAACTCTATCTAATCTTGATGGAATAAAGAGCCACGATGATTCAAAGATTTGTATCACTTGTACACTTTGATGTACCATAATATGTGCATCTATTCTGTGTTTATCATATTTTGTTCTGAACCTGGCTCTGATACCACACTGTGACGCCCCACCTCTATACCTACGCAAGCCAAGGACACTACAAAGTAATGCCGTCAACTAACACGGAGAATAAGGCTGGTTAGGAGCGACCATCTATAGCCTTGCTCTAACTATCTATTGAATACATCGACAATAAACATACCAACCAGGTCGACGTACCCAATGAATACTTAAAACAAAACCATAGGTTGTTGGATCTATCAGAACAGAATATAATAACTCAAATGTAATATACATCACAGAACAGTAAATCATCATATACACATATACAGATACATAACAAAGTTATAAAATAATACATATCAAGTGGTATAGCAAACCACCATATACAGACGAGTCAAAAGAATACATATCAAAGTTACTACAAAATAGGACTACACAAAAAGCTATGACAAAAAGAACAAGCTGAATAGTCCATGTGGAAGCAAAATAGGCTAAGTCCAAAAGCACCTAACTTGAAACATCTCGGTCTGACCCGAGTATAAGATACACGGGTCAGTCTAGCTAAACAAATCAGTTAGATAAACTGAACAACAATAAACCTGCAAGGTTACAAGGTATAGCAAATATCTCTAAAAGAGATAACACATTCATCTAACAAAAGATGAATCATATGATAACAAGCCTCATATCATCGGCAACAAATAGAAACAAAGGATACGAATATCCCAAAACAAGCCAAAAGGCAATAACAAATACCAATAAGGTATACAAGTTCCACAAGGTAACCGCTACGCATCATGCGGCTCATAATGACCAACACCGAAGAGCGATACCAAGGGAATATACATATGAATGAAACATCAGAATATTGCTCGAGCTCAGTATTGTATAAACAAGGATCCATGAGCCCGAAGACTCCAAACCCAATATCACCCATGCGGCTCATAACGACCAACATCGGAAGCGATAATAAAGGGCAACCCAATATCACCCATGCGGCTCATAACGACCAACATCGAAAGCGATACTAAAGGGCAACAAACCCGAAGGCACATACCCGAAGGCAACAAACCATAGTGGTGAAGGTCAGAGACCCAGTACTGGACACCACTAACTGGCGGAATGTGTCACAACTCTCGAAAAGGAATCCGAAAAGTGTTAACGTATGCCCCATAACCACTCGTTCGCAGTAAACGGTTTACTATCCGTCATTCACTTTCACACTCAAAGCAGTACAAAGTTCACCTCATATCATAGGTAAACCAAACCCGAAGGTTAAAACGATCAATTGAATAGGTCGGGAATTAATCGGAAGGATAAACGCACAAATTCAAGGTCCGTGTTTTGCCCAACCATTTAATCACCCTTCCACTTCGCTCGCAGTGCGAATTTGTACGTGTGGTTTAAACATAATTTATAAATCGGAGAAGCGAACTTTTAATACGATTTGAAGAAATCATTTATAAAACCCGTGAATGAAGTCAAAAAGGAATCATCAAGGTCAAATATGCATAAACAACTAGTTGGAATTAACAAGCGTTGATTAAATTTGGAAAACTAAACGAACAAGGCAAGTTGGCAAAAACAGCAGGTTCAGACGTCTGAAAGAAGGGATTCAGACGTCTGAATCTGGAGACCAATTTCTTTTTCAAAAGAGGATTCAGACGTCTGAACCCAAATTTTCAGACGTCTGAAATAGGCAATATTTTTCCTATTTCCTTTCTGGTTGAAATTTTGGCAATTCAGAGGTCTGGAAATATAATTTCAGACGTCTGAATCTGGGGATGAAAATGTTCCCCAGAACAATATTCAGACGTCTGAAATAAGGGTTTCAGACGTCTGAAACTCAATGTTCAGGCATTTCCTGAACCTGGGCCAACTATGGCCAAACAAATCGAAAGCAATCGGATGCGTGTTGATTATGGGCTTACGTCAAGCGACTACCCAACCTTAACGACACACCCAAACACTCCGAACAACATAAACATCAAACATATAGGGTTTTACATAGATTCGGCTTCAAAAATCATAAATTGGCAATTTCACTGAATCAACCCAAATCAAAAGCAAAAGAACATATGAACAATTGTTAGGAATTCATGCCTAACATCAATGATATCAAAAGAAGTAGATGTGAGTTCAAAACCCACCTTTAACCCAAAACAAAGAAGAAGGAGTTCAATTTGCAAGGAGAAGACCAACAAACACTACATCAACTCAAAAAGCTTCAATCTAAGAATAAAACACATATTTCCCAATTTAGGTTTAGGAAATTTTCTGAATTTGAAGAAGAGAAGAGTTGGAGAAGATGAAGAAGAACTTACCGATGGATTCTCTTTGATTTTGGAGCAAGAATTTGGAGTTTGCAAATGGATTTAGGGCTAGGAGTTTCTAATTTCCATTCTCTTCCCCCATTTCAGTTTTTGCTTAAGCTTTTATTAAATGAATAAGTGAATGGAAGGAGAGAAGGGCTGAGTTGGGGTTAATAGAACAGTTTGGGTGAAACCCAAACCCAAAGCCCACTTAGCAAATAGAAAAATTCGACTTACTCCAAACATATCAAAGCTTACACTCAAAAAGATCGCAAACGCCATTTTGGAATCAATGGAAATGGTTTCGAGTCCCAATTCGGCCATTTGCAGAAAGTAACATTTCGGACCTAAATCCGACTAACGACGCTATATTTAAATAAAACATTTAAATATAAAATCGTTAAATATGCGGGTTGTTACACTGACCAAACTCAAACCAAAGTTGACTTCGAGTCGCATACCCCACTTCTTCGAGCTATATACTCGAATGACTCGAGTGAAACCCGAGGAAACAACCCCAAAAAAACACAGTGACAGGTTTTTATCAAACCTGTAACCAACTCCCACCTGCTCTTCAAATAGGCACGGTGCACGTGCACCAATCCCCCACCTATCTCCGACCATCTTTGACGACCTCCACGAGTCATCTATCACCACCTCATCCAGTTCCGATCACCAAGACTTCCATGTATCCCTGAAGACGAATTCGAGCATTAAACTCAACCTGGAAACACCAGAGCATTCCCACCTCACAACCTGTCAACGGCTCGCCGCTGCTACTCCGTCCATTAGGGGTCCTGAAACTTCGGCCTTGCCTTCCTCTACAACCCAACCACCATCTCCCAAAAACACGAAACACTCGATCCATCATAGTACCCGCGGTGGATCAAACAACCAAACCCGGTTAAACTAGGGTTAAGAACCGAAAACTTCCACCATCATCAACACAATGATCATCCACCTCTTCTACCATTTTTCCTAGATACTTCGTTCACTACTCCATCTCCCAGCAGAGCCCCGACCCTTCCGGTCTCATAGATCATCAGAGTTACCCAAACCTCCTTTCTCTGATGAACCTAGAACTGCACTTTAACCCCTTCACTAAAAACCTTGATTTGTGTTTCAGAATTCAAATTTTTGCATGATGTATCAAATCCTAACTCTGGAATAATAAATTAGGATATTTAAATTTCCTCTTGTTTTTGACTTGATCGGTTAAATTTTGATTCCAGAATCTTATTAATATTATTTTGTCTTGAATAAAATTCTAAACTAAATTTTGCAGTTAAACAAACCATTTTCATTTAAATCTTAAGTTTAAACAGAGATTAAATAAAAAGATTTTGAATTTCTTTAACAAAACAAGGCCTGGAAGTTAAATACAGAGAGTACTCTTATAATACACATGCATTAAATATCATACAATCATATGCACTCAACAAAATTGAATTTATATATACACATTAAATACTTATCCAAAGATGAATATGCAACAGATATATATACTACCATTTCAAAGTGAGGTTACTCACAGAGAATACAATATGCAGAAATTTTATTTTGCAATTGGCCAGATAAAGGAATATATAAAGATTCACACAAATAATTTAAGCATTCAATATTAGCAAGCAACAGATTAAAACTTAAATAATTTTTAGAAGTTTTACTCACCAAAGTTTTGAAAATAAAAAGAGCACCTTTTTCTGAAACAGGTTGAACTTTAAAACTGGAAAATGGTTTCCTTTGATTTTCCTTAATCTTCTTGTTTGTAGTTGAGTTGCAAACTTAATCCAAGTTGTATAAAGAAGTTTGTTGTTGATGTTTCAGTTTATATAAATGGAAATGCTACTTGTATAACTTAGGTTTACTAATCTATGTTGAACGAACTAAAGAAGAAGGTATACATATATAAGGAAGTTCAGGGGAAGGTGGCATCTGAGACAAGCAATTTGCAGATTATATTTGTGTTTTGTTTTATCAGGCCAAATCTTTTAATTAGGAGGCTGAGATGATGTTAAACAATTTGAAATGACTGAATTTTTTGCTGAGAATTGGATACATTTAATGTTAATATACTTAATGTCTCCCATTACTCACTTTTATCCATAGATATTTTACTTAGCTTTGCATTTTATTTTACCCCTTTTCATATTTTGTTTTTGTCTGCAGGCAACATTCCTACAAAGCTTGGTATAATTTTCCTTTATTTATATGTATAGGTCAGAACATTTTTATTTTTATTTAGTTATTTTTTTCAGTTGAATATGAAAGCATTAAATGCTTTGAGTACTTCATGCTTTTATTTTATACTTTTCTTGTTTTGTTTATAGATTTGCTTCTTGTCTTTGCATCACTATTTTACAGGCTTTATATTTTTTTTTATTACACAAACTTGGTTTGCATTCATACTTAATGTTCATAGATATAAAGTGTTTTATTTTCACTTTGCTTAGATTTTCTTGCCTGGTTATGCTTTCCTACCTTATGTGCATATATTTTACTTTAGTACTTTGCTTTGCATTTTCTTTGGCCTACATATTATCTTACAACATATTTATCTTACTTTGTTTATTTTTGCTTTGCTTTAAGTACTTTGTTTCAATATTTGTTGTGAATTTTTAACTTATGTACTTATGTTTAATCCTAACACATGTGTTTATTTATCCCTCTTTTATTTTAAAACTTATACTATCAAATGTTAAATTTATTTATTATTTTTATACTTGTGTTAATATAAATAAGGTTTATTTTAATTTTAAACATTTTTAAATTTAAAAGACTTACTTTTAATCTTTCAAACTATAGCTATTTATATAAATAAATTTGAAATAACAATTTCTATTTAAAAACCATTTGTAAAGACATTATGATTAATAAAAATCATTATTAAATTAAGAAATTTACCTCTTTATTACTTATTTTACCAAGTTAAATTTAAGAAGAAACCAGAACAAACTTTTTGTTAATCTTATTTAAATTCAAACCTAAGCTTAAATAAATTTAAAACAATCAATATTTATCTTAAGTATTTTAAACCATACAGTTATTTATTAAATAGCTTTTAAAAAGATATATATATTAAATCAAATTATAATTACCAAAAATATTGAAATAAGAAAATATGTTTTTACTTGTTAAATTAAAAACAAAGCTTACCTATTTACAATATATACAATTATATACATTATAAATAGATAACAACTAAATTAGCTTTTAAAAGATAAATTATTAGTTAAATATTTATTTAAAAGAAGATTATTAAATCAATTCAAATATTATTAACAAATATTATCAAATCAATTTAATTTTTAATGTAGATTATTAAATTGATATTGCCCCAAATTTCCGGGATGTCACAGATATTTCCTAAGTGGATGTAGTAGGAATAGTGCCTTCAGTTCCGTTCGAACCCGGGACGGACTTGTAGGGATGAATGCTTTCAGAACATCGTCAGGTGGACGATAAGCAGTCTAAGGATACGTTCTAAAGGTAACGTTTAGCCTCAAGCCTCATCACCGGGAATGACTGAAAATCAGGGGTTATGTAGCAAGTCTTTGTGGATAGCCCCCACTTGAGAGTCGGGTCATCCCTATCTAGATGTCCCTTTTTATTTCAGCTTAGTGGGCGGTTGTTGATCCCAACCGCGGGGTGGTCTTATTCGGAACTTCCCAGTAAGGGATGGATGGTTCCGGCCTTATGTTGTAGGGGAGCGGGCATACTCCTCGGTACGGTGATCTAGGCCACGTACTATGATAGGTGGTACCCCAGTGCCTAGTCATTAGTTGGAAATCCAATCTCCCTACGAGCCTTGCATGAGTTTTGTTTGTATTATCCATTTTGTGGCTAGTAGCTGGAATTTAATAATGTAACAGTTTCGACTATTTGAATAAGTATTTGTATATATACCCTATTATAATATCAGAGGATTTTGTAAGAAATGTTTTAGCAATCGTAAGGTAAAAACCCGACATGTTTATTTGTGGCGTGGTCTTACGAGATGCTTTTGTTTTCAAAGGGATTTTGAAACTTTAATAATCCAATTGAGTATGATTTTCTCACGCTGGTATTCCAGGCTGACTCGGGTGTTATTTAACCGTAATGCTCGGGTCAGACCGAGTATTATAGGATGCACGATATCATGTTGTGGAGCTCTGGAGACGAGCTGGATGGCAATGCGTACTTCCGTATTTGATTATTATTATTCCGCTGTGTATTCTATTGTATGTTATTGATGTGGAACTCTGATGATGTATGTATAAACAGTTATAGTTTTCTTTTGTGTGAAAATCTGTTGATATATTTGATTCCGCTGCGTTGGTTAGATTCTGTTGTTGTTTTCTATTTTCTCCTTCTACCTCTTCTTCTTTAATTAAAATGGTTCGCATTTCTGTTCGTCTTGAGTTGATTGATGTAGAACAGCGTTGACTCAGGGGTACGGATTTGCGGGCCGTTACACTTGGTATCAGAGCCTAGGTTAGCGATAACCTTGGCTCTGGAGGGAATTACTCATTGAAATAGAGTCAATAGTACTCTAGACTGAGTTTGAGCGTATTAATAGATATGAGCGCGTATTTGTTAGTGAATATAAAATGATTTTATATTGTGTTGATTGGTTTATTGAGTAGTTATGGATTCTGGTCAATACGAGTAATTAACGTTATTGATAGGGATCTCTAAACACTTGAATAGAAAAATTCGACACAGTATTGTTTTAAAGTAGGGTAAATGAAATAATTGTACCCAAATTATTTTTGTATATAAATGATATAATTTTTGTAAAGTATTATAGTATTTGGATGCTTGATTGTTAAGGAATGATAATATTAAATTATTAACACTATTATGTAGAAATTGAATAAGAAATTGAGAACTTATAACCAAAGTTGAAGAATAAATTTATATAACAAAATGAAATTTGAAACATAGATTATAAATGAAATTTATAAATTGAAATAAACTTCATATACAAAAGAGATTTGTAAATGTAAACTGTAAAGCTAATTATAATTTTGGAATAGAATTCCAGAGAAACATTTGAACTGAAATAAGATAAAATTCCAGAGAATGTTTGAATACAGATTTAAAGGAATTGCAATTTGAACTTTTTGGGAAAATTTAAATTCCTTTGGGTTTGAAAACGGTTTCAAAAAGGATTGGAGGAATAATAGTATTATTTTGGGAATATTTTGAGTTGTTTTTGAAATCTCGTGAGATTTGGAAATTAAAAATACTTGAAATGTTGTTAAAGAGATAAAAGCACTAAACTCTTTCGGTTGCTGGCAAATAATTCCGATGATGATCGCGACATCATCGGTGTTCATTTTCGAGTTTCCAAGAGAGGAACTGCTACCTGAATATTTTAAATTGGAATTGTTTGCGAACTGGGTTTCGTTTTGAAATTCAAAGGGATAATTGAATTTGCAAAAGGATTTTGGATGTAGTTGATTTCAAAAGCGGTTTTGAAATTTTAGGAAATTGTTTAAACTCTAGAATCTTATTTTAAATGTTTATTGAATAATAAAAAATATATTGGCTAAATAAAATGTGAAATTCCGAGTTAAAGGTAAAATGTGAATGGAATTGATTATAAATGGATAAAAGAATTGATATAAATAAGTTTGTGACTCATAAAATTTACAAGTGCAATAAACAAGCCAAAATAAATTTGTTTTGTATTTTGGGAAATGAATAAAATCCAAAACTTAAATTATGAAACAGATTGAACTCCAGTAAAATAGTTAAAGTGATTTTTGAAATAAAAATCAAATATTGGGTATAAAATTTGAATAAACCAATAGATAATTAATTAGTTAATGAAATTGGAAATGAACTCGAGTATAAATGAATTCAGCTTGGATTGTTGGTGAATTAAATATAATTGGAAGTGTAGTCGAATAAAATAGAATTGGATTACAACAATGATGGATTGAATTGGTGGATAAAGATCCAAGTAGACATAAATTTAAAACTTTCCTTGTTATTGATAGTAATAAATTCAGAATGAATTAAGTATGGGAGTTTGTAGTTTAAAGAAATGTCTGAATAAACTAATTTAATTAAATTAATAAATGAGATTGGTTTGATAATTGAAAATCAAATTAACGATTTAAATTGGGAAGTGCTTATAAAAACAAAATATAACTTGAGTTTTGAAGTTGAAATATCATGAAGGAAATAAACAACTGAAGTAATATTTGGATAAAGGGCTTGACTTAGGCAAAATTGAGTAATGATTGTGTCGAGTTTTATGAAATGAAATGCAAGTTTAATACAAATTTGATGTGACAAATGTTTGGGTTGTAAATAAATTGTGGAATGAGTATTTGATGTAATCAATATGGAATGAAAAATGAAATTGAACAGAATCAATTGGGAATGAAATAGAATATAAGAAAGTGAGCTGTAAATCACTGAAATTGAATGAAAATGATGGATGGTTTAGTTGTAAATAACTAAATTTGTAACGAAACCATATAAATTGCTTATGAAAATTATTTTGGGTATATTGCTTATGAAAACTATGTGTTTAGTGCATATTTCTTATGTTATGCATGTGTTTAGCTTTTGAAATTAAGTGAAATGTTAACAAACTTTGTATATTTGTCACTTATATGTTTAAATTAAGTAAGTACAGGTTTTTGGAAGCCGTTTGACTGGTTTGACCGTGCTAACAGCTAAAACAAATAGCCGCTTGCTTAAAAATGCTAAATAAGGTAGCCTACGCAATACAAATAGGAAATATGAACTGTTTTTCTGTTTTCCGACCGTGTGGGTCGATGTATATATATTTATATCTCTTTTCAAATTGCAAAAGATCCTCCGTACAAAGGAGACTCTGCCAAAAAAATTCGAAAATTTTGTGAGTTAGAAATTTTTTGAATCTTTTGAAAATTTTCACTAACGACAATTGATTTAAATTTGTTAAGCAAATAGAATTATAACTGAATGTTGAAATTTAATTTAAATTGTATATGTAAAGTAAGATGAATTGAAGATATTGTTCAAAGAAATTGAAGATAGAAAAAGTTTGTAAACAACTTTTATTTGAGATGTAAAAAAACAAATTAGTAAGTGAAATTAATTGAAGGAATGATTAGTCGAATATCGATTGAAATAACATGAATTGAACTCATTATTTTGAATTGGAAGGTGAATTAAATTCAAGTAAAATCGAAAATGAAATTTGGATAAAAGATTCGAATAAAATTATTGAGGTTTGAAATTAATTTGCAAATTTAAGCAAATTGAATGTATTTGGAATTGGAATCCAAACTGACTAAATAAAAACTTGAAGTTGTGGCAAGAAAAAGTGTGAATAAGTGAATAACAATCAAAATAAATGAGAATAAGAAGGAAATTGATGTAGTTGATAATCAATTGGGGAAAATATGTAGGATGTACGTATATTATTTTATTCACATAGCTATTTGATCCAGATTCGAGGACAGGATTCCGAGATAATTTTATCGATCCGAATTAGTATTTTTTACTCGATTTTCGACGGCGAACCCTGGATATGGATTTTGATTGATTCTGGAAATTCTCTATCATAGTTATGACTATGCAAGGAGAATGGAAGTTTTTGATCAAGAAACCAGATCTTAGTCCGCACTAGGAAGTCGGGTGAACGATACTAGTTCGGAAGTGAAATTTTGTGATCGAGTAAGCGGTCGGATTCAGTATTGCGTACGAATGATGTATGTGCATCGTACGGGCTTAAGTAAAACAAATATTGAAAATGTGTAAAAGAAGTCAGTACAATGTTTTTGAATGTTGTGATTGGATATTATTAATAAATAGGATATGCAGATATGAAAAAGGGAAAGGAAAATCGGTTTTGATTTCAGATAATAAATTAGAATTGCCCGACCAAAAAGGCATATGTTTAAATTTCTGTTAAATTTGATTGGGTTTTTGGATCTAGCCTCTTGTCGTTTGTTTTCTTTTCGAATTTGGGAACCCGTAGAGGCATTTTATAGTTGTACCGAGCTAGCCGCGCAAAGTAGACGCTGACGAAATTTTTCGGAGATGTAGAGAGTTAGAAAATTTTTAAGAAAGTTTTGTAGTTTAAATTTGGATAAGTGGAGTAGATAATGCTGTTGGAAACTATGGAAATTTTTGAGAAGTTGGTTGTAGTAATAGTGGGTCTTTAATAAAATATATGTTATGGCAAGTTGAAAAAAAAGAAAAACTGTATGGTTTTGGAAAAATAGTGATGGGTATTGGATCATTCTTCCTAACTAGTAATTTCGGGGACGAAATTCTTTTAAGGGGGAGGCATGTGACGACCCAAAATTTTTAGATATTTGAAATCGGAATATTTAATTGATTTTAATATTTAAAAGTTAATTTTTAACTTGAATTCAAATATCACCATTTATTCGGTAATTTAATTATTAAATTAAATAATTTAAGTTGGGTAAAATGTTGAATCTTCAGTTTTAAGCTTGTTAAAAATAATCTGAAGGCTGGTAAATTTCATATTGATAGTACTGAAGATAGTAGAAGTGTTAAAATTGAATTTGAAAGTGTTTTGTTAAGTTTTGAAATTTTATCGTTTAAACCGATATTTAAAAGTAGCCTTTCGAGGCGCAGTCTCGGAATTCGACGAAACTAGTTCCATTGGATCTGTAATAGTATATTATTATCGGGTTTCAAATTTCGTAGTGATTGGAGTTGTTGTGTGAGTGTACAATAAGTAAACGCGCTGAGAATTTAATCGAAAAATTTAATAACATATTTTCTTTATTCCATTCACTTCAGCTGTATTTTTTCCAAGTCAATTCTGCTTTTCTCCTTTAACACGCAACCCACTTTTTCCTGCTCTTTTCCCATCTCTCTCCGTCGATTCAACTTCATATCTTGTTCCTTTTTTTAACAGCGGAGCCTTTCGCTTCATCTTAACTTTTGGAATGGCCGATCGAAAATCATATCTTTCCTCTTCTTTATTTGGAAATTCAAAATCGAACCCAGAGACAGAAGACTACGAATGACCAGAACCGTGTCTTCATCTCCAGCTCAAAGCGAGATCTACTCTAAAAAAATATTTTATCGCAATTCGAAATCAACGGAGTCGATTAATGGCTCCATCGATCTCGATCGAAAGTAGATCGAGGAGAGGCCGTGAGTTCACTTTAGACTATCATAGAGCGGCAGGAGGCGCTGAGGAGGCGACTCGATTCCAGGTTCGCACTAGTGGCCGTCGATGGATTCGAGCTCGTTTAGAGCTTCGTGGTATGGGGCGTGTTTGGTGTTATTCTCGGAGCAGACAGATGGAAGTTCGAACAATTTAGGGAAAAAGCCTTCTAAGCAGAGCTAGTTTTGGGAATGAATTTTATAAGTCTAAATTTATATATACACCTACTGTTTTAAAAATAATTTACTTGTAGTGAGGTCAGGTTTTAATTTATAAAGGTAAAACAGAATAATAATATTGGTAATAATAATAATGTTACTATAAGATTTACATAAAGATTGGACTTAAATCTATACAGGTTATTTATATACGTATGTGTGTTTTCAAAATAATAATAATAATTATAATAATAATAACCATAAGTATGCACATGCACATTTTAAACACACCAGTTGAATTTAAATTAATGCATTAAAGTGGTTTACTTGTTTAATTTACTCATTTAAATTTTTTGTTACTTAAAGTAATTTATAAAAAGAATTGGGTTAAATTTACATTATTTGCGCAGAAGAAAATTTGTTAGTTTTAAATTTAATTAATTGTTCAAGTTGTTCGAATATTAATAAAATCATCAAAATATTTATTCAAGGTAAAATCGTGAAGAAAACAAAGCGTGATGGTAATGGATTACAAACAAAATTTAAGGTGAGTTAATCTCACTCATCTGGGTTTGATTTAAATTTAAATGGTTAAATTTAAATAATTGGTTGAATTGATTGATGTGCTATATTATAGTATATAATATATCTTGGAATGTTTGATTTCCCGCATTATATAGCGGATGAGACCCTATGCGCCGCATAATAATGGATAATGTTATATTAATCCCATATACCGCGATATTCCCCCTTGAAGTGGAATTGGTATTTTATATTATGCTAACGTCTTTGGATGCAGGGAAACAGGTTGGAGGGATCCAACTGGATTCCTCAAATAAATTTAGATTATTTAATATTCTGTGTTATGAATATTTGATATCCTATGATGATTTTATTGATGATTGAAATTTTGAATGGTATGGTTGGATTGAATATCTCAGTATAATGAGTTATCAAAATCTATAGAATTGGATTTGTGAAAAGAAATCGAAGAATAAAATTTGAAGTAAAATAATTCTCGGGAATTTGAATAAATTTAATAATGAATTGAAAAATAAAATAAAAGCGATTTCAAAATTCTAATAAATATGGAAAAAGAGGGAATTTTGAATTAACAGGGGAATAATAAATTTTAAACTAAAGTGATATTAGTTTAAAGATTAAAGAAATTATTTTTAAACTTAAGGATTAAATTTAATTAAAGGATAAGAAGGAATTTTGGAAATCTGAAATTGGTATTTTTAAAGGGTTTTAACACATAATAAGGAAATAAAATCTTAAAGTTAATGGATTTTGAAACAGATGAAGTAAGTGAAGGAATTTATTTCAAGTGAAGTAAAATTAGAAATCGATTGTAAATTTATTTAAGTATTTAGAATTAAAATTTAAAGAAAAGTGAGATTTTGGAATTTATAGACTGAGTTTATAAGAATGAAGTGGATTTGGGAAATAAATTCAAGGTGAGAATTTATTTATGGAATGGTAAATATGATTAAAAATAAATGGTGATTTATTTTTAAGGGATGCGAAAGAGAAGTTTATTTCCTTGGATGGCCATGTATGGTTTTCAATGAAATTTTTAAACATAAGCTAAAAGTTTTAAAGAAGTTATAAAATGTATGTTTGGAAAATTTATTATTTCTAAAATATTTAAATTCTAAAGTAAGTGTTTTCTTTTAATCTATTATAGTAGTAATTATGTAAAAGTGGCCTGATATTTGTTTAAAAGAGAATCTAGTTTAATATTTTATAAAGTAACCTCATTTTCAAATATTCCTATAGTATAAATATATTTTTAATAAAGCATTGAAGTAGTTTTCAAATTTAAACGTTAAGGTATATTTTATAATATAGTGGTTTTAAATTATTTTAAGAAAAATCTAAAGTTTTACGCTTGGTGATTTCAGTGGAAATAGAAAATACTTGGAATTTATTCTGAGAAAGGAAGGTAGTTTGAAATTGTTTTCAAAAGGGTTTGAATAGTGGAAATATATGTTGTGAAGATTTGGGATTAGTAAATAATTTAGGAATTTTTTTTTTGGTTGATGCTTGTTTGTGAATATTAATTGATAGTTAAATAACCGACTATCAATATTGGCCAAATGCACTGGTCGTTACGAAGAGACCGGGATCGAGATTTATTTCTCGAAAACCACTTCGATTCGGTTTTTACGTTTCGTGGGAAACGAGTTTGGATTCGAAGATGGAGCAGTGAAGTGCAAGGGCTAGTCGCTACTAATCCTTATGATATTTCCAAAGTGGATGTAGTAGGAATAGTGCCTTTGGTTCCGTTCGAACCCAGGACGGACTTGTATGGATGAATGCTTTCAGAACATCGTCAGGTGAACGATGAGCATTCTAAGGGATACGTTCTAAAGGTAACGTTTAGCCTCAAGCCTCATCAACCGGGAATGACTTAAAATCAGGGGTTATGCGGCAAGGCTTCGTGGGTATCCCCCACTTGAGAGTAAGGTCATCCCTGTCTAGATGTCCTTTTTTATTTCGGCTTAGCGGTTTGTTGCTGATCACAACCGTGGGGTGATCTTATTCGGAACTGTCCAGTAAGGGATGGTTCCGGTGTTGTTTTGTAGGGGAGCGGGCGTACTCCTCGGTACGGTGATCTAGGCCACGTAAAGTGATTAGTGGTACCTCAGTGCCTAGTCATTAGTTGGAAATCCATTCTCCCTACGAGCCTTGTACGAGTTTTGTTTGTATTACCCACTTTATGGCTAGCAGCTGGAATTTAATAATGTAACAATTTCGGATATTTGAATAAGTATTTGTATATGACCCTATTATAATATCAGAGGATTTTATAAGAAATGTTTTAGCTACCGTAAGGTAAAAACCCGACAGGTTTATTTGTGGCGTGGTCTTACGGGATGCTTTTGTTTTCAAAGGGATTTTGAAACTTTAATAATCCAATTGAGTGTGATTTTCTCACGCTGGTATTCCAGACTGACTCGGGTGTTATTTAACTGTAATGCTCGGGTCAGACCGAGTATTATAGGATACAGAAATGATGCCGTGGAGCTCTGGAGACGAGCTGGATGGCGATGCGTACTTCCGTATTTGATTATTATTATTCCGCTGTGTATTCTGTTGTATGTTATTGATGTGGAATTCTGATGATGTACTCTGATGATGTATGTATAAACTGTTATAGTTTTCTTTTGTGTAAAAATCTGTTGATATATATTATATTTTATTCCGCAGCGTTGGTTAGATTATGTTGTTGTTTTCTATTTTCTCCTTCTACCTCTTCTTCTTTAATTAAAATGGTTCGCATTTCTGTTCTTCTTGAGTTGATTAATGTAGAATAGCGTTGACTCAGGGGTATGGACTTGTGGGTCATTACACTTGGTATCAGAGCCTAGGTTGGCGATAACCTTGGCTTTAGTGGGAATTACTCATTGAAATAGAGTCAATAGTACTCTAGACTGAGTTTGAGCGTATTAATAGATATGAGCGTGTATTTGTTAGTGAATATAAAATGATTTTATATTGTGTTGATTGGTTTATTGATTAGTTATGGATTATGGTCAATACGAGTAATTAACGTTATTGATAGGGATCTCTAAACACTTGAATAGAACAATTCGACACAGTATTGTTTTAAAGTAGGGTAAATGAAATAATTTTACCCAAATTATTTTTGTATATAAAAGATATAGTTTTTGTAAAGTATTATAGTATTTGGATGCTTGATTGTTAAGGAATGATAATATTAAATTATTAACACTATTAAGTAGAAATTGAATAAGAAATTGAAAACTTATAACCAAAGTTAAAGAATAAATTTATATAACAAAATGGAATTTGAAATATAGATTGTAAATGAAATTTATAAATTGAAATAAACTTCATATACAAATGAGATTTTAAATGTAGACTGTAAAGGTGGTTATAATTTTGAAATAGAATTCCAGAGAAACATTTGAAACTGAAATGAGATAAAATTCCAGAGAATGTTTGAATACAGATTTAAAGGAATTGCAATTTGGAATTTTTGGGAAAATTTAAATTCCTTTGGGTTTGAAAACGGTTTCAAAAAGGATTGGAGGAATAATAGAATTATTTTGGAAATATTTTGAGTTGTATTTGAAATATTGTGAGATTTGGAAATCAAAAATACTTGAAATGTTGTTAAAGAGATAAAAGCACTAAACTCTTTCGGTCGCTGGAAAATAATTCCGATGATGATCGCGACATCATCGGTGTTCATTTTCGAGTTTCCAAGAGAGGAATGCTATCTGAATATTTTAAATTGGAATTGTTTGCGAACTGGGTTTGGTTTTGAAATTCAAAGGGATAGTTGAATTTGCCAAAGGATTTTGGATGTAGTTGATTTCAAAAGCGATTTTGAAATTTTGGAAAAGAGTTTAAACTCTGGAATCTTATTTTAAATGTTTATGGAATAATAAAAAAATATTGGCTAAATAAAATGTAAAATTCCGAGTTAAAGGTAAAATGTGAATGGAATTGATTATAAATGGATAAAAGAATGGATATAAATAAGTTTGTGACTCATAAAATTTAGAAGTGCAATAAACAAGCCAAAATAAATTTGTTTTGTATTTTAGGAAATGAATCAAATCCAAAATTTAAATTATGAAATAGATTGAACTCCAGTAAAATAGTTAAAGTGATTTTTGAAATAAAAATCAAATATTGGGTATAAAATTTGAATAAACCAATAGATAATTAATTAGTTAATGAAATTGGAAATGAACTCGAGTATAAATGAATTCAGCTTGGATTGTTGGTGAATTAAATATAATGGGAAGTGTAGTCGAATAAAATAGAATTGGATTACAACAATGATGGATTGAATTGATGGGTAAAGATCGAAGTAGACATAAATTTAAAACTTTCCTTGTTATTGATAGGAACAAATTCAGAATGAATTAAGTATGGGAGTTTGAAGTTTAAAGAAATGATTGAATAAACTAATTTAATTAAATTAGTAAATGAGATTGGTTTGATAATTGAAAATAAAATTAAGGATTTAAATTGGGAAGTGCTTATAAAAACAAAATATAACTTTTGTTTTGAAGTAGAAATATCTTGAAGGATATAAATAACTAAAGTAATATTAGGATAAAGGGCTTGACTTAGGCGAAATTGAGAAATGATTGTGTCGAGTTTTATGAAATGAAATGCAAGTTGAATACAAATTTGTTGTGACAAATGTTTGGGTTGTAAATAAATTGTGGAATGAGTATTTGATGTAATCAATATGGAATGAAAAATGAAATTGAACAGAATCAATTGTGTAACGACCCGCCGCTCTGACCGCCTCTAGTCGGTAATTAAACCAACTCGAAACGTTCAAAATGACGGATTGTTGTTCAGTTTATAAAGTTTAAACAGAATCAGCCACAGAATCACAGAATAATCATAATATTATTCATAAATGAATTTTTCTTACATACATATATCAGAGTTTGTACAATGCATTTAAATTTTTATACAGCGGAAACAGTTTATTTTATTAAGTACAAGAAAATTTTCTAGAAAAACTTTAGTGGAGTGCTTTCCCCAACTCTCTCTAACTTCGCGGCCTGAAAATCTTCAAGCTGTAAAAGTACTCGGTCTGACCCGAGCGTTTATTGCAAACACAAAAACACTCGAGTCAGGATTAATCTTTATTCAAGTAATTAAATTTGTAATGAACTGAATAAAATGGTAACAGAGATGACGAATCACATGAATCAATTTAGATCTATAATGGATTTTTCACATTAACAACTTCAATTTAATTATTATTATTTTTTCGAAATCTATCAATCCTGTGTGGCTGCAGTACACACGTATATTTATACACATGTGCACTGCCTCGCCAACACGTGTGCACCAAACAAAAGCACAATCTACAAATCATGTACAAGTCAAAGTGAGGTTGCACAAGTACAAATAATACACAGCAGCACAGTGCAATGAACAAGAAACACAAGTACAGGCAGCAGTCTCAAGTGACACAGTGCAAACAGCACTGTCAAAACAGGCAGCCAAGGGCAGAGACTCAGAAATGCCAAAGACACGAAGACATAACCAACAACAAGTGCAGCTATAGTCAACAAGTGCAAGACCATGTTCAAGTGCAGACATCAATGACTGTACAACTACAATGGCAACAGCATGCAACTATAACAGATCAGATCAATGTAAGACTAACAAGATCCAACATTCAAAACTTGAAAAAAAAAATTCAATTACATGTTTTAATTTTCATCTTATACAAACTGTTGCTCTGCTATATTCACTTTCAGGGAAAATTTTATTTAACTTATATAAAAATTTGAAACTTACTTTATTATCTCATAATAACAAGTTTCTTTCAAATGATTAATTCATAACAAGTCAGAGCTATGGGTGAAACAGACATGCAACCATCCATACACAAAGATATGCACAGCAGTGTATTTGACAACATATATAAAACTGCTTGTTCCAATGAATAAATCAAGCAACCATATTTTACTTGTGATTATTTTTAAAAATAAGTTTATGCTGTTATAAACATTTTTCTCTTCAAAGTTCTAAGCTTGATATTGATTACACAAAGAACAGGTTTTCAATTGAATATCTTGGTTTGAACAAAATCACCTGATGAATCTGTTTTGAAATTTTTTTTTTTTTTTTGGAATCAAAGTCTACAATAGATTATATAGGGAGTAATATGATCTAGAGCCTATATGTATATATCAGAGATATATATGTTGTAATGTACCCAGGCTTACAAATGAATTACAGAGCAACTTACATCATATTCCAGATAATTTCCATCCATGCAAACAAATTTCACCCAGAATTAAGACAAACATCAAAGCATAACACGAATTTAAGCTTTATTTAGGATAGTTTGCTTACAGTTGATTTTTTTTTTATTAAACTGTAGAATGTAACAGAGGTGGGTATCAACATATACTCAGGCATGAATCAACTACAAAGGACAGGCATATGTGGACATGAAGACTGGAACAACTACAAAGGTTTAAGGCTGAGACAAACCCAATGCACCAATGCACAGCATACAAGGTGCAGACACCAGGCTAGACAATGGAAACCAAATACAAGTTCAAGTGCTCAGTGCAGACCACAAAATGCATGCTAAGTCCAGCTACTCAAGTATACAGTCAACAGAAATGACCAAGTGCACAACAAATTTAGTGAAACCCAAGTATACAATGCGCTATGCAGTGCACACTAAGTCCAGCTACTCAAATGAACACTGCATGTACAAGTTACAAGAACTCAAGTGAAGCCAGTACAATGTGATAGTGAATGGGAAAATGTGTGAACATAGCAACTGCCACAAGTAATGCAACAGTGACCAACTTAAATGACAGCAATGCACAAATGCAAAGTGGAGTAAATGTCAACATGAAATGATCAAGGGTCAAAATAGAGACAAAGTCATGAGACTCAACATGTACATGTACTGATCAGTGAACCCAAAGCTAATCAGAGCCAACACAAAATGACAACAGCAGAAGTGATCAAAGCAAAGCACAAGTGTGCAGCATCAAGTAGGACATACGAGCACACAGCAAAGCATGGACAAAGTTCCAAGTAAGAAATTACTAACAAGCATCCTTTTCAACGGTTTAAAAACAAATTCAAATAGCATATGTTCTTATCAATTTAAAATCAATTTTACAAATAGCAATTGTTCTTATCAGTTAAAAAACAAATTCAGATAGCATCTGCTCTTAACAGTTAAAAATCAAATTTACAAATAGAAATTGTTCTTATCGGTAAAAAAACAAATTCAGATGGCATCTGTTCCTAACAGTTTTCAGTGATAGCATTCTGTTCTCATCAGTTTAAATTCAAGCAATCGAGCAAATTATAGCAAATAACCCCCAAATCATAGCATGCAACCAAAACCCAATTCAAACAAATTCAAATACTTGAATTAAAATCAATCGTGAGCAAAGAACTCACCATAACAAAATCGAAACAGCCGAAGAGTAATGAGCCAAGTTGAACGAAGATTGAAGCGAAGATTGAAGCCCCACATCAGATCGCAAGCCCTAGCTGAGATCCAACGAGAAACAACGAAGCCGCCATTATTCTTTTCCGTTTGATTTATTTAGGGTTTGAACAAGAAAGGTAAAAGGTAGGGTATAAAAGAGAAAGGGGGACGTGAATTTTGCATGGAAAAAGGCGTGGTTGAAGGCGTGTTTTTAGCTGATAGGTAAGGTAGTGTACATGTCTTTATTTTTTTATTTACTTTTCTTTTTCTTTTTCTTTTTTTTTCAATTTAAATTCAATTATTTTTGTTATTTCTTTGCTCTGTTTTGTTTTGTTAAAATTATTTTCTTTACTTTGTTTTTGTTTTGTTTAATTTTTGTTGTTAAAACTTTAACTAAGTGTATTTATTTATTTTATTTTGCATTGATTAAAATTTTATTCCTTTTTACTTAAGTTAAAAGAAAAATGTTATTTATAACTAAACATTGATTTATAAATTTACATAAATAATAATTCTCAAAATCCAAATTATTATTCCTAGTCATTTGTTCAAATTTTAAATACCAATTCAATATTCAATTTCAAAGCTAAATTCAAATTCTATTCAACTTTAAATAGATTAAATTATTAAATTTAATCGCCAATTTATTCTGATAATTTGAAATTTAAGTCAAATTATCATTTAAATATTTAATATAAATTAAATATTTACAAATTAATTTGCCTAAAAATTCTGGGTTGTTACAATCTTCCCTCCTTAAAAGAATTTCGTCCCGAAATTACAAGTAAGGAAAAATGATTGCTAAAATCTCACCGATATTTATATCCTACACAATTTTATCAAGTTTCAAACTCACAAATAAATATAGGATTCATTCCATTTATTTTATTTCACTAGTTTTGTTCATCAATTTCAAAAATCAAGACACAAAAGTCTTTTACCAAATTTTTGACTTACAAAAACTCAAATTTTTGAACTTGAAATTTTTCATGCTAAATATTTGCATATTACATCATTTCCAAAGCTGTGTGCTTTCAAGATATTTTAAAGATCTTCTTCCTTAATTCATTAAGTTAGAATTATGTAATTCTAATTTCAGATTATTGATTTTCTATTCAAAGTTTGAAAATACTTGATAACTCGAAGTTTAACAAGCCCACCGTCGTTCTTACAGACATTAGGCATACGCTGGCCAGGCGCAAGACTAAAAATCTCCAAGTACTAAACATACTTGCTTCAACTCCCAGTGAAAATACTTTTTAAAAATTATTTAAAAAATGGATATGGAAAGCACGCTCCCCCATGGATCACAGTTTACCCGGCGGTTGCGCTACTATCTCAGTAGAATCGCTTGTAACCTTAGATTTCTCATCACTCCTGAATTTCGCCATGGTTGTCGCCTTAGATCGCGGTCCACACGGCGGTTACGCTACTATCTCAGTAGAATCGCTCGTGGCCTTAGGCATCACGCCCCTCGAATTTCGCTTCGGTTTCCAGATCGCAGTTTACTCGGCGGTTGCGCCACTATCTCAGTGGAATCGCTTGTAACTGTAGGAATCACGCCCCACGAATTACGCCAGCATCAATTCACATAATCCCAAACACGATGATCCATCGTGGGGGATATCATATCAGTCCCAATGGACATTCCACTAATGGAATTCTACGTAACTACGATTTCCAATGGACACTCCACCGAGTTCCAATCACCTTCACAAATAATAAATGGAAGGTACATTTCCATATCCTCAGTTTTTAGAAAACATATGTCATATACATATAGTACTTCATTTCACATTTCGTACTTATCATACCTATGTAAACCTACACAGGACTTTCATAATAATGACTTTCCAAACTGATAGTTTTCGATTATATTCACATATATAAGTTACGAAAACTCAATTCACATTCACAACAAATAGAGGATTCCAAATTTTTCATCACGTTTAAAATTTTCCTCTAAATCGATTTGAAAATTTAAGGTTATCTCAAACCTAATTCACATTCACAATCCAATTTATTATCGACTTCACATTCGATTTGGATTTCACGTTACATCGTCAATTCTCAACACATAATTGATGTCTATCGATATATAAC
Organism: Allium cepa; assembly: GCA_030765085.1. Classification (NCBI taxonomy): domain Eukaryota; kingdom Viridiplantae; phylum Streptophyta; class Magnoliopsida; order Asparagales; family Amaryllidaceae; genus Allium; species Allium cepa. The sequence goes on along the minus strand of CM060937.1, from coordinate 696,533,325 downwards.
CTCTAAGCTCGTATGTCTCAGAGAAGGGTGTTAAGCTAAAAGAATAAATTCTCCGCCACCACAGATATATATTTAATAGAGATCAAATGCTATGTCATCAATTCACAATGTTAGACATACAAACCCAATCGACTATCCAAAATTCAAAATTCAACTTATATTGTTTTTTTTTTGGTGTCAAAGTTAAACTCAATTTTAACTCAAGATTCAATCTTTTTGAAAAATTTCCAAGTTGAACTAATTGTTCACATTTCTCAAAATAATATCTTTACAAGATATATAATTTTCACACTTAGCCATTTGAAACAAATTTCAAATATTTATTTTTCAATTTATCTTCAAAAGATAATATTTCAAACCTTTCATTTCATATTGGAAAACATTTCCATACTTATTAAATAATAAGTTATTCACAAATTGTTTTATTTTCAACACTTTGAAAATATTCGATATACTTGAATCAAAATTAAGTATATATTTCACTCTTTAAGGAAATCATTCTTTTAAACACATTTATTGGAGTTAAAACGAATGTTGCGTAAAACATCGTTACGACAACTCAAAATCACTAGTATAGGGATTCGGATTTTAAGATAGATATATAAATCCCAATACTATAAACAACATTTCCTTCCGGAAACCATTTACTATAACAACAATGTTATAGTCCACCTTTTCCTTATTTCTCGAAAACGTCTATTTCAACAATGAATGTTGAAATCTATGTATTCGATACTTAATGCATTTTAAAACATCTTTAAAACCATTAACTTTTTCAACTTCAACTTAATTCATAGTTTGAATTCTTCATACTTTTCATAGTATTAGTTTTAAACCGATTTCAAACTTTTCAATATTAAGTTTTTCACTTAATTTAATTTTCTGCACGTTTAAATTCAAATTCATCACTGAATTTATTAAACCTATTATGGATTATCATGTTGACAACTTCAAATTTGAAATTTAAATTCTATTTGAACTTTACATTTGCTTTCTATTTCAAAAATAATCAACTAGTTCTTTAGTAAATTATTCATCGAATTGGTTCCATTAGATCTATATTCCCATATTAACTATTTTAGGCAATAGTTTTAAACTTGAAATATAAACTTTACATCAAACTAGTTTTGTTAACCCTTCCTCGGTTACGACTCAGTGGTCCAGTATGTGGAGATGGCGCCGACTCAGGACTTAAAGGGATAGCCGACCTAACTGATTAACAAGGTGGCCGACTTAAATCGATACCGACTTAACTGGTTAAGGAGCATGCCGACCCAATGCCTTCACATAGATGCCGACCTAGTGCTTCAGAAGGAACTGGCCTAACGACTCAAGAAATAACAAAGGATCCGACTTAACATGGTGCCGACCTAACTGCCTAATGGAGTTGCCGACCTAACTGCTTAACAAAGGATCCGACTTAACATGTTTACCGACCTAACTGAGTGGAACAAGTTCACGACTTACACTTGTGTCGTGACCGACTCATGGTCTGTGCTAGGATGTGCGCGACCTGGGCAAGGGAGTTAGTTCACGTTTAGCTCGTCAATTCATTAAATCGGCAACGACCTATTTGAGCATGCACTTCCCATTTAAGTCGGAGGCCATGCATCAGAGAGAGGGAACGACCTACGACCTGGCTTGACCCGGTGACGACTTTGGACTTGTGCAAATTCAGCGAAGAAAGATCAACTCAGCTAGATCATAGTGGTGCTCCCATAAGTCGGCCACGACTTAGCTGGGTCGGGGGCGATTCAGAACCGGTTACGACTTAGCTTAGGTCCAAGATCTTTGCCTATAAATACCAACCTACCTCCAACATTAAGGGGACTTTTTGGTCGATCAATTTCAAGCGCCATTACTCTGCCGAATTCCAGACTACTTCAACACTTAAAGCTTTTGAGATTCAAAGAACGTCTAAAAGAACTTCATAAAGAAATCATCTACATCCACCATGGATTTGAAGATTTTTGTCAACATCGAAGTTTGAGCTACTTGTTCTAAGTCTTTTGTAATTCAAAGTGTATTGTACTTGAGAAGATTTGTATCAACTTGTAACGTGATCATCAATAAAAGTACTTAAAGTGGACGTAGGCTATACCCATAAGCCGAACCACTATAAAATTGCTGTTGTTTACTGCTTTTCCGCTATTACTTGCTTATAATTCTTTCCCGATCTATCGGGTGGTGCTTTCACAACTACACTTCACACACCGGGGTGTTAGCGTTCAAATTTAAGCGTTAACATTTTGGTGCTTTCACTGAGAATTGAACTCAGGACAGCTGTCATCATTGCTTCGCAGAGATTTGAAGAAAGAATTTCCTTAAAAACCAGAAGTATATCTGAGATTATGGCTCCTGGAAGGAAAAGTAGATCTATCAGATCTGGGAACATTCAAGAGGGAACCTCCGCTTCCCCTGTACCTAATCTACCCACTCCATCTGTTGGAGTTACGAAAGCGGAATTGGATGCTGTGATTCTAGGGCTAAACCAGCAGATAAACGCCCAAAATGCACAACTAGAGGCTCAAAGTGCCCAGAATGCTCTGATTCTGAATAAGTTGAACGACTTACTTGGGGCAAACAATCAACCGGCTGGTAATGAAAGGAACTATGCTGGAAACATTCATGATGTTAATAAAGAAATGCTCCTGAAAGGCCTACTAGTCCCTTTGAGCAGGCAGTACCTGAGGCCGGTGGATCTAGAACTCGACATGATGAAGAATATCTTTCTGGAATGGTCCGGCAGATCATGAAAGAAAGTATGCAAAGGGTCGAAGATGAGAAGGAATGGGGTTTCGCTCCAAGTAAAACTCCGTTTACTGAAAAAATCTTGAAGGCGGAATTTCCAAGGAAGTTTGTCCCTCCGACTATTCCAGCTTACAAGGGGACAAGTGATCCGAATGAGTTCTTGTATAAATATGATTGGCACATGACAGGTGCCAGGGCCTCCGACGAAATAAAGTGCCGATATTTCCCCGTATACCTGGAAGGCGTGGCTTTACTGTGGTTCACCAAGTTGCCAGTTCGATCTATCGATTAGTTTTCAGACTTGACCAGAAAATTCAAGGAGCAGTTTAGACTATATGCTTCGAAGGCCAAGGATATCATGTCATTGTCCAGTTTAGAGCAGAATCCTGGTGAGTCTATCAGATCTTTCTTGAACCGTTTCAATATAGCATTGGCTGAGGTGGACAATGCTGAACCACGAATGATATTGACTTATCTGATGAGGGCTATTGATAAGTCAAGCGAATTTGGGAAATGGTTAAATATGAAGGAGCCAACCTCTCTCGAGAAGTTCTACAAAAAAGCAGACGAATTCATTCGCTTGGAAAGTCGTCCTTTGCCAGTAAAGGCAGTGTTGGAAAAAGCTGAAGACAACACTGTCGCTCCACGCAAGAATGAGTCGGTGGGGCAGAAAAGGGAGAATAATAATGGAAAGAAACAGGGTAATCTGAAAAAGCCCCGGTCCTTCAAGCCATCAGAATATACTCCATTATCACATACGCCGGAGCACATCTACCTTGCCACTAAAGATTTCGTCGATTTCCCTAAACCTATCCCTTTGAGAACCGGGAGAAAAGCCATACAAAGTGGGAAATTCTGCCGTTTCCACAATCAACAAGGTCATGAAACTGATGAATGCCGCCAGCTGAAAAATCTGATTGAAGAGTTGCTAAGAGAAAACAAGTTGCAGCAATTCGTGAAAAAGAATAGCAACAATCCTGCATCGTCGAGTCAGGGGCAGCGGGCTCCTGTTCATCAGCCTGGGGCAGGTGAGAAAGCTACGGGGCATGAATCTGAAAGGCCCGTTATCAATGTCATTTCCGGAGGACCTCACCCAGCTGGCAAGAGTTGGGGTGAGATGGAGAGATATTCCAGGGCTTTGAAATATGCTCCAGCCGAAGAAGACGTCTTTGTTCTAGAAGACACTACGCCCCTTAAACAACAGAAAACTTTCAGTGATGATATTATTTTCAGAGCCAGAGATTCTACAGGTATTGAAGCTCCTACTTTAGATCCCTTGGTCATCTCGGCTGGTATAGGACCAGCCATTGTCAGAAGAGTCCTTATTGACTGCGGAGCATCATGTAATATCCTCTTCAAAAAGACATTTAACCAGATGAAAAGACCTATGATCGATGTGCAAGCCTCATCACAGAAAATCGTGGGCTTCACTGGGGAGCCAAAGCAACCAGTAGGAACCATCGATCTGTTTGTAGAACTTGGGGAAGGAGAAAGGAAAGTGGTCCGAGAGCAAACATTTGTGATTGTCGATGAGTTTTCTGCCTATAATGCTTTTCTTGGCCGTCCAACACTCGCAGCATTCAAAGCTATCCTAGCCCCGTGGTGCCTCACTATTAAATTCCCTACTGACAATGGAGTAGGAGTTATAAAAGGGGATCAGAATGCTGCGCGAGAGTGCTATTTGACAGAGCTGCGAGAGTCAAGAAAAAGAGAAATGGGAAAGGGTGCGGCAACCCCAGTCCGCATCAAGGAACCAGCCTTGTAGCAATTACAGGGCGGACCCTGCACTGGCGAGCACAGCGGGGCACGGAAAGAAATGGATCCCAGAAAAGCCAGTACAGGGGAGAATAGAGTAGTACCGGTGGAAACGACAGTTCCGGTACCTGTTGACCCGAAGGATCCAAATAAGGTGTTGAATGTGGGTTCACAGCTTAATGTGTCAATTCAGAACATCTTGATATCTTTCCTGAAGGCAAATCTGGATGTCTTTGCTTGGACTCATGCCGATATGTGTGGGATATCTCCAGAAGTTGCAGTACACGCTCTGAATATTGACCCAAAATTTACACCAGTTAAACAGAAAAGGAGAACCCAAGGTCCAGAAAGGTCAGCAGCATTAAAAGAAGAAGTTGATTGACTCATGGAAAATAACTTCATCAAAGAATCTACATATCCGAATTGGGTTTCGAATCCTGTGTTGGTTAAGAAAGCTAATGGAAAATGGAGAGTGTGCATCGATTTTTCTGATCTAAACAAGGCTTGCCCCAAAGATTGCTTCCCATTACCCAGGATTGATCAACTGGTAGACGGAACTGCGGGACATGAATTGTTATCTTTCATGGATGCCTACTCCGGTTATAACCAAATCATGATGCATGAGCCGGATCAGGAGGATACAAGCTTTATCACAGATGTTGGACTTTATTGCTACAGAGTTATGCCCTTCGGATTGAAAAACGCAGGGGCAACCTACCAAAGACTTGTTAATGCTATGTTCAAACCGCAATTGGGCAAAACTATGGAAGTCTACGTCGACGACATGTTAGTGAAGTCCAGGAAAGCAGTGGATCACATTGAACACTTAGCAGAAATGTTCGCAGTCCTCCGGAAATACAGAATGAAGCTTAACCCTCTGAAATGTACATTTGGGGTCGAATCCGGAAAGTTCTTAGGTTTTATCGTCAGTGCTAGGGGCATTGAGGCCAGTCCAGCTCAAATTACCGCCTTAAAAGAAGTTAAAGCTCCTAGAACGAAGAAGGAATTGCAAAGTCTCAACGGAAAGGTCGCCGCTTTGAGTCGGTTCATTTCCAAAGCTACTGATAAATGCATCCCATTCTTCGATGCCCTGAAAAAAGGAAAGAAGAACTTTGAATGGACTCCCGAATGCCAAAAAGCCTTTGAAGAGTTGATCCGTCATATGGAAACGCCTCCGATACTTTCTAGGCCAGGCAATGGTGAGGATCTTCTTATATACTTGGCAGTATCATCTCATGCTCTAAGTGCAGCGCTGATACGGGAAGACAAAAGGATTCAACATCCAGTTTACTATATCAGCAAAAGACTCACTGGGGCAGAGCTGAATTACTCCAAGTTGGAAAAACTCGCCTATTGCCTACTAGTTGCATCGAGGAAACTGAGGCAATATTTCCAAGCTCATCCTATCAAAGTACTCACTGATCAACCTCTAAAGCAAGTCCTATTTCGCCCAGAAACTTCGGGTCGCCTTCTAAAATGGAACATTGAACTCAGTCAATATGACATCACTTATCATCCCCGAAAAGCAATCAACGGACAAGCTTTAGCTGATTTCATTGCAGAATTCACAGAGAAAGATAATGGTGAGGAAAAAGCGGTCAATGATTCCCCAATCCAGTGGAAGATGTATGTGGATGGCGCAAGAAATGACTACTGTTCAGGAGCCGGAGTGGTACTTGAAACTCCTGAAGGTCGATCATTATGTTATGCACTAAGACTGGAATTTCCTTCAACAAACAATGAAGCAGAATATGAAGCTCTTATTGCAGGTCTGAAAATCGCTAAAGAGCTAAACATTCGAGCATTACAGATCTTCAGTGATTCTCAGCTTATTGTATGCCAAGTCAAGAAGGAATTTCAAACAAAAGGTGGAAACTTGCCCTCCTACTTGTCAAAGGCTTGGGAACTCCTATGTGAACTCGATCATTATTCAATAAGCCATATTCCCCGGGAAGAGAATATGAAGGCAGATTCCCTCGCAAAGTATTCAAGTTCTGGTGAAGCTCAACTATTGGGGTTGGTTCCCGTAGAAGTCCTCTCAGCACCAAGTATAGACGAGATGGATATAGACTGGATCATGGATGTATCTCAAGAACAAGAGTCGTGGATGACTCCAATATTAGATTACCTACTCAGAGGTTCTGTGCCAGAAAACTCGAGAGAGAGACAGAAGCTACTAAGGAAAGCTTCTCGTTATGTAATCCAGGATGGCCGATTGTACAGACGGGGATTCTCAATGCCTTTACTTCGATGTGTATCCAGGGAAGAGTCCAAAACGATCCTAGCTGAGGTTCATGGAGGAGAATGTGGTGATCATTCAGGTGGCCAAACATTAGCAAAGAAAATTCTCCGATACGGATATTTTTGGCCAGAAATTAATCGAGATGCTGCAGATTACTCCCGAAAATGTGACAGATGCCAAAGATTTGCCAAAATTCCTAGAGCACCCTCTACCGAACTCATGCAGATGGTCAGTCCATGGCCGTTTGCAATTTGGGGAATGGATCTCATTGGGCCGCTACCAACTGCTAAATCAGGGATTAAATATGCTATTGTTGCAGTTGATTATTTTACTAAGTGGGCTGAAGCTGAACCATTAGCTACGATCACTTCAAAGAAAATGATAAGCTTTGTGACCAAGAATATCATTTGCAGATACGGGGTGCCTCAGAAAATAATCACAGACAATGGTACTCAGTTTGAAAGCGAGGAATTCTAGGATTTTTGCAAGCGATTCAAAATCCAGAAAAGCTTTTCGGCAGTAGCTCATCCGCAGGCAAACGGGCAAGTGGAAGCAGTGAACAAGATCATCAAATCAACCATCAAAAAGCAACTCGAAAGAGCTAAAGGTGGTTGGGTCGATAAACTACCACTTGCACTATGGGCATACAGAACTACTCACAAAACTGCAACTGGGCATACTCCTTTTTCGTTAGCATACGGATCGGAAGCAATGATCCCGGTTGAAACAGAGGTCCCTTCACACAGAAGAATCCATTTCAATCAAGCAGAAAATGAAAAGCTGCAACTTGAAGCGCTGGATCTCCTTGATGAAAAAAGAGATGAAGCTAACCTCATAGTTGCAGCTCATCAGCAAAGGATAGCCAGACATTCAATTCCAAAGTTCGTCAACGCAGCTTTGAAATTGGAGATCTAGTCCTGAAAAGAATTATGACCGCGACAGGTGTGTTTGGGCCAAATTGGGAAGGACCATATGTAATAGGTCAGAAGCTTCTTGACGGCACATTCAAGCTCACCACTGTCGATGGAGATCAAATTCCAAGGGCATGGAACAGCAACCATTTGCGTCCATACTTTACTTGAAAATTTTGTTGAAACATTGTAAAAAGAATTATGAATGTATGATTCTTGTAATTGAAAGCAATTGTGAAACTGATGCAAGTAAATAATGAAAGAATATAAAGTGGATGTAGGCCCAATTTCATGGCCGAACCACTATAAATCTTGTGTTCCTTACTATCATTATATGTTTGCTTTGTTTTCGATATAAAAATACATAAAATGTATTGCTGAAATGTCGATTTAAATTTTTGCAGACAATGGAAATAAAACTTGCGCATAATAAGATCGAGCGATTCTCACCATCATTCAACAAACAAATTTCAAGTCACAAAGACCCCGAATTCAAATCCTAGATAGGAAATACTTCAATTGAACGGCTAATGATTTCGATAGAAACGAGCCCTTGCTGATAAATTGAGATTGTTTGAACAAACAAACATCCAATTAGGAAGCTAGCGCCCGTTCTCACGAACTTGCCTGGCAATGAAGTACACTTCCTTGGATTAAACAAGCCACTTGTGAGAAAAGGGGAATGAAAACTTGAAAAGAAAAAAAAAAGAGGATCGCTGAAAAGGCATAAGCAAGTGAACAGAGGAACAACCAAAGCTACCATCAGCGGCACAAGTCCTCTTCGGAGGCGCAACTCTTCGGAAGATAAAAGACCTCTAATGGGTCATACGCCACAAAAAAGAAAGTTCTCTACTCAACAAAAAAGATTGGAGGAGTCATGACCCTCCAACCATGAGAGAGTAACTTCCAGGCGATGAAAACCCTCTCTGAGGCACATTTCACCAGGAGTTGAAGTGTTGTGACCGCTCTTCGGAATTTCACTTCACCAGAGTTGAAATGCAAACAAAATAAAAGCCCTCTTCGGAGGCCCATTTCACCAGGAGTTGAAGTGTTGTGACCGCTCTTCGGAATTTCACTTCACCAGAGTTGAAATGCAAACAAAATAAAAGCCCTCTTCGGAGGCCCATTTCACCAGGAGTTGAAGTGTTGTGACCGCTCTTCGGAATTTCACTTCACCAGAGTTGAAATGCAAACAAAATAAAAGCCCTCTTCGGAGGCCCATTTCACCAGGAGTTGAAGTGTTGTGACCGCTCTTCGGAATTTCACTTCACCAAAGTTGAAATGCAAAAACAAGATAAAGACCTTCCTGAAAGCCCACGTTTCGCCAAGATTGAAATAAAACTTCCAAGTGTTGAAACGTGAAAAGGCTTTCCTCAAAGGCACAACTCTTTGGGGGTACACGTTTCACCAAGATTGAAATAAAACTTCCAAGTGTTGGAACGTGAGAAATCCCTCCTCAGAGGTACAACCCCCTCCCGGGGACACAATTAAGAAGAAAGACCTCTTCGGAAACCCACGTTTCACCGAGATTGAAATAAAACTTCCAAGTGTTGAAACGTGAAAAGGATTTCTAAGGCATAACTCTTTGGAGGTACACGTTTCACCGAGATTGAAATAAAACTTCCAAGTGTTGGAACGTGAAAAATCCCTCCTCAGAGGTACAACTTTCTATATATATAAAAAAAAAATCCTCATCAAAAGCGTACTTTAACTTTCAAAGGAAAAGTAATTTGCCTACTATGGAAAATGATCGTAAAAAAAGAAAAAAAGAAAAAAAAGAAAAGAAGTTAAAGTACCCTTCAGAGGTCCGCTTTACCACATAGAGGAATTCACTTGGTAAAATATGCACATAAGCAAAAGAAAAAAGTGATTTCTTCGAACGACAAAGCGTAAAAACTTATACGAAGGGAGTTGTACTCTATAAAAATTTTCTTTAAAGAATAAAATAATTATTCTTTAACAAATAAGAGTGCAAGTCCCCTCGAAGTATAAAATATTGTAGCAAGCTTAAGGTATGGGGGCAACATGGTATAGTAGCATAGCTGCATCAGTAAAGTAATACTCAAACAACATACCATAAGCCCGCTGCAATATCATATAAATAAACTTGTGCAAAAATAAATAGTAAATGCATTCTCAAATTCAAACAGAAGTTTGTACAAACGAAGAATCATTTTATTCAACTATAATACAGATACAGGTTTCCAAAATAAAAGCGGGGGCCGATACCCGCACAACTCTCGGCCAGTTCATATAAAAGACAAAAAGCTAAAATCTTCACTTCTTCTTCCCTCCTTTGGACCCTTTACCCGGTCGAATGACCAGCTTTCCAGGTCGGCCAGTGGGTATAAGGGAAGTAGGAGAGGTAGGTGTAACCGGTTCAACTTCCGGCTCCTCTTCAGTGGCGGTGATTTTCTTCCCCCTCCTCTTTGATGTCCCACGCTTCTCTCTCCTTTGTGAGGAAGACTCACTCCCCGGAGTGATAAGTTTTGATAGAACAATGTCGTCAGAAGGAGTCCGTTCCGGGGATATGTCACCTCCCTCAGGTCTCTCATCTTTCTGCTCTTGCGAAGCGATGGGATCATCCAAGCCGTGAAGAGCCTCTATTTGTTCCTCCTGTGATCCAGGTTGCGAGGCAGAAGGAGGCACCGCCTGAAGAGATGAAGGAAGGATGACCAGAGGAGTAGAAGTTTGAGCAGTGCTTGGTACTTTCTCTACAGAAGAAAAAAGGTTAAAGTCAGTAAAGAGAGGAGATGAAGGCTCGTCAAGGTTGAGAAAATAGCCAAGGAGCTCGTGAAACTCATGCGAAATAAACGAGTAACCCGCTTGAGCAGAATTGACAGTAGCGAGATTAACAGTGAAGTTACCTGGAGAAGCTGGTTTCCTGATATCGACTTCATAAGCTTGCGCATCAGCGCTCTCTTCACCCTCGTCTCCGCCTTGTGTGCTTGTAATATCAGTGGTAACTTTGGTGGGAGATGCAAGATGGGAACTGGAACCGATAATGTCGACTTCAGACGAAGAAGGTGGCTGGACTAGAGTAGTTGAAGTGGTTTTCCCCAGCCGGTCCCCTTCCGTCACTTCGGTTCTTAGTTTGGCAAGTTGTTCCTTTCCCCTGGCGAGAGCAGCGCGAGCGTCTTCATCAAAATAATGCCTTTCCAGGGCTGACTCGTCATAACCAGCACCTTCAGCACCAAGCATATCGAGGGCGGCCTCCCACACTTCAGCTAAAGTGATCTCATACTTGGGACCAAGAAAGGCGAGGCTTCCACGCCCCAAGACGCTATGCAAGTAGAAGTCGAATAATGTTGAGCCGAAGCTGTTTTTGGTCGCCTCATGAGATTCTTCGGCTGCGATTTTGCCGGCGACAGCCTCATCGCGCTCCCTTTCAGTTTTGGCAAGCTGAAGCTTAAGCATTTGTATCTCCGCCTCCTGGGAGTTGTTTTTCTTTCGAAGCTCAGCAATATCAGAGACATAGCCTTCACTGATTCTTTTTTGTGCCTCGAGCCTGTCTTCGGCATCCCTCTGACTGGCATGAGCATCTCTAACTTGTCTGAGAAGCACTTCTTCTTTTTGAGAGTATGAAGTAGAGGAAGCAGCAAGCTCATCTTTCAACTTCTCAACCTTTGCTTCGAGCTCCTCGTTGTAGGAAGTAATGCTCCTCATTTCGGTGTCGTGCTGCTCAAGGACCTTTTGCCACTCAGCCTTATCGTTTTCCATGGTGAGCATGGCCTCTAAGTTGGCACGGTTAACTCTTTGAAGCTCATCAACAAGCTTCTGCCAGTTTGACATCCTCTCGATATCGAGCTTGACTGCATCAAGATTGCGCAACATAGCAGACTTGTCGATGGGGACCAAGTCTAGGTCGAATCTCACACCCTTTAAGCACCATTGTGGAAAACGACTTTGTAAAGTGGTTGGGCCAGGTCCCACTTGAAATTTAGGCCTGCTTATTATTGTCTGGATGTCCTCCTTCCCAAGAGCAGGAGAGTCGGAAGTAATGTCAAGAGGGGCAGGGGCAGTAGGCTTTTCGGGAATAGTGGAAGCATGTCTCTCACCATATCGGGCTCGTTTGCCTGAATCTTCAGCTACATGACCTTTTCCTCGGTCGTCGTGAGATTTCCTTTTGTGAGAGTCATCACTTCTCTGCAGAGAATCATGGTGCTCATCCCTATCCCTTCTGTCATAACGCTCTTCTGCATCCCTCCTTTCACGAGCCTTTCGAGCAGCCCTCTCTTCGTCAGACTCTCTATAGGAGGGAAAGTAACGCCGATAATCATATTGACCACGCCCCCCGTAGCGTTGGAAATCCTGATAATACGATCCGCCGCGTGTCATTGAAGAATCTGAAATAAGAAAAGATAAGCTTTAGAAATCTTTAAAGTATAAGAAGATAAGTGCATAAATGTGCTGGAAAATCCTAAGTGTTGTGTGATGTGCAAGCTACACGCATTAAGCTACAAACCACTCTTTGGTGCAGAGGTGATGATAGCTTGGGTATGAGGAGTTGATGTTTGTGTTGGTGTTTGTCGAAGAAGAGACGTCGCCTCAATTACAGGAGAGATAGTTTTAGATACGTCATCTCTAAAAAGCTCCTGCGAAGTCACTATTATGTCGCTCAACCCCTCATAAACATCGTCACCATCATGCTTGGTGGGGCTTGTTTTCTCAATTCCTACATCAGCTAATCCCCCGAGAGGCCGTGAAGGTTCTTCTTCTTCCTCGATCGGGGCAAGCACCGTCTTACTAGATGACCCCATAATGTCGGTAGGAGTGGAACACTTCACCAATGAAGCTTCAATATTAGACTCTTTTGATGTGAGTTGTTCGACAGTAACCGGGGCGTCAGGAGTTTTCATCGGAGAATCGGGAACTTCTGTTGGAACTTCATGAGCATGCGTAGAACGAGAAGCATGTAGAAGCCCGTATTGGTGTAAAAATTCATCCTTCAGCAGAAATTTTATGCTCCTTTCTTCCGCAGCCACGGCACTCAACCTCTCAAAAACTTGTTTATGAATCGGATCTCTAGAAGGGAGAGGAAGTGCTGAAAAGAGCAAAGAATGAAGTTAGCAACTGAAAGTTCGGATCTCGAAAAAAGTTTCAAAAACGAAAAAATGGAAACACTAGTCTTACTTCCTATTCTCCAGATGGCATAAAACCCTGGAGGACAGCGAGCAAAGAAAAACTGGTTCAAAAATCCATGAACACTTTCAGTGAGATCGGAAAGGAGCTTGCGGTTTCTAGCACTTCTCACAATAATGAGTGAAGGATGATCTTTACTCTTTGTAAACGAGCACAGATAACGAATTTCTTCAAAACTCGGTAGGCGATCAAGAGTTCTTCTAAACAAAACATACAACCCCATCAAGATGGCATAACCATTAGGATGAAGTTGAAATGGAGAGATTGTCAACCGGAGAAGAAGAGTTCGAAGGAAGTCATTAAAAGGAGGAATCGCCCCACTTAAGCACATGTGGCGGTTGACTGCAACGAAACCATAGGGAGGATTATCAGCAGTATCATTTGACCTAGGGAATAGGACATCATTTTCAGCAAAGCCAAATTGAGTGCGCAGCTGAATAAATGTTCTCAAAGATAGAATAGTCGAAGTTCTTTCCGGAGGATTCTCTATCGGAACTGTTGTCGGGAAAGTTTCTTCTTCTTGAGTTACCACTTCTTCTTCTCGATGGGAAGTCATTCTACATAAACAACTGGGTATTCAAACATGAAGGTGCACGTTTCCTAAAGTGTGTGAAGTGTTGTGTAGAATCAATCAAGCGGTAAACAAATATAACTGGAATAAAAACTAGCAAACATTTGTTAGTTATGAAATTCAGGGATTATTGTTTTAAGCCTAAATATGCAAGTGAGATGTTGGTGCAGACAAATCAGTTCAGATTGTTGATACTTTGCACTAATGCTTAACCCTAATTGATTGATTCGCAAACATTTCATGCAATATAATTAAGTTGTTTGTTTTGTCTTGACTAATCTGACATCTGACGTGGGCAGTCAATGGCAGTATTTTCGCCTTGGTTCTCTTTGTTTGTTATTTTTAGCAGGTTAGCAGCTTATAAGTTAATGCGGCATAATACAAGGAGATTCAGGCAAGTTTAAAGTTCAAAAATTCAGACAATTTAGTTCTTTAGCTCAAGGCAAATGCTCAAAGTAGGCCCATGATCCTAAATGATAACATGTCTGAAGCTCAAGTACTAACTCGGCTACGGTTTAAAATTCTTTTGCAAGATAAAGCTAAGTCGGTAGCAGGTCAAGGTCTAAATAGTTTAACTAGGCAACTCGTTCCCCTAGGTCGCAAGCTCTGGTTCAAAAGGCAGGAATTTCTCAAGTGTTAGCTCGGTCACGATTCAAGCTTTAAAGTTTAGATCGGTAAGCTTCTTTCTGGCATTATCTCGGCCACGGTTTAAAGCTTAGATCGGCAGAATGGTAGGTCGGTGGGTCTCATTCAAGCACTAACACGGTCATGATTTATGATTTGAATCGGCCAAAAGATGAGTCACCTAAAATCACTGGGTCGCGTCTAAACCAATACCTCACTCCACTCAACCCATTAGCTCGCTAACCGCTCCTCCACCAGCAAAAACCCCTATTCCATTCATACCATTACCTGCTGCCAGACCGTCCACTAAATCAGTTCGAAGTTATCATAAATTTGTCGCATGGTAATCTCAAACGATTAGCCTAAGACGACGAGCCACTTTCATTATTTCATCGAACTTTTAATCGAGCAACCTGAGTTTCATCAACGGCAAATATGATAGAATTCGTGATGAAGCATCATGCAAGGAGGCCGTTCGAATTCAAGCGATAAAGTTTGAGAACCGAAGGTAATCTACAATCAAGGGAGGAGTAGAATCACTTACGCAATGAATAGTAGGAATTACTGGTGATCAGGTAGGATGGAATCGCCTTAAAGAACTCAGGAGAATTTTAATGGCAGAATCGAAATTGAGTGAATGAATAAGTGACGAAGAAGCTTGAAGGAGGCCGGCTTATATTCTGAAGTGAAATGATACGGGTCATCATACACGAGTTAGCTGATAAGTCGTTCACGACTTACCGACCTAAGAGTGACCGAGTTAAGAGGTATCGAAGCACACGACTTAATCCCAAAGCGTATACTTCGAGGGGCAAATGTTAACCCTGCCTCGGTTACGACTCAGTGGTCCAGTATGTGGAGATGGCGCCGACTCAGGACTTAAAGGGATAGCCGACCTAACTGATTAACAAGGTGGCCGACTTAAATCGATACCGACTTAACTGGTTAAGGAGCATGCCGACCCAATGCCTTCACATAGATGCCGACCTAGTGCTTCAGAAGGAACTGGCCTAACGACTCAAGAAATAACAAAGGATCCGACTTAACATGGTGCCGACCTAACTGCCTAATGGAGTTGCCGACCTAACTGCTTAACAAAGGATCCGACTTAACATGTTTACCGACCTAACTGAGTGGAACAAGTTCACGACTTACACTTGTGTCGTGACCGACTCATGGTCTGTGCTAGGATGTGCGCGACCTGGGCAAGGGAGTTAGTTCACGTTTAGCTCGTCAATTCATTAAATCGGCAACGACCTATTTGAGCATGCACTTCCCATTTAAGTCGGAGGCCATGCATCAGAGAGAGGGAACGACCTACGACCTGGCTTGACCCGGTGACGACTTTGGACTTGTGCAAATTCAGCGAAGAAAGATCAACTCAGATAGATCATAGTGGTGCTCCCATAAGTCGGCCACGACTTAGCTGGGTCGGGGGCGATTCAGAACCGGTTACGACTTAGCTTAGGTCCAAGATCTTTGCCTATAAATACCAACCTACCTCCAACATTAAGGGGACTTTTTGGTCGATCAATTTCAAGCGCCATTACTCTGCCGAATTCCAGACTACTTCAACACTTAAAGCTTTTGAGATTCAAAGAACGTCTAAAAGAACTTCATAAAGAAATCATCTACATCCACCATGGATTTGAAGATTTTTGTCAACATCGAAGTTTGAGCTACTTGTTCTAAGTCTTTTGTAATTCAAAGTGTATTGTACTTGAGAAGATTTGTATCAACTTGTAACGTGATCATCAATAAAAGTACTTAAAGTGGACGTAGGCTATACCCATAAGCCGAACCACTATAAAATTGCTGTTGTTTACTGCTTTTCCGCTATTACTTGCTTATAATTCTTTCCCGATCTATCGGGTGGTGCTTTCACAACTACACTTCACACACCGGGGTGTTAGCGTTCAAATTTAAGCGTTAACAAGTTTGATTCATACAGTTAAATCAACAATTAAACTTCCTTCCATAATATCACTTCCCAAGATGTTATTTCATTAAAATATTTCCTCCGTACAAAATTTTACATAGCTTAATACTTTTAAAAGACGTACACAAAAGATTGTGGATTACAAAGGATAGTATTACAAAATATATCGATTGGTTTAAGATTCAAAATAATTAAGGACTAACGACTTCTTGTCCGATAGTATGCATCTTTGCCAAACTTTCATCTTCGGATGACACTATTTCATGTTGTGTTAAAGGAGAATTAACACATTCAAAATTCACATGTCCCTAATCCTTACAGTTATTGCAAAAATATGAGATGTTTCCATCCTTATCTATCACCTTAGCACTTTTCGCTCTAGCTGGTCGGGCTATAGCTTGCTTTCCCTGTTGTCTTTCGGTGCAGTTTCTGGCTATATGTCCAGACTGACGACAATGGTAGCAAATTGTCAATCTATCGACGGGTAAATTGAGTACGCACTTTTTCCTTTTCACTTTAGGGCAATGACTAAGAAAATGCCCTTTCTCCCGACATTTAAAACACACAATCTCAGGACGAGCGAACCGGTCATCCACATTCCTTTTCTTTCTCCTTACTCGGCACTTAATGGCATAATGTCCCTTTTTATGACATCGATAGCAAATAACCTCATCATATGGACCAGGTGCTTGCCTTTCACTGAATCTCCTTTCAATTTCCGCACGTCTCGCTTCTGCTTCTCTACGAGCAATTGCTCTTCGTTCACGGCGTGCTGCTTTTTGTGCTTCGGTTTTCGCCATTATAATTAACAAGGTGTTTTCGAAGTTTCCTATCAATATTTGCAATTCTTATTAGCAGAGGTTGGATTATTCAATCATTTTACCTAAAACATATCTGTTTTATTCAATAATATATTCACTGTCCAAAATCGTGAATATACTTTGTCAACTAATTTCATCATTTCTACAACTTATTTTTATTTTTAAAGGGTTATCCACTGTCCAAAATCGTGGATATAACTCCTTTAATAAGCTACAACAATTTACTTATCAAATTCAATTGATTTCGAACTTATAAACAATCTTTACAAATTCCATTTCTATTTATAAACTTCGATTGACAATTTTTTTTATTAATTCAATTCAATTCAATTTATATAACTCAGTTATATACCAAAAGTTCATATTATAAGTTAAATACTTATAATCCATTTATTCACTAAATCGTTCTTCAAAACATTTGAAATTAATTTCTCAAAAGAATTCAGAATCAAATTCTCAAGTTATAGATTAATTATCCTCTTGGCTATAACTAAATTGAAATATCATTTTATTTCACAATTATTATTTTGTAGATATTCAAAATATTTGATTTAAATCAATTCATTAATTCACTTCACTTAACTTTTATTTTTCATAAGTCTCAATAATTCGATAATGGATTTCGAATGAGAAACTATCGCAATCCTAAATTTAGAGAGGGGAATTATCAAAATAATTTTAATTTCCAAAATACCTTTCATTTTAAAGAAAACAATTTCATACTTCTTTAAATTTGAAAAACATTTTTCTTTAAAGTGGTTCTAGTAACTATTCATATTAAACATCATAAACTGAGCTTTGAGTAAACCAAAGCTCTGATACCACTTTTGTAACGACCCGCCGCTCTGACCGCCTCTAGTCGGTAATTAAACCAACTCGAAACGTTCAAAATGACGGATTGTTGTTCAGTTTATAAAGTTTAAACAGAATCAGCCACAGAATCACAGAATAATCATAATATTATTCATAAATGAATTTTTCTTACATACATATATCAGAGTTTGTACAATGCATTTAAATTTTTATACAGCGGAAACAGTTTATTTTATTAAGTACAAGAAAATTTTCTAGAAAAACTTTAGTGGAGTGCTTTCCCCAACTCTCTCTAACTTCGCAGCCTGAAAATCTTCAAGCTGTAAAAGTACTCGGTCTGACCCGAGCGTTTATTGCAAACACAAAAACACTCGAGTCAGGATTAATCTTTATTCAAGTAATTAAATTTGTAATGAACTGAATAAAATGGTAACAGAGATGACGAATCACATGAATCAATTTAGATCTATTATGGATTTTTCACATTAACAACTTCAATTTAATTTTTTTTTTCGAAATTTATCAATCCTGTGTGGCTGCAGTACACACGTATATTTATACACATGTGCACTGCCTCGCCAACACGTGTGCACCAAATAAAAGCACAATCTACAAATCATGTACAAGTCAAAGTGAGGTTGCACAAGTACAAATAATACACAGCAACACAGTGCAATGAACAAGAAACACAAGTACAGGCAGCAGTCTCAAGTGACACAGTGCAAACAGCACTGTCAAAACAGGCAGCCAAGGGCAGAGACTCAGAAATGCCAAAGACACGAAGACATAACCAACAACAAGTGCAGCTATAGTTAACAAGTGCAAGACCATGTTCAAGTGCAGACATCAATGACTGTACAACTACAATGGCAACAGCATGCAACTATAACAGATCAGATCAATGTAAGACTAACAAGATCCAACATTCAAAACTTGAAAAAAAAAATTTCAATTACATGTTTTAATTTTCATCTTATACAAACTGTTGCTCTGCTATATTCACTTTCAGGGAAAATTTTATTTAACTTATATAAAAATTTGAAACTTACTTTATTATCTCATAATAACAAGTTTCTTTCAAATGATTAATTCATAACAAGTCAGAGCTATGGGTGAAACAGACATGCAACCATCCATACACAAAGATATGCACAGCAGTGTATTTGACAACATATATAAAACTGCTTGTTCCAATGAATAAATCAAGCAACCATATTTTACTTGTGATTATTTTTAAAAATAAGTTTATGCTGTTATAAACATTTTTCTCTTCAAAGTTCTAAGCTTGATATTGATTACACAAAGAACAGGTTTTCAATTGAATATCTTGGTTTGAACAAAATCACCTGATGAATCTGTTTTGAATTTTTTTTTTTTTTTTGGAATCAAAGTCTACAATAGATTATATAGGGAGTAATATGATCTAGAGCCTATATGTATATATCAGAGATATATATGTTGTAATGTACCCAGGCTTACAAATGAATTACAGAGCAACTTACATCATATTCCAGATAATTTCCATCCTTGCAAACAAATTTCACCCAGAATTAAGACAAACATCAAAGCATAACACGAATTTAAGCTTTATTTAGGATAGTTTGCTTACAGTTGATTTTTTTTTATTAAACTGAGAATGTAACAGAGGTGGGTATCAACATATACTCATGCATGAATCAACTACAAAGGACAGGCATATGTGGACATGAAGACTGGAACAACTACAAAGGTTTAAGGCTGAGACAAACCCAATGCACCAATGCACAGCACACAAGGTGTAGACACTAGGCTAGACAATGGAAACCAAATACAAGTTCAAGTGCTCAGTGCAGACCACAAAATGCATGCTAAGTCCAGCTACTCAAGTATACAGTCAACAGAAATGACCAAGTGCACAACAAATTTAGTCAAACCCAAGTATACAATGCGCTATGCAGTGCACACTAAGTCCAGCTACTCAAATGAACATTGCATGTACAAGTTACAAAAACTCAAGTGAAGCCAGTAAGTGTGACAGTGAATGGGAAAATGTGTGAACATAGCAACTGCCACAAGTAATGCAACAGTGACCAACTTAAATGACAGCAATGCACAAATGCAAAGTGGAGTAAATGTCAACATGAAATGATCAAGGGTCAAAATAGAGACAAAGTCATGAGACTCAACATGTACATGTACTGATCAGTGAACCCAAAGCTAATCAGAGCCAACACAAAATGACAACAGCAGAAGTGATCAAAGCAAAGCACAAGTGTGCAGCATCAAGTAGGACATACGAGCACACAGCAAAGCATGGACAAAGTTCCAAGTAAGAAATTACTAACAAGCATCCTTTTCAACGGTTTAAAAACAAATTCAAATAGCATATGTTCTTATCAATTTAAAATCAATTTTACAAATAGCAATTGTTCTTATCAGTTAAAAAACAAATTCAGATAGCATCTGTTCTTAACAGTTAAAAATCAAATTTACAAATAGAAATTGTTCTTATCAGTAAAAAAACAAATTCAGATGGCATCTGTTCCTAACAGTTTTCAGTGATAGCATTCTGTTCTCATCAGTTTAAATTCAAGCAATCGAGCAAATGATAGCAAATAACCCCCAAATCATAGCATGCAACCAAAACCCAATTCAAACAAATTCAAATACTTGAATTAAAATCAATCGTGAGCAAAGAACTCACCATAACAAAATCGAAACAGCCGAAGAGTAATGAGCCAAGTTGAACGAAGATTGAAGCGAAGATTGAAGCCCCACATCAGATCGCAAGCCCTAGCTGAGATCCAACGAGAAACAACGAAGCCGCCATTATTCTTTTCCGTTTGATTTATTTAGGGTTTGAACAAGAAAGGTAAAAGGTAGGGTATAAAAGAGAAAGGGGGACGTGAATTTTGCGTGGAAAAAGGCGTGGTTGAAGGCGTGTTTTTAGCTGATAGGTAAGGTAGTGTGCATGTCTTATTATTTTATTTTTTTATTTACTTTCTTTTTCTTTTTCTTTTTTTTTCAATTTAAATTCAATTAGTTTTGTTATTTCTTTGCTCTGTTTTGTTTTGTTAAAATTATTTTCTTTACTTTGTTTTTGTTTTGTTTAATTTTTGTTGTTAAAACTTTAACTAAGTGTATTTATTTATTTTATTTTGTATTGATTAAAATTTTATTCCATTTTATTTAAGTTAAAAGAAAAATGTTATTTATAACTAAACATCGATTTATAAATTTACATAAATAATAATTCTCAAAATCCAAATTATTATTCCTAGTCATTTGTTCAAATTTTAAATACCAATTCAATATTCAATTTCAAAGCTAAATTCAAATTCTATTCAACTTTAAATAGATTAAATTCTTAAATTTAATCGCCAATTTATTTTGATAATTTGAAATTTAAGTCAAATTATCATTTAAATATTTAAAATAAATTAAATATTTACAAATTAATTTGCCCAAAAATTCTGGGTTGTTACAAATTGGGAATGAAATAGAATATAAGAAAGTGAGCTGTAAATCACTGAAATTGAATGAAAATGATGGATGGTTTAGTTGTAAACAACTAAATTTGTAACGAAACCATATAAATTGCTTATGAAAATTATTTTGGGTATATTGCTTATGAAAACTATGTGTTTAGTACATATTTCTTATGTTATGCATGTGTTTAGCTTTTGAAATTAAGTGAAATATTAATAAACTTTGTATATTTGTCACTTATATGTTTAAATTAAGTAAGTACAGGTTTTTGGAAGCCGTTTGACTGGTTTGACCGCGCTAACAGCTAAAATAAATAGCCGCTTACTTAAAAATGCTAAATAAGGTACGCCTACGCAATACAAATAGGTAATATGAACTGTTTTTCTGTTTTCCGACCGTGTGGGTCGATGTATATATATTTATATCTCTTGTCAAATTGCAAAAGCTCCTCCGTACAAAGGAGACTCTGCCAAAAAAAATTCAAAAATTTTAGGAGTTAGAAATTTTTTGAATTTTTTGAAAATTTTCACTAACGACAAATGATTTTAATTTGTTAAGCAAATAGAATTATAACTAAATGTTGAAATTTAATTTAAATTGTATATGTAAAGTAAGATGAACTGAAGATATTGTTCAAAGAAATTGAAGATAGAAAAAGTTTACAAACAACTTTTATTTGAGATGTAAAAAAACAAATTAGTAAGTGAAATTAATTTAAGGAATGATTAGTCGAATATCGATTGAAATAAGATGAATTGAACTCAGTGTTTTGAATTGGAAGGTGAATTAAATTCAAGTAAAATCGAAAATGAAATTTGGATAAAAGATTCGAATAAAAGTATTGAGGTTTGAAATTAATTTGCAAATTCTAGCAAATTGAATCTATTTGGAATTGGAATCAATTGGTGCAAATACGCAGGATGTATGTATATTATTTTATTCGCATAGCTATTTGATCCAGATTCGAGCACAGGATTTCGAGATAATTTTATCGATCCGAGTCAGGATTTTTCACTCGATTTTCGATGGCGAACCCTGGATATGGATTTTGATTGATTCTGGAAATTCTCTATCATTGTTATGACTAAGCAAGGAGAATGACGGTTTCTGATCAAGAAACCAGATCTGAGTCCGCATTAAGAAGTCGGGTGGACGATACTAGTTCGGAAGTGAAATTTTGTGATCGAATAAGCGATTGGATTCAGTATTGCGTACGAATGATGTATGTGCATCGTACGAGCTTAAGTAAAACAAATATTGAAAATGTGTAAAATAAGTCAATAAAATGTTTTTGAATGTTGTGATTGGATATTATTGCTAAACAGGATATGCAGGTATGAAAAAGGGAAAGGAAAATCGATTTTGATTTCAGATAATAAATTAGAATTGCCCGACCAAAAAGCTATGTGTTTAAATTTCTGTGAAATTTGATTGGGTTTTCGATCTAGCCTCTTGACTCTTTCTTTTATTTTCGAATTTGGGAGCCCGTAGATGCATTTTGTAGTTGTGCCGAGCTAGCCGCGCAAAGGAGACGCTGGCCAAATTTTTCGGAAATGTAGAGAGTTAGAAATTTTTAAGAAAGTTTTGTAATTTAAATTTGGATAAGTGGAGTAGATAATGTTGTTGGAAACTATGGAAAGTTTTGAGAAGTTGGTTGTAGTAATAGTGGGGCTTTAATAAAAGTTATGTTATGGCAAGTTGAAAAAAAAAGAAAAACTGTATGGTTTTGGAAAAATAGTAATGGGTATTGGATCATTCTTCCTAACTAGTAATTTCGGGGACGAAATTCTTTTAAGGGGGGAGGAATGTGACGACCCGGAATTTTTAGATATTTGAAATCAGAATATTTAATTGATTTTAAATATTTAAAAGTTAATTTTTAACTTGAATTCAAATATCACCATTTATTCGGTAATTTAATTATTAAATTAAATAATTTAAGTTGGGTAAAATGTTGAATCATCAGTTTTAAGCTTGTTAAAAATAATTTGAAGGCTGGTAAATTTTATATTGATAGTACTGAAGATAGAAGTGTTAATATTGAATTTGAAAGTGTTTTGTTAAGTTTTGAAATTTTATCGTTTAAACCGATATTTAAAAATAGCCTTCCGAGGCGCAGTCTCGGAATTCGACGAAACCACTTCCGTTGGATCTGTAATAGCATATTATTATCAGGTTTCAAATTTCGTAGTGATTGGAGTTGTTGTGTGAGTGTACAATAAGTAAACGCGCTGAGAATTTAATCGAAAAATTTAATAATATAGCTTCTTTATTCCATTCACATCAGCTGTACTTTTTCCCAGTCAATTCTGCTTTTCCCCTTTAACACGCAACCCACTTTTTCCTGCTCTTTTCCCATCTCTCTCCATCGATTCAACTTCAGATCTTATTCCTTTTTTTAACAGCCGAGCCTTTCTCTTCATCTTAACTTATGGAATGGCCGATCGAAAATCATATCTTTCCTCTTCTTTATTTGGAAATTCAAAATCGAACCCAGAGAGAGATGACTACGAATGATCGGAGCTGTGTCTACACCTCCATCTTAAAGCGAGATCCACTCCAAAAAATATATTTCATCGCAGTTCGAAATCAACGGAGTCGATTAGTGGCTCCATCGATCTCGATCGAGAGCAGATCGAGGGGAGGCCACGAGTTAACTTCAGGCTATCACAGGGCGGCAGCAGGCGATGAGGAGGCGACTCGATTCTAGGTTCGCATTAGTGGTTGTTGATGGATTCGAGCTCGTTTAGAGCTTCGGGGTATGGGGCGTGCTCGGTGTTGTTCTCGGAGCAGGCAGAGGGAAGTTCGAACAATATGGGGAAGAAGCCTTCTAAGCAGAGCTAGTTTTGGGAATGAATTTTATATGTTTCAATTTATATATTCACCTACTGTTCTAAAAATAATTTATTTGCAGCGAGGTCAGGTTTTAATTTATAAAGGTAAAACACAATAATAATATTGGTAATAATAATAATGGTACTATAAGATTTACATAAAGATTGGATTTAAATCTATACAGGTTATTTATATACGTATGTGTGTTTTCAAAATAATAATAATAATAACCATAAGTATGCACATGCACATTTTAAACTTACCAGTTGAATTTAAATTATGCATTAAAGTGGTTTTCTTGTTTAATTTGCTCATTTAAATTTTTCGTTACTTAAAGTAATTTATAAAAAGAATTCGGTTAAATTTACATTACTTGCGTAGAAGAAAATTTGTTAGTTTGAAATTTAATAAATTGTTCAAGTTGTTCGAATATTAGTAAAATCATCCAATATTAATTCAAGGTAAAATCGTGAAGAAAACAAGGCGTGATGGTAAAGGATTACAAATAAAATTTAAGGTGAGTTAATCTCACTCATCTGGGTTTGATTTAAATTTAAATGGTTAAATTTAAATAATTGGTTGAAAGGTGGAATTGATTGATGTGCTATATTATAGTATATAATATATCTTGGAAAGTTTGATTTCCCGCATTATATAGCGGATGAGACCCTATGCGCCGCATAATAGCGGATAATGTTATATTAATCCCATATACCGCGATATTCTGCCTTGAAGTGAAATTGGTATTTTATATTGTGCTAACGTCTGTGGATGCAGGGAAACAGGTTGGAGGTATCCAACTGGATTCCTCAAATATAATTATATTATTTAATATTCTGTGTTATCAATATTTGATATCCTGTGATGATTTTATTGATGATTGAAATATTGGATGGTATGTTGGATTGAATATCTCAGTATAATGAGTTATCAAAATCTATAGAATTGGATTTGTGAAAAGAAATCGAAGAATAAAATTTGAAGTAAAATAATTCTCGGGAATTTGAATAAATTTAATAATGAATTGAAAAATAAAATAAAAGCGATTTCAAAATTCTAATAAATATGGAAAAAGAGGGAATTTTGAATTAACAGGGGAATAATAAATTTTAAACTAAAGTGATATTAGTTTAAAGATTAAAGAAATTATTTTTAAACTTAAGGATTAAATTTAATTAAAGGATAAGAAGGAATTTTGGAAATCTGAAATTGGTATTTTTAAAGGGTTTTAACACATAATAAGGAAATAAAATCTTAAAGTTAATGGATTTTGAAACAGATGAAGTAAGTGAATGAATTTATTTCAAGTGAAGTAAAATTAGAAATCGATTGTAAATTTATTTAAGTATTTAGAATTAAAATTTAAAGAAAAGTGAGATTTTGGAATTTATAGACTGAGTTTATAAGAATGAAGTGGATTTGGGAAATAAATTCAAGGTGAGAATTTATTTATGGAATGGTAAATATGATTAAAAATAAATGGTGATTTATTTTTAAGGGATGCGAAAGAGAAGTTTATTTCCTTGGATAGCCATGTATGGTTTTCAATGAAATTTTTAAACATAAGCTAAAAGTTTTAAAGAAGTTATAAAATGTATGTTTGGAAAATTTATTATTTCTAAAATATTTAAATTCTAAAGTAAGTGTTTTCTTTTAATCTATTATAGTAGTAATTATGTAAAAGTGGCCTGGTATTTGTTTAAAAGAGAATCTAGTTTAATATTTTATAAAGTAACCTCATTTTCAAATATTCCTATAGTATAAATATATTTTTAATAAAGCATTGAAGTAGTTTTCAAATTTAAACGTTAAGGTATATTTTATAATATAGTGTCTTTAAATTATTTTAAGAAAAATCTAAAGTTTTACGCTTGGTGATTTCAGTGGAAATAGAAAATACTTGGAATTTATTCTGAGAAAGGAAGGTAGTTTGAAATTGTTTTCAAAAGGGTTTGAATAGTGGAAATATATGTTGTGAAGATATTTTTAGGATTAGTAAATAATTTAGGAAATTTTTTTTGGTTGATGGTTGTTTGTGAATATTAATTGATAGTTAAATAACCGACTATCAATATTGGCCAAATGCGTTGGTCGTTACGAAGAGTCCAGGACCGAGATTTATTTCTCGAAAACCACTTCGATTCGGTTTTTACGTTTCGTGGGAAACGAATTTGGATTCGAAGATGGAGCAGTGAAGTGCAAGGCTAGTCGCTATTAATCCTTAGGATATTTCCAAAGTGGATGTAGTAGGAATAGTGCCTTTGGTTCCGTTCGAACCCGGGACGGACTTGTATGGAGGAATGCTTTCAGAACATCGTCAGGTGAACGATGAGCATTCTAAGGGATACGTTCTAAAGGTAACGTTTGGCCTCAAGCCTCATCAACCGGGAATGACTTAAAATTATGGGTTATGCGGCAAGGCTTCGTGGGTATCCCCCACTTGAGAGTAAGGTCATCCCTATCTAGATGTCCTTTTTTACTTCGGCTTAGCGGGCTGTTGCTGATCACAACCGCGGGGTGATCTTATTCGGAACTGTCTAGTAAGGGATGGTTCCGGTCTTGTGTTGTAGGGGAGCGGGCGTACTCCTCGGTACGGTGATCTAGGCCACGTACTGTGATAGGTGGTACCTCAGTGCCTAGTCATTAGTCGGAAATCCATTCTCCCTACGAGCCTTGTACGAGTTTTGTTTGTATTACCCACTTTGTGGCTAGCATCTGGAATTTAATAATGTAACAATTTCGGCTATTTGAATAAGTATTTGTATATAGACCCTATTGTAATATCAGAGGATTTTATAAGAAATGTTCTAGCTATCGTAAGGTGAAAACCCGACAGGTTTATTTGTGGCGTGGTCCTACGGGATGCTTTTGTTTTCAAAAGGATTTTGAAACTTTAATAATCCAATTGAGTGTGATTTTCTCACGCTGGTATTCCAGACTGACTCGGGTGTTATTTAACTGTAATGCTCGGGTCAGACCGAGTATTATAGGATACAGAAATGATGCCGTGGAGCTCTGGAGACGAGCTGGATGGCGATGCGTACTTCCGTATTTGATTATTATTATTCCGCTGTGTATTCTGTTGTATGTTATTGATGTGGAATTCTGATGATGCACTATGATGATGTATGTATAAACAGTTATAGTTTTCTTTTGTTAAAAAATCTGTTGATATATATTATATTTTATTCCGCTGCGTTGGCTATATTATGTTGTTTTTTTCTGTTTTCTTCTTCTACCTGTTCTTCTTTAATTAAAATGGTTCGCATTTCTGTTCTTCTTGAGTTGATTGATGTAAAATAGCATTGACTCAGGGGTACGGATTTGTGGGTCGTTACACTTGGTATCAGAGCCTAGGTTGGCGATAACCTTGGCTTTAGTGGGAATTACTCATTGAAATAGAGTCGGTAGTACTCTAGACTGAGTTTGAGCATATTAATAAATATGAGCGTGTATTTGTTAGTGAATATAAGATGATTTTATATTGTGTTGATTGGTTTATTGAGTAGTTATGGGTTTTGGTCAATACGAGTAATTAACGTTATTGATAGGGATCTCTAAACACTTGAATAGAACAATTCGACACAGTATTGTTTAAAGTAGGGTAAATGAAATAATTTTACCTAAATTATTTTTGTATATAAAAGATATAATTTTTGTAAAGTATTATAGTATTTGGATGTTTGATTGTTAAGGAATGATAATATTAAATTATTAACACTATTGTGTAGAAATTGAATAAGAAATTGAGAACTTATAACCAAAGTTGAAGAATAAATTTATATAACAAAATGGAATTTGAAACATAGATTATAAATGAAATTTATAAATTGAAATAAACTTCATATACAAATGAGATTTGTAAATGTAAGTTGTAAAGGTGATTATAATTTTGGAATAGAATTCCAGAGAAACATTTGAAATTGAAATGAGATAAAATTCCAGAGAATGTTTGAATACAGATTTAAAGGAATTGCAATTTGGAATTTTTGGAAAAATTTAAATTCCTTAGGGTTTGAAAACGGTTTCAAAAAGGATTGAAGGAATAATAGTATTATTTTGGGAATATATTGAGTTGTATTTGAAATCTTGTGAGATTTGGAAATTAAAAATACTTGAAATGTTGTTAAAGAGATAAAAGCACTAAACTCTTTCGGTCGCTGGAAAATAATTCCGATGATGATCGCGACATCATCGGTGTTCATTTTCGAGTTTCCAAGAGAGGAACTGCTACCTGAATATTTTAAATTGGAATTGTTTGCGAACTGGGTTTCGTTTTGAAATTCAAAGGGATAATTGAATTTGCAAAAGGAATTTGGATGTAGTTGATTTCAAAAGCGGTTTTGAAATTTTAGGAAATTGTTTAAACTCTGGAATCTTATTTTAAATGTTTATGGAATAATAAAAAATATATTGGCTAAATAAAATGTAAAATTTCGAGTTAAAGGTAAAATGTGAATGGAATTGGTTATAAATGGATAAAAGAATTGATATAAATAAGTTTGTGACTCATAAAATTTAGAAGTGCAATAAACAAGCCAAAATAAATTTGTTTTGTATTCTGGGAAATGAATAAAATCCAAAACTTAAATTATGAAATATATTGAACTCAGTAAAATAGTTAAAGTGATTTTTGAAGTAAAAATCAAATATTGGATATAAAATTGGAATAAACCAATAGATAATTAATTAGTTAATGAAATTGGAAATGAACTCGAGTATAAATGAATTCAGCTTGGATTGTTGGTGAATTAAATATAATTGGAAGTGTAGTCGAATGAAATAGAATTGGATTACAACAATGATGGATTGAATTGGTGGATAAAGATCCAAGTAGACATAAATTTAAAACTTTCCTTGTTACTGATAGGAATAAATTCAGAATGAATTAAGTATGGGAGTTTGAAGTTGAAAGAAATGACTGAATAAACAAATTTAATTAAATTAGTAAATGAGATTGGTTTGATAATTGAAAATCAAATGAAGGATTTAAATTGGGAAGTGCTTATAAAAACAAAATATAACTTGAGTTTTGAAGTTGAAATATCTCGAAGGAAATAAATGACTGAAGTAATATTTGGATAAAGGGCTTGACTTTGGCAAAATTGAGAAATGATTGTGTCGAGTTTTATGAAATGAAATGCAAGTTGAATACGAATTTGATGTGACAAATGTTTGGGTTGCAAATAAATTTTGGAATGAGTATTTGATGCAATCAATATGGAATGAAAAATGAAATTGAACAGAACTAATTGGGAATGAAATAGAATATAAGAAAGTGAGCTGTAAATCGCTGAAATTGAATGAAAATGATGGATGGTTTAGTTGTAAACAACTAAATTTGTAATGAAACCATATTAATTGCTTATGAAAAATATTTTGGGTATATTGCTTATGAAAACTATGTGTTTGGTGCATATTTCTTATGTTATGCATGTGTTTAGCTTTTGAAATTAAGTGAAATGTTAATAAACTTTGTATATTTGTCACTTATATGTTTAAATTAAGTAAGTACAGGTTTTTGGAAGCTGTTTGACCGGTTTGACCGCGCTAATAGCTAAAATAAATAGCCGCTTTCTTAAAAATGCTAAATAAGGTACGCCTACACAATACAAATAGGAAATATGAACTGTTTTTCTGTTTTCCGACCGTGTGGGTCGATGTATATATATTTATATCTCTTGTCAAATTGCAAAAGCTCCTCCCTACAAAGGAGACTCAACCAAAAAAATTCGAAAATTTTAGGAGTTAGAAATTTTTTGAATCTTTTGAAAATTTTCACTAACGACAAATGATTTAAGTTTGTTAAGAAATTGGAATTATAACTGAATGTTGAAATTTAATTTAAATTGTATATGTAAAGTAAGATGAACTGAAGATATTGTTCAAAGAAATTGAAGATAGAAAAAATTTACAAACAACTTTTATTTGAGATGTAAAAAAACAAATTAGTAGGTGAAATTAATTTAAGGAATGATTAATCGAATATCGATTGAAATAAGATGAATTGAACTCAGTGTTTTGAATTGGAAGGTGAATTAAACTCAAGTAAAATTGAAAATAAAATTTGGATAAAAGATGAGAATAAAAGTATTGAGGTTTGAAATTAATTTGCAAATTTAAGCAAACTGAATCTATTTGGAATTTGAATCCAAATTGATGAAATAAAAACTGGAAGTTGTGGCTAGGGAAAGAGTGAATAAGTGAATAACAATCAAAATAAATGAGAATAAAAAGGAAATTGATATAGTTGATAATCAATTGGGGCAAATACATAGGATGTACGTATATTATTATATTCGCATAGCTATTTGATCCAGATTCGAGCACAGAATTTTGAGATCATTTTATCGATCCGATTTAGGATTTTTCACTCGATTTTCGACGGCGAACCCTGGATATGGATTTTAATTGATTCTGAAAATTCTCTATCATAGTTATGACTATGCAAGGAGAATGACGGTTTCTGATCAAGAAACCAGATCTGAGTCCGCACTAGGAAGTCGGGTGGACGATACTAGTTCGAAAGTGAAATTTTGTGATCGAATAAGCGATCGGATTCAGTATTGCGTATGGATGATGTATGTGCATCGTACGTGCTTAAGTAAAACAAATATTGAAAATGTGTGAAAGAAGTCAATAAAATGTCTTTGAATGTTGTGATTGGATATTATTGCTAAACAGGATATGCGGCTATGAAAAAGGGAAAGGAAAATCGGTTCTGATTTCAGATAATAAATTAGAATTGCCTGACCAAAATGGTATATGTTTAAATTTTTGTGAAATTTGATTGGGTTTTTGGATCTAGCCTCTTGGCCTTTTGTTTTCTTTTGGAATTTGGGAGCCCGTTGAGTCATTTTGTAGTTGTACCGAGCTAGCCGCGCAAAGAAGACGCTGGCGAAATTTTTCGAAAATGTAGAAAGTTAGAAAAATTTTAAGAAAGTTTTGATAATTTAAATTTGGATAAGTAGAGTAGATAAAGCTGTTGGAAACTATGGAAAGTTTCGAGAAGTTGATTGTAGTAATAGTGGGTCTTTAATAAAAGATTTGTTATGGCAAGTTGAAAAAAGAGAAAAACTGTTTGGTTTTGGAAAAATATTAATGGGTACTGGATTATTCTTCCTAACTGGTAATTTCGGGGATGAAATTCTTTTAAGGGAGGAGGAATGTGACGACCCATAAATTTTAGATATTTGAAATCCAGATATTTGATTGATTTTAAATATTTAAAAGTTAAATTTTAACTTGAATTCAAATATCACCATTTATTCGGTAATTTAATTATTAAATTAAATAATTTAAGTTGGGTAAAATGTTAAATCTTCAGTTTTAAGCTTGTTAAAAATAATTTGAAGGCTGGTAAATTTTATATTGATAGTACTGAAGATAGTAGAAGTGTTAAAATTGAATTTGAAAGTGCATTGTTAAGTTTTGAAATTTTATCGTTTAGACCGATATTTGAAAATAGCCTTCCGAGGCGCAATCTCGGAATTTGACAAAACAAGTTCCATTGGATCTGTAATAGTATATTATTAACGGGTTTCAAATTTCGTAGTGATTGGAGTTTTTGTGTGAGCGTACGATAAGTAAACGCGCTTAGAATTTAATCGAAAAATGTAATAATATATTTTCTTTATTCCATTCACATCAGCTGTATCTTTTTCCAAGTCAATTCTGCTTTTCTCCTTTTACACGCAACCCACTTTTTCCTGCTCTTTTCCCATCTCTCTACATCGATTCAACTTCAGAACTTGTTCCTTTTTTTAACAGCCGAGCCTTTCTCTTCATCTTAACTTTTGGAATGGCCGATCGAAAATCATATCTTTCCTCTTCTTCATTTGCAAATTCAAAATCGAACCTAGAGAGAGAAGACTACGAATGACCGGAACCGTGTCTTCATCTCTAGCTCAAAGTGAGATCCACTCTAAAAGAATATTTTATCGCGGTTTGAAATCAATGGAGCCGATTAATGGCTCCATCGATCTCGATCGAGAGCAGATCGAGGGGAGGCCGTGAGTTCACTTCAGGCTATCGCATGGCGGCAGGAGGCGATGAGGAGGCGACTAGATTCCAGGTTCGCACTAGTGGCCATCGATGGATTTGAGCTCGTTTAGAGCTTGGGGTATGGGGCGTGTTCGGTGTTGTTCTTGAAGCAGGCAGAGGGAAGTTCGAACAATTTGGGGAAGAAGCCTTCTGAGCACAGCTCGTTTTGGGTATGAATTTTATAAGTCTAAAATTATATATACACCTACTGTTTTAAAAATAATTAATTTGCAGTGGGGTCCAGTTTTAATTTATAAAGGTAAAACAGAATAATAATAATATTGGTAATAATAATAATGGTACTATAGAATTTACATAAATATTGGATTTAAATCTATACAGGTTATTTGTATACGTATGTGTGTTTTCAAAAAATAATAATAATAATAACCATAACCATAAGCATGCACATGCACATTTTAAACTTACCAGTTGAATTTAAATTAATGTATTAAAGTGGTTTGCTTGTTTAATTTGCTCATTTAAATTTTTCGTCAATTAAAGTAATTTAAAAAGAATTGGGTTAAATTTACATTATTTGCGTAGAAGAAAATTTGTTAGTTTGAAATTTAATTAATTGTTCAAGTTGTTCGAATATTAATAAAATCGTCCAATATTTATTCAAGGTAAAATCGTGAAGAAAACTAGGCGAGATGGTAATGGATTACGAACAAAATTTAAGGTGAGTTAATCTCCCTCATCTGGGTTTGATTTAAATTTAAATGGTTTAATTTAAATAATTGGTCGAATGGTTGAATTGATTGATGTGCTATATTATAGTATATAATATATCTTAGAAAGTTTGATTTCCCACATTATGTAGCGGATGAGACCCTATGCGCCGCATAATAGTAGATAATGTTATATTAATCCCATATACCGCGATATTCCGCCTTGTAGTGGAATTGGTATTTTATATTGTGCTAACGTCTGTGGATGCAGGGAAACAGGTTGGAGGGATCCAACTGGATTCCTCAAATATGTTTAGATTATTTAATATTCTGTGTTATGAATATATGATATCCTGTGATGATTTTATTGATGATTGAAATATTGGATGGTATGGTTGGATTGAATATCTCAGTATAATGAGTTATCAAAGTCTATAGAATTGGATTTGTGAAAAGAAATAAAAGAATAAAATTTTAAGTAAAATAATTCTCGGGATTTTGAATAAATTTAATAATGAATTGAAAAATAAAATAAAATAAAATAAAAGCGATTTCAAAATTCTAATAAATATGGAAAAGGATGAAAGTGGGGGTGAGTATACTAATGCACGTATTAATATAGTACACACGGATCGTGTAATATGGACTATAATATAAATGCGGAAAATAGATGATAGTAGCAAAGAAAAAAATAAAAATAGAAAAATCACACCAGAGATTTTTATACTGGTTCGGAGCACCGTCCTACGTCCAGTCCCAGATTCCTATCTGGATTTTCACTAATAACTACCTCGCTTCACCCGGAGGAACAGGTTTACAATACCCGAACAGTCGAACGGGATTTCACGCCTCTAACACACTGAGCACTTCAACACTTGCCTCTTACAACACGAGGACTTCAACACAAACAAATACAATTGTTGTTGACAACTTGTGTTCTTCAAAACACGAATTTGTCACTAGTAGTACACCCTTCCTATAATCTTATCCTCAAAGTATATGACTGATGTTTTGTGAAGATTAAAGAAGGTATATTGCTTATTGAATCAAAAGGTATAAAATAGTTTCAATGATTCAATAAGCTATTAATTAAATGAGTGCTTTTAGAATGCAAGAATGTTAGAAAGTAAGATCAGAGAAAGCATATAATAATCATATAAATTCATGTTTGAATCAACGATTTAGATGAGTATATATAAGAAGAAATAGTTGTAACTCTTGGTGAAACAGTTGCCATTAAGAGTTGTGATTATTGGTGAAAGGTAGGAGATGCAACTTTTGGAGAAGAGAAGTGTCTTTTGGAAAACTTGCTTTCTGTTTAAAAACGGTCGACAGGTCAAAAAATGACCGGTAGACAGGATTTTAAATATATAGTCGTTATGTGCATGTGTGCACGTTTACTGTGCAACTTTACCAGAAACGGTCGACCGCCCCATTTTCAACCGGTCGACCGGTCTGTGTAAATTTTCACAGTGAATGTGCAATGATGTTTAAATGAATATATATCGACTATATTTGAAATGCATGATTATTTGAGGATAGATTTTAACAAGTTTATCACTATTACAACATCAAATAATCAACCTATAATCTAGAGTACCATATGTAGGTCTTGATTTGTCGATTGCCGTTATATTGTTGTCAGCAATCAAAATCTTCATAGAAGCTTTGACTCAACATTCTCCCCCTTTTTGATTGATGATAATATATAGCTAAAGTATTGAATCTCCCCCTGAATATGTGATTTCCTGCAGACAATTATTAGCACCTTTCTCCCTGCAAACAATTATTAGCACCTTTCTCCCCCTTTGTCATCGACAAAAAGGAGTAAACAAAAGAGAATATGAACCAAAAAAGAACAATGCATAATACATATTTAAACATAAGATGTTTTGAAAACTACCATACATGCCATAGTTCAATAAGATGGACACTAATTAGTACAAGTGTCACAGATGTTTTTAAAGAACTTAAAAAAATAAACAAACTAGCTTTAGTCCGACTGAATCTCCTCATCATCATCTTCATCATCATCATCGTCATCATCGTCATCGTCATCATCGTCATCGTCATCACCTCTAGACGTCTCTCCATGACCTTGTCCGCTTGTACCAGCAGATTCCTCAGATGTTGACCAAGTGAAAGTGGGAGGAGCCGGACGCTTTCCGGGGTCTTGATGTTGGGTAGAGACAGATGTTCTACATGATATAGCATCCCATATAGCACTGAAGAAAGACTTGACCTTGTTGAATCGTTTGTCAATTTTTGAATCCATACGTTTGAGTCTCGCTTCAAGTAAGAATTGATTACGAGCGATGGTTTCAAGAGATTCTCTTGTAGACGACTTAGATTTCAACAACCTAACTTCTCCGGAACGAGGTCGGGAAGATGGAGCTCGTTGTGCTTGTGTACCTCGTTGTTGCCATTGTTCGAATGGCATAATCTGAACATAGGGAGGAGGAAGTTTCATGCGCTTAATGGTAGTGGAGTCAATGCATTTTGGTGTAGATGTTGCTGAATCAGGGGCTGTTACTCCACATGCTAGCAATATGCGCATAATATACTCATTATAGAAGAAATGAGGTCGAGTGGAGTTATTCACTTTTAAAATTTCATCGAAAATCATGTGAGTCCAGTTGATTTCGATTTCCCCGTATATAGCATAAAGAGCCTTGAAATTTTCCTTGTAGACGGCATCATAATTTCCTAATCGAGGAAATAGAGAGTGCATCAAGACACGATGTAATAGCCTTGCTGTCGGTCGTAGCCCAATCGATTTGGTGCCGTCACTATTATCTTCTATAAACTTATGGCTAGTGCTATTTCGGGTGAATACTTCACAAAATGTCGATGAAAATTCTTCACCTCGATTTGGTATTCCAAGAATAGAAGCTATTCTATCATGAGTAAGATAAATTCGTTTGCCGCAAACTACCGACCAAATAACTCCATTTGGATTATCCGGTGTATATTCTTCTAAATTCATATTTGCGTAGAATAATTTAATCATTAAGTGATTAATTTCTACGCTATTATCTGAAAAATCTATTAGAGGAGAAATATTGGAATTGTTTGCTAAACGACGAATACCGTATGAAGTGAAGTCTTCGAATTTGATGAATGAGCCCGGATGGAACTTATAATTTGTCATTTGATTCCATCGAGTTACGGCAACTGGAGTTTCAAGCCACTTTCTGGCAGAGAGAGTTAGAGATGAAGATTCTGAAGATGCTCTTTTCTTTGATTTCTTTTGTGGTGGAGCCATTGATGAGGATTTGAGAGTTTTGGAGCTTGAGAAATATGAACTAGGGTTTGGGAATTGGGAAAGCTTTCAGTAGGAAGTAGAAAGAAATGAGTGTGGGGTATAAAATATATACGTGAACTGTAAAGAAACTGTAAATGCATGCGACCGGTCGACCGCCTATATATGACCGGTCGACTGTTTTCAACCCGAGAGCATTTTTGGTCGACCGGTCATATTTCCGGTGGTCGACCGGTTTTGCTCTGTGTTGAAAACTGCTTGATTTTGCAAAAAAATTTGAAAAAAAATCGATTGCATATATTTGATATTATATTATTATTACAGAATATATGATATTACAAGAAATATATATGAAAACAAAACAATATACATTATGAAATTCTAATGAGAAGGAGAGTTGTCATTAGAATTTTTGTCTTCTTCAATGCGTTTAGCCCTTGGACTCCACTTATTTCGAGCTCCTTCATTCTCGTTATAATTTCTATCCCAAGAGTTTGGAGTCGTTGAAGTCGATGGCCTGGATGGCATTGGTTCATGAACATCGTGCTTGTTTGATCCGCAGAAGAACGATGCCATTCTTTCTAAGACGGATAATCGCGCCGACGTACGTTGTTGTTCATGATACAGTTGGTTTTGTCCATAATGCAATTGTCTCTGAAGGTCGATTTGATGTTTTTGGTAGTGGTGTATCTCTTCAATTTGAGCTTTGGTTCGAGGAGAATAGAATAGTGTCCATTTAACTCGTTTTGAATTTGGAGTTTTATCAGACATACAGGAGCATTGATGATGACAGCTTGATTTTTGTTTTGGAGTAGTAGGAGAATAATATTCGTCCGACTCAGAGCTTGTAATAGAAATGTGAGATTCTTGCGCACATTTGTCACAAATATGAGCCATAGTGTAAGTTGAATATATTATTATGGATAGATAAGAATTAAAGATGATCAAAGTATAAAAAATTTGCAAGCTTATATATAAGTTTCTTATATATAATCTTATGGATGTGAGTTAATGATAACTTTTAACCACGAAAATATAAGCAGAAATTTTATTGTTATTCTAAAAATAGCTTTGTTTTTAAAACTGAATTTATAAAATGAGTAAATAAAATTTAACCATTTAAATAAAGCAATGGCTAATATTTAATATAAAAAATAGGTTAAGTAAAAGATACGGTTACTAGGAGAAAAGACATTAGTTTAGTTTAAACAAAAAAATTATAATTAAAGAGAATAACCAAAAGAGAAAGTGTACATTAGTAATTGCTTAGTCAAGATTTTTTCTTGAAATTAAACCAAACTCTCTTCGTAATCTAATAAAATTAGATTCGAGCAGCGGCTTAGTAAAAATGTCTGCTAATTGATTGTCAGTATGGATATATTCAAGACATATATTTCTTTTTTCAATATTATCTCGAAGAAAATGATGACGGATATCAATGTGTTTAGTTCGAGAGTGATTCACTGGATTTTTAGAAAGATTTATAGCACTTGTGTTATCACAGTATATAATAGAATTTGATAAATGAATATCAAAATCTTGAAGTGTTTGTTGCATATATAGTACTTGAGTACAAGCAAGAGCCGCTGATATATATTCAGCTTCACATGTTGATAGTGAAACACAATTCTGTTTCTTACTAAACCAAGAGACAAGTGATTTTCCAATAAAATGGCATGTACCACTTGTACTTTTTCTATCCGTTCGTGGGCCACCAAAATCAGCATCACTATATGATACTAATTCAAATGGACATTCTTTTGGATAGAAAAGACCAAAATCTTTGGTATTATTAAGATAACGAATTATACGTTTCACTGCTCGTAAATGTGATTCCTTTGGATCGGCTTGAAAACGAGCACATAAACAAACACTCATTAATATATCTGGACGACTAGCTGTAAGATAAAGAAGAGAACCAATCATGCTTCGATATAATTTCTGGTCAACATTCTTACTACTTTCATCTTTTTCAAGATATGTAGTTGTACTCATAGGAGTTGGTTTACCAGATGTATTTTGTAATCCGAAGCGTTTGATAAGATTTTCACAGTATTTTTCTCGATTGATAAAAATACCGTTTGAAAGTTGTTTGATTTGAAGTCCAAGAAAATAAGATAGTTCTCCCATATGAGACATTTCAAATTCTTTGGTCATAATACTTGCAAATTCCTTGCAGAGTTTATCGTTTGTTGAACCAAAGATTATATCGTCTACATATATTTGGATAACCAGAATATCTTTTCGAGAATGTTTAATAAACAAAGTTTGATCGACTTTGCCTATTTCAAAACCTGAATTAATAAGATAGCTACGTAATCGTTCATACCAAGCACGAGGTGCTTGTTTTAAACCATACAGAGCTTTCTTAAGTTTGAACACATGGTCAGGATATTTTTCATGTACGAACAACGGAGGTTGTTCGACATAGACATTCTCTTTGATAAATCCATTGAGAAAAGCACTTTTGACATCCATCTGATAAAGTTTGAAATTATGATAACAAGCAAAAGATAATAGAATTCTAATAGCTTCTAGTCGAGCAACTGGTGCAAAAGTTTCTTCATAATCGATACCTTCTTCTTGATTGTATCCTTGTGCTACTAATCTTGCTTTATTTTTGGTGATATTTCCTTGTTCGTCAGCCTTATTTTTATAGACCCATTTAGTACCAATTACTGACTGATCAGTTGGTCTTGGAACAAGTTCCCAAACGTCATTGCGCTCAAACTGATTTAGTTCTTCCTGCATGGCAATGATCCAGTAATCATCTGTAGCAGCTTCTTTTGGATTCTTGGGTTCGATATTTGAGAGAAAAGCGACATGACCCATTTGATTGAGTTGACTCCTTGTTCTGACATGTGATGTTATTTCACCTATTATATTTTGGGCCGGATGGTCTCTTAATATTCTTGGTGGTGTTTGTAATTCACATATTTGAGGAGCATTCTCAATAATTACTTCTGAGTCAGAATCAGTATTTGAGATGATTGGATTATTAATGACTATTGATTCGTCATCATCTGATATTGTGTGAGGATGCTGATAGATTTCATCAAAAGATACATGAAGTGATTCTTCAATAGTTTTGGTTCGTTTATTAAATATCCGATAGGCCTTACTTCGTTCCGAATAACCGACAAATATTCCTTCATCGGCTTTTGGATCGAATTTTCCAAGCTGGTCTTTCGTATTTAAAATAAAGCACTTAGAACCAAAAACTTTGAAGTATGAGATTTTGGGCTTTCTTTTGTTAAACAATTCATAAGGAGTGTTCTTGGTAAGAGGTCTTATGGACACACGATTTAAAACATAACAGGCGGTTGCGACAGCTTCTGCCCAGAAATGTTTTGGTAAGGTAGTTCCATTCAATAATGTTCTTGCACATTCTTGTAAAGTTCGGTTCTTTCGTTCTACTACTCCGTTCTGTTGTGGAGTTCTGGGAAACGAAAAATTATGATATATACCTTTCTTTGTACAAAAATGTTCAAATTCATTATTTTCAAACTCTCCGCCATGATCACTTCTTATATTTTTAACTTTAATCCCTTTTGATTTTTGAATTCTTTTGACGAAGGATTTGAAATGATTGAAAGTATCACTTTTATTTTTTAAGAAAATTGTCCATGTATAACGAGAGAAATCATCAAAAATTACAAGCACATATTGATTGTGATTTATTGATTGAACTCTAGTAGGTCCAAATAAATCCATGTGCAGTAACTCAAGTGGTTGTAATGTTGATATAACTTTCTTGGATTTAAAAGATGATTTGGTCAATTTTCCTAATTGACATGCATCACAAATGTTGTTAACTTTAAAACTCATTTTGGGTAGTCCTCTAACTAGATTGTTTTTAGCTAACTTGTCAATATTTCTGAAGTTTATATGACAGAAACGTTTGTGCCATAGCCATGGATCATTGTCATTAGCCACAAGACACATATCTGAATTATGGTTAATATTCATATTTAGAATATATATATTTCTGTCTCTATAACCTTCAAAAACTAAATTATGGTCTTTATCTAAAATACTACACTTATTATTTGAAAAGGAAATTATAAAACCCTTGTCACATAACTGACTAATACTAAGTAAATTGTGTTTTAAATTTCTAACTAGCATGACATTAGTAATAAGAGGTAAGTTAGATGTACCGCAATTGCTCACATCGCCTTTGCCGATGATATAACCTTTTGAATTGTCTCCAAAAGTGACTGAGCCACCATCTGAGTATTTAATATTTGTTAATAAGCTTTTGTCTCCCGTCATATGTTTTGAGCAACCACTGTCCAATATCCACTTTCCTCTTTTCTTCAGTGGGACCTGCAAAAAATAGAATTAAGTTCATGGTACCCACTTTTTATAGGGTCCTAAGAGTTAGGTCTTAGGAGTCCAAACCCATTTGGGTCCGGTATCCCCTTTATATATATAATTGTTATTAAAATGTACAGTATTCATGAAATGCTGAATGTATTTGTTCCTAATCAAATTATTATTTGTTTTAGGAACCCATATTTTGATAGTCTTGACATTTCTCTTTTGAAATTTCACAACTGGTTTTGGTTTGAAATATAATAAACTAAGATTTTTCTTAGCTTCAGTTTTTTGTACTTTCTTCTTCCTTTTATTTCTAAGATGTTTCTTAGTTTCATGTTTGTTATATCCCAAACCTTGTTTATCTGAAATAGATTGTGAACTTTCAATGATTTTAGTCAAATTTTCTCGACCTTTGTTAAAGTTAGAAACATTTTGAGTAATGTCATCAAACTTTGTTTGTAAACTAGCTTTTTCTAGGTCTAGAATTTTGACTTTTGCTTTAAGTTCATGATTTTCAGTAGTGAGAGCATTATTTTTCTCTTTTTGAGCTTCTATTTCATGACTCAAAAGAGATATTTGAGAGTCAACATTAGATGATGATTCTTGAATATTTCCAAGTTCTTCTTCTAATATTTTCTTCTCATCTTTTAACATATCTCGTTCAAACTCTGCTCTACTTAAATCTGTTTTGACTACTTTTAATTGACGTTTTATGTCTTTATATTTGACTATCAATTCAGCATTAATATCAAGTAATTCATCAAATGTAGGAATTTGTACCTCATCTTCTGTTGCCATAAAACAAACATTAGCTTGTTCATTCTCCGAATCACTTTCACTTTCTGATGAAGATGACTCTGAATCATCCCATGTTACTGAGAAGGCTCGTTTCTTTGATTTGTCCTTCTTATATTTGAATTTGTCATTTTCTGACTTTTTCTTTTGTTCTGGACAATCCTTCTGCATGTGTCCCTTTTTATGGCAGTTGAAACATTCTATAGCAGATGAAGATGGTTTATTTGATCCAGGTTTCCTTTTATTGTAGCGACTGGCTTTTCGATATTTTAGGAATTTTTTGAAACCTTTAGCAATGAACGCCAAATCTTCATCTTCAGAATCTGATTCATTTTCATCTTTCTCAACATGAAATGCTACATTTTTCTTTTCTTCTTTCTGTTCTTTTCTAGCCTGCAAATTTGCTTCATAGGACATTAAATTTCCTATCAATTCATCTGGCTTCATGACGGAAAGGTCATTAGCTTCTTCAATTGCTAATACTTTTCCTTCCCATTCATTAGTCAGAGAATGTAGGACTGTTGAAACAACATCAAAATCAGAATACTTTTGTCCTAACCCAATAAGTGCATGGTGAATAGTTTGAAACCGTGAATACATGTCATTGATTGTTTCATTTGGTTTCATTTTGAAATTTTGAAATTGACTTTTCAGCATGGCTATTTTGGCTTGTTTAACCTTGTTAGTACCTTCATGAGTGATTTTTAGCGTTTGCCAAATTTGATATGTAGTAGTGCAGATACTAACACGGTTATATTCATTTTGGTCTAATGCACAGAACAACATATTTATTGCTCTTGCATTTACGGCTGCTGCCGTTTTCTCAGCCACAGTCCATTCTGAATAATCAGTTGTTGGATTTACTATTTCTCTTTGAGTAGCATTCCAAGCATCATAGCTACTTGATTGCATAAAGAATGACATTGGTTCATGAACATCGTGCTTGTTTGATCCGCAGAAGACCAGGGGCTCTATTTATAGGCGTGGAAGGCTGAAATCCCGCCTAAAACCTGGAGAGGCTGCTTGGCACGTGAGGGGGGTCGGAAAATTTGGAGAGGAAAGGCAAGCCCAGACGCTGCTAAAATTATACCATAGCATCATTACTGCAATTTTTTTTAGATTTGGTCACTACAACTGTGGTAATCACTTTTCAAGGATAATCAATAAAAAGAAAAAAAATTGGAGTGGACGTAGGCCGGAAATAGCCGAACCACTATAAAACCTGTGTCTCTGTTCTTTACTTTTGGACTGCTGTCTATTATTTGTTGAGATTTGTTGTTTGTGTTTGAATATCACTAATTTATATTCATACACTGGTGCTTTCACGGTATTGGGTGTTTGTGACCAATTTTGGCGCAAACATTTTACCAATTGAAAGTGCGGTGTGTATACAATTATATGTGCTAATACTTGCGTTATTTGCCATATTACAAGAATATATCAAATAACTGTGTTACGGTTATATGATGACCGTGCTTTGATACCAATTGAAAGTGGGGGTGAGTATACTAATGCACGTATTAATATAGTACACACGGATCGTGTAATATGGACTATAATATAAATGCGGAAAATAGATGATAGTAGCAAAGCAAAAAATAAAAATAGAAAAATCACACCAGAGATTTTTATACTGGTTCGGAGCACCGTCCTACGTCCAGTCCCAGATTCCTATCTGGATTTTCACTAATAACTACCTCGCTTCACCCGGAGGAACAGGTTTACAATACCCGAACAGCCGAACGGGATTTCACGCCTCTAACACACTGAGCACTTCAACACTTGCCTCTTACAACACGAGGACTTCAACACAAACAAATACAATTGTTGTTGACAACTTGTGTTCTTCAAAACACGGATTTGTCACTAGTAGTACACCCTTCCTATAATCTTATCCTCAAAGTATATGACTGATGTTTTGTGAAGATTAAAGAAGGTATATTGCTTATTGAATCAAAAGGTATAAAATAGTTTCAATGATTCAATAAGCTATTAATTAAATGAGTGCTTTTAGAATGCAAGAATGTTAGAAAGTAAGATCAGAGAAAGCATATAATAATCATATAAATTCATGTTTGAATCAACGATTTAGATGAGTATATATAAGAAGAAATAGTTGTAACTCTTGGTGAAACAGTTGCCATTAAGAGTTGTGATTATTGGTGAAAGGTAGGAGATGCAACTTTTGGAGAAGAGAAGTGTCTTTTGGAAAACTTGCTTTCTGTTTAAAAACGGTCGACAGGTCAAAAAATGACCGGTAGACAGGATTTTAAATATATAGTCGTTATGTGCATGTGTTACTGTGCAACTTTACCAGAAACGGTCGACCGCCCCATTTTCAACCGGTCGACCGGTCTGTGTAAATTTTCACAGTGAATGTGCAATGATGTTTAAATGAATATATATCGACTATATTTGAAATGCATGATTATTTGAGGATAGATTTTAACAAGTTTATCACTATTACAACATCAAATAATCAACCTATAATCTAGAGTACCATATGTAGGTCTTGATTTGTCGATTGCCGTTATATTGTTGTCAGCAATCAAAATCTTCATAGAAGCTTTGACTCAACAAAGGAGGGAATTTTGAATTAACAGGGGAATAATAAATTTTAAACTAAAGTGATATTTAGTTTAAAGATTAAAGAAATTATTTTTAAATTAAGGATTAAATTTAATTAAAGGATAAGAAGGAATTTTGG
Source organism: Allium cepa (assembly GCA_030765085.1). NCBI lineage: Eukaryota > Viridiplantae > Streptophyta > Magnoliopsida > Asparagales > Amaryllidaceae > Allium > Allium cepa. The sequence continues at coordinate 696,489,652 of CM060937.1, read as the reverse complement.
AAATCTGAAATTGGTATTTTTAAAGGGTTTTAACTCTTAATAAGGAAATAAAATCTTAAAGTTGATGGATTTCGAAATAGATGAAGTAAGTGCAGGAATTTATTTCAAGTGAAGTAAAATTAGAAATCGATTGTAAATTTATTTAAGTGTTTAGAATTAAAATTTAAAGAAAAGTGAGATTTTGGAATTTATAGACTAAGTTTATAAGAATGAAGTGGATTGTGAAAATAAATTCAAGGTGAGAATTTATTTATGGAATGGTAAATATGATTAAAAATAAATGGTGATTTATTTTTAAGGGATGCAAAAGAGAAGTGTTTCCCTGGATAGCCAAGTATGGTTTTCAATAAAAAATTTAAACATAAGCAAAAAGTTTTAAAGAAGTTATAAAAGGCATGTTTGGAAATTTTATTATTTCTAAAATATTTGAATTCTAAAGTAAGTATTTTATTTTAATTTATTATAGTAGTAATTATGTAAAAGTGACCTAGTATTTGTTTAAAAGAGAATCTAGTTTAATATTTTATATAGTAACCTCATTTTCAAATATTCCTATAGTATAAATATATTTTTAATAAAGCATTGAAGTAGTTTTCATATTTAAACGTTAAGGTATATTTTATAATATAGTGGTTTTAAATTATTTTAAAAAAAATCTAAAGTTTTACGCTTGGTGATTTCAGTGGAAATACAAAATATTTGGAATTTATTCTAAGAAAGGAAGGTAGTTTGAAATTGTTTTCAAAAGGGTTTGAATAGCGGAAATTTATCTTGTGAAGATATTTTTGGGATTAGTAAATAATTTGGGAAATTATTTGTTGGTTGATGGTTTTTTGTGAATATTAATTGATAGTTAAATAACCAACTATCAATATTGGCCAAATGCGCTGATCGTTTCGAAGAGATCGGAATCGAGATTTATTTCTCGAAAACCACTTCGCTTCTTTTTTTACGTTTCGTGGGGAACGAGTTTGGATTCGTTGATGGAGCAGTGAAGTGCAAGGGCTAGTCACTACTAATCCTGAAGATATCTCCAAAATGGATGTAGTAGGAATAGTGCCTTCGGTTCCGTTCGAACCCGTGATGGACTTGTATGGATGAATACTTTCAGAACATCGTCCGGTGGACAATGAGCATTCTAAGGGATACGTTCTAAAGGTAATGTTTAGCCTCAAGCCTCATCAACCGGGAATGACTAAAAATCAGGGGTTATGCGGCAAGGCTTCGTGGGTAGCCTCCACTTGAGAGTAAGGTCATCCCTGTCTAGATGTCCCTTTTTATTTCGGCTTAGTGGGCGGTTGCTGATCCCAACCACGGGGTGATCTTATTCGGAACTGTCCAGTAAGGGATGGTTCCGGCCTTGTGTTGTTGGAGAGCGGGCATACCCCTCGGTACGGTGATCTAGGCTACGTACTGTGATAGGTGGTACCCCAGTGCCTAGTCATTAGTTGGAAATCCATTCTCCCCACAGCCTTGTACGAGTTTTGTTTGTATTACCCACTTTGTGGCTAGTAGCTGGAATTTAATAATGTAACAATTTCGGCTATTTGAATAAGTATTTGTATATAGACCCTATTATAATATCAGAGGATTTTATAAGAAATGTTTTAGCTATAGTAAGGTAAAAACCCGACAGGTTTATTTGTGGCGTGGTCTTACGAGATGCTTCAGTTTTCGAAGGGATTTTGAAGCTTTAATAATCCAATTGAGTGTGATTTTCTCACGTTGGTATTCCAGACTGACTCGGGTGTTATTTAACTGTAATGCTTAGGTAAGACCAAGTATTATAGGATATAGGATATAATGCTATGGAGCTCTGGAGACGAGCTGGATGGCGATGCGTACTTCCACAATTGATTATTATTATTCCGCTGTGTGTTCTGTTGTATGTTATTGATGTGTAACTCTGATGGTGTACTCTGACGATGTATGTATAAACAGTTATAGTTTTCTTTTGTGTAAAATCTGTTGATATATATTATATTTTATTCCGCTGCGTTGGTTAGATTATGTTGTTGTTTTCTATTTTCTCCTTCTACCTCTTCTTCTTTAATTAAAATGGTTCGCATTTCTGTTCGTCTTGAGTTGATTGATGTAGAATAGCGTTGACTCAGGGGTATGGATTTGCTGGTCGTTACACTTTCTATTGATTTAACTTACATAAGATCTTTTAGTTCTGATTCGATTGTTTTGTATTTTCAATTCGCTCAGGTCAGTCTGAGCATTTCAGGATTCAAAGACTTTATTTCCGAAGGACGAAGACGAAGATTATATTACTATTATTTGTTATATCATTCCACTACATTCATACTGTTCCGCTGCCTTATTTATTATTCTCTAGTATGTGTAACTCTGATATGTGTTGTACAAGTATAATCATTTTTTTGTAAAACAGTTTCATGAACCGTTATTTGATTATTATATTTTATCGTTCCGCTACAAGATTCTGTTTTGTTTTTTCTTTCTCTGCTTTATCTTATTCGCCCCAATAACAACCCGCCCTTCTGTATGGTTAGAGTTCGACGTGTGTGGTTTATCGTCGATTTAAAGCATACAAAAAGGCTGGATGTTACATCTGGTATTAGAGCTTTGGTTTAGCGAAAAATCTTATCTTTGTGGGGTCCGACTCTTTATTAATAGGGTTGCAATACCATATGATGAGTCGTTGAGTGTATATATATATGAGAGAGCGTATTTGTTAGTGTTATAAAAGGTTTTAATATTGTGTTAATTTGTTCCGTTTTGTATTTATTAATTCTGGTTGGTGCATAGATGCTATGACATCAATAGGGATTTCTAAACACTTAATAGGACAGACCGACACAATATTTGTTTCGAATATAGACTGAATGAAATAATTTTGCCTATTATATTTTTCGTATATGAAGTAATAAATTTTATTAAGGTTATATTTTGTTGTAATGTATTAGTTGTTAGGTAATGAAATTTATAAATATTGATTGGAAATAAGATTTAAAATAAAACAAATGAAAATTGGAAACTTAGAATCTAAGTCTCGGGGTTTATGAAAATTTCTTTTGAATGATTTTGAAATATAATGATAATATTATTAGAAGTGTGTTTTGATATAAATATTTCAATATAATTCGAAATAATTGTTTTAAAGAAATCTTGGTAGGAAATAAGTTTTGTACTCCCTGCTCTATCGCTGGAAAATAATTTCGGTGATGAGTGCATGCATCATCGACGTTCATTTTCGAGTTTCAAAGTGGGATGGCCACTGTACTAGTTTTACTATATATTTGTTTTGATAACCAAGTATATATTTTTAATTTTTTTAAATATAATTGGGTATATTTGTTGTAAGTATATATTTATCTATTATTTTAAAATGATTTGAAATTAAGCACGATATTTATTGCTTAAGTTTCGTTAATTAATAGTTTCAATTATTGTAGTGAAATGGGATGTAACTAATTAATAATTGGAACCTCTAAATGAAATAAGAGATTAAATGCTAGGTTATAAATGAAATAACAATAAAGTTGAAATTTGTAACCTATAAAAACAAAAGATATGATTTTTGAACATTAAATTAATTTAAAAGAAATGAGATAAACTTGTATAAATGTCAATTGCATTTTTAAAAAGCATATATATAACTTACCAAAGGATTTAAAAGTTGAAATGTCTAATAAGAAGATGTAATGGAAATTGTACAAGTAAACTTATGTAATGAAAGTGTTCAATGGATTTGCTTTATAAATAAGAATTTAATGTTATAATTGTTATATACTTAAGTTATGACTGAAATGCTGCTAATTAAATATAATAGAATGGTTATAAATAAATGATAATAAACTTAAGTAAATGTTAATGTCACGACCCAAAATTCAGCATTCAGAAGTCGACGTCAAATACCTCACTTGTATTCGACTGCCGGAGATTCCAACGTCATATTCCAGTTCGGATGGAGCTTATAACAACATTAGATGAATATAAAACAGCGGAAACTAAATGAATGTCATATATCAACATAGACACAACATGATACAATATCCAATACAACATCGATCCTAAATATCAGAGTGGTACAAATATGATACAACAATAATATGACAACAGAAACTTCAACAAGTTTCCAACATACTCCAACTTTGATAAGGTCTTCAAAACTCCAACACTTCAAAAGATTTCCAAATCCAAAGCTTCCAGAAGACTTCAAATCCAAGCCAGCTCCAAAACATGGATAACCTGCTTCTAGGCTGCTCGTGTGGAAAATTATGGGCACCCAAAGTTTAGGAAAGGAATAATAAACTCCAGATCAGTCATGGGACTGGTATGAATTAACAAAAAAAACAGTTTCTTTTAAAGAAACTAGATTTATAAAAGAATTTCGGTATGCTTTTAAAAATGAAACTACCATAAGACCTCCCGCCACACACACAATGCAATCGCAGAATTGGAGGAGATTTCTTCTTACGATAGTAAAATATGCTTGGTACGGGGAAATTTCTTTGATATTATTACTAGTTCATGTATAGAAAGAATTTCAAAAATAGAATATTAATCTTAGCCGGCATAGACATTCCAAACTATGCCTACTATAGCTACCATCTAAACAGTGGTGACCACCATAAGTAAATGGCAGGTTATACAACTAAAACCGTATAGGGCTCGGTTTTTTTTGGATTTCCACCAAATGGTTGGGAAAAGGAACTTCCCATATAAAATGGAATGCCCCAAGAAGGACGTCTCCGGATCCTAACCGGATCACTGCTATACAAGGCCGGGTTACCTCTGTATCTACATAACAACTGACACGAGTATGCCACTTCCAGGTCGTTACCAACCTTTATCCGAAGCGCTTCTCAACCGACAACCACAAAGAAATAAGTTTACAACAACCACAAAGTAAGTATCTGGACTCCATACCATGATAACACTCATAATTCAGAAGAAAATGGACATACCCTCAAGGGAAGCTATCCCCAAATAACCTTGTTGCCACGATTCATGTTTCGACCATAACCGGGTTGTGAGGTTTGACGAAGTCTCGTCCATAAAGCTCCGCTTTTCACAAAGCCATGCTTCGATCAACAAAATTTCAGCAGCACTCAGCATGTCACACTACCAAATTGGGTGTATATCGCTAATAACCTTCAACTACATAACCTCTGAGCTCGTACATCTCAGAGAAGGGTGTTACGCTTAAAGAATAAATTCTCCGCCACTAACAGATATGTATTTGAAAGAATCAAGCTTTATATCTCAATTTGTAATGTCAAACATACAACCATACAATTCTGTTCCGGGTTCGAACAGAACCGAAGGCACTTCCGAAGAAGTCCTTGCAATCCGGGCATCCACAATCCCGATCGGACATCCCATCACTTAGGGAATCTCTATACCATACCTACTCGGTGCAGAGACAATCGATAGGTCATCCTATCGTTCTTGCAAATACCCGGTCTTCACCACCGGTCTTCAAATGCTATCTATAACGTCATATCACATATTCGGAATGGGTTATACGACACAAAGGTCCTCTCCCGACTAATCCAAATAATGAGCGTCAATTTTAAAACATGTGGGTGTCATTCACAAAGATTCACACATTCGATGTGGGTTTCGGATAACCAACCGGAATCCGACTCCCTGTTGCATCGAAATTCAAATGTTGTTTTACGGCCAATGGGTTTTCACAATCATACGACAGTATATTCAATACAAATATCACAGCTCAGCACAAAGCATGATTAAATAGCATCACATCACATAACAGGAATATCAATCCAACACACAATATTCAAGAACGATCAAAACACTTTTAATTCAGACAAATAAATCATGTGGTTTAAATTTATTTATTACATAGTTACTTTCATTTATAATCTTAAATCAATGGTTAATTAAAATTAATTACAGTTGATTAGATCTTAATCATTTTCATTAATTAATCACTTCTTAATTAATTTTCTTAATTAATTTCAAATTTATTTATCTTAATTTTAGATTAATCTAAATCTTAATTATCGATTTATTTAAACTTGAATATTGATTAATTAACTAAGATTATTTCTTAAGAGGTTATATTAACAAATCATTAATCGTTTAAGTAAACCAAAAGATGATCAAATTTCTTTGATTATTGTTTTAAACCGTGTTCAATAAATTTCTTTTATCACATTTTAAAGGTTAAGATTTAGTTTTAAACAACATTTTACTTCAATTTTCCTTTAAATTACATTATTTATTTAATATAAATAACCAAAAAAAATATTATATCAAAACTAAATAAACTAAAATTAATTTCTTCAAACATTTCACTTAAGTCTTACATTAGCTTAAAATTTCAAATCAAATCATTATTTGAACTTATTTTAAAAGTGTCTTAAAATTTGAAAACGTTTAAAGTAAAAATTGTTTATAAATTTGCCTTGAGACCTGCTTCTGGTCACGCACAAGAAAAACTCGTGTTTGCTTTGGGTTTCTTAGGAATTCAACTCGAGTACTATATTTTCAACCCATATTTTCAAACCTGAAATTTTCAAGTATATTACCCGGCACGCCAACATTTTCACTAGAGTGGATACTCAAGCCAACACATGATAATCCCGAAGCCCCCTTCGAGTCGATACCCTTCTTCCCCAAACTCGAATCCAGATGCACGCGATTGACACCGTGCACGTGTCCAGGCGATTCGATGGTCGCTGACCATCCCCAAGTCCTCTGGTACGTCAGCCAACAACACAAAGACCCTCTCTAACCATCAAAACACTCTCGCCTGCCTCGAATCAAAATCGAGCTACTCATTACCAAACCAAAACCAACTCAGTCGCTCAACTTCACCTCGCTCCACCACGACACACCACCAGAACCCACACGCTTCCGGCCCAAAGCACTCCGACCGCTCACAAACCCATCGACCTTGGTGCGATTGCTTGAATCGCGATGTCGACTACGACATTTCCTCGCGACTTCGACCTTCAAAACACATGGTTAAACCCTAATTATGCCTCGTCCCCAAAATTCTTGCAATAGACAATTTTTCTAACATTTTTCCAAACATCATTGAGTTCCAAACTAGCTTCAAGCGAAATTACAACATCCAAAATTTATTTGATTACCAGAAATTGATAAAAACATATTTTTGGTTCAACTACAGACTGTTCATAGTATACTTAACTAAAAATTTCCATTTTATTTTATAAATCCTATTTTCGAATGTAGTTTCAAGTTACAAAATCGAATCAATAATTTTTAACATTCGAAATTTGCATATATTTTAAATATGCTCTGTAAACCAATATTTACGGAGTCCACTTACCACTATCATACTTAAACAAAATGTTAGATCATAACCTATGCTTAAACAAACTTGTTTAGTTTGATACTTTAGGCCTAACAAAGGTTGAATTGATAATACTTTGAATCTTGATAAAATATTTAACTTTATAACCTCAACGGAGAAAACAGTATGTTACAGAATAAACACAGAAACTATATTCAAACCAAAGCATATAAAAACTATATTATCACTGAATTTTGTAATGTTTTTGAATTAACTTAAAGCTTTAAAGTGTATGTTTACTCACCCAAATATAGTTGAAACAATGAGCACGCTTTTGTTTTGCTCAGCCGGCGATTTTTTTTTTCTTTCGTTTTGATCTTGAGTGATATTTGAATTCTTGTAAGACAATGATGCTTTTTTTTCTTCTTCTTCAGGTTTGCAAAGTTATGGTTTGAACGAACTGAAGTATGACACCCCACCTCTATACCCACGCTAGCCAAGGACACTACGGTGTAATGCCGTCAACTAGCACGGAGAATAAGGCTATTAAGAAGCGACCATCTTTATAATTGCTTTGTGCGAGTACCGATATGCCAGATAAGATGTAACTTGCATTTCTTTTCAAGAGGACATCCGACATACCGACATAAACTCAAAGCTACTACACAGTGGCTATTATGTCTTCGGAAACAAATATAGAAATAAACATAACACAAATCAGTCACATATAATTCATATCACAAAGGCGGAAATAGATATGAATATATATAACACATAAAAGTGTTCATCAGAGTAGTAGTCAAGCAGATCCACAATAATACAAAAGAATAGCAACACGTGCTATACAAAAGAATACAACTATGAGTCCATATCTCAAGTGTATACAACAAAATAACTACTAATCTAAGTAGTTAGCCAAAAGTCAGAGAAATCAATCCCAAGTGAGAAGTCAAGCTGAAGCGCCTGTAACATCTCGGCCTGACCCGAGTATTATTTAATTAGAAAATAATAAATGGATCAGTCAAACTATAAATATCAGATGAAACGATATAGAATAAGAGATATGACTAAACACATAATAATCACAATGCCAAGCTGCAATATATATAAGTAATTGAAAATCAACAAGAGATTAACCAATATCACCAAATCTACACAAGAATCAAAGAAATGTCATACTCCTTATTTCGTTCACCAAATCATAAATATTGACGATTATATCAATGTCAATCACAAAAGTCAATGACACAAAAATTCACCAATGCACAAATATTGATAAAACTTATCAATGGAAATCACGAAAATTGGTGAAACACAAATTCTAGAAATCATCTCAAGAAATCCAGAAATCACAAAAGGGGAGGGAGGCCTATCACAAACGGGAGCATAAAGCTCACCAACACGTGTATCACAAACGGAACGCTAATTCCATGGTTGCTAACCATCACAAATTGAGCCGAAGCTCCACAAACGGCCCGAAGACCATGGGTTGCTACCCCACCAATTTGAGTCGAAACTCCACAAAACGGGGTTTAGTCTCCCTCGCAGACAAAGAGACATCGCACATTGCTAGTCTAAATCACAAAGATGATCGTCATGATCAACGAGAAGTGTCAATTACACTAAGCTAGTAAATATATGAGTTTAGCTCCATGTCCCATAACCACTTGCTTAACTTTAATATTTACGAATAAACTGTAGATCTCCACTATAAAATTGTCACAAGAGATTCAATCGAACAAGCTCAAGAATTAACCGACGAAGTAAACGCAAGCGTTTCATACCACTCATTTTACTAAGTCGTTTAATTAGATTTCTCATACGAGTGAGGTAAAGGTTTGTATATACTAATAGATTGGAAAACGATTTAAGAAACGAGCTTTGTACTAAAATAGTGTTGAAATCATTTGAAGAAAGAGTTTTGATATTTACTACTAGTATAGAAACCTTTATATTTTTAAAGTGACAAATCAAGAACAAGATTGTAGGAACAATCAATCACTAAAATTCACATACGAAGATGTGAATAAAAATCCAACGAAACCGATAAAGAATCCATCGAAATGGATATTCAAAAATCCCTAAAAAGGAGTCATCAAAGTCATAATAAATGATAACAACAAATAGGAAACAACACGAATCGATTAAAGTTGGAAATTCAAGCAACTAGGCGAAATAGGCAAAATTGCATCATGTCGGTCGGCCGGCTACAGAGCTCGGTCGACCGGACCCTGTTCTAAAAAAATCTCGGGAAGCAGGTCGGTCGGCTGAGCCCGGTAGCCAGTCGACCGGACTAGGGCTTGGAGTTTTAATTTCCTCTTCCACTCTCCATTAATATAAAAGCTTAAGTATTAGGAAATGAGGAATGAAGTAATGAAGAGGAGAAGGGGTTGGGACTGAATACATAAGTGGCTCAGCCCAAACCAAAGCCTTAAGTAAACAGTAGCAAAATTCAACTTTCTCCAAACATATCGAAGCTTATACTCAAAAAGTTCGCAAACGGCATTTTAAAATCAATGGGAGTGGTCCCGAGTCCTATATTCGACCGTATGCAGAAATAAAGTAGTGAGTTTGTACAGGGTGAGGTATAGACAAGTACTCTTTGCTTAGCATTTTATATTTCTCTTTTTTTTTCTTTGTTGACTAAACCCATGTTTTGCTTCAGCAGATCTGATCTTGATCTTGATCGTGCTGAAAAGTAAATAGCATTTATTGCTCATGCCCCCATACTTGATTACATAAATATATGCTGTTGATTTTTTCCTGGTTTATATAGTTCCACTTGCAAACTTATGTTTTCTTGTTTATAAAAATTTCATACAAGTTTATATGTATTTCTAGGTCAATTTTATAACTATATGATTTTGTTACAACATACTTTCCAAATTTCATTTCTATTCAAAGTTTAAACTAACAACATTTTCATTTGTACATGTTTTATTTTATTGATTAATACAAATTTTTGTTATATATTTCATTTATTTATCATTTATTTCAAAATTTAAACTATCAGATATTCATTTTATATTCATATATTTTTTCTTTTCTTATACTTAATATTAATATATTTCATTTTGTCTTTGAAACTACTCAAATTTATTCAAAAAATTAAATAGGTTACAAAATTAAATTTAAAAGTTTTGGGATGTTATAGTTAAAGTTATTTATAATGAAAATAAGTAGAAAGATGAATCATTGCATGAATGAAAAAAAATTTATAAGAATAAACTTAAATAATGTTAGAATATGTTCTTTGTTTGATTTATGGTTACTTGGGCAAGGATACTTTAAAAAAAATTGGATGTATGAATAATCTATCTAGTTTCATTTAAGACTATTGAGTAAATGGGGCACTTGGTAGTTTTTTTCATTCTGTACAATTTAAAGTTTTTGATCCCAAACAATGATTTGTGTGTTTGATATGAATGGATAATTGATTGTGTTAATTTTATGTGATGGTTGTATGCTTTGTTGCAAGTGATAGTTGTTTATATTGATTTGTTTGCTATTGATTGAAACAACTTTAGATATTTCATTTTATATAATTATTAACTCTTTTTGGATTTTATAAGTGAAATGCAGGTTATGGAAGCAATTGCTACTGCTTTTGGATACATAATTAAGCGTTTGTTTGCCCTACAAATAGGTACGTTCTCGGATTATGGTTTTATAGCGTTATCATATTATTTTTCCCGTTGTTGGGATATATTATTTTGAGATATTGTGATATATATTGTTATATTTGATATTATATTTTCTTCCGAGCCTCCCCGTATAAAGGAGACTCTGCCAAAAAATTTTGTAAATTTTAGACTAAGAAATTTTTTGGAAAATGTTCTCCAAACCTTATTAATTTAAGTATAAAAGGATTTAATGGTTATAAATTGGTATATTTTATTTAAATTAATTAATTTTGTAAATTTATTTGTTTATAAAGTTAATATTTTTGAATAATATGTATTGCTTACTCAATTCCTTCTTTTACCTCCTTTTTCCTTTTCGAGGACGAAAATTTTTGAGTGGGGGAGAGTGCAACGACCCTTAAATTTCCGATAATAATATTTGTTATTTTAACGAGATTTTGTAATTTAATATGGAAAGAAAAAAATTTATAATTTAATATTAAAATGAACGCTAAAATGAAATGTAGCAATGGTAATTAAAATTAACTATTGACAATTGGAGTGAAATCCCAATAATGAAATAGTGCAAATTTGTTGCACTTAGTTGTAAAATTGAAAATAAGTAAATGAAAGTAAGTATTGATTAACTAATGAAATGATATATTGATTAATAGTAACTGAATGTAAATTAAGGTAATAATGTTAATGCAAGTTAATAAATAACTAATTTAAATCAGACCCTAATTAATTGAAACAATTGTATGGTTATAATTGATTGTAAATAGTAAATTTATAAATAATTCAAAGTTACATTAATTGATGAAATAATATGCAATAAACTGTATTTTGATAAAATTAATGTTAGATAAGTAATTATAATATTTGTTGTTGATAATGAAGTATGATTAAGAGTTAGTGGCAACAACTATTATAAGTTACCGATGTATTTTTAATCCATTAAATTGAATAGAATCAATTGCAATAAATCTAAATTAAATATTACGTTAATGTTGATTAAGGTAATATTTGAAAATACTGTTAATGTTATTCACAATAGGACAGTTGGTTGATTAAAGGAATGGAAATAAAGATTTATCAATTTATTGGGATTTGAACTATAATAATTGGATTAATTGCAATTAAATGAAATTTAATATCTAAATATTATGTTAATTGAAATTTAGATAGAATTTAAGAATATTAATGTAAAAGATCATGAATCCAATGTTAATTTCATCCAGCGGACAGCAATGAATTCAATAATAAATAGAAAAGTGAATTAAATGGAATTATTGGAAATTAAATTTATAATTTTTGAATTTAATGAAATTGAGATTAATACTGAAATTGATAAATTTATCAACTCTAAATTGACATATAAATTTATTTAAATTTTTGTAAATGATTAAGAAATTTAAAAATGATAAAACTTGTCAACTATAGGATAGAAATTAAAATTTTGATTTATTAATTATTAATTTATTTAATTAATGTAAAAATAGCCATTTTGGCCACTGACTCGAATTTCGAAAAAACCAGTTTCATCGGTCATAACAGTGAATTATTGTAGGATTTCAAATTTCGAAGCGATCGGACTTGTCGTTTGATCGTACGGGCTGAAACGCCTAGAAATCAATCAATTGAAATCAATTTGAAATAACTTGATTTTAGCATAACTTCTTCATAAGATGAAATTTCAACTTGAAACTTGTTCCATTGCATTTAAAATATTTAAAAACATATATTTTGATATATGGGTGGACCGATTTCTGTTCCGAAATTGAAACGGGCTTTTCGGGTCAATTATCGTTAAAAACTCAAACCAATTGGGCCCATTTCTTTCTATTTTGTTCTACCAATATGTATATATATACATATATATATATATATATATATATATATATATACCGTTATAAACCCTAGCAGCCTTTCTATTTCTCATTTCTTTACATACAGAAATTTCTGCTGCTCCTCTTCTTCAACGGCTGAAAACCCAAATCTTCCCAATCCAATTTCAATTCCCCAAAAAAAATTTTGCGGATCTGCAGCAACTTCGGGTCGCTCTTCGAGTTTCAGAGGAAAAAACAACGCATCAACTTCGGTTCAGGAAGAAAATGACTCAGGTCGCTCAGGGTCATTTTGGCAAAAAATCAGAGCAAGCACCGGGGATTTAAGGCGGTGGACCGAAGTGAATCCAAAGTCGACCTAGGACCAGAATTTACCAATCTTCTAATTTTCATAACTTTTTCATACGTGCTCGGATTCATGTACGGTTTGTTTTTCTTGGATCTATTAGAATTCCGGACATTATGTCGTAGGTTGGGATAGATTCTGTGATTGTTCTATTTTTGGGTTTGAATTGATTTAAATTCAATTTAAATTAAAAAGGTGAGTGTTTTAACCCACTCACAACTTCTAAAATTTCTTATGTTTGTTAAGTTGACATATGATGTGATTAGAAATTTATTTATGACTGTTTGGCATATTTTGAATCATCATCTGAGTTTATTTGAAATTATTTGGATAAAATAGTATTTAATTTATTATTGAATATAAACTGCCAGTAAATACCTGTTATTCATTATTTGTTCTATATTGATCTTATTGATTGAATTGGATGATGATTGTGATAAATGATTGGGGATTGATATTGGGTGAATGGATGTTGTATTTTATACCATTATAAACTACAAATAGCTATGGATTTTTATTTCATTCGGGATTGCGGTTTGAAATTATAAATAACGGTATTTATATTTTAAATTGCGGATTGATATGATAAAGGTCCGTATCGCTTGACCATATGATAACAAATTATATACAGCCATCGTCGGTCTATATATATAAATATTTTGGAAATGATTTCAATGGTTTTGGAAAGAAATACATGGTTTAAAAATATTATTTTTGATATTACATAAATATTATTTTAATTATTGAATTTAAGCTATGAATAAATTTATCTAATAAAAACAAGTTTAATAAAAGAGTTTGATTTTATTGAAATATAATATGGGTAAGTATTTAAATTATATTTTAATATAGAGTGTATAATGATTTAAGTAAATTAAGGTTGGCAGATAAATGTGAAATTTATTTGAAATTGAATTCAGTTAAGAATTAAACTCAAAAAAGTTTGATATGAAATGTATTAAATTTGAGATTTTGGTTATGAATTATAACTTGATCTTATTTAAAGCGAATTAAATGAATGTTTCAAGTATAAATAAAATGAAGGAAACATTTAGTTATTTGAAATCAGGGTTTTATTTAAATGATAATGGATTTATTAAGTAAATATTTTGAAATTAAATAATAGAAAATTGAATTTGATATATATAAAATTATCAAAATAAGTTTTGAAATTGTTGAATACTTAAGGTATGAAATATATTGGATTTGAAACGGGTTATTCTCTGGATCTAGTCTGTCTTGAGATCGATAAATTTGCAATAGTTTATTTGGAAACTGAACTGAATTGAAATTATGATTTGGGATTTGGTTAAATATAGAATTTAGAAATTCGAGTTGTTTAGGAATTGATTTGTGAAATTGAAGAAGCTATTTTACTATATAAAAACCATTTAAGTGGTGGAAGTTATGTTTCAAAGTTACGAGTTTTCAGGTATTATAATTTGAAAGTGTTATATTTCAAGTGTTTTGATTTTGAAATGTTATAACTTTGAAAGTGCTATGATTTTGGAAAAAGGATATATTTGAAGTAAAAAAGAAATTGTATTGATTTGGGTAATAAAAATGATATCAATATTGGTTTCGGTTTTGAAATGGAAATGATATCATATTTGTATGATTCTGGAACGGGTATTATATTCTGGTTTTAAAGTATAAACTATTTTGAAAATGCCCGCGGTGTTATAATAACGTTTGTTTTTTAAAGAGACCAGGACCGGAAGTTGTCATACTCTCTGCCAACTCCGGAAACCACTTTAGCAACCATGTATGTGGGGGAGATTCCAGAATGAAGTAGGATGGTGGAGGAATCCTTTAAGGTATGAACGTGGACCCGACTCCCGTGAGTTGGCTTAAGGTGGAGAAAACAAGAGCAATCTCGGGACAGTGAGACAGCCCCTCTTATCGGAGACACTCCTTCGATATTATATTCTGACTTTGAGATTGATTTGGTGGCCACTTTTGACTTTTGATTTTGAGGGTGTGGCTCGAGGTGGGAGGTAGCCGCGCGCTATGCGTCACCACCAGCCCGTGTGTGTAATTGGTATATCTACCCTGATATTCTCTTGTGTGTGTGTCACCTACCCTATCGCGCCTTGTACGAGTTTGGTTTTCTCCCGTAGCCTGTGAAGTATTTAGGATCGTCTCCCGATCTGAGATGCGCTGGTACTGGCTACTGGGACTATTATTGTGTTAAGGGGGAGATTGGGTAACTCCTTAACGCTTTTTAAAAGTAAGTTTATTTTGCTACAGATATTATTATAATAGCGAAATATTACTACATAGTAAATAGTTTAATGGATCCTTAGGAGATGTGAATCCCGGGCATCTCTTAAGTTACTGCACTCACGTTAAACACTGGACGGGAGATGTCAAATCTCGTAAACATCTCTGACGCCTTCCCACTTATATTTATTTCTTTTGATTTAACTTACATAAAATCTTTTAGTTCTGACTCGAGTGTTTTGTCTTTTCAATTCGCTCAGGTCAATCTGAGCATTTCAGGATTCGAAGACTTTATTTATGGAGGACAAAGATGAAGATTGCATTACTATTATTTATTATATATCATTCCACTACATTCATACCGTTTCACTGCATTATTTATTATTCTATGATATGTGTAACTCTGATATGTGTTGTACAAGTATAATCAAATTTTGGTAAAACAGCTTCATGAACCTTTATTTGACTATTATATTTTATAGCTCCGCTGCAATATTATGTTTTGTTTTTTCTTTCTCTGCTTTTTCTTATTCACCCCAATAACAATCCGTCCTTCTGTATGGTTTGAGTCCGACGTGTGTGGTTTATCATCTATTTAAAGCGCACAAAAAGGCTGGATGTTACAGTAATGATATGTTATGTTATTTATTTGTTTCAATCACACTACAAGTTCCCTTTATATGTTAGTTTGAAAAATCACTATGGCCTGAAATGAAACATGCCTGAACGGCTTTTTTGATTAGGAAAAATCACTATGGGTTGAAATGATACATACCCGAACGGATATTTAGATTAGGAAATTTACTTGGGATAAGGGTTGAAATGATTTATACCCGTAAATTTAATTGTTTTGGGTTGAAATAATGTGTAACCTAATCACTTAATCGTAGGGTAGAAAGTTATATACGGACAACATTGGTCGATTTTAAAGTATTTTTCTAAATTATAAAATATGTTTGATTTAATAGTTTGATTTAAAAATATTTAACTGAAGGATTAATTTAAATTATATTTTTATAACGTAAAATTTAAATTTAAATTATATGCCTTAAAGTTAATTTATAAGTTAAGGTTTCAAAGTAAAATTTCGTGATTTTGACTTATAATTTTATTTAATTTTAAAATATATAATTTAATATACTTTTAAGGGATTTATTTAAAAATTTAATTTTAATATAAAAAATATAGACTTTTATAACAACTATAAAAAAATTAAGAAAGAGAAATTTGGATTAAATTGTACATATAATCCAGTTTAAAAAATTAAACTCATATAAGATTATTAAATCTATTTGTTTATGAGAGTTCAAAAAAATAAGATTTTGAAATGCAATAATTTGATTTGATAAAAAATTGTAAGTTAAGGGTTTTCGATCTAAAATATAACTGAAGTTAAATATTTTCAAATTTGATTTAAATTATGAAAATGTTTGATAAAATGACCATGGTGTGAAATAAGCGTTTGGTTGTTAAAGAGACCAAAGTCGGGTATTGATATTCGCTCGGTAAATACTAAAACCACTTTAACAACTATACATGTGGTGGAGAATTCAGAATGAAGTAGGATGGTTTGGCGAACGCTACCGTAATGAAGTAAAAGAACGATGATGGATAGCCTTAACTTTCGGGTCATAAATAAAATGAGTAAAAAAAGAGCAACAACGGGCCAAGTGAGGTCGCTTCCATATGGAACATTCTTCTTCAAAACCATGTCTATTACTTTGTGATTTGATTGGTGCGCGCCTTTTGTTTATAGGAGCGTGTCTCGAGGTGGGCGGTAGTTGCTGCTATACGTTACCACCAGTCCAGGAGTGCAAAATGGTAAAATCCTACCTTGTGCATTGTCTCACATGCCTTGTCGTATTTATCCTAATCAAGCCCACTACGGCTTTGGTTTATGTCATACCTATGGAGAGCTCTCATAATTTCCCACCAATTTACTATGGAGTTTACGGTACTGTATAGAGTACGATGCATATATAAAGTTTGTTAAGGGGGATATGGGTAATGCCTTAACACTATTTTAATACTTTACATTATGATAGACATTATATATGCAGCATATTGTATTATATATGTAGATAGTTTGACGCATCCTTAAAGGATGGAAATCCCGAACATCCTTCGAGTTATTGATGCATTTTACTTGTACAGTTCACTTAAGTTGATTTACTTACATAAGAATGTTAATCCTGACTCGAGTGTTTCGTTTTTGCTTCATGCTCAGGTCAGCCAAAGTATCACAGCATTCGAGATTCATCTTTTCTGGCTAGAGACTGGTTGGAGATCTATATATCTATCTATTTAGCAATTCCGATCATTTCAGTTATTTCTGTTAAGATATTTTTTATTTGCTTATGTATTAGCGAACCTCTATGTATTTGGATTTCTATTGTATTTGCTTTGGAATCCTATGTTTATATAGTAGCGTCATGAACTACTTTGTTTATTGTAACAACCCCATTTTAAAAGCTGTAATATTAAATTAATTTAATCAATATAGAATTGTTTAATTCGATTTTGATAATTATTAATTTTTGAAATAAAATTATTGTTCAATTAACGTCTATTTAATAAAGGATTTTATTATTAGTAAAAGTTAATTATTTAATACAATTCATTTTTTGATAATATAATAAAATTCAAATAAAATAGTTAATAAATATGAATCAGTTTAAGAGCATGAACGATTTGTTATAATTGAAACAGTTGAAAAGAAGTTTTATTCTATATTCAGTAACATCGATAAAGTTACGGAGATGAATAAATTTATTTATATCAATCCAATGGAAAATTAAATTTAAGTTAAACAAGTAATGAATTGAAGTGAGTTGTCCAGATATTGAAATATAACTTGTTTAATAAAGTATAACCCAATTTAAATTAGATAGAAGGATATTTATAAATATATATAGCAAGAATAAGTAATTAAACTTTAAATGCAAAGGAGAATAATTGAAGCTAAAATTTGATTTAAACCCATTCAATAAAGAGAGCCCAAGCCCAAAATGTAAAGCAAGCACTTAAATTAAACTCCTCTCTCTCTCTCTCATGTGACTAGCCCACACCCACTTCGACCAAACTCAAATGCAATTCTCTTTGCCCTAGTCCAAAAAAGAAAATCGATCTTCTAGAGGCGATTCAAAAAATATACATATAATAAAATGTAGAGGAAACATGAGAAATTGGTGATCAACGAAGAAGGCGCCCAACTAGGCAGGTCGAGACGTGATGCTCTGGTAGGCCTGTGTGTTTTGGGCTTGGCAACAACATAAAGGGCACAAGCATGTCTGCATGAATGATAGTGAAGTCGCGATGGCTGGTGCAACTGCTGTCTCCATTGGTGATGATAGGAGAAAGCATGTAGGGGAAATCGATGTGGCGGTGAGCGCGGTGGCTATTAGAGGTGGTCATGTCAGTCAAGAACAAGTGGTCATCGAATAGAGGAGCACGAACTTCATCTCCAACAGCAATTTGGATTCACGATCTTGGCTAAGGCATGAGGTCGGGAGGTGGAGGACTGCGGCTGCGAATTCGATAGCGACTTTGATACTTGGAACAAATAGGAATGGTGAGTTATTTTTAACTTATGAATTCTATCTCTAAATATTAGAATTTCTTTTGCATGTTCTTGGTTTATTGTGTTATGATCTTTATTGTTAATGGTTGAATTGGATAAGAGATGCTTGTATGAATTGATTGAATTATGCATTTAAAATATGGAATTTGAATGGATAGTTGAAATTGAATCAAATAGTTAAAATAAGATTATATGTTAAGATTTACATTGCCATTGTAAGTTTGGATTGATGCTTGATTATGGAATAACATGTATATTGAAATCCATCAAAATACATTTAATTTAGGGGTTAAATTATGCAATGAATGTCCATTGTTGTACAAATCGGAGTTTTCCAGAAAGCAACTCGGAGTTATAGACAATTCTGTATCATGGAATTATATTTTATAGGGTGATGTTAGCTCTAGATGTTGACTTTTCATTGGATTTATTGTTTAAATGCTTTTAATGAATTCCAAAAATGATATTTTATCCGTTTCGATCCTTATTGGAGATTAGTTTATAAAATATATATAGTCAAATCACATTATCTTCGTAAATTACAGCTTATCACCGAAATTCCAAATTAAAACTTTTAAAGATAAGTAATATTTATTTACAAAATCTTTTTAAAAAATTTATTTCTCAGTATAAAATTTGGAAATGCTTCAGAGGCAAATAATGAGATATGGTATTTTTTTTTTTAGAAAAATAGTTATGAAAATATTAAACTCAACTTCAAATAAATTTTAGCTATGAAAGCTGTTTAAATGATTTTAGAAAGAGTTTGAAAGCCTTTGGAAAATTATATTTTTATTTATATGTATTTATATATTTAAATAGATTTTCCAAAATAAATTAAGTTATCAATTATGAAAAGTAAACCTTCCTTTTAAAATAAATTTAACTAAGATTTTTTAAGTTTACAAATAGTTATGGTTTTAAAGTGTTTATGAAGTAATATTATATATTTACATAGGTTTGAAATAAAGTGAATTATCAATTTTTAAATATTGTTTTAGTTCAAGGACTTAATAAAGGAATTTTATTTTTACAACTTCTAACTTCGTAATTCGTTTATTTTATATATATGAGTTATTTTATTTTAAAAGGTGAGAAGTTTAAAAGTGAATTATATATTAAATATTTTACAAACCATTTTTTATATGATAAAATTATTTTAATTAATTTCAACCTATATATATTAGGGTTGGCTTTTATTATATTTTGCTTTTGGCTATTTTATGCTAATTTGAATTGGATTTTTAATGAATTTCGTGACTTTCTATGAAACAAAGAATTTTAATAAACGATTGAATTTTCGGGTGGTATGGAATACTTTGTACAGTTCTTTCGATTATTGTTATAATTTGTTAAATAGAGTTTGAGTGGAAATTGCTAGCTTTTAGTAAAGATTTGAATTTACTTTCTGGTAAGGGACAGTTATCCAAATTTTTGTAATTACTAGATTGAAAGTAACTAAAACTTAGAGTGTATTATGTTGGAGTGTTCGAATTTCAGACCGATAGATCACTGAGAGGATGTAACACATTTTTTATCGACCTGAGAATCAATACATTTTAAGATTCGGGTAGGCGGATCTCTTTCGAAAGATCTGGTATGGTGTAAATAAGGTTGTCTCTTCCAAAAGGCAGATCTTTACATGCATCATAGTCTACAGATTCTACAACCTATTAGTTTATTTTGTTTTATACGGTTAGACTATGTTTACGTCTTTTGGAAGGTAAATTTGCATAGGACGGATTAGGCACACGACTGCTCTTTTCTTTGAGTGGTGTCCCTAATCTGCAGTCTCTTTTGGAAGCCTTACTTCCTATGTAATGGGTCTGTTTCGAAAGATTTCATGTCACTATATTAAACAAATAGATAACTGCCATATTATTTCATTATTGATGATTACTTCTTCAGAGATTTCTAGTATGGATATTCTATATCCTTTATGGCTCTAAGAAATTTTGAATTGTTTATCACCATATTTTGAGATGATAGTCTATTGAGACTTGATATGCATTTAATGAATTGGTGACTTGTTAGATATGCCTTATTTGAATATTATTATGGGCATATTTTATTATTGACTTTTTTGTTATTATTAAGTTAGAATTTTGAGATCTGTATTTATTGGTTTGACATGCCTTTTGTGGATTTTTCAGTTTTAGGCATATTTTAAGTTGACTTGTATTAGAGTTAAGTCGTTTATGGATCATAAAGTTATTATATTGGTATCTCACCCTTTTATTTAGATATAGTCTGACTCGTTTATTATTTAAATACTCGGGTCAAGCCGAGACTTTATAGGTACAAGGACCCATTGACCTTTCGATTTTGGGCTAGCATTGAAGTTGAGTATTTTGAAAGTTTTAGTTTACTTCATAATTTTATATATTGATAGTTAGGAGTTATGTCATTTATATTATATAGTAATGATATTGTACATGATACACAATTTTCGATTTCATGTATATATGTATGTGAGTCTTGTACTCGTATTTTGTACACACGCATTCTATTATGTATATGATGATGTATATTATTCCATTGTGATCTATAACTCTGATTTTGATTTATCTATATTATATACAGTTATGAATACTTTTAATCGGTGTGTTTATTACTTTGTATTAATACTATACACGTCTAAACTTCAGTTCAGATCCTTAAAAAGGAAAATAAGACGTGTTAGTGTTAGTATAAAGATACATTCACATTTGATTGCCTTTAACTAGCCAAATTCTCCGGATTAGCAAAATACGTTACATGTAATGTTCTTTGCTAAACTGGGCATAGCGGTTGGGTCATCATAACTTGGTATCAGAGCAGGATTTAAAACATTATAGAATATAAATCTCACAGTGTCGAGATCTAGACCTAGATGACCTAGAGTCGCGTCCCTTGGATATTTAGTTGTTAGTAAATTAATTAACTATATACAAATAGGAATCTAAATTATTATTGGTAATAATCATTAGGATGTATATGAAAAATCTTTTGATAATACTATATAACTTATTGTTTTGAAAATATCGGAACTCACTTCTATAAAGGGTGAGATTTAAATGATATTATAAGTTAGTAGATAACTTTAAAGTATATTGTTGTGTCCTGATTTGTTTAGTGATCAGAGTGCGCAATGGAAGCTGGAAAATAGCTTTCCGCTGAAAGCGATTGTTTGTTTGTTTGATTGAAATGTATGTTTTTTGCATCGGTGGATGTTTGATTGTTTTAAAACTTCTAAAAAATTGTTGAATTAGTATTGAGTAGGAATTTTCATCGGCAAATTTATAACCTGCTCGATATTAATTTTAAACATTATCGTATTTTTATTTGCATGGTTACCACAAAGATAATTGAAAACTTTGTTTGATATAAATTGAAACTGTAATTTTAAATACAACCAAATAAATACCATGATGCACAATGGAATAAAAATTTGTTAAGAATTATTTATTGAAATTTTGAAATGGATAGAAAGAAAAAGCAAATATTAAATTTGGTATTTGAAAATATACTTAATGAATGAAATAAGATATAATAAAAATTCATCGATTGATGGATGCTTGGTTGTTTTAGAGTCGGAAATGATTGTGTAAAAATTAGTATTGAGTAGGAACTTCTATTGAGAATTAAAACCTGCTCAATAATGACAGTAAGAACTTGTGGTATCTTTAGTAGTGTAGTTACTGCAAGAAATATTGGAAAATTTAATTTACATAAAGTGAAATTTTAATTCATATGTGTGATTAATTAAATGTTAAGATGAATTTAAAATTTTGATGTTTGCCTCAAGTATATACTGATAAATTTGTTCACTATGGAATTGTTGTTAGTAAATTAATATTTCTATGAGAAAAATACGATTAATTGAAAGAATTTTAATAAGAGCAAGCATCCATTTGAATTAAAATCTTTTAATATCAGATATACGTTTATATGGAACTTGATTATGTAAATATATAAAATGTATATCATATAGAAAATAATTTTGTGTTAAATCGTCTGTGGAGTGCTTTAAGGATTCTGGTCGATGTGCCTAATCAACACTAGGGATAGGAATTTCCTAAACACCGGTATAAGACATAAGGACACTATGTTTTGATTAATAAAATATTTTCAAAAATGGCATTTAGTAAGTGTATAATATTTTTTAAAATAATATAGAATTTTGAATTAAATTAATAATATATAGGATAAAGAGGATAGTTTGGTAATGCTGTTCTGATGGTAAAACAGTATGTTCTATAAGTCTATAATTATAATTAAAAAAAGAAAAAAAGGTTATGGAAATGTAAAAGTTTGATGTAGTTTCGAATATATTTGATTCCAAATGTATGGAAGCTTAAGTGTATAAGTTATGTATATGCTTTGATTTCTAATATAAATACATATTTAAATTGAAAATGGTTTTGGACAAATCTAGTTTTATACATAATTTTGAATATGTATGGTATATTTTTACATATTTAAATATATCAAGCTTTTGAATGTTTGATAAGCACCAAGTATAACAGTTTTGAATTTTGGGTTTTTGAAAGTTTGAAACCTTTTATATATACAAGATTTTAAATAATGACTTTAGATGCTTACCTGATTTTCGATTTATCGAGTTCAATACAAGTTTTCCAAGAGGCATTAAATTTTGTGGACGACATCTAGAAATAAGTGAATTCGAAGATGTTAATGATTTTACCTGACAATGACTTTATCATATAAGTTATCCTACATATAACATTTTCTGGAAAAGAATATGTACATTGTTAAGATTAAAAGATAACGGTGTATTTCTGAGTTTCGAAAGCATTGAATTTCATATGAGATTTGGTTTAACTACTTCAAATATTCAAGTATTAATGTGCACTAAGTTCTAGAGTATGCATAAAATTTTATATCAGGGATAATTTCATGTATATGGATATTATTGACCAATCTTATATGTACATATAATCGAATTTTGCGTATGAACAAGTCTCGAATGTATAGGCTCTTCACACTGACCAGATCTATGAAAATGTAAGCCTTGAATGTATAAAATGAGTTATAAAGATATATTAATTTCGAATGATACAATTTCATGCATTGGATTCGAAATTTTTGTAGTTATATAAACTTTGAAATTGTGCAGTTTCATATATTTGAGTTTCTTAGGTGTATATAGCTTTGAATATATATGTTTTAACAATAAGAAGTTTCGAATATGGCTTTGCTGATGAAAGTTTTACATGTTTATATATGAATCGGTTACGAAATGTATATATGGTTCTATATATATATTTAGTCCCAAAAATATGTACAGCATCTAATATATACGTAAGTTGAATATATCATGCACAACAACTCTGATTAAATATGGGCGTTAAATATATAAGTTTGGCACGTATATATATGTTTTCGAATATATATAGTTTCAAACTTCTGAAAATAAAAGCTTTTGATATTTAACTTTCGTGTACCTGGGGTTCTAAAAGTGCATCTATTATAAGCCTTCTGATCTCCTCAAGTTTCATGATTATGCAGTTTTAAATATATTGGTTTCATGAATACAAGTTTCGAGCATGTTTTGAGTATTATGGATATAAAAGTTTTCGTACATTACAATTTCATGTAAATTGATGTCTGTACATGATAGTTTTATGTAAATTGACATCGAATGTTAGTCTCAAAAAAAAGTATAAGGCCTTTAAGAAAAAAAGCCTTTGTATTTGAACCACACTACCTTCATATTGTTGTACTAAATTTTGATCAATCAGGGCTATAAATAAATTGCAAGTGCATAGAATTATTTTTCTCTAGTATTAGTTTTGGTAACCAAAATAATTAAATATAACAATGTTTGGTAAGCTCAAGCAGCTTATAAGTAAGCTATACACAACAAAATTCTCTTTAATGTGTAAGGCAATCTAGTGTAGACTTTCATCCCTAAACTAAATTACATTGAAGATGAGCTCAAAAGGTTGAACTAAAACCAAAAATCATTAAAGCCTAATGTGAAAAAATTGGAGAACATGTGAGGAAACGATTCATTTGAACATGAGTTAATAAAATAGGTGCTCGTTGTCCCTAAGTGTAAATTTATTAAGAACTAAGCTGAACTCATTTGTCTATAACTTTTAAACGGTTTATTTGATTTAGACGATTTTTCCATTCCATAAAGCTAAGATAATAAGCTATAACTTCTATTTTAAGTGTTTTGCAAAATTTTATCGTTTCCCAGCTTAAAATGTGAATTAAAAAAGTGGACCTGCACCTATATCGTTCAAACTAGATTTGTCTATCTTTGGGAAAAACCTCATGACTCAATTTGTACTCCACATTTTTGCATTTTCAAGTCGTTTGGGTAGCTAACACTTCAGGCAACAATACATTCTTTGAAATCATCATCTAATTTTATGTTTTATCACTTGAACTCATTATCAAAAATGTCTTATATGTTAATATTATCATTGACTATTTATTGAATGAGTGTATGCTTGTCTTATCTCATTATACGTGATAAATATTCAAACTTGTGCTAAGCATAGGTTCAAGAAGGCTACATGAACTGGAATATGGCGCAAACTCTCTTTTTGCTTGCTTATGCGTGTCTAATAGCTAAGTAAGCTGCTAAAAATTGCAAAATAAAGGAATGTTTTCATATTAAATATAAAAGTGTAACGACCCGTAAATTTTCGATAATTAAAATAGCTAATTTAAAAGATTTCGTGATTTAATGTTAGAAAAAAAAATTAATTCGTTTGGAATAATAATAACTGGAATGAATTGCAACAATAATTATCCATGTAATGAAAAATAAAAGCTACTTAGTGAATGCCTTTGAAATCAAAAGTTGAATAGGATAATAAATGTTGAATTCATTGGGTATAATAGAGTAATTGATTGATAAGTAAAATCTATTCAAATCAAATATCGAATATTGAACAGGTAAATTGTTTAAATTAAATATTTAAAACTTATTTAATAATTTAATAATGGGAATTGGATAACCGTATAATGGAAATGGTTGTTCTATAATTTGAATTTGTTAAATTTTTAAGTTCGTTTTGAATATCTCAAAAGATAGTGATTTAAGAATAATCAAATTGTTTAAATTTAATATTACAGATGTTTGAATAATTAAATTCCGAATTTGATATGATCAATTTGATATTGAAATTTAATATACGAAAATAGAGTGAATAATTGAAATTTGATTTAATATGATTCAGATTGGTTTCCAAAGTGAATGTAAGTTATATCGGGATTATAATAGAGTAAATAAGATTTTAAAAATTGGAATTTATAGGATAACTGAATAACGGGTTTAATATGATTAAAAATGATTTGTAAAATTTTATTTTATCATATTAAAGTAAGAATGATGTTGTGGAACTTTTAAAATTGAATTAAAAGTAAATCTGTGAAAACTGAATATTTAATATTTAATTATCGACTGAAAATAGCCAATTTTCGAACAGTCTCAAAATTGGACGAAACTAGTTCCGTTGGATCCGTTATAGTTTGTTATTATCGATTTCAATTTTCGTAGCAATCGGAGTTTTCGTTTGACCGTGGCAGCTCGAAACGCATCGAAATTGTTTTAATATTAATTTAACGAGTTAAAATAGTCATTTTTCAAACAGTCTCGGATTTTGACGAATCTAGTTTCATCGGATCCGTAATGTGATATTATTGTAAGATTTCAAATTTCATGTCAATCGGATTTACCGTTTGTCCGGGGCAAGCCAAAACGCCTAGAAATTAGTTTAAATCGATTTAATTTAAATCGATTGTTTATTTCCATATCTCACACAGACGATCGAATTAGCTTTCGAAACATGTTCCATTGTGTCCGGAACGCGGGATAAACCCTAGAAACGCCGGCCACCGTGCAAAAATCGGAGTTTGGAAAACCCGGGATGAATAGTGTTTGCTAAAATTTCTATAAGAGCCCCTTTGAAATTCATTTTGCAAAATAAACAAGGGCTAGGGTTTTGTACAGCCGCCGTCCCTTATACCAACCAATGGCCGAAAATCTCCTTCCTTCCTCCTCAAATTTCTTCAAATCCGCTAACCGATTCGCGAAACCTTCAACATGGAAGTTGTAGAGCACGTTGAGATCTTCGATCTTAACGGTGAAGATCATTATAGGCGAAGTAAATCAACGAGAAATCGCTCTTGAAGGCCGGCCGTTCGCACGCAAATCAAGGGGCCAAGGGACAGCCGAGCTTCACTATCTCCTGGCCGATGGTGGCTCGCGAGGAGGGCTTCGATCTGGCGGTAGTGTGATGGAGTTTCGTGTAGCGAGGTGGTTGCAGCACGTAACCCTAAAAGCACGGCTATGGGTTCATCTTACCTATAGCGAACGCGTGAGGGGGAAGGGAAGTGGAGCGGCCAGGATTTGCAAGCACGAGATGGACGGCCCTGATGAGTTGAGTTAAGATTATAAAGGAAATTTGTTTATTTAATTATATTAAAATTCGTATATCTTTAAAAGGCTATATCTCTTCCATTCGAGGTCGGAATTCGACGAAACCTTTTGCTTGGAATCGTTTTGTCGAGCACTGCGCAATGCAAATGGATTGGAATCATTTGGAGCCAGAGAAAATTTCGGGTAAAATTAAACGCACGTTTAATTTGATTCGAAATAAAACGCTGGAACTACATTGAAATCAAGGTGAGTGTTTTATAACGCTCACAACGTACTAAATATCTTTATGCTAGTTAAATTTGACAGTGTTATGATTTTATTTGTCGTTATTTGATAAAAATGTAATTGTCATATAGCTTGTCATTTGAATTAACCGTTGAAAGATTAAATTAACAGTTAAATTGAAATTAAAATTGAACTGCGATTAAATTACCTAACATTGAGAACTATGAAATTGCCATGAATTGTATTGTTTATTGGATGATGTATTTCGACGGATGCTATTGGTTGATATTTAAATGTTTGGATGTTTATTTGCTCATATATATATTTCATGTTATGCATACATACGAAAATGTGATTTGTTTTAAGTGATATATATTCATCCCTGACATTTAATTGAAATAAATAATTACTTGGCCATAGGATAGGAAATTATATACGGACACCGGATTGGCTAAATTAATAAATTTTAAAATCGTCGATCTGGAATTTATTTAAATGTTTTGATTTAAAAGTTATAAATAGAAATCAACTTATAGAAATCGAATTTATCGGAAAATTGAGTTTGGAATGTTGAAATAAATTTTGGGTTAAAGGAAATTGTTAAATAATTTAAGTTGAGACTTTGAGGCAAAAAAATGGGGATATGATTGAATTTCGAAAATTTATTTGTTTTAAAGATTGAACATTATTTCGAACTTTGAGTATTACTAAGTAAAAGTGGTATAAAAATGATATTTTGAAATTGAGCTTGAAATTGAATCATATTTGAAATTTGGATTTAAAGTTGAATATTGACGGAAAATTTTGTTAAGTGTTATAAATTGATATTTGAACATCAAGCTCCAAATCAATATAAATTGAAATTGAATAAATTAAAGGTGAATGTAAAAATTGAATTAATTTGAAGTCAAAATTGACATTGATTTGAATTGAAATCGAAACTGAATCGGTAGAATGGATATTGAAATTGATTTGAATTGGGAAGTTATAATTGAAATGGATTGGTTTTGAAGCTGTTTTATTTTATTTCCAAATTACTCGGTTATATAAACCACTTTTGAATACTTAAACTATTTTAATCTATTTTAAATCCACTTAACCCAATTTATATTATTTTAAACTAATTTATCTATTTCAAATCCGTTTAAAGATTTTAAGTATTTTTAACTATTTTAATTATTTAAAACTACTTTTAAACTACTTAAAACTATTTTCTAAAATTCTAAGCTGGTCAATAAGGTGAAATGTTTATCTCTAAATCTTGAATTTAAATACGAATTGGGTTAAATGAAGTTGCAAACTAAATTGAAATTTGAAATGATTGTGAAATCGAAATGAGATATTGATGCGAAAAATGATTTTGGAAACGGAATCTTACGTTTGAAAAGATACGATGATATTTGAAATGGATTTGATTTTTTTGGAAGCGAATATGATATTTCGATATCAATTATGAATCGATTTGAAATGTAAAAGAGCCGACGGTGTAATAATACGTAGTTATTAAAGATACCGGGATCGGATATGGACATTCTCTCTGTCGATACCGAAAACCACTTTAATAACTATTATACGCGGAGTGTTGATCCAGAATGAAGTGGATGGTTGTTGAACGCGTTGACTGAAGAAAGAGAACGATATTGGATGACCCCTGACATGACTAAAACAGGAGCCGCGTCGGGCCATTGAGGTTCGCCATCTCTAGCTGACACACTTCTTCGATACCATATCTATTACATTTGTGATGCGATTCGGGTGCACCCCTTGATTTGGGAGTGTTGTTTCGCGGTTTTGGGGTAGCTGCTGGCTATGCTCAACATCAGTCCGGATCACGCAACTACTAGTATCCTAGTTGGTATCGCCTCATGTACCTTGTGCTACTGATTATCCTATTCGCGACCACTACGTTTGGTTTTGTGCTATACCTATGGGGTAACCTCTGGTAACCACCAGTTTATGGTAGGGCTTACGGTGCTGTATAGATTATGGCATTATAAAAAAGTGTTAAGGGGGATTATGGTAACGCCTTAACGCTATTTTGATAATTTATATTACTGATAGACATTATCTACTTAGCGTACATTACTACATAGTAGATAGTTTAACGGATCCTTAGGAAATGGAAAATCCCGTAACATCTCTTGAGTTATTGCATGCACGTCGACACTGGATATGAGATGTCAAACCCCGTAAACATCTCTGACGCCGTAACACTCATATTTATTTACGATTGATTTAACTTTCATAAGGATATTTTAGTCCTGACTCATGTGTTTTGTCTTTTCATTACGCTGGGGTCAGTCCAGAGTCTTTCAGATTTTTTGAAGATCTATTCTGGAGGATGAAGACGAAGATTTGGTATACTATTACTATTATTACCCTTGCATCATGCTATCTGCTGCATTATTTTAATTTTTCTGTTGTATATGTATAACTCTGATAAATGTTGTGTAAATAATTGTCAAAGTATAGTAAACAGCTTCATGAACTGTTTATTTGACTATTATATTTTATCGTTCCGCTGCGAGATTCTGTGTTGTTTCATTGCCTTTATTTCTCTTTCTTTTCTTTTCTTATTTACCCCAATAACCATCTGCCCTTTTGAATGGTTTGGAATAGGCATGTGTATTTGATCGTCGGTTTTAAACTGTCCAAAAAGGCGGGTCGTTACAGTTGGTATCAGAGCCTTGGTTTAGCGATAACCTTAGCTTTGTGGGGTATGGCTCTTTATAAGTAGGGTAGTAATACCCTATGATGACTCGCTGAGTGAATATATATATATATATATATATATGAGAGCGTATTTGTTAGTGATATAAAATGTTTTATATTGTGTCGGTTGATTTGTTGAGTGGCTAATGGATTCTGGTCAATACGAGTAATTAACGTCATTGATAGGGATCTCTAAACACTTAAACAGAACAATTTGACACAGTATTGTTTTGAAATTGGGTAAATGAAATAATTTTTCCCTAATTATATTTTGTGTATAAAGAATTTATTGTCAAAATTTATTGTGACTTATCTAGCTTACCTGGTTGTTAGGAATTAAAATATTAGTTATTATCATAAATTGGATATTGTAATTTAATAAATAAGATGAATTACAAAATGAACAGTAATAAAACAACTTGTGGAATGTTTTAGGAAAGAAAATCCTATAAAAATGTTTTATAAAGGTGACTTAAAATAGATTTAAATTGGAAAATATTGAATTTAAGACCCGGAGATTTTGAAAAATAGTTCTCAAAGTTTTGAAGAAAATATATTGTGATATTAGTTGGAAAATATTTATAGGAAATATTTTGAAATGATTTTTAAGAAGGAATGAATTAATTACTCCTCTCTTATGTCGCTGGAAAATAATTTCGGTGATGACTGCGCAGCATAATCGACGTTCATTTTCGAGTCTCAAAGTGGGGGAGACTTCTAAGAAGCTTTGCTTTTCTTCGAAATTATTTTGGGTAAATGGGTTTTGGTTTAAACTCCAAAGGTATGATTTGATACATTAAAGATATAAGTGTATATATTTATTTCAAACGATTTGAAAAGAACCGGGCATTTAAATTTCTAAGTTCTGTTAATTAATAATTTTCAAATTATTTGAATGAAATGTGAATAACCAGAATTTATAAAATAAGAGGATTAAGATATCTAAGCTTATTGTTTGGGAAAACTTTAAAGTTGAAAGGTGAAGAGGATTTAAATAAATCAAATTTGTGAACATTCTAATTAAGTAAAATGAAATTCTATAAATTTGTATAATACAAAATTTGCATTCTAATAACATATAATATGACTTACCAAATATTAAGAAGTTGAAATGATGTTTTGGATATGTAATGTGATATTGTACATCTAAACAGAGCCTGAAAACAATTGAAATATACAAGTAAGGAAAACTCAAAAGGGAATTAAATGCATACAAATGGAAAATTTAGTTGTGAAAAAAAATTTATATATACTTAAATATAGCATGAAATGATGAATGGATAAATGGAACAAGTAAGTGAACTTAAGAAAGAAGATAAATGAATCGTATTATATCTTGGAAATTGGTTATAGAAAATAAATATAAATTGCAAAGGGATTGTAAAAACAAATTGAATTTGTAACCTTTAAGATAACTGTAAACTAAGAAGAGTCATTTATGGGAGGTTAGGCTTTTATAGGAAGATTTATAAACTGAAGTGCAGGTTAATAAAATGTTCCACAAATAAATTCGTTATTGACTGAAATTATGAAAATGCAATAAATGTAAACAAAAGAATTTGGTATAGCTAAGAATCAATTGGAAAATGAAATTAAATTTAACTAAATTATATAGTTAGTTTAAAATGAACTTGAGTAAGCAAATTCTATGATATGATGTTTAAGAAAAAATAATGTTAAAAGAATATGCTATGTAAAGAAATGAATATACTAACTAAATAATGGATTGTGAGTAATTAAGTGAAAAAAAATATAAAAGCCAATAAAATAATTTAGTATAGATAAATTGGATAGAAATCCATTGGAAGGAAATACGAGAGATTGTACGTATATTATTTTATTTGCATAACGATTTGATCCAAATTCGAGCACAAAAATTTCGAGATGATTTATATCGATCCAAGTTAGGATTTTCCACTCGATTCTCGACGGCGAACCCTGGATATGGATTTTTGGTTTGATTCTGGAATTCTCTATCATAGTATATGGCTATGCAAGGAGAGTAACGGTTTTCAATCAAGGAACCAAATCTGAGTCCGCACTAGATAGTCGGGTGAACGATACTAGTTGGAAGTGAAATTGTGTGATCGAATAAGCGACTAGATTGATATTTCTCACGGATGATATATATACGGCTTACGGACTTAATTAAAGTTAATATTGGAAATTTAAGATGCCAAATATAAAATGATTCTTTTAAAATTATATAACGGGATATATGTATATATAAAAGAGATAAACCAAATTGAATGTAAAATTAATAATTTGGTTATGTTGGGTATGATTTGGTTGTTATATGATTGTTAGTTGATTATATATAATTTATTAAGTGTTAATGAAATTGAAAGCAATAAATCATTGAAATCAAATTGGAAGTTAAATGAATTTAAATAGAATTTAATTTGATTCAAATTGGAAGTGAACTAATGTAAATATAAATTAGTGAATGTTAACTAATTGAATTGAGAATGAATGTTAGTAAAATCCAACATTAATAAATCAACTGTGATTAAAATTGAAAACCAAGTGAATAAATATTAATGAGAAGTGAATTTATATTGGTTGGTTATGGAATTGTTGGATGATAGTTGGACGATAGTTGATTGATGGTTGCATATGTTGTTTGTTGCATTTGCTATGTTGGTACATGTAGTTGTTATGTTGCTATATGATGTATATTGATATTATTTTCATATATGCATGTTTCTCATGGTTTGTTGAGTGTTTAGTAGGTGTGGATTGCGCTTGCTTCGCATTTGGAGCTCGCTTTCGCGCTATATTAGCCGTATATGCTCGCTGATAATATCTAAGGTACATATCTCGGATTACATACACTTTTACACTTTTTCCCTGCGGGATGCCTCATCACTTGATGAGATGTATATTTGTGATACATATACTGTCATTTTTTTTTCAATCGAGCCGCGCAAAGGAGACTCTGCCGAAATTTTCCGTAAATCCGGGTGTTAGAAAAATTTTCAAGTTTTAAAAATTTTTTATAACTTGTTTTGATGACTAACTTTTAAAGTTGGAAAGTCGTTTGGAATAACTTAGTGAAAGTGTAGTAATGACTTTATAAATGGAATTTCATTGTTTATAAGTTGGTAGCTTTGAATAAAATATATCTAATGTTGAATTCTATACTTAGTTCCTTTTCCCTTCTTTTTCCTTTTCGGGGACGAAAATTTTTGAGTGGGGGAGAGTGTAACGACCCTTAAATTTTCGATAATTAAAATAGCTAATTTAAAAGATTTCGTGATTTAATGTTAGAAAAAAATTTGTAATTCGTTTGGAATAATAATAACTGGAATGAATTGCGACAATAATTATCCAAGTAATGAAAAATAAAAGCTACTTAGTGAATGCCTTTGAAATCAAAAGTTGAATAGGATAATAAATGTTGAATTCATTGGGTATAATAGAGTAATTGATTGATAAGTAAAATCTATTCAAATCAAATATCGAATATTGAACAGGTAAATTGTTTAAATTAAATATTTAAAACTTATTGAATAATTTAATAATGGGAATTGGATAACCGTATAATGGAAATGGTTGTTCTATAATTTGAATTTGTTAAATTTTTAAATTCGTTTGAATATCTCAAAAGATAGTGATTTAAGAATAATCAAATTGCTTAAATTTAATATTAAAGATCTTTGAATAATTAAATTTCGAATTTGATATGATCAATTTGATATTGAAATTTAATATACGAAAATAGAGTGAATAATTGAAATTTGATTTAATATGATTCAGATTGGTTTCCAAAGTGAATGTAAGTTATATCGGGATTATAATAGAGTTAATAAGATTTTAAAAATTGGAATTTATTGGATAATTGAATAACGGGTTTAATATGATTAAAAATGATTTGTAAAATTTTATTTTATCATATTAAAGTAAGAATGATGTTGTAGAACTTTTAAAATTGAATTAAAAGTAAATCTGTGAAAATTGAATATTTTAATTTTTAATTATCGACTGAAAATAGCCAATTTTCGAACAGTCTCAAAATTGGACGAAACTAGTTCCGTTGGATCCGTTATAGTTTGTTATTATCGATTTCAATTTTCGTAGCAATCCGAGTTTTCGTTTGACCGTGGCAGCTCGAAACGCATGGAAATTGTTTTAATATTAATTTAACGAGTTAAAATAGTCATTTTTCAAACAGTCTCGGATTTTAACGAATCTAGTTTCATCGGATCCGTAACGTGATATTATTGTAAGATTTCAAATTTCATGTCAATCGGATTTACCGTTTGTCCGGGGCAAGCCAAAACGCCTAGAAATTAGTTTAAATCGATTTAATTTAAATCGATCATTTATTGCTGTATCTCGCACAGACGATCGAATTAGCTTTCGAAACCTGTTCCATTATGTCCGGAACACGGGATAAACCCTAGAAACGCTGGTCACCGCGCGTAAATCGGAGTTCGGAAAACCCGGGATGAATAGTGTTTGTTAAAATTTCTATAAGAGCCCCTTTGAAATTCATTTTGCAAAATAAAAAAGGCTAGGGTTTTGTACAGCCGCCGCCCCTTATACCAACCAATGGCCGAAAATCTCCTTCCTTCCTCCTCAAATTTCTTTAAATCCGCTCACCGATTCGCGAAACCTTCAACATGGAAGTTGTAGAGCACGTTGAGATCTTCAATCTCAACGGTGGAGATCATCATAGGCGAAGTAAATCAACGGGAAATCGCTCGTGAAGGCCGGCAGTTTGCATGAAAATCGAGGGGCCTAGGGACAGCCGAGCTTCACTATCTTCTGGCCGATGGTGGCTCGCGAGGAGGGCTTCGATTTGGCGGTAGTGTGATGGAGTTTCGTGTAGCGAGGTGGTTGCAGCACGTAACCCTTAAAGCACGGCTATGGGTTCATCTTACCTGTAGCGAACGCATGAGGGGGAAGAGAAGTGGAGCGGCCAGGATTTGCAAGCATGAGATGGACGGCCCTGATGAGTTGAGTTAAGATTATAAAGGAAATTTGTTTATTTATTTATATTAAAATTCGTATATCTTTAAAAGGCTATATCTCTTCCATTCGAGGTCGGAATTCGACGAAACCTTTTGCGTTGGAATTGTTTTGTCGAGCACTACGCAATGCAAATGGATTGGAAGCATTTGGAGCTAGAGGGTAAAATTAAACGCACATTTAATTTTATTCGAAATAAAACGCTGGAACTACATTGAAATCAAGGTGAGTGTTTTATAACGCTCACAACGTACTAAATATCTTTATGCTAGTTAAATTTAACATTATGAAGTGTTATGATTTTATTTGTCGTTGTTTGATAAAAAATTAATTGTCATATAGCTTGTCATTTGAATTAACCGTTGAAAAATTAAATTGACAGTTAAATTGAAATTAAAATTAAATTGCGATTAAATTACCTGACATTGATAACTATGAAATTGCCATGAATTGTATTGTTTATTGGATGATGTATTTCGATGGATGCTATTGGTTGATATTTGAATGTTTGGATGTTTATTTGCTTATATATATCCTGGTATGCATACATATGAAACTGTGATTTGATTTAAGTGATATATATTCATCCCTGACATTTAATTGAAATAAATAATTACTTGGCCATAGGATAGGAAATTATATACGGACACCGGATTGGCTAAATTAATAAATTTTAAAATCGTCGATTTGGAATTTATTTAAATGTTTTGATTTAAAAGTTATAAATAGAAATCAATTTATAGAAATCGAATTTATCGGAAAATTTAGTTTGGAATGTTGAAATAAATTTTGGGTTAAAGGAAATTGTTAAATAATTTAAGTTGAGACTTTGAGATAAAAAATCGGGATATGATTGAATTTCGAAAATTTATTTGTTTTAAAGATTGAACATTATTTCGACCTTTGAGTATTACTAAGTAAAAGTGGTATAAAAATGATATTTTGAAATTAAGCTTGAAATTGAATCATATTTGAAATTTGGATTTAAAGTTGAATATTGAAGGAAAATTTTGTTAAGTGTTATAAATTGGTATTTGAACATCAAGCTCCAAATCGATATAAATTGAAATTGAATAAATTAAAGGTGAATGTAAAAATTGAATTAATTTGAAGTCAAAGTTGACATTGATTTGAATTGAAATCGAAATTGAATCGGTAGAATGGATATTGAAATTGATTTGAATTGGGAAGTTATAATTGAAATGGATTGGTTTTGAAGCTGTTTTATTTTGTTTCCAAATTACTCGGTTATATAAACCATTTTTGAATACTTAAACTATTTTAATCTATTTTAAATCCACTTAACCCAATTTAAATTATTTTAAACTAATTTATCTATTTCAAATCCGTTTTAAGATTTTAAGTATTTTTAACTATTTTAATTATTTAAAACTACTTTTAAACTACTTAAAACTATTTTCTAAAATTCTAAGTTGGTCAATAAGGTGAAATGTTTATATTTAAATCTTGAATTTAAATACGAATTGGGTTAAATGAAGTTGCAACCTAAATTGAAATTCGAAATGATTTTGAAATCGAAATGAGATATTGATGCGAAAAATGATTTTTGAAACAGAATCTTACATTTGAAAAGATACGATGATATTTGAAATGGATTTGATTTTTTTTGGAAGCGAATATGATATTTGGATATCAATTATGAATCGATTTGAAATGTAAAAGAGCCAACGGTGTAATAATACGTAGTTATTAAAGAGACCGAGATCGGATATGGACATACTCTCTGTCGATACCGAAAACCACTTTAATAACTATTATACGCGGAGTGTTGATCCAGAATGAAGTGGATGGTTTGGTGAACGCGTTGAATGAAGAAAGAGAACGATATTGGATGACCCCTGACATGAATAAAACAGGAGCCGCACCGGGCCATTGAGGTTCGCCATCTCTAGCGGACACACTTTTTCGATACCATATCTATTATATTTGTGGTGCGATTTGGGTGCACCCCTTGATTTGGGAGTGTTGTTTCGCGGTGTTGGGGTAGCTGCTGGCTATGCTCAACATCAGTCCGGATCACGCAACTACTAGTATCCTAGTTGGTATCGCCTCATGTACCTTGTGCTACTGATTATCCTATTCGCGACCACTACGTTTGGTTTTGTGTTATACCTATGGGGTACCCTCTGATAACCACCAGTTTACGGTGGGGCTTACGGTGCTTTATAGACTATGGCATTATAAAAACGTGTTAAGGGGGATTATGGTAACGCCTTAACGTTATTTTGATACTTTATATTACTGATAGACATTATCTACTTATCGTACATTACTACATAGTAGATAGTTTAACGGATCCTTAGGAGATGGAAAATCCCGTAACATCTCTTGAGTTATTGCACGCACGTCGACACTGGATATGAGATGTCAAACCACGTAAACATCTCTGACGCCGTTACACTCATGTTTATTGACGATTGATTTAACTTTCATAAGGATATTTTAGTCCTGACTCGAGTGTTTTGTCTTTTCATTACGCTTGGGTCAGTCCTGAGTTTTTCAGATTTTTTGAAGATCTATTATGGAGGATGAAGACGAAGATTTGGTATGCTATTACTATTATTACCCTTGCATCATGCTATCTGCTGCATTATTTTAATTGTTCTGTTGTATATGTATAACTCTGATAAATGTTATGTAAATAATTGTCAAAGTATAGTAAACAGCTTCATGAACTGTTTATTTGACTATTATATTTTATCGTTCCGCTGCGAGATTCTGTGTTGTTTCATTTCCTTTATTTCTCTTTCTTTTCTTTTCTTTATTACCCAGATAACCATCTGCCCTTTTGAATGGTTTGGAATCGGCATGTGTATTTGATCGTCGGTTTTAAACTGTCCAAAAAGGCGGGTCGTTACAAAAAGTGTCAGAAATATTGATATATATATTTTGTTTCTAACTGTGTGGTCGATGTATTTCATATATATTATAACTGTGAAATTACAAACGGCTCTCCGTACAAAGGAGACTGCCAAAATATCCAAAAATCTTAACTCTTAGAAATTTTTTAATACATTTTCGTATGCAAAGAAACATAAATTAATAAATGAATCTATTTTAATTTATAACATACCAAAGTGATTCTAATGTTAACAATAAGAGGATTGTATGAATTTCAACTTAATAGTAAAATACGAAGATTGCATATGTTTTTGACCTCTGCCTATCAGAAATTGCAAGGACGTAATTTCCATAAGGGAGAGGTCTATAACAATCCCATTTTAAAAGCTGTAATATTAAGTTAATTTAATTAATATAGAAGTGTTTGGATTCAATTTTGATAATTATTAATTTTTGAAATCAAATTATTATTTTTGAGAAAAATGCGCGATCCTCTATAAAAAGAGGAGAGCACACATGAAACTATATATATATATCACAAAAATAAGGTGCTGCCAACATGCCTGGCAGGTAACAAAACAGATAGAAATATCAAAAAATAAACTCGGATACCCCTAAGATGAGTTCCGGTAAGGCCACCACCCATCACACCCCGATATCAAGCTCGGGCATGGCCACTGCCCGGTATTAAGGTCTTATAAGTACCTAAAAAATAAAAGAATATGATGCTCCAAGAATCTGGATCGAAAGCTCCATGAATCCCAAACTAAGAAGGAACTCCATGCATCTGGATCGAAAGGAATGAAGAAGCATCTACTCTAAAGAGGAACTTAATAAGATGCTGAATAGAAAATCTGCTCTGGGGACTCTGTACAAAGGAAGAAATCCCCAGCTGAAGAATAGATCCTCCTGAAGATAGTACGCCACAAAAGAGATGAAAGTATCCAGTATCTGTTAAGGAACTGCAAGTAATCCAACGTGAAAACTCTACTCTTGAATAATTGAAGTCTATTTAATGAAGGATTATGTTATAGTAAAATTAAATTAGTTAATAAAATTCATTTTTTGATAATATAATAAAATTCAAATAAAATATGTTAATAAATATGTATTTAAGAGTATGAATAATTTTGTATAATTGAAATGGACGAAAGGAAGTTCTATTAGATATTCACCAACATCGATAATGTTGCGAAGATGATTAAATTTATTCATATTAATTCAATGGATAATAAAATTTAAGCAAAACAAGTATTGAATTAAAGTGGGTTGTCCAGATATTGAAACATAACTTATTGAATAAAGTATAACCCACTTTAAATTAGATCGATGGATATTTATGAATATATATAGCAAGAATGAATAATTAAACTTGAAATGCAAAGGAGAATAATTGAAGCTGAAATTTGATGTAAAGTAAACCCATTCAATAAAGAGAGCCCAAGCCCAAATTGAAATGAAAGCAATTAAATTAAACTCCTCTCTCTTACTTGACTAGCATGCACACACTTTTACCAAACTCGAAAGCGATTCTCTTTTCCCTAGCCCTAAAAATAAAATCGATCTCCTAGAGTCGATTCGAAAAAGAACATACACATATAATAAAAATGATTAGGAAACAAGAGAAATTGGCAATCGGTGAAGAAGGAAGGCGCTTGCCTAGGCAGTTCGATGCACAGTGATCTAGTAGGCGTGTGTGTTTTTGGGCTTGGCAGCAACATAAAGGGCAAAACGTGTTTGCGTGAATGGCAGTAAAATCACGATGGCTGGTGCAACTACTGTAGTCGTTTGTGATGATGGGAGGAAGCGTGTAACCGACTTCGATGTGATGTTGAGCACGGTGGCTATTAGAGGTGGTCTTGTCAATCAAGAACAAGTGGTAGTTGAATTGAGAGCGCGAACTTCATCTCCAGCAGCAATTTGGATTCATGATTTTGGCTAAGGCACAATGTCGAGAGCAGGAGGACTACAGTTGCGAATTCGATAGCGACTTGGTCAATCGGAACAAACAGGAATTGTGAGTTACTTTTAACTCATGAATTCTATTTCTAAATATTAGAATTTCTTTTGCATGTTCTTGGTTGATTGTGCTATAATCTTTGTTGTTAATGGTTGAACTGGATAAGAGATGCTTATATAAATTGATTAAATTATGCATTTAAAATATGGAATTTGAATAGATAGTTGAAATCGAATCAAAAAGTTAAAATAAGATTAAATGTTAAGATTTACATTATCATTGTAAGTTTGGATTGATGCTTGATTATGGAACAACATGTATATTGAAAACCATCAAAATACATTTAATTTTAGGGTTAAATTATACAATGAATCTGCATTGTCGTATAAATCGGAGTTTGCTGGAAAGCAACTCGGGTTTATAGACAATTCCATATTATGGAATTATATTTTATAGAGCGATGTTAGCTTTAGATGTTTGTAACGACCCGGTGTTTTCAACCACTCGCATCCACATATGACGAACTTGAATTGCTCAAAATACCGCGTTGTAAATAAAATTTGGCGATCTCATCATATATAGTAAATAAATAATCACATAATCACAGACACGGAGAAAATAATAGTGCAGGGGAAGTAAACGAGATACTAGTTCATGAAGCTACTATATATATATATATATATATATATATATATATATATATAAAGATACATCACAGTTAAACAAGATACAACAAAAGAGTAACAAGATATATCAGGTACAAATCAGAATACATCACTGGAATCACTTGATACTAAAAGCAAAATAGATGGCTGGATCTTCAAGCAAAGCTCCAACTCCGAAGATGAGTCTTGAAAGCTGAATCACTCAGTCTGACCCGAGCACAAAGAAAAACACAAAATACTCGAGTCAGGACATACATACTTATGAACTGTAAATCAACTCAAGTGAACAGTAACAAAATGCATCAGTAACTTGAAGGATACTTAGGATCGCCCATCCTTTAAGGATCCGTTAGACTATTTACTATGTAGTATTATTTCACTGTTATAATAATGTCTATAGTAAAATAAACTTACTTTTAAATAGCGTTAAGGCTTTACATTTTCCACCTTAACACGTAATAGTATCAGTAGTCCATCCAGTATCAGCGCATCTCCAGATCGGGAGACTTTCCTAAATACTCCACGGGCTACGGGAGAAAACCAAACTCGTACAAAGCACGCTAGGGTAGGTGACAAGGCACACAAGACAATGCCAAGGAAGATATACCAATTACGCACACGGGCTGGTGGTGACGCATAGTGCGTAGCTACCGCCAACCTCGAGCCACACCCCTAAAATCAAAAGTCAAAAGTGACCACCGAATCAATCCAAAAGACAGAGT
Organism: Allium cepa; assembly: GCA_030765085.1. Classification (NCBI taxonomy): domain Eukaryota; kingdom Viridiplantae; phylum Streptophyta; class Magnoliopsida; order Asparagales; family Amaryllidaceae; genus Allium; species Allium cepa. The sequence continues at coordinate 696,448,257 of CM060937.1, read as the reverse complement.
ATAATATCAAAGGAGTGTGTCCGCTGAGAGGTGCTACCTCATTGGTCTGAGATCGCTCCTGTTTTAGCCACCTTAACCCAACTCACGGGAGTCGGGTACACGTTCATACCTTAAAGTAACGCCTCCACCAACCTACTTCATTCTGGAATCTTCACTTGTACACAGTTGTTAAAGTGTTTTTGAAGTTGGCAGAGAGTATGATAACTTCCGGTGTCGGTCTCTTTAACAACCAATCGTTATTATAACGTCGTGGCCATTTCAAAATAGTTTAAACTTCAAAAAAATCTAATCATTTCATTTAAAAACTATATTCCGTTCAAAATAGTTTATACTTCGAAACCAAAACCATTTTATTCCAAAACTATATTCATTTCAAATAGTTTATACTTTAAAACCAAAACAATTTTTATTTCAAAACTATATCCAAATCAATACGATATCATTTCCATTTCAAACATATATTCACCTTTAAAAAATCATAATACTTTCAAAGTTATAACTCTTTCGAAAATAAAATACTTGAAATCATTACACTTTTAAAATCATAACATTTCGAAATCATACATTTGAAATCATGGCACCTTCCTTTAATTCTTTACATTTACAAATTTATTCGAATCAACTCAAAATTTCAAATTTCCAATTTAATTCAATTCAATCCATCGGTTTCAATTCAATTCAGTTTCCCGACAAACCATTTCAAATCTTATCAATTTCAAATATAGATTTGATCCACAAAATAAACTATTCAATTTTTCAATATAATTGAAAGCTTCAAATATATCATATTTCAAAACTAAATTTGAAACTCTCATATACATATATATATATATATACACATATATCAAATTACTTTCATATTATTTAGCTTTGAAATAATCACTTAATAAAATACAACATCATTAAAATAAACCTGAATTACAAGTAAACCAATCATCCTTTCATACTAATATAAACTTCAAATATTCATTTATCTAATAAATCGAATAAATAAAAAAATCAAATATCATTCCAAATTCACATTCTTTGTTAAGATAAAGATTATGCCATTCAAAACCATTTCAAAATCATTTTCTTTCAAATCCTTTATCAATTCATTATCATTCTTCAATTCAAATATTCAAGTTAAATATCATTTTAAAATCAAATATGTCATTCATTTATTATTCCAAATATCATTACGGAACATATTCCAAAATTCTATTTAAAAATTCATTTATCTCATTTCATTTCATTCCATTTAACATATAACAAAGTAACCAATACTTAAATTCAAATTCAATTTAAATTTCTTAAAATTCAAATTTAAATATTAAAATATATTCAAACTCCTTAAATTCCATAATTTATCAATTCCAAAAGGTAAATCATTATCACTTTAAAATATAACTCAAATAGTGTTAAAATCTATAACATTTCAAAACATTGTCAAATTTTAGCAACGACGACATTTATAAAGTACTACAGTAGGTAGTTGATTTTCAAAATAGTTCAGTTCAGAAACAACATCATTTATAAATATCGTAATAGATATTTAGTTTTTCAGAGCTTAGTTAAATTTCAGAAATGATAGCACCTAATAAGTGCCATCGTAAAACCATAGCATTTTTGGAAATGCTATCAATAAAATTCCAGATTTTATTATAACTTTTCGGAAACAATAAAACTTAAATTTTAGCAAATTTTAAACTTATAAATCATATTTTTAGGCTTCGAAACTTCACATTTAAATCAATTTAACATATGATTTATCACAACAAAATTTTATAATTAAATATCCAATTTAAAACTCAATTCATTTGTTAAGTCAAAATTTCGCTGTTTTCTTAACTTATTAATTTAACAAAACTTTAACATTTTACTTCAAATATCTTTTCAAAACTTTAAATTTAATTTTCATTATTAACTTACATTTTTAAAAATAAAATTTAAAGTCAAAAATCACATTCACTTCAAATTTACATACTTAAATTTAATTCAAATATTTAACTTTCTTAAAATATAAGAAAAATATTTAAATCATAATTTCATACTTTAAAATACATATTTATATCAAAAATTTGAAATATACCATGGGGTCTGTATATAATTTTCTATCCTAGGTCAAGTGATACGGATATGTATCATTTTAATCCGCAGTTTAAAAAGAATAACCCAGGTTCTATCATTTCAAACCCGCAATCCCAAGTTAAATAAAATACAATAAAATCACTTGAGCCTATCATTTCAGCTCATAATGATTTTTTCCCTATTCTAATGTCCGTCGGTATGTATCATTTCAACCTATAGTGAATCTATTCTAACAGGGAACTTGAAGTGTGAACATATGCAAAAATAATATAAACAATTATACTAACATGTCAATGTCACAATATACTGTCATATATCATATGTCAAGTGATAATTAACAAAATTAATTGGTAATAACATTAAATACATATCATATAATCATCATTAACTTGCATATACATTCTAATTACCAACCACTTGTCATCCATTTACCATTTCATAAGTAATAATGCCAGAGTGAGAAGGACTCACCTTTATCAAAGCTAGCGACCCAAAACAACACACACAAGAGCGATTCCAAAAGCACGACAAGCACGATTAGATTTGGAAGTATGGAGAACCAAGATATTGATCTCGTATACAACAATTAAAATAGAGCAGTATGAATATATATACAATAGAAAGATTAATTGAAACAAAGTGGAAATTTGAATTAACAAAGAACATCACTAGCCTTTACATCAAAATTGCCTAACCATGACTCAACCAGGGCTCGACCATCTTTACTATTTTGCTCGGCCATGGTGTTAATTGGTGGTAAGGCTCGGGTTTGGAATTATATAGGCATGGCTACATAGGGATGTGAAGGGTTTTGGGGTTACAAGTGAAGGAATACAAAAGGGTCAAGGCCAAAGGTGGAGTTTTTTGTGCAACATAGGCTCGGCCTATGGTCATGTTCTGGTTCGATCATGCCACTAAATGTCAGGTCAGAGGCTGATGGTGATGGATAAAGGTCATGGCAGCAAGTGGTGGTGGTGTTAGAGGTGGTGGCCAAGGCTAAACATGAAGGTGATGGGAATAGAGGTCATCTATGCATTGTTTTTTTTGGAATTCTAGCAAAGTTTTTGTGATGTTTGTTCATCTAGATGGTCACGGCCAGATGTGGTTAGAGGAGTGGGTGGTTGGCCGTGGATGATGAGGGGAAAGAGATGGTGGTGGTGGTCGGTGAAGGTGATGGTGGTTAGGCGGATCAAACAAAGAGAGGAGCAAGGCAAAATCAAAGGAAAATGACGAAGAAAATAAGAGAATGGAAGCCATACTTACCTTTTTTTTCAGAAATAAGGAATGGCCGAACAAATGATGAGGATGATAAGTTTCTCACGTGAAAAACAAATGAAATAAATTGCTAAACCAAGAGAAAATGAAAGGCCAAGGAAATGAAGAGACAAGGATAAGGAAAAGTCACAAGATTAAAAGCTTAAGTCTATTCGAATTTCCAATTCTTTTAAACCCAATATAAACAATAAAAATTAGGTAAATAAAATAAAGTAGAAATGAAAATAAATAAATATTTTTAGAAAAACAGAAAATAAATAAAGAAATTACTTTATTTAATTGAAACCAAAATTAAAATTGTAAACAAAATATAACTAACATTGGAAAATTTCAACTACACTTTTAAAATGTTTTATAAATAAAATATATATACATAATATGTCATTTTACACATGTAAACATAAATTAGAACATCACATGACAAATAAAAATATTATTTATATAAATTAAAATAAACAATTTCGTTAAATAAAACAATTTACATACAATGGTTTAAAAAGCACATCTTTCATAAAATTAATCAGATTTCAACGAACGATAAGAAGTATACTTAAATTTTATTTACTTTCATACAAAAAAGTTAAATTTCAAAAATTCAAATTTTAAATTTTTAAATTAAAAGTCAAAGTTTGATCATATAGATAAAAATTCACATTTTTGGAAAATATTCTATTTATTTATGTTTGGAATATAATTTACAACAAAATCAAAATTTATATTTAAAATAAAAATATTTTCCATTTTAATGAATAAAATAAATTTTTTAAATCAGAAATCCAATTAAAATAATCAAAATATACAATTAAAATAATCACAAAATACAGGGTTGTTAAAATGTTGGATTTCATTGGATTTGTCGTTTAAATGTTTTTAATGAATTCCAAAAATGATATTTTATCCATTTGATCCTTATTGGAGATTGGTTTATAAAATATATAGTTAAATTATGTTATCTTCTTAACTTATTGCTTATCACCAAAATTCCCAATTAAAACTTTTAAAGAAAAGTACTATTTATCTATAAAACTTTTTAAAAAATTTATTTCTCAGTATAAAATTTTGGAAATGCTTTAGAGGCAAATAATATGTTATGGTACTATTTTAGAAAAATAGTTGCGAAAATAATAAACTCAATTGCAAATAAATTTTAGCTATAAAAGCTATTTAAATGATTTTATAAAGAGTTTGAAAGCCTTTGGAAAATTATACTTTTATTTGTATGTATTATATATTTAAATAGATTTACCAAAATAAATTAAGTTATCAACTATGAAAATTGAAGCTTTGTTTTAAAATAAATTTAACTAAGATTTTTAGGTTTATAAATAGTTATGGTTTTAAAGTGTTTATGAAGTAATGTTATATATATAGGTTTGAAATAAAGTGAATTATCAATTATTTAAATATTGTTTTGATTCAAAGACTTAATAAAGGAATTTTATTTTTAAGACTTATAACTTAGCAACTCTTTTGTTTTATATATACGAGCTATTGGATTTTAAAAGGTGAGAAGTTTAAAAGTGAATTATAGATAAAATATTTTAGAAATCATTTTCTATATATATTAATTAATTTCAACCTATATAATAGTGTTGGCTTTTATTGTATTTAGCTTTTGGCTATTTTTATGCTAATTTGAATTGGATTTCAGATGAATTTCATGATTTTCTATTAAAAAAATAATGTTAAGAAACGATTGAATTGTCGGGTGGTAGGGACACTATATACAATTCTTTCTGTTATTGTTATAAATAAAGTTTGAGTGGAAATTACTAGCTTTAAGTAAATATTTGAATTTACTTTCTGGTATGGGACAGTTATCTAAATTCTTATAATCACTAAAGTGACAGTAATTAACACATAGAGTTGTATTATCTTGGGGTGTTTGGATATCAGACCGATAGATTCCTACGAGGATGTAACTTATTTTTCAATGATCTAAGAATCAATACATTTCTAGATTTGGGTAGACTGATCTCTTTCGAAAGATCTTTTATGGTTTAAATATGGCTCTCTTTCGGATTGTAGATTTTTACATGCATCGTAGTCTATAGATACTACAACCTATTAGTTTATTTTGTTTTTACAGTCTTTTGGAAGGTAAATTTGCATAGACCTGATTAGTACACGGTTTCTTTTTCTATGAGCGGTGTCCCTAATTTACGATCTCTTTTCAAAGCTTTCCTTCATATGTAGCGGGTCTCCTTCGGAAGATTTCATGTCACTATATTAAATTGATAGATGACTGCCATTGTTATTTAATTATTGATTATTATTGGAAATTCTGTATCCTTTATGGCTTTGAGGAATTTTGAATTGGTTATCATCATATTTTGAGATGATAGCCTATTTTGACTTGATATGTATTCCTGAAATGGTGATTTGTTAGATATGCCTTATTTGAATATTTATTTTTGGAATATTTGATTATTGAATTATTTGGTCATTGTTAAGTCATAATTTTGAGATCTTTGTTTATTGGTTTGATATGCCTTTTATAGTTTTTAACATTTAGGCATATTTTGTGATGACTTATTTCAGAGTTAACTCGTTTATGGATTATAAACTAATGAAATAATTGATATGCCTCATTGTAATTGTTTGATTAGCATATTTAATATGGCTTATTATTTAAATCATAAAGTTATGATGTAAGTATCTCACCCTTTTATTTAGATATAGTCTGACATGTTTATTATTTTAATACTCGGGTCAGGCCCGGACTTTACAGGTACAGGAACTAATTGACCATTAGATTTTGGGATAGCATTGAAGTAGACTATTTTGAAAGTTTTAGTTTAGTTCATACTTTTATATATTGATCATTAGGAATTATGTCATCTATATTATATAGTATCGACTTTTTACCTGATACAAGATTTTGGATTTGATGTATATACTTATGTGAGTCTAGCACTCGTATTTTGTAGACTCGCATTCTATTATGTATATGATGATGTATATTATTCCGCTATAAGTTATGACTTTGATTATGATTTATCTATATTATATATTGTTCTGAATATTTTTAATCGGTGTGTTTATTACTTTTTATTAATACCATACACGCCTAACTACAATTTAGATCTTTAAAAATTCAAATAAGACATGTCAGTGTCAGTGTGAAGATATATTCACATTCAATCACCCTTAACCAGTCGTATTCTCCAGATTAGTAGACGACATTACTTGCAATGTTAATTTGCTAAACTGGGCATAGCGGTGGGGTCGTCACTCTTATCTATTCCGCTGCGTGATGTTGTAATATTCTGTGCATGATGTTGTAATATTCTGTGTCTATGGTTTTATGATTTATTCTTCTTTACCCTAAATTTATTTAACAATCCGTTGTTTGAAAAATTAAAGTCAGACATGGGTGGTTAATTGTCGATTTGAATGGTTCGAAATAGCAAGTCGTTACACTTTATGTTCAACTTGATTTTTGGCATGAAAATAGAATTTTGCCTAGGTTTGCTTGGATTTAAAGCTGGTTTCGGCTGTAGATATGCAGATACTTGAACTTGAATTCTTCTTCTTCATTTTGATGTCCTTTTCCTTCTCTTTGAAACCATGAAATAAAACATTCCTTCCCCTTCAAAAATCAACATCTCCCAAACCGTTGAGTTTTAGCCCAAGTGACTAAAATGGAAGCTGTCCGTATTTACCCGTAGTATTTTACAAAAAATGAGAGATCGACATTCCATTAAGCATGGTGGCAGCAATTGGTTGATATGAGCAAGTGGTCGAAGTTTGTCGAATTTCATCAATCATAAATCAATGAACGAAGAGCATAGGCATGATCGCCTTAGCTAATCATGATTTCAAGTGGTTGTCTCATTATTTTTAATGGCTTCGCTTAGTCGTAGTTTTGATTTTAGCGAAGGTGATGGAGAGGATCTTGGGAATGAGGCAGAGGTATTGACCATGCAGATTTTTCTCCAAGGGTTCAGAGTGGCAGGAGTTGAATTTTTAGGGTTCGCTGCATTTAAGATGTCGCGTTCAGGTTTTAACATCTAGGCAGTGGTAGGGATCACTAGAGGTGGTCATGGTGCGTTAGGATGGGAGGTAGGGAGGTGGTGTTTGAACGGTGATGGAAGTGCGGATGTTAGAAGGTCAATGCGATGGTTACTCGAAGTTTAATGAAACTAGGGTGTGTTTTCATGTTCTGGGTTACACGGTCGGAATTTGAATGGAGTGGCTAGGGGTGATGAAGGTGGGAGCGTTTGATTGAGCGTTCGAAAAGAGATATGTTGGCGATCTTTGTTGCAAAAATCGGCGGTTGATGTTGCTTTACACATGCATATGCACGGTGCATGATGTGCATTTGGCTCCTACATTTTGAAATGAAGAAACAAATTTGGAAAGGAGGAAGGGGAAGATGAGGAAATACATTATTGCATAATTTGGATTTGTGGTTTGGATGGGCTTGGGTTTGGCGAAGATTGCTCGGGCTCGGGCTTTACAATGGGTTGAGAACCCATGATTAAAATTTTATGTTTAAATTTATATTTAAATTTGTTGAATTATAAAGTGTGACAACTTACCCAAACAGAATCTGACTGACACTTTGGTTTTTGCGTTGGACGCGTAAAGTTGAGTGTAACGTTGTAATACAACATATTGATAGATAAGGTAATGTTTAAAACGTTGATAAAATAATAAGGACTGAATTTAATTATGCTATTTTTAACAATAACATCATTAAATAAATTATACCTTATTAGTGTTAACTATTTAGCTAAATAAACACCGTACTATTAATGTAAATTGAATATAGGAATTTGGACACCGATTTAGTGGAATAAATCATTGTTCTGCTAATTAAATTAATTGGTCATTTAATTACCAGAATAAATTTCCATTTTATCATTTAATAGATTTGGACATCAAATTTTATACTGCTAGTTGATATTCCACTTTGAATAAATGATGCATTCACCAGTGGTGGTTAATTGTTGAATTATTTTACATATTATCTAAATGCCAGTTATTAACTAGCAAAGTCGAATTGAATGATATAATTGATTGTTTAAGTACCCTCGTGATTGCTTAGCCTTTTTTCAAATTCCTAAAGTTATGAATTTAAATCAAATTCAAATTTTGAACAATTACGAATGTTTATATAATTATTACTTTCGCAAGGCATTTTATATAATAATTATTTTGTCAATAATGTTTAAAACGAACTAATTTTTATTTTAGATATTATTTAAATTATTAAGATATACTAAATATGATTTAAAGTTATTTGATGCATTTATGATATTTAAAGTTATTTTATAATAATTTGATTTTAAAGTTAATTCTTATTTAAAGTTAATTCTTATTTAAAGTTAATTATTATTCAAAGTTAACTATTTTATGTTTTAGACTTATTATTTCTTATTATTTTATATAATATTATTTTAAAGTTATTATATTATTATAATAGTTTTATTTTATGATTTGATTTACCATTTAATATTAATGATATCACTGGATTTCTATGTAAAATGTTTTGGTCATTACAAGATACAAACCCATGCATGTTTATGTACGGCGTAGTCTTAAGAGATACCTCTGATTTCCAATTGTTTTATAAATGTAAGAATTAGTTTGTTTGAACGTCCTCACATCAGACTCGCATCTGAGCTGGAATTTTCTTTTCCTAAAACTCTTAGGTGCTTAAATTTATATGAGTAGCTAAGCGGTCCAAGTTTTTGATAGAAGCATTTTGAAGGAGCTAGAGCAGGTGGCTTTACCGTTAGTTAATCGTTATCTTATTCCGATTTGTTTTGTGTATGACTCATGTTTTTATATGGGGTGGTAGTTATAAGCGTCTAGTCGAAGTTAGAATGTAATGAACTTTGAGTATTGAATATTATGGAAATGACTATGTAATATCCAATGTTATCAATTATATATTGTTCTGATTCGTGGTGAGATTTGTAATTGTGTAGGTTTTCTTATCTCTTTTTCTTCAACCCTTAATGGCTCATCTTTCTGTGAAAGACTGGCAGTCGTTATAAAGGAGACGAGCCATATTCTTTAAGATATATTCATGTATCTTACATTCCGCTAATTATCTTGATTGTTGTTTATAGTTATTAGCAATTATGACGACAGGTTGTTATAACTGTCCAGCACTGATGGGAGGTTAGTTTTCTTTGATTTGTGTATGTATCATAAAAATGATTTCTTTTGTAAAGGTCTTGTGTATGTTATATATTTTTCTCGTCATGATGTGAGATTCCTTTTTTAATGCCATACGACCTATCTTTCCAGCACTTAAATGATAGGCATACGAATACCAAGAATGTATTAAGTGTCATCTTTAGATGTAAGTAACGGGGATCATTACATGTGGTACCAGAGCTTAGGCTGAGCGAATACCTTGGCCTTGGTTGGATATACTCATTATAGATAGGGATAGCAATATATAGTAGTGCGTATTTGTTATTTTCGTACAAATGTTTTATGTTGTGTTTTTTGATCTGTTAAGTTTGAATTTTGATTTCAGTCGAGACGTCTAGCCAACATTATCGATATAGATTCCAAAACACTTAGACAATGCAAAATCGACATATTACAGTTTTAAAATCAATAAATGAAGTAATTTTAATAGGGCATACATTTCATCTATAAAGAATAATTTTAAAAAATCCACATAGTTGCTTTTAATGTGTTTTTTATTAGGAAATGAAAATATTTGTAACAATACGAAATTTAACCCATGAAAATTAATTCGTTAATTAATGAAATAATAAAATAACTTTGTGAAATATTCAAAATTAAGCCACGAGAGTTGCAACATTAAGTATGTGGTAATTTTCTTGTCGATTTCCATATATAGAAAGTCATATTCCGGGCTAATATGAGCAAGTTATGAATTAAACAAAAATAAGGAAGAATCGAAAAAATAAATATGGGCTAGGTCGACCGGCTGGTCGACCTAGGCACCAAGGCAGTCGACCGCCAGGTCGACCCGCCATACTTTTGAATGAAGGAAAGTCGTTTCGTTCGTTCGAACATTGTATGCATTATTTTCATTCTTTTAACCAATCTGATCCTTCCGTTCTTGCATCTGATGGCTCCTATGAAGCCTGTAACGTGGTTGCATCGTGTTCAATCCTCAAATTAAACAGTCGGAGATCCACTTCTACACCTATAAATAAAATCCTATGCGTAACACTTTTTCTCACTCTAGATTTTTTCCGCTTGGGTTCACCTTTCAGAAAGGACCCAAAAGGAATAATTTTTCAAGGAGAGAATTTTATAATAAAAATATTTTAATACCCTCAAGTGGATCCGGGAAGACCAAAAGGGAGGAACTTAGGACCACATGTGAGTGATTGTAATTATTTAGATTTTTAAGTAATTTAAAATAATAGGTTTCTAACAGTTGTAGTTTTACTACGATTTTAGAATAACCTTTTTAGTAATTTATTTATAGCGTTTAGAATTATTTCCAGTCTATTTCTTTTAGCTAATTTTTTCAGTTAATTTCCGTTTAATTCAGTTGATTATAGTTTTCCATTTAATTACTGTTTATTTACAATATTTTAATTTATTTACTGTTATTTATGCGTTATTTACATCATTTTCCTATGCTTTGTATTTTCTTCTATTTTTGGTTTTCTTTTATTTCTCATTCTTCACATATAGATTAGAACAGATTAAATGCGAATATGGACTAAAATTATAAGAATAATGAAATAATGGAAGATAAGTTGTAAATTGTAAAGATTATAATAAAAATGGAAATAAGATTGAAATTGAGCTTAATTATGATATTAATTTGACTAATTAAAGATATTTCCCTAGTTATAACTTAGAATTATAACCAAAAAGAGTATAAGATGAAAGAAGCGTATTTTTACACTTAGGCGTTGGGTTGAGAAATAAGCATGATTATAACATGGGTTATAATAAGAAATAGAACATAATGAAGCTTATTTTAAGACATAGGATAAATTAATAAGAAAAGATAGTAGGGATAAACTGTAAAGGCCTATTTAAAAAATTTATCTAAGTTAATAATCAAAGATGAAAGTAGGACATATACCAAATAGCATTCCCCTATTATTTCTTTCGACATGGTGTTTCACATAAACTTGACGTGAGATGAGGGGCACGCTTATGCTAATAATGGTTGTAATAGGTTAATACGTAGAAGTCCAAATCATGGGGATTTGGGCAAGGGGAACAACTAGATATTGTTTGGATGACAGCCAATACCAACAGCATTTTTCCTATTTTATATGGACACGGCAATCTCACATTAGTCTGAAGTGGGATGAGAGGCATGCTTATGCACGAGCTTGAGGTAATAAGAAGACCCAATAGGTGGAACAAAAAGTAACATGATCATGGTGGCGGTTACGCGTTCGACTTTCATACGGGTGCTCTGCAATCGTTATGAGTTTCAAGCGCTTAGTATATGTGCCTTTCGTAGGCATCATTGCCTTCTGTGTAGGGAGCTATATAAGGTCTAGTCCATAGCAGATACTTTGCGTGTCATTTGTAGACACCATTTCTGTGTAGGGAGTAATATAGCTTCTATTACGCAATAAGGTCTATGGAGTGGCAGGCTTATCAAAGGGTAGAATTAAGATTTCATGCTAATTATAGGATTAGGAATTCAGCCTAATCAAAGTAGCTATCAAAGACAAGTGAAAACAATCGAAGTTAATCAATTATGTTAATTCGTATTTATTTCCAGCTTATTCATTTTTCTTCCTATTCTCTTTGTTTCCTTTATATATACTAGAACTATTGTATGGTCTACTACTTTTACATTGCGTAAAGATTCTAGTAATTGCTATCATTCACCATACTTTTAGACTTATCCACTCCTCTATTTTCCCCCATTTCCCCCGTAGGCAATCAAGGAAGAGGACAATAGGTAGTAATTGCTTGAATGTTTCTTCGAAGGAGATTCCATTATGTACTTCCAATTCTTCTTTCTCAGCTTTTTGTTCTTTACTTGTACTAGCACATTCTGGGGAATAGTTGTGCTCTGATTTTTGAGACTATGGTTTTCTTTGATTTCATAAGACATATATGTATGGTATCTAACACGTGATGTATTTGGTATTTGGTGACTTATTTGGTTTTTAAAGCAATTATGAAGTTCTGTTCTAAATAAGTTATTATTTAAATAGTTTTTACCTATTTCTGTCTTGTGAATCTTAGTTTCTATTAGTTTTAGTTTATACATACAATGCACCATGCCCTCTAGTGTGTCCTTTTAGGTATACTAAGGGTTGTGGGGTGTTTCATTTGGTATTAGTGCCTCAGATTACATGATTCCAAAAACCTTGTTTAAAAAATAAAGTATTTTTCTAAAAGCAACCTATTTTAAGTAGCATATCTTCAAATTAGAATTATTTTTCTAAAAGAATATTTATTATAGAAGTATTTTTTAAATATAAAAGTGTTTTATAAAATCCCCTCAAAGGTCCAGTTCAACCTTCTTTCGATTCTTTCAAGCCTAAGTTTTTGTTTTCTTTACATAGTATGACTGACTAGTTCCGTAGAGCTTCGGCACTAGAGGTGCAAATGCAAGCGCTCAATCCAGCACCAATACGTGGTGGTCCCTTTAATCCATCTACATCAGCCAACTTTTCTATGCTATGCAAGGAATTCGCTAGTATAGGAGGCAGAACTTTTTCTGACATGGAGAATTCAGAGGAGACGTGAGCTAGTTGGACAATATAGAGCAAAGGTTTAGTCGGTTAGGTTTAGAGGACCGACAGAATGGTCAACCTTCGTCTTGGCAGATGAAGGGAGAGGTTGAGAAGGTTCCTACAAGCTCTAAGAAGCAGTGGGGGAAGGACAAAAAGGATAAGGATAAGGACAATATGAAGGAGGGAGGACCTCAAAAGCGAATCAAGAAAAGTGGGAGATGTAAATGTTATATAATGGTTGGTCATTACGCAAAAGGCTGGAAGAGAGAGAAGGAGAATAAGTGTTACAGTTGTGGACAACCTAGTCATCTTAGTAAGTTTTGTCCTTAGAAGATGAAGCAGGTCGCAAGTGCACCTACAGCGCAGATTCAAGCTTTGGATGCAATAACTTCCAGCAGCAGACCAGGTCGAGGCCGGAAAATTTGATTTCTATTTCTAATTTTCCCATTTGGATGCTTTTCAATCCTAGAGCATCAAACATTTTCATCTCTAGTTCTTTAGTAGATTATTTGCACTTAGACATCTCCTTAGTAGTAGATCCCATTGTTGTTTCAAACCCCATAGGAGGATCGGCACACTTGTCTATGGTTTATAAGGGTTTGTAAATTTTATCCTAGCTGTAGAATTTGACTGTGACATCTAATGGATTTTCGGGGTATGGGATGATTTTGGGAATAGATTGGCTATCCATATATGGATCTCCATTAAATTACGAGAGAAGAGTCATTAGGCTATGCAGTGGTAGGACTCTTGAGGTTTCTTGCGACCCACAAGGGTCGGTTATGCTGAGCTTACTTTATTTCCTCGATTTATCATCATCAAAGTTAGATTCGGTTCCTATCGTCAGAGATTTTCTAGACGTCTTTGAGGAGGTTAGGGGACTGCCTCCTAAGAGAGAGTTTGACTTCAGGATTTATTTGACTGATAATGCTAAGCCAGTAGCATTACCCGTGAGGCACATTGCACTTAGGGAGAGGAAGGAATTAAGTAAGCAAATCCGTGAGCTTTTGGAGAAAGGTTTCATAAGAAGAATCATACCGGAGTGGGGAACGCTAGTCATCTTTGCTACTAAGGCAGGTGGTTCTATTGATTATAGAGAATTAAATAGCTCATAAAGGAGAACCAACATCCACTCCCTACGATTGATGATCTTTTTGACCAGTTAGTTGGCTCTTCGATATTCTATCGGCTTGATTTAGCCAGAGGATTTCATCAACCTTATGGACGTTGATGACAGCATTAATAACACCGCATTTAGGACACCTAATGTATTCTTTGAGTGGTTGGTTGGGCCTTTGGGGTAGACAATACCCCAGCCTATTTTGTAGATTTAATGAGCCGTGTTTTTAGAGATGTCCTAAATAAAGTTTGTGTTCGTATTCGTGGTTGACATTTTGGTGTTTTTTAAGAGTAAGGATGAGCATGCTATTCACCTAAAGGAGGTTCTTTGTACACATCGCATTCTTCAGTTGGAAGCAAAGTTCTTGAAGCATCACTTTTGGCATAAGGAAGTCGGTTTCTCGGGGCATAGAGAAGGTCTACACATGGAAAGAGTTTGATAAATAGTTTTGTACATTTAGGCTTGGCTTGTGAAAATCCAAAGAGTGGTAGGCAAAGATTAGGGATGTACAATAGCAAAGGAGGTAGCCACGTGTAGATAATTGTAGAAATTATAATTGTTTCATATAAGTGGATTTAAAGGTAGTACCTTAGAATATGAGTATAGGAACAAAAGACTTTAAGTAAGGGAATGAGATCTCCAAGGTTTAGGAAGGATATTCCTAGTGTAGTAAGTAAAAAAATACACTTTATGTCTAACCCGATAAACTAAAATTATTAAAATTGAAAAAAAATTATATAATTTTCAATATTTTTAAAGTAAATATTAGGTTTTTGGGATTATAGCAAGAAATTTAAATTAGTTTTTATATGATGAAAATTTTATTGAAAACGTGAAATTCTTTTTGAAGAATTATAGAGCTTATATAGCTCACTAGTTTCTTTGTAAGTAACAAGGGATTTTAAATATAAAACCAAAAACGTATTAAGTATCAAAAATGTAGATTATAACATTTATTGTTATAATATATGTTTTCGTGGAAATAAATGGAGCATAGACTATAACGCTATCGTTATAGTAAGTGACTCCCAAAGGAAATGTTTTTACATAAGTAGATGTGGTTTATTCGTATTTATTCTTAATTAAATTCATACACTATTTATGGGTTGTAGTAACAGTGTTTTACGCAACGTTCGTTTTAAACCTAAATAAAAATGTATTTTTAAAAGGATAATTTCTAAGAATATAAATAAAAGCGATTTATGAATACACCTATTTTTTAAATAGGTATAAGAAAATGTTCTCTGGCTATGGATACATTAAAACAGTTTTAAAAAATGATTTTTTCCTAAAAAAAAGAAGAGTAAGTTAGATATTAGAAGATGTCTATAAGAGAATATAAATGATACATATTTTAATCTATTGGAATGAAAAGAATAATGGTATAATTTTCTATGAAACCAATAAAAATGTTTTATGCAAGTTACAAGGATTGCATGAAAGGGATATACAAGGTATAGGAGCATCATATTTTGTATAGCATATTTCAAAAAATATAAAATAAGTTCCATGTAATTTCAAATAAACATGAAATCCTCTTTTGAAAGATTAATAGAATATTTTAGCATTAATAATTTCTCATGGGAGAAAGTAGTTCCAATACATTAAGGTATGGGACCGTTAGGTGTAATATGATGATGTTTTGAAAACACATAAGGATATTTTAAAGATATTTTAAAAGGAAATTGTTTGGTGAAAAGTAAATAAGTTTTTGAAATGAAAAACTTAATAAAATTCAAATTTGAAAATTCAAATTTTATAGAAATTGAAAAGGTCTTTAAAAGAAAGCGAGGAGTAAGTTTTGGACTTAGATGTTGAAAGTTTTCCCTCAAGGTTTCGGAAATAATGTAAATTCAAAAAGTTATAAGGATGAAAAACTAGAAACATAAAATGTTTAGCAACCGAGTATTTTTGAATTTAAGAAGAATTTAAAGATAACCCTTTTAAAGATATAGATTTTGAGATTTGAAAATTTAGAAGTCTAAGTTTTTGAAATGAGAGGATAAATACCAAACCAAACTCTTAAAAGTGTAATAGATATGAATCATTCCCTAAGGAGCAAAGGAAAAGGTGTAAGGCGATAAAAGAGAAAGCAGTACTTACTTTTGGACCTAGTAATAGAGTTTCCTATAAGGCATATAGGACACTAGTGAGAACCTAGGAATGTTGATTCATGTGAGCAGGCTAAAGAAGAATAGTAAAGTGAAATTAGTAAGATTGTAAGGCACACATGATTGAGGACATGTATTTTTGGTTTTGAAGAAACTTTGGAAAAGCATCTTCCTTTAGTGGAATTCTCACATTATAGTAGTAGCTAGTATTAGAGTGGCACCTTTCAAAGCTCTTTATGGAAGACTGCGCAAGTGGCTTTCATATTGGATAGAGTCTACAGAGGGATTGCCTTGGTTCTGACACGGTTAAGGAGAATTCGAAGAAGAGTAGTTTAATTAGGAGAAAATTCATATCTAATATCCACATTTCTTTGATAATAAGTTTTCGAATTTCATATTGCCATCTTTAGTTTGGAATAGGTTCTTTGCTTTATTATCCTTTGAGAGGGTAGAACTTAGGATTTAACCTGTGGAAGATAGGATTTGATGTAAACATGATAATAGAACGTGTTATGAATAATGCATGCAAGTGGTTGCAAGTGTTGGCTCGTGGATGCTATGGACGCATATACTTACACTAGGTACTAATATCTCTTAGGATCGGCCTAACTTGGACACTAGACCATATGCACATGGATGTGTGCCCATTTTTATTCTATTTTCCATGGTTGTTAAAAATGGATGATTTTCGCTTGATTGTTGCATTTGGATGATGTCTGTAGCACACATATAGAACTATCAGTTATCATTAGGAATTTTTGCATTTGTTTGGATACATAGCACGGACTTGACTGCATAAAAGGAGGTCAATTGATGTCTGCTGGTTGCATATAGTTAGGGATATTAACACTACACTAATTGCATAAGTATCATAAATTGCATTAAAAAACTTAAGGACAATAGATGAATGGATGGCGGTTGAGTAGCTGGTTGAAGAATTGGATGAAAACATTTAGTTCATTCTTTTATCCTTAGATTTTGGGGATGAAATCCCTTAAGGAAGGGAGAATGTAACAATCCGAAATTTAACCCATAATAGTTACTTCGTAAATTAATAAAATAATAAAATAACTTTGTGAAATTATCAGAATTGAGCCACGGGAGTTGCACCGTTGTGTACGTGGTAATTTTCTGGTTAATTTCCATATATAAAATGTCAGAATCCGAGCTAATATGAACAAGTTATGAATTAAACAAAAATAAAGAAGAATTGGGAAAAAATATAGGCCGGGTCAACGGTCGACAAACCAGTCGACCTGTCTCGTTCGTTCGAACGTTATACGCGTCATTTGCAATCTTTTAAACAATCCCGTCCTTCGTTCTTGCATCCGATGGTTCCTATTCAGCCAATGACGCGGTTGCATCATGTTCAATCCTCAAATCAGACGATCCGACATCCACTTCTGCACCTATAAATAGAACCCTAGCCTAACATTTTTTCTCATTCTAGATTTTCTCTGCTTGGGTTCACCTTTTCAGGAAGATCCCTAAAAGAATAATTTTTCAAGAGAGAATCTTTTTAATAATAATATTTTAATACCCTCAAGTGGATCCGGGAAGATCAAAAGGAAGGAGCTTTGGACCACATGTGATTGATTGTAATTATTTAGATTTTTAAGTAATTTAAAATAATACGGTTTCTAGTAGTTGTAGTTTTACTACGATTTTTGGAATAACCTTTTAAGTAATTTATTTACAGCTTTTAGAATTATTTCCAGTCCATTTCTTTTAGCTATTTTTTCATTTAATTTGAGTTTAATTTTGTTAATTATAGCTTTTCCATTTAATTATAGTTTATTTACAATATTTTAATTTATTTGCTGTTATTTTTGCATTATTTACATCCTTTTCCTACTCTTTGGATTTTCTTCTATTTTCACTTTTCTTTTATTTCTCCTTCTTCTTCGCGTATGGATTAGAACGGATTAAAGCGAATATGGATTAAAATTATAAGAATACCGAAATAATGGAAGATAAGATGTAAATTGTAAAGACTGTAATAATAAAGTAATTAAGACTAAAGTTGAGCCTAATTATGATATTAATTTGACTAATTAAGATAACTGGCCTAGTTATAAATTAGAATTATAACTAAAAAAGAGTATAAGATGAAATAAGCTTATTTTTACACTTAGTCCTTGGGTTAAGTAATAAGCATGATTATAACGTAGATTATAATAAGAAATAGAACAGAGTGAGTTTTATTTTAAGACATTGGATAAAATTAATAAGCAAAGATAGTAGAGATAAATTGTAAAGGATTATTTAAATAATTTATCTAAGTTAGTAAGCAAAGATGAAAGTAGGACCTATACCAAATAGAATACTCCTATTATTTCTATGGACATGGTATTTCACATAAACCTGAAGTGAGACTAGGACATGCTTAGTCTAATAATGGAAGTAATTGGTCAATACATAGAAGTCTAAATCATGGGGATTTGGGTAAGGGACATAACTAGATATTGTTTGGATGATGGGCCAGTACCAACAACATTTCCTCTATTTTCTATGGACACGGTGATCTCACATTTGCCTGAAGTGGGATGAGGGGCAGGCTTATGTTGGTGCTTGATGTAATATAAAGACCCAATAGGTTGAACAACAGGTAACATGAGCATAGTGGAGGTTACGCATGCGACTTCCATTTGGATGCTCATTCATCATTGTAAATTCCAAGCGCTTAGTATGTGTGCCTATCGTAGGCACCATTGCCTTATGTATATGGAGCGAAATAACATCTAGCTCACAGTAGATACTTTGCTTGCCATTCATAAACACCATTCCTATGTAGGTAGTAATATAGCATCTAGTCCGCAGTAAGATCTATGGAGTAGCATGCTGATCAAACGGTAGAATTAGGATTTCAGCCTAATTATATGATTAGGTATTCAGCCTTATTAAAGAAACTATCAAAGACAAGTGCTAACAATCAAAGTTAGTCAATTATGTTAATTCGTATTTATTTCCAACTTATTCCTTTTTCTTCCTATTCTCTTTGTTTCCTTTATATATTCTAGAATTGTTGTAAGGTCTATTACTTTTACTTTGCTTGAAGATTCTAGTAATTACTATCGTTCACCAGACTTTTAGTCTGATCCACTCCTCTATTTTCCCCATTTTCCCCCATGGGCAATCAACTAATAGGATAGTAGGTCGCAGTTGCTAGGAGGTTTCTTTGAAGGAGATTACACTATGTACTTACACTTCTTTTATTTCATCTTTTTGTTCTTTACTCGTACTAGCACACGTTGGGGAATAGTTGTACTCTGATTTTTTAGACTGTGGTTTTCTTTGATTTCATAAGAAATATATGTGTACGGTATTTGACAGGTGATGTATTTGGTATTTGGTGATTATTTCGTTTTAAAGCAATTATGAAAGTCTGTTCTAAATAAGTTATTATTTAAATTGTTTCCGCTGTTTTTACCTATTTATGTCTTGTGAATCTTAGACTCTGTTAGTTTCAGTTTATACCTACAACGCGCCATGCCCTCTAGTGTGTCATTTTGAGTATACTAAGGAGTGTGGGTGTTTCAATATTTCATTATTATCATATAGGATTTGATTAGCCATGCTCGTCTTGTTCTGATCATTGACCTATCTGTCTGAAATCTTCCTTTTCTAAAATGTAGGCTGGGTAGGCAAAATTTTTAGGACCATTGAAACGTGCACCTGGTGGATTAAATTTCATTTTTTGACTACATGGCATTCATTGATAATGTTGGGTTAAAATTGAGTTTTGATAAATGATGTTTATTAAAAGAAAGTTGGAATATTTTGAAATAAATATTTTAGAAATGATTTTACATAGATGTTGATTTTATAAAATCGGGTATTTACAAAAGAGTTTCGTTAAAATAAATCTATACTGTTTCTGAAATAAATATAAGAAGATGATCTTATGAAAACTTATTTACAAAAATATGCTTTGTAAATTAAAAAATGTGGGAAATTAAAATCCAGAGCCTTTGGAAAAATGATTTTCAAATTTTTAGAAGATAATAATATTATTATTTAGAGGTATTTATGAATAAAGATATTATATCTTTAACAAGGAACGTTGTTTTATATAATTGTTTTGAAATAGATTTTTAATTTTATCCCAGAAGCGTGATTTGGTATACAGAAGGAAAAATATGTAAATGGTTTATGGAAAAATTAATAATAGTTCTACTTGAAAAAGTTTTAGAGTTTAAATGATTTTAGAAGTAGTTGTAATAAGTTACTTAAAAGTATTTGTATGTATAAATAATTTTGGAAAGAATAGTTTTATAGGTAAATGTGTTCTCTTTGGTTTTGTTCGGGAAATGAGTCCCTATTTATTTTGTGATGATCAGAATAATCTTCTAAGTGAGGGTCAGATGTTTTCCTACGTAAACATATAGTTCACTTAGTAAATTATTTTCTTTGTCATTATACGATCGAAATGACTTCAAATCTGAATGAATCAAAGTCAAGTTGCAAATCGATATGGGAAAAAACTATTTATTTGGAAATAAATACAATGTTGTTCTAAAATAGGATTGGGAGAGAAGGAAAATGATTTTAAATTAACTAGTTCGAGTGACTTGAAAATAACTAAAAAAGGGCAAGAGATGTGTTCGGTTGGTAAATGCTTCTCTTGAATATTACTTTACTTGATACGGAATTATATTATACAGTTTGATAGTTCCCAGTTCCTTGGTATAATTTTGGAGTTACTCGGGTTATACATACATGCAAAGAACCAATTTTCCATACCCTTTGAATCGACAATAAACCGCACATGTCCAACTCCAATTGCACGAAAGGGCGGATCATTAAGGGTAGAAATAAAATAAAGACAGAACAGAATCTCACATAAATGGAATAACGTATATTATCTCAATAATAATCAATACAACAGAAAATTTAAAATATACAATATTAGAGTCTAACCTAAATTTGGCCTGGAAAATTATAACATCTGCCCGTAAAAATGCTAACAAACAACAAAACAAATGCAATAGATGTAGCGGATAATAGATTATGTCCATACAATGATGAAGATCTCCAGCTTTCCTTTGGAAACTCTAACTGTCTTCAAATCAACCAGAAACTACTCGAATCTGACCTGAGTATTAAAAATATCCCGATCAAGCTTGATAAACCAGCGTGAGATACTCGAAATTTAAAATGACTACATTATCAAAACCTATGAAAAGAAGGGTATCTCATAAGACTATGCCCACACATAAACACCGACGAGTTTCTACCTTACGATAACCAAAACACTTTTATACCAAAATACACTTCATTATTCTTAATGACAATCCTTTGAAAACACTTTTCAAATATACTTACTCGAATAAGATATCAATATCTCGACTAAGTCTAAGGGAATATATCTAGACTAGATCAACAAAATATACCGAATGAACTATATGATACCAAAAGGAGTAACTGAAATTTTGCAAGACAGTACACCTATTTTGGGACTACAATCAAAACCGTAAGTCTCATATTGGGATTGTATTTCCAACCTGATAGGAACTAGTGGCCTTTTCTCTGATCCTTGCATAACAAAAATAGTTCCCACTGTTCCGTAATCACTTTTCTCAAACTAATCACTTGGAACGGTGCTTTCTATACTACCATTGATAACCGGTAGTTCACTATTTTTCTCAACCTAACCACTTTATCCAAATGGGACAATAAATGCCTTGATGGACATATCCCTCAAAGGGCCCAATGTATTAGACACCACCATTCATACTCACTTATTCCGAATTTTGTCTATCAGACCACATAGTATCCCATATCATCTTCTGAGATGTAAGGCTAGTGAGGCTACACTCAATTTCTTCAAAGCCACGCTTTTCATACAAAACCACACATTAATCATAACATTTCCACATTGAATGCTACATTATCATTCCTTTGAACACTATTTGACTACCACAAGCATACAACCACTGGGCTCGTATGTCTTAGAGAAGGGTGTTAACTAAGAGATGTTGCATTCTTCGCTACCGATTAGATGTACATTCGTAAAAGTCAAATGTTGTGTCTCAAAAATTCAATGTCAAACATTCGTCCATGCAAGTTCATTCTGGGACTAAACGAAACCCAAGGCACTTTCCTCGATCATTACTAGGAGAGAAGCCCTTGCAATCCAAAAAATCTCCGTAACGAGAAGACCATGGCTATAAATAACTCTATAATGGGAGCGACCCAAAGCATGTCAACAACAATTCTCACGCTACGAAGATCCTCGATGTTCAATAATTTTCATCTTCAACATGTCTTCATTTACGAATGTATACATTGGTTCAAAGTGGTTCTCGGATAGGAATCACCAAAATCCTACCCTGGTTCCCTTGAAGCCAATTATCGATTGAAAGATGTGAAGTTCATGTGTGGATATCAATCATCAATCCATTACTTCATCTTTTATTTAAACCAAATATCTTTCTTACATATATTCTTTTCAACTTATTCCAATTTCTTTTTAGTAGTATATGGAATCTTTAAGCCTCGTTTATCAAATCATTTGGTTTATTTAAATCTTTCTTAAATCCTGGAATAATTCCAAATCATTTTCTCTTTTAGTTAGGAAAACTTTTCCCAATCATTCATTAAATTATTAATCAAAGATTTCTTATATTCAAGTTATAACTTTTAACTTAGGGAAAATATTCCTAAATCATTCATTAAATATTAATCGAAGATTTCTTTCTTCACTTCAGATCATATTCTTACAAATCGAAGATTTTCATAATAAACTACTACCACCACCTTAGATATACTAAATTTCACCTCTAGGGACTAATGGAAAGTAATCCTACATCATGAAGATCTTCGTCTTCAACATGTTTTATTTTAAAAATTAGTTTGAAGTGATTTTCTCATAGGAATCACCAAAATTCGATCCTGGTTCTTCAGATAGGAATCACCCAAATCCGATCCAGGTTCCTTCGTGCTAATTATCGATAAAAAGATGCTAATTTCATACGGGGTTTCGAAAATTAGTTTGAAGTGATTTTCGGATAGGAATCACCAAAATCTGATCCCAGTTCTTCACATAGAAACCACCAAAATCCTATCCCGGTTCCTTCATACCAATAATCGAATAAAAGATGTTAAGTGGTTAATTAACATTCTGAGAGTTTGTTTCTTCTCTTTTATTTTGGAAAAAATTAAATACGATCTTTTAGAGCATCTGTACTTTCCTTTCAATCTGTTACACTCCTCATCTAAAAGACAAAATGAAGGCTGGGTAAGTTCAGGGCACTGGTTGCTCCATCCCCAACCAAATTACACACCTCGTTTACTGTTTAGCACTCATAAGCGGGACAAATGTACTAGTCATTTACGCATACTCAGTTATTAGCTTTATGGAATTGATTATAAGATTCAAAATTATCTTTTAAACTCTTAATTTTCCTTTTAAAAACATTCAAAATTTATTCTAAGAAATATTGTTACGTATAAACTCATATTCAAAAGGTTATAGAACTTGCAGCATAAAAGTGTTGTTGAAAGTGCTATATAAGCTTAATTGATTTAAACAACTTTTTAATATATGAAAATTCATATTTTCCATTACAAATCTTTTTTAAACCATTTTAATATATTTATCAAAAAAAATTCATGTTTTAAATATTTAAAAATATCGTTTATGAAGAATTCCTTTTTGGATTTCGAACTACAAAACCACGATGTTTTTATAAAATTGTTTGGACATATTTCAAACTCTACTTGATGAAATCTTGATTTTCTTCCTTCATTGGAAAACTATTATCATTGTGGACCAACGAATTTTTATTTCGAAGAAATCCAACTTATAAATCTTTCTCTATGTTAATTTAAAGTTACGGGTCGAAATTTACGAACTGCCCCTACGCGACAAGCTCTATTTTGACCAATTTTATGAATTGCTTCGGAACTTGTCCGAAACACTTTAAATTTGTTTTAAACCATATTTAAACTATTTTAACTCATTTAAAACAATATTTTCATCATTTCTAGCCATTTTTCATTTCATATTATAATATTATATTATTATAATATCATTTTTAATCCTTTTAGACGTTTTGAAATTATTAAGAGACTAAATAATCTCTATACACACATTTATATGGATTTAATTTCCATTAAATTAACTATACTTACTAACTATTTCTCTTATCATTTATAAGACCAAGTTTCCAACTATATAAACAATCATATAATCAACCAATTTTGCTTCCAATTTATCAAACATTCAAATAATTTATTCAATGGTTTTAAT
Source organism: Allium cepa (assembly GCA_030765085.1). Lineage (NCBI taxonomy): Eukaryota > Viridiplantae > Streptophyta > Magnoliopsida > Asparagales > Amaryllidaceae > Allium > Allium cepa. Next base: position 696,423,759 of record CM060937.1, on the reverse strand, counting down.
GGACATACTAAAATAGTTATAAGGATGATTTAACTTTAAATAAACATTGAGTACTCACCTTTAACCAAATTTTCACTTTCTATTAACATTCTTATCATCCAATGCTTCACTGTTTTTTTCAACTGCAACCGACTTTGAAAATTTCGGCAGAGCTTCCACAGTGTTTCAAACTTTCTCCTGCTTCCTTGGAATGAAATGTGCGACGCTTCTTTTTCTTTTTCTTGCAGCGGACCTTTCTAACTTGATCCTCCCTCCTCTATAGCCCTTTAATTCCACCCCTTCCTACATCATTTCTTCATTTCTTAGATGATAAACAATGTTTAATGATGATATAAGAACTTTGGCAAAGTTTGGTGGTGTTTGAAGTAGATTTGATATGATTTTAAGAAAAGTTAGTAAGGAAAGAGAAGAGAAGAAGCTATTAGAGAGTGGAAGAAAAACTTGAAAAAATAAAGAAGAAGAAGTGTAAAAGAAAGTGAAGAATTGGGTTGGTATTTATAGAAAATAGTTTGGAATAAAATATTATTGTGTAAAATGACCAAAATACCCTTTACTTACTTTTTAAGGAACCTTATTTTTCAACACTTAACATAACATTTAAAATCATTACTTTATATCATTTTCACTTAAAAAGTAAGGAATATAGTAATTATGTTTGGTTTGATTTGATGTTTACTTTTTGCTTTAAAATGAAATGTTTGTCTTTTTGTGCTTACTTTTTCTTAATTATATTCAAGAATTTTCTATGTATGCTTAGTAAAAGTAAACTTGATTAGTGAATCAACTAATACTTATACTATTTGAATATATGTTCATATATAAGAAAATAAAGGTGCGACAATGTTGCGACAACTTTTAATCGAAACGTTGATTTTCGATAAAATGTTTTATGGTCACACTTTGACGTTTTAATTAAACTATTTATTTATGTAAACCAAATTTAAAATTAATTTTTATATTTTATTTCAAAATATAAACACTTATAAATAACTTAAAATAATTTATTTAACCACCGGAGATTACATTTCTGAAATCAGCATTTTGTCGCTTTTGTTGATATAGGCAAATGTTACTATTTTTTTGTATACTTCTCTTTCTAAATCCTATCTGATATTGTTTGAATCATATAATCTTACCTATTTTACATTTAGAATCACTTTAAATATTATATTTTAAAGTGATCAAATTCTGGGTCATTTACATTCTCCCCTACTTAAAAGAATTTCTTTTTCGATATTTACCAAAACAAAAGTTTGCCTAAAACATTTACCTTCAAACTTAGTTCCATATAATATACACAGATCATCGGTATGAAATATCTTATTCGATCTCCTATTCAAATGCACAACTTTTCTTCCAAACCAGTATCGATCCTTCGATACTCTAAAGCAGACTTTAAGCAGACTCTTTGCTCAGAAACCTTAGTTTTCCGTGCATAGTTCTCAACTATGATAGAAAACTCAAGTACCTAACGATAAACCCTTATTCATGTTTGCCGTCCTTTTTTGGAGCAGTGTAAACACCTCAAAGTTCCGTACTCGGATATTAGATTGACATTTATGTAACGAAATGATTTACATGTAATATATTTATTTATTAACTTTTGAAACTTTTCGTAAAATTTATCTTAAGATCAAACACTTTATGAAGGTTCTTCTTAATATAATCCCTTTAATTATTTATTTTCAAACATTTTTATTAAAGGAAAATATTCTAAAGAAACCATTTTTCACTCAAATGATAATTTATCCTTACAAAAAAGTTTTCCCACGAACTTCAAACTTGTATATTTCCTTTAACACTGATATTATTTATGAATCATTTCGTAAAACTATTACTTAATTTTATTTCATCTTATAACTTATGTAAATCAATCATATTTTAAAGATTTAATTCAAAATTATTAATTAATGCTAGAATTCATTAATAAAATATTTTCCAGATTATAATTACCTTTTTATGAGTTGTTATTATTATTTTTCTAGCTTTGAAAAACAAATTTTAAAACCACTCGTATTTAAATCCTAAAACTCTTAACTCTCTCTTTTTTCTATATAAATCTAATTTATAAATTATGATTATCTTAATTCCTTTACTCAAAGTATTTCACGGTCCTTTATCAATTTCTTAGCTTTGATTTATGTGCGATTCGAAAAAAATTTGACTGTCCAAAATCATCGGAAATTCCACTTATTTTAGCAATTAGCGATCCCAATTTATCTTTGGTTTAAACACTTTTATAAATATTACTAATCAATTTATCAATTAATGATTCACATTATCTTTTTAACTCAAGAAAGTTATATAGATCGAGTTACTCCAAAACAATCCAAGGAACTGGGGACTACCAACAGTATCATATATCCACTTAACAAGAAGAGTAACACTTAAGAGAAGTGTTTACCATCCGAACACATCTTCTTCCCATCTTTAGTTTATTTTCGAGTCAATCGAATTAGTTATCATAAAATACCTCTTTTTAATTGAAATAATACCATTTCAAAATCCTTTAGAGATTACTGTGTGAAACCTATTTTACAAATTCATTTTAACTTATATTAATTAACTTCGTTTGAATTACCACAATTATTTTATTTGAATTTGAATTATCATTTCTTTTATATATTTTTTCCTTTTACATAATTATTTTCTATTATTTATCTTATATGTTCATTCCTTAAACAAATCTTATTATCAAACACCCTATAGTCAAATCGTGAAACTTAATTCACAAGGTATTTATACTTAAACTTTTAAATCAAACAATTGATCAATTTATGATTGTAATTTAACATTATAATTTCTGAATTTATTATTTTGGAAAAATTATTAAAGATCTTAATTATCTTATCAGATTTCTTGCTTATCGATTATCTTTATGAAACATCTTATTGTCACACTATGAAATTCTAATCATAAGATGTTCATATTTAAATTTCAATAATCTTGATTTCTAACTATACAACTTTTTTAAAATATATACTTTATATTTAAAATATAATCCTAGGTAAAATTATTTCGTTTACCAATTTTTCAAAATCAGTGTGTCGGTTCGCCTTATTTAAATGTTTAGGAAACATAATCGATAACGGTGATCAAGCGCATCGATCAGAGTCCACAAACCACTCAATAGATAAATCAATGCAAAACACTTTTAATGACACTCCTTTATAGGAAAATGTAACTATTTTTGTGTGTATTTCTCTTCCAAATCCTTTCTGATATTATTTAAATCATATAAAACTTACCAATTTTAGATTTAAAATCACTTTAAATAGTATATTTTAAAGTGGTCAAATTTTGGGTCGTTACAATACATACACATACAAATATTCTATGGATTAAAATATATATTATCATTTCAAAAAGAGTTTTGGAACAAAATAGGGCACTCGGATCTTGAGTTCACTTAGGAATATAAATTCAAATTTAAAAAGTTTGGATCAAATAGTGATATATACTCTTTGGACGTAGTAGGGTACTATACAAGTTACGCTTAAGTTGTTTTATATGAAAATGTTTTCAGAAATAATTTAGTGAAATAAATTGGTATTAGTAAGAATCAATAATATAACTGCACAGGTTGATCATAGATCATCCCTCTCCCTTTTATACAGCTTTGATATAAGGCTTGAGCACATGATTTGAGATGTTTCACACCATTCCAAATGAGGTTGTATCACTCGATTTTTGAAGGAAAACACTGGGTAAGATTTATTGGTATGGAATCGAGTTCTATTAAAGAATATGACTATGTAAGGAGAACGAAGCATTCTAATTAAGAAGCCTGATCAGAGTCTGCACTAGTAAATCGGTCGAGCGATACTAGTTTGGAAAAAAAGTTATGTATTCGAGTAGTAATTGAATTAGATTTAGTATGTGAATGATTTATGAACATCACGCGGACTTATGAATAGTGTTTGATGTTCATGTAGTGAAATTTTGGCGAAAAAATTATTTTTAAAGGGGGGAAGTGTAACGACCCATAATTTTTTACTTTGTAAATTTGAATACTTAATTTATTTAGATATTCAGATTTGAATTTAAATATGTTAAATCATAAGTTTCAAGTAGCTAGTTGATTTTGTAATGACGTTTTTATAATTTAATTTATAGAAACTTTTTCATAATTTTTAATTTGAAAAATAATTTAGTACCATTTGATGTATTTTACGTCGAACGTTTGTACTTTTGAAATTTAGTAGAACTTGTTAAACGGTATGTTTTATACTTCTTTTTTGATCATGTCACACTGTTATGTGCAATCAACTCACATGTTCTATCATTCACAACTCATACGCGGAAATTATTGTGTGTGTCGGGGTACCGCAAACTAAATTTTTAAATCAAAATAAACACACCCTTTGTCCTACAACATATCTATCATTATTCTCCTTTGTTCCCTTTCTCTTGTCTCCTTGTCCCCTCTTATTCTCGACATGAAAGTAAATTTTTATATATAAGTTTAGTATAAATGAAGAGAATTTCTAGGACCAAAAACCCAGTGTTTGAAAATTATTTCAAAAGGTTTTAGGAAATCAAAATACTGTGATTAAAAGTAACTGTGAATATTAGTGCAAATGATTTATCATCTTAGGAAAAATAATTTGTTATTTTACCGATAATTTGGGTAAACCATAATTAAAATGGTAGGCAAGGGAGGTGTAGATGTTCTGTAGCCTCTGTATAGTCTGCTCGACGAACATATGGATATGTATATCTATATTTTTCGAAAGGCTGGGACCCAGTTGCCTTGTTATGGTTACAAACTTCGCTATTTGATTGCATATATTTTGATATGCTTTTATATAGAGATTTGATATCGTTTTTAAAAATGATTTGACTTAAAATCCTGAAGTAAAGTATAATTTGACAGAAATGATGTATATATTATTTCAAAGGTTTTGAAGTAAGAAAATCGAGAATTCAATCTAAAGAGGTTGTTTTCGAAAATGATTATATTTTGAAAATAATGAAGTTAATTAGATTTCGGAAATGTAAATGTCAGGATTAAGCTAAGGGGGTCTGCTTGGAATCTAGATTTGCATGGTATATGCTACGTAGTTTGGCAACTGCATAATTGTTTATACATCATTGACTCCTTGAGTCTTTTTTTTGTTAGGAGAACTATGTTGGCATGATCTTACATCTAATTGGGTACCCAATTAGATAAGGATACATAAGCAATCACAAGTAGTAGTAATGCAGTCCCCATAATAATATAAAATTTTCCTATTTGTTATTTGCTATTATACATCGATTAAAGTACGCCAGTAGAATAATAATTAAACTCTGATAAGTTAATGATGCATGTATCCCATTCATTTAGGAAAACATGATATATTTATTAGACTATAATATGTTAAAATGGTAGTTTTCATTTGCTGGTTTTAAAAGGGATAGATTTTTCGACCTTTTGATTGGTCCGAAAATCCAGGTCGTCACAGTTAATGTCAGAGCTTAAGCTAGGTACCTAAGTAAAATTTGTCTACGATTAGTAAATCAACATAGGAAATATAAAATGAAATTACGTTAATTTGAAAAATAAAAAGGATAGAACAAGGCGTCGAACCTCCGACGGAGATTACGAGTGATGCTTATTTTCAAGAGTACTTAAATGTTTGGTTTCGACATATTTTTCTATCCTTGGATCTTCGGGACGGAATTCTTTTAAGAGGGGAAATGTAATAACTTGTAATTTAATCAATGAAATTGGAATATTTATTTTATTTTAATTATTCAAATATAGGATTATTTTAAACAAATAATCATGTTTTGTATGATAGATAATAATGGTGAACTAATTTCTGAAATTTGTTAACAAAAATGAATATTTTGAATTATATCGAAAAAAAGTGACGAAAATCGATTTTCGATAAAAATGAGTTTTTTCTCAGAGTATTCAAGTGAATAACTTTTTCTGGATAAAATTATTCATTAATTAAAAGTAAAATAAGTAATAAAAATAATGTTCCATTTTGGGAAATAAAAACAATATGATGTCATCATTTTTCAAAAACGAGCATTTAAATATGATACAAAAATTATTTTCAACTTTTATTTATGTAAATAAATTGTTTAATTAAAAATGAAAATATGATCAGAATTAGGATCCCAGATTCTCTATGGCTTCAAAAATCGAAATAATTTTAAGCTATTGCAACATTATTTATCCATGCACACATATTGATAAACATACATATACATTCACATATATGTATACATAATAAGTCAAATCAAAGCTATAGAAAATATCTAAGATATTTTTCACCAAAAAGCAAACATCAAATCCACCATTAATACATGTCATTACGTGCTTAAGATATTTTTGCAATATGCCTTATCACATTTCATCTCATTAATGCGTGTACTCAATATGTTGGCAAGGATTTGATGTTGATGTGATATGGTGTAAGAGATATTTCGATAATAAGACCTCAAGGCTACAGTTTTCTAAGCCTACAAATAAGACCCTATGGCTTCACAATTGAACACATCTCATTTCCTTATTCATCTTCTTCTACTTTACCTCTACTTTAATGACTTTCATCACCTCCATCCTCTCATCCTTAGGCCGAGCTTCCCTTTGCTTTAAATTGGAAGAAGATGCGCTATAGTGATTGAAAGGGATGGCTTTAAGATAAGAAAAGTTTTCCTCTTTTATTTAATATTCCATGATGGAATGATATGCTTTTATGATTGTTTATTAATGTGTTAGGATGATGTTAAATATGTTTGGACGGTTAACTAAATATTTTAAATTTTAATTAAGAAGTTAAATGCTGAACGGTGTATGTGGAAAGGACTAGTATATGTGTTTAGTCTTTAAGATCCAAGGAGACTTGGGCGAGGAATGGAGAATGTCGAAGGGAAAGCCTAGATGATCCAAAATAAATATCAACATTATTTGAGTCAATAAAATCACTTGACCGCCTTATGGGTGGCAGTATGGTAGTCTCTAGACTGGTATTGGGGAAATTAGTTGCTTGCTCCCTCAACTATATGGCCTAGCCCAATGGAGGGAAATTTTAAGTTGATTTGCTCAAACCGTTTTGACCCAAGATAAAATATAAAGTGTTATAAATGTTTGATACAATGAAATGTTGATTATCGTTTATTGTTTTGTTTAAATTTATTGATTGATTTTTTAAATTAAGCTCAGCCAATTTATAAGCAATAACCATTTTTATGCATGTTTTTGGTAGAGAACAAATTGAAGATGATTTAATGCTGATATCTTATGATTAAAATTTCATGTTTTGACTATAAGGTGTTCGATGAGAATATTGGTTAAGCTAATATTAAATTAAAAGAGGTTTATTATAATTTTGAAAATAAAAGATAATTTGTCTTTCGAATTGAAATGATTCCTTTTGTAAAGTAATAGAAATATTTTAAGCATAAATCTTTTTGAAGGGATTATATATAAAAGTGATTTCCATAAAATGGTTTATAAGTTTGTGTTATAAACAAAGAGAATTTCGAGGACCAAATGCTCATTGTTTGAAATTAATTTCAAATGGTTTTAGGAAGTGAAAATACTATGGTTAAACATAATTGTGAATATTAGTGAACATGATCCATCACTTTGGGATATAAAATAATTTGGTCTATTATAGGTAACCCATAACTTAAGAGGTGGGCAAAGGTGGTGCATAAGTTTTGTAGCCTTATTATAGTCCGCTTGACAAATAGAGGGATATACATATCTAATTTTTTGGAAGGCTGGACACAGTTGCCTTGTTATGGCTAGAAACCTCCTGATCTGGTTGCATATATTTTGATTTGCTTTTTTATAGAGTATTTGATATCGTTTATAAAGGTGATTTTATTTAAAATCCCGAAGTAAAGTATAATTTGATACAAAAGATGTATATATTATTTCAATGATTGTGATGCAGCATCAATAATAATATAACATTTTCCTTTTTGTTGTTTGCTATTTTGCATGTATCAAACTACATCAGGTAGAACAATAATTAAACTTTGATAATTCAGTGATGCATGTATCCTATTGATTTAGGAAAATGTGATATATTTATTAGATTATAAAATGTTAAAATGGTAGCTTTCATTTATTGGTTTTCGAACGGATGGAATTTTTTGGCGTTTTGGCTCGTTCAAAAATCCAGGTCATTGAAGTTGGAAGGATATTCCTGATCCTAGTGTAGGAGGTTGGATTCAGATTGATCCGTGGAGACATCCATGGAAATCCATTTGTGTGTGTGTTTTTATATATGTACACAAACACAGACATCCATATACATGAACGTGCCTTAGCAGTTGCGATTGTATACCTAATATTGTTGTGGTGTACACGTAGTACAACTATTTTCTGGTTTATATTTTACACCCTAGACATAATCAATTATATTGTATTATGTAATTTTAGACGGTTGGCTCTTTAGATGGGAAAACCATTCCGGTGATTCGGTTGGTCTCAAAGGGTATTGTTACGTTATGCAGAAGTTTCCTATGTTTCTCACACCAGACTTTTTCTAACTTGTGGAATTTTCCCTTAATTACTCGACTTATCTTTTGTGCAGTTTGAGAATGCGGGATTTAGTTGGATATTCTTTGGATCTTAAGTCAATAAGATTGATTTTCCGCCTACCATAGTGTCTTTATTTCTGCTGCATTGCTATTATGTACATATCAGCAATTGTTATGATATGTTATCGTAACTGTCCAAGTTGATGATAGTTCATAGGATTGTAATTGTGAAATGTGGTTTGTATTGTCTTATTACATTATATATCATCTTTTAGCTATAAGATATTGATATAATGTTATTTCTTTCTTGTACCTTTTCTTTTTATTTACCCTAAAACTCGACCTTTTCTGCACTTTGGTACTCAAACCATGAATAACATCGATGTATAAACACCGACGTTTGGGGGTTTCATTAAAGTTGGTATCAAAGCTGAAGGTTAAGCGAGAACTTTGGCTTTGGTTGGGTATGACTAATTAGAGATAGGCTAAGTGATACTACATAATGAATTAAGTGTATGATACGTATAAGAACTATTTGTATTTGTTGTAAACCGTGCCTTAAAGGTACATCAACTATAAAATTAAAAGTTTTACGTAAAGGTAACTTATATAAGTATGAAATGTAGTTTAAGTAATGTATGATTAATGATGTTCATTTATTATCCCCCATTGATTAACTTAGTCTTGCTCGGCCACTTTACAAGCATTGTTGTCATTTGTTGATTGATTAGTCAGCGTATTATAAGGTTTTCAGTGATAATGTTGGATTAGAAGCTTGTTATAATAAAAGAAATTAATTATGGATTATAAAAAAATAGGGTATAATTTGATATTTTGAGAACTTAAATTGTGCATTTTTTGAAAATGATTTCTACGATTTTAAAGAAAATAACAATAATATTATTTGAAAATAAATTTTTCGTAAATTGGCATATGAAATTGATTTGATTAAGTCCCAAAGGTATGATTTAGGTGTACTGAACTTCTATCGCTCGAAAATAATTCAGATGATCACTGCTGCATCATCAGCGTTCGTTTTTGGGTTGCAAAGTCGGGGATGCTACAGCACTAGTTTTCTACATAGTACTTTTGGTAAAAAAAATTGTAACGACTGGGATTTTCCACCCTCGAAAATCGACACTAATACATCCACTGCGCTGCTGCCAAGCAATCGAAATCCCAAAAACCTGACTATTAGGGAAAAAGAAGGAAGAAGATAAAAAGAAAAAACTAAATGACACAGAATCTCACAACGGAATGAATAATCTGTAATATACAATAAACCTTTAAACAAGAGGAATTTGTAATATATGTGTATGTATGTATATGTATATATATATATATATCAATTAGAGTAAACTAACCTATTTCAGCCAGGACAGTTATAACAGCCTATCTTTACAGTTGTTGATAAATACCATCATTTAATACAACTAAAAAATAACCATCTATGTGAATACGTCTCTAGACCTCCAAATCATCCCTTGAAGCTCCAAAGAATCCAAAACTAAATCTGTAATCTGCTTGGTCTAACCTGAGCATTATAATAAAATAACCCCCAATTCAGTCGGGAAAACTAGCATGAGAAAGACACAATCAACTGGAGTTTTTAATTATATAAAAATATTTGAAATCAAAAAGTATCTCGTAAGACCGTGCCACGTATAAACACGAACGGGTTTTCACCTTATAAGAACTAAAACCATTACGTATGAAATTATCTAATATTATAATAGGGCCAAGATACAAATACTAATTAATATTAGCTGAAATTGTTACATTAATTAAATTCCAGCATAATAGGTATACAATTAAAACCGTAATGGCTCGTATTGGAGAATGGAATCCATACAATGATTGGCTATTGGGGCACTACCGGTTATGGTGCATCTCTAAATAAAATAACGTTGAGGTCAGACCTATCGACCCATGCCAAAAGAAGACCAGCCTACCACGTACTGGATAGCACCAAATAGATCATCCCTCCGTTAATGGACCTCGAAGCAAACAAATGATATATAATAACGACTCTAGATGGGGATGATCATGCCCTACTTAGGAGAGACCCACTTTGCACTGGTGAATTTCCCCTATTTTAGTCATTCCCGGTTGATGAGGCCTGAGACTATTTTTTACTTTTATATAGCACTTTCCACTTGGAATGCTAATACTACCTTCCAGCCAACAATGCAACACTAGCATTCATCTATAAAAGTTCATTCTGGGAATGAACGAAACACTTGAGAGTTGCACCTCCAAATCCATCATCTTCAAGGTATCTTCACTTCGAAATGCATTTGTTAGATCGAAGTGGTTTTTGGATAACATATCCTATCCCTGTCTCTTCAAACTAACAATCGATTATTCCTGGTAAACTCAACCCCGGTTCATTAGAAAATAAATAGTAGAAGATAAGATAGGAGATCGCCTCCTAACCATTAGTGGATGAATTTCCTTATCGTTGTCTTAGAAGAACAAATCGAGATTTATATGCACAGTACAACATCATCGGAGATGGCCGTGCTATATAGCTCACATGTTTCTCGTAGATGTTTCCAAAGTTACGTTTGGTTCCAAATTCGATAGTCGCTTTTTTAGCTATCGAATAATAATTATTCAATCACAAATTTAATTCTACAGGGAAAACCAACATTGGTTCAGTATATAAGCAATCACTAGCCTTGTTTTATAAGTCTTTTAAAACCATTTATAAATTACTTGTACAAGAATACTTTTACAGAGATATATCCACTAATACCTATATCTTTAATACTTAGAAAATATCCATGTACTTATCTCAATGGCATAAGTATATTTACACGCTGAGATAGGTTCCATTTTTATTCGATTCCAAAATCATTCATAAACTCTTTCTAACTCTCTAAATCAATTTATAAAACATTTTATAAAACATTTTATAAAACTTCTAGAACCATTTATACAACTTCTTTTATACATTTTAACCGATTATAAATCCTCTTTGTACACTTTTAAAACTCATTTATAAATCCTTTATAATATTTAAACCATTTATATATTTCTTTTATAAACACAAAAGCCCATCTATTTATAAATATCTAACCATTTATAAAATTCGTTATAAAACTCTTCACCTTGTAAATAATCTTCCTTATGTCTCCAAGCCATTTTATAAGCTCCACTATAAAATCCAAGTCTTTCGCCTTTATTCACAAGTCTCTAAAAAATTTATAAACAATAAAATTCTTTTACTTCAAGACACCATTATATAATAATAATTATTAACAATAAACAATATAAATAAATGAAAATTATTAACTTTAAATATCTTAATAATAATTAATAATTTAAAAATATTGCTAAATGATTAATAATACTTAGTCTTAACCATTTTTATAAATAATAATGATTTATTTTCAAAACCTTATTAATAATCCTTATTATTAACTTCAAACCATAATCATTCTTAAATAATTACTTTTCAACGAAATAAATTTTTGATAAATACTTTAAAATAATATTAACTATAAATAAATAACTTTGAAACAATACTAATATAATTAAATAACCTTAAAATAATATTACTATAATTCAATAACTCTAAAATATTATTAATATAATTAAATAGCTTTAAAAAAATATTACTATAATTAATTAACTTTAATACAATATTAACATAATTAAATAACTGTAAAATGGTACTATTATAATTAAATAGGTAATCCACAAAATAAAATATTTTGAAACCCAATTTCGGATTTAAAAATCACTTCTCATCTCAAAAACAAATTCCAACTTAAATGGCAATTTATAGTATTTTCAAAATGCTAATTTGGGGCCAATAGCCACTACACTCTTAACCAAGATCGATATTGATTTTCTATCTGTACTGGGTTTTATTTTCAAACATATAACAGTGTTATAACCATAATGTCCACAATCATGTTCATTTGTCAATAATCCATATAAAAGAAGTATAAATGAAACAACTCAATAATAATGAGGAATCTCAATAGATCCATCTAACTTATTTCCCCTTTCATCAAAAACGTTATATAGTCATAAAATATAAATCAACCACTTCAAGGTGTGATTCGTGTACAAAGTGTCATCCGCTCTTACGGGAAACAAAATCAGATCTCATTTGCTCCAACAGTGGGAAATATTCAATCCAACTAATATAAATATAGTAATTCATTCAAAACAATCATCCAACCATTTATTTCAACTATATATCATACAATTTAAACAGAAAGGTGAGTTCAATTCATCGAAATTTAATGTTATCATGGAGGCGTTCCGGTTTGGAACTAAAATCTAACGACGTTCGATTTTAGCCAAATTTCAACAGTCTCTAAATTCACACAACCATATCGTAGATAACGTCTAAACAAGCACAATGCAACTTGTTTTGTTTGAATCTGATCTACAACAAATAAGTTATAGCATTTAGAAGATTACATAATTATTATTATAAAATTACTTTGCTAATTACAAAATATTTCTTTAATATTCCTTACTTGAAAAGAGAATCCGCCTAATCGTTCATATCTTTCATGTTGACCATGCCCATGCCCCATTTTACCGCGTTCTACCGCTGCTCAAAACCAAACCATGCCGCCGCGACTCTGCCAGCGTTCGACCAACCTCCCACTCCTTAATGACACCACCTTGGCCCCTAACCTTATCTCCTCCACCAAGAATATTGCCAAAAACCCAACGATGTTCATCCATTGAATTCTGACCCCATCGACCCTTAACGCTGACCACTCCATCACTGAAGCTCGTCCACGACACCATCTTACCGATGGCACCGTCCAAGCCTATAACCTCGCCTATACTGTTACCATGAGCTCACCAAGTTTGAACGTCGTCAAAATAAAATCTCGGCCACCTTGGTTGTTGTCCTGGTGATCCCACCATTGAATAACTTCATGTGATGCTGGGAGCAGTAACCTAGTTGATGGCTTTGCCTAAAAATGCTCTTAATGGCACTGGAGCTTGAGAGCTGACGATGATGGACGTTGAAAATTGAAGGAAGAAAAGGTGCACTCATTTTTTCCTTCTTTGTTTCTTTTTAGTTTTAAAACTTAAAAGAAGGAAGTTGAAAAAAATATGTGTATATATATATCTGTGTGTGTGCATACTGGAGAGGGTTAGGGCTTAGGTATGGGAAGGTATGGGTCAACGGCATGGCAAGGTTATCATTATAAAATAATATATATTATTTAAATTTAAATTCTCAAGCTATACAATGTTCAAAAAAATATGAACTCCAAACGAGACATGCCACTGGACGTTCTATATGATATGCCCCTATTTTTAACACAATGGAACTTGTTTCGACACCAAATTCGATCATATGCAAAAGGTAGTTTTTTGAAACTAATTATTACATTAAATTTATGATATTATATTATATGTGTTTCGATCTCACACAACGAAATGACGCATCTGATTGCCATGAAATTTGACATCATATTACAATTCACTATTACGGATGCAATGAGACTAGTCTCATCGAAATCCGAGACAGTGCGTCGAAACGCTATTTTTATATGTTAATTAAAACGATTTACTTTCAAAATAAATTAAATCAATTTTCATTCAATATAGAAATTTTAGTATCTTCATTCTTATTAAATAGAATTCAAATAATCTTTGAAATCATTTCTATCCAGCTTAAAATTCAAGATTCAATTATTTAAACAATTTCAATTATTAAATTCAACAATTAAATTATCCAACAAATTGCTATATTTGAACTTCAAGTTATTTACCTTATAAAATTAACTTTTTAATAATTAGAATCAATTAAACATTTTAAAATCAAATGATTGAAATTCTAGGTCGTTACACTCTTCTTCCTTCAAAGGAATTTCATCATCGAAATTGCTAAGGTAAGAAAATGCCAAAACCCGTTACATTTTAAAAAAATTAGTCGAATAACTTACCAAATACCTTTAGGCATTTAACTTTGGTCCTTAAATTCATCCACAGATTCCAACATAATCATTGCTTCCAATCATTTCAAATTATAACTCAAAATTAAATTTTAGTTATCACAAATTTCTTCAAAAATCTCTCAAAGATTTTCTAACGCCTTAATTTCATGGAAACTTTTGCCAGCATCTTCTTTACACAGCTCGATCAAAAAACTACCACTTGCCACTATGGCCTAACTCAACAAAAGAAAAAAGCAGCCAAGTGGCTCAATCATGAAACCATCAAATTCAAACAACAATATAAGCATGTACCCTTTTGTTGGGCAACCCAATTTTTACTTATGAAATCAAAGGCATCAAACTAGCTTTTGCTTCTCTATATCTACATCTTATTTACTAGTGATATCTAATCACATAGTTCACAATCATATTATTTTGCATTTTCAATATCTAATATTATCTTTACCAAAAACTTTACAATATACATATATCGTCTGTACATAGTACCAAATCTGATCGCTCGCTCGATAACACAATTTCGCTTTTGAACTAGTATCATTCACACGACCACTCTATTGTGAACTAAAATCCGGTTCCTTGATCAGAAACCATCATTCTCCTTGCATAATCATATACTATGATAGAATTCCAGATTCAACCAAAAATCTATATTCAGTATTCGCCGTCAAGAATTGAATGAAAAATCCTAACCCAGACCGATATAATTCATATCGAAATCATGTAGTCGAATATGGATCAGATGGTTATGCGAATAAAATAATAAGCGCATAGCTTTGTTATTTATTTCAATTGATATCTTAGCTATACCAAACTCTTTTTGTTAATATTCATTATATTCACTTTCAATTATTCACATTTACTTGATCTATATTCAATTATCCACATTGCTTTTCTACATTATTTTATTTCTTAATATATTCCTTCTAATACTAATGCCACATAAGAATTATTCCCTCAAAATTTATGTTTAAGAACATTTCACTCCATACTAAATTCATTTACGAATCCTTTCATAAAATTTTAGTTAAGTTTATATACGGCTCTCATTTTTATTTTCAATTTACAACTTATGTTCGTATTTGATTAAATCAAAGTAAATTTCAATTCCATTTAACTCAATTCATCTTCCAGTTTCAATATTCATTTTCATTAACCATATTCCAAACCATATTCAATTCACTAGTTTATTTAATTCGCTCATCAAATTAATTGATTTCAATCACCACCAATTCCATCTCAAAAATCATTTCATTTAACCAAATTAAGGCTAAATCTCCTATCAAAATTAATTTTACTTGAGTTAAATTTAATTCCATAGTTCAATTTCAAATTTACTTTTATTCATATTCAACAATTTAAAACATTATTTTAACTTACTAATCTCAAAATTCATAGGTTGTCAAACTTATTTTCCTCTGTTTTCATTAAAAACTCGATGAATATTTCTATAATTTAAACATCGTATTTGTAGGTATTTCAACTCATTTCGAAATATTATAATATATTTCTTTGTAATTCGAATCATAATTTTTAATTTTAAAATCAAAACTAGTTTTACCAAAACAAAATTCCAATGGTATCAATTCCTCTCTTGGAAATCCGAAAATGAACGTCGATGATGCTGCAGTCATCATCAAAATTGTTTTCCAGCGATTGAAGTGAATTCAGTGCTTTTATTTCTTTAAAATTCCATTTTTAAAATATTTCCATTCAAAAATATTTTCCCAAAAATATTATCATTATTTTCCAAAACTTTGAAAAATCATTTCCAAAACCAATGAGATTTAAGTTCTTAAATTCCCAGCTTTTAAATCCTTTCTAATTTATAAACCGCTTTATTAACCATATTTGTATAATTTCGCTTTGGTTATAAAAAAACCATTCATAAATTGTTTTTTGCTTGTTTTAAACACTAACTTTTATTCAGACACAAACAACAAATAATAATAACTGAAGTTATCATTTCCTAACAACAAAGCACACCATATACACAATAATTCCTGTAAAATTATTCCTTTATATATAAAATATAATCAAGGTAAAATTATTTCATTTATCCAATTACAAAACATTAACATGTGGAATTTCTCTTCTCAAGTGTTTAGCGACCCCTATCAATAACGTTAATTACTTGTATTGACCAAAATCCATAAGTCATTTAATAGACCACCCAACATAATATAAAACATTTCTATATGACTAAAAAATACTTTCTCATATATATATATATATATATATATATATATAGACACACACTCAAACTCATTCTACTTTGCTACCGACCTTATTTATAATGAGTATCCCACCAAAGCCAAGATTCTGGCTTAACCTTCAGCTCTTATACCAAATGTAATGACAGGGGATTTTCGACCCTCGAAAATCAACAGTATTACATCCATTGTATTGCGTTGCAAGCAATTGAATGATAAAAAACATGATTATTAGGAAAAAAGAAAGAAAAAAGAAGATATAAAGAAAAAAAATAAACAACACAGAATCTCACAGCGGAAAGAATAATCTATAATATACAACTAACCTTTACATAAGAGGAAACTGTAATATATGTATGTACATTTATTAATTAGAATACTACACTATTTCAGCCTGGACGGATAAAATAGCATGTCCTTACAATTGCTGAAAAATACCATCAATAAATGCAACAGAAAAATAACCATCTATGTGAATACGTCTTTGGACCTCCAAATTGTCTCCAAAAGCTCCAAAGCATCCAAAACCAAATCTGTAATCTACTCCGTCTGACACGAGCATTAAAATAAAATAATACCTGAGTTAGTCCTAAAAACCAACGTCAGAAAAACACATCCAGCTGGATCTTTTTAGTTATATAAAAATCTTTGAAATAAAAAAGTATCTCGTAAGACCACGCCGCACATAAACATGGAGGGGTTTTTACCTAACGATAACCAAAACTATTCTATATGAAATTCTCTGATATTATAATAGGTTCTAGGTACAAATACTTATTAATTATAGTTGAAATTGTTATATTAATTAAATTTGAACATAATAGGTTTACAACTTGTAAGCAAGAAAACTTGTCAACGCCTC
This sequence comes from Allium cepa, assembly GCA_030765085.1. Lineage (NCBI taxonomy): Eukaryota > Viridiplantae > Streptophyta > Magnoliopsida > Asparagales > Amaryllidaceae > Allium > Allium cepa. The sequence continues at coordinate 696,406,249 of CM060937.1, read as the reverse complement.
AAATTGAAGATTAGAATATGAGTGATGCTATCGAAACCTCTTTTTGAATGAATGGAAGTAGCTAACGCTTTCCAAGTAGTTAAAGTTGATCTAAGACTCATCCCAAATGCCTTTCGACATAGTTGAAAAGATGTCTTCTTTTTTGTAAAATTCTTTCATATGGGTTGGATTAGAACTCTGGTGGGACTACCTTTTAACTCGGATAGGGTAGCTTAAGGTTGGGAAATCAATGATCTTTGGAAATAATAGAACTGGAAAGGTTTCGATTCGGTCGAAAGGGGTAGTGCCTACTATCTTGTAGACTTAAGCTAATCCTTCTAGGAAATAAGAGAACTAAAGGTATCGACCTGGATGAAGAGGGACTTTTCGGTTAGTTTGACTGTAGAATGACATGTCTATTAAATAAGTAAATCCAAGTTGCTAAGCCATCAAGATTATCACAATCATCTTTTTATTGAACTCATTTGCAAAAATTAACCAAATCCCCAATTTGATTTAGGAATTAGGGTTCACAAGCTTAGGAAAATACAAATGAGAAGTGAAAGAAATTGGATCCCTGTACAACTAACCCCTTGGGTCATATTTAAAGGTGCGAGTTGGGACCTTTCGACCCTCCGTTTTCAACGTGGTCGAAAAGTCAACTTCTCTGCGTTCATGAGCGTCCATTGATTTTTGGCTTGGTCAAAAGTGTTTCAGCCAATCTTCCACTTTTGATGGACGCTAAGCTTCTCTCTCTTTCCTTATTTCCTTTCGACTTTGTCAAAAGGTGTTGTTGGATAGCCTTCGACCTCATCAATGGGTCCACTGATGTGCTTGTGACTTGAATGTTGTGTGTCGAATAAGTTGGCATGGGCACTGGCCTTTGACGTTGTCGAAACATGCCTTCTTTTGGCTATGAATGTGTCGAAAACACTTAAAAGGCTTTGTTACAAACGGTATTCTTTGAAAGTTCCTATCCTAACTAGTTCAAAACCTTGTGCTCTTTGTGTTAATGGATTTATAGTTCTTCCTTCAAAGGTGAGAGTGGCCCTAACCATTTTTTGAAAGACTGTATATGCTTTCGAAAGGGCTGATTTGGTTGAATACATCCTTGGAGGAGGTGAATGAAGGCGAAACAAATACATTTCGAATGGTTTGGCGCAAAATGTAAGAGTTTGCTACCACGTGCCTTTGAGAGGTGTCTTTCGAATAGTTTGGGAGCTATTTATACGTTTGCTATTCCCTTCGAAAGGCAGCTTTGACCTTATCGAAAGCACTCTATTGACACTACCGAGACGTCCTTCTGACCTTCTCGAAAGGCAATGTTGGCGCTTTCGTCTCCTTGTTGAAATCTATTTTTAACTTGATCATCTTCGTGCTTTCTCATCTTTATCAATGCCCTTGTGTTCCTTCTTTCATACTTTTATTCGTGACAATATTTTATGAATAACATTTAGTCCTCCAAAGTATGAAAGAAGTTTTTATTCTTTAGGACAAAAACTCTAAGGATCTCCTTTCTTTATTTCCTGCAAAATAGATAATAACCTATATTAAGATTGCAACCTTGTCATGAGACCTTAACAGGTAATCTTAAATTTATGAAGTCAATGTTGAAGATGTTATTTGGTAATAATTTCGATGAAATGTTCTAAAATTTATATGCTTAGACTTCTTTTATTAAGAATGTGGAATAATATCACCTGATTTGCAGACATTAAAATAAATGAAGCTTCGAAGAAAGTTATCATATACTCTAAATTTCCCTTTCTCAACTTAGGTTTCCCTCAATCATTAGATATGAATTGTTGGGCGAATTTTCACCCAGAAGATCTCGAGACCAAGAAGCCGCAGTTTCACGCGGGTTCGCCATCTCCACTTCATTCAGCACGACCAGTCACCTTCCCATTCGGCCTCCTCCTCATTCGGCCTCCTTCCCATCCGGCCTCTCCATGTCATACCGGACCAGAATCCATTCGGTCAGCCCCATTCGGCCACAGAGCCAACATTCCTCCATCTCCATTCGGCATACCGAACCAGGGGCACCACCGAACCAAACCTCTTCCCCACAACCGGTCCAAGAAGCACCGAACTACCTCACCACCGGTCCGCACCTATCACCGGTCCACACTCACTGCCGGTCCACATCCACACCGCTACCACCGGACAACACCTACCACCGGTCCAAGCTCCATGCCGAATGAGACCTCCCTGAACCAAACAACTGCCAGTCCAGATTGCTTCAGCCCGGGCCCACCAGCAGCTATATACATCCAAGACCCCTGCCCCCTACCTCACTCTATAAATAGAGGGGCAGGGGTACAACAATGAGGGACAAGTTTGAGAGCTCAAGCAAGGAAGGAACTTCAAACTACTTTCATATACTTATATACGAAGCATTGTACTTGTAATCTGAAAGAAAGAAGATAATAACATATAAAGTGGACGTAGGCACATTCTGGCCGAACCACTATAAATCCGCGTGTCTTTTACATTTCAGCCCCTACTTCTTTTATATTTACATACTCATCTAAAATCATTGAAAATCACATATAATCAACTAAATAATACGACTTGGAGATGTTTGTCCATTTTTTGTGCAAACATTTTTGGTGCTTTCATTGAGAGTTGAACTCAGGGCTTCATCTTCTCCCACTCAACCTTCTTCCTAACAACATCGCTCGTTGCTTAGAAATCATGCCTTCCAAACAGAGAAGGGATGTTAACAAAGGAAAGAACATCGCAACTAGCAGCCTTCCAGATCCAGCAATCGCAGATCAGCCCACTTCAACAGCAGTACCAGATGAAAATCAGGAAAATCCAACCGGTCCCGCAACGGAACAACCAATCACTAGGGCAGATCTGGATAGGGTTGTGGCTGAAGTAACTAACCGCTTCACATCCCAACAGGAAGCTTTGGTGGACCAACTCATGTCACGCTTAAGGGATGCTGAAGAGTCCAACCACAACACTGAATCATGGGGTGAGTCCCAATCCGGAGGATCTCGGAGGCAACAAAGGTCTTCCCTCTTCGAAGAAGCTATCAACAGGAACAACAATGATAGGGGCCGCGTCCGGACTCAGCCCGAATTCCGACTCGAGGAAGCCCTTGGAACCGAACCCAGCGGGGGAGGCACCAGGCGAGGGTCGGATGTAGCTGAGCCAGTCATGCCACCTAATCATAGAAACCCCGCTGAACGGAGCCGAGCTAGAACCCAGCCCGAAGTTGACCCCATGGATGTGCTCGAAACAGAACCCCACAGGGGAAGATCAAGGCAGGGGGCAACTGTAGCTGGTCCTAGCGTGCATCCGAGCAGCCAAAGACAACCACTGGATAATGCTAGAAGTGATAGACTGTACCATCCCTGCAGGTCATCTGGACGAGATAGATCCCGCAGGGAAGAACCAAGCTCATTTTTGTCCGCTCCAAGTTCTGACGAACGAATGGCACGATTATTCAGAGAATGTGTCCAACGGGAGCAAAGGGACCGGGGAATAGGCGCTAGGGTCACCAGTCCCTTTACCCGAAATATCGAAACTGCCATCACTCCCCGGGAATGGAAAATGCCAACCATGGAACCTTACAAAGGAACTTCCGACCCCATCGTACACTTGCAGAGATACACCCAGCATATGCTCATGAGTGGAGCAACAGAAGGAGTGTTATGTAAATGCTTTCCGCTATTCCTAGCTGATCTAGCTACCTCCTGGTTCTGCCATCTACCCCAAGGATCCATCAGCTCATGGGAGATGTTGAAAGAAAGGTTTATTAGCCAGTTCCGCATCCATGTGGAACAACCCAAGGATGCTTATTCTCTATCCAATGTCAAACAGAAAACCGGAGAGACGCTGCAACAATATCTAACGCGGTTCAACGCCGCAGCGGCAGCAGTTCAAGATGCCGATGAAAAACTCACTCTAATGGCCCTCTGTAGTGGTGTACATCCAGACACCAAGTTTGCCAGAAGATTAACTAAGGAAAAACCAGCTACCTTGCCTGATTTCTTCCATGAAGCTGGAAAGTATATGAGACTTGAAGACGCTGCTACAGAGAGGCAATCAGGACAACAAGGTAAGACAGTTCAGGACAAGGTTCCCACTGCAGCTAAGGACGCTCGAAGAAATGAATCTAGAGACAATGCTGGGGGCAGAAAGGTCGAAAAGCGCCAATATCGACCAGGACCGAGATTTGACTCCTACACTCCTTTGAACGACACAATCGAAAATATCTTCCTAGCCACTCAGGGCGAACTAGGATACAAGCGCCCCCCGCACAAGAAAGAATCAGATAACGCACTCAAGTCTGGAAAGTTCTGTCGCTTCCACGAATCCCACGGACATGACACCAATGAATGCCACCATCTTCGGGACTTGATCGAAGAACACATTAGAAGAAGAAGACTGGAACGCTATGTGAAGGGTCAGAACAGGACTCCAACTCCAGCCAATGAGAACTCAAAGCAACCCCTCCCAGAGGTAGGCGGAGGGAATCGCAGCAATCACAACACCAGTGGCTCTAGTCAAGAGAAGATAGTGGTCCTTACCATCTCAGGAGGACCACACATCGCCGACGGAAGTTGGGCAGAGATGGAAAGGTACGGCAAGTCGCTTAGAAATGCAGAAGGCTATGTTAACTCCATCACGGAAGAACGCCACCCGAAACGAAAAGAGAACGACGACATCATATTCAGTAGGCGTGATTTGGAAGGAAGACAGTATCCACATATGGATCCTATGGTCATCTCTGCCTGGTTCGGTCCAGCTAAAGTTTTTCGGATTCTAATAGACACAGGAAGCTCCGTAAATATCCTATTCAAACATGCTTTCGACAAAATGAAGTTATCAATGAAGGATGTATCCCCCTGTGACAAACCACTGCACGGTTTCACTGGAGATGCAAAAATGCCCCTCGGGCAACTTGACCTCTTCGTCGAAATAGGAAGTCATCCCCGCTCCGTTGTGCGAAAACAAACGTTCGTACTAATAGAAAACCACTCGGCTTACAACGCATTCTTGGGAAGACCAGCCTTGTCTGACTTCCAGATTGTATTAGCCCCCTGGTGCCTGAAAATGAAATTTCCAACAGACAACGGAGTAGGAGAAGTAGAAGGAGATCAAGATGCTGCCCGAGACTGCTACGTAACTGAACTTCGCAATAACCGCAGAAAGAATAAAGGAAAAGGTGCAGAGACTACTCTCTGCATGAAAAGCTTGGAGGCATAGCAACTAAAGAAAGCCCCTCCTCTTCGATACACAAGTGATCCCTTCAATGAACTGGACCCCAGGGATAAAGAGGAGGAGGCTACCGCCGAGCCTGTATAGGCTATGGAATTCGTATCTGTAGATAAGCACGATTCAAGTAAACTATTAAAAATCGGATCTCAGCTAAAAACGGAGTTGAAAGATCAACTCATTGACTTTCTCCGCCACAACTTAGATGTATTTGCGTGGACCCATGCCGATATGACAGGAATCTCCCCCGACATAGCATGCCACATGCTGAACATCGATCCCACCAAGGTGCCAGTAAAACAGAAAAAGAGGAGCATGGGGGCAGAGCGATCAGCAGCTCTTGATGAGGAAGTAAAGAATCTACTTGCTAATGGCTTCATACGGGAAGCCATCTACCCAAAATGGATCGCTAACCCAGTGCTAGTAAAAAAGGCCAATGGAAAGTGGCGAACATGTATTGACTTCTCCAATCTGAATGACGCTTGCCCAAAAGATTGCTTCCCACTTCCCCGAATTGACCAACTTGTGGACAGCACAGCCGGACACGAACTCCTATCTTTTATGGATGCATACTCCGGATATAACCAAATTCCCATGCACGCTCCTGATCAAGACCACACTAGCTTCATCACCGACCGCGGACTATATTGTTACAAAGTCATGCCTTTTGGACTCAAAAATGCTGGAGCTACCTATCAGCGCCTCGTCAACAAGATGTTCGCGGAACTAATAGGACGAACTATGGAAGTGTATGTGGATGACATGTTGGTAAAGTCCAGGAAAGCCGACGACCATGTAAGCCACCTGGGCGAGATGTTTCAAGTACTTCGCCGATATGGAATGAAGCTGAATCCTCTAAAGTGCTCCTTCGGAGTATCTTCGGGAAAATTCTTAGGATTTATCGTCCACGCCAGAGGAATCGAAGCAAACCCTGAACAAATCCGGGCTCTAAAAGAAATAAGGATACCCTCCACTCGAAAAGAAATGCAGAGCCTAAACGGAAAGGTGGCCGCCCTAAGCAGATTCATTTCCAAGGCAACTGACAAGTGTGTCCCTTTCTTCGAAGCTCTCAAGAAAGACAAAGGGAGATTCGAGTGGACCGATGAATGCTTAAAAGCCTTCCTCAACCTAATCGAACACCTTCAGAGACCACCAGTACTCTCAACTCCAAATGAAGGTGAAGTGTTATACCTATACCTCGCTGTATCATCTCATGCTCTAAGCGCCGCCTTGGTAAGAGAAGAAGACCGCACACAACGCCCGGTTTACTTTGTAAGTAAGAGATTTACAGGGGCAGAGACCAGATATCCTAAACTAGAGAAATTAGCATATTGTTTATTGATCGCGTCACGAAAACTGCGACACTACTTCCAGTCTCACTCCATCAGGGTTCTAACCGATCAACCGCTAAGACAAGTGCTCCATCGTCCTGACACTTCTGGGCGACTCCTCAAATGGTGCATCGAACTAAGTCAGTATGATATCACCTACCATCCTCGCACCGCTATCAAAGGACAAGCCATGGCCAATTTCGTTGCCGAATTCACTACCAACGAAGGCAAGGAACAATCCGAAGTAGCAAAAAACATCAAGTGGAACCTCTTTGTAGATGGAGCAGCGAACGAACAAGGCTCGGGGGCAGGAATTGTGATCATCACCCCCAGGGGAAGAAAGTTGTACTATGCATTAAGGTTGGAGTTCACGGCCACTAACAACGATGCTGAATATGAAGCAGTAATAGCGGGATTGGAGCTTGCCCTAGAAATTGGAATCAATTCCTTATGTCTTCATAGTGATTCTCAGCTTATCGTAAACCAGGTACTAGGAGAATTCCAGACTCGAGGAGAACGACTCACAGCATACCTAAAGAAAACCAAACTGCTGCTCGATCAATTGGACCACTATCTAATCGAACATATTCCTCGAGAAGAGAACCAAGAGGCAGATGAACTTGCGAAGCAAGCTAGTATGAAGAATAGCACCATCTTCGGAACACTAGCCATCTCAAGGCAGCTAGCCCCAAGTTTCAAACCAGTAAATCTGGTAACTGCAATCGAAGAAGGAACCTGGATGACTCCCATCCGAAAATATTTGCAAGATGGCACACTGCCCGACAGGCGTGACGAAGCCAAGAGGATCTTGAGGAAAGTTCCCCACTACACGATGCAAGAAGGCATCCTCTATCGGCGTGGCTTCTCTGGCCCCTTATTGAGATGCGTCGCTGGAAGGGAAGCCAAGGAGATCTTATCAAACATCCATCAGGGAGGATGCGGAGATCACACTGGGGGGCAGACTTTGGCAAGGAAGATACTCCGATATGGATATTACTGGCCCACGCTAAACAAAGACGCTCTAGACTTCGTCAAGAAATGCGACAGATGTCAGAAATTTGCCAAGATTCCTCGACTGCCCACAAATGAAATTACTCAAATGACCAGCCCTTGGCCCTTTGCTGTATGGGGAATTGACTTAATTGGCGAACTGCCAACGGGCCGAGGCGAAGCCAAATATGCTGTAGTGGCAGTCGATTATTTCACCAAATGGGTGGAAGCAGAACCTCTAAATAAAATATCTTCAACAAAAGTTATAAACTTCTTGATCAAAAATATTCTGTGCAGGTACGGAGTCCCACTCAAGATCATATCAGACAACGGACTCCAGTTTGACAGCGAAGAATTTGCCGACTGGTGCCAAGAGCATGGAATTCATAAAGCTTCTCATCAGTGGCTTATCCTCAGGCAAACGGACAAGTTGAAGCTGTCAACAAAATTCTCAAAACCCTAATCAAGAAGAAACTTGAAAGGTCAAAAGGCGCTTGGGTGGACGAACTTCCTACGGCACTATGGGCATACCGCACGTCTTTCAGAACATCAACGGGACATACTCCTTTCTCCTTGGCATATGGATCGGAGGCAATGCTCCCAGTTGAGACTATTGTGCCTTCCCACCGTAGGATCCACTACAACCCAGAAGAAAACGAAGAACTCCTCCTCATGTCTTTGGATCTGATTGAGGAAAGGAGAAACGATGCAGCACTTAAAGCAGCAGCTCACAAACAAAAGGTGGCAGCGCTATACAATTCCAAAGTCAAGCATCGCAGCTTACAAGAAGGAGATCTTGTCCTCAGGCGAATCTTTCCGCGCCCCGGGGCACTAGACCCCATCTGGGACGGACCGTAAGTAATTCATAAAGATCTCCACAACGGAGCTTATATTTTGTCAACAGTGGACGGAGAGGTGTTCCAGAGGGCATGGAACATCCGACACCTCCGTCGATACTTTTCTTAACTTGTACTGCCCATATGAAGTGAATTAACAAAGAGAATCAGTGGACGTAGGCATTTTCGTGCCGAACCACTTTAAAAAATCTTGTCTCTTTTTAACTTGTTCCTTTATGTCTTGGCTACTTGTTAAGTTTTATCCCTTTCTGTTGGACAAAATCCTATGGCATCTCCACTCAAGGCGCACCGCGGCCTCATCTGGACTAGGCCTAACAGGTACGCTACGATTCTATGCACTCGCCAATGAGACACTTTTGCTCCAGCATCCCTCTGCTGCGGGTTAACTCATTGCGCGCCTGCCCTCAAAGCCAACTGTAATGAGCCGATCATAAGTCATCATAAAGGCCGACTATAGCCGATGGCAGCTCATTACGGCGTTCGGCTCGCCGGCAACTGTGAACCTACTTTAAGCCCCAACATAAGGTGTGGCCAGCCAGGGGTAGTTCACGGCCAACGGCACCCACGCTAGCCGGCCACGGTAAATCGAATAATACCCACGATTACGGACCATAATGGTTCGGGTAGTTACCGTGCGCGATCTCGGCTCCGATGTGTCTTAAGTGCGGCTGTGGTAAAAAAGAAAACTCCCCGCGGAGGCGTAAGATGGGTGACAAACGTCTCCAAGACCCACAGCTAGGGAAAGTGACTACAAAACCCGTTTGCCACGAACTTAAGCACATCGACGGCCTTCCGTGACTGGAAGTTTTACTTTTACTATATTTCCATTTCATTTAAATACTTTTCTCCTATCCTGTATAACAAACTCTAAAGTACAGGAAACCAAATAGGAAGCATTCGCTCATGAGAAACTAAGTCTGCATACTGGGTGGCAGGGTACTCAGCTATATCCGTGAACAGTTACATAAGACACTCTAAGCTACCGCCTGCGAATGAAACATAAAGGGCGGTACTCTCTTTTCTTGTACATAAATACGTAACTATAGCTTGTTCGTACAATAACATTGCAACACATGAAATTATATTTCTAGCAAAAAACTTAGCATCAAACACAACTAGAATCACAGGCATATACATAGTTATATTTCTCACGCAGCACATAAAGATGACAACAACATTTAAACATAACAACATCAGCTTATATTATAAAATCACACGAAGTTATTCTTTGCAAATAATATTATTATAGTTACATGTCAATGACTAACGTAAACAGTGATAAAAAGAAATAAAAAGGTGGCATCCGCGTCCACACTCCATCGCCAACTTCCCCAGTCTACTTAGCCGCAGGATCAGAGCCCCCAGCATGTGGATCAGGAGTCCCACCTGTCCAGTTCAGAAGAGGAATTCATTAAACGAACAATCAAGTTATGAAAACACGGAAAGGAAAGAAAGGGAAAAGAATAACTCACCAGCATCCGCCGCTCGATCCTCATCATCCAACTGCACGCCCGCTTCCTCTGCAGCAAGCAGCCGCATCCCCTCCTTCACCGCCGCTTGCTCCTCCTTCGAGAACTGGGCAGTAACCGCATCCAAATTAAAAGCCTCTCCGCCTTCCTTACCCGCGTTCACCCTGGCCTCCTCTAAAGCCTGGAGATACACCTTGGCCATCACCCGAGGGTAATCGTCCATCCAAGACAAGCCGCCCTCCTTCCAAGTGTGGAAGTACATGTCCTGCAGCATCTCATCCATCATCCCCTCATTCTCCTCAAACTCCCTCACCCGGGCCTCGGAAGCTTGCAACTTGGCGACGGCAATGTCCCTCTCTGATTGGTATCTCAAGCAGTCCGCCTGAAGAGACCTCCGCATTTCCTCCTCCTTTAACTTGAGGGACCTCCTCATCTCCTCCATCTCCTCCTTCAACTCGGCCTGAGCCATCTCCGCAGCCTCGAGCCTCCCAGACAACTCCTCTACCCGCTCAAGATCCGCATTTCGAACCTCGTCCACCGTCGTAATGGCCATGTTAATCCGTTCCCTGCAGGCGACCTCCATCTTCCGTAATTCCGCCCTACTGGCCTTCTCCATCGTCTCTTTCAGCCGCTTAGAGGCTTCCTCATGCTGAGAAATCTGGATGGCTTGATCGGCGAGCTGCTTGGCCTGATCGGCAACTTTTAACCTCAACCGAATATTAGCACTCCCGATCTCTTCCCCGGCCTTGGCCAATCTAGCATGATGCTCCATTAACTTCTTAGTCTCTGCGGCCACCCGATCGATGTTAGCCTTGGCTTCGTCCCCCATGGTGACTACCCGTGTAGTAAGTAAATCAAGATCTAAAGACTTGGCCTCGTCCAGCACTCTTACCATGGGGTTGCGGGGAAGGAGGTGCTCGCCCGTGGCCTCATCAAATGAGATATCCTGAAAGCTCGGATCTAAATCAGGATGACCGGCAAAAGGGTCACGAGGCACGGGGCAAGGCACATCAGGACGCCTTATACGAATAACAGTTGGGCTCTTGAAAGGAGGATGAGGGGGGCCGGATTCCGCGCTCTCCTCCGTAGTATCACGAGGAGGCTGAGTAGGAAGCTGCGGACCAGGGGAAGACTCAAATAAGGAACGACTCCGCTTCTTTTTCCGAATGCCCTCTTCAATGACCCCAAGAAGAGGGCGATAACTGACTACATCCCCAGTGCGACCAGTAGAGGGTTTCGCAGAAGCTCTCCTCGACTTAAACTGCTCAAGGCGGTGTCGAACGTCCGACGTTTTAACCACCTGGCCTGCCCCTGGAATAAAGAACAAGTGTTACGAACATACAATAATCCAAAGTTCGAAAAATGTGTTAAGTTAAAAGGAAAGAAAAGTGAGAAGACACATCTATTATACAAACCCGGCGGAGGAGTGGGATACTGCAATAAGTCCTGGATCTCATTCCAGGACGGAAGTGAACCGTAAAAAATTTCTAAGTCCCTATCGAAAATGGAATCGGCAGAGGACAAAAGTTCACCTTGCATCGCCGGAGTCGCCTTAGCTGAGGAACCCTTAGAGGATGGGTCAGTGCCAGCCACAGCTTTGCCGGTTACCTTTGCCTTCTCCGTTTCCGACTCTCCCTCCGACTCCCCGAAGGCCCAACGGAGAGCCTCATCCAGTTCAAGGTCTTGCTCAGAGGTTAGGGCACCGACGCCACTACCACCTTGACCGTCGCCATCTCCTCCACCCTCCGACCCTTCTCCAACCTCGCCTCCTTCCTCCTCTTCTACACCTTCCTCCTCCGGGACAGTCGGAAGAGTACTTGGAGAAGGGCCATCAGACTTCTTCAGTTTCTTCCCCCCGACAACGGGGCGCTCTGTAAAAGGCTCCCTCTTACCGCTCTTCACCATAGCCCCCTCCTTAGCTTTGGCAGCCTTCTCCTCAGCCGTGTCTCTTTGCTTAACCACGGGCTGGTGCGGTAAGATCAAATTATACTCCAAGAGGGTTGCATTCCTGATCAAGAAGGAGGCCGACCGGTCCTGTGCTGGAATAGCCTTTAGTTCAGCAGCCATTCGCACCAAGGAATCATCCTCCACGACTGCAATACCACCTGTCGCTAGCCAGAAATAGAAGCATGTCAGAAAAAACACTACAGTCAAAACATGGAAAATATAAATGAAATCCATCTTACAGCCGGAAGTGAAAAGGCGGAAAGAAACAGCATCGTCCTTGATAAAGAACCACTCTTTCTTGAACATGGTAAACTTGGAATATAAGTCCAGGACTGGTTTGAAGGGCACGGCCGCTTCCAGACTGATATACGGAGACCCCTTCTTATAGCCTCTCAGGTTGTACAAGTATCGAATTTCCCGGTTAGAAGGAGGACGCCCGTACCTCCTCTGGAAGATAACAAAGAGGCTCACCAGGATGGCATAAGAGTTAGGCTGAAGTTGGAAAGGAGCCACCTTCAAATATGTGGTGAAACTTACTATCCAAGCGTTGATAGGAGGGATAGCACCGCACATACAATGGTATCTGCTATAAGCAAAATAGCCTTCGGGAGGATTATATGGCATCACTCCATCTCCCGGCAGCAGCATAAGAGCCCTGTCTATCCCGAAGGAACGGGATATAACGTCAAGTTGCTCCTCCTTTAGGGAGCTAGGAAAGCAATCAGGGGGGGGATCAGAAGTTCCTGTGGACCATATCCATCCACTAATGACCTCGGAACAGGTCGATGTTGCCCGGATCCTGATTGGGCTGGGGGCACAGAAGAAGGCTCTCCCCCATCCTTGGATTTCCGTCTGTCTGATCGTGTTTCTGCCTTACGAGTCATTTATCTGCATGCACAAAAGTGAAAAACATGACGTTAAAACGAAAGTATAAGCAAGCAAGCATACATAAGTCCAGAATACGAGGTTCATTCGGTACTGGAGTCCTAAGTCCATTCGGTAGTACAAGTCTTAAGTTCATTCGGTGGTACATGTCCATGTTCATTCGGCGCTAAAATCCCATGCTCATTCGGCATACATACAATTCGGTCCTAAGTCTCATTCGGCATACATATCATTCGGTCCTAAGTCTCATTCGGCTATCCAATACACACCGTATACATTCGGCAAACAGGACCATTCGGCAATAGGGTACATACTTGGTTCGGCAGAAGATTGGTTCGGCAGAAGACTTGGTTCGGTAAGGAAAAACCGAAGGCGGGTGTAGCCTCTATATATAGGCGAGCTCAGGACCGCCGAACCAGATGGTTCGGCCCACCGGATAGAAACACCGGACCAATACCAAACATACCGAACCAAAAGAATACCGAATGGACCCATCCATGCCGGACCAATCAAAGGACCGAATGAAGCTATCTCCACCAGCGAAAACCAGGAACAGGGGGCACGCAGGCTCCTCACTCAGATAAGTGCCGAACTCTAGAACCTACTAACAAAGTAAAGAATATGATAACGATGGATGAGTCGTAAATCTCTCACCAATGTGGGTTAATCATTTACACGTGTACACGACCACGAACGGTCCATAGGCACGCTCTGAATGGCTATTAACCCGATCGTCGTGAGAATTTGCACTTTGACATCCTTTTTAAACTCGTAGGTTAAACGGATATTTGACTATGATAATTATGAAATGGCTAAGCTACTTACACATGTACGGGGTCGCAAACGATCCCTAGGCATGCTCTGAGCTGGCGATAAACCATCTTGACAAACGATCCAAGGATCCACTCTGACATGAACCTGGCATCGATGATGCTAAGCCCCCTCGGGGCTCACTCTCTCGTCCCGAACGACACAGTTCACTTCATCTCGAATGTTTCAATCACGAACGGTCGCTATTTGAAATAACACTAAAACTGTAAATTCCTTTGCAGGACACCAACAGGATATGAACATCCAGCCCGTGGCATTACAAAACAAATCTTCCTACCACAGGGAAACAAAGCGCGACACATGCAAGCACGTGCCCCACTTTGGGGGGCAAATGTTGGGCGAATTTTCACCCAGAAGATCTCGAGACCAAGAAGCCGCAGTTTCACGCGGGTTCGCCATCTCCACTTCATTCAGCACGACCAGTCACCTTCCCATTCGGCCTCCTCCTCATTCGGCCTCCTTCCCATCCGGCCTCTCCATGTCATACCGGACCAGAATCCATTCGGTCAGCCCCATTCGGCCACAGAGCCAACATTCCTCCATCTCCATTCGGCATACCGAACCAGGGGCACCACCGAACCAAACCTCTTCCCCACAACCGGTCCAAGAAGCACCGAACTACCTCACCACCGGTCCACACCTATCACCGGTCCACACTCACTGCCGGTCCACATCCACACCGCTACCACCGGACAACACCTACCACCGGTCCAAGCTCCATGCCGAATGAGACCTCCCTGAACCAAACAACTGCCAGTCCAGATTGCTTCAGCCCGGGCCCACCAGCAGCTATATACATCCAAGACCCCTGCCCCCTACCTCACTCTATAAATAGAGGGGCAGGGGTACAACAATGAGGGACAAGTTTGAGAGCTCAAGCAAGGAAGGAACTTTCAAACTACTTTCATATACTTATATACGAAGCATTGTACTTGTAATCTGAAAGAAAGAAGATAATAACATATAAAGTGGACGTAGGCACATTCTGGCCGAACCATTATAAATCCGCGTGTCTTTTACATTTCAGCCCCTACTTCTTTTATATTTACATACTCATCTAAAATCATTGAAAATCACATGTAATCAACTAAATAATACGACTTGGAGATGTTTGTCCATTTTTTGTGCAAACATGAATCTTCTTCCTGAAGAAGTTTTTCCTTGAAATCTTATTATGATTTACTTTCATCCCTACATTTTTATTAGCAATTCTCACGTAGTGAAAATGCATAGTAATTTTAGTGATGCCATTTGGCGATATCAAGATCTTGCATTGGAACCAAATTTTAAATTCAACGAGAAATTTACAAATCCCAATAAAATTCAATAGACCTCAAAGTTAGGAGTCCACCAAGAGTCCCATAAGAAGATCAAAAATAGGAAAATTATAAATTGCTATCAAAATCTACAAGGAAGTTTAAGATCCATAAAATCTAGAAACTGACAAAAGATCATCCAAAATCCAATGAGGAAATCATGCACACAAATCCATAAATCATCATTTAAACCTGCAAGGAAATTTGGGAACTCGCTAAACAAGAAATTCAATAAGTGATCATCGAAAATTTCAATTCAAAAATCAGGAACATGAACTTCGTGAATTGTCATGAAAATGGATAAACAAAACTCAGTATTCACAATACCAAAGATCCAAACATCCAATAAGACAATCAAGAATATGAAAATCATAAATTTTCATCAAAACGCATAAGGAAGTGCAGAGTTTATCAAATCAGAAAACTGGGAGGGGACCATCAAAATTCTAATAGGGGAACGAGGAATAGAAAATTCATAAATAATTATAAAAACAATTAAGGAAATTAAAAGTTCGTTACATTAGAAAACAAATAAAAGATCACCATAGATCCATTAAGAATATAATTCAACAATCATCATAAAAATCCACAAGGAAATTTGGAATTTACTAAATCATAAATCTCATAAGGGATTAACAAATGCCCAATAAGGAAGTCAAAAAGTCAAAAATCGTCATGAAAATCAATAGGGAATTTTAAAATTCATCAATTCAATAAAAGATCATAAAAAATCTGAGTAATGAAATTACGAATGTGAAATTCATCGATCACCACAAAAAAAAACAAGGAGAGTGAGATTTCATTAAAATGAAAGATCATTAAAATCGAAAAATTCATGAATTCAACTATATAATTAGAAACCTATTAGGATTGCACCCATAAAACAATCTACTAGAAATTCATTCTAATTCAAAGTCAGAAAATTAGTGGGTAGTTCACGATTCATCATGGAAACCCAATAAAGGAGTTAAGAAATCATGAATTCATAAAAACAAACAATCAATGGGAAATCATCATGAAAATCCACTTATGTAAAGTCCAAAAATCATCTTGAAAGCGAATGAAGGAATTAAGAAGTCATGAAACCAGGAATTCGATAAGAAATCTCTGTAGAAATTTAATAATTAAATTTGAGAATATAAAATGAATAAAATCTTAAAGTCAATATAGGAGCTCAGGATTGACAAAATCCAAAATGGAGTTTTCATGAAATGGAATTAAAAATTCACGATAAAAGGAATTTAACCTAAATCTTGTCTGGATCCTATCTGACAAACAGGTTATTAGAAATTCATTCAATATCAAAATTAGAAATCTGCCTGGCCATAGTAAATTTAGTGAATTCAAGCAACAAAATTCCAAAACTTTTAAGTTATTAGTATTTTTTCTATATTAGAATTGGGTTATATCTATAAAGCCTTGCAAGCTTTTGGAATAGTGGTCCCTTATATAATGGTTTTTCTTAAAGGATTACTCTATTTCTAAGGATTCAAGAGTGGTGTACTCAGTCCATCCCTGAAATGGAATCACTTTCATCTTTGTAGTAATAACTCGCTATCTATCACACTCCTTCGGCTTCTGTATAGAATTTTACTTTTGGTATTATGTTGGGAATCTCTTTTACCCATTCTCTTGTCTCATATTCCCTTTTAGGATACATATTTCTTAGTCCTTTGATGTGGAAATTATTTCTCAAGCATTCGATGTTCTAAGATTTGTTAGTCCATACTTTATCTCTTTTGGATATAATTTTGGACACTTTGTGCATTCCGGATTTTGTCATTGGGCGCCATTTTCCTTTTTCCTCTATGTAAATTTCTAGGATTTTAACTTTGCCCAAGTTTGTAGATAGATTTCTTTCTTTGACCCTTTATTCTCTTGGGTTTTGACTCTTGTATTAGTAGATAGATTTCTTTCTTTAACCATTTATTCTCTTGAGTCTTGACTTTTGTCTTGATTTGTAGACATCATTGCCTTTCTTTTCTATTTGGCACCTCTTTTGGGCTTCACTTAGCTCTAAAGGACATTGTGCATGCTAAGGTGGCCTTCCTCCAGAAGCTTGCTGATGGTTGCTTACCTTGACCCATCCCTCGAGAGGTTGTTTTGAAGTCATGGGTTCTATCTCTCCATCTAGGAGATGCTACAAATAGAATCGTAGGCTCATATCCCTCCCTCTAAGAGGTGCTACGAAATAGTATCGTTGGTTTATATCCATCCCTCTAGAAGGTGCTATGGAATAGCATCGTAGGTTTGAATATTTGCATGTGAAAATAAGTTTTGGCTAATTAAAATGAAGTCTCCTTTGAGAGAAATAATTTTGTAATAAAATCCTTCTAGTATGTCGAGGGGTTATCTTTCGGGAAATAGCCTAGACTCATGAATCCTTTTGTTACAAGAATTTTTCTTAATGTGGTCTTTTGTAGAACTTTCTTGCTTTTCTCGTAATAGAGACACAGATCTCAAATAGAAGACTGGGAGGTCTGATTAATGAACAATTAGTTTTTAGTCGGGAATAAGATTCTCTAATTTGAGTTTCAATAAACTTTTGATGGTTTCAAAACTTTTCTCGAAAAGTATGAATGTGTTTTTTTACCCTATAATTTTAGAACCTTGAAATACTGAAATCGATCAGTTAGAAGTCTTTAGTGTGCATACGTTAACGTTAAATAATATCTTAAATAGGTTGTACAAGCCAGATTTTGAAATAAATAGGCATTTGTTTCCTCCCAGGTCGCGGGGTAATTGAAAACAATTTTCTTTGAAGATATGTTTGATATAAAAAATTAAAACCATTTGCTAAAAATATAGTTTGTATATATAGACTTTCTTTTAAGCTGATGTAGGATTGGGGACAATTTGATACCTTATTGAAGGAAGCCTTTGCATTGCATTGATTGAAAATTTGATAGTTATCTCTTTTCAAGCATACGAGCTGTCCTTTCAAGTAGCTAGAAGATCGTTATGCTCCAAGAGTATGTTGGATGCTTCAGACCGATTTTGTTTTACCTATAACTGCACTCGACTTTTAATTAGTACATGGTCAATGCACAACACAAATATAAGTATGAATATAAATAAAAATTGAGTTAAAAAGATATGTAAAGAGAGAAGGAGTTCATATTTGAACAAATTCTATGAGACTCCATGATTTGATAGGAATCCGCATTTAGAAGTTGCTGAGTTGTTTTCCTCTCAGCTTGAATAAGGCGTCCTTCAGGTTTCTTTGGTGAACCCTTGTAAGAATCCTGACCTGATCATGCCTTGAATTTTCTCTGCTAAGACACGTCATTCAACGGTTTCATGTCCAGTTCCTTTATGTTATTCAAAGTACTTCCTCCTTTATTTGGCTCTAGAGCACTCTTTCCATCGTAGCGAATATATATGAGAGGGGTTTGTTTAGGACCGCATAATTTGTTTTGGAATTCATTTTCCGACTTCCCTTCATATTTTCACTTTCCCTAGGTCTTTTGTCTAAATGCCTAAAATCAAATTTCTCTTTTTTGGATACTTGTTGAAGTGCTTTCTTAGCATGGTGTATTTCGTCCATTAGAATAACTGTTAAGCTCGGAGAAAGAAATGAAAAAATGTTGTAGATCTTTGCATCCATTAATATAAAGGTCTTTCCAAAAAAGGAGTTGTTTAATTAGCCTTAATCGAACTTCCATAAGCTTTTTTCTATCAGTTGTGCTTTCTACCCTCAATGCCTCTGCGCTGAACCTTTTCAAGTATTCGCTACGTAGTTCTTCCAGTCTTTGTCTAATGGTTGCTAACAAGATAAAGTACATAGTTGTATCTATGAATATGGAAAATTGGTCCATGAAGTCACAAGCAAGTTATTCCCATGAGTTGATGGTTTCCATTCGGTAACTTATGTATCATTTAATAGTCACTCCCTAAAATGTAATGGGAAATAGTTTACAGAAAACTGCCTTTGGAGCAATATATAAGTTCATCCAATTTTCAAAAACTATAAGATGATCATCTGGATCAGTTGTTCCGTAATATTTTAATGAAGGATTATAGATGTTGGAAGGGAGACTGGCTGCCACTATTTCTTCTGATAAGGAAGACTTTTGCAAGATAACATATTCTTCTTGATCAAAAAATTCCTTTTTCTCTAAGCATATCCATAATTATTTGGTGTAGGACGTTTCATTGGTTGGTTTCATTCTGTAGCTAATTTTGCTATTTCCTTGAATTGGGCTATTTAATTGCTTGAGGTATCTTTTTTCTTGACTTTCTCGGTTTAACTCTTCATCCTCTACCTCGTTTGGGAGTTGCACTTCATCCTCCACCTCCATAATTCTTAACGATTCTCAAGAAGGTGCTCTTTTCGAAAATTCTCGCATTCTATAATCTGTGATCGTTTATTTTAAGCTTTGATCACATTGTTTTCCAGTCATGTTAGGGTTGAAGGTTCCCAACTTCTGTATTTCTCAAGTTAGAGTTTGTTCTTACCAATTTTCTCTGACGTACTTCATGCAATTAATCTGAGTTTAAAGTTGTCAGAGACCGGAGGATTGAGCACTCCTTTTAGTCCAAAAAAAGTTGACAAGAAAACTTGTCAACACCTAAAATTGAAGATTAGGATTTCGAAACCTCTTTTTGAATGAATGGAAGTTGCTACCTCTTTCCAAGTAGAAAAAGCTGATCTAAGACTCACCTCTGATGCCTTTCGACAAGTCGAAAGGATGTCTTCTCTTTCGAGAAATCCTTCCAAATGGGTTGGATTAGAACTCTTCAGAACTACCTTTCGACTCGGATAAGGTAGCTTAGGTTGGGAAACCAATGATCTTTGGAAATAGAGAAATTGGAAAGGTTTCGATTCTGTCCAAAGGGTTAGCACCTACTATCTTATAGACTTGAGCTAATCCTTCTAGGAAATAAGAGAACTAAGGGTTTCGACCTGGTCGAAGGGGGGCCTTTCGGTTTGCATACAAGATGACATATTTATGACAAATAAATAAATACAAGTTACTAAGCAATCAACATTACCAAAATCATTTTTTTATTGAGCTCAATTATAAAATTAACCAAATCCCCAAATTGATTTGGGAACTAGGGTTTACAAGCTTCAAAAAATAGAAATGAGAAGTGAAAGAAATCGAATCCCTATAACCTTTTGACCCCAAGTTTTCAACACGGTCGAAAAGTCAACTTATCTGCGCTCATGAGTGTCCACTGAGTCCTACCTTTTAACATGGTCGAATGGGTTTCAATCAATCTTCCGCTGCCACTAAGGCTGAGCTTCTCTCTCTTGCCTTATTCCCTTTTGACTTTGTCGAAAGGTGTTGCTAGATAGCCTTCGACCTTGTCGAATGGTCAATTGATGTGCTTTTGACTTGAATGTTGATGTGCCGAATAATTTGACCTAGATGTTGGTCTTTGACATTATCGAAACATGCCTTCTTTTGGCTTTAAATGAGTCGAAATGCTTAAAATGCTTTGTTATAAATGGTTTTCTTTAAAAGTTCCTTCCCTGACATATTCGAAACCTTATGCTCTTTTTGGTAAAGGATGTATAGTTCTTCATTCATAAGTGAGAGTGGTCCTAACCGTTTCGAAAGGCTATATACTCTTTCGAAAGGGCTGATTTGATTAAATACATCCTTGTCGGAGGTGATTGAAGGTGAAATAAAGACGTTTCAAATGGTTTGGCACAAAATGTGGAGAGTCTGCTACCCACTGCCTTCAAGCGGCGTCTTTCTTGGAGGCTTCTAATACGTTTGATATTGCCTTCGAAAGGTAGCCTTCAACCTTGTCTAAAGCTCTCTATTGACACCGTTGAGACTTCCTTTTGACCTTCTCGAAAGGCACTATTGGAGCTTTCATCTCCTTGTTGAAATCTATGTTTAACTTGATCGTCTTGGTGCTCTCTGATCCTTATGAATGCTCTCGTTCCTTCTTTCATAATTTTATTCCCAAGAATATTTTATGGATAATACAACTAAAACTATAAAGGCTCGTATTGGAGAATGGATTCCATACAATGACTAGGCTACTGGGGTACCGTCCATCACGGTGCATCTCTAGATAAAATAACACCGAGATCGAACCTATCGACCCTTGCCAACAGAAGGCCAGCCTACTCCTTACTAGATATTACCGAATATGATTACCTATCCATTAATGGGACTCGAAGCATACAAATGAGAGATAATAGTGACTATAGATAGGGATGACCATACCCTACTTGGGATCAACCCACTTAACCCTGCTGCATCTCAGTCATTCCCAGTTGATGAGGCATGAGGCTACGTTTTACCTTTATATGGCACTTCCCATTTGGAATGCTACTTACTATGTTCAAGGCAACAACTACCATTCATCTATGCAAGTTCATTCTTGGACTGAACGAAACACTTGTGCGCTCCGTCTCTAATTTCATCATCTTCAAGATGTCCTCTCTTTGAAACGCATTCACTAGATCAAAGTGGTTTTCGGGTAACATACCCGGTCTCCATCTCTTAACAACATTCAATAATTCTCGGTAAACTCAATCCCAGTTCTTTATGAAATAAAAAGTCAAAGACAAGATCAAAGATCACCTCCTAACCTTTAGTGAACGGATTTCCTTATCATTGTGCTAGAAGAATAAAACGCGATTTATACGCATAGTACAGCATCATCAGAGATGACCATGCCATATAACTGACGTGTTTCTCCTAGATATTTTCGAAGTTACTTTTAGGTCCAAATTCAATAGTCGGTTATTTCACTATCGAATAATAATCATTCAGTCACAGATTCAATTCTGTAGGGAAAACCAGTATTTATTTACCATATAAGAAATCGCTGGCCTCGTTTTATAAATCTTTAAACATAACAATTTATTTGTATAAGAATACTTTTATATAGATATATCCACAAATTCCTATATTTTCAATACATATAAAATATCCATATATTTATCTCAATGGTAGAAGTATATGTATACATCGAGAAAGATTCCTTTTTTATTTGAATCAAAATCATTCATAAACTCCTTCTAATTCTCTAAAATAATTAATAAACCATTTTATAGAACTTTGGGAACCATTTATACAACTTCTATTATACATTTCAATCAATTATAAATCCTCTTTGTACACTTCTTAAACTCATTTATAAATCCTTTATAATCTCTAAACCAATTATAAACTTCTTTTGTAAATATATAAAATCGTTTCTTAAGTCCGTTTATAAATATAACCATTTATAAAACTCGCTATAAAAAAATTTACCTTGTAAATAATCTTCCTTACGTCTCCAAGCCATTTTATAAGCTCCTTTATAAAATCAAAGTCTTTCAACTCTATTCATGAGTCTCTAGAACATTTGAAAACAATCAAAAATCTTTTACTTAAAAACACCATTACATTATAACAATTATTAACAGAAAACATTGTATATAAATGAAAATTATTAACTTCAAACATCTTAATGATAATTAATAATATCAAAATATTGTTAAATAAACAGTAATGTTTATTCTTTACTATTTTTGTAAATAATAATAATTTATTTTCAAAACCTTATTAATAATCCTTGTTATTAATTTCAAACAATAATTATTCTTAAATAATTCATTTTCAAGGTATTAACATTTTGATAAATACTTAAAATCAATATTCGCTATAAACAATTGACTTTGAAACAATACTAATATAATTAGATAACTTTAAAATAATATTACTATAATTGAATAACAAAAAAATAATATTAGTCTTATATATAAAGAAAATACTTGGTCAAAAGGGTCAAAGTGAAGCCTTTTTTGAAATACCCAAATTAACCACACCGCCAGTGGGGAAAAAAAATTTACGGGTACTTTTTACACCATCTCATCCATGTTTTAGCAACAAACCTTCCCCCATTTCCTTATTTTTTTGCCCCTTTCTTCTCGGTTGGAAACCATTTTACTTCCCCTTCCCCAATTGACAGTAACAACGAATTATTACGATATCCACCTCTAGAAGTTTAGCGGTTTCTTTAGACGATCCATGGACAAGAGCACTGCAGCGAAAATGATGGTGCACTAGGGCATCCTCACTCACGGTATCGATTTTTTAAAATCAACTGAAATTTATATTCTTTAATCTTAATTTTTTTCATTTTAAAACTCTGTTTAATCAATGTTATTTCCGCACGTAATATAGTGATTCAGATGGCTCTACAAAAGGAGACAATCCACGGACAAGAGCACTATGAAAAAGACGAGGCGCACTAGGGCATCCTCACTCATGGTATTGATTTTATAAATTCAACAGGAATTTCTATTCTTTAATCTTAATTTATTTATCTTAATTTGTTTATTTTAAAACTTTATTTCATCGATGCTATTTTTGCAAGCAAAATAGTGATTCAGGATGCTCTAAAATAGGAACGGATGACGACAAGTCTGTGGAGAGAGAATATGCCAAATTAAGGTACTATTTTTTTAACTACTACATTTTATATTTTTTCATTGCTGAAACTACTGCATTTACAATCAAAAATTCATTTAGAGTTGAAGCTACCATCAAGATCCTGCCAAAAAGTAAGAATAAACTGGAAAATAATAACTTGAAGATGTGAATGCATTAATGTGTACATTGATTTGGGTATCTCCTTTATTTGATTATTGTTAAAGCTTTTCTTCCTTATTCTTTTGTATTTTCAGATTTATATAATGGGTATTATTGTTTGCGCCAAAAATGGTCACAAACTCCAAATACCATGAAAGCACCAGTGTATGAATATAAATCAGCAGTATTAATCACAGATCTAAGTAAATAGCAAGCAACAATTGAGAAATAATGAACAAAGACACAAGATTTATAGTGGTTCGGCTATCTCCGGCCTACGTCCACTTCAAAGTTTTATCCTTTATTGATTATCCTTGCAGGTTACAGATGATTGCAGCAGTAGCAATGGAGAATTTTGAGTACAATAGTGTATTGAAGTGTGGAAATGAATCCGTCAGAGTCTGGACGTCCAATAGCCGAAAGATCCTATTTCTGTAGGCTTCAGGAGGCTATTTATAGGTGTTGGAGGCTAATATCGAGCTAAAACTTTGGGAGACTTCTTCTGGCACGTGAGTGGGCCCACGCGACCGACCCCACCAAGTTTCGACTCGATCTGTGATCGATATGAATTGATTTCGTATCCATCAAAAAATGATCCAATCGGGATGAAACTTGGCATGAACATTCGTTACCTTGTACGCAAGCTGCTGTGAAAATTTCGTTACATTTGGATCAGCGGTTTAGGAGATATGATCGATGTAATCTCGTGTTCTTCATGGGCTGTAGATTTCGATTCCATTGGTTCGAATCCATCCCCATCGTCTCGTTCACAAGCACGTGCTCGCTCGATGACGTGGAACGATAAACTAGAGGAGATCCATATTGTTTGCCGTGTTAACCGAGGCTTTACCCCTTCTTTCACATCCAACGGTGACCTTCCATTCGTACCCATTTGACCTAGCCCACGTTTGCCTTGATGAGATGTCTTCCGTATCGATCGCTGCAATACGATCGATACGAAGTGACTCGTTTTGAGATGGATACGAACAAGGGCCATATACATATGGATACGAATGGCATTCATCCTATGATCGTTTGCGAACGCAATCGATTCAAACAACCATGAACCGCTTGGATACGAAAGAGGGCTGTAGAGTGGATGGATAATCCAGTGATCGACATGAATGCATGGATTTGAAATATGCCGCCTGCCTCCAACCTGATCGACACGAATGTCATTGATTTGCACAAACCACCGCACGCTTGCTTACCAATCTGGGTCTACTGCTATCGAGTCGAAATCCTTCTGGCCTTCCCACCTGATCCATACGAACGACATCGAGTCGAACCAAAACCTGATCGATTCGAACTTCATCGAGTCAAACCACTGCCGACCAATACGAACCCAATCGACTCGAATAAGCCAATGCATGATTTCCTGATGGATGCGAATGATGGACTCGTACTGCACTAAACTTGATGGATACGAACATACTGAGGCGCTGTCATTCTGATGGATACGAACCTGCCCGCTTAGCTGATCGATGTGAAACCGTTGAGTTGAGTCCATGCTGATCGATACGAACGATATCGATTCGAAGTACACCTATTGATCAATGCGAAATGCATCGATATGAACCATTCCTTGTGCGTCTTAGCCCATCCATATCTTGTGCATACGAACTCCAATTGACCTGAAATTTGAAATGTATCCTTACTTAACCTTGATCATCATCTCCAATCGATTCCGTCCTGATCGGAGCTCAGCCAAATTTTAACGACATCAATTGCAGCCTTCTTTCCAATCGATTTCCAATCCTAATATCCATTCTTCCTCGCCAATTTGTTGATATTCCAGCCTTAACCAAAAGGCGGGATAACATTTGACCCCAAAACATGCCTTGTGATAATAAGGCGTGTTTTGAATAATTTCGAATCTGATATCCGAAGTCCATAGCCATATCGTCAGAGTACATCATCCTCGACTGCTCCGAGTCGATGCCCAATTCCAAATCCAGTAACCAAAGCCTTTAGCCAATTCCGTATCCATATGAACCCGATAACCGAGTTCTAATCCATCCTTATCGAATAGCCAATAAGCGAATCCAGGACCTCTCCGGGTCAATGTCCAAATCCATAACCTCCCCGGGTTCTTGCCAAGCGCAATCCACACCTGGCGACCGTGGTCCAGTGTCCCTGGACGTTGAGCTAACCCCTCCAGGTTCTTGCCAAGCGCAATCCACACTTGACGACCGTGGTCCAGTATCCCTGGACGTTGAGCTAACCTCTCCGGGTTCTTGCCAAGCGCAATCCACACTTGGCGACCGTGGTCCAGTGTCCCTGAGGTTGTACAATGCCATGGCTTAAGTCCTAAGCCGAATCGTAGTCTCTCCGAACCCATGTTGAGCATAGTCCATACTCAACGACTTGAAACAATAACCAATAATATGGGGCCTAAGTCCTAGGCCGAATCCTGGTCACTCCGGACCCTTGTTGAGCATAGTCCATACTCAGCGACCTGAATGAGCTAATTCGCCACATGCGGACGAAGAGACTTACCCCTTGCCAGGTATAATCCATACCCGATGACCATTTACCAAAACCTAGATAAAAATCCAATCAAAGTCCAATCCGAAATCCAAATCAGACCAGAAAATCAGAAATCCAAACCAACATCCAAAACAGAAAACAATCATCCAAGCGAAAATCCAAATCAGAAAGCACAAAATCAGGAGTTCAATCCAAACTCCAAAACCAAACCAGAAAAATCAATGTCCAATCCGAAAGCAAAAGACAAATTTCAAAAACTATAGCATCGCGGTTTATCATCATTCAAAGCATGCCTAGGGGCTATCTCCGTCCCCATACATGTGTAAATGACTTTGCCATTTGCCAATAGCTTTTTACTTATTTCATATTATATCGGTCAATGGATAATCAATCGACCATCATCCCGGGGCCTCACATCATCATTGCTCGAGGTAGGCGGTGGTTGCTCCTGCTCCACCGCTGCATTCCGAGTTCTGACATATTGTCGCAACTGTCCATTCCTTACATGCTCCTTGATTATATCCTTCAAGTGCCTACAGTTGTTGGTGTCGTGCACATCCAAATCATGGAATAGGCAGTGCCTTCCTGATGCCCTCTCTCGTTCAGAAGGCTCTCTCCTAGCTGGCCTTCGGTAGGGAAGGCGATTTCGGGTTTCCAAGTATATCCGCTCCAACGTCTCGTTCAATCCCGTGTATGTGGAAAACTTTGGATCCTTCCATCGTTTCCAAGCTTTTCCAGAATCATCGTCCAACTTCCTTTTTCCTTTATCTTTATCCGAACCTCTACTGGATGGTCCTCCACCCTCAGTCGCATTTACTTCCTTCAACTTTAAATTTGTACATGCATCCTCTTGTCGGAGGAACCTCTCAGCTTCGTGAAAGAATTCCCCGAGATCCAGTGGCGGGTCTCGTATTAAAGATACCTTGAAATCCAAATCCTCCCTGACTCCTGACACTACCGCCATTAAAACCATTGATGGATCCGGTCGATCTACCGAAGCAACTGCCGCATTGAACCGAGTTAAAAAAAGCTCTAAGTGATTCATCCGCCCCTTGTTTCACCGATGTTAGCGTCATCACGTTCTTGGGCCTCTTAATATGGACCTGAAATTGCCTCAGAAACCTATCCACCAGCTCCGTCCATGTTCTAATAGACCCTTCTTCAAGCTGCCTGAACCACATAGCAGCTATGTCCGTTAAGAATAAAGGGAAACTTCGAGCCATAACTTCTTCTGATGCCCCTAGCACCTCCATGTGTCTTGTATATCTCATCAAATGATCTGTTGGATTGACTTTGCCATTGTATACTTCCACAGTAGGTAGTTTGAAATCAGGCGGATTCCGTGCTATCCTGATTTCCCATGTGAATGGACTCTTGTTCACCCCTTCCAAATCTCTATTGGTCAGACCTCCACGCATAGTCCTCCTAATAATCTCAGCTAATCCAGCATTATCTGTCAAAGGTTGCCCCACATGCCCCGGAGGGAATTCTGGTACATACTCCTTATGCGGTTCATTGATTTTAGCACTTTCTCTAACCTGTTGAGCTCCATCCAAGGGCCTTCCAGTATCATATCCTGTGGGCCTACCCCCTAGCCTTTGTTGATTGCCATCTAGTTCTGCATTCTGTCCTCCATCGGTTCCGCGACCCTAGTTCCTTGTCCTGCACTTGTAGCCGCCGTAGTTGGCCAAAGGTTCTGCATGTTCGCTGCTCTCATCTGTTCAAAGAAATTCTGCAGCATCTCCTGTTGGCTTTTCATCATTCTTTCATGCATTAAATTAGCCATAGCCTCCATCTCATCCCCGGTGATATAGATCAAAGTTTTTCCTTCTGCAGCTCCAGAAGATGCCTCTTGGCTTCCTCCTTGTTGGCTTCTCTCAGCCCTTTGCCTTCTACTGTTTTGTCAAGTCATTTTCTCAAACTCTGAATTCTTCAAGCTTTTCAAATCTGAACTTCTATCCGATGTAGCGGGTGCTAGTTCGTCTCAGTGAAAGCACCAAAGTGTTTGTGCCAAAAATGGTCACAAACCCCAAATACCGTGAAAGCACCAGTGTATGAATATAAATCAGCAGTATTAATCATAGATCTAAGTAAACAGCAAGCAACAATTCAGAAATAATGAACAAAGACATAAGATTTATAGTGGTTCGGCTATCTCCGGCCTACGTCAACTTCAAAGTTTTATCCTTTATTGATTATCCTTGCTGGTTACAGATGATTGCAGCAGTAGCAATGGAGAATTTCGAGTATAATAGTTGTATTGAAGTGTAGAAATGAATCCGGCAGAGTCTGGAAGTCCAGTAGCCAAAAGATCCTTTTTTGTAGGCTACAGGAGGCTATTTATAGGCGTTGGAGGCTGATATCAAGCTAAAACTTTGGGAGACTTCTTCTGGCACGTGAGTGGGCCCACGCGACCGACCCCACCAAGTTTCGACTCGATCTGTGATCGATACGAACTGATTTCGTATCAATCAAAAAAATGATCCAATCGGGATGAAACTTAGCAGGAACATTCGTGACCTTGTATGCAAGCTGCTGTGAAAATTTCGTTGCATTTGGATCATCGGTTTTGGAGATATGATCGATGCGATCTCGTGTTCTTCGTTGGCTGCAGATTTCGAATCCATTGGTTCGAATCCATCCCCTTCGTGTCGTTCACAAGCACGTGCTCGCTCGATGACATGGAACGATAAACCAGGTGAGATCCTATTGTTCGCCGTGTTGACCAAGGCTTTACCCCTTCTTTCGCATCCAACGGTAACCTTCCATTCGTACCCATTTGACCTAGCCCAGGTTCGCCTTGATGAGATGTCTTCCGTATCGATCGCTGCAATACGATCGATACGAAGTGACTCGTTTTGAGGTGGATACGAACAAGGGCCATATGCGTATGGATAAGAATGGCATTCATCCTATGATCGTTTGCGAACGCAATCGATTCGAACAACCATGAACCGCTTGGATACGAAAGAGGCTTGTAGAGTGGATGGATACGAAAGCTTACCAGTGATCGATACGGATGCATGGATTTGAAATATGCCGCCTGCCTCCAACCTGATCGACACAGATGTCATTGATTCGAACAAACCACCGCATGCTTGCTTACCAATCTGGGTCTACTACTATCGAGTCGAAATCCTTCTGGCCTTCCCACTTGATCGATACGAACGCCATCGAGTCGAACCAAAACCTGATCGATTCAAACTTCATCGAGTCGAACCACTACCGACCAATACGAACCCAATCGACTCGAATAAGCCAATGCATGATTTCCTGATGGATGCGAATGATGGACTCGTACTGCACTAAACTCGATGGATATGAACATATTGAGGCGCCGTCATTCCGATGGATACGAACCTGCCCACTTACTTGATCGATGTGAAACCGTTGAGTCGAGTCCATGCTGATCGATACGAACGATATCGATTCGAAGTCCATCTAGTGATCGATGCGAAATGCATCGATACGAACCGTTCCTTGTGCGTCTTAGCCCATCCATATCTTGTGTATACGAAGTCCGATCGACCTGAAATTTGAAATGTAGCCTTCCTTAACCTTGATCATCATCTCCAATCGATTCCGTCCTGATCGGAGCTCGGCCAAATTTTAACGACATCGATTGCAGCCTTGTTTCCAATCGATTTCCAATCCTGATATCCATTCTTCCTCGCCAATTTGTTGATATTCCAGCCTTAACCAAAAGGTAACATTGTCCAGCCTATTTTAAGTCGGACTGTCAAAAAGCTTTAATTCACAATTTATTCACTGTTTTTGACTATAAATTGCTTGATTAAATGATGTGCACCCTTAGTAATTATAATATTAAACATAAAAGTCCTATAAAGAACAATAGATATTTTTATTCCATGTTTGATATTAATCCATTCATTTGGTTTGGTTCTCAAATTTGTATGGATAACACTCTGCAGTGAACTTTTTATAGAGTTTGATCATGCAAAATGAATGGTATTTAATATTTACTATTCCCTTTGTTAACGACAAGGTTATAATAATTTCTAATTTTATATCCGACCTTCATCATGTTTGGGAAATCCAATTAAAAATACATGTATTTAGTAAGTAATTAATTTTTCAACTATAATGGAATGGTACTTGATGTCCACATATAAATATAACATTTCAGTCTTCGCCACTTAGTTTGGCCAGTCAGTATAAGAGTTTTCCTAATTGTGTATTTGTTAAAAAGTTTGTAATTAGGTCTATTTTGGGTTTTTATATGGCTAAGTTGATTTTATATGTTGACGTTTTAGATATATTTTTATGTAAATATATCTTTATTTTGGATTGATTTTTATATGTAATGTAAATGCTTGGTCAATGGAGTCAAAGCGAAGCCTTTTTAGCTATTTCATAAATGACCACATTTAGAAACCAACTTCATAATGTCGGTAAGGATATAAGAGTCATTTATGTTTGTTTTTCGTTATCCACGATCATCATCACCCCTTATTTTTTTCAGTCCAAATTATTCATTATTCCTGCTACCGTCAACCACTCCATATCCCCAACAACTCATATGTCCTCTCTTCTTGAAATTGGTTATGAGATTCAGATAAATTTCTTAATTCAATAACCTATATTGCATTAGCTTGTAGAAAGATCGACTGACTAGAGATTGGCCTTTCATCTATGCACCTACAGCTAAGGAACTTTTGCTATTATTTCTATTTTATTTCTAAATCAATGCGATCTAATTCTCTTCCTTGAAGGTTTTTACGAACGAAATCAGATTTCAACGAATGAAGTAACGATAGCATAACTTTGGCAGTTATTAGTAAACATAACTTAATGCCATAATATGTAAAGTTGAACAATCATTGGATTATATAAATGTTGAATTAGCAATGGGATGTCGTGTTGCACTGTGATCGTTGAACTGAAACTGAGAATGAAACTTGTTTTCATATTGTTAACTTTTAGGTTTCTTTATTACATTAATTTTTCATGGTTGGAATACAAGAAATTTATTGTTTTTCTTATTCAAACTTACCTATCTCATATTTTTCATCTTGGTGGTTTTGATATGATTAATTGCTTTTGTCATTTGTTGCTAGCTTTGGCATATATCTTTGAATACAGCTTTAACTACCTATTATCACTTATAAAAAATTAAAACTGATCTTATGCTCAAAAACTACAATGCGTTATGTATTCAATATAATCCTTGGGCAAACTGGTATCTTTTGGAACAACTGAACATGGAGGAAATTATGAAGCTAAATTGTACTTGAAGCTATAGCTAGAATAACATTCATACAGACTACTGAAAATTCATATAATCAGCGGGAGCATAAAATTTACCTTTTGTTCCATCAATGCTTGTTAAATGATCGATTCAATAATCTGGGTGACCCTAATTGGATTTGTGAGCAAAAATAAAATAGTTGTACTTGACACTCAGCATTAGTTCTCCATTGAAGTTGTTAGCCAACATGTATGCCATAGAAGTGCATCTGTGATATAACAATGAAAGCAAAAGGAGATTACACTTCAAACTTTAGTTGTTTAGTTAACAAACAAAAACACAAAAAAATAAATAGCTAACTGATACATTTCAAATGCATAACAAATACAACAATATGTGGACGTAATGCACAGTGTATTTCTCATTGCGTGAATGTTTTTTGTGTATGACCATGCATTGGCCTCTTGATGATTTTGTACACTGTATTCACTTATCCTAATTTAAACTTTGAAGTTTGCAACATGTGTGTGTGTCTATACACACATACACGCACATAGAATGACCTCTGTGCACTCATGTGCATGCGTAAGTACATGCAAAGAAAAACAATTTCGTGTTTGTATAATGACTACAGACGTGGTGCCATTGCGCAATATATAAAAAAACATATAATTGTTTTATCATTTTGAACCAATGAAAAGAGATTGCTCTAATCGCTTGGGTCATCCTAAGTGCACCATTGGGTTAGTAGCTTGTAATTTTTTTATATATATTGTATTATGTACTAACTTTAATAATGAAAGGTTAAGCTAAAGGTCCAAAATGGCATCCACTGATAGTATTTTCAGTACCAAGCTAATTTTGTTGGAATATCATTGTCATATAATCTAAAAAACATATTTACCTTACAGTAACATACCATGTCATTATTATTTTTATC
The DNA here is from genome assembly GCA_030765085.1 of Allium cepa. Taxonomy (NCBI): domain Eukaryota; kingdom Viridiplantae; phylum Streptophyta; class Magnoliopsida; order Asparagales; family Amaryllidaceae; genus Allium; species Allium cepa. The sequence continues at coordinate 696,374,230 of CM060937.1, read as the reverse complement.
CACTTTGTATTCAGATAATTCTCTACCAGACATGAATGAATATTGACTTACTTGGTTCCATAAATCCATACTATTTGAGCTTGATTCTGAATCATTTATCATCTATAAAAAAGGTATCAAAGCCCAAAACCCATAAGTCTCCATATATTTTTTGGCTGTCAATATGAAGCTGATTTCAATGATGAAAGATGAAATAGTTGGTTCTTTTCTACCAAATTTCATAGTAAAAACATCACATCTGATTTGATTTGATTAACTCAAGACCCATCTTCTAGCTGCTTAGTTCTTTACCGATAAGTGCAACACATTTTCCATCACATAAACTAGCATTATTTTATAATCTTCATTTCTTCTGTTCTTTTTTAATACTTAGGTGTTCCTAACCATTCTTTATTAAGGACCTATAAGTGATAACAGATATGGAAATTTTTAAATACAAATACTTTGATTTTTATTCATCATTGGTGACATATATTTTGTTTACGTGTAAGATATGTAAAGGATAGTTCATTTGTTTTATGCCATCTCTCTTTACCTTAATATAGTCTTTTTTGTTACAAAATAAAGCAGCAGTAGAAGAGAGAGTGACTAACTTTTGTAATGGCTGTGTTCATTTTAAGGACCATTTTTTGGGTCTTTATCCAACACTTGCTTTAAGGATATCCGCAATAATGTCATTTACGTAAACAATCAAATGGACATGTGTAGCTTAAATTTTTTCAGGGCCAGTAATCATGTATAAATAAAAAAAATTCTTTGAAATACTATTGTTTGATTGCATATTGCACAAATGTGCAGTGACTTTGCTGTGACGACCCGGAATTTTAAAGCAATATCAATTTAATAATCTGAGTTAAAATTTAAATTGATTTGATAATCTTTGTAATAATATTTGAATTAATTTAATAATCCAATTAAAATAAATATTTAATTGATAAGATTTTATCTTTTTAAATCTAACAATGGTTTTATATTTACCATGTATATAGAATATGTATATATTGTAAATAGTTCTTGTTTTAATCTGATAAATAAATAAATCATGTTTTCTATAAAATATATATCTTTAGTAAATTGGGTTTTTAAATAGATAAGATAAAAATTTGATTTGTTTAAATTAATTTATTTGATATTAAGTTTTTTAAAAAGTATGTAATAAATAAATAAATAAATAAATAAATATGTTTTCAAATACATAAGACAAATATTGAAATAATTTAAAATATGTTTAACTCGAGTTTAAATTTAAATAAATAACAATAAGGTTTATTTTGATTTTCTTTTAAATATAGTTGGATAAAATAAATAATTTATTAATAAGAAGACAATTTCTTTTAATAAGCTATTTATGGTTATCAAATGTTCTTATTTTTAAATATAATAATACATTGTTTTAACAAATTAATTTTTAATTAAAATAATTGTTTTCAAAATTTAATTGTGTAGTTAATTTATAAATAAATTGGATTTCAAAATTTAATTTGAACTTGAATTCAAGCTTTGAAATCTAAAGTATAATTTTTTTTAATTTTTTTTGATTTTGAAATATTTGTATAAGTTTATAAATAAAATTTGATTTATTCATTTTAAAATTTATTTACATGTAAATAAATACATGATTAACTAATTTATTAAACATAGGTTTACATTCATCTTATAATAACATATTAAATAAATACTAATTAACTTTTAACTATAAATACTTATTACTCTTAAGGGACAAGTGTAAGAATATTAAGACACATATAACACATGTTAGTAAATAAACTAAGGAAATTGACAAATGTAAAATTTTAAACAAGTGTCATTTAAATTGGTTTTCTTTTATTTATTTTAATAAAGTTTAATTTCAGCTTATATAAACAAATCTCCTTCTTCATTCCTATCTTTTTTCTAAATCAAAAGCCAAACATAAATCATCAAACCAAAATGCAAAACAAATCTGAAAAGAAAAATAAACGCTTCCCTTGAAACCTGAAATTTCCTCAAATCCAATCTGAAACAAATGCTCAGTTCAAACCTCAAGTTCAATCCTCAAACCAAAGTTTAAAACCTGTAATTCATTTCAACAGATCATTTCCCTGTAACATTTTCAAAATGTATGCAAACCTATACTTTTTTTAATGCAATCTAGACATTGTTCTCCACATACAGTCTGAGCACTAAAGCATTTTCAAACAAAAGCAACAGCATTTTCAGTCAAAAGCGTACCTATAATTTTCAAATCAAGGAGCAAGTTCAAATTTTAAATCAAGCTTTAAGCTTCAATAACTCAAGTCTTTTAAGCAACCCATGTTTTAAAAAGGGCTACTGCATATCCAGTTCTAAAAATCAAAATTCACTGCTCTGCCATCAAGAATAAGATGAGTAACATCATATTATAAAAGCACATTTTCTTTTTGAGAGTAGGAAGCGGAAGAAGTAACAAGTTCTTCTTTAAGCTTTTCCACTTCCGCTTCAAGTTTTTCGTTGTAGGCGGCAATGCTATTCATTTCCGCATCATGCTGCTCAAGGGTCTTTTGCCATTCGGTTTTGTCATTCTCCATGGTTAACAAAGCTTCGAGATTGGCCCGATTCACCCTTTGAAGCTCATCAACAAGTTTTTAACAATTTGGCATCCTCTCAATGTCAGCTTTAACGGCATCAAGGTTCCGTAACATGGCATTTTTATCTATGGGAACCAGATCAAGGTCAAAGCGAACTCCTTTTAAGCACCAATTTGGAAATAAACTTTGGAGAGTGGCTGGACCTGGTCCAACTTGGTAAGGAGGCCTGTTAATGATCGCCTGGATATCAGTACAGGAAGGGGCAGGAGACTGAGAAGAAGTAGGAGTAGTAATCTTTTCCGAAGTTGCAGGCATTGGTTCCTCACTGACTTTAGCCCGTTTCTCGAGTCATCAGTTATGTGACTCTTCCCTCTATCATCGTGAGATTTGCGTTTGTGGGAGTCACCCTCTTTATGGGAAGAATCGTATCGGTCATCCGGTCTTCCATAGCGTTCTTCATGGGCACGTCTCTCCCGAGCCTTCCGAGCGGCCCTCTCTTCATCAGTCTCTCTGTGAACAGGAAGATAGCGCTTATAGTCATACTGGCCGCGTCTCCCGTATCGCTAGAAGTCATCATAATACGAGCTGCCTCGCTTCATTGAAGAACCTGAAATTGGAAAAAGCACAACTTTAGAATTTTTTGAAAGTGTGAAAAGCTAAGTGTGTAAGATGTCAAAGAATCCCAGTCATGTGTGATGTGTAAACTACACGCGCTGAACCACGAACCGCTCGTCGGTCGAGGGGTAACAACAGGTTTTATAGCTAACGGCAATTCCCCAGATGAGGGGGTTTGTTTAAGGGCAGAAGTTGCTTCAACTGTCAGAGATATAACTTGGGTAACAGCGAGGTCATCTTTGAAGAGCTCTTGAGAGGTGATCATTATGTCGCTCAAATCTTCGAAGATGTCATCACCGCCATGCTTAGCGGAGCTCCCTCCATCAACTCCTTTCTCAACGTTCTCCCCGGTTTGAAGAAGAGGTTCCTCTTCTTCAATGATGGGGGCAAGTGCAGGCTTATCGGAGGGCCTCGCAGCGTCTTTTGGAGTCGAACATTTCACTAGCGAGGCCTCAATGGTAGTTTCTCCCTGCACAGGCTCTTTAGCATGAGGTGGGGCATCTGGAGTTCTAGCTGGGGAGTCTGGGATTTCATGAGGGTGTGTAGAGCGAGAAGCGTGCAAAAGCCCATACTGATGCAAAAATTCGTCTTTCAACAGAAATTGAATGCCTCTCTCCTCAACTGGCACGGCCTTAAGCCTCTCGAAAGTTGGCTTGTGACTGGGATCCCTAGAAGGAGGAGGGAGCGCTGAAAATAAAAAAAGAAGCGGAGTTAACACTTAGCAATTTAGTCTCGCAAAAGTCGGATAACAAACGAAGTAAGAATGGTTAATCTTACTTCCTTCCCTCCATACAGCGTAAAACCCCGGGGGACAGCGAACATAGAAAAATTGAGTCAAAAACCCATGAGCGCAGTCAGAAAGACCGACGATCAATTTACGATTTCGAGCACTTCTCACGACAGTAATAGAAGGGTGATCTTTAGTCCTGGTGAAAGAGCATAGGAAGCAAATCTCGTCAAAGCTTGGGAATCTATCAAGCGTCCTCCTAAACAGTACACACAACCCCATTAAAATGGCATAGCCATTGGGGTGTAATTGGGATGGGGCGATGGCCAATTGACGAAGAAGTTGTTGGAAAAAGTCATTGAAAGGAGGAATGCCCCCACTCAGGCACATTTGTCGATTGACCGTTACAAAGCTAGAAGGCGCCACATCAGAGGTGTTGGTTTTATCAGGAAGAATGGCATCTGATTCAGCAATACCAAACTGAGCGCACAATTGGCGAAAAACTTTGTATGATAAAGTAGAAGAGGCTCTTTCAGGAGGATTGATTAATGGAGCTGGAATAGGAGCGACAACTCCAGCCTGTGCTGTTATCTCTTCTTGTTGGGAAGTCATTCTACACAAGTAACTGGATATTCAAATGTGAAGGTGCACATTTCCTAAAAAGTGTGAAGTGTTGTGCAAAACTAATAATGACAAGTAAATATAACTGAAGTTAAACTAATTGACAATTGATCAATTACTAAATTTCAGGACTTGTTAATTTAAAAAAAAAGGTTCAAGTGCAGTATTGGTGCAAACCGGTCGATTTCAATTGACTATCTCAATGTTGCTTTAATACCCTACTTGAATTCGTTGAATTGAAAGCACTTCGTTCACACAATCTATTTAAGTTAGTTACCTTCTGTCAACTAATCTGTCATTTGATGTGGGCAGTCAATAGCAGTATATTCGCCTTGGTTTTCTGTAGTTGTTATTTTCAGCAGGTAGATAGCTTATAAGTTAACAAGATCTGTGGAATAATGCAACAAAGTTCGAACGATTTAAAGTTTGGGCAATTCAGAGTTTAGGCAATTCAGTCCGGTAATACAAGTTAAATAATCAAGTTGGGATTATGCTTTTAAGTGACAATTCGTTCACGACCTAAAGGGTATGCGGCGAGTTAAGTTAAGATCTGTAAGTCGTAATGTGCATGGAGGAAAAAGCCTCAAATCAGAACAAAGCAAATTTCTCGAAGTCCTGTCTCGGCCGCGACTCAAAGCCTAGGTCTCATCTACTTGAGTCGGTCAAGGGTTAAGCCACAAGGAGCAACTCGGTATGGAAAATAGCACAAGTGCTGAGTCGTTCACGACTTATGGCTTGAGACGTTCATGGTCTAAAGGATAAGTTGTAGTAAGGATCTAAAGGGCTGAGTCACTCGTACGACCTAAGTCCTAAATCGTCAGGAAATCAACACGACCAAAAAATTAGGCCGTGGACGGATGAGATTGCAAGGCCTTCCTAAGTCGGTAGATCCAAAAAACCAACTAAGTCGTGAGAATTCTAGGTCATCTCCTCAACCAGTTAACTCCTTTCTAACCCATTAACCCCCTAAGGACCTTCTCATCTCCTCCAAACTCACAGACCAGTTAATTCGAGACACTGTAATCCATTATCTTCTCCTCACATGGTCAGAAATCACCCAAAAAACCAATTCGAATCGCTTCAAGTTTGCGACAAATCTAATGCGCTACTATGTTATCACGAACGATAACAACAATATGATCGATGGCAGTCGCAAATCAATCAGAAACGTGGTTCGCGATGGAACACGACACAAAAATGAATTGGAGTCAGAAAATGGGGAGTTCAGATTCATGAGTCAATGGTGATCGTGGATTGAACAGAAGGTGAATTCACTTACGCAATATAAAGGTGAAGATGAGTTGACGACTTATTAGCTTGGATTCGTCTCTGGAAACTTGAAGGATCGTTAATGGTAGGATCAAATAAAACAGATAAGCAGTAAAGTGAGGAGGAAGGACCGACTCAATGACTTATATACGAAATAGGGGGGAAGATTGAAAGACTAACGATTCATGAGCCTCTTTGAGTCGTTTACGACTCATGCACTGAGTCGAAGCACACGACTCACGATTTAAGCGTGTACTTCGAGGGGCAATTGTTAACTCCACTACTCAAGCGACTCAAACCAGGCTCACGACTCACAATGATTGCCGACTCAACAGCCTTAGCTTGTTGCCGACCTAAAATGAATGACGACTCAACTGATTGCCGACTTAACGGCTCAGAAGGAACAGCGACTCACCGGGTTATAACCTTAATGCCTCAAAGGTGTTGGCCGACTCATGGAGTTCACGACTCATGGGGCAGACCGACCTTAGGCCTATGATAGGTCATTCACGACCTAAGCAAGTGGACCGGATACCTCATCATTTTACATCGTGGCCCCTTAACTCGTACACGACTCATGACCTGGCGTGAGTCGTCCACGACCTAAAGCTGCTGAGTAGAAATACAAGGCCGTGATACTCAAGTCGCATTCTATTGACTCGTTCACGACTTTGGACCGTGGATTTGCCTCTATAGGTCGGTCGCGACTTAGCCTAAGTCGGTCACAACTCAGGACTTGGGTGAAAAATTCTTATCCAGATTTGCCTATAAATATGTGACCATCTCCAACATTCAAAGGACTTTTGGATGATTTTTCTTCAAGGCATTGAAACTTCACTATCTTCAAAGCAATCTACACTCCATCACTTCAAGCACACGCAAGACGCTTAGATCAACTTCGCACAGAAATTCAACACATTCAATCATGGATTCGAAGAACTCTGTCACATCGAAGTTTTCCTTAGCTACTTGTTTCTTGAATTGAATTGGATTGTAATTGAAAGAGATTGTAATAAGTTGTAATCCGATCAGCAATAAAAAGGATTGAAGTGGACGTAGGCTTGATCATAAGCCGAACCACTATAAACTCTGTGCTCATTTACTACATTTTCTGTTACTTACTGTTATTTCTTGATTCCCGTATTCACGGGTGGTGCTTTCACATCGTTTCTGCACACACCGAGGTGTTAGCGTTGGATTTTCACGTTAACATTTTTGGTGCTTTCACTGAGAACCCAACTCAGGCTACTTCCATCATTGCTTCGCAAAGGTCTACGGAAAGGATTTCTTTTAAAACTAGGAGTTTATTGGAAATAATGGCTCCTGGAAGAAGACGAAGTTCTGCAAGGTCCGATAATGTTCATGGAAATACAGCCACCTCTCTTCCTTCAAGTCAAGCAGCTCCGACTGCTGGAGTTACACGAGCGGAGCTGGACGCTGTGATTCTGGGACTGAATCAGCAGTTGAATGCTCAGAATGCACAATTAGAAGCACAGAATGCTCAAAATGCCCTGATCTTGAGTAAATTGAATGATCTACTTGGGGCAAATCGTCAACCGGGTAATAATGGTGGAAACCCTACTCCGGAAGTTCAGGATGTTGAAGGGAACATCTCCCAAAGAGCCGCGGACCCAGTAGAAAGAACTCCTCCTCAAGCTGGCGGATCAGGACCGCAACCAACTCTCCGCGAACGATTGTCAAGGCAGAATTCAGAGAGAGTAGCTGATGTGTGCCCTCCAAAGCCTTTGAATGACGAAGAATATTTTTCGGGTATGGTTCGTCAAATCATGAAGGAAAGTTTGCGCAGAGATGAAGATGAGAAAGAGTGGGGATTTGCTCCAAGTAAAACTCCATTTACTGAGAGGATCTTGAAGGCAGAATTTCCAAGGAAATTCGTTCCCCCAACCATTCCGGCCTACAAGGGGACGAGTGATCCTAACGAGTTTCTGTATAAGTACGACTGGCATATGACTGGCGCCAGGGCGTCTGATGAAATTAAATGTCGTTACTTCCCGGTTTATCTGGAGGGTGTAGCTCTATTGTGGTTTACAAAGCTGACAGTCAGGTCCATTGATCAATTCTCCGATTTGACCCGGAAATTCAAGGAACAATTTCGATTGTATGCTTCTAAGGCTAAGGATATAATGTCACTATCAAGTCTAGAGCAGAATCCGGGTGAATCCATCAGGTCATTTTTAAATCGCTTCAACATAGCATTGGCAGAAGTAGATAATGCTGAGCCGCGCATGGTCCTGACATATTTGATGAGGGCTATCGACAAATCAAGTGAATTTGGAAAATGGATGAAAATGAAGGAACCAAACTCACTTGACAAATTCTACAAGAAAGCGGATGAATTCATGCGCTTGGAAAGCCTCCAAACACCGGCTAAAGTGGTATCAGCAGAAGCCGGGAATAATAGTGCTCCTTCGAACAAGAAAGAGCCCAACGCTCAGAAAAGGGGAAACTATGGTGGAAAGAAACAGGGAAACGCTAAGAAAGGTCGTTCTTTCAATTTCACACCCTTGACCGATACCCCTGAAAACATCTACTTTGCAACTAAAGATGATGTCAATTATCCGGCCCCACCTAAAATGAGAGTTGCGGTTAAGATGGAAAAAAGTGGAAAGTACTGCCGGTTCCACAACCAGCCCGGGCATGATACCAATGAATGCCGCCAATTGAAAGAGGTAATTGAACGACTCTTAAAGGAAAACAAACTCCAGCAGTATGTGAAAAGCAACAGAAATGCCCCAGCTTCATCAACTCAAGGACGGCAAGGTCCCGCTCACCATCCTGGCTCAAGTGAGAAGGCTATGGAACACGAATCAGAAAGGCCTGTCATCAATATAATAACTGGAGGACCTCACCTAGCAGGCAAAAGCTGGGGCGAGATGGAAAGGTATGCCCGGGCCTTGAGGCATGTTCCAGTTGAAGAGAATGTTTTTGTTTTAGAGAATGCTGCGCCTTTGAAGCAACAAAAGACTTCCATAGATGATATTGTGTTCAGTGCCAGGGATTCTTTGGGAATCGAGGATCCGACCATAGATCCTTTGGTCATATCCGCTGGTATTGGGCCGGCAACTGTGAGAAGGGTTCTGATTGATTGTGGAGCTTCATGCAACATCCTCTTTAAGAAGACTTTCGATCAAATGAAAATTCGATGGCTGATGTTCAAGCTTCATCACTTAAGATTGCTGGGTTTACTGGAGAACCCAAACAGCCGATTGGGACCATAGATTTGTTTGTAGAGCTCGGAAAGGGATTGAGGAAAGTGGCTCGAAAGCAAACCTTTATAATTGTTGACGAATTTTCTGCTTACAACGCCTTTTTGGGCCGACCAACTCTAGCTGCATTCAAAGCTGTTCTTGCTCCATGGTGTTTGACTCTAAAATTCCCCACAGATAACGGAGTTGGTGTGGTTAAGGGAGACCAAGATGCGGGGCGAGAATGTTATTTTGCAGAATTGCGGGAATCCCGGAAGAAAGAGATGGGAAAAGGTGCGGTGACTCCAGTCCGCATCAAAGAACCAACCTTGTAGCAACTACAGGGTGGACCCTGCACTGGCGAATGCAGTGGGGCACGGAGAGAGATGGATCCAAGGAAAGCCAGTGCAAAGGAAAACAGGGTAGTGCCGGTAGAGGTGACAGTGCCAGTGCCCGTTGATCCAAAGGACCCAAACAAAGTGCTTAATGTGGGTTCACAACTCAATCCGACAGTTCAGAATGTTTTGATTTCATTTTTGAAGGCTAATTTGGATGTATTCGCTTGGACTCATGCAGACATGTGCGGAATATCCCCCGAGATTGCAGTGCATACCCTGAACATCGATCCAAAATTTACACCTGTGAAACAGAAGAGAAGGACTCAGGGTCCTGAGAGAACGGCAGCATTAAAAGAAGAAGTTGATCGGCTCATGGAGAACGGGTTCATTAGAGAATCTACTTATCCAAATTGGGTCTCAAATCCAGTGCTGGTTAAGAAAGCTAACGGAAAGTGGAGAGTGTGCATTGATTTTTCTGATCTGAACAAGGCCTGCCCCAAAGGCTGTTTCCCGCTGCCCAGGATCGATCAGTTGGTGGATGGGACAGCGGGACATGAATTGTTATCTTTCATGGATGCATACTCCGGATATAACCAGATTATGATGCATGAGCCGGATCAAGAGGATACAAGCTTCATCACAGATGTTGGACTCTACTGCTACAAGGTCATGCCTTTCGGACTTAAGAATGCAGGGGCAACTTACCAGAGGCTTGTTAATGCCATGTTTAAACCACAGATTGGCAAGACAATGGAAGTTTATGTTGATGATATGCTAGTAAAGTCTAAGAAAGCAGTGGACCACATGGATCACTTGGCAGAGATGTTTGCGGTAATCCGAAAGTATAGAATGAAGCTTAATCCCCTGAAATGTTCATTTGGAGTGGAGTCCGGAAAGTTTTTGGGTTTCATTGTGAGCGCTAGGGGCATTGAAGCCAATCCAGCTCAAATCACGGCCCTGAGAGAGGTTAAAGCTCCTAGAACGAAGAAGAAATTGCAAAGTCTCAATGGAAAGGTTGCTGCTTTAAGTAGGTTCATTTCCAAAGCTACTGACAACCATTCTTTGATGCTCTGAAGAAAGGAAAGAAGAACTTTGAGTGGACTCCAGACTGTCAAAAAGCATTTGATGAGTTGATTCGTCATATGGAAGTGCCTCCGATACTTTCAAAGCCTGACAGTGGTGAAGATCTCTTCATATATTTGGCAATTTCGTCCCATGCTCTCAGTGCAGTGTTGGTACGGGAAGATGCAAGAATTCAACGCCCAGTCTATTATATCAGCAAAAGGTTCACTGGGGCAGAGATGAACTATTCCAGATTAGAAAAGCTCGCCTATTGTTTGTTGATCGCATCAAGAAAATTGAGGCCTTATTTCCAAGCTCATCCTATCAAAGTCCTCACCGATCAGCCTCTAAAGCAAGTCCTATTCCGTCCTGAGACTTCCGGCCGTCTTTTGAAATGGAATATCGAACTCAGCCAGTACGACGTCACTTATCATCCCCGGAAAGCAATCAATGGACAGGCTTTAGCAGATTTCATGGCAGAATGTACAGATAAAGGTGATAGTGAGGAAAAAGTCATTGATAGCGTCCCAATCCAATGGAAATTGTATGGCGATGGCGCAAGGAATGATTGTTGTTCCGGAGCAGGGGTTGTCCTTGAAACCCCGGAAGGTCGATCACTATGTTATGCATTGAGGCTAGAATTCCCATCGACAAATAATGAAGCTGAATACGAAGCTCTCATCGCTGGTTTAAGGATCGCTAAAGAACTAAACATCAAGGCATTACATATCTTCAGTGATTCTCAGCTTATTGTTTGTCAAGTCAAGAAGGAATTTCAATCTAAAGGAGGAAATTTACCAGCCTATTTGTCAAAGGCCTGGGAGCTCCTTCAAAATTTTGACCGTTATTCAATAAACCATATTCCCCGTGAAGAAAATATGAAGGCGGATTCCCTCGCAAAGTATTCGAGTACTGGTGAAGCTCAACTCTTGGGGTTAATTCCCGTTGAAGTCTTGTCAGTTCCAAGCACAGACGAAATGGATGTTGATTTGATTATGAACATATCCCAAGAGCAAGAATCATGGATGCTCCGATACTTGAATATTTACTCAGTGGTTCTTTGCCAGGAAGTTCAAAAGAACGACAGAAGCTGATGAGGAAAGCCTCCAGGTATATAGTTCAGGATGGTCGTTTGTACAGACGAGGATTTTCAATGCCATTACTCCGATGTGTGACAAAGGAAGAAGCGAAGACGATTCTAACTGAAGTACACGGAGGGGAATGTGGGGATCATACAGGTGGTCAAACTTTAGCAAAGAAAATCCTCCGTTATGGATACTTTTGGCCAGAAATTAATCAGGATGCTGCTAACTATTCCCGAAAGTGTGATAAATGCCAGAGATTCGCTAAGATTCCTAGAGCACCTTCCACTGAGCTAACGCAAATGGTCAGTCCATGGTCGTTTTCCATCTGGGGAATAGATCTCATTGGGCCTTTACCAACTGCCAAATCAGGGATTAAATATGCTATCGTTGCTGTTGATTATTTTACTAAATGGGCTGAGGCCGAACCCTTGGCCACTATTACCTCTAAGAAAATAATAAGTTTTGTAACTAAGAATATCATTTGCAGGTATGGTGTGCCTCATAAGATAATCACAGACAATGGTACTCAGTTTGAAAGCGAGGAATTCCAAGACTTTTGCAAACGATTCAAAATCCGAAAAAGTTTCTCAACAGCAGCTCATCCGCAGGCAAACGGGCAAGTGGAAGCAGTAAACAAAATCATCAAATCAACCATCAAAAAGCAGCTGGAAAAAGCGAAAAGTGGTTGGGTTGACAAGTTACCGCTTGCACTATAGGCATACAGAACCACCCACAAAACTGCGACTGGGCATACTCCATTTTCGTTGGCATATGGATCAGAAGCAATGATTCCAGTAGAAACTGAAGTCCCCTCACACAGAAGGATCCACTTTGATCAAGATGAGAATGAAAAACTGCAACTAGAAGCACTTGACCTCCTTGATGAAAGAAGAGAAGAGGCTAGACTTAGAGTTGTGGCTCATCAACAAAGAATAGCCAGGCATTTCAATTCCAAAGTTCGTCAGCGCAACTTTGAAGTTGGGGACCTAGTTCTAAAAAGGATCATGACAGCTACAGGTGTGTTTGGGCCAAACTGGGAAGGGCCATATGTTATAGGCACGAAGCTTCTTGATGGCACATTCAAGCTTACAACTGTTGAAGGAGAACCAATCCCAAGAGCTTGGAACAGCAATCATTTGCGTCCTTATTTTACTTGAAAGCTTTGCTGAAATGTTGTAAAAGAATTGCAAATATATGATTCATGTATTGAAAAGCAATTGTAAAGCAAGTGAATAATGAAAAGCTATAAAGTGGATGTAGGCCCAGTTTTTGGCCGAACCACTATAAATCTTGTGTTCTCTTCTATTATAAACTTCTTTGTTTTATTTCGACATATAAAATACGTTAATTGTGTTACTAAAATCTCGACTTAATAATGCAGGCTATAAAAATAAAGCTTACCCATCTCAAGACCAATTGGTCTCTGACACCACTCAACAAGCACTAAACCATTCAAAATTTCCATACTCAAATCCTATAAAAGAAGTACTTCAAACAAAATTTGGCAATGTGGTTGGAAGTGGACCATTTCTAACTAACTGCAAATGTTTGAACAAACAAACAGCCAGTTAAATAAACTGTGTCTACCACCACCAACTCACTCAACTATGAAGTATATTTCTTTGGATAAGGGAAATTGTTGGCGACTGGAAAATGAAAACACTTGCCAAAGACGACAGGGGTCGCCGACGTGAATCGATGGCAAAGAGACATGGGCGAGCAAGCGTCAGTCAGCAAAAGACCTCTTTGGAGGCACAAGCCCTCTACGGAGGCACAACTCTTCGGAGGATAAAGACCTCGAGCGGGCCTAGCCAGAAAAAGAGAGGTCTTTCTCGTTACAAAGTTGCGGAATGATCGGTCGATACACTCCCGTGAATCCGTCCAACCGAGAGAAAGAAACTCCAAACTTCCAGGCAAAAGCCCTACTCAGAGGCACACGTTTCACCAAGATTGAAATAAAACTTCCAGGTGCTGAAACGTGAAGAGAAAAAAAAGCCCTCTTCGGAGGCCCATTTCACCACAGTTGAAATGCTAAAAGACCTCGAGCGAGCCAACCATAAAAAGAGAGATCTTTCTCGTTACAAAGTTGCGGAATGATCGGTCGATACACTCCCGTGAATCCGTCCAACCGAGAGAAAGAAACTCCAAACTTCCAGGCAGTAACCCTACTCAGAGGCACACATTTCACCGAGATTGAAATAAAACTTCCAAGTAATGAAATGTGGAAAGCCCTCTTCGGAGGCCCGCTTCCCAGCGAACAGGGAAAAATAAAAGCCTCTCCCAAGGGGCACAAACAAAAAGACCTCTTCCCAGAGGCACAACAAAACAGAAAGACCTCTTCCCAGAGGCAAAAATGAAAAGACCTCCTCCCGGAGGCACAAGCGAGCAGAAAGACCTCTTCGGAGGCACACGTTTCACCGAGATTGAAATAAAACTTCCAAGTGTTGAAATGTGAAAAAGCCCTTCTCGGAGGCACAACTCTTCGGAGGCACACGTTTCACCGAGATTGAAATAAAACTTCCAAGTGTTGAAACGTGAAAAACCCTCCTCAGAGGTGCAACTTTTCAAAGAAGCAAAAATCAAAAAGCCCTTTACTGTGGCACAAAAAAAAAAGAGAAGCCATCTTCAAAGGCACACTTTAACTCTCAAAGGAAGAATGATCCACCTATTCTGGAAAATTCTCTTCCTCAAAAAGAAGTTAAAGTGCCCTTCAGATACCCGCTTTACCACATAGAAGAATTCACTTGGTAAAATGTGTATATGCACAAAAGAAAAAAAAAGTGCTATCTTCGATGGATGAAGCGTAAAAACTTATTTGGAGGGAGTTGTACTCTGTTTTTTAACGAAATAATATTCCTCCAAGTATGGAATAATTATACTCTAGAAAATAAAAGTACAAGTCCCCTCAAAATATAAAATATTGCAACGAGCTTATGGTATAGGGGCAACATGGTATAACTACATCGGTATAAAATTATGCTCGAACAATATACCACAAGCTCACTGCAATATCGTGCAAAGAAACTTGTACAAAAATGAATAATAAACGTATTCTCAAACACAAACAAGAAGTTTGTACAAATAAAGGATCATTTTATTCAGTTCTATTACAATTTCTTACAGATACAAGTTTCGAAATAAAGAAAGCGGGGGACGGTACCCGCACAATCCCCGACCATTACGTGCAAAAAACAAAAAGCTAAAAACTGGAATCTTCATTTCTTCTTGCTACCTTTGGACCCTTCACCCGGCCGGATGGTTATTTTTTTGGGTCGATCTTTAGGCATGAGGGAAGAAGGAGAGGGAGGTACAACTGGTTCAACTTCCGGTTCCTCTTCAGTAGTAATGATGCTCTTCCTCCTCTTCTTTGATATTCCGCGCTTCTTTTTCCTCTTTGAAGAAGATTCACTTCCTGGAGTAACAAGTTTAGACAAAATTATGTCATCAGAAGGAGTCCGCTCCGTAGATATCTCACCTCCCTCAAGTCCTTCGTCTTTTTGCTCTTGCGAAGCAGCTGGGTCATCCAAGCCCCGAAGGGCACCTATTATTTCTTCCTGTGATCCCAGATGAGGAGTAGGAGTGATTGGGGAAGGCAGAGGAACAGTAACTGGAGGTGGAGAAGTTTTAATGACGCTCGGCGCTTTCTCTACAAAGGAAAAGTTAAAAGTGTCAGTATTTCCCGCAAAAAGAGGAGACAATGGCTCGTCAAGATTCAAGAAATAATCAAGAAGCTCGTCAAATCCGTAAGAAACTAGCAAGTTATCCTCCTGAGCATTATTAGGGTTACCTGGGAAAGTTGGTGGTATCACATCAATTTCGTAGTCTAGAGCTTCAGCACTCTCTTGTGGCTCACCTACAGCTTGTGTAATTGCGGCTCCGGTCTCAGCTTTAGTAGGAATCGGTGTATGAGAGCTAGAACCAGCAATGTCGACGTCGACTGAAGTTGAAGGAGGGACAGGGGCAGTCAAAGTTGTTTCTTTTTCTAGATGCTCTTTGCCCATCGTTTCAGCTCGCGATCTAGCAAGTTGCTCCTTCCCTCTAGCAAGGGTTGCGCGAGCTTCGATGTCTAAATAGTGTGCCTCTAGCTCCTCTTCCGTGTACCTGGTACCTTTAAACGTATCAAGCGCGGCTTCCCATACTTCAGCCAGGGTAACCTCATATTTGGGACCCAGGAATGCAAGACTGCCATGCCCTAATACACTTTGCAAATAGAATTCAAATAATGTCGAGCCGATGTCAGCTTTGGTAGCTTCATGAGCTTCTTCAGCTGCAATTCTTCCAGCAACCGCTTCATCTCGCTCCCTTTCGACTTTAGATAGTTGAGCTTTCAATTTTTCAATTTCCGTAACCTGGAAGCTAGTTTGCTCTTGCAACTGAGTAATGTCAGTACGGCAGCCCGCTACAATTCTCTCCAGTCCATCAGCCTTGGCCTCGGCATCCCTTTGTGCAGCATGAGCATCCCGCACTTGTTGTTGAAGCACATTTTCTTTTTGAGAGTAGGAAGCGGAAGAAGTAACAAGTTCTTCTTTAAGCTTTTCCACTTCCGCTTCAAGTTTTTCGTTGTAGGCGGCAATGCTATTCATTTCCGCATCATGCTGCTCAAGGGTCTTTTGCCATTCGGTTTTGTCATTCTCCATGGTTAACATAGCTTAGAGATTGGCCCGATTCACCCTTTGAAGCTCATCAACAAGTTTTTGCCAATTTGACATCCTCTCAATGTCAGCTTTAACGGCATCAAGGTTCCGTAACATGGCATTTTTATCTATGGGAACCAGATCAAGGTCAAAGCGGACTCCTTTTAAGCACCAATTTGGAAATCAACTTTGGAGAGTGGCTGGACCTGGTCCAACTTGGTAAGGAGGCATGTTAATGATCGCCTGGATATCAGTACGGGAAGGGGCAGGAGACTGAGAAGAAGTAGGAGCAGTAATCTTTTCCGAAGTTGCAGGCATTGGTTCCTCACTGACTTTAGCCCGTTTCTCGGGTCATCAGTTATGTGACTCTTCCCTCTATCATCGTGAGATTTTCGTTTGTGGGAGTCACCTTCTTTGTGGGAAGAATCGTATCGGTCATCCGGTCTTCCATAGCGTTCTTCATGGGCACGTCTCTCCCGAGCCTTCCGAGCAGCCCTCTCTTCATCAGTCACTCTGTGAACAGGAAGATAGCGCTTATAGTAATACTGGCTGCGTCTCCCGTATCGCTGGAAGTCATCATAATACGAGCCGTCTCACTTCATTGAAGAACCTGAAATTGGAAAAAGCACAACTTTAGAATTTTTTGAAAGTGTGAAAACCTAAGTGTGTAAGATGTCAAAGAATCCTAGTCATGTGTGATGTGTAAACTACACGCGCTGAACCACGAACCGCTCGTCAGTCGAGGGGTGACAACAGGTTTTATAGCTAACGACAATTCCCCAGATGAGGGGGTTTGTTTAAGGGCAGAAGTTGCTTCAACTGTCAGAGATATAACTTTGGTAACAGCAAGGTCATCTTTGAAGAGCTCTTGAGAGGTGATCATTATGTCGCTCAAATCTTCGAAGATGTCATCACCGCCATGCTTAGCGGAGCTCCCTCCATCAACTCCTTTCTCAACGTTCTCCCCGGTTTGAAGAAGAGGTTCCTCTTCTTCAATGATTGGGGCAAGTGCAGGCTTATCGGAGGGCCCCGCAGCGTCTTTTGGAGTCGAACATTTCACTAGCGATGCCTCAATGGTAGTTTCTCCCTGCACAGGCTCTTTAGCAGGAGGTGGGGCATCTGGAGTTCTAGTTGGGGAGTCTGGGATTTCATGAGGGTGTGTAGAGCGAGAAGCGTGCAAAAGCCCATACTGATGCAAAAATTCGTCTTTCAACAGAAATTGAATGCCTCTCTCCTCAACTGGCACGGCCTTAAGCCTCTCGAAAGTTGGCTTGTGACTGGGATCCCTAGAAGGAGGAGGGAGCGCTGAAAATAAAAAAAGAAGCGGAGTTAACACTTAGCAATTCAGTCTCGCAAAAGTCGGATAACAAACGAAGTAAGAATGGTTAATCTTACTTCCTTCCCTCCATACAGCGTAAAACCCCGGGGGACAGCGAACATAGAAAAATTGAGTCAAAAACCCATGAGCGCAGTCAGAAAGACCGACGATCAATTTACGATTTCGAGCACTTCTCACTACAGTAATAGAAGGGTGATCTTTAGTCCTGGTGAAAGAGCATAGGAAGCAAATCTCGTCAAAGCTTGGGAATCGATCAAGCGTCCTCCTAAACAGTACACACAACCCCATTAAAATGGCATAGCCATTGGGGTGTAATTGGGATGGGGCGATGGCCAATTGACGAAGAAGTTGTTGGAAAAAGTCATTGAAAGGAGGAATGCCCCCACTCAGGCACATTTGTCGATTGACCGTTACAAAGCCAGAAGGCGCCACATCAGAAGTGTTGGTTTTATCAGGAAGAATGGCATCTGATTCAGCAATACCAAACTGAGCGCACAATTGGCGAAAAACTTTGTGTGATAAAGTAGAAGAGGCTCTTTCAGGAGGATTGATTAATGGAGCTGGAATAGGAGTGACAACTCCAGCCTGTGCTGTTATCTCTTCTTGTTGGGAAGTCATTCTACACAAGTAACTGGATATTCATATGTGATGGTGCACGTTTCCTAAAAAGTGTGAAGTGTTGTGCAAAACTAATAATGACAAGTAAATATAACTGAAGTTAAACTAATTGACAATTGATCAATTACTAAATTTCAGGACTTGTTAATTTAAAAAAAAAAAGGTTCAAGTGCAGTATTGGTGCAAACCGGTCGATATCAATTGACTATCTCAATGTTGCTTTAATACTCTACTTGAATTCGTTGAATTGAAAGCACTTCGTTTACACAATCTATTTAAGTTAGTTACCTTCTGTCAACTAATCTATCATTTGATGTGGGCAGTCAATAGCAGTATATTCGCCTTGGTTTTCTGTAGTTGTTATTTTCAGCAGGTAGATAGCTTATAAGTTAACAAGATCTGTGGAATAATGCAACAAAGTTCAAACGATTTAAAGTTTGGGCAATTCAGAGTTTAGGCAATTCAGTCCAGTAATACAAGTTAAATAATCAAGTTGGGATTATGCTTTTAAGTGACAATTCGTTCACGACCTAAAGGGTATGCGGCGAGTTAAGTTAAGATCTGTAAGTCGTAATGTGCATGGAGGAAAAAGCCTCAAATCAGAACAAAGCAAATTTCTCGAAGTCCTGTCTCGGCCGCGACTCAAAGCCTAGGTCTCATCTACTTGAGTCGGTCAAGGGTTAAGCCACAAGGAACAACTCGGTATGGAAAATAGCACAAGTGCTTAGTCGTTCACGACTTATGGCTTGAGACGTTCATGGTCTAAAGGATAAGTTGTAGTAAGGATCTAAAGGGCTGAGTCACTCGTAAGACCTAAGTTCTAAATCGTCAGGAAATCAACACGACCAAAAAATTAGGTCGTGGACGGATGAGATTGCAAGGCCTTCCTAAGTCGGTAGATCCAAAAAACCAACTAAGTCGTGAGAATTCTAGGTCATCTCCTTAACCAGTTAACTCCTTTCTAACCCATTAACCCGCTAAGGACCTTCTCATCTCCTCCAAACTCACAGACCAGTTAATTCGAGACACTGTAATCCATTATCTTCTCCTCACATGGTCATAAATCACCCAAAAAACCAATTCGAATCGCTTCAAGTTTGCGACAAATCTGATGCACTACTATGTTATCACGAACGATAACAACAATATGATCGATGGCAGTCGCAAATCAATCAGAAACGTGGTTCGCGATGGAACATGGCACAAAAATGAATTGGAGTAAGAAAATGGGGAGTCCAGATTCGTGAGTCAATGGTGATCGTGGATTGAACAGAAGGTGAATTCACTTACGCAATATAAAGGTGAAGATGAGTTGACGACTTATTAGCTTGGATTCGTCTCTGGAAACTTGAAGGATCGTTAACGGTAGGATCAAATAAAACATATAAGCAGTAAAGTAAGGAGGAAGGACTGACTCAACGGCTTATATACGAAACAGGGGGGAAGATGGAAAGACTAACAAGTCATGAGCCTCTTTGAGTCGTTTACGACTCATGCACTGAGTCGAAGCACACAACTCACGATTTAAGCGTGTACTTCGAGGGGCAATTGTTAACTCCTCTGCTCAAGCGACTCAAACCAAGCTCACGACTCACAATGATTACCGACTCAAAAGCCTTAGCTTGTTGCCGACCTAAAATGAATGACGACTCAACTGATTGCCGACTTAACGGCTCAGAAGGAACAGCGACTCACCGGGTTATAACCTTAATGCCTCAAAGGTGTTGGCCGACTCATGGAGTTCACGACTCATGGGGCAGACCGACCTTAGTCCTATGATAGGTCGTTCACGACCTAAGCAAGTGGACCGGATACCTCATCATTTTACATCGTGGCCCCTTAACTCGTACACGACTCATGACCTGGCGTGAGTCGTCCACGACCTAAAGCTGCTGAGTAGAAATACAAGGTCGTGATACTCAAGTCGCATTCTATTGACTCGTTCACGACTTTGGACCGTGGATTTGCCTCTATAGGTCGGTCGCGACTTAGCCTAAGTCGGTCACAACTCAGGACTTGGGTGAAAAATTCTTATCCAGATTTGCCTATAAATACGTGACCATCTCCAACATTCAAAGGACTTTTGGATGATTTTTCTTCAAGGCATTGAAACTTCACTATCTTCAAAGCAATCTACACTCCATCACTTCAAGCACACGCAAGACGCTTAGATCAACTTCGCACAGGAATTCAACACATTCAATCATGGATTCGAAGAACTCTGTCACATCGAAGTTTTCCTTAGCTACTTGTTTCTTGAATTGAATTGGATTGTAATTGAAAGAGATTGTAATAAGTTGTAATCCGATCAGCAATAAAAAGGATTGAAGTGGACGTAGGCTTGATCATAAGCCGAACCACTATAAACTCTGTGCTCATTTACTACATTTTCTGTTACTTACTGTTATTTCTTGATTCCCGTATTCACGGATGGTGCTTTCACATCGTTTCTGCACACACCGAGGTGTTAGTGTTGGATTTTCACGTTAACAAAATTTAAGTCCAGTTTTCTTAAGATCTTTGAAATCTTCGGGTTTTTTAAAAAAAATGGAATTTGAATTTTTAATAAATAATTTTAAAATCAAGGTTTAATTCAAAAAGTTAAATTCAAGTTTAAATTCAAATGATTTAAATAAGGAATGGGTTCAAGAGTATTGAATTTAAATCTGGATATTTGAATAAGTTTTAAAATTTGAATGTTTTCAAACAAGTTTAAATTTTAATTGTTTATTAGAAGTAAATTTGTTTTCAAACAAATATTTTAATTTGATTTTCCTTTTGAATGAAGACATTATAAAAAGTTTATAAAAGAAAGTTAATGATTTGATAACTGGAATTTGAAATTTAAATGGTAATGTACTTTAAACTAAATTTCAAATGAAATTAAGCAAATTAGTTAAAGACTTATCTTATATAAGTTTTAATTATAAGTAATAAATGTTATTTACATTTATTTTAAAAAGATTATAAATGGAATTTAAATTGGTTAATGCTTAAATAAATATCATTTTGAATTTTAGATTCAAAATGGAATTTGAATTTTTATTTAAAATGCAATGTTCTAAATACACTTTAATATTAATAATTTTTTTAATAAGGAATGGGTTGTCTTAGAAATTATTAAGATGTTAAAATAATTAAATAAATAAGATAATTAAGGAGTGACTTATTTATTTAATTTATAATTAATAATTTGGATTAATTTAAATTAGAGTTAATTAAGAAGTAATTAAAGAAAGTAATTAAAGAATGTCAAATAGTTAATGAAGGTCATTAACTAAGAATTATTTAGTAATTAATTAATATGATTAATTTTTAATAATTTATTAGACAAATTAATAAATAATAATAAATTGGGAAATTTATTTAAGTTTAATAAGACATTAATTTCTTAATGTAATTAATCGTGTTTATTGAGGTTGGTTTAAATTAATTAATTAAGTTGAATTAATTTTAAACATTGGATTTGATAATAATTACTTTATGTAATTAATGAAGTAGAATTACTCAGTGAAGTAATTAAAGAAAATTACTGGATGTAATCAGGGGATAATGATGGAATTGTGTAATAATTTAGATTAAATTATTTTATATAATTAATCAAGGGATTAATTCAGAAATTAATTAAGAAATAATTAATTGAATGAAGTAATTAGGGTAGTTAATTACAGATTGAGATTAATCAAAGGTGATTAATCTATATGGTTTAAGTGAGATTAATTACTGAAGGTAATTAATTTAATTGAGTAATTAATTAAATATAATTAAGAATCATTCATTAATATAATTAATGAAGTAATTAAGATTGATTAATTAAGATTAATTAATCATTAATAAGTAATTAAGGGTAATTAATTAATTATAATTAATTAAGGTTTAATGTAATTAATTGTAGTTAACTAATTAATGAAGTAATTAAAGGTTAATTTCTGTATTTAGTTTAGAATAATTAATTTTATGAAATTAATTGAAGTATAATTAATCAGGGGTGATTGATTAAGATGATAAATTAGAGGTTAGTTAATTAATTAATTTGTAATTAATTAATGATGATGTAAGCAAGATTTATATTGTGTAAGTAATTAATTTAATTCATTTTAAATTAATTAAAGATGATGTAATTAATTTAATTCATTTTAAATTAATTATAGATAGTATGATTATAGGTCATTGCTTATAAATGGTTGATATTGGTTGCCTTGAATAGTTTGGAATCTCAACTATGAGATTAGTAATGCTGAGTGATATGGATGCATTAGTTGCATTGTGATGATGATATGGATATCTTTTGATAGTGATAATGTGGATTATATATGGTTATGATAATGATAATAATAATTAATTGTTGTGAATCTGTGAATTATCTATCTGTGTATATATAGATAATATAACTGAATTGTTTTAAACTCTAAAACAACTTGGACCTAAAAGAAACGCTTTGGATTTCGATGAGACCGGGATCGGGTTTCCATATTTGGATATCCGAAAACCACATCGATCCAAATTAACGATAGGTCGTGAATCTTATATGAAGAGTGAAGACTCGAGGTGTAAGGACTATTAGTCAGTATAACTCTGGGAGTGATTCCGTGATGAGTTTGACGGAAATAGTACTTACAGGCTCGAGATAGAGATTCAGAGTGCAAGGGTTATCGTCGTTAACTCTGAGGGTGATTCCAACATGAGTGTAACGAGATAATGCCTTCGGTTTCGTTCGAACCCGTAACGAACTTGTACGGATTGAATGCTTTCAGAACATCGTTAGGTGGACGATGAGCATTCTAAGAGATGTGTTCTATAAAGGTAATCGTAGCCTCAAGCCTCATCAACCGGGAATGGCTAAAACAGGGGAGGTGCAGCAAGGCTTCGTGGGTAGCTCCCACTGGAGAGCACGATTTTCCCCTGTCTAGAAGTCCCTTTTTATTCGGCTGTGTGGGCAGTTGGAATTGCGCACAAACTGCGAGGTTATCTTGTTCGGAACTGTTCAGTAAGGAATGGGTCCGACCTTGTGTTGCAGGTGAGCGGGCGTACTCCTCGGTACGTTGATCTAGGCCGCGTACTGTGACGGGCGGTACCCCAGTAGCCCTGCCATTGTATGGAATCCAAAATCGAATAAGTGCCAACGGTTTTGATTGTATTACCCACTTTTGTGGCTAGCAACTGGAATTTAATAGATGTAATAATTTCGGCTATTTCATATTTACTTGAAAACCCTAGACCTATTATAATATCACTGGATTTCCTATCAAATGTTTTGGTTAGTGTAAGGTAAAAACTTTTCCATGTTTATGTGTGGGAAGTCTTACGTGATACCTATCTTTTCAAAAGGTTTTTAAAGTTAAGCTTCCTTAACCTGTTACTCACACCAGACCCATGTCTGACCCGGAGTTTATTCTTTGTTTTCTTAAACTCTTGGGTACTCAAATTTTTACGAGTAGCCAAGGGATTCAGGTTAGCTTTGACGAATATTGAAGGAGAAATGGAGCAGGAGGCTTCTGCGTTAGATATATAGTATTCTGCTGTGTGTTCTGTGTTGTCTTTGAGTTGTATTATGTTGTAAATACTAGACTGGTGTTTATAACTGTCTAGTATGTGTTGTATTATCTGTGTACCCTGACAATGGTTGTAAACTATGTAATATTTTATGTTATTAATATAATTTATTCGTTCCGCTGTTTAGATTCTGATGTGTTGTTTCTTTTTTCTTATCTTTCTTTCTCTTTTCTATCCCTTTCTTTCTTATTAGCGATGCGACTTCCTGGTGTTTGGGAGTTGGGTCGTTACATTTGCATAGCTATTTTGTAACTATAAGACAAGATGCCTAAATTGAAAACTAGAAGATAACCAATCTACCTCATCTTAAATATAGGTAACTTCTGTACCTTTCCTTTTTGAATGCAATTTTTTTCATTATTTATAACATCCCACGTCTGCTTTTCATGTCATTTTCGATAAATTATATTACCTTTTACTATTTTTTTATTAATATTAACTTTAGTATCTACTATCATAACAATTTCAGGATGGAAACTTTCAAATAGTTTAAGATTAGGTTATGATAATGGCATTCGAAATTGAAAGATAGTGTCTAACCGATATATGCCCTTAAATAACAACGAGATCTTAAATTATCTCTCCAAACAACTTCAAGGTACTCTATTTGTGTATCAATAACTTATTATATGTGTCTTTTTTCTGTTTACTATCTATGCAACTGTTTCATTCAAAGTACTCTATTTGTGTTTCAATAACTTAATATATGTATCTTTTTCTCTTTACTGCTTTTATGACTAATTCATTCTATCGTACCGTAATAGGCTGTTAGTTCCATTTATATTCAGACAGATGATAAAGAATACTTCTATGAATATGTAATGGAAAAGGAGTATTTTTTTATGTAACTATGTTTAATATTTTTAATATCTTTCTTTTCCAGTTATTCATTGTGTGTTTTTAGAGATTTGAGTTAAAGGGGTTTCTTTAATTTTGTGACTTATCTATCTGCCAAAGGAAAAATATATTACAGAATGAAATCTTCAAATGTAATGAGCATAAGTTCTTTATTAGTTAAGGAAAATATATTTTCTTTTAGTGTTATTTTACTGGCATTGCAAACCGATATTTATATAGATAATTACGTGTTATGCTTATATGTAGCTGTTAGATTGAACTGAATTTTGAATAAATTCTTTATAACACCATCAAAAAACGATTGGGAAAAAATCATTTATATTAAGAGTGTGTCGTGGTGAGGGTAGTAGTAATTCAAGAGGGGGTATGGCATGCCTTGATAATAATGTTTGTTTTTTTTTTGACAAGCACCATTTATCCCAGTGGTTAAATGTTTCGGCATTAGTGTGAAAGGTCACAAGTTCGAAACTTGCGTAGCGTGATTTGAGCGTTTATCGACATGTGTTATGATGTCCCAGTGACAAATTGAATGTAAAGTACCATTTCAAAAAAATGTTTATATTCTACACACTTTACCGTTGACAACTTATGTACTGCTATCTGATCAAAACTGAATACATTAGTATAAGTTTTATAATATAAACAGAACAAACTCAGTTTAGATTGATTTTTGAAACTATATGCTAAAATTGATCATATTTTTACTATCTGATCTTATAATGAAATAAGAAGCAACAGATTTATGGGTTTGGGTGAGTGATCAAACTACACCATGAAAAAAAAATCGTTTAGCAACAAGATATATTTATTTGTGCGGAACTGTTTCACCTAGAGTTATATAGTATGTAAGACTGTGAATATTAGCCTGTGCTATATAGCTTGTAGTCCCTATAAATTGCACCGGTTCAGGTTCCAACGGCATGTAATATAAATTAGGTACCTATGTAGTCTAACACGTCAGAATCACATAGGGTCCAACGGTCGCTTATTAACCCGCCAAGTACAAACAATATCAAAAGTTGCAAGATTTATCTTTTTCCCAACTGTTCGCTTCCCTGTAAATGCTCCCCCAAAAATTGCTGCAGACTAGGCTATATTGTATACTTTTCCGCTCAACGTTGTTACTAATGTGTACGACTAACTCAGCTCTACTATCCAACTCAATGCACATGTTTGCCTATCTCCATCAACTAGCCTCTATAAATTCTTTTGCCTACGTAAATTCTACTCAAGCTTCTAGAATCTTCATATTACTTTTAAGAACAAAATAACAAAGGTACTTCCCTCTTATCACTTATTCACACACTTAACCTATTTTATCCGACTATGATTGTGTAACAACCATACACTTCTCAGGTTGATCAGGAATGGAGAGCAGCCATCAGATTGAAGAACAGTGGAACAAGCTTTATGGATATGATCTGCATGCTATAGACATTTACGAATAAAGTAGTTGTATGCTTGGAAGTAGCGGGCTGGGCTTGTGCATGTGTGTGCATATTGCTGTGCAATTGATAAAGAATTTGTATGGGCTATTGATGGGCTGTTGTGTAGTGTAGATCCATTATGTTGAAAACTGCACATATATAAGCAGTAGTGTGGGTGTTGTGGGTGTTGTAATGGTGTGAAAAAAATTGGAAAGCAATAAAAATTCATTTTTTGTTGTACTGCACTGTAGCCCACTGACCTTCATCTTCTAGTTTGTATCTTCTGTTTCTTTCATAGTTTTTGGTACTTAGAATTAATAAAGTGTTAGCTTTTGTCTTAGGATAGTTACAGTTCTTCATTCCAGGTTATATGCTTTCTTACCTTTCTATTCCTGCATTTGTTTCAGTTAGTTTCTTTACAAATTTGTAAATTGTTCTTGAATCTGTCTTTGTTGTTCATATTAATTTTCCATTTCAGTCGATGAATCTTGCCTTTTGTTCCTCCAGCTTGTTGCAATCTGTAGTTGATCAGTTTTCTATTCTTGATAATAAATATTTAGGATTACATTTCTGCTACAAATTCTGTAATTTTCAATTGTAAATTCTTAGAAAGACAACTTGTTTTCAGTTCCATCTTGAATTTGCAAATTTTTATGTATCATTTCATATATGCTCTGTTGCTCATCTTCTTGTTTCTGTCCATATCCATGATCCTATCATGCTTAACCCGAGAAAATTCTGCATATTCCCTATTCCTGCTTCGAGCCATAATTACATTATGTCAAGTCTAAAAAATTCTTGAATTTGAATAACTCCTACCAATTGTAAGAAAACCTTTCTGTTGTTTTGCTGCACTATTATCAGTTCTTGTATTAGTCATTTCTTGATTTTTGATCACTGCGTTCCCATCTTGTGCACAAATATTTTCCACTTTTCAGTTCATAATTTTCCAATATACAAGTGTGAACTGCTGTTCAATATATTCGAGTAAATCCTTGGATCAATTTGCTTGCTTGTGCTACAAGAAATTCTGTGCACTGGTGCCAGTGTGCATGTCATAACTGTGCACAATTATAGGCTCCTTCTTCTCCAAGCAATTCATCAAACACCTTTCACATTTTGTCAAACACCTTCTTGTCTACTGAAAACACCTCAGAACTCCATGGCAAACTCTCCAGTACCACCAGAGTCTTCCAATTTGGTATCAGAGCCTGTCGCCGAGTTGAGTTTCAACTCAAATCCACAAATCGATCCTGGAAATTCGGAAAACCCAGTACAAGAAATCATTCAAGATCAAGATTCTGATCATCAATGGCAACGGCAGCATGAGTACAACAATAAAAATGATGCTCGTATGAACAGTCTCATGCAAAGAATTGAGGGTTTAGGAAATGTCTTGAATGTGTTGGCGAGGCAGCAATCTCGGGATCAAGCGTCCACTTCAATTCCACCTTCTCCAGTCCCTCCTCCTCCTCCTCCTCCTCAAGCCACAGCCTCATTCCCATATAATCAAAATGTTCCTCCTCCTTATATGCCAATGCAAAATTCAAACCCTAGAAATATAGTTCCTCCTCATAGACCCAATATTCCACTACCAAGAAGCTACCCCACATATCCACCAAGAAACAATCCTATGCAAATGAACACCCCTCTACGGCCGCAAGAACCACCATTTCAACCAAGAAACGCCGACACCAACTATCCTGTTCATGAACAACCTAACCCTTATTATTCACCAGCCTACCATCAGACCATCCCTACCATGAAATTGGACTTCCCTATCTTCACGGGTGATGAAATTGTTACAGATTGGTTAAGGCAGATAGAGCAGTACTTTCGTTTTCATCGTACTGATGAAAACCAATGGGTTGAAATTGCTTCGTTTTCCTTAAGAAAAGAAGCTTTACAGTGGTATCACTGGTATACCAATACTGTAGAAAATCATGAGTTATGGCCAGTGTTCAGAGAAGAGATTCTGGTGAGATTTAATACGGAGGAAATGGAGCGACCCTATGAAACTTTATCCAAGCTGAAACAGTACACTACTGTTAGAGCATACTTGAGTAGATTTGAGCAGTTGCAGGCTGTGATTGATACACTACCCTCTAAATTTTTGCTAGACCGATTCATTGGAGGATTAAAGGAAGAAATTCGATATGACGTATTGACATCTAGACCTCATGATTTCAGGGAAGCTGTTGCTTTGGCCAAGATGTTTGAATGCAAGTATATGCAATTAAAGAAAGGAACCAAAATTAGCAACCCACCATTATCAAAAACTACCCAAGTTGCCCCTACTTCATCCACTAAACCTTTTACAAGTCACCAACCTACCTCAAACCCTAAAGAAACCACCACCACTATGGAAAACTCAACTCGTACCAAAGGCCTTACCCCTGATGAAATTGTTGAAATGAGGAAACAAGGTTTATGTTATGGTTGTAAACAGAAGTGGCATAGAGACCATAAATGCCCTACTCCCAGAGTATATGTGCTGGAAGGTGTGATGACCCTTAGAGATGAAGAAACAAGTGACCAGGTGATACAAGAGTTGGGTGAGGCAGAAGAAGAATCTGCAGTAGAAGAGACACTCTCCATAACACTCCAAGCCATGTGTGGCATTCCAGCATTATCTACTATCAAGATTCAAGGAGTTATTAATAAAAAAACCAGTGCAAATCTTAATTGACTCGGGGTCAACTCACAGCTTCATTAATGAAGAACTGGCCAGAAAACTCAAACTGAAAATTGATGAATCTAAAGTGTATGAAGTAACTGTAGCAAATGGGGAAAAATTAAATGGATCGGGAATTTGTAAAGATGTATTGTTAAAATGCCAGGGGTGCAAAATGCCAGTTGAATTGCTTCTGCTACCTTTAGAGGGATGTCAAGTAGTTCTTGGTGCACAATGGATGAGAGGTCTAGGTGAAGTTACTTTGAATTTGGAACACTTGCAGGTGAAGTTTCATTATAATAATAAGTTGTATATATGGCAAGGCATCAAACCAGATGAAGTAAGAATGATTGATAAAAAGACAATGGACAAAGAAAGTTCTCATGCCCAAACCACCATGTTATTATGCCTTCACATGTCACCTACCCATAAACCTGATTCCAATCTTTCTCCTACCATTGTTGAGCTCCTTCAAAAGTTTCCTATGATCACCACTGATGAACCTCCTTTTCCACCTCAAAGAACTCATGACCACAAAATTCCACTACAACCTAACACCAAACCTATTTGTATGAAACCCTACAGACATTCATATCACTTGAAAAATGAGCTGGAAAGAATTATTGAAGAAATGCTGAATACTGGACTTATTAGACCGAGCACTAGTTCCTACTCATCCCCAGTTGTGATGGTTAAAAAGAAAGATGGCACTTGGAGGCTATGTATTGATTACAGAAGTTTGAATTCACATACTCTCAAAGACAAATTCCCTATTCCTTTGATTGACGACCTTTTTGACGAATTACAAGGCTCTAACTGGTTTTCTAAACTTGATTTGAGGTCAGGCTATCATCAGATACGCATGAATGATTCAGATATTCACAAGACAGCCTTCAGAACACATCATGGCCATTACGAGTTTCTGGTGATGCCATTTGGTTTAGTTAACGCTCCTTCTACATTTCAATCCTTGATGAATGACATTTTTAAGTCATATTTGAGAAAGTTTATATTGGTGTTCTTTGATGATATACTAGTATATAGCAAAACTTGGGTTGATCATCTACAGCATCTTGAACAAACATTCAAAATCTTGCAGGAGAATAAATTAGTGGTGAAGCTATCCAAATGTAGTTTTGCTAAGGAGACTTTAGATTACTTGGGGCATGTGATTTCATCTAAAGGCTTAGCTGTTGACCCTACAAAGATTCAAGCAGTACTGGAATGGCCTCTACCACAAACATTAAAAGCATTGAGAGGATTTTTAGGACTCAGTGGATATTATAGAAAATTTATAAAGAACTATGGGATAATAGCCAAGCCTATGACAGAGATGTTGAAGAAAGATTCTTTTAAGTGGACTGAGGCCTCAAAACAATCCTTTGAACAGTTGAAGCAGTGTCTTATTAATCCCCCTATCCTAGCTATGCCTAATTTTAACCTACCATTTATTTTGGAATGTGATGCCAGTGGGTATGGGGTGGGTGCCGTGTTGTCTCAAGAGAACAGACCCATTGCATATTTGAGTAAAGCTTTGAATGGAAGAAATTTGGCTTTATCCACTTATGAAAAGGAGTTGTTAGCTATTATTATAGCCACAAAAAAATGGAATCAGTATTTGCTAGGAAGGCAATTTGTAATCAAGACAGATCACCACAGTCTTAAATACCTTTTGACACAGAAGCTACACACCGGGTTGCAACACAAATGGCTAGCCAAGTTACATGGTTTTGATTACGTAGTAGAGTACCGTAGTGGGAAAGAAAATGTAGTGGCCGACGCTTTATCTAGGAGAGATGAAGTAGCAGAGGAGCATAGCAATAATATTGATTCACATTTACAAGCTATATCCATAGTACAGGCACCTTGGTTCAGAGAAATTAAAAGGACACTGCATGCTTCAAAATGGTACAAACAACTGTTGCTACAGTTACAGAATCAAACCTCTCCAAACAATAAGTATCAAATAGTAGATGAAGTTATATACCATAAAGGAAAACTGTTAATAGATCACAATGTAAAGGAACTGTTGCTTCCACTGATAAAAGAACATCATTCCACTCCTCTAGGTGGACACTCTGGCATCAAGGCTACACTCAAAAAAATTAAACAAGTTTTCTATTGGAAGAAAATGAAGAGAGATGTTGAAACTTTTGTCAAAACCTGTGATGAATGTCAGAGGAATAAAGAGGAAAACATAATCATTCCTGGCCTTCTACAACCTTTACCTATTCCAGAAAGAATTTGGATTGACATATCCATGGATTTTATCACTTGCCTACCAAAGAGTCACAAGCACACAGTCATATTCGTAGTAGTTGATAAGTTGAGCAAATATGCACATTTTTTTCCCCTGAGTCACCCCTTCACAGCCAAGGAAGTAGCCACTGTCTTCTTTGATGGTGTCTTCAAATTGCATGGTCTACCCAAATCTATAGTGAGTGACAGAGATGTTGTTTTCACAAGTAAGTTTTGGCAGGAATTATTTAAGCTGCAGGGGTGCACATTGAAGTTGAGTACGGCATATCACCCGCAAAGTGATGGTCAAACTGAAGTGGTGAACAAAATTTTGGAATGTTACTTGAGATGTTTCATTTGTCACAAGCCACAGGAGTGGGTTAAATGGTTGACATTAGCAGAATATTGGTACAATACTACTTGGAAGACTCCCACCAATACAACCCCTTACAAGGCAGTGTATGGTGTAGATCCTCCGAATTTGTTATCTTATGTGCCTAATACTGCCAAAGTAGAGCAAGTGGAAGAAGTATTGTACTCGAGAGACATCATTATAGAGTTCTTGAAGGATAGTATTAGACTTGCACAGAGTAGAATGAAGAGGTATGCTGACAATAGAAGGACAGATAGGGAATTCAAGCAAGGGGACTGGGTGTTCCTAAAGCTCCAACCATATAAGCAAATCACTGCGAGAATTCAGAAAACTCACAAATTATCCCCAAAGTACTATGGACCATATATGATACTTGAAAGAATTGGACAGGTTGCATACAAGTTGCACTTGCCAACTGAGGCAAAGATACATCCAGTGTTTCACGTATCTCAACTGAAGAAACGACTGGGAGATGATGTGGTATTGCAAGACAGTGCACCTAGCTTCATTGAAGAAATTGTGGAGCAACCAGAATCTATACTTGACAGGAGAATAGTTCCTCGTGATAATAATGCAGTGGTACAAATATTGGTGAAATGGAAGGACAAACCTATAGAAGATGCCACGTGGGAGGATTATTGGCCAACTATTCGCAAATTTCCTACATTGGACCTTGGGACAAGGTCCATTCTTGAAGGAGAAGGGAGATGTAACAACCATACACTTCTCAGGTTGATCAGGAATGGAGAGCAGCCATCAGATTGAAGAACAGTGGAACAAGCTTTATGGATATGATCTGCATGCTATAGACATTTACGAATAAAGTAGTTGTATGCTTGGAAGTAGCGGGCTGGGCTTGTGCATGTGTGTGCATATTGCTGTGCAATTGATAAAGAATTTGTATGGGCTATTGATGGGTTGTTGTGTAGTGTAGATCCATTATGTTGAAAACTGCACATATATAAGCAGTAGTGTGGGTGTTGTGGGTGTTGTAATGGTGTGAAAAAAATTGGAAAGCAATAAAAATTCATTTTTTGTTGTACTGCACTGTAGCCCACTGACCTTCATCTTCTAGTTTGTATCTTCTGTTTCTTTCATAGTTTTTGGTACTTAGAATTAATAAAGTGTTAGCTTTTGTCTTAGGATAGTTACAGTTCTTCATTCCAGGTTATATGCTTTCTTACCTTTCTGTTCCTGCATTTGTTTCAGTTAGTTTCTTTACAAATTTGTAAATTGTTCTTGAATCTGTCTTTGTTGTTCATATTAATTTTCCATTTCAGTTGATGAATCTTGCCTTTTGTTCCTCCAGCTTGTTGCAATCTGTAGTTGATCAGTTTTCTATTCTTGATAATAAATATTTAGGATTACATTTCTGCTACAAATTCTGTAATTTTCAATTGTAAATTCTTAGAAAGACAACTTGTTTTCAGTTCCATCTTGAATTTGCAAATTTTTATGTATCATTTCATATATGCTCTGTTGCTCATCTTCTTGTTTCTGTCCATATCCATGATCCTATCATGCTTAACCCGAGAAAATTCTGCATATTCCCTATTCCTGCTTCGAGCCATAATTACATTATGTCAAGTCTAAAAAATTCTTGAATTTGAATAACTCCTACCAATTGTAAGAAAACCTTTCTGTTGTTTTGCTGCACTATTATCAGTTCTTGTATTAGTCATTTCTTGATTTTTGATCACTGCGTTCCCATCTTGTGCACAAATATTTTCCACTTTTCAGTTCATAATTTTCCAATATACAAGTGTGAACTGCTGTTCAATATATTCGAGTAAATCCTTGGATCAATTTGCTTGCTTGTG
Source organism: Allium cepa (assembly GCA_030765085.1). Lineage (NCBI taxonomy): Eukaryota > Viridiplantae > Streptophyta > Magnoliopsida > Asparagales > Amaryllidaceae > Allium > Allium cepa. The sequence goes on along the minus strand of CM060937.1, from coordinate 696,341,227 downwards.
CTACAAGAAATTCTGTGCACTGGTGCCAGTGTGCATGTCATAACTGTGCACAATTATAGGCTCCTTCTTCTCCAAGCAATTCATCAAACACCTTTCACATTTTGTCAAACACCTTCTTGTCTACTGAAAACACCTCAGAACTCCATGGCAAACTCTCCAGTACCACCAGAGTCTTCCAGATTGCTGCAGCAAATTCTTCTAAATGGAAAGATTTTTATTTTTGCTTCTACCATTCATTTTCTACTATCATGCGGTGTCTTATTCTTCTACGTTATCATTTATCTCGTTTGCACCAAATATCAATTTGTCTATTATCCACAGCTGACATATATTTCTGATCCTGCAGAACATATACGCAAATCAAGATAAAGAGCCTGCATTATCCACTTTCATGTAAAAATTTAAATGTAAAATGAACACGTTTAACAATGCATCTTCAATCCATTAATGATGAAAATGTCGGTGCTTCAACCGACGTCTCAAACCTTAGTCTTTTGCAGGACCACTTTGTTCATCTTCCTCCGGTTAAGGATAACAGTACGGAAAACAATAATACGGTTGTAAAATATTCTACCTGTGAAGTACAAATGGCATGAGCTAATGAACCCCAATCTCTTCCAACCACATAAAACCTATACCCATGCAACTTGGAAATCTATGCCAACACAGGTGCAATACATTGGTTAATTGATTGCCCACGTATTGTTTGAATCGTTTGCAGTGTTTGATTCTTTTTATATGTATGCGTATGGACAAAACTATTATGTTATGCCTTTTGGTTTGAATAATTAAGAATATATCTATGCATTCCCGTTTGAATATTATGAGCTCCTGCTACCACCAAAGTACTCTACATGTACTACTACTATTTTCATGTACCACTAAGTCAAGCTCATTCGCACTAAATATGACATTTCTTCCAAGTTTGTAGAACTATGGAACAACTAATTAACCCAGTTTATAGCTATCCTTCCATATTATGTTTTATCTTTTGTACCTAATTAGACCTATAAACGAGGGATAATAATATTACATGCACGTAGGTATATATCAAGGTTTGAAGTCATGTTTTCCATTTCCATTCCGGTTGATTGGATTCGGTTCCGTTCCAGAATTCTCAAAAATTCTGTTTCAATTCTGGTTTGTGAATTCCGGTATTTTTTTATAAATGCCAAACAAATATGCAACACTAATAGTCAATAACGTTTAGTTATTCTTGTTACATAGAAGATAAAAAAACATAAAATTTAATATCAAAAACTATTTCTCTAAGCATCTGATAAATTTTGTCTATCGCTATCTTTATCTTGTGTCGGATTATAATATACTGAAAAGCATATTGTTGTATCTGATCCAAACTTAAAAATGTCGTCATCTATTATCAAATGGAGATAGTTCATCTTGGCTACTTAATGGTTTAACAGCATAAAGTTGATTTGTCCCACAAAACGAATAGCTTTCAACAATAACCGTCTGTTTTTTCTGTTAAATGCTCTTTTATAGGTGTTATATCGCCACCACAAATTACTTTGTGACAATAGTTACAATTTTTTATCTTTAAATAATTGTTGTCGTGCATTAATTCCACGCGATATCATGGTTTGCCATAAGCAACCACCTAAACAAAAAAGAAAATTAACATTTAATTACTCAATGTTATTACATTTTAATTCAAACTGTGCAATATTTATTCCATCATGGATCATCCATTCGTAGTTGTTTAATTATTAAATTACAAATAAGTAATATAGTTTGTCCTGCATTTCAATGAAAGCTGGCCATTTGTAGTTCGTGCACAAACACGTTGGTAGGGGCATAAGCAGTAATTCGTTTCAATAATTTTCTATAATTCCTGCACTGCTTTTAAGGCTTACTCTATAATTTTCTTATGCTTACTCTATAATTCATTCTATTTTAAACTAATTCATTTCAATTTCACAAACCATTTATTTCAGCCCAGCCCATTATTCCGCTATATATTCCTCATCAGCAGCAGCTGCCCTAATTATTTTTGAACGCAGATGTTAATTGACAAACATAAAAAAGGAAAGAAAAAAACCAAAACGTAGATCGATTTGAAGCCGTCTAGGTCGATTCGAGATCTGCAATGGAGCCGATGCTGCCAAGCTCAAATATGAAAACCCAAATGATGAAGAAGCATAAGAAAAGAAGAACGATGAGGCAAATTTTCGTATGTATCTGGTATGGAATATAATGGATTTATAGAGAAAATCTAGAATCTTACTCACGTGATTTTCTATATCAAATTTGTCTTTTCTTTTCTGTGGATTTTTTTGTTGGCTTAAGAAGCCTTGAACGGCTTTCTGACGAAGTTCCGGTCCGGTCCACACCAAAACCGGGATGTGATGGTCGGAAATCCGACGTGCCGATCAGACTTTAGAATTTTACATGACTTTGACATTAGTTTACTCATAGTTTTACCAAACCAAATATCCAAATATAATCAATTTTTGAATCTTAAAAAAATGTTGTTTCCTTCTTGCATGGGGAGGAAAATATTTTGTACAAAGGCAAAGCTCTTCACATGTAGTAGGGACTTGTCTATGCCAATTACATGTGCTTTCCGCACGAAAGGAGAAACAACTTACATTAATTGCATGCAAGATACTTTTTCAATATAGGAAATTATTGTAAGGGCAAAATTTCTCAGCGTTTTAGCCTCAAGGATAGATCATCAGTATTTTAGCCTGAAGGACAACTTTCTTTAGGTATTGAAAGTTATTGATAGCATTTTTTAAATATCAGTTTGTAGCTTTCGTTAGCAGTTTTTAGGTATTAGTTTTTAATTCGGTAGAGTTTTCGAAAAATATTTGTTCTTACGAATAATTTTGGAAGAATTTTTATCCTTATGATTAATTTTTGAAGAATGTTTGTATTATTAGGTCATGACCTTGAGGCTAAAAATATATAAAATTTTTTCGTTTAAATTAATCACCCTTTGTATTACGGGCTTATAGAAACTTATATTACACTATCGTTGGCATTCACTCACGCATGGGGCTGCTTCTCTTTTACATTCCAGGACAAAGCTCGCATACTCCTCCTCACACAATCACAGTAACGTAACATATGTTTGTATCCTTCCTCACGTTTATCAACACGGAACACGTGCATAGGGTAGACTCATGTGAATATACACAGCTGCATTTTGAAGGAGAAATGATATATATGTATGTATATATATATGTATGTATGTATGTGTATGTATGTACGTACGTACGTATGTATTTATATATATAGGGGTGACTATTTAAACACAAATTGGAGACACAAAAAATCACGGCCGTTGTATATTTTTGTCCACATATGAGAGATGGAAATTAGAGGACAATCAAATGGTGCAAATCCATTGTGTCACCAATTGTGTCTAAATTTTGTGTCTATATATATATATATATATATATATATATATATATATATATATATATATATATATATATATATATGTATGTATATAAATCTAATTTATATTTTCCTTCCTCTGATAAAATATAATTATGTATATTAGGCTTAAATATATTTATATAAACATTGGTTTTAGTTTTAGGATGTAGAATAGTTTTAGCATGTAGACCCAATGCTTTAAAGGCCCAACCCAAGTCGGTTCAACCATGGTTAACCTTCAACCTTAAAGCGTTACAACTTTAAAAATGAAATAACTTTACTTGGCACAAATCAGCGGTTTAACCTCAAAATCCTGAAAAAACCTCTATAACCTCTTTTTAACTTTATGGCTATTCAGATTTGAAAAGAAATTATCGCTTCATTCTTAAATTTTTCTCATGATTAATTTAACAAATAATTTATCGCCTTAGCTATTAAATTATTGGATTATTGTATTAATTTTGGATAACATAATACATTATTAGTATACATTTTACGAATTATTGTTGAATCGAACCTTTTTCATCTTAACAAATAAGAAAATTTACAATTTTACGCTAAAAAGGTGTTATAGAATTATTTCAATTAATATTTGTTATGAAATATTTAAAAATAATTGTTCTAAATTTCAATATATTGATTATAATTAGATAAATTTTAACATTAATTGAAATAATTTACATTTAAATCTATAAAATAAAAATTAATGATCAGCGCAGTTCTTACGGTCTGACCGGTTGAACCATTAAAGTCTTTGACCTTGCACCAACCCGGTTTGACTTACGGTTCGACCTTTGAAACTATGTGTAGAACAATTGATTGCCTCCTCAGACGCATTGGTTCCGTTTTTCTCCATTCCTAGCGTTCGTATATACCTAAATACCCACTCACGCAAACATATATACTTCTAATGCTTTGATAATCATTTATGCACAGGCATATACAAACACACCCATAAACAATATCACACCCGCTCACGCATAGGATGAAGTGCACGCATGCATGAATGTGCTTACATAATCTTGCATGAATGAATAAATCATATTTTTTTCTCGATTTGGAAGATGCACCTACAGTTTGCACTCATCTCCCACTGATTCATTCACGCACTAATGAGCAGACTTTCATATTTCTTTTGCTAAATACACAGTAGTATACATGAATATACTTCCAATTAATCCTATATTTCTACTCAGCAGTAAAAAACATATTCATCTTCAATGGTATATAACAGGAAGGCTCAGACAAGCACGGACAAGCACACGCATACATACCCAAAAATTTGTACACATACATGCACGAAACACAAACTCACACTTAGAGCATCTCCAACAGCTCGGAGCGTGGAAATATGATTTTCCACACTTCAAAATATTGGAGAGCAATATTATCCAGCTGGGATTAGGCTCGATGCCTCCTGTTGAACGGACGTACGAATTATTTTGCACTACTAAAAAAGGCTAATATTCCAACAGCAAGTGGCGACGGCTTCCGAGGCTAATTTTCGACGGCTTTCGATGGACCGTAGGCTGCCGTTGGAAGCCATTGGAAATTCGCAAATTACAGGCCCAGCCGAGGCTTCTTCTTCCTTATTTTGCAGCACGAATTTTTTATCAAAAACCCTCAAATTCCTCCTACAAGCTTTCAATCTCTAATTTCGAGCTTTCAGATCCTCCAGGGCTACCTAAGCAAACTTTATTGTTCTTAATCTCAGGTATAATATCTTAATTTGGGTAAAAATCTAATTTTTGCCCCAAATCTAGATTTGCGTAAGATGATAAATTAGAGCTAATTAGTGATTGCAATTATTTCCAGTTGCGGAATAATGGTTTATAGCATCCCACGGTATACCTATTTCATATGTTATCATGAAATTTTAAAGAGTGTGTACAATTTTTGATTGTTTGTGTATATAGTTAGTAAAACCGTAATTTTTCCATAAAATGAGCACATTTACTTAACTAAAGCCCCTTAGAGAGTTTTTGGCCACGTCTGATGAGTGTTGTACATGATCGATATATAAATAGTCATATTTTTCATTAAAACGACCATTTATATTCATCTGATACAATGTTTGTTAAATTTGTCCCTGTATTGGAGAAGTTATGAACACAGTAAGCATTTACATTTTGTATACTATTTTGTCTCAAACGGTTCACAAAATTTCGGCCTAACTTTTCTTTTTTGTTTCCTGCGTACATGCATCTGTGTACAATGCAGGGAAAAAATGAGAAATGCTGCCGAAATTTTGTTGAATCGTTTGAGACGAAGTAATATACGAAATGTAAATGTTTACTATGTTTGTAATGGAAAGTAGAATGCCTGATCATGAAAAAAAAAACCTTTTTGTACAAAAGTTTGTATCGATACGTTAAAAATAAAATGTGTCATATTTTAAAATATTTTTTTAATTTATGAAATGGTTCTTTAAGTTCAAATTTTACACGACCATGAAAATAATCTTTTTCAAATTTGTATTCTTGAAAATGAATATTAAGTTTTGAACTTGTGACTCATTTTTTCAAATAGGAAAAATGATTGATTATTTTGTTGATCAAAAGAGATGGGTGTACCAAAGAAAAGGACTGAGAGACTCAATAAAAGAAGATTTTTATAATGGTATAAATGTGTTTGTTGAATTCGCTTTAAGTAATAACGGAGACGATCCAGAAATTCATATACATGGCACGACGATAAATCCAGTAAGAGCCACATAAGCATATTTCATTTTATGCAGTATTAGTAATTGTTCTACTTGTTAAAATATAATGAAATAAGATATGATAATATTAATTCGTTAATGCAGGAAAAGCTTATGGAGCAGCGCCAGAAACTCCTTGCTGATACGGGTCGAGATCAGCTGACGACGGATGCTATTTTTGAGTCAGTTATGGATCCATCGGAGCATGGCAGACGATACGGATTTGGCAATCAAGCGGTAAGTAAATAATATATTGGGTATCATATAATTTTTTAAATTCAGTACCTTGGTTTTGAGTCAGTTCATTATGAAAGAATTATGCATTACCAAAATATATTAATTCGTTACTTGAATGTCATTTCAAGAAAAATAACGAAAAAGACATGTTATTTAATTTAGTTTGTCTGATATATGCAGTACACATGCATAAATTTGTCACATTTACTGTTAAAAAGATCAAAAGCAGTGATATCTCGTAATGTAACGTACTATTATTTTTATTAATAAATGGTTGAATCACAATTTAAAAACGGCCAAAAGAATATATTTTCAAATGTATACATTATACATAAGTAATGGGTAGCTTTAATTTTATTGCATTAAATAACAGGAAGAAATTCAATGCAGAAAAATGGTAATGGACAGAGTTTTGAAATAGAGTGACTTTGCCATAAAAGCCTTAGGTGCTTCTAACGACATATTTATATTTATTTATTAGCAAGTAATGTAACATATGGATTCATTTTTTGAAAATACTCGAGTAACATATGATTTTTGAATGGAAAAATATAAACTGAATGAGTACTTGTACATTTGTTTTGATATAAAATAATACAAGGATAAAATTATTTTGCATCGACATAAATTATTTTATTGCTAAATTTTTCTTTATTTTAGACCTAGTATCTTGATTAACAAGTAGAAATGAACATACAAATATGAAGTACAAATACTTTACTAGAGTAGATTACATATGGCTGCAATAATTGTAAATAAAGGCCTTTAGTATTTCAGGTATCAGAAGGCGGATTATGCTATGGGAACTACATCAATTAATGTTTTTTCACCATCATCTAATATGTTAATTCTAAGTTCAAATGATGAGTAATTTGTTAAAATACAAAATAATGTTTTGTAATGGTTGATATTTGCCCAATACATTGTCAGCCTCATTCAGTCTACAGTTTCATGATTTAGTTGCATGGCCCTCCTTAACCAATTTACAGACCATTTCTGAAATTAGTCATTTCCTTTCAAAATAGTTATCCCTTTGCTGGGTGACACAACTGTTCGTATCAATAAATTGGACAACCTCCCTCTCATTTGAGAGATAGAAAACAGAGTAATTTCAAATTTGTTGCTCTCATCCTTCCCTATAGTTACTTATGCTAAAAAATTCCAAAGTTATAGTATTTCAAAATATAAATCAACAATTTTGTCACTATAGTTATTTGGTGTTACCACAATCTAATATGTTATCAACATGCACATACACTTATATAAATATGCATAAACTAAATGAAATAACATTATCACACTGCTAATCATTCACATACCTGCACATATACTTAAAGAGATCACACAGCTAAATTAAATATTTATTACTGGCCAGCAATCAGAGATGGGGTAGGCAGACTAGAGCTCAGATCGATCTAGCAGAGATCGAAGATTTTCGGGCTAGAGTGGCGCAGCTGGAGGTGCAGAATCATCTGCCATAGATACCACACAGTTGCTAGACCAGCTTATCGTCGAGTACATGCAGCAGTATGGTGGCCGCTTCCCTTCCTCTACCGGCTCTAGTTCTAGAGGAGATTGATTGATTGCTTTATCGGTATGTTTTTTCTGTTTTATATGATTTGGTAGATGGTGGAGGTAGATGTTGATTTATGTATTATGTTATGATGCACTTAGCTGTTTTGTTGTAAAATTATGTGTTTTGACTTAATTTTATGTTTTTTGTTTGGTGAATTGTGTATAGTTTGGTTTTTTATATTTGGTTGGAATATTATATATTGGATTCTACAGTATTGGTGGAATAGTGTTTGTATGGGAAATGTGGATGAAAGGCTATATTGCAGCAGAAATATAAAAAAATTGCAGTAGATTTCCGATGGCTTCCGACGGCCTCCGATGGCTTTCAGGCTATATTTTTCCAACGGCTTCCGACCGCTTTCAGATCAATTTTTCCAACGGTTTTCGACTGCTACCAACAAATATCGAAATCCGTTGGAAGCCATCGGAAATACGAGCGGCGAGATGCATTAGAAGCCGTAGGAGACACTCCACCCCGACATCTTATTTTCATACGGCATTTTACAACGGCTTCCAGTGGCCTCCGGCAGCCGACGGTCGATCGGAAAATGCCTTTTTATTACAATCCATAATTTTTGTCAATATTTTTAATTCAGTTTTTTTGAAAACTTTGATTTTAAATCATTTAAAATTGAAATTTTGGAATTTTCCAATGTGATTTTGGATTTTGTTTATAATTTATTTTCCAAATATAATAAAATAAAGATTTTCTGAAAATTATATATTTTGGTCAACTGTGGTCAAACTTTGACTTTCAGTTGAAATTTTTAATTTTCAATTTTAAATTTCCAATCTTTTTCTTTGAAGTTGAATTTGATTTTGATATTGGTTCTGCTTTTCGTTTCGTCAAATTCTGTTTTATACTTTTTAAATCCGATAAATTTCAGCATTTTACACGCGATTATTTTCAGTATTTTTGTTTATTTTATATTTTCTATTTCATTCCTATTTTCTATTTTTATTTTATTTTCCATTCTCCACGTTTATTTTCTATTTTTGATACATGGGCTTAGGAAATTCTAAAAGACTTAAGTTTCTTTCCTTGAAAATGAAGTAACGCCTTTTCGAAATCCTAGCCGTTCCATTTCTTTTACCCTAGCCTTTCACAACTTTTCTTCCTGCACAAACTCTTCATTTTTCAACTCATGTACAAAACACTTCCCATCTTGCTTTCTCACTTTATTTCATGTAGAAAATTTTTGACAGTAAGTTTTCATTTCTACTTCTCCGTCTTTTTCTTTTTTCCTTTCTCTTTTGTTTTGCTTCATGCTATGCTCGGCCATAATGCTCATCACCTAGCCGACCATCATCTCCACATTCATCACCTTAGACCGGCCATCTCCATCACCATCTCATCTACATAACTATGCCATGAAACCTAGATCCAATCCATCATCAAAGTTGCCTTGGAAAAAACCCTAGTAGTGCCTTACCTCATCCCTTCCTCTTCCCTTAGCCTCGGCCACCACCTATTCCATCACCAACTTCTTTGCCTTGCTGTCGTACCCCTTTCTGATGTGACTAGATCAGATCCAAGCTATGAACCCATTGGAAGAGCCATAGGAGCTTTAGGCCGAACCCAAAGTTCCATCCCCGTGACCTTTTGCCTTCACTTGACCTTTGCTATGCCTTCTCTTCGCGTTCCTTAGCCGTTCACATCCATTCCATTGCATAGCCTTGCATTCTTGCTTTCTAAACCACCATGGCCAAGCCATGTTTTTGATGATGGCTAGCCAATTTACAAAGTGGCTGGGCCCACTGTTTGGTTAAGCTATTTAAAATTCATTCTGATTTACATTTGTGTGTTGTTTTGGTTTATATTCTTTTGTATAATATAGTTGCTTATATATGTTGTGTATTTGTTTGTTTACAAGACTTGAATCTTGGCTCTCCATCCACTTGAATCTAATTCGTGCGTTGTCATGCTTTTCGCAGCTCAGTTGTGTGTCTTAAATTGTTATCTCCAGCTTTAGAAGGTGAGTTATCACTCTCGACATTCGTACTTATATAATTGTGAAACAATGACATGTGAATTGTAGATGATGATACGATGTTGATAGTAATTTATACATTCCTGTGATATGATAATTCATGATGTTATAACCTAATTATTATGCCTGTTACATCACCTGATATGATATACCATGTTATACTGTTTATTTATTTATGCTTCTCCACTGCAAGTTCCATGTTCGTATAGAATCACTATGGGTTGAAATGATACATACGTGAACAGACATTAGAATAGGGAAAAATCATAATGAGCTGAAATGATAGGCTCAAGCGATTTTTATTTTATTTGACATGGGATTGCGGGTTTGAAATGATAGAACCCGGATTTTGTGTAAATTACGGATTGAAATGATATATATATCTGTATCACTTGACCTAGGTTAGAAAATATTATACATACCCATGGCGAAATTTTAATAATAGTTTTCTAAATTTTTTTAAGTATTTTGAATATATAAATTGTCAAATTTCAATTTTAAAATTTGATTTAATGATTTTTAAATATAATGATATATAGGAATTTTATAAGTAAATAATTCATTTAAAACTAAATTAAAGCTTTTTTCTTTGATAAATAACTTAATAATTTAAATTTGATTTAATATGGAATTTTGATTCTAACCTATAGAATTTAAATATGTTTTGTATAAATAAAACTATGATAAAAATTGGAATAGTATGTTTAAACATGTCCTAGTTGTATTCATAGCATTTTTAAAATGCTATGGTATTTTAGTTATATTTTTAAAATGCTGTAGTTATAGAAGATAACATTTTCAAAATGCTATGTTACTTTAAGATTTTGTTTTAAAGGTGTTACTAATTTCAACTTGTAACACTTTCTAAAGTGCTATTATATAAGGGTAACATTTTAAAGTGCTATAGTTTCTAACTTATTACATTTTAAAATGCTACAATAAGTGTACGGTTTTGAAAGTGGTATGATTTCTAAAAGATAACATTTTTAAAGTGCTATAACTAAGATTGGAAATATTACCAATTTTTGAAAATGGATATTACTTTGGAAAGTAATAGCATTTGGTTTTAAATGGTTTTGGAATCAAAATATTTTGAAATAAATATCCATGGGTAATAACAACGGTTGGTTGTTAAAGAGACCAGGATCAGAAGTTGTCATACTCTCCGCCAACTCCGAAAACCACTTTAATAACCGTGTACGCGGTGGAGATTCCAGAATGGATAGGATGGTGGTGACGTTCTATTAAGGTATATATGTGGACCCGACTCCCGTGAGTTGACATAAGGTGGTTAAGACGGGCGATTACGGGCTAATGAGGTAGCTCCTCTTATCGGACACACTTCTTCGTATGCCATTCTATGACTTTATGATTGGTATGGTGCGCACCTTTGATTTAGGAGTGTGGCTCGAGGTGGGCGGTAGTGGCTGCTACGCGTTACCACCAGTCCGGATGTGTAATTAGTATACCTACCCTGGCATTGCCTCGTTGTGCCATGTCACCTACCCTAGCACGCCTTGTACGAGTTTTGATTTGTGTCATACCTATGAAGTATCCTCTGGTAGCCTCCAATCAGAAGGTATTACGGTACTGTATAGACTATTTGAACTATATATGTGTTAAGGTGGAAAATGTAAAGCCTTAACGCTATTTTTAAGTAAGTTTACTTTACGTTAGACATTATTATAATAGCATATGTTACTACATAGTAAATAGTTTGACGGACCTATAAAGGATGGGCGGTCCCAAGCATCCATTAAGTTACTTGTATATTCTATTGTAGTTCACTTGAGTTTGTTTACATTGTATAAGTATGTATGTCCTGATTCGAGTGTTTTGTATTTTGCTTTACGCTCGGGTCAGCGTGAGTATCAGCTTTGGATTTCACCTTCTGGAGCTAGAGGATTTGCTGGAGATTATCCATCTATCTAGTTGTTATCTATTTCTATTCAGTATTTCTATTCATCTTATGTATTTGTAGACATTCATGTATTTGGGATTTCTTTTGTATTTACTTTTGGACTTTGGTATTTTGTACTTCTTCTGAGACTGTGTTTGTAGTAGCTTCATGAATTACTATGGTTATTTTATTTGCACTGCGAGTTATTCTGATATTTCTATGCCCGAGTTTCCGTGATTGGTTTTATTTGCTCCAATTATATTACAATCTACTGTTTTGAATTATTCAAGTCCGACATGTGGTTTTATTAGGTCGTTACATTTGGATTAGAGCTTTGGTTTTAGGCCAACCTTAGCCTGCGGAGCAAAAACTCATTAGAGATAGGGTAGAAATACCCTAGAATGAGTGAAATCAATCTTAGAATCATTTTTTATGAGAAAGCAAATTTTAAAGTATAAATGATTTTCAAATGATCTTCAAAGGATTTTCAAAAATTATTTTGGTATAAACTTTTCTTGCTTTGAAAACAAATTTTCTAAACTTCTTCCCTTTCCTTATCCACCTTGTTAGTAATTTCTTTGTTCTGGATATTTATTCAAGTTGAATCTTATCTTATCTTATATAATCTTATCTTTGTTAACAATTACCTTTGTCATAAAATTTATTATTGATTTTTTTCAGGATGAGTCATAGGAATGCTAGAGGTAGGGGATGTGATGTTGCCTCAATTCCTAAGCCTGTTGCACCAGTTAGGTTCACTACTCTCTGTAAGGAATACAATGAGCTTGGTGGCACCAAGTTTACTGGATCAGTGCATTATCGAAGCTCAGTAGTGGTTGAAAGGATTGGAGAGGATTTTCTCCGGTCTTGAGATCACCGATGCTCAGAAACGTCAGTTGGCAGCTTGGTAGTTGAAGGGAGCAACCTTGGATTGGTGGGAGACTATTACAGCTCACACAGTTGAGGCTGATATTTCTTGGGAGCATTTTAGGTATCATCTCCCGTTTGTTTGAATTTGGTTCAATTTTCTCTTTTTGAAGTCCGTCTTATGTTTCTTTATCGTGCTTTAGGGATACTTTTGTTGTGAAGTGGATGCCCGAAGCAGGGAAGTCTCAACTGTATCGGGAATTCATGGATCTTAGGCAAGGTGATATGTCGTTTGGTGAGTATAAGAGGAAGTTCAATGAACTTTCCAAGTTTGGCCCTAATCTAATTGACACTCCTCTCAAGTAGAATGAGAAGTTCATAGCTGGTGCTCGCCTGGAGTATTATGATCGTCTCATCACTCATGTCCATAGCCCTTTCACTAGTCTGATGGATATGGCTATTAGATATGAGAATCCTACTTGTAAGAATCCTCCAGTTGCTCGTGCCGCTTCATCTCAGTATTTTTTTGGTAACACTAAGAAGAGAAAGCCTAACTTTCATCAGCAGAAGAAGAACTGGAACAAGACTCCAAGATTGGGATCTTCTTCTTCTCAGAGGCAGTCTATCGACCTATCTTCCAATACTTTCTTCAGGTGTAATCAGAAGGGACACTATGTTAATAGCTGTCCTACTTTATTTGGTGCTGCTGTTCCTCCAACTCAGTTGACCAGGTGTCATCTCTGTCATATTAGTCTACAGCCTAGCCATTTTAAGAAAGATTGTCCTACTCAGCAAAAGGGCAAGCCTTCTGGTATCTTTGCTGTTACCTCTGCTTCTCCACCAGCTCCACCTGCACCTGATCCTGCTCCTAATGCTTCACAAGGTACTCTTCAGGAAACATTTTCTCTATTTAACTTTCCTATTCGTGTTCTATTCGATACTGGAGCTTCCCATAGATTTATTTCTATGGACTTTGTGATAATTTGAGCATCTTCTTTTTCCTGATTTTGCTCCTGTGCCTTTTTGTGTTTCAAACCCTATTGGTGGTCCTGCAAACATTAGTAGAATTTGTAACCAAGTGAAACTCCTCTATTTTCATCACCGTTTCAGTGGTGATTTCTATGATCTGGGTTTTGATGCTTTTGATATGTTGCTTCGAGGTGATTGGCTGAAGAGGCATGAAGCCGTTATCTCTTGTAAAACCCAGACCGTTTCTCTTGTTGATGATTTTGGTAATTCTTTGGTGATTCAGTGCCGCTTACCTCAGGATTTTGCTGGCAGTATTATTTATTCTCTTGATTCTTTACCTGGTGATATTCATTCTACTCCTGTGGTCAAACTATATCCCGATGTATTTGGTGAAGTCACTTCTTTACCTCCTAAGCGGGAAATTGATTTCCATATGATCTTATTCCTAGAGCTCGACCTGTAGTTCTTCCACCCAAAAGAATGGCACCCTGTGAGAAGGTTGAGTTGAGGAAGCAAATTAAGGACTTGTTCTCCAAGGGTATGATCATACCTAGCCATTCCGAATGAGGAGCAGCAGTGGTTTTCGTCACTAAGTCTGATGGTTCTTTGAGGATGTATGTTGATTATAGGGAGATGAACAAGCTCACTATGAGGAATAGAAATCCTTTGTCTTGCATCAATGATATGTTTGATCAGCTCCATGGAGCTACTGTTTTCTCTCAGCTTGATCTTGCCATAGGTTTCCACTAGCTCAGAGTTGCTAAGGAAAGTATTCCCAAGACTGTTTTCCGTACTGAGAATGGTTTTTATGAATGGTTAGTTATGCCTTTTGGTCTGACTAATGCTCCTGCTTCCTTTGTTGATTTAATGAATCGTGTTTTTCATGATGTGCTTAATAAGTTTGTTCTAGTCTTTGTTGATGATATCCTTGTCTTCTCTAAGTCAAGGGATGAGCATGAGTCTCATTTGAAATTTGTTCTGGAAACTCTTCGAAATCATCGGTTGAAGGTTAAATTCTCAAAATTTCATTTCTGGAGAGATGAAGTCCGATTTCTCGGGCATGTTGTTTCTTGTAATGGAGTTTCTGTTGATCCAGTCAAGATCGTTGCGATCTATGTAAGTTTTCCTTCTATTTTCTTTTTTTAATTTGATCATTCTATCTTTTCTGTGGTCCTTATTCCTCCATATTCTATTGTAGGATGGGAAACTCCTAGGACTCCATTTGATATTTGTGGTTTTCTAGGCCTTACCGGTTATTATCGGAGATTCATTGAGAATGTTGCTTGGATTGCTACACCCCTCACTGCTATGACTCGTAAGAATGATAAGTTGATTTGGAATGATAAGTGCAAAACTGCATTCAATGAGTTGAAGCGTAAGCTTACTTTCGCACCAGTACTTACCGTTCAAAACGGAAATGAGGGATTAACGGTATACACTGATGCTAGTCGTAAGAGTTTGGGAGCTATTCTGATGCAAGATGGGAAGGTCATTGCTTATGCCAGTCGCCAGTTGAAGACCCAGGAAGCCAATTATGTAGCTCATGATTTGGAATTGCTTGCTGTGGTTTTTGCTTTGAAGCTTTGGAGGCATCATCTTCTCGGTTCTAAGTTTGAGCTTTATACTGATCATCGGTCTTTGCGATATATCTTCACCCAGAAAGATTTGAATCAGCATCAGGTTAGGTGGCTTGAGTTTCTTACTTCTTATGATCTCAACATTATCTATACTCCTAGGAAGGCTAACGTTGTAGCTAATGCTTTCAGTCGGAAGAAGGCTATGTTGTGTCAGCTTGTTGTTTCTTATTCACCTCTTTTGGATCGTATCATCGCTAAGCATGATGAGGATAGGATTATCAGATTGATTAAGGAGAGTGTTCGTAGTAGAGTTAATGGTAGTAGTCTTTATGGTAGTGGAGCTCAGATTGATGATAGAGGGATTTGGAGGATTAATAATCGGATTTGTGTCCCGAATGTTGATGGATTGAGGTAAGAGCTACTTCGGGAAAATCATCGATCTATAGACTTTCTATTCATCCTGGTGTGACGAAGATGTATCAGGACATGAAGAAGCTTTATTGGTGGAGAGGTATGAGGCGCGATATCTCTATCTTTGTTAGTACGTGTGCGACTTGTCAGCAAGTCAAGGCAGATCATCAGAAGACCCCTAGTTTGTTGCAGCCCCTTGAGGTTCCCAATTGGAAATGGGAACAGTTTCCAAGGATTTCATTGATGGATTACTGACGAAATCGGAGGGGAAATGAGAGTATTTGGGTTATTGTGGATAGATTGACCAAATTAGCTTATTTCATTCCGGTCGAATCTACCCGTTCTACTTCTAGTTTGTCTAAGATCTATATGAGGGAGATTGTTTGTCTCCATGGTGTTCCTCTTAGTATTGTTTGTGATCAAGATCCTATCTTTACCAGTCAGTTTTGAAAAGCTTTTCAGGAATCTTTGGGTACTCATCTGAATCTGCGCAATGCTTACCATTCGTAGACCGACGGTCAAATGGAAAGAGTGAATCGGATTCTCGAGGATCTTCTTCGTGCATGTGTTCTTGATTATGGAGGATCTTGGGAAGATCACCTCCATCTTGTAGTTATAAGGTATATTTTCAGTCTCTGGATTCAGGGTAGTATTGAAATGTCTCCATTTGCCGCTCTTTACGGAAGACCTTGCAGATCTCCATCTTGCTGGATTGAATCCGATAATCGTTTGGTTCTTGGTCCTGATATGATTTTTATGGCTTTTGAGAAGGTTGAGGAGATTAAGAGAAAGATGAGGAGTGCTCAGGATAGGCAGAAGTATGTTGATCGTCGTAGGAGGAGTTTGGAGTTTTTTGTTGGTGATTTGGTTTTCCTTAAGGTCTCTCCTTTAAGGATTGTGATCGGTTTTGCCGGAGAGGAAATCTTGTTCCTACGTTTGTTGGTCCTTTCTGTATCTCTGAGAGGATCGGTTCTTTAGCTTATCATCTATGTAAGGAACGGTATTTTTGACTTTCGAACATCGACATTAATACGTCCACTGTATCAACTGCCGAACAATCGAATGTCGAAAAACCGAACCCTTAGGGTTTAAGAAGAAGAGGTAGAAGAAGAAAGAAAGAAGAAGTAAGAAAGACAGAAAAGCAACAGAACAATATCAGTATCTCACAGTCGCAGCGGAACAGCATACAATAGATAAATGAATAATATTTAAATCAAAAGAACTGTACATTTTATACATTACATCACATTATATTACATTATCAGAGTTTACAACAACAAACAGCGGAAAATAAATACTATATACTAGTTGATACGCCACGCCATCAGCTTGCCTCCAGATCTCCACAGCATCTCCTGAATTCCAGAATGTCCTCATAACCTGACTCTAGGCTGCCCGTGTGGAAATTGGTGGGCACCTAGAGTTTAGAAAGGGAACAATAAACACCAGGTCAGTCATGGGACTAGTGTGAGAACTTAAAACAGTTTATCTTTAAAAAAACAAAGAAATATTTTAAAATAGATCTGCAATGCTTTTAGAAAATGTAACTAGTATAAGGCCCCCGCCACACACACAATGCAAACGTAGAATTGGAGGAGATTTCTCCTTATGATAGTCAAACATGCTTGATACGAGAAAATTTCTTTGATATTATTACTATAAGTGCAAAGTGTAGGAAAACATTTCAAAAGTATAATATAAATCTTAGCCAACATACGATCATTATCGTATGCCTACTATAGCTACCATCTTAATAGTGGTGACCACCATAAGTAAATGGCAGGTTCTACAACTAAAACCGTACAAGGTGCATATTGGAGTTTGGATTTCCAACAAATGGTCAAGCCAAGGAACTTCCTATTGCCACATGGGTACGCCTCTGGAAAGACCCCCCGAGAACCTAACCGGATCTCTACAACACAAGGCCGGATTACCTCTGCAAAAGTAGGTAACTACTGACACGAGTATGCCATCCCTTGGTTGTAAACAACCTTTATCCGAGGATCCTCAACCAACAACAATCACAAAGTCATATATATATATATATATATATATATATATATATATATATATATATATTTTTGCGATATCCACATAAGTCAAGTATCTGGGCTCCATACCATGATACCATTTCTATTTAGAAGGAAATGCACATACCCTAAAGGGCGCTACTCCCTATAACCTTGCTGCATCTTTCCTGTTTTGACCATTACCGGGTTGTGAGATCCGACGAAGTCTCGTCCATAAAGCTACGCTTTTCACAAAAGCTATGCTTTGATACACAAATGATCAGCAGCACTTCGTATGCCACATTACCAAATTGGGAAAGTATCACTAGTAACCATCAACTACATAACCTCTGAGCTCGTACGTCTCAGAGAAGGGTGTTAAGCTTAGATAATAAATTCTCCTCCACCAACAGAAATGTATTTGATAGAATCCAGCTTTACATCTCAAATTGTAACGTCAGACACACATCCATATAATTACGTTCCGGGATCGAATGAACCGAAGGCACTTCCAAAGAAGCCCTTGCAATCTGGATATTCACTAATCACGTACGGACTTCCATCACAAAGGGTGATAAAATCTTTATATCGGAGATCAGCCGATGCAGAGACATTCAATGGTAATCCTTCCATTTTCGAAAATATCCGGTCTTCAAATGCTATCCATTACGATGTATCACTATTCGGAATGGGATTCATGACCCAAAGGTCCTCTCCTAGCTAAACCGAATAACGAGCGTTTATTTTAAAATAAGTGTAGCATTCAAATTCAAGCAAATCACAACAAATACCCATTTAAAGGTAAATATTGATAGTCGGTTATTTAACTATCAATAGATATGCACAACATCACCAGATTCCAAATAATTTTCCAAATTATTTATTTTCCAAAAATATCCTTACAAGATATATTTTTCCACACTTCAACCATTTGAAAACAAATTTCAAATCACTTTTCGCCTTTACAACTTTTGAAAACAAATTTCAAATCATTTTCCTTACGCGGAAACACTTCCAAATATTTATTCATTTTCACTGGAAATCTGTCGAGTTCAAATACATTAAAATAATTTATAACACTTATCCAAAATATATCGGGAAAACACTTTGAAATAAAACTATTTTTCTTTAAATACTTTACTTAAAGTATTAGTTATAAAAATATTATACCAATATTACGTATAACTTAAGTCCAAACTAATTTTCAAAATAAAATTAGTAGATAGAGTATAACTATTTAAATACCTATTTTCTAAAACAATTATTGATTTAAATCTTAGAAATAATCATTTCTATATCAACTTAATAAATCTTTACTTAAAAGATTTAAAACAACTTAAGAAGTTACTTTCTCCAAAGTATCCTTTTCAAAACCAATTCTAGAATTATATGCATATATATGTGTATATTTTTCAAAGTTATTCAGAAATTTTATTCGGCTTTCCAGGGAGAATACACTTTCATTTCAAAATGATTCATTTAAACCAATTAAATAAATCCTTACCGATCTAATTTTACGTTCCAAATCCGTAAATTTATTTCCACGCTTCAAAAATAAATCAATATTTATTTTTAAACAAATTTCCCTTTCCCTTATAAATTTCATGTGAATTTAAATTTTCAACTATCCACTGATATACGATTTTCAAAACGATTTCAAATATTCACTTTCAACGACAATTTAATTTTTCAATTGATTTCAAAAACAACCAAATCAAATTTCATATTGATTTTCCAAGAAATCAAACACCAATTGAATTTCATTCAAATCTCGAATTGAAATCAATTTCTACTAAACCCCAAATCAATTTTCAAATTGATTCCAAATTCATTTCAAAACACCAAATAAATTTCAAAATGGATTTTCAAAAGATTTAAATTCAATCACCAAAAATCAATTCCCAAATGGATTTCAAATTTGATTTCCTTTTAAAAAAATAAATTCCTTTTAAAAAAAACTAATTCTTTTAAATTTTTTTCAAACTCTTTAAAATCCGTATTTTGAAAATTCTTCAACCTTTGAATAATATTACCCGAAATCCATTTATTAAAGCTTTTCCCATATTTTGAAATTATATTCAGTAAGATTAAAAATAAAAATTTATTATTTAAATTTCCTTCTTTTAAATTTATCCAGTTCTCAAAAATAAATTTTAATATAAACTTTCAACCTGAATTTTCAAAAATCAAAATTTTATTTATTTCCGGTATCTAACGATACCAAAATTATATTCGGCTAAATTTTAGCCGTCAACGATTTCAATCACAAAGATAATCACACAGAGATTATAAATAACCAACACATAACATTGAAACAAATTCAATTATTTGAGGAATCCAATTGGATCCCTCCAACTTGTTTCCCTGCATCCACAGATGTTAGCACAATACCAATCCCGTTTCAAGACGGGATATCGCGGTACATGGGTCTACATAAAATATCATCCGCTATTATGCGGTGCAATAGGGTCTCATCCGCTATATATAATGCGGAAAATCAACTCCAAGTACATATATAATACCAATTCCACTTCAAGGTGGAATATCGTGGTATATGTGTTTGATATAATAACCCCCGCTTAATATGCATCGTATAGGGTCTATTTCAATACAACAGATAGCAACCATCATTCAATCACAGAATCAAGCAATTTTAAATTTAACTATTTAAAATTTAAATCGAAACACTATTCGATTGAGCGAGAAGTTCTCACCTTGCTTCCAATAGCGGTTTCAGCGTTTTATTCCGAATAAAATTAAACGCGCGTTTAATTTTACCCAAAATTCACACTAGCTCCAATAAATCCCAATCTAGCTCCTACACGTAGCGTTCGTCCATACGAATCCAACGCAATTCGTTTCGTGCGAAACGGGCCTCGTATGAAAGAGTTACACGGTTTTAAAGTTTATACGATTAAATATAAATCAATTTACAATTTTCTTTTTAATTTTATTTCTATTTAACCTCAAATTGCATCTGGGCCGCACGTTCCTTGAATGCAGATCTCGACCGTGAATTTGTTTCTTCCCCCAGGTAAATAGAATTGAACCCAACACCATAACTAGGGTTTCGAACCGCTCTCCCCTCGCTCGACTACGCGACGATCGGTAAGCTCCACCTCCAAGCTCATGGCCGGCTCCACCACCACCCCAAGTCTTGTCGAACTCGAGCATCTCAATGCCAAGATTTCTGCATGCGAACGAGTAACTATCGGGCCCCATAACTTCTCCATCGCCATGCCATAAGTCATTACGGCCGTTGGATCTGAAGATCTTCTCGCGCTCTACGATGTACACGTTGGATGTATTTGCTATCGACTCACGGATTTGTAGAAAAATAGAGAAGAAGGCAAGTCGATTTCGGCCATTGAAACGTTTTCTGGCGGCTAGGGCATTGAAATAAAACCCTAGGTTTTTAGTTTGCAAATGTGAATGTTGAGGTCCTTTTATACAAAATTTGACGAAACACTATTCATCCGAGATTTTTCGAACTCCAAACGAAGCGTGCCGCCTGGCGTTTATAATGTTTTACCCTTATTCCGAACGCAATGGAATGTATATCGGGAGCCAATTCGATCATATTTGAAAGATAGGTTTCCAAATCGACTATTTAAATTTAAAATTCACTTAAACCGATTTCAGCGCGTTTTAACTTGCCCCGGACAAACCGTAAATCCGATTTACATGAAGTTTGAAATCTTACAATAATTTAACATTACGGATCCAATGAAACTGGTCTCGTCGAAATCCGAGACTGTTTAAAAAATGACTATTTTCACTCGTCAATTAAATATTAAAATATTAAATTTCCAAAAATTAACTTTTAATTCAATTTTAAAAGTTCTATAACATCATTCTAACTCCAATATGATTTAATACAACTTTATTTAATCACATTAAACCCAATTTCCAATTATTTCTGTAATTTCAAATATTAAATTGTCTATTTAATTATCTAATTAAATCTAGATATTTGAAATATAATTTATTCGACTTATAAATTTTACTTGTTAATATTTAAAATCAATTAAATATACGAATTTCAAATGACAGAAATTATGGGTCGTTACAATCTGGATTTGTGTGAGAAGTCTGATGTGCATAATGTATTCATGTTTCACATCTTCGTCGATATTTGCATGATCCATCTTTGATTGCCCAGCCTTCTGCTCTCGATAGTTTGGATATTGAGCGTAATCTTACAGTCGAGAGGAAGCCACTTTGTATTATCGATAGAGGCACGAAGCAGCTGAGAAGGAAATCTGTCAACCTGGTCAAAGTGCGGTGTAGTACGGATGATCGGGATTGCATCTGGGAGACGGAGGAAAGCATTCGTGCTTCGAATCCGAAATTGTTTGTTTCAAGTGCAATTTGCCTTTCCATCTTATCTTTCCTTGTTTTCGTGTCTCGTTCCTTTTCGAGGACGAAAATATTTGAGTGGGGGAGAGTGTAACAACCCATAATTTTTGTAAATATGTTTAATTCAATTAATTTGAAAACTTTGATTGTTTATCATTTAAAATTGAAATTTTGAATTTTTCCAATATAATTTTGGATTTTGTTTATAATTTATTTTCCAAATATAATAAAATATAGATTTTCTAAAAATTATATATTTTGGTCAACTATGGTCAAACTTTGACTTTCAATTGAAATTTTTAATTTTCGATCTTTTTCTTTGAAGTTGAATTTGATTCTGATATTGGTTCTGCTTTTCGTTTCGTCAAATTCTATTTTATACTTTTTAAATCTAGTAAATTTCAGCGTTTTACATGCGATTATTTTCAGCATTTTTGTTTGTTTTCTATTTTTTATGTTTTATTTCAATCTGTTTTCTATTTTTATTTTATTTTCCATTCTCCACTTCTATTCTATTTTTGATAGATGGGCTTAGGAAATTCTAAATGACTTAAGTTTCTTTTCTTGAAAATGAAGTAATGCCTTTTCTAATTCCTAGCCTTTCCTTTTCTTTTGCCCTAGCCATTCACAACTTTTCTAGCCGTACAAAACTCTTCATTCTCTTTTTCAATTCATGTACAAAACACGTTCCATCTCTCTTTCTCACTTTATTTCCTGCACAAAAATTTTTACAGTAAGTTTTCATGTCTACTTCTCCTTCTTTTTCTTTTTTTCTTTCTCTTTTGTTTTGCTTCATGCTATGCTCGGCCATCATGCTTATCCACTAGCCAACCATAATCTCCCCATCCATCACCTTAGACCGGCCATATCCATCACCATCTCATTTCCATACCTATGCTGTGAACCCTAGATCCAATCCATCACCAAAGTTGCCTTGGAAAATACCTTAGCCGAGCCTTACCCTATCCCTTCCTCTTCCCTTAGCCTCGGCCGCCACCTATTCCATCACCAGCACCTTTGCCATGCTGTGAACACACCATGGCTGTACCCCTTTCTGATGTGACCAGATCAAATCCAAGCCATGAAGCCAATGGCCAAGCCATAGGTGCGTTAGGCCGAACCCAAAGTT
The DNA here is from genome assembly GCA_030765085.1 of Allium cepa. Taxonomy (NCBI): domain Eukaryota; kingdom Viridiplantae; phylum Streptophyta; class Magnoliopsida; order Asparagales; family Amaryllidaceae; genus Allium; species Allium cepa. The sequence goes on along the minus strand of CM060937.1, from coordinate 696,318,097 downwards.
GCATCCACTTGACCTTTTGCCTTCACTTGACCTTTGCTATGCCTTCTCTTCACATTCCTTAGCCATTCACATCCGTTCCATCGTATATCCGAGCATGCTTGCCTCTAAACCACTATGGCCGGGCCATGTTTTTGGTGAATGGCTTGCCAATTTACAAAGTGGCCGAGCCCACTTGTTTGTTTAAGCCATTTAAAATTCATTCTGATTTACATTTGTGTATTGTTTTGGTTTATATTCTTTTGTGTAATATAGTTCCTTACATACGTTGTGTATTTTTTTGTTTACAAGACTTGAATCTTGGCTCTCCATCCACTCGAATATAATTCGTTCGTTGTCGTGCTTTTTCGAGTTCAGTTTTGTGTCTTGAATTGTTATCTCCTGCTTTAGAAGGTGAGTTATCACTCTCGACATTCGTATTTATATAATTGTGAAATAGTGACATGTGAGTCGTATATGTTGATACGATGTTGATAGTAATTTATACATGCCTGTGATAAGATAATTCATGATGTTATAACCTAGTTATTATGCCTGTTGCATCACCTGATATGATATGCCATGTTATACTGTTTATTTATTTATGCTTCTCACACTGCAAGTTCCCTGTTAGTACAGAATCTCTATGGGTTGAAATGATACATACCCGAAGAGACATTAGAATAGGGGAAAATCATTATGAGCTGAAATGATAGGCTCAAATGATTTTTATTTTATTTGACTTGGGATTGCGGGTTTGAAATGATAGAACCCGGATTTTTTTGTAAATTACGGATTGAAATGATATATATCTGTAACATTTGACCTATGTTAGAAAATATTATACAGACCCATGGTTAAATTTTATAATAGTTTTCTAAAAATTATTAAGTATTCTGAATATTTAAATTATGAAATTTCAGTTTAAAATTTTGATTTAATGATTTTTAAATGTAATGATATATGGCAATTTTATAAGTAAATAATTGATTTAAAACGAAATTAAAGATTTTATCTTTGATAAATAACTTAATAATTTAAATTTGATTTAATATGGAATTTTGATTCTAACCTAATAATAATAGATTTTAATTATGAGATAGTTATGTTTTGTATAAATAAAACTATGATAAAAATTGGAATAATATGAAACATGTCATAGTAGTATTCGTAGCATTTTTAAAATGCTATGGTATTTTAGTTATGTTTTTAAAATGCTGTAGTTATAGAAGCTAACATTCTTAAAATTCTATGTTACTTTAAGGTTATGTTTTAAAGGATCTATTAATTTCAAATTGTAACACTTTCTAAAGTGCTATTATATAAGGGTAACATTTTAAAAGTGCTATAGTTTCTAACTTATTACGTTTTAAAATGCTATAATAAGTGTATGGTTTTGAAAGTGGTATGGTTTCTAAAAGATAACATTTTTAAAGTTCTATAACTAAGATTGGAAATATTACCAATTTTTGAAAAAGGATATTATTTTGGAAAGTAATAGAATTTGGTTTTAAATGGTTTTGGAATCAAAATGTATTGAAATAAATATCCATAGGTAATAATAACGGTTGGTTGTTAAAGAGACCAGGATCGGAAGTTATCGTAGTCTCTACCAACTCCGAAAACCACTTTAACAACCGTGTACGCGATAAAGATTTCAGAATGAAGTAGGACGGTGGCGACGTTCTATTAAGGTATATACGTGGACCCGACTCTTGTGAGTTGGCATAAGGTGGCTAAAACAGGAGCGATTCAGAGCCAATGAGGTAGCTCCTCTTATCGGACACACTTCTTCGTATGCCATTCTATTACTTTGTGATTGATATGGTGTGCAACTTTGATTTGGGAGTGTGGCTTGAGGTGGGCGGTAGTGGCTGCTATGCGTTACCACCAGTCCGGATGCATAATTGGTATATCTATCCTGGCATTGCCTCGTTGTACCGTGTCACCTACACTAGCGCGCTTTGTACGAGTTTTGATTTGTATCGTACCTATGGAGTATCCTCTGGTAGCCTTCCGATCAAAAGGTATTACGGTATTGTATAGACTATTGGCACTATATGTGTTAAGGTGAAAAATGTAAAGCCTCAATTCTATTTTTAAGTAATTTTACTTCACTTTAGACATTATTATAATAGCTTATATTATTACATAGTAAATAGTTTAACGGATCCTTAAAGGATGGGCGGTCCCAAGCATTTTTTAAGTTACTTGTACATTTTATTACAGTTCACTTGAGTTCGTTTACATGGTATAAGTATGCATGTCCTGACTCGAGTGTTTTGTGTTTTGCTTTACGCTCGGGTCAGCCTGAGTATCAGCTTTGGATTTCATCTTCTGGAGCTAGAGGATTTGCTGGAGATTATCCATCTATCTAGTTGTTATCTATTTCCATTCAGTCTTTCTATTCAGTTCTGAGACTGTGTTTGTAGTAGCTTCATGAACTACTATGGTTATTTTATTTCCGTTGCGAGTTATTCTGATATTTCTATGTCTATGATTTTGTGATTGGTTTTAATTGCTCCAAATTATACTACAATCTACTGTTTTGAATTATTCAAGTCCGACATGTTTGGTTTTATTGTCGATTTGAATGGTCCAAATTAATGGGTAGTTACATTTTTCCTTGTAGCGTTGAATCCGAGGGGGAAATTAAGGCACCTGTCGATAGATCTCATATTCCGAAACTTTTGCCAGCATTTCTGCACTATAGGATTATTCATACTCTGTTGCAACTAAAATTGAATATAGATATCTGATCATCGTATATCTACACTGCTGTTGGAGTTGTTCTTAAGCACCAATCACGTAAGCTTTTGCGTTATGAATGGTTAAACATGTAGACTATAGATAAAAGTATTTATTTAGCTCAAAACTCCTCAGTAGTAGACATTTTGGTGCTTGAGATCGACGGTTGAGAATAACGAGGCATCACGTTAATATGCCAAAGATCTAACGCAGGATGAAAACGCTCTTATTTTTACGTTTTTCTATTGCTTACTTTATTATACTCTTAAGTTTACAGATTTAATTTTTATTGATTATTCAATATATTGTAAAGCACTTCTGTCGCTTTTTGGGTTGTCCGATTGAGGCCAATTCACTTCAACACCACAATATATTTCCGAATCTCACCGTCGTTGCTTAAAACGTGCAGAACAAATTTTTTGGATCTTTACTATTTCAACAGCATATGCCTCATTTTCAAAAGTGATACCAAATTATTTAACCAATGGTTATATATAGAGCTGTCAACGGATACTTTCGAATATGGATAGTGTCATATCTGTATCCATATTCGAAATCATTTTCAGACATTGGATATCCGTATCCGTTTAATTTTCAGACATCGAATATCCGTATCCGCTTAATTTTCAAATACGGACGGATATCGGATATTTATCCGCTCCGCTCATAATCATTAAATATAGAAGTATAAATGAAAAGGTTTGGATCAACATAAAACAGTTTTTGTACTAATTTCATAAAAAACTAAGGAATTAAAAAATGTGATGATAAAGCATTGTCTTATACCAATATCCATATGTGTATCAAAAAATATTCAAAAATTAAACACTAAAACTGCCCGTTTTCACTAAAAATGACCAAAAAACTGCATCGTAGTAACATCCAATGGTTGGGAAATAATTGAAAAATCATATATTAATTAAATATAATTTTAATTAAATATATATATATATATGAATCAGTTAATCGGGCGGATATTTTTCGGATACAGATACCACAATAACCAATCTGTATCCGGAAAGATTTTCGGATATCGGATATCCGTATCCGCCTTTCGGATAACGGATATTTTTCATATTTTCGGATACGGATTCGGAAGGGTACCTAATTTTTCGAGTACCCATTGACAGCCCTATCTACGTATATATACCTGCAAATAGACTCTCCCTTAACTTACTAATTTATTACTGTTTCCGCTTTTACACAACCTTTACAAATAAATAACTTACCTTTATCACTATTTACTCTCCCACCTCTTTATCTTCACCAACTAATGGAAAAACAACAGAGAGAAAGGAGTCGATTTACTCAATGTGCTAGACGTGCACAAGTAAGAGATATAAGTATTGCACATAGAAGAGCACAGTTGAGTGAAGACTCGCATTCTCAAGGATTATCAAGTAACTATTTTGTATTTCTTATTTGTCTCTACAATGTTCAAAGCAACTGTGTATCACAGTTAGCCATTGGCGTCCATTAGCTAAAATCCGGTTTAAACACACGGTAAGGTAGATGGCATGATATATACTCAAGCCTTATAGAGTAAGACACTAGGACTCTACCGTTGTTCCCATCTAGAGCTACAACTTTCTTATGCATGAATAGTAATAAATTATGAATTTCAGTTAATATGAATCTACATGATGATTCATGGCTCGTCGTCTCAATTATTTTTTATGACTGGACAATTGTATACCTTTTATATATTGTTGTTCTTTTTATATATTGTAGTTCTAATATTCATATTTTTATGGATTTTACATTATCTTTAAACTATACCTTGCAATAATTCCTATCAGTACGCACTACTTTCGCTACATCTACTGTAGATATTTGCATTAATTTAAAATATACCAAGTTTTGCTGATATGAAAACAGGTTTAAAAACAATAGAATATGAAAAATACAAAGAAATTAATCAAGTTTTCACTACAAGGGGAAAGGCATTTTCCGACGGCAGAAAACCGTTGGTGGCCGTCGGAAGCCGTCAGTAACTGTCGGAAATAGCCGTCAGAAAATAGGGCGTCGGGGAGTAGTGTTTCCGATGACTTCTGACGAATTTCGCAATTCGTTTTTCTGACGGTTTTCGACAGCTTCCGCCAGATTCCGACGGAATCCGACAGTTTTCCGAATCCGTCGGAAAAAATGACCTGAAAGCTGACGGAAGCCGTCGAAAATCTGAAACCTGAAAGCCATCGGAAGCCGTCAGAAATCTGTTGAATTTTTTTTTTCTCCTATAATACAGCCTCCACATTTTCCACACAAACACTATTTCACCAATACTGCAAAATCTGATATATAATATTCCAACCATATATCAAAAATCAAACTATACACAAATCACCAAACAAAAAAAATACATTAAATTAAGTCAATACACATAATCATCACCCAAATTAATGTACAATACATAATAATATCCACAACACCAAATGTTCTATCAATACATACATCCACAACATCCCCAACATCCACATAATTATACACCAAAACAGGTAAGTGCTAATTCTTACCCCTCGAGGGAAGTAGGTCAAACCCTCTGTTTTTAAATACGATATAGATAAGTACGTACGTATATCAAAAAAATAAGATGCTTAATAAAATTTAATTCTTACCTCTCTGCTCTAGGTACTAAAGAAACGACAAGACGCTGTGATGCTTGCAATGGACCATTGCCATCGCCTCCTAAAGATCGGGAAGAGCTCCTACCTCTAGATGACATTATGATAAACATGTGATATATACACACATCATTTCAAAAGAGAATAATAACATGATAATTAAATATATTTCATACGTAGATGAGTACATCAACAGTATAAATTGCTAAATTAATGATTGGAATGGGAATAGAAATGGAAGTGTGCTATAGTTGATTTATAATAGGTCTCATGTTCCGACGATAAACAGATTACATTGCATTTTTAATAAAAATTGCTAAATAAATGATAAATAGAAATGACATAAAACATGTAAACAATGGTAAACGTATAGATTTGGTTTCACAGATACATCAATTTCATAATACATCAAGAATTCAACATAGTTACATCAACTGTAAAAAAATCAGATTCAGATTTTTATTAATCATCGTCGTCTTCTAATTCAGATTCGGTCTCGTTTTCTACGATATTTTCCTCTACACTGTCAAACGCTTCTATCAAAACATTTGATTCATCGATCAAAGGACCAAAATCTGTGTGATCGTCTGTATTTCATTATTTTCCTCAAGATTTGCCTAATAAGCTTGTTCGTCCGGAATATTTTTCTCATCGAATGCAAATCTGGCCTTTGTTGTAAAAACTACAGACCAATCTGTTTTATCTCTTTTCAGAGACGGATAAGGAGCATAGTACACTTGTAATGCTTGTTTGGCTAGTACAAAAGGATCATACTTGTGATAGTGCGATGTATGCATTATTTCAATAAGATTATAATCCTTGTGCGTATTGATTCCAGAAGCTGGAACATTGCTAAACCAATTGCATCTAAATAGAAACATCTCCTCCGCGGGTTATGAGAAATATGTCATTTTTGAAATTTGTGTAAAAACGCCACAAAAATTATTTATTTGATTTTCTAGATCGTCACTACATTTAACGGATACACCAGTATTATTCGTTAATTTTTCTGCACAGTATTTTTTGGTGTTAAATTTATATCCATTGACGAAATATATTGGATGTCTCGACCACTCTTTTTGGTCCCATCGCAAGATGTTACAACCCATCGCCAACAACACAATTTCTCGGCTCATAAACGTAATGTAAAAAACAATCGGAAAATTCTTTACTGAGATCTCCGTTCGGATGTTCACGTTCATAAAAACTGTATATATAAACAAATCATTACATTAGGTTATACACATGCATGCATTATAGAAAAGAATAAAACCCAAATTATTATTTCAGATTACCTAACAAACGATGCAACCTCGGCACAATTAAGAAGAATATGAATGTGTGCTACATGAAGATCGCTATCGTCTAACCATATTTCTACACATTTTCCAAAAGGCCGACATGTTGTCTATAAATAGATAACATTGCTTGAGAGGACTCTTGTTCGTCGCCTTTGTCATTACGAGAAACATTTTCAAATGATATATTCACACGGTCACCGAAATAGTAAGAGTAAAAGAACGAAGCTTTTTCTTCGATGTAAGATTTACATGTCGAACCTTCAACTCATGCTTTTTCCCTCACTTTTTTCTTCGGATGATTTAGATATCTATGCAAAATTAATTTACAATAACTTCATCTTTAAAATGCAATTAAATTACGTGATAACATATTACATACTTCTCAAATGGGTACATCCATTCATATTGGACAGGACCTTGAAGTCGTGCTTCAGATGGGAGATGAACGGGTAAATGTTGCATTACATTAAAAAAAACCTGGCAGAAATATTTTCTCTAATTTGCAGAGCAATATAGGAATATATGCTTCAAGTTTACGTAAACGTTGCACTTTTAAAGTAGTCGAACAAAACTCTTTGTAAAACATACCAAGCTCATTTACTACCTTCCAAACATTTAACGACGGTAGTTCTTTAAACATAACGAGTAATAAATTTTTCATCATTATGTGACAGTCATGGCTTTTCATTCCACTCAATCTACTGTTTCTAAAGTTAACACATCTACGAAGATTTGATGATATCCCATCAGGAAATCTTAACCCTTCCACCCATTTTAACACAACTTTAACTTGATTATTATCTAATTCGTAACATGCTTTAGGTTTTTTTACTATCATTTGGTTTCATATGAAACTCGGTATGTTTGCATAATTCTTCTATATCGCATCTTGATTTCAAATCATCCTTCATCTTCCCTTTCACATTCAAAATTGTGTTAAAAACATTATCAAATATATTTTTCTCATTGTGCATCACGTCTATATTATGACGAAGCAGAAGATGTTTCCAATACGACAACTCCCAAAAAATAGTTTGTTTGCATCAGTTATGAACAATCGATTTGCCTTCAATTTCTGTTTGCACTCCAGTTTCATATATCTATGGATAGTCCCTAACGAGTTCATATGTCTTCGCTTGACCATATCATTGGTGGTTGTCTGGTTTCTACTCTATTAGCTAAAAGGTTTTTCTTATCTCCTCTGAAGGGATGATTTACATGGAGAAAATATCGATGACAGTCAAACCATGAAATTTTCTTACCATGAGGTAAAGAAAATGCTCGTGTTTCATCCATACAATATGGACATGCTAGACGACCGACAGTATTCCATCTTGAAAGCATTGCATGGGTAGGAAAATCACTTATAGTCCACAACAAAGAAGCAAACATACGAAATTTTTTCTTCTTGGACATATCGTATGTTTCTACTCCTTCGTTCCACAGTATTTTTAACTCCTCAATCAACGGTTGTAAATATATATCGATTCCTTGTGTCGGATCGTCGGGGCCAAGAACGACAACGGTAAGAAACATATATTGTGTTTTTATATACATCCATAGAGGTAAATTATACGGTATGACGATAATGGGCCAGGATGAATATTTAGAACCAAATTGAGAAAATGGCGGAAAACCATCCATATATAATCCTAATCTAACATTTTGACTCTCCGCTGCAAGATTTGGATACGTTTTATCGAAATGCTTCCATGCTTCTCCATCGGCCGGATGCGTCAATGTACCCTCTTTCTCCGTTCTCACACTATACCATCTCATATTAGATGCAGGTACAGAAGATGCATATAATCTTTGAAGCCTCGGAGTGATGGGTAAGTAATGCATACGCTTGTACGGAACTTCCTTCTCCTTCTTTTTTCTATTTTTGTATCTCTCCTGATTATAAATTTTACAATTTCTAAGTTTTGCATCTTCTATCCAAAACAACTGCAGCCTTTTAAACATGTATCTATTTTCTGATAAGGTAAATCAAAACCCGACATAAGTTTTTTAACTTCATAGTGATTTACACACATTAGATTATCGGATGGCATATGTTCTTTTACAACATGTACAACAGCCGTAAATCCAGCTTCAGTGATGTTGCATTTTGACTTCGTCGTTGTTAACGAAAAAATTTAAACGCTAACACCCTGGTGTATAAGATGCGATTGTGAAAGCACCACCCGTTTGTACGGGAAACAGAAATAAGCAGAAAGTATGTAGAAAAACAGTAAGAGACACAGTATTTATAGTGGTTCGGCTTATAATCCAGCCTACGTCCACTTTAATCTTTTTATCACTAGTTTGATTACAATTCTTTACAAGATCTTTCAATTACAACACACTTCAAGTGATAGGATATGTGAAACAAGTAGCTCAAGCTTTGATGTTGACAATCATCTTCAAATCCATGGTGAATGTGGATGATTCCTTCATGGAGTTCCTTTAGAAGTTTGTTGGATCTAAAAAGCTTTGAAGTCGTCTGGAATTCGGCAGAGTAATGGCGCTTGAAGAGAATGAGCCCAAAGGTCCTTTGCATGTTGGAGATGGTTTCATATTTATAGAGAGTTCTGGGCGGAAAAAGTGCTAAGTCCTAACTCATGGCCGACTTAAGATAAGTCGTGTTCGACTTAAGGTAAGTCGTCCCCGGGTCACTGAGCCGAGTCTATGGCAGTTCCCCTTTTTTGAACCCATCCCTAAGTTCTAAGTCGTGTGCGAGTTATCTGGCTGCAATTGCTAATTTCCTTTCTTAAGTCGTATACGACTCTTTTTATGTCGTAAGTCGTAGTCGACTTAACTAATTGCAACTGGTTTAAAGCAAGTCTTAACTCGTAGACGAGTTAAGAGGTGTGTCTTTAGGTCGTATCCTCCTTAAGTCGTATAACTTCTTTAAGTCGTAAGGGTCTTAAGTCGTACAAACTGCAGTTATCATTAAGTCGTAGGCCATCAATTTCCTTAAGTCGTAAAGACCTTAAGTCGTTAGCTTTTCTTAACTCGTATGCCTGCTAACTCGTAGAAGATCTTAACTCGCAGAGGATTAACTCGTAGAGGCTTAACTTGTGGAAGATCTTAACTCGTACACTTGCTAATTTGTAGATATGCTAACTCGTAAAGGCTTATCTCGTAAGCTTGCTAACTCGTAGAAGATCTTTAAGTTGTAGGAAGTTGCTGACTCATGTATCCTTTAACTCGTACATGCCTTGAGTCGTACATGCCTTGAGTCGTGGACCTGTTAACTTGTGAACGAGTTAGGGTTAACATTTGCCCCTCGAAGCACACGCTTAAATCGTAAGTCGTGTGCTTCGACTTATCATAACTCGGTCATGTCGTTTCAAATCCCAACCCTTCCAGATATAAAAGCCTGAGTCGTCCTTCTTCCCATCACTTAACCTTTTAAACTGCTTTCTGCCATTAACGCATCTTCAAGCTCTCCGAGGCGATTTCGACCCGATTCATCTCTGATTCTTTCTAGCATCAAACAATCGTAAGAGATCTTGCTTCAAACTTCGACCGTTAACCATTGTTACTTTATGTATTCAGTTCATCATCTTTGGTTTGCCCCATTCAAACCCTGCGAATTCTATTCGAATTGATTACCGATGAACTAAAATTCATCTGATTTGGCCTATGGTGATTCGCGCTCTGGGGCGATTCATAGTGTAACGGGTTAAGGTTGTCGCTGCTGAAGAAGCCAAGGATGAACAGGTTAAGAGATTTGAAAGGGAGGCGAGTCGGTCGAATAGGTTGATTGAAAATAACAAGGGATCGTCTCATATATGACTCGGCTTCTTCCACGTGACTTAGCGATTTCCATGAGCCGTAGCCGGGTTAAGACTTGGAGGATTTCTAGTTGTTTTGGATCAGAGCCTTTCTCCTGTTCCCCGAGTTACGACTTAGGACTTAGAGGATAAGCAGCTTGATGTGTTTGATGGCTGAGGATAGGAACGACTCATCCCTTGAGTCGGTTGCGACTTAGTACTTGAGTCGATTTTGACTTAGCACTTGTGTTTTTTTTTTTTTTTTTTTTTAGGATCTGCTTAAACCTTGAATTGTTGCAGTGATGTTGAACTGTTGAACTTTGATGCCTTCTTTTACAAATTACTTTGACTCGCAAGTTAACAACCTGTCCAATACAACATTTACAGAAAAACCGGGGCGAATATACTGCCATTGATCGCCCTCTTCGAATGACAGATTAGCTAATAACAGTCATTAAACTTAAACAGATTGTGTGAATGAAGTGCTCAACTTATTAACTTCAAGTAAAATACTAAAGCAATACTGAAATAGTCAATTAAAATTGACCAGCTCGCATTAATATTATACTTGAACTAAAGACTAACAAGTTCTGAAATTTTTGTAATCGATCAATCGTCGACTAGTCTTATTTCAGTTATATTTACTTGTTATTTTTTATTAGTTTTTTGCACAACACTTCACACTTTTTTAGGAAACGTGCACCTTCATATTTGAATATCCAGTTGTTTGTGTAGAATGACTTCTCAGGAAGGTGATGCAACAGTTCGGACTGGAGAGGTAACTGTTCTTCCGGCTCCACTGGTTAATCCTCCCGAAAGAGCTCCTACTTCACTATCATACAAAGTTTTTCGCCAGTTGTGTGCTCAGTTTGGTATCGTTGAATCAGATGCCATTCTTCCCGAAAGAAATAACACTGCCGATATAGATCCTTCTGGCTTTGTGACAATTAACCGGCAAATGTGCCTAAGTGGAGGCATTCCTCCTTTCAACGACTTTTTCCAACAACTTCTCCGTCAACTGGCCATTGCTCCATCCCAGCTGCACCCCAATGGCTATGCCATTCTAATGGGGTTGTGTGTGCTTTTCAGGAGAACACTTGATCGACTTCCAAGCTTTGGTGAAGTTTGGTATCTATGCTCTTTTACTCGGACTAAGGATCATCCTTCCATTACTGTTGTGAGGAGCGCCCGAAACCGCAAACTGATTGTTGGCCTCCCTGATACTGCTCACGGGTTTTTAACCCAATTCTTCTATGTTCGTTGCCCTCCGGGGTTTTATGGTGTGTGGAGAGTTGGAAGTAAGGGCGTTCAGCTTTATTCCTGACACATGTTTTCCTTATAAAATCTTTTCATAGCCTGAGTAGTTAGATGTTAATTTCCCTTTTTACTTTTCAGCGCTTCCACCTCCTTCTAGAGACCCAGGCTATAAGCAAATTTTTGAAAGATTGAATGCTGTGCCAGTAGAAGAGAGGAGTATAAAGTTTTTGCTGAGAGATGACTTTTTACATCAATACGGGCTTCTTCACTCTTCTCGCTATACTCAGCCTCATGAAGCCCCGACTGAAGTTCCCGATTCCCCGACTGAAGCATCGGATGCCCCCGTTACTATCGAACAACCTTCATCAAAAGAGTCTAACATCGAAGCTTCATTGGTGAAATGTTCCACCCCTACCGACATTATGGGGTCATCTAGTAAGACGGCACTTGCCCCGATTGAGGAAGAAGAAGAACCTTCACAGCCTCTCGGGGGATTAGCTGATGTAGGAACTGAGAAAACAAGTCTCACCGAGCATGATGGTGACGATGTTTATGATGGGTTGAGCGACATAATAGTGACCTCACAGGAGCTTTTTAGGGATGACGTGTCTAAAACCATCTCTCCTATAATTGAGGCGACGTCCCTTCTTCGACTAACACCAACACAAACACCAACCCCTCATACCCAAGCTATCATCACCTCTACACCAATGAGTGGTTTGTAGCTTAATGCGCGTAGCTTGCACATCACACAACACTTAGGATTTTTTGGCATTTGTTCATATTTAACTTCTTTTCTCCGGAAGTTTCTAAGACTTGCTATTCTTGCCTTTTCAGATTCCTCTATGGGGCGCAGCGGCAGCGGTTCTTATTACAAGGACTTTCGACGCTATGGAGGGCGTGGCAGCTATGATTACAAGCAATACTATGCCGATCCCAGAGAAACCAATGAGCAGAGAGCTGCGCGAAAAGCTGAAGAGAGGAGAAGGTATGAAGAACGTCATGAGGGAGCGGGCACGCGACATGAATCCTTCCCAAGGGATGATGATTCCCATAAACGTAAAACGCACGATGATAGGGGGAAGAGCCATATTGAAGATTCGAGAAAGCGGACCAAACTTGGCGAGGAGCACGTGCCCGTGACATCTGAGAGACCTGGCGCCTCAGTTTCTATCGACATCCCTTCCAAATCTCCTGCTCTTGAAGGAAGTGCCATCCAAACACTTCTCAACAGGCCTTCATACCATGTTGAAAGGGGCCCCCCGACTTTGCAGAGCCGATTCCCGAACTGGTGTTTGAGGGGGGTACGCTTCGACCTTGATTTGGTCCCCATTGACAAAGAAGCTATGTACAGAAATCTCGATGCTGTCAAGCTTGATATCGATAGAATGTCTGGATGGCAAAAACTGGTTGATGAACTTCAAAGAGTTAATCGGGCTAACATCGAAGCAATGCTGACCATGGAAAATGACAAATCAGAATGGCAGAAGATTCTTGATCAACACAACGCTGAGATGAAGGAGATAGCCGAATACAATGAAAAGCTCGAAGCTGAAGTAAAGCAGCTCAAAGATGATCTTGCCTCTTCTACTAATACTTACACCCAAAGAGAAGAGGTATTGCAAAAACAAGTGCGAGATGCGCACGCCAGCCAGAGGGACGCTGAAGCTAAAGCTGAGAGGTTAGAACAAGCTGTAGAGAACCACCGCACTGATGTCACCCAGTTGCAGAACAAACTGAGCGCCCGGGACATGGAGATTGAAGCGCTAAAAGCCCAACTTGCTCAGACCGAAAAAGATCGAGATGAGGCCATGGCTGGCAAAATTGCAGCCGAAGAAACTGCTCAGACCATGGAAACCGATATCAATTCGACTTTATTCGATTTTTATTTACACTGTGTCTTGGGACGCGGCAGCCTCTCTTTTCTTGGTCCTAAGTATGAAATCACCCTGGCCGAGGTGTGGGAAGCTGCTCTTAACATGTTTAAAGACGCCGGGTATGGCGATGAAGATTTTGAGGCGCGTTACCTGGATGAGGGAGCTCGCGCTGCTCTTGCGAAGGGGCGAGAACAACTTGCCAGGATGAGAACTGGAATGGTGGAAGAGGAATGTTCTGGAAAGGAATTAACGCTTACTTCCTCTGTCCAACCTTCAGTTCCTCCTGTGGTTGACATCACGGGTTCTAGCTCCTATACTCCGCCTGCAACTAAGACAGTAACTGAAACTACAAGTGCACAAGGCGGCGATGAAGGTGGTGAAAGCAACGAAGCACAGCGATATGAAATCAGCCTCAGAGATCCAACTGCCCCAGGTAAACTTGACACCGGACCAGCCCAAGTGGTGAACTGCTCGTTCGCTCCTTGTGATCTTGACGATCTTCTTGATTATTTTTCAAATGTCAATGAATTCCCGACTTTTGATTATTCCTCAAATGTCAATGAATTCCCGACTTTTGACGAGCCGTCATCCCCTCTCTTTTCGAAAGATACTGATATTTTAAGTTTTTTCTCCTTTGTAGAGAAAGCACCGAGCCGAACTCAAGTTTCTTCTCCCCCGGTGATCCTTCCTCCATCTCCTCAAGTGGCGCCTCCTTCTGCCTCGCAACCTGGGTCACAAGAAGAACAAATAGAGGCTCTTCACGGCTTGGACGATCCCATTGCTTCACAAGAGCAGAAAGATGAAAGGCCTGAGGGAGGTGACACATCTTCAGAGCGAACTCCCTCTGACGAGATTGTTCTATCTAAACTTGTCACTCCCGGGAGTGAGTCTTCCTCAAAAAGAAGAAAGAAGAAGCGTGGGACACCAAAGAGGAGGGGGAAGATAGTCACCACCACTGAAGAGGAGCTGAAAGCTGGACCGGTTGCGCCTTCCTCTCCCACTTCCCTTGTGCCCACCGACCGCCCTGGTAAGCTGATCATTCGGCCGGGTAAAGGGTCTAAAGGCAGCAAAAAGAAGTGAAGATCTTCAGTTTCTAGTTTTTTGTGTTTTGCATGTACTGGCCGAGAATTGTGCGGGTACCGGCCCCCGCTTTTCTTTATTTTGAAACCTGTACCTGCATTGTAATTGAATAAAATGATTCCTCGTTTGTACAAACTTTTGTTTGAATTAAAGAATACATTTGTTATTCGTTTTGGCATGAGTTTATTTGATATTGCAGCGAGCTTATGGTATGTTACTTGAGCGTTACCTTTTGCTGGTTTAGTTATACCATATTGTGTGTAATTATACTATATTGCCCCCATTCCATAAGTATGCTGCAATATTCTATACCTCGAGGGGACTTGCACTCTTATTTGCTAAAGAATAATTATTTTATTTTTTATTTTAAAAAGAATTCTTGTAGAGTGCAACCCCCTTCGTATAAGTTTTTACGCTTGGTCGTTCGAAGAAATCACTTTTTTCTTTTGCTTATGTGCATATTTCATCAAGTGAATTCCTCTATGCGGTAAAGCGGACCTCTGAAGGGTACTTTAACTTCTTTTCTTTTTACGATCATTTCCCATAGTAGGCAAATTACTTTTCCTTTGAAAGTTAAAGTACGCTTTTGATGAGGATTTTTTTTTTTTTTTTATATATAGAAAGTTGTACCTCTGAGGAGGGATTTTTTCACGTTTCAACACTTGGAAGTTTTATTTCAATCTCGGTGAAACGTGTACCTCCAAAGAGTTATGCTTTAGAAATCCTTTTCACGTTTCAACACTTGGAAGTTTTATTTCAATCTCGGTGAAACGTGGGTTTCCAAAGAGGTCTTTCCTGAGGAGGGATTTCTCACGTTCCAACACTTGGAAGTTTTATTTCAATCTTGGTGAAACGTGTACCCCCAAAGAGTTGTGCCTTTGAAGAAAGCCTTTTCACGTTTCAACACTTGGAAGTTTTATTTCAATCTCGGTGAAACGTGGGCTTTCAAGAAGGTCTTTGTTTTTGCATTTCAACTTTGGTGAAGTGAAATTCCGAAGAGCGGTTGCTACACTTCAACTCCTGGTGAAATGGGCCTCCGAAGAGGGCTTTTATTTTGTTTACATTTCAACTCTGGTGAAGTGAAATCCCGAAGAGCGGTTATAACACTTCAACTCCTGGTGAAATGGGCCTCCGAAGAGGGCTTTTATTTTGTTTACATTTCAACTCTGGTGAAGTGAAATCCCGAAGAGCGGTTATAACACTTCAACTCCTGGTGAAATGTGCCTCAGAGAGGGTTTTCATCGCCTGGAAGTTACTCTCTCATGGTTGGAGGGTCATGACTCCTCCAATCTTTTTTTGTTGAGTAGAGAACTTTCTTTTTTGTGGCGTATGACCCATTAGAGGTCTTTTTATCCTCCGAAGAGTTGCGCCTCCGAAGAGGACTTGTGCCGCTGATGGTAGCTTTGGTTGTTCCTCTGTTCACTTGCTTATGCCTTTTCAGCGATCCTCTCCTTTTTTTTTTATTTTCCTTTTTCTTGCAAGTAGCTTGTTTAATCCAAGGAAGTGTACTTCATTGCCAGGCAAGTTCGTGAGAACGGGCACTAGCTTCCTAATTGGATGTTTGTTTGTTCAAACAATCTCAATTTATCAGCAAGGGCTCGTTTCTATCGAAATCATTAGCCGTTCAATTGAAGTATTTCCTATCTAGGATTTGAATTCGGGGTCTTTGTGACTTGAAATTTGTTTGTTGAATGATGGTGAGAATCGCTCGGTCTTATTATGCGCAAGTTTTATCTCCATTGTCTGCAAAAATTTAAATCGACATTTCAGCAATACATTTTATGTATTTTTATATCGAAAACAAAGCAAACATATAATGATAATAAGGAACACAAGATTTATAGTGGTTCGGCCATGAAATTGGGCCTACATCCACTTTATATTCTTTCATTATTTACTTGCATCAGTTTCACAATTGCTTTCAATTACAGGAATCATACATTCATAATTCTTTTTACAATGTTTCAACAAAATTTTCAAGTAAAGTATGGACGCAAGTGATTGCTGTTCCATGCCCTTGGAATTTGATCTCCATCAACTGTGGTGAGCTTGAATGTGCCGTCAAGAAGTTTCTGACCTATCACATACGGTCCTTCCCAATTTGGCCCAAACACACCTGTCGCAGTCATAATTCTTTTTAGGACTAGATCTCCAATTTCAAAGCTGCGTTGACGAACTTTGGAATTGAAATGTCTGGCTATCCTTTGCTGATGAGCTGCAACTCTGAGGTTAGCTTCATCTCTTTTTTCATCAAGGAGATCCAGCGCTTCAAGTTGCAGCTTTTCATTTTCTGCTTGATTGAAATGGATTCTTCTGTGTGAAGGGACCTCTGTTTCAACCGGGATCATTGCTTCCGATCCGTATGCTAACGAAAAAGGAGTATGCCCAGTTGCAGTTTTGTGAGTAGTTCTGTATGCCCATAGTGCAAGTGGTAGTTTATCGACCCAACCACCTTTTGCTCTTTCGAGTTGCTTTTTGATGGTTGATTTGATGATCTTGTTCACTGCTTCCACTTGCCCGTTTGCCTGCGGATGAGCTACTGCCGAAAAGCTTTTCTGGATTTTGAATCGTTTGCAAAAATCCTGGAATTCCTCACTTTCAAACTGAGTACCATTGTCTGTGATTATTTTTTGAGGCACACCGTATCTGCAAATGATATTCTTGGTCACAAAGCTTATCACTTTCTTAGAAGTGATAGTAGCCAATGGTTCAGCTTCAGCCCACTTAGTAAAATAATCAACCGCAACAATAGCATATTTAATCCCTGATTTAGCGGTTGGTAGCGGCCCAATGAGATCCATTCCCCAAATTGCAAATGGCCATGGACTGATCATCTGTGTGAGTTCGGTAGAAGGTGCTCTAGGAATTTTGGCATATCTTTGGCACTTGTCACATTTTCGGGAGTAATCTGCGGCATCCCGATTAATTTCTGGCCAAAAATATCCGTATCGGAGAATTTTCTTTGCTAATGTTTGACCACCTGAATGATCACCGCATTCTCCTCCATGCACTTCAGTTAGGATTGTTTTGGACTCTTCCCGGGATACACATCGAAGCAATGGCATTGAGAATCCTCGTCTGTATAATTGACCATCCTGGATTATATATCGAGAAGCTTTTCTCAGTAGCTTTTGTCGTTCTTTAGAGTTTTCTGGTAAAGAGCCATTGAGTAGATACTTTGTTATTGGAGTCATCCATGATTCTTGCTCTTGCGACATACTCATAACCCAATCGATATCCATTTCATCAATGCTCGGATTTGACAAAACTTCCACTGGAACTAACCCTAAGGATTGGGCTTCGCCAGAACTTGAGTATTTTGCGAGAGAATCTGCTTTCATGTTTTCTTCTCGAGGAATATGACTTATCGTGTAATGGTCGAATTCACATAAAAGTTCCCAAGCCTTTGACACATAAGCGGGCAGATTTCCTCCTTTCGTTTGAAACTCCTTCTTGACTTGGCATACTATAAGCTGAGAATCACTGAAGATCTGTAACGCTCGAATGTTTAGTTCTTTAGCAATTTTCAAACCAGCAATCAGAGCTTCATATTCTGCTTCATTGTTTGTTGAAGGAAATTCTAATCTTAGCGCATAGCATAATGACCGGCCTTCAGGAGTTTCAAGAACAATTCCAGCACCTGAACAGTAATCATTTCTTGCGCCATCTACAAATAACTTCCATTGGGTTGGGGAGTTCTCGATTGTTTCTTCCTCGCTGTTACCCTTGTCTGTAAATTCTGCAATAAAATCTGCCAAAGCTTGTCCGTTGATCGCTTTTCTAGGATGATAAGTGATGTCATATTGGCTCAATTCAATATTCCACTTTAAAAGGCGGCCCGAAGTCTCAGGGCGAAACAAGACTTGCTTTAAAGGTTGATCAGTGAGGACTTTGATAGGATGAGCCTGGAAATATTGCCTCAACTTTCTTGAGGCAATCAATAGACAATAGGCGAGTTTTTCCAACTTGGAGTAATTCATTTCTGCCCCAGTGAGTCTTTTGCTGATATAGTAAACTGGATGTTGAATCCTTTTGTCTTCCCGTACCAGCGCTGCACTTAAAGCATGAGATGAAACTGCCAAGTATATAAGAAGATCCTCGCCATCGCCGGGCCTGGAAAGTATTGGAGGCGTTTCCATATGTTGAATCAATTCTTCAAAAGCTTTCTGGCATTCGGGAGTCCAGTCAAAGTTTTTCTTTCCTTTCTTTAGAGCGTCGAAGAATGGAATGCATTTATCAGTAGCTTTGGATATGAACCGACTTAAGGCGGCAATTTTTCCATTGAGACTTTGCAATTCCCTCTTTGTTTTAGGAGCTTTGACTTCTTTTAGAGCAGTGATTTGAGCTGGACTAGCTTCAATGCCCCTAGCGCTCACGATGAAACCCAAGAACTTCCCAGATTCTACCCCGAAAGAACATTTTAAAGGGTTAAACTTCATTCCGTATCTTCGGAGAATTGCGAACATTTCTGCTAAGTGTTCGATGTGGTCCACTGCTTTCTTAGATTTTACTAGCATGTCATCAACGTAAACTTCCATAGTCTTTCCCAACTGCGGTTTGAACATAGCATTAACCAGTCTTTGGTATGTTGCCCCCGCATTCTTCAACCCAAAGGGCATAACTCTGTAACAGTAAAGACCGACATCGGTGATAAAGCTTGTGTCCTCCTGATCTGGCTCATGCATCATGATCTGATTATATCCGGAGTAGGCATCCATAAAAGACAACAATTCATGACCCGCTGTTCCATCTACCAGTTGATCGATCCTGGGTAATGGGAAGCAGTCTTTGGGACAGGCCTTGTTTAGATCTGAAAAGTCGATGCACACTCTCCATTTACCATTGGCTTTCTTAACTAGCACTGGATTTGAAACCCAATTTGGATAGGTAGATTCTCTGATGAAATTATTCTCCATGAGCCGGTCAACTTCCTCTTTCAATGCTGTCGACCTTTCTAGACCTTGGATTCTTCTTTTCTGCTTTACTGGCGTGAACTTTGGGTCAATATTCAGAACATGTACCGCAACTTCTGGGGATATTCCGCACATATCGGCATGGGTCCAAGCGAAAACATCCAGGTTTGCTTTCAAAAAAGATATCAAGGCATTCTGAACTGACACATTAAGTTGTGAACCCACATTCAGCACCTTGTTTGGGTCCTTCAGATCAACGGGCACCGGTATCGTTGTTTCTGCTGGTACCACCCTACTCTCCCCCGCACTGGCCTTTCTAGGATCCATCACTTTTCGTGCCCCGCTATGCTCGCCAGTGCAGGGTCCGCCCTGTAGTTGCTATAGGGTTGGAATTTTGATGCGGATTGGGGTTGCCGCATCTTTTCCCATTTCTCTTTTTCTTGACTCTCGCAGCTCTGTCCAATAACATTCTCGCGCGACATTTTGATCCCCTTTTATAACTCCTACTCCATTGTCAGTAGGAAATTTAATAGTGAGGCACCACGGGGCTAGGATAGCCTTGAATGCTGCGAGTGTCGGACGGCCAAGAAAAGCATTATAAGCAGAATATTCATCGACGATCACAAAAGTTTGTCTGCGGACCACTTTCCTTTCTCCTTCTCCAAGTTCAACAGGTAGATCAATGGTCCCAACTGGTTGCTTTGGCTCCCCAGTGAAGCCAACAATCTTCTGAGATGAGGCTTGCACATCCGCCATCGGGATTTTCATCTGGTCAAACGTTTTCTTGAAGAGGATGTTGCAAGATGCGCCGCAGTCAATAAGAACTCTTCTGACAATAGCCGGTCCAATACCGGCCGAGATGACTAACGGGTCCAAAGTAGGGGCCTCAATGCCCGTGGAATCTCTAGCCCTGAACACAATATCATCATTAAAAGTCCTTTGTTGTTTCAGGGGTGTAGAGTCCTCTAAAACAAAGACATTCTCTTCAGTTGGCACATGTTTCAGAGCTCGAGTGTACCTCTCCATTTCACCCCAGCTTCTGCCTGCTGGGTGGGGTCCTCCTGTGATGACATTAATAACTGGCCTTCCAGATTCATGTCCTGCGGCCTTCTCATTTGTCCTGGGCTGATGAGCAAGAGCTTGTTGCCCCTGACTTGACGAAGCAGGATCATTACCACTCTTCTTCACAAATTGCTGCAGCTTATTTTGTCTTAGCAATTCTTCGATTATATTTTTCAATTGACGGCAGTCGTCTGTGTCATGACCAGGCTGATTATGGAAGCGACAGAACTTCCCACTTTGCACAGCTTTTCTTCCGGTTCTGAGAACAGGAGGTTTGGGATACTCAAAAGAATCTTTTGTAGCCAGGTAGATGCGCTCTGGTGTCTCTAACAAAGGAGTATATTCTGATGGCTTGAAGGATCGAGGCTTCTTTGAATTGTGTTGTTTCCTTCCATCATTATTTTCTCTTTTCTGTCCCACAGATCCATTCTTACGTGGCGCAGCAGTGTTGTCTTCAGCTTTCTCTACTGTTGCCTTTGCCGAGACAGGACGGCTTTCCAAACGCATGAATTCATCCGCCTTTTTGTAGAACTTTTCCAGAGAATTTGGCTCCTTCATGTTCAGCCACTTTCCGAATTCACTTGACTTATCAATAGCTCTCATCAAATAGGTCAAGACCATGCGGGGTTCTGCATTATCCACCTCAGCTAACGCTATATTAAAGCGATTTAAAAAAGACTTGATAGTTTCCCCCGGATTCTGTTCCAAACCGGATAACGACATGATGTCTTTTGCCTTTGAAGCATATAGCCTAAATTGCTCTTTAAATTTCCTGGTTAGGTCTGAAAACTGATCGATGGACCGGACAGGTAGTTTTGTGAACCAAAGCAGAGCTACCCCTTCCAAATACACAGGAAAATAGCGGCATTTTATCTCGTCAGAAGCTCTGGCACCTGTCATGTGCCAATCATATTTGTACAGGAACTCATTTGGATCACTTGTCCCTTTGTAAGCTGGAATGGTCGGAGGGACGAACTTCCTTGGGAATTCAGCTTTTAGGATCTTTTCAGTAAACGGAGTCTTGCTCGGAGCGAAACCCCACTCTTTCTCATCTTCGACCCTTTGCATACTTTCTTTCATAATCTGTCGAACCATACCAGAAAGATATTCTTCGTCATTCCTATTTCTGGATCCTCCAGCCTCAGGCAATGTCCGTTCAAAGGGGCTAGCAGCCCTTTCGGGAATGTTTCTAGTTTCAGCATCATGGACATTACCGACAAAGTTCCTTTCATTATTCGCAGGTTGACGGTTTGCCCCGAGCAAATCGTTTAACCTATTCAGAATCAGAGCATTCTGAGCATTCTGAGCTTCCAATTGCGCGTTCTGGGCATTTATTTGCTGATTCAACCCAAAAATAGCAGCGTCCAATTCCGCTTTTGAAACTCCAACAGCTGGAGTGGCTTGATTTGGTGTTGGGGAAGCGGAGGTTCCCTCTTGAATGTTTGCAGATCTCACAGATTTACTTTTCTTTCCAGGAGCCATGATTTCGGATAGACTTCTGGTTCTTAAAGAAACTTTATCTACAAATCTTTCTGAAGCAATGATGATAGATGTCCTGAGTTCAATTCTCAGTGAAAGCACCAAAATGTTAACGAAAAAATTTAAACGCTAACACCCTGGTGTATAAGATGCGATTGTGAAAGCACCACCCGTTTGTACGGGAAACAGAAATAAGCAGAAAGTATGTAGAAAAACAGTAAGAGACACAGTATTTATAGTGGTTCGGCTTATAATCCAGCCTACGTCCACTTTAATCTTTTTATCACTAGTTTGATTACAATTCTTTACAAGATCTTTCAATTACAACACACTTCAAGTGATAGGATATGTGAAACAAGTAGCTCAAGCTTTGATGTTGACAATCATCTTCAAATCCATGGTGAATGTGGATGATTCCTTCATGGAGTTCCTTTAGAAGTTTGTTGGATCTAAAAAGCTTTGAAGTCGTCTGGAATTCGGCAGAGTAATGGCGCTTGAAGAGAATGAGCCCAAAGGTCCTTTGCATGTTGGAGATGGTTTCATATTTATAGAGAGTTCTGGGCGGAAAAAGTGCTAAGTCCTAACTCATGGCCGACTTAAGATAAGTCGTGTTCGACTTAAGGTAAGTCGTCCCCGGGTCACTGAGCCGAGTCTATGGCAGTTCCCCTTTTTTGAACCCATCCCTAAGTTCTAAGTCGTGTGCGAGTTATCTGGCTGCAATTGCTAATTTCCTTTCTTAAGTCGTATACGACTCTTTTTATGTCGTAAGTCGTAGTCGACTTAACTAATTGCAACTGGTTTAAAGCAAGTCTTAACTCGTAGACGAGTTAAGAGGTGTGTCTTTAGGTCGTATCCTCCTTAAGTCGTATAACTTCTTTAAGTCGTAAGGGTCTTAAGTCGTACAAACTGCAGTTATCATTAAGTCGTAGGCCATCAATTTCCTTAAGTCGTAAAGACCTTAAGTCGTTAGCTTTTCTTAACTCGTATGCCTGCTAACTCGTAGAAGATCTTAACTCGCAGAGGATTAACTCGTAGAGGCTTAACTTGTGGAAGATCTTAACTCGTACACTTGCTAATTTGTAGATATGCTAACTCGTAAAGGCTTATCTCGTAAGCTTGCTAACTCGTAGAAGATCTTTAAGTTGTAGGAAGTTGCTGACTCATGTATCCTTTAACTCGTACATGCCTTGAGTCGTACATGCCTTGAGTCGTGGACCTGTTAACTTGTGAACGAGTTAGGGTTAACAGTCGTAATGTATCATCCGATTACTAACAGTTAAGTGCCGCTTTTACAACCATCCAAATAGGTTTCTTAGCAGCATCTAGTAAATCATAAAAAAATTTGCTTCAGTATTTGGTTCTTCAACATTTCCATCATCGTCCTCAACATCAACCATAGGAAACATTAATCGTGCTGCATCTTCGACCATATTTTCTACACGGTTCATCATAACTACTTCACTAACGACACTTTCAGAATCTACAGAAGTATTTGCTACAACTTCTTTATGCCGATCTCAAACATAATATGCGGATACAAAACCGTTTTGGCACAAATGAACTTTCACAATATCTGATAACAAATACTTCAAATGTCTACACCCACTACACGGACAACGAATTTCTGGATCGTTTCCGTCATTACTTAAAGTGAATTCAACAAATACATTTATACCATTATAAAAATCTTCTTTTATTGAGCCTCTCGGTCCTTTTCTTTGGTACATCCATCTCCTCCGATCAACAAAATAACCAATCATTTTTCCTATTTGAGAAAATGAGTCACAAGTTCAAAATTTAGTATTTATTTTCAAGAATAAAAATTAGAAAAATATTATTTTCATGGTCGTATAATATTTGAATTTAAAGAACTATTTCACAAATTAAAAAATATTTTCGAATACGACACATTTTATTTTTTATCGTCTCGATACAAAATTTTGTACAAAAAAATATTTTTTTTCCATGGTCAGGCATCCTTGTGACGCCCCACCTCTATACCCACGCTAGCCAAGAACATTACTGTGAATGCTGTCAACTAGCACGGAGAATAAGGCTGTTGAGGAGCGACCATCTGTATAATTGCTTTGTGCGAGTACTGATATACCGGATAAAAATATAACTTTTCATCTCAAGAGGAAATCCGACATACCGACACAAACTCAAAGCTACTACATAGTGGCTATAAAGGTCTTCGGAAACAAATATAGAAATAAACATAACACAAATCAGTCACAGACAATTCATATCACAAAGGCGGAAATAGATATGAATATTACACATGAAAGTGTATATCAGAGTAGTGGTCTAAAAAGATCCACAATATCACAAAAGAATAGTTACATGAACTACACAAAAGAATAAGTATACATTATGGAGTCTATATCTCAAATGTATACAACAAAAACTACTAATCTAAGTAGTTAACCAAAAGTCAGAGGAATCAATCCCAAGAGAGAAGTCAAGCAGAAGCACCTGTAACATCTCGGTCTGACCCGAGTATTATTTAATAAGAAAATAATAAACGGATCAGTCTAGCTATAAATATCAGGTGAAACGATATAGAATAAGAGATATGACTAAACACATAATAATCACTATGCCAAGCTGTGATATATATAAGTAATTGAAAATCAACAAGAGATTAATCAATATCACCAAATCTACACAAGAATCCAAGAAATGTCATACTCCTTATTTCGTTCACCAAATCACAAATATTGACGATAATATCAACGTCAATCACAAAAGTCAATGACACACACAAATTCACCAATGCACAAATATTGACAATAATATCAATGTCAATCACAAAAGTCAATGACACACAAATTCACCAATGCACAAATATTGACAATAATATCAATGTCAATCACAAAAGTCAATGACACACAAATTCACCAATGCACATATGTTGACAATAATATCAATGTCAATCACAAAAGCCAATGACACACAAATTCACCAATGCACAAATATTGATAAAACTTATCAATGGAAATCACGAAAATTGGTGAAACACAAATTCTAGAAATCATCTCAAGAAATCCAGAAATCACAAAGGGGGGGAGGCCTATCACAAACGGGAGCATAAAGCCTACCAACACGTGTATCACAAACGGAATGCTAATTCCATGGTTGCTAACCATCACAAATTGAGCCGAAGCTCCACAAACGGCCCGAAGACCATGGGTCGCTACCCCACCAAATTGAGTCGAAACTCCACAAAACGGGGTTTAGTCTCACTCGCAGACAAAGAGACATCGCACATTACAAGTCTAAATCACAAAGATGATCGTCATGATCATCAAGAAGTGTCAATTACACTAAGCTAGTAAATATATGAGTTTAGCATCATGTCCCATAACCACTAGCTTAACTTAAATATTTACGAACAAATTGTAAGTTTCCACTAGAAAATTGTCATAAGAGATTCAATCGAACAAGTCCAAGAATTAACCGAACAAGTAAACACAAGCGTTTCTTACCACTTGTTTTACTAAGCCGTTTAATTAGATTTCTCATACGAGTGAGGTAAAGGTTTGTATATACTAGTAGATTGGAAAAAGGTTTGAGAAAAACGAGCTTTGTAAATAAAATAGTGTTGGAATCGTTTTGATGAAAGAGTTTTGATATTTAATACTAGTATTGAAACCTTTATATTTTTAAAGTGACAAATCACAAAAATGATTGTAGGACAATCAATCACCAAAATTCACATTCAAAGACGTGAATAAAATCCAAAGAAATCGATACCAAATCCATAGAAATGGATATTCCCAAAAATCACGAAGAAAATGCCATCAAATTCAATAACAAATGATAACAACAAAAAGGGAATCAACACGAATCGATTAAAGTTGGAAATATACTCAAAATTTGGCAAATAGGCAAAACTAGGGATTTCCAGACGTCTGAGGGGTTGTCCAGACGTCTGGATTTGGTTCTGGAAATTTCCCAGAAAACCATCCAGACGTCTGAAACCTAAAATCAGACGTCTGAGAAACATTCAGAC
Organism: Allium cepa; assembly: GCA_030765085.1. Taxonomy (NCBI): domain Eukaryota; kingdom Viridiplantae; phylum Streptophyta; class Magnoliopsida; order Asparagales; family Amaryllidaceae; genus Allium; species Allium cepa. Next base: position 696,292,007 of record CM060937.1, on the reverse strand, counting down.
GTCTGGAGGAAAGTCCAGACGTCTGGTTTTGGTTTCTGGAAATATTCCAGAAAACCAACCAGACGTCTGAAAACACAAATCAGACGTCTAACCTTATTCCAGACGTCTGAAACAATAATTCAGACGTCTGAAATTAGCCACTGCCTTATTTATTCCTCTGCCGTATTTTATTTTTCTCCAGGTTGCAAAAGCAGACGTCTGGCATTGGACTCCAGACGTCTTAAAACCTGGTAAGGGCAACAATTTGCCTAGGCCATATGGCCCAAACGATGTCGGGAGCGATCGAGCGAGCAACGACGACTAAGGATTTACGTCAAATGACAGCCCGGCCTTATAGGCTCTTCGATACACCCCAAATATCGTAATCAAACATCCATAAAAGGATTTTCACAAAAATTGGAATATTCACCCATTCGATCCAAATCAAAAGCAAATGAATATGCACAAATGTTACGAATTCATACCTAACCACAAAGATGGATATAGACATAGATGTGAGATAAAAATCTCACCTTTTCACAAAATCAAACAAGAAGAAGCTTGAAAGCAAATGGAGGATCAACCTCTCTTCAACACAACCCAAATGGGCTTGAATCTAAGCTCAAAAATAAGAACATTCCCAAAATTAGGTTTAGGAATTTCTGAAATTGGTAAGAGAATAAGTTGGAGAAGAAGAAGAGAAGCTTACCAATGGGTTCTTCTTGAGTTTGGAGCTAGGAATTTGATTTGCAAGAGGAACTAGGGTTTTGGAGTTTTAATTTCCAATCTCTCCCACCATTAATGCTAAGAAAACTGAAAAGAGAAAGAAGTGAGGGAGAATGGGGAGAGTGGTTCAGTTTTGGAGTATAAGTTAACATAGGGCTGAGCCCAAAACCAAACCCAAAGTGAAAAGTAGCAAAAACCAACTTTCTCCAAACATATCGAAGCTTATACTAAAAAAGGTCGCAAACGGCATTTTAAACTCAATGGGAGTGGTCCCGAGTCCTAATTCGACCGTATGCAAAAAGTAGCTTTTCGGACTAAAATCCGACGAATGATAAAATATTTAAATATAAAATCGATAAATATGCGGGTTGTTACAATCCAACTTCCCATTACAAACACAGTAAGCATTTACATTTCGTATATTACTTCGTCTCAAACGATTCAACAAAATTTCGATAGCATTTCCCTTTTGTTTTCTACATTGTACACAAATGCGCGAACACGGGAAACAAAAAAGAAAAGTTAGGCCCAAATTTTATGAACTGTTTGAGACGAAATAGTATACAAAATGTAAATGCTTACTGTGTTCATAACTTGTCCAATATAGGGATAAATCCAACAAATATTGTATCAAATGAATATAAAAGTTCTTTTTTTTTTGAAAAGAAAGGACTATTTATATAAAGATCATGTACAACACTCGTAAGACGAGGCCAAAAATCTCTAAGGGACATTAGTTAATTAAATGTGTGCATTTTACGAAAAAATACAGTTTTACTAACCGTTCACATTTACAAAATATACTTTAATTTAACACATTTATTCGACGTATACATCAACTTAAGGATGGTGTAACATTTTTGTCGTTTTTAAATACACACAATTATAATTTAGACTCACGTATTTTTTTGTTACATTAGACAATACGGGCACAATATAATACTCCCAGCTCGTGCATTCATTTATCTTATGTCAACTAACACAATACAATAATAGCAGCGCTACACACATATACAATCGTAGAATTAAGGCATATACAACGATTTACATATACACGAACAACAAAAAATTATACATGTTTTTTCACAATTTCACGATATAAGATGAAATAGGTATACCATTGAATGTTAGAAACTATTATAACACCATTGGAAACAATTTCAATTACCAATTAGCCCTAATTTATCAACTTATGCAAATTTAGAAATAGGGTAAAAATTGAATTTTTCGTGAAAATAAGAGATTATACTTGAGCTAGAAAGCAAGAGAGACTGAATTCGTAGCCGAGGAGGATGCAACAATACGAAATTAGTGATTGGAGGCTTAGGGAGTGAATTTGGATTTTGTAAATAGCGTTTAGGTTTTGCTGAAATGATGAAGAAAGCCTCGGTTGGAGCCTGTAATTCGCAATTTTCCGACTGCTTCCGACGGCTGCCGACGGCCCATCCGAAGCTGTCGGAAAATGACCGTCGAAAGTCGTCGCCCTCCCCTATCGCTTTTTAACCATTTTCTAGTAGCGTTTCAAATATGTAGGTTTATATGCAGAGGTTTCGGATATGAAGATTTCAACTCTTTAAAAGAATATTTTCCAACCATCACAACACCATTGTCCCAACGGTTAAGTGATTTGGTTTTGGTGCGAAAAATCACAAGTTTGAAACTTATGTAGCGTGATTCGAACGTTTATTGACATGTGATATGTTGTCATGGTGATTTGTTGTATATAAAGCAACATTTTTCAACTATGAGAGCTTTTGACTATTACGTAGTTTCATATATATACGTTTACGGTTTTGGATATTAATGTACTGTTATATATATTCTGATTCTCACGCAACCATACTATCAAGTCATTTTCCCAATTTTACTGCAATAAGTAGAGCACATGGGATAAAAATAATGGTACTCTCCATTTCCAATTAAAATAGACGACTGTACATGCATCATTTATTTCCCTCCCTTGATTTCTTTTTTCTTTTTCCGTTCCATTTTAACTATGAATCGACATTGAAGAGTTTATAATTGCGTAGTTGTTCATTTTTATTTTTGTATGTTCCCATTTTTATAAGCACATATTTTATGAATACTTATAACCTGTCAACAACTTTATTCAAAAATGCGATAAGCATACGCATTGCTAGTGGCCAAAAAATCATGAGTTTTGTCCTATATATTCTCACTATTTCTAAATAAATCTTCTTATTCATTATGTGATCTAAATTTTATTCATTAAAAGTCAACTATTTCATTGACGTAAGCCTTCTCTCATCCTTCATCGTATACATTTTCATTTATTCAATGACCACAAAATGTAGTACCTTTCTTCATAGGTAAGCATTTGAAGTATAAGTTTTATATAAGTGTGTTATATATATATATATATATATATATATATATATATATATATATACACACATATATATATATAACTTATAGACACACATACATACAATATATATACATACATAAATACATACGTATATACACTTACGTGATAAGTTGTAAAGGTATTAGATTTTGAATATAGATGAGAATCAAGTTTCTAAATAGAAATAAACGTTGAGTATACATGTATACGTGTTTTAAAATGACTCAAGTATTCTCGGATTACGTGGTTTCAGGATTTAAGAGTGTGCACCAGTTTCCAAGTTTTGAACTACACGTCAATTAACATGCCTATGTCCATTTCTTTGTTCCAAAAAAAAAAAAAAAAAAAAAAAAAAAAAAAAAACTAACTGAATTTGGCTGTGAACATACATATAGGCAAAGATGCTTATGTCCTAAGGAAACATAGTACCAACATTTAATGCAGGCCATGCAAGGAAAAAGCACTAAAGTGAGCATATGCGTATGTGAAATACAACGCTCTGGCAAAGAAATTTGTGTTTAGAGTTTTAATATTTAAAGGTTCTGGGGTATTATCCTATACAATATCCCATTCATGAATGGACCACAAACGATGAAAATAAAATATGTTCGTGCGCGTCAACGTCACACAATCACAAAATAACAATAAGATAGACAAATTAACTTATTCTGTAAAATTTCAAAAGAACCGACGTTTGGTGCAAAACGCATCAAATGAAAATATTTCTATTTTTCAAAATAAAAATTATCGAAAAATTCTACAAAATTAATTAAAATGACGTCATCAAAAATCAAGTTTAAATTTGAAACGTAAATTTTATTACAATTTAAATTCAAATCTGAGTATTTAAATAAATTAAATATTCAAATTCGATGTCCCAAAAATACGGATCATTTATACTTAAATGCTCTATTAGTATTCCTTCAATGATGCACTTTCTATTACTTACTACGAAACTTATTCTTCAACAACACGGCATGTGGAAAATATGATACCTCGGACTGCAATAATAAGTAGTCATAACCGTGATCGAAATTTTATCGCAAATATGTACTACCACAAACATCAACAACCACAACCCACTGACTGTGATTTCTGCATTGCCAAAATATTTTTCCATGAAAGCTTACAGAATTGTTGCTCTGGTGGTTCTATTGACATTCATCGACCTACCACAACAGCTACTAAGCTTATTCCAAGATCAAAGTGAAATAGGTACCCATTTCCGAACAAACATCTAATCCTATAATAATGCATTTTCTTTCACGTTTATCGGTGCATCAAGTGACAATAACCTAGCCAGTACTAGAGAAGGAGTTTACACATATCGTGCGCAACGTTTGATATATCATAGAATTGGAAGCAATCCATGGGTGGAAATAGACCAAGATATTTGCAACTGTACATATATGACAATGATCATGAGATTGAAAACCAACTTTAAGACCGGAGACAATTTTGATTTTGAAAGAAATTTAGACAATCATAATCCATATGTCTCAATACTTCGACAGTTGGGGCAACAACCGGATACACAAAAATGTAGAATCAAAATTAAAGAAATCACAGTAGATCAACATCTTCACGAGTTGCCAACCACATCCCAAGTAGTAGGTATAATAATTGGAGATGAACCAGAAAATTTGCAAGGTCGAGATATCATTGTTGCGATAAGAAGTAGAAATCTACAAAGGATTTTAGATACCTCAGGTTTTTACGACCCATTGTAATATCGACTACTATTGCCATACGGTCAACATGGATGAGATTTGAACATCCACGAAAATGGAGATACGTCGATAAGTTGTACATCAAACTACTCTCATATTTTATAGGTAACTATAGCCTATTTATATCCAAATTATTTATTTGTAAATAATACAAAACTTTGTTCATATCAACACTAGTATTAATGTTACTTCCGTCATGTCTTCGATCTATTCATGTAGATACAACCTTCAAAGACATCACTTATACTGTTTGGTGGTCGTCTATTTCAACAATATGTAATTGATATGTATGTAAAAATAGAAACAATGCGCCTAAGTTTTCTTCACAATAATCAAAATAATATCAGAGCAGAGTTATACCAAAGTTTACAAGATGCCTTAACTAATGGAGAAACATCTGCCGGTAAGTTTCTTTATCTACTACATTCAATCTTCTGCTGTTATTATTAATTACTAACCACTTACTTAAGAACTACCCAATCATTTGAATTTTCACACATTAGGAAGTGTTGCGGTCAAGAAGATTCTTCCTTCATCCTACATTGGTAGTGCACGAGATATGCATCAAAGATATCAAGATGTGATATCAATAGTGCAAAGGTATAGGAAGTCGGACTTATTTATTATTATGACATATAATACTAACTGGGTAGAAATTACAGAAGAGTTACTTCGCAGTCAACAGCTATAAGATAGACCGGATTTAATAACTAGGATTTTTCGAGCAAAATTAGAGCAACTACAAACTGACCTTTTTGGCACCTATGTTTTAGGTAAATTCATTGCCTATGTCCACGTTATCGAATTCCAAAAAAGAGGACTACCACATTTCCATATTCTAATTATCCTAGACGAAAATGATAAGATTAATAATCCCAATGATTATGACGCTTTAGTTCGAGCTGAAATTCAATGTAAAGAGTTAGAACCCAAACTACATAACGTTGTAATGAAACATGTGATTCATTATCCACGTAGACATTTTAACCCAAGAGCTGCATGCATGAAAAATAACCACTATAAGAAAGGTTGTCCAAAATCTTTTTCTTCTTTAACTTTACAAGGAAATGACTCTTACCCTATTTATAGAAGACGCGACAAGAGAACATAATATCGAATTGGCAGCCATATTGTAACACCTTGCATTTTTATGTAATTAAAAATAAATTTAATTGATAACTATGAAAACAGTGAAAAATAAATTTTCGTTAATGTTGGAATTTGATCACGAAAATCATACCATTGTATTTGTAGCAATTTTTTGATTAACTTTCATACATAATGTTTTATGAATGGACTTCAAACAGAGAAGTTATAACCGTTTGAAGTTTTAGCGTTAGAAACAATTACATATGCAAACATGGAAATTTTATCAATTATAAACATTTGCAATTAATTCATAGGATATTTATAAAAGTAGTAACAAATTTGTTACGTTTGTAATGAATGTAAATTATTAAGAGAATTAGATGTAAGAGAAAAAAAATAAAGGGAATAATTGACATTGCAAACGGAATCAGCTAAAAAGTGCAATTAATTAATATGTGAATTAATATAAAAGATTAATATATAGCGTGTGTGTATGTGTGTGTTTGTGTGTGTATAAGATCCCTTAATTTAAAGAGGTTTACATATAAATGTAACAAATAAATGTTCAAATTCAAATTTGAATAAAAATATATGCATATTAAATATATATATATATGTTAATTGAATGATAGAATTAATTGACATGCCAATTAATGAAACGTTATAATGTGTAAAATATTAATTAAGAAAATTAACTAATAGAGGTAACATGTTAATCTATTAATGGGGCTATTAATTAGGATTATAACGTAATCGGTAAAAAAATATCAATTAGTAAGGGAAAGAAATAATAGTTAACTTAGATTTGAATGTGTACATATAAGTAGGTCTGTCAATGGGCAGAGTTCGGTTCGGGTATTATAAAACTCAGACCAGAGCCCAATTTCAATAACTAAAACCCGAGCCCGGTCCGAACCCGTATGATATTTCAACCCAATATCCGAGTCCGACCCATCGCGTTTTTTGAGCCTGTTAGGTAATAACTATATATCTAACTCAGAATATTTATGTTAAAACCATATTTTAAAGCTATAACTTTGGTAAAATTTGTATACAAACAATGTTAACATATATGTTGGAAGGTGATGTAGTCAAACTCATAACAAAAGTATGCAAAAACATCTACATGTAAATAAACAAAATGGTAAAAAAATAACATATGCACTCATGTTTTGATACGACAAAAGATTAATAGTCGGGTCAGGCCCTAAACGGGTTCGGACTAGGCTCGGGCCGAAACCCGTACCATTGACAGGCCTACATATAGGTAGTATATGTACTACACATAAAAACTAATTGAAAGATAAATTAAGTAGAGGATTAATTAGATAATTGGTAGGCTGCATCTATTTAAGAGAGAACGTAATGTAATTTGTTCCATCAGCCCTCATTTTCTTTATCCCTCTCTTACAGTAAACAATGGCTTCTTTCTTCATTCTTTTCTCCTATTTCTCACAAATCTTCACCAAATAAATCCAAATAAAATATATGCGAACAAAATAGAGGAATTGCAAAAAATTAAAGGAGAGAAGTTGTAGAATTACATAGTAATTTTAAAAGATAAAGATTTAAAGCTAAGGATGATAGATGAGCGGATTTAATTATATATCTTCTACATTTATGATATATTATCATTAGATTACCGTCAAATAATTTTATTCAGTATTTATTTCGGTAATTAGTTTTGTTAATTAGTTTTGCTAAGATTGTAAATTGTATAAGAAAGCTTATATTTAATTAATATTATGCTTGACAGTTAGAGAATGGCATAAGCCGAAAAGTAAGAAATTTACAGTTATTTACACTTATTTTAAAGTCGAAATTTGCAAATACGGACTAAAATATAAAGAACACTAGATTTAGATAAATATAAAATATAAAGAACACTAGATATAAAGAACACTAGATTTACATAAATTAGATGTAAAATAAGAAAAGCTGAAATAAAATGAGAAAAATAGAAATTTGCAGTAAATTATGCTAAAAGGGGGGGGGGGAATAAATAAAAAGGGAAAACGTAATAACTTGATTTGAAAGAAAGTGATAGCTTAATTGGTTGTTTAGGAAAGAGAATACATTTCTATAGTTTAATATTTAAAAGATAACGATAAACGTAATTACAAGAATAAAAAGAAAGAAAAAAGGGAATTACTGTATTTTGCACTACCCAATAAGTAAAAAATAATAAAAGAAATATCTTACAATTACGGATTATTGTTATAGCATTATTTCGTATTAAAACATGGAAATGGATTTTTAGCATAGCCTTTTGTAACCAACCAAGTAGAATAGAATACTCCCTAGAATATAAGAAAATGAAGTGAGAAATTAAAGGAATCAAAGAAAAAATAAAGTTAATCATTAGAAAAGACTAGAAGTTCTGCTTTTATTGTGCATATAATAGAATAAAGTAAAGCAGTTATTATGATAAGTAAATTTGTGACAACCGGATGTAGTCCTAAACCAAGATTGTCATATAATATAAAAGAATTAAAGAGAATTCAATATCATAATAAAAGAAGGCAGACTAAAATAGGAAAGAGATGCTTGTAAATGTATTTATAATGTACAGATTATAAAAGAAAATAAAAGTGAAAATTACAAATAAAATTATAACATAGGTTATAATTAAGTAGAAAGAACAGAAAAGGCTTATTTAAGACATAAATTAAGTTAATAAGAAAATAAAGCAAAAATAATAGAAGAGACTTATTTTAATAAACTTAAGACTTAAATTAAGTTAATAACCAAGATAATAGAAGTGATTCATACCAATAACATTCCCTTTCAGTCAAGAACTGATGGTTTCATAATAGTTAGGTGGGGCTGGGATAAGATTATGCTAATTAGCGTAAATAAGTAGCCAACAGAATAGAAAAAGTAAACTGAACGCAAAATAAAAGACTAGACTTAGGGTCTAATAAAAGAGTGAGATGCGTATGGAGAAGCCCAAAGGATGAAGAGCCTAACGAAGTAGTTCATTGCAGATTTCAGCACAGAAGAAGCACGTCCAACTTAGTTATTTTGGGCTAGAAGGATGTACGAGACTTCAATGAGACATGAGGGTACTCTAGGATGGCCCTCTAAGGTAGGCGTAGTAGAGCAGTCCTCTAGAGATAGGTCTGTAGGCATTCCATCAAAAGAGTATGTCTGCTTTTTGCATGGCAGGACCATTGTAGGTAGTCTAAAGTGGTTGAGTTTTGGAGTAGGATATTCATAGGTCCCAGTACTTGCAAGTAAGTTTTAGCGGGCAGGACCCAAAAGGATATTCGCATGTAGATGTCGGGCCAACATCAAAACCAAGAAGCGCGTTCGGAAAAGACAAGGGTAAAACCAACAGTCCAATGAACCTTTCACCGTTGAGACATTGGATGAGGGAAGCAGCCAATTGGATGTTTAGATTGCTTGTAGTAGGGAACAACCACTTAGCTCTTTAAAGGTCATTCAGTTAGTTGAGGTATGGCTATGTGGGGCCATATCCATGATAAGAAAAGGGACAGACCAAGTAGAATATCTATATTGTAGGCCTAACGAGGCAGTCCTTTACAGATATAGAAAATCATCGATTGAATTCCGTACAAGTTAGACCTTGTTTAGCAGGATTCACGGAGTGGACAGAACGATTACTTATAGTCCTCAAGTATGCACTGGGTGATACATTGTGGATTTTCGAGTATTAGTATCGGCTAGTGCAGATGCAATTTTATGTTTTCATAGCAGACGATGAACATCTGTATTGTAGGCCTTATGAGGCAGTCCTTTATAGATGTAGTCATAGAAGGCCCTAGCAGCGGGACGATGGAGTCCTTTTCGAGGAGGATACGGAAGGTACTAAGGGTAGTAACTAGGACTGGCATGGTCATTGGGCATATAGCTACATATATATTATTTATTAGGTTTTGATCTACTAGGGAGTAGAGAAGTACGATTCAAGCATAGAGGCGAGAGAATTATAATCCCAATAAACCTAATATAATAGAAAATGGAAATAAAACCGTATATGTAGAATTAAATTTAGAAGTATATAATTTATCCATTCACCAGAAATTTATTTCCGACCCCTTCCTCATAACATCCTACTGGTCAGGTTGATGGCCGAGACTTTCCATATCTGTCATATGATCCTTACTTTTGAAATATGATTTTCATATAACTGTTGAGATCTATTCAAGTATTAAATCTGTTAAATATCTTTACAAATATTTATACAAAGGTTCAGATCAAGTATCTATAGATTTATCCAGCAGATGATAACAATGAGATTTCAAACTTTGTTAACGCTATATGGATTTTGCCCCAGAAGCTTTATGGAGAATATATAAATTTTCACTAAGTAATACCTTTTCTTTTGTTACCGGATTACAAATACATTTGCCAAATAGGCAACAATTATTATTTCATACAGAAGAGCACATACAAACTATTTTGGATGATCAACATAGACCTAAAACAATGCTTACTGAATTTTTGTGTAAAAATGTTTCTGATGAACAGGCACATCAATATTTATACTTTGAGTTTCCTGAAAAATATTGGTGGGACTCCACGAATAAGGAATGGAATTGCATACGATATAATCGTTGGGAAATTGGTAGAATTTATACGGTATCTCCCACTGAAAGAGATCGTTACTATTTGCGGTTACTATTAACACATGTTCGAGGTCCCCTGTCTTTTACTGACTTACAACCAATTAATGGAACACGGTATAATACATTTAAAGAAGCAGCTGAACATAGAGATTTACTTGAACATGGTGATAGTTTAAAGGACTGTTTGGGGATGCTTCAAACATACATATGCCCAATGCTTTAAGAAGATTTTTTGTTACAATTTTAGTATAATGTGAACCGTGTCATGCGCGTGAATTATGGGAAGAGTTTTCACCCTTTTTAATGGAAGATTATCCTACTACATCAAATACTACCGCAACCAATTCATATTCCTTAATTTTATGTCTGTCCGACCTCGACAACCATCTCAAACAATATAACAAAACAATTATTGATTACGACATTCCACATAATAATTTCATTGTTTTTACTCATAGTAATAGATCCACTCTTATTTCAGAAGAGCGGTGTATAGAAATACCCAATAATGATATCAATTCCGTAAATAACTTGAAATATGAATAAAACAAGGCATTTGACATGATAATGTCTTCTATTGAAAGCAAAGCTAATGCTATATATTTCATAGATGGCCCTGGAGGTACAAGTAAAACATATCTATATAGATCAATCTTAGCACATTTATGAATTTACGGTCATACTGCAATTGCTATCGCTACTTCTTCTCTTTCTCTTCTAGGAGTGTTTGCGCGAAAAGTGGGCAAACACCTCCAAGTCGTGAGATTTAATGGATTTTATGTGATTCTTAATGATTTAGATGAGTTATGTAAATATGAAAAAAGCAGGGGCTGAAATGTAAAAGACACGCAGATTTATAGTGGTTCAGCCAGAACGTGCCTACGTCCACTTTATATGTTATTATCTTCTTTGTTTCAGATTACAAGTACAATGCTTTGTGTACAAGTATATGAAAGTAGTTTGAAAGTTCCTTCCGTGCTTGAGCTCTCAAACTTGTCTGCCATTGTTGTACCCCTGCCCCTCTATTTATAAAGTGAGGTAGGGGGCAGGGGTCTTGGATGTATATAGCTGCTGGTGGGCCCGGGCTGGAGCAATCTGGACTGGCAATCATCTGGTTCGGCGAGGCTTCATTCGGCTGTGCTTAGAGAAGTTGGAGTTTGGTTCGGTCATGGTGGTCCGGTGATAGGCGTGGTCCGGTGGTGGTCTGGTCCGGTCGTGTAGGGGAGGAGTGTTGGCTCGGTGATGGCCTTGGTCCGGTTGTAGGTTGGTCCGGTAGGGTGTTGGAGAGGTGGTTCGGTGGTGCCCTTGGTCCGGTATGCCGAATGGGGATGACCGAATGTCCTTATGCCGAATGAGCTTGTGCATGGAGAATACCGGATGGACTTCGAGCCTTGTGTTTGCTGAACGAAGTGGAGGTTGCGAGCCCGGGTAAAACTTGTGACTTCTTGGTCTCGAGATCTTCTGTGTGAGAATTCGCCTAACATTTGCCCCCCAAAGTGGGGCACGTGCTTGCATGTGTCGCGCTTTGTTTCCCTGTGGTAGGAAGGCTTGTTTCGTAGTGTCATGGGTTAGATGCCCATATCCTGTTGGTGTCCTGCAAAGGAATTTACAGTTTTAGTGTGATTTCAGGTAACGATGGTTTGGAATTGACATATTCGACATGAAGTAAATTGTGTCGTTCGGGACGAGAGAGTGTGCCCCGAGGGGGCTTAGCATTATCGATGTCAGGTTCACGTTAGAGTGGGCCCCTGGATCGTTTGCCAAGGTGGTTTATCGCCAGCTCAGAGCATGCCTAAGGATCGTTCGCGACCCTGTACATGTGTAAGTGGCTTAGCCATTTCCTAATTATCAGAATCAAATATCCATTTAACCAATGAGCTTAAAAAGGAATGTCAAAGTGTAAATTCTCACGATTACAGGGTTAATAGCCATTCAGAGCGTGCCTATGGACCGTTCGTGGTTGTGTACACGTGTAAATGATTAACCCATGTTAGTGAGAGATTTACGACTTATTCATTGTTATCATATTCTTTATTTTATTAGTAAGCTCTGGAGTTCGGTACTTATCTGAGTGAGGCGCCCTGCGTGCCCCCTGCTTCTGGTTTCTGCTGGTAGAGACAGTTTCATTCGGCTCCGAGTAGGTATAGGTTTTCATTCGGTTGGAGGTTGGTCCGGTATGCCGAACCATTTGGTCCGGTGGTATTCCTCCAGTCTATATATAGGGGCTGCACCCCCTTAGGTTTTCTTCACCGAATCAACAAGCGCCGAACCAATACTATACCGAATCAACAATCTTGCCGAATCAAACGAAAGCCGAACCATTTCGTGCCGAACCAACTTGCTTGCCGAATCAGGTATACACTTATTGCCGAATGGACTTACTACCGAATGTGCCTAATTTGCCGAATACATACGAAGGTCCTCGTTTTACCGAATGGGCCTTAGGCCTTAGTGCCGAATGGATGTATACCGAATGAACTCTTAGTGCCGAATGACATGTATACCGAATGAACTCTTGTATTTGGACTTTGAGTGGAACTCTGGACTTATTCATTCTTTTTCGCTTACATCTCTGTACTCCTTGTTCTAACAACTTGTCTTTTCGCTTTTGTGTATGCAGATAAATGTCTCGCAAGGCGGAAACACGATCAGACAGACGGAAATCCAAAGATAGAGGCGAGTCTTCCTCCGTGCCCCCAGCCCATTCAGGATCTGGGCAGCATCGACCTGTTCCGAGGTCGTTAGTGGACGGATATGGTCCACAGGAACTTCTGGTCTCCCCTCCCGATTGCTTTCCTAGCTCCCTAAAGGAGGAGCAACTTGATGTCATCTCTCGTTCATTTGGGATAGACAGGGCTCTTATGCTGCTGCCGGGAGATGGAGTGATGCCGTATAATCCCCCCGAAGGTTACTTCGCTTACAGCAGGTACCATTGTATGTGTGGTGCTATCCCTCCTATCAATGCCTGGATAGTCAGCTTTACCACATATTTGAAAGTGGCTCCATTCCAGCTTCATCCGAACTCTTATGCCATTCTGGTAAGCCTTTTCGTCATCTTCCAGAGGAGATACGGGCGCCCTCCTTCTAACCGGGAAATTCGGTATTTGTATAACCTGAGGGGCTACAAGAAGGGGTCTCCGTATATTAGTCTGGAAGCGGCCGTGCCCTTCAAACCGGTCTTGGACTTATATTCAAAGTTCACCATGTTCAAGAAGGAATGGTTCTTTATCAAGGACGATTCTGTTTCTTTCCGCCTTTTCACTTCCGGCTGTAAGATGAATTTCATTTATATTTTCCATGTTCTAACTGTTGTGCTTCTTCTGACACGCTCCTGTTTCTTGCTAGCGACAGGTGGTATTGCAGTCGTGGAAGATGATTCTTTGACGCGGATGGCTGCTGAAATAAAGGCCATTCCGGCACGGGACAGGTCGGCTTCTTTCCTGATCAGGAACGCTACCCTCCTGGAATACAACTTGATCCTGCCGCACCAGTCCGTGGTTAAGCAGAGGGACACGGTTGAGGAGAAGGCCGCTAAAGCTAAGGAGGGGGCCACGGTGAAGAGTGGCAAAAGGAAGCCCTTTGCACAACACCCAGTCGTGGGAGGTAAGAAGCTTAAGGAGTCTGATGGCCCCTCTCCTAGTACTCGCCCGATCATTCCGGAGGAGGAAGGTGTGGAAGAGGGCGAAGGAGGCGACATGGAAGGAGAGTCGGAGGGCTGAGGAGATGGAGATGGTCAGGGTGGTAGTGGTGCTGGTGCCTTAACTTCTGGGCGAGACTCTGAGCTGGATGAGGCCCTCCGCCAGGCCTTCGGGGAATCGGAAGGGGAATCGGGAGCGGAGAAGGCGAAGGAGACTGGCAAGGTCGGGGCTGGTGCCGATCTATCCCCCAGGGGTTCCTCAGCCAGGGTGACTTCGGCGGTGCAAGGTGAACTTTTGTCCTCTGTCGATTCCGTTTTCGATAAGGACTTAGAAATATTTTATGGTTCACTTCCATCCTGGAATGAGATTCAGGACTTATTGCAGTACCCCACTCCTCCGCAGGGTTTGTATAATAGATGTGCCTTCTCACTTTTCTTTCTTTTTACTTAACATGTTTCCTGAATTGTGGACCATTGTATGTTCGTAACACTTGTTCTTTATTCCAGGGGCAGGCCAGGCGGTTAAAACGTCAGACGTTCGACACCGCCTCGAACAGTTCAAGTTGATGAGAGCTTCTGCGAAGCCTCCCACTGGTCGTACTGGGGACGTGGTCAAATACCGTCCTCTTCTTGGGGTCATCGAAGAGAGCATTCAGAAAAAGAAGAGGAGTCGTTCTTTATTTGAGCCTTCCCTTGGTCCGCAGCTCCCTGTTCAGCCTCCTCGTGATGCCACGGAGGAGAGCACGGAGTTTATCCCCCCTCCACCTCTTTCCAAGAATCCCACAGTTATCCGTATAAGGCGTCCTGACGTGCCTCGTGACCCCTTTGCCGGTCATCCTGATTTAGATCCGAGCTCTCGGGATATTTCATTTGATGAGGCCACGGGTGAACACCTCCTTCCCCGCAACCCCATGGTACGAGTGTTAGACGAGGCTAAGTCCCTAGATCTTGATCTGCTTACCACTCGGGTAGTTACCATGGGAGACGAGGCCAAGGCTAATATCGATCGGGTGGCCGAAGAGACCAAGAAGTTAATGAAGTATCATGCTCAATTGGTCAAGGCCGGGGAGGAGATTGGGAGTGCTAATATTCGGTTGCGGCTGAAGGTTGCTGATCAGGCCGAACAGCTTGCCGGTCAAGCCGTTCAGATTTCTCGGCACGAGGAAGCCTCCAGGCGTCTGAAAGAGACCATGGAAAAGGCAAGTTGGGCGGAATTACGGAAGATGGAGGCCGCCTTTAAGGAGCGGATCGACCTAGCCATTGCGACAGTGGATGAGGTTTGGAATGCGGATCTCGAGCAGGTAGAGGAGTTGTCTGGGAGGCTTGAGGCCGCGGAGATGGCTCAGGTCAAGTTAAAGGAGGAGATGGAGGAGATGAGGAGGTCTCTCCAGGCTGACTGCTCGAGATACCGATCAGAGAGGGATGCCGCTGTCGCCAAGTTGCAGGCTTCCGAGGCCAAGGTAAGGGAGTTCGAGGAGAATGAGGGGATGATGGACGAGATGCTGCAGGACATGTACTTCCGCACTTGGAAGGAGGGCAGCTTGTCTTGGATGGATGACTATCCCCGGGTCATGGCCAAGATATATCTTCGGGCTTTAGAGGAGGCCAGGGTCGATGCGGGTAAGGAAGGTGGAGTGGCTTTTAGTCTGGATGTGGTCACTGCTCAGTTCTCGAAAGAGGAGCAAGTGGCGGTGAAGGAGGGGATGCGGTTGCTTGCTGCGGAGGAAGCGGGTGTGCAACCGGAGGATGAGGATCAAGCGGCGGACGCTGGTGAGTTATTCTTCTCTTTTCCTTTTCTTTCTGGGTTTCCATAACTTGATTGTTTATCGTTTGTTTAATGGATTCCTCTTCTGAATTGGACAGGTGGAACTTCCGATCAACATGCTGGGGGTTCCGGCCCTGCGGCCAAATAGGCTTGGGAAGTTGGTGATGGAGTGTGGACGCAGCTGGTTACTCGTCCGGATTCGGCCGCTTTTTATTTCTTTTTACTGTTGTTTACGTTAGTCCAAAACATTGATGTGGCTGTAGTAATGTTATTTGCAGAGAATAACTTGGTGTGATTTCATAATATAAACTGGTTTTGTTATGTTTAAACGTTGTTGTCATTTTGATGTGCTGCGTGAGAAGTATAACTATGTATATGCCTATGACTAGTTGTGTTTGACGTTAAGCCTTTGCTTGAAATATAATTTCATGTTTTGCAATGTTAGTGTGACATATGAATAAGCTATAGTTATGTATTTATGTACAAGAGAAGAGAGTACCACCCTTCATGTTTTATTTGCAGGCGGTAGTTTTGAGCGTCTTGTGTAACTGATCATGAATATATCTGAGTACCTTGCCGCCCAGTACGCAGGCTTAGATTCTTATGAGTGAATGCTCCCTATTCGGTTTCCTGTACTTTAGAGTTTGTTATACAGGATAGGAGAAAAGTATTTAAATGAAATGGAAATATAGAAAAAGTAAAACTTCCAGTCACGGAAGGCCGTCGATGTGCTTAAGTTCGTGGCAAACGGGTTTTGTAGTCACTTTCCCTAGATGTGGGTCTTGGAGACATTTGTCACCCATCTTATGCCTCCGTGGGGAGTTTTCTTTTTTACCACAGCCGCACTTAAGACACATCGGAGCCGAGATCGCGCACGGTAACTACCCGAACCATTATGGTCCGTAATCGCGGGTATTATTCGATTTACCGTGGCCGGCTAGCGTGGGTGCCGTTGGCCGTGAACTACCCTTGGCTGGCCACACCTTATGTTGGGGCCTAAAGTAGGTTCACAGTTGCCGGTGAGCCGAACGCCGTAATGAGCTGCCATCGGCTATAATCGGCCTTTATGATAACTTATAATCGGCTCATTACAGTTGGCTTTGAGGGCAGGCGCGAGCAATGAGTTAACCCGCAGCAGAGGGATGCTGGAGCAAAAGAGTCTCATTGGCGAGTGCATAGAATCGTAGCGTACCTGTTAGGCCTTGTCCAGATGAGGTCGTGGTGCGTCTTGAGTGGAGATGCCATAAGATTTTGTTCAACAGAAAAGGATAAAGCTTAACAAGCAGCCAAGATATAAAGGAACAAGTTAAAAAGAGACAAGATTTTTAAAGTGGTTCGGCATGAAAACACCTACGTCCACTGATTCTCTTTGTTAATTCACTTCATATGGGCAGTACAAGTTAAGAAAAGTATCGACGGAGGTGTCGGATGTTCCATGCCCTCTGGAACACCTCTCCGTCCACTGTTGACAAAATATAAGCTCCGTTGTGGAGATCTTTATGAATTACATATGGTCCGTCCCTGATGGGGTCCAATGCCCCGGGGCGCGGAAAGATTCGCCTGAGGACAAGATCTCCTTCTTGTAAGATGCGATGTTTGACTTTGGAGTTGTATAGTGCTGCCACTTTTTGTTTGTGAGCCGCTGCTTTGAGTGCTGCATCGTTTCTCCTTTCCTCAATCAGATCCAAAGACACGAGGAGGAGTTCTTCGTTTTCCTCTGGATTGTAGTGGATCCTACGGTGGGAAGGAACAATAGTCTCAACGGGGAGCATTGCTTCCGATCCATATGCCAAAGAGAAAGGAGTATGTCCCGTTGATGTTCTGAAAGATGTGCGGTAGGCCCAAAGTGCCGTAGGAAGTTCATCCACCCAAGCGCCTTTTGACTTTTCAAGCTTCTTCTTGATTAGGGTTTTGAGAATTTTGTTGACAGCTTCGACTTGTCCGTTTGCCTGAGGATAAGCTACCGATGAGAAGCTTTTATGAATTCCATGCTCTTGGCACCAGTCAGCGAATTCTTCGCTGTCAAATTGGAGTCCGTTGTCTGATATGATCTTGAGTGGTACTCCGTACCTGCACAGAATATTTTTGATCAAGAAGTTGATAACTTTTGCTGAAGATATTTTATTTAGGGGTTCCGCTTCCACCCATTTGGTGAAATAATCGACTGCCACTATAGCATATTTGGCTCCGCCTCGGCCCGTTGGCAGTTCGCCAATTAAATCAATTCCCCATACAGCAAAGGGCCAAGGGCTGGTCATTTGAGTAATCTCATTTGCGGGTAGTCGAGGAATCTTGACAAATTTCTGACATCTGTCGCATCTCTTGACGAAGTCTAAGGCGTCTTTGTTTAGTGTGGGCCAGTAATATCCATATCGGAGTATCTTTTTCGCCATAGTTTGCCCTCCAGTGTGATCTCCGCAACTTCCTTGATGGATGTTGAATAAGATTTCCTTGGTTTCCCTTCCAGCGATGCATCTGAGTAAGGGGCTAGAGAAGCCACGCCGGTAGAGGATGCCTTCTTGTATTGTGTAGTGGGGAGCTTTCCTCAAAATTCTCCTGACTTCATCACGTTTGTCTGGTAGTGTGCCGTCCTGCAAATATTTCCGGATAGGAGTCATCCAAGTTCCTTCTTCAATTGCAGTTATCAGATTCACTTGTTCGAAACTTGGGGCTAGCTGCCTCGAGATGGCTAGTGCTCCGAAAATGGTGCTATTCTTCGTACTAGCTTGCTTTGCTAGTTCATCGGCCTCTTGGTTATCTTCTCGAGGAATGTGTTTGATTAGATAATGGTCCAATTGGTCGAGCAACAGTTTGGTTTTCTTTAGATATGCTGTGAGTCGTTCTCCTCGTGTCTGGAATTCTCCTAGTACTTGGTTTACGATAAGTTGAGAATCACTATGAAGACATAAAGAATTGACTCCAATTTCTAAGGCAAGCTCCAATCCCGCTATTACTGCCTCATACTCCGCATCGTTGTTAGTGGCCGCAAATTCCAACCTTAATGCATAGTACAGCTTTCTTCCACTGGGGGTGATTATCACAATACCTGCCCCCGAGCCTTGTTCGTTCGATGCTCCATCTACAAAGAGGTTCCACTTGATGTTTTTTGCTATTTCGAACTGATCCTTGCCTTCGTTGGTAGTGAATTCGGCAATGAAATCGGCCATGGCTTGCCCCTTGATAGCGGTGCGAGGATGGTAGGTGGCGTCATACTGACTTAGTTCAATGCACCATTTGAGGAGTCGTCCAGAAGTGTCGGGACGATGGAGCACCTGTCTTAGTGGCTGATCGGTTAGAACTCTGATGGAGTGAGATTGGAAGTAGTGTCGTAGTTTTCGTGACGCGATCAATAGACAATACGCCAATTTCTCAAGTTTAGGATATCTGGCTTCTGCCCCCGTAAATCTCTTACTTATAAAGTACACCGGGCGTTGTGTGCGGTCTTCTTCTCTTACCAGGGCAGCGCTTAGAGCATGAGATGATACAGCGAGGTATAGGTATAGCTCTTCGCCTTCGTTTGGAGTTGAGAGTACTGGTGGTTTCTGTAGGTGTTCGATCAGGTTAAGGAAGGCTTTTAAGCATTCATCGGTCCATTCGAACTTTCCTTTGTCTTTCTTGAGAGCTTCGAAGAAAGGGACGCACTTGTCAGTTGCTTTGGAAATGAATCTGCTTAGAGTGACCACCTTTCCGTTTAGGCTCTGCATTTCTTTTCGGATGGAAGGTATTCTTATTTCTTTTAGAGCCCGGATTTGTTTAGGGTTTGCTTCAATTCCTCTGGAATGGACAATGAATCCTAAGAATTTTCCCGATGACACTCCGAAGGAGCGCTTTAGAGGATTCAGCTTCATTCCATATCGGCGAAGTACCTGAGACATCTCGCTCAGGTGGCTTACATGATCGTCGGCTCTCCTGGACTTTACCAACATGTCATCCACATATACTTCCATAGTTCGTCCTATTAATTCCGCGAACATCTTGTTGACGAGGCGTTGATAGGTAGCTCCGGCATTTTTGAGTCCAAAAGGCATGACTTTGTAACAATATAATCCCCGGTCAGTGATGAAGCTAGTGTGGTCTTGATCGGGAGCGTGCATGGGAATCTGGTTGTATCCGGAGTATGCATCCATAAAAGATAAAAGTTCGTGCCCGGCAGTGCTGTCCACAAGTTGATCGATTCGAGGGAGCGGGAAGCAGTCTTTCGGGCAAGCGTCATTTAAGTTGGAGAAATCAATGCATGTTTGCCACTTCCCATTAGCTTTCTTTACTAGTACCGGGTTAGCTATCCATTCTGGGTAGATGGCTTCTCGTATGAAGTCATTAGCAAGTAGGTTCTTTACTTCCTCATCGAGGGCTGCTGATCGTTCTGCTCCCATGCTTCTCTTTTTCTGCTTTATCGGTACCTTGGTGGGATCGATGTTCAGCATGTGGCATGCTATGTCTGGGGAGATTCCTGTCATATCGGCATGTGTCCACGCAAATACATCTAAGTTGTGGAGGAGAAAGTCAATGAGTTGATCCTTCAATTCTGTTTTTAGCTGAGATCCTATTTTTAATAGTCTGCTTGAATCATGTTTGTCTACAGATACGAATTCCATGGCCTCTGCAGGCTCAGCGGTAGCCTCCTCCTCCTTATCCCTGGGGTCTAGTTCATTGAAAGGATCGTTGGTGTATCGAAGAGGAGGGGCTTTCTTTAGTTGCTATGCTTCCAAGCTTTTCATGCAGAGAGTGGTCTCTGCATCTTTCCCTTTATTCTTTCTATGGTTATTGCGAAGTTCAGTTACATAGCAATCTCGAGCGGCGTCTTGATCTCCTTCAACTTCTCCTATTCCGTTATCTGTTGGGAATTTCATCTTTAGGCACCACGGGGCTAGGACAATTTGGAAGTCAGATAAGGCTGGTCTTCCCAAGAAGGCGTTGTAGGCCGAGTGGTTTTCTATTAGTACGAACGTTTGTTTTCGCACAACGGAGCGGGGATGACTTCCTATTTCGACGAAGAGGTCAAGTTGCCCGAGGGGCATTTTCGCATTTCCAGTGAAACCGTGCAGGGGTTTGTTGCAGGGAGACACATCCTTCATTGACAGTTTCATTTTGTCGAAAGCATGCTTGAACAGGATATTTACGGAGCTTCCTATGTCTATTAGAATTCGGAAAACTTTAGCTGGACCGAACCAGGCAGAGATGACCATGGGATCCATATGCGGATATTGTCTTCCTTCTAAATCACGCCTACTGAATATGATGTCGTCACTCTCTTTCCGTTTCGGGTGGCGTTCTTCCATAATGGAGTTAACATAGCCTTCAGCATTTCTAAGTGACTTGCCGTATCTTTCCATCTCTGCCCAGCTTCTGTCGGCGATGTGGTCCTCCCGAGATGGTATGGACCACTATCTTCTCTTGACTAGAGCCACTGGTGTTGCGATTCCCTCCGCCTACTTCTGGGAGGGGTCGCTTTGAGTTTTCATTGGCAGGGGTTGGAGTCCTGTTCTGACCTTTCACATAGCGTTCCAGCCTTCTTCTTCTGATGTGTTCTTCGATCAAGTCCTGGAGATGGTGGCATTCATTGGTGTCATGTCCGTGGGATTCATGGAAGCGGCAGAACTTTCCAGACTTGAGTGCGTTATCAGATTCTTTCTTGTGCGGGGGGCGCTTGTATCCGAGTTCGCCCTGAGTGGCTAGAAAGATGTTTTCGATTGTTTCATTCAAAGGAGTGTAGGAGTCAAATCTTGGTCCTGGTCTATATTGGCATTTTTCAACCTTCCCGCCCCCAGCATTATCTCTAGATTCATTTCTTCGAGTGTCCTTAGCTGCAGCGGGAATCTTGTCCGAAGTCGTCTTATCTTGTTGCCCTGACTGCCTCTCAGTGGCGGCGTCTTCAAGTCTCATATACTTTCCAGCTTCATGGAAGAAATCAGGTAAAGTAGCTGGTTTTTCCTTAGTTAGTCTTCTAGCGAACTTGGTATCTGGGTGTACACCACTACAGAGGGCCATTAGGGTGAGCTTCTCATCGGCATCTTGGACTGCGGCCGCTGCGGCGTTGAACCGGGTTAGATATTGTTGCAGTGTCTCTCCGGATTTCTGTTTGACATTGGATAGAGAATAAGCATCCTTGGGTTGCTCTACATGGATGCGGAACTGGCTAATGAACCTTTCTTTCAACATCTCCCATGAGCTGATA
Source organism: Allium cepa (assembly GCA_030765085.1). Classification (NCBI taxonomy): domain Eukaryota; kingdom Viridiplantae; phylum Streptophyta; class Magnoliopsida; order Asparagales; family Amaryllidaceae; genus Allium; species Allium cepa. The sequence goes on along the minus strand of CM060937.1, from coordinate 696,269,946 downwards.
GATCCTTGGGGTAGATGGCAGAACCAGGAGGTAGCTAGATCTGCTAGGAATAGCGGAAAACATTTACACAGCACCCCTTCTGTTGCTCCGCTCATGAGCATATGCTGGGTGTACCTCTGTAAGTGTACGATGGGGTCGGAAGTTCCCTTGTAAGGTTCCATGGTTGGCATTTTCCACTCCCGGGGGGTGATGGCAGTTTCGATATTGCGGGTGAAGGGGCTGGTGACCCTAGAGCCTATTCCTCGGTCCCTTTGCTCCCGTTGGACGCATTCTCTGAATAATCGTGCCATTCTTTCATCAGAATTTGGAGCGGATAGAAATGAACTTGGTTCTTCCCTGCGGGATCGATCTCGTCCAGATGACCTGTAGGGATGGTATAGTCTATCACTTCTGACGTTATCCAGTGGTTGCTTCTGGCTGCTCGGATGCATGCTAGGACCAGCTACAGTTGCCCCCTACCTTGATCTTCCCCTGTGGGGTTCTGTTTCGGGCATTTCCATGGGGTCAACTTCGGGCTGGGTTCTAGCTCGGCTCCGTTCAGCGGGGTTTCTATGATTAGGTGGCATGACTGGCTCAGCTACATCCGACCCTCGCCTGGCGCCTCCCCCACTGGGTTCGGTTCCAAGCGCTTCCTCGAGTCGGAGTTCGGGCTGAGTCCGGGCGCGGCCCCTATCATTGTTCTTCCTGTTGATGGCTTCCTCGAAGAGGGAAGACCTTTGCTGTCTCCGAGATCCTCCAGATTGAGATTCATCCCATGATTCAGTGTTGCGGTTGGATTCTTCGACATCCCTCAAGCGTGACATGAGTTGGTTCACCAAAGCTTCTTGTTGGGATGCGAAGCGGTTAGTCACTTCCACCACAACTCTGTCTAGGTCCGCTCTAGTGATTACTGCCGGTTGTTCCGCGGCAGGGGCTGTTGGAATTGCCTGATCTACATGTGGCACTGCTGCCGTAGTGGGATGGTTCTCTTGATCTGGAACCACTGGATTTGGAGCACTGCTAGTTGCAGCGTTCTTTCCCTTGTTGGCGTCTTTTCTTGGTCTGGAAGTCATGTTTCCTAGGCAATGAAGAATGCTATTGGGAAAGAAGGTTGGATGAGGGAAGCTGGAGCTTCGAGTTCGAAGCTCTCAATGAAAGCACCAAAAAATGTTTGCGCGAAAAGTGGGCAAACACCTCCAAGTCGTGAGATTTAATGGATTTTATGTGATTCTTAATGATTTAGATGAGTTATGTAAATATGAAAAAAGCAGGGGCTGAAATGTAAAAGACACGCAGATTTATAGTGGTTCGGCCAGAACGTGCCTACGTCCACTTTATATGTTATTATCTTCTTTGTTTCAGATTACAAGTACAATGCTTTGTGTACAAGTATATGAAAGTAGTTTGAAAGTTCCTTCCGTGCTTGAGCTCTCAAACTTGTCTGCCATTGTTGTACCCCTGCCCCTCTATTTATAGAGTGAGGTAGGGGGAAGGGGTCTTGGATGTATATAGCTGCTGGTGGGCCCGGGCTGGAGCAATCTGGACTGGCAATCATCTGGTTCGGCGAGGCTTCATTCGGCTGTGCTTAGAGAAGTTGGAGTTTGGTTCGGTCATGGTGGTCCGGTGATAGGCGTGGTCCGGTGGTGGTCTGGCCCGGTCGTGTAGGGGAGGAGTGTTGGCTCGGTGATGGCCTTGGTCCGGTTGTAGGTTGGTCCGGTAGGGTGTTGGAGAGGTGGTTCGGTGGTGCCCTTGGTCCGGTATGCCGAATGGGGATGACCGAATGTCCTTATGCCGAATGAGCTTGTGCATGGAGAATGCCGGATGGACTTCGAGCCTTGTGTTTGCTGAACGAAGTGGAGGTTGCAAGCCCGGGTAAAACTTGTGACTTCTTGGTCTTGAGATCTTCTGTGTGAGAATTCGCCCAACAAGGAGGTCGAACTGCACATTCTCAATTTAAAATACCAATTAATTTAGACTCTTTCTCTACATGTCATATTCCCAAGCAATCTGAACTCGCAAAATTTTTATTGACTCCTACTGTTTTCCTATAGGATGAAGCTGCCATGGTTCACCACCATGCATTTAAGGCCTTAGATAGAACATTTCGAGATCTAACTAATTTAGATGCACCATTTGGGGGAAAATTGTTATTTTAGGAGGTGATTTTCATCAAATTCTACCAATAGTCGACACATGTACAGTACGATTATATTTATGGAAAAATGTTCAAAAAATTCATTAGCACAAAATATGCATGCAAGAGACAATCAATCATATGCACAGTTTCTTTTACGTATTGGAAATGGAGATGAAATCTTTGTTCAAGAGGATATTATACAGCACCCAGATGATATCGTTGAACCTTGGATCAATACTTCTTCAATTTACGCTCTGATTAATGAAGTCTTCGCTGAATTCAATGACATACAAGGTGATAATAATTTTATAATGGATAGGGCAATATTGGCCCCTAAAAATGAAACAGTAGATGAGATTAATAACGAAGTTATAGAAATGCTTCCAGGTTGCAAGTGCATTTAATACTCATTTGACAAAGTCAAAGAAGATATGCATAATCTATATTAGTATGAATTCTTAAACACACTTGCTCCGGCAGGTCTACTATCTCATAAATTAATACTGAAAGTAGGAGCACCAATCATGTTGCTTAGGAATATTGATCCAAGAATTGGATTATGTAATGGAACCATATTAATATGTCGTGTCTTTCCCAAAAATCTCATAGATGCAGAAATCAGTGTTGGACATTTTCGTGGCACAAAAGTATTTATCTCACGTGTACCACATAAGCCTTCTGAGAATACCAACATGCCTTTCAACCTAATACGTAAACAATTTCATGTTAAATTAGCTTTTTCCTTAGGGATTAACAAATCACAAGGACAAACCATCCCTTGGGTTGGTATTTATCTTACCGACATGTTTTCAGCCATGGTCAGCTATATGTTGCTTTATCAAAAGGGGTTTCATAAAAAACAACAAAATTTTTGGTGAAAAATGGAAAGATTTGAAATAGAAAGGGTACACATACTAGAAATGTTGTATATAAGGATGTGTTATTAACACGTAATCATGAACTTAGTTAACTATGAAGGTGTGTAGGATCATGCAATATGGATATAATAATGCAGAGTATACTAATGTAGTAAATAGTGCTAAATATAAAAGCAGTAATATACTAAAAATAACACTAGAGATTTTTATACTGGTTCAGAGCACCGTCCTACGTCCAGTCCCAGACTCCTTCTGGAATTTCACTAAAACAAAAAATCCTCAATTAACCCGGAGGAACAGGTATACACAGTCTAAGCCGCAGAACATACACCTGAGCAGCAGAACAGGATTTGCGCCTCAGCAAAAGAAGAGGACTTCACTAATACAAAAGTATATCTGACACTGTGTGTTCTTGATAACACTAATTTGCCTTTGATAGTACAAAACCTCGTATAATCAAATTTTCAAGTATATGAAGTGTATGTGAAGGTATGAAGAGAAGGTAATGCTAAGAATCGAAGATTATGAAAGTTTATTTGATGATTCAAAGTAGTAAAAATGTTTGTTCGCTGTTTGAATGCAGGTATGAGAGCACAAGAAGAATATAAGAAAGTTAGAATGAATTTCGATGAATGTGTTGTGCTTGGGAACATGTATATATAGTAGTTGAAGAGCTAATGCTATTGGTGAAGGGTTCTGACCAAAAGGAGCATCCATTTCCGTTTAGAGAAGGATCGCTTCCTTTTGTAGAAGAAGATATCTATTCAAAAAAATGACAGTTGGTCTTAGGTCAGTCGACTGGTCGTTCTTAGTCAGTCGATTGACTATGCAATAGGTTTTAAAAAAATAAGCAGTGCATATCTTACATATACACTAGTCGGTCGACTGGGTGATCATATTCAGTCGACTAGCTGTGATGTTTTTACATAGCATGCTCTGTTTTGATTGATAATGAGAAATATGAAATGCGGACTACTTGAGGATAGATTTTAACAAATTTCTAAGACTCAACCATAAGTAATAGACAGTGAAAACATAGATTAAAAGTCTTGATATAGCCATAGTCCATTGAATGTCTCTTTTTCTTCTAACTTGCTTTATTATGAATCAAAACTAGTGATTCAACATTCTTCCCCTTTTTGATTGATGACAAAACTGTATATAGAAGATCCTAGAGAACGAATATAAAAATTCGCCTTGAATATATGACACTTCTTGTACCTGCATAAAAATGATTAGGATAATTCTTCTCCCCCTTTGTCATCGACAAAAAGGAGATATAGCAAAATAGTTTCAATATAAAGTGCGAAAATAAATATCAAAGTGAGACTAATTAGTACAAGTCTCGAAGATAAACAATTAGCAAACAAACATCCAAATGTTTAACCTGGAAATAAAGCTTCAAATAAGCAAATAGTTCCTACCATACTCACCAACCAAAAAAATATTCATCAAGATCCCAATTATAGTCTCCTTCCGGCGCAGGCTCTTTTCCTGGTCTAGAAGTGCCTTGAGCACCATTGCCTGCTCCACTAGTGTCGCTACTAGTATGCTATTCTGATGTAGACCATGTAAATTGAGGTGTTGGACGCTTTCCTTGGGCGACAGATATGGCAGTAATGGAAGAAGAACATGATAATGCATCCCATATAGTAGAGAAGAAGTCTTTGATCTTATCAAGCTTCTTATCCATTTTATTGAGCCTTGAATCAAATATAAGTTGATTTCGAGAAAGAATTTCAATGGATTCGTGGGTGTTGGAGGAAGTAGCTAAGCGAATATCGCCTTCTTCTTGTTGTGCTTCCGGTTCTAAAATTGTTGGACCTCCAAATTGTTGTTGAGCTTGTTGATGTTTCCAATCTTCATATGCAGTAATAGGTGGAGGTCTTGTTGGTAGCTTCATAAGACTGATGGTTCTTATATTTATCATTCCGATAGCAGAGAATTCGAAATCTGGTTGACGAACACCAGCATCTAGAAGAAGTCTCATAATATATTCTCCAAAGTAGATAACATGTATATTCCCATGTGGGAAGGTGGGAAATTCATCCATAATACGACGTAACCAATTTACGCATATATTTCCACATATGGCATATAGAGTTTTGAAATTTTTCGGATATATTAATTTATATGAGCCAGTTCATAGGAAAATAGCACGCATAAGCATCTTGCGCAAGATTCTTACTTTAGGCCGAAGAAGCTTAGAACGCAATTCAGTCATGTCGTCACTCATGAACATATGACTAATTCTATCTCTTTTTCTTGGATTGCATTCGACATCATTTAAATCTATACCTTAATTTGGAGATTGAAGGATATGTGCCATTCTATCCAGAGAAAAGAAAACTTGTTGTCCACAGACCAAACTCCATACACAATTATTTGGATTAGATGGTTGTTGGTGGCCAAGATTAAGATTTGCAAAGAAAAGTTTTACCATAAGATGATTAATGTTGTGGCGATTTGAATTGTTGTCGAGGATTGACTTTAATCCACATCTCCGCATTAATTCTTGAAGAGAGTAAGCTCCAAAATCATAATAAACCATGAACGAGCCTTCAAAGATTCTCGAATTTTTCATCTTCTCCAATCGTTCGATTTCAGTTGCATCATATAGCCAATGAGCAACATAAGTATCAACAAAAGATGAAGAAGCTTGTTTTGAGCGTTTTAATCTTGGAGGAGCCATTAATTTGATGGTATTGAGAATAATTTGAAAGAAAAATAGGGGCTAGGGTTTTGAAGTTAGTAAAAAATAAAGAAGGTAAAGTGAATAGATTGGTAAAAAGGGCTAAAAAGGAAAAGACAGCAGTTTTTTTTATACAGCCAGTCGACTGATCGGGGTAAGTCAGTCGACTGGGTGCTAACCCGAGAGTTTTTTACCCTGTAAACAGTCGACTGACCTATATGACTCAGTCGACTAGTTGACAACCTGAGAGTTTTTTTACCCTGTAAACAGTCGATTGACCATATTTTTCAATCGACTGGCTGATGTCAAAAATTGCAGTTAAGCATAAAACACAAATTTATTCAAAGATTATTAAAACAAACAGATACATAAATGCAATATAGAATAATAAAACACAAGAAGATTTATTATTTAGGAGTCTTAGGAGAACATTCATCTCGTTCAACCTTGGTGATCTCAACATGAGGTCGCAGAGGAGACCAATACTTTTGGCGTTCCCAAGAGTTTGGAGATGCCGGAGGTTGTTATGGAGTTTGCTCCCATTGATTCCAGCCAGATGAATTTGGTTGACGAGATGTTGAGGGTTCAACAACGTCATGGTTTGGTGATTTGCCACATAATTTGAGGGAAATCGATTCTATAAGGCTAAGACATCTGGAATTCATCTGTTGTTCATAATACATCTCTCTTTGTAAATTGATTTTCTCCTTTTGATAATGATGGATGTCATTAATTTTTTCTTTAGTTTTTGGAGAAACAAACAGTGATCTCCGTGACTTCTTGCTTTTTAGAGAATATCCAGTGTGATATTAAGCTGGTTCATATCTAGGGGTAGGAGTCGGCAAGGACGGAGTAGAGGTACTTGAAGAATGATAGCTACTAGAAGATGTTGGTGTAGCAAAAGATAACTTAGAGTTAGAGGAGTCATAAGAATCGTGAGAGGCCATTGAAAAATATCGAGGAGCATTGAAGTTTAATGTTTGAAAGTAAGTAATTGTAAGGATGATTGCAAAAAAGAATGCAGATTTATAGAGGAGATTGAGCTGAGTTTGTGTGGTCAGAAACAACAATAAACTAATAACCAAAGAAAAAAACTATAAAGGGAATGGATGAGAAATGTTTTAAATATGAATGATTATGGGCTGATGAAGTCGATGAATCAGTAAGAAATATCATGTAGCATAACCGGTAAAGCGTGGAGTTACCAGTCATGAGACCAGAGTTCGTGCTCCAGCAGCTACATTAATTTTTGCTGAACGAAATTTTCAAGAATAAGTAGAATCTAGCTTCTAATTGAAACAAGAAATATACATAGCTCAAATGGCAAGAAGCAATTATAATTCTATAATCGAGAGGTCATGAGTTCAAATCTCCTTAGTGTCATATTTTTTTTTGGTCAAAAATTTGAATGAAAGTTTTTATATATATTTTATCAAATTGTGTTATGAAAAACACACAAATACAAATAGTGTGTGTATATATATATAAATTTATAAATCTTTAAAAGAGACGATTTCAAGTTCTCGTCTTAAATTAATGAAAGTATTTTCATTTAAAGGTTTTGTAAAAATATCTGCCAATTGTTTATCAGAGGAAACAAATTCTAGATTTATCACGAAGAAAATGATGAAGAATGTCAATGTGTTTTGTTCATGAGTGATTGACAGGATTTTTAGATAAATTTATAGCACTAGAATTATCACAGTAAATAGTTGACTTAGATAAATCAAAACCACAATCTTGTAGTGTTTGTTACATATACATAACTTGAGCACGTGCTAGAGTTGCAGAAATATATTCTTCTTCACATGTCGATAATGAAACACAGTTTTGTTTCTTACTAAACCAAGGCACAAGAGGCCGTCCAATGAAGTGACAAGTCTCACTTGTACTTTCTCTATCTGTCCGGCTTCCTCCAAAATCAGCATCACTATAGGACACTAATTCAAAAGGACACTCCTTTGGATAGAATGGTCCAAAATCCTTGGTTTTATTAAGATACCATGCGTTTCACTGCTCGTAAGTGTGATTCTTTGGGATCTGCTTGAAAACGTGCACACAAACAAATAGTCATCATTATGTCAGGTCTACTAGCTGTTAAATATAGTAATAATCCAATCATACTTCGATATTTTTTGGTCAATACTTTTTCCACTTACATCTTTATCAAGATGTATAGTTGTACTCATAGGAGTTGGTTTGGTAGAAGTATTTTCCATACCAAAGCGTTTAATTAGTATGTTGCATTATTTTTCTTGATTAATAAAAATACCATTTTCTAATTGTTTTATTTGTAAGCCAAGAAAATAATTTAATTCACCCATATGTGACATTTTAAATTCATTGGTCATTATTTTAGAAAATTTTGGACATAGTCTTTCATTTGTAGATCTAAAAATAATATCATCAACATATACTTGAACAATTAAAATATCTTGCTTGTTTCTTTTAATAAAAAGAGTTTGACCGACCTTCCCAATTTCAAATCCAGAATCTATTAAGTATTTTGAAGATGATCGTACCAAGTACGGGGTGCTTATTTCAGACCATATAAGGCCTTTTTAAGTTTATAGACATGGTCAGGAAATTGTTCGTGTATGAATAAGGGAGCTTGTTCAACATAAACTTTTTCTTTTATAAAACCATTTAAGAAAGAACTTTTAACATCCATTTGATATAATTTAAAGTTATGAAAACATGCATAAGCCAGGAAGATTTGTATTGCTTCTAGTCTAGCGACTGGAGCAAACATTTCTTCATAGTCAATCCCTTCTTCTTGATTATATACTTGAGCAACTAATCTAGCTTTATTTCTAATACTATTTCCCTGTTCGTCTGCTTTATTTTTGAAGACCCATTTTGTACCAATAGCTGATTGATCACTAGGCCGTGGAACTAAATCCCAAACGTCATTTCTTTCGAATTGGTTTAGCTTTTCCTGCATAGCGAGTAACCAATTTTCATCGGTAGATGCTTCTTTAATATTTTTAGGTTCAATATGAGAAAGGAAAGCTACATGATCCATTTGATTCAATTAACTTCCAGTTCTAACAGATGTATTGAGTTCTCCAATAACATTAATAGAAGGATGATCTCTTAACAATCAAGGTGGAGATCTTAATTCATTGTTATTGTGAACAATGTTTTCATTATTTTCAAGATTTGAAATTTCTGTATCTATGGTATTATTAGGGAATTCTTCATCATCTCTTGTACTTGGGATTGTTTAAAATTTTCATCGAAGGATACATGAAGTGTTTCTTCGATGATATTTGTTCTTTTGTTAAAAATTCGATAAGCTTTGCTTCGATCTGAATATCCTAAAAAGATTCCTTCATCGGATTTTGGATCGAATTTGCCAAGTTGATCTTTTGTGTTTAAAAAAAACATTTTGAACCGAAAACTTTAAAATAAGAAATTATTGGTTTTCGTCCATTAAGAAGTTCATAAGGAGTATTCTTAGCTAGTGGTCGAATAGAAACACGATTCAAAACATAACAAGCTGTTGCAACTGCTTCAGCTCAGAAATGTTTTAGTAACGTACTTCCATTTAACAAAGTCCTTGCACATTCTTGTAAGGCTCTATTTTTACGTTCTATAACTCCATTTTGTTGTGGAATTCTAGGAAACAAAAAATTATGAAATATTCCCTTTTTCTTACAAAAATGTTCAAAAGATTCATTTTCGAATTCACCTCCACGATCATTTCTTATGTTTTTGATTTTCAAACCTTTAAAATTTTGAATTCTTTTGACAAAAGTTTTGAAATTGTCAAAGGTATCACTTTTATTTTTCATAAAAATAGTCCAAGTATATCTAGAAAAATCATCAAGAATCACAAACACATATCTACTATGATCAATGAATTGTACTTGAGTTGGTCCAAACAAATTCATATGTAGTAATTCAAGTGGTTGTAAAGTTGAAATAAACTTTTTAGATTTAAAAGATGACTTAGTTAATTTTCCTAACTGACATGCATCACAAATATGATCAATTTTTTAAATTCATTTTTGGTAAACCTTTTACTAAATCATTTTTAGAAATCTTGTTTATAGCCTTGAAGTTAATATGACAGAATCGTTTGTGCCATAACCAAGGATCATTTTCTTTGACGATTAAACACATATCTGAATTATGATTTATTTTCATATTCAGAACATAGATATTTCTGTCTCTATTTCCTTCAAAGATAAGATTTTGATTTTGATCAAAAATACTACATTTGTTTTCAGAAAAAGTGATTTTGAATCCTTTGTCACACAATTGGCTGATGCTAAGTAAATTATGTTTTAAATTTTTGAAAAATAAAACATTTGAAATAAGAGGTAAATTGGAGATATCGTTATTGCTTACATCGCCTTTGTCGATGATATAGCCTTTGGAGTTGTCTCCAAAAGTGATGGAGCCTCCATCTGAGTAAGTAATATTTGATAGCATATCTTTGTCACCTGTCATATAATTTGAGCAAACACTGTCGAGTATCCAATTTCCACTTTTCTTGAGTGGGACCTAAAAAATATATGAGATAATATTGGTACCCACCTTTTTAATAGGGTCCTAAGAGTCAAATCTTAGAAAACCAAACCCAAGAGGGCTCAGTATCCCATTTAAAAATGTAATCTTCATTTTTATGAAAAGTTTCTAAAAAAGTGTTTATATATTTCTTCCTAATCAAATTGTTGTTTGTTTTAGGAACCCAGACTTTTATGCTTTTTGGGTAAGAATTCCTTTTTGTCTGTACTGTAGTAGGATTAATATTTCTTCTAATTTTCTTTTTAGGTGAAGCTGTTGTTTTCTTAACATATCCTAATCATTTTCTACTTGAAATAGATTGAGAGCTATCAATAATTTTAGATAAAGTTTCTCTTCCTTTATTAAAGTTTGAAACATTTTTGACGATGCTTTCTAACTTAGTTTTGAGACTAGTATTATCCAATTCTATCAATTTTACCTTAGTTTTTAGTTCATGATTTTCAGAAACAAGAGCGTCATTCTTCTCTTTTTGAGTTTCAATTTCTTGACTCAAAAGAGTGAATTGAGAATTGATATTAAAGAATGATTCTTGTAATTTTTCAAGTTCTTCCTCTAGTATTTTCTTTTCATCTTTAAGCATATCTCTTTCGAATTCTGCTTTGTTCTGATGTTCACGAGACTCCTTATATTTTCTTTTGAGATTTTTCAGAGTATCAACTAGCTCTGAATTTATCTCTATCGTATCATCAAAAGTAAAATCACTAACCTCATTTTTAGTAGCCATGAAATAGACATTTGCTTGCTCGTTTCCACTATCACTACGGTTATCTGATGAAGAGGCATTTGAATCATCCCATGTTAAGGAGAATGCTTTCTTTTTCTTATCTTTTCTGCCCTTGTTGAAGTATTTTTTCTTTAATTCTAGACATTCTTTCTAAATATGACCTTTCTTATGGCAATTAAAATATTCTAGAACTGAAGATGATGGAGGAAAGTTCCTTTTTCCATTATTTCTGTTGTTTTCCGGAATTTCAAGAACTTTTTGAAATTTTTGGCAATAAATGCTAGATCTTCTTCATCTGAATCTTCATCTTTTTCTTCTTCGGCATGGAAAGCTATGTTCCTTTTATCTTGTGCTTGTACTCATTTTGCTTGCAAATTCACTTCATAGGACATTAGATTTCCTATTAACTCTTCAGGTTTTATGGTAGAGAGGTCATTCGTTTCTTCAATAGCCAAGACTTTTCTTTCCCATTCATCCGTTAAAGAGTTTAGGATTTTTGATACAATATCCAAATCAGTGTACTTTTCTCCTAATCTTAATAGTGAATGATAGATATCTTGAAATCTAGAGTACATATCATTGATGGATTCATCTTGTTTCGTTCTAAAGTTTTGAAACTGATTTGTGAGCATGGAGATTTTTCTTTGTTTGACTTTATTAGTTCCTTCATGAGTGATTTTAAGTGTTCTCCATATTTCATCAGCAGTTTGACACATGCTAATACGATTAAATTCATTTCTATGTAGTGTACAAAATAACATGTTCATAGCTTTAGCATTGGCAGTAGCATTTAATTTTTGTGTGTTTGACCAAGTGGAGTATTCTCTAGTAGGAAGTGTGTATTCATTTTGTGTAATATTCCATGATTCAAAGCTATTTGATTGCCTATAGATTCTCATACGAGTAGCCCAATAATTATAGTTCAAACCATTAAAAAATGGAGGTCGTGCAGTGGATTGACCTTCAATAAAACTAATTTAGTGACAGAGTTAGTGGTAATGTTGGTGTTGTTTTCCATATTAGCAAGATATCAGATAACCGTGTAATGGTTATAAGATGCCTTGCTCTGATACCAAATGAAGGTGTGTAGGATCGTGCAATATGGATATAATAATGCAGAGTATAGTAATGTAGTAAATAGTGCTAAATGTAAAAGCAGTAATATAATAAAAATAACACCAGAGATTTTTATACTAGTTTGGAGCACCGTCCTACGTCCAGTCCCAGACTCGTTCTGGAATTTCACTAAAACAACAATCCTCACTTAACCCGGAGGAACAGGTATACATAGTCTGAGTGGCAAAACAGACACCCAAGCAGCAAAACAGGATTTTCGCCTCAGCAGCAGAAGAGGACTTCACTACTACAAAAGTATATCTCACACTGTGTGTTCTTGATAACACTAATTTGTCTTTGATAGTACAAAACCTCATATAATCAAATCTTCAAGTATATAAAGTGTATGTGAAGGTATGAAGATAAGGTAATGCTAAGAATCGAAGATTATGAAAGTTTATTTGATGATTCAAAGTAGTAAAAATGTTTGTTCGGTGTTTGAATGCAAGTATGAGAGCACAAGAAGAATATAAGAAAGTTAGAATGAATTTCGATGAATGTGTTGTGTTTGGGAACATGTATATATAATAGTTGAAGAGCTACTGCCATTGGTGAAGGGTTATGACCAAAAGGAGCATCCATTTCCGTCTAGAAAAGGATCGCTTCCTTTTGTAGAAGAAGATATCGATTCAAAAAAATGGCAGTTGGTCTCAGGTCAGTCGACTGGTCGTTCTTAGTCAGTCGACTGACTATGCAACAGGTTTTAAAAAAAATAAGCAGTGCATATCGTACATGTACACCAGCCGGTCGACTGGGTGATCATATTCAGTCGACTAGCTGTGATGTTTTTACACAGCATGCTCTGTTTTGATTGATAATGAGAAATATGAAATGTGGACTACTTGAGGATAGATTTTAACAAATTTCTAAGACTCAATCATAAGTAATAGACAGTGAAAACATAGATTAAAAGTCTTGATATAGCCATAGTCCTTTGAATGTCTCTTTTTCTTTTAACTTGCTTTGTCATGGATCAAAACCAGTGATTCAACAAACTATACTTCATTTTTTCCACTTCACATGCAGTGCTTTTACTCTAAATATTATTCTTCTCCATGTATAAACATATGTTCTTCACAAATATTTTATTACTCTATTTAAATAAAGGTTTTTTATACGACTATAAATGAGTAGTAACTGCAGTTAAAATCATTTCTCCATTTTATTGTTTTTTTGGTCATATATTCAATTATAGCTTCTATAAAATACAACATTGGGTTAATTTTTTCTATATACCAATATGAAAAAAAAAATCCACCTTTAGTACTACAACTCATTTTTAGTTAATATAAAAAATCCTTTATAAAACATTTTTAACTTCGCTATCAACTTATTACCGATGCTGGTCTCAAGCCTGGAACAAGAAGGAGAGAAAACAATTACGAAAACTACACTTAGTATTTACAATTTACTGTCAAATAGTTTGTGAGCTACAATATGCCATTTTGTTTCCTTCTCATCACAAAATGCTACCATATCTGTTTCATATTACCTACTATATGTAGTGGCGAACATATTCTATTTCCGTTAGGAATCAAAGTTGTTGTCTATGGTCTGCATGAACATGCAAGAATAATTCATAATTCCATATGTTTATTACTTTTCATTTTCTTCACATATGGTCGTTCTGATATAAAGCTTCTTTCCATGTTTGATGCAAATGTTCCATATACATGTCCATCGGACGTGGATGCATTCTGAAAGTCAGTATCCAAAACATGCAACATTACGTGTAGGTCAAAGTCATATTATAAAATTCAAAAATTCCTACATACATTGTTTCTTAACACTAGTTCCTTCTGCGCACGTGCATCGCAAGTGCCAACCTGCTCGTATAATTAAATAACCTTAAATAATATTACTATAATTAATTAACTTTAAAATATATTAACATAATTAAATGACCTTAAAATAATACTATTATAATTCTTAAATAAAATATTCCGAAAGCCCAATTTCGGATTTATAAATCATTTCTTGTCTCAAAAACCAAATACAACATAAACGACAATTTATAGTATTTTTGAAGTACTAATTTGAGGCCAATAGCCACCCAACACTTCAGCAATATCGAAATTGATTTTCTATCACTACTTGGTTTGATTTTCAAACATGTGATGATGTTATAACTACAGTGTCCACAATCATGTTCGTTATTCAATAATCCATATAAAAGAAATATTACCGAAATAATTCAATAATAACGAGGAATCCGTTTGGATCTCTCCAAGTTATTTCCCCCAACATTACGAGCATTATATAGTCATAAAAGATAAATAAACCGCTCCGAGGTGCGATTTGTATATAAAGGTTCATCGGCTCTGACACGGGAACATAGTAGGGTCTCATTCGCTCCACTAGGCAGGAATATTCAATCCAACTAATATATAAATATATTAATTCATTCAAAACAATCATCGAACAATTTTTTTCAACTATATATCATATTAGTTAAGCAAAAAGGTAAGTAGTGACGCTACAAAATTCTCTGTCGTCGTCGAGACATTCTATTTTGAAACTAAATTTGAAAGACGTCCGAATTGTCCTAAATTTCAACAGTCTTCAAATTCAGCCAAACTAGTTACATATCGTAGATAACGTCCAGATGAGCGCAACGCAACTCGTCTCGTTCGAAACCGATCTAAAACGAGTAAGTTATAGCATTTAGAACATTACATAATTAAGATTATAGAAATTACTTTACTAAATACAATAATTTCTTTAATTATCCTTAGTTCAAAAAAGGAAACCGCCTAATCTTTTGTCTCTCTCATGTTAACCACACCCATTCCCTTTTTTAACCGTGTTCCACTACCACCTGAAACAAAATCATGCCGCTGCGACTTCACCGGCGTTCGACTAACCTCCCACCCTCTTACTGACACCACCGCGGCCCCCTATCTCGTCGCCTCTACTAGAGTTTTGCCCAAAAACCCAACAACGTTCATCCATTGAATTTCGATGCCGCCGACCCTTAACGCCGATCGCTCCATCACCGAAGCTCACCCATGACATCACCTTCCCAATGGCATCGGCCATGGCCTCCAACCTCACATGTAGCACCGCTCCGAGCTCACTAAGTTCAAACGTCGTCGAATAAAATCTCGGTCACCTTGTTTGATGTCCTGGCAATCCCACCATTGAATGAACTCGCCTCAGTGCCGCGAGAAATAATCTAGTTGATGACTTCACCTAAAATGCTATCAGTAGTGTCGGAGCTAAAGGGTCGTTCAATAATGGATATTGAAAACCGAAGGAAGAAAATTAACACGGAATTTTTTTCCTTCTTTATTTCATTTTGGTTTTAAAATTAAAAAAAAAAGAAGTTTAAAAAATATATTTGATAGGGTTATGGGCTAGGGTATTGAAGGTAAGGTGTAAATAGTGCGACGGTATGGGTTGATGGCGTGGCAAGTTTATGGTTACAAAATAATATATATTATTTAAATTTAAATTCTCAAGCTGTAAAACATTCAAAAAAACTTGATCTCCGAAAAAACTTGATCGCCTGGCATTTTTTATGTTACACCATATTTCGAACACAATGGAACTTGTTTCAAGACCTAATTCGATTATATAAAAAAGATAGCTTTTTGAACAAATTATTATATTAAATTTTTAATATTAAATTTTGAACGTTTCAATCTCGCAAGACCAAATGATACATTTGATTGCCATGAAATTTTGTAGCATATTATAATTCATTATTACAGATCCAATGAGACTGATTTCGTCGATATCCAAGACTATACATCGAAAGGCTATTTTTATACGTTAAATAAACAAGTTATTTTCGAAATCAATCAAACCACTTTTAAATACAATTTAAAAGTTTTATTATCTTCATTTTTATTAAAAAAATAATAATCTTTGAAATCATTTTTATCCAGCTTAAAATTCAAGATTTAATTATTTAAGCAATTTCAATTATTAAATTCAACAATTAAGTTATCAAACAAATCGCTATATTTGAAATTCAGGTTATTTCCTTATAAAATTAACTTTTCAATATTTAAAAATCAATCCAATATTTCAAAATCAAGTGATTGAAACTAGGTCGTTACACATTTTGATTTAATCTTGAAAGCATGATTTGATATACAAAAGATATGTATATATTATTATTTCAAAAGGATTTGGGGTAAAATCAGGGTGTTAGTTCAAAAGTTTGTCTTTAAAGAAATTTTATATGAACTTTCTAAGTAGAAAAGTTCTATATGTATGCTATTTAAGGATCCCAAGTGGTAGGATAAATGAAGAAACACTTCACTTTTTCCATTTACAGTGAAGTGTAATATCTAATAAATAAGTGAAACCTTGTTAATTTAATTTACGGACACAAGTATCATGTGCATTAGGATAGCATCATATGTGCACCATGTTTGACATGTTTGTTTGGTAGTTTTCATTTGTTAAAATGAAATGGAATTTTCGATAATTTTGAACAGTCGAAACTTCCTATTTATTATAAAATATGAAGCTAAGTATTTTTATGAAAAATATAAAAGTTGAGTTTTTATAACTTTTGAACTAAGAAGGCAGTAAGTTAAAATATTATTGAGCATCCTTGTTGAATAAAAGGATTTTGGTGTTTTATACACACTTTTAGAATGTAGTAAATTATTATACGAGCGTGAACTTAAGTTATGGAATGTTTTATAAATAAGGAGATGTCCTTATGAACTTGAGTAACGTGTTAGGAACTACAAAAAAAGTTGCATTTTATAACTCCTATAGACAATACTTTATTTTAGTGTTATTATTTGTTTTTAATTTGATTTTTTAAAAAGTAAGGATCAGTTAACGCTTTGATAGAAGCGGGCTTCCAATTATTTTGGTGGCCGTCACTTACTTGAATTACTTCGTCTTCCCTCTCACTCTTCTCTTCAAATCCTCAAACATAAAATTTCCTCCATATCACCCCCTCCGCCCATACATCTCATACCAACCCCATGTTGCCGCTAGCACATCCTCTATAGGCTAAAACACATGATCCATATACTTTTTCTCGAATCTTGATTTTAAGCAGTGATGCCAATTAAACAATCGAAGATGGAGAAAAATCCACCTATCAAAAGCTTAAGCTTGGATGCTCAATCTCCTCTACTCTTAGATCAATACGTACTAGTTTTCCTTTTTTGTGCTTGCCTTAATCATATTGTTGAATCCATGATGATATTGATGATTTGTGCACTTGGTATAACTTTAACAAGGTTTTACAGTTTGATATCGTGTATGATCCAATGAGGTCGCTTATTTTAGATCTCGAACATGGCGATGCATTTTTGATATTCATCTTTTTTTTATCCTTTTTATTACTTGGTTTTAAGAATGATTTTGCTATAGATATTTCGATTGACTACTAGATAACTTATATTTTATAATGCAAATGTTGGGTTTTGTCGAGTTTTATGACTAGAAAGTGTGATTACCTCTGTTATCAAGCTTCATAATTTATGCATTATTTGTTTATATGCGTAAAATTATTAGATAATTACAAGATAACGTTTGGAAAATTCGCAGAATCATTTGACTTCTATCAACCAAAACATACCATTGCTCAAATTCTGTGCTTTTTTCTATTTTTGTCCATTTATGTTACTCTGATTTTAATGATGTGTTATTTAAAATTAAAGTAATATAACTATCTAGAACTAAACCAAATAATGTTCTGACTTCTATTGCTCCTAATTTCTGCTATTGCTCTGTTTTTAATCAAAATTGTAAAGTAAAAAAAAGTGATTCATTGAGTTTAGATAACTAAGATCAAAAACTGAGAACTTTACCTAAACGGCAGAACCCAACTTTCCAATCTGAAGCACATTTTTAGCATCTCTTCATTGTTTATATTGCCTGGATTTTAACTTTACACTTTTCATTAAAATCAGAGCAATTTAAATCGATAAATACAATTTTTTGAGTTCAGAACTGAATTAAAAAGTGCCAGGAGCTAGAGAGGACAACTTGTTTTTGTGTTCAAAATAAGCAATACTATGTTCAAAATTTGATATTAGAATCGTTTGAATTTTATTATCCAAAAAGAAAGTTCATGAACAAGTAGTGTATATGGGTGTAGACACATCATGCACTTTATCGTTAAGCAAACAAGTATTAAACAAACATTTAACAGTATTCAAATACAATTATAGATGTCATTCATAAAAGAGTAAGCACTAATGGACTTGAATGCCAAAGAATTAGTCATCGGATTTAGATGTTAAAAGTATACATGGACGTAAATAGATATCCAGAGATAGACATTGACATGACATATGCTTGGAATATAGCATCTTCAGTGAAAACATGGTGTGAAAGATCAAGAATATTTTACTTATGGCTAAACTGGATTAGTTTGATTAAAAAATAAGTATGTATTGTTAACCATAAAATCTACTTAAAAGCAAAGGTATGAAAGAAAGCTAATAAGATTGAAGTTTTGATGAAAAGATGAAAACAAATAAGACCTTCCGCCACAACCAACCATTCGACACAGATAAGAAAGCAAAGATAACTCCAGAGCCCCTTTCGAAAGCAATCGGAAGTATTCCTCTAAACTACACATCAAACTTTCCAAAGTAAAAAAGTTTCGCCCCAAAGTGGCCTTTTCAAAAGCAAAGAAAGCCTTCGAACTGGTTAGGACACATCCATGATACCTTTCGACAGCGTCGAAATGTGCTATGAAGAAAGCAATATTCAGAAGCAAGCGAAGGCAAAGGAATGGGAGAAAAACCTTTCAACAACATTGAAGGAAAGTATAGCTTTTGATAACGTTCAAGTGGGGTACAAACCTTCCAACAAGGTCGAAGGGGTCATAAAAGGGAAAAAAAGGCAAAAAGTTCAAAAAATTCGGAAGGTTCATGAAGGTATAAGAATGGAAAACCTCTCGACAAGGTCGAATGTTCATAATAGCATCCCGAGGATAGACCGACGAGAGGTTCATAACAAGGGCAAATCTTTTGATGAGGTTGGAGGTTCCATAACGAGCACATGAAAGAAGACCTTTCGACCCGGTTGAAGGCAAGGAAGTGAAGAGATAAACCAAGAAGTACAAGAGATTCATAACCTTTCGATGAAGCCGAAAAGTTTAAAGCGGCTTATAAAAGGATGACCTTTTGACTAGCCGAAAGGTAGGGCACGGTATAGGGTCAACCTGCATCTATAAATAGGACCCAAAGGGTCTAGTTTAGGAGCCGAATCCTGAATACTAAATTCATCTTCTTTTCTCTACTTACACAATGATAATTGTACTTGGAAAACCCCTAAATTGAATTGAGGAGAGAGTTTAATTTATTGTAACTCATTTGGATATGCATAAAATGGAGGTGACTCGTTCATGATGGATATTGGCATTGAGGAGTCATTAAGATCATTATCTAGATAGTAATCAACTGCATATGATTTCAACCTTTTCCCCATTATCTCTTTTGGTCTATGCTATATATAAGATCGATCTAGGCATTTCCCATTGAAACACGTCATAATTGAAACCCAAACCTAATATGGGAAGCTAACATAATGATGATGTGTGGCATAAGTCGAATGCCTAGTTATGAGAATAACTAAATTGATCTTATAAAAGAAAAGTAAAAGGGTTAAAGATATAAAACTAGGACTGCCTCGGAAGGAGGAAAACCTTTCGACTTAGTTGAAAGGTTTACTTCCTAATGGAATCTTGGGTTATTTATCTTATAACTACTCAAGATGGACTTCACTCAAAGTGAATCTACTCCCTTAAACATCAGTAAACGCTTTGAATGGATTCCATAGAAAGAATATTAACATCAAAGTAGTTGAAAGCAATTAAGGTTGACAAATGAATCATGAATTTCCTTACAATAATGTCGAAAGGTCTCATGCATCACCTTTTGACACGATTAAGAAGAAAGTAGGAGTTATAAACTATAATTACTTTCAAATCTAAGGGGAGATGGAACTCAACAAATTGTTGATTTCAGGTAGCTAATTGATTGAATTTCATCAATCTAGTTGAAATGTTGGAAAGGCCTTGTCAAACCTTTCGACAAGGTCGAAAGGTTTGACAAATTACTTCTATTCCAACCTAGACGAAAGGTTAGGGCAACCTAGTTAACAACCTTTCGACATGGTCAAAAAGGGATAAGCTATTTTCTTCTACTCCAACCTCGTCGAAAGGTTTGAGTGATCTTACTCATTAACCTTTCGACAAGGTCGAAAGATTTGACAAACCTGATATTTTATCAACCTGATAGAAGGATCAAGGTAGCCTCGTATACCTTTCGATAAGACGAAAGTCATTCTAATTCATTATTCTTTCCATCTAGATCAACTTGATTAAGAAAATTTATCCAAAGATATACTTTCATAAGTCAGAATCATCTCAACCACATACTTATATCGAAATATATTATCTTATCAAAGCATTGGCAATGTTGATAAGATTTCTTGTTAACATTTTTGGTGCTAGAAGGAGGGCTCAAACCTCCGACCTTATCACTATATATAGACAAATTATGATTTGTTTTTCTTGCCTAGGAAAAACGAGGTCAAAACGTTTAAGTGGGCTCGATGAGGGAGTAGTGCACACTTCTAACCTAGAGGAGAATATTGCTCCAACTTTCAACCTAGATGGGGCCATCCCATGTCAACCTTCATCAACAACGCAATAGGATGAAAATACTGAGAAAATCAAGCGCTTAGAGCAGCAATTACGAGAAATGCTGGATTTGTTAAAGATGGCTTTATCTCAAAGATCCTCAAAAACTCCAAGACAAACTAAGGGAGGAAGAAGTAGTTTCTCCTCGAAGAAATATAAAAACCAGCTCCAAGGAATACAAAGATAAGGTAGACTTGACCTCCTCAAAGAAGAAATAGATCCCGCAAGAAAAGGTTAATTATCAAGGGAGAACTCTTGACAAGTCATTAGAGCAGTCTGGCAGCTCAACTTCAAACGAATATCACCCAAGTCAAAAAAATTATGGTAATGTTGATGCTTTCCTTAAAGATGTAGCTGAGAAGGCAATCAAGGACACTATGAATTCAAAAGGCAAAAGAACCATGGACGCAAATATAAATGACAACGAAAGGGTGCCACCATTCACTGATGAGATCATAGCAACAGTAATTCCCCCTTATGTCAAGATCACGTCTATGAACTACCATAGGAATACGGATCCTGATGACCACCTTATGGCATTTGACAGCCAGATGGACCTATAAAATGCTTCTAGGCAGTCAAGTGCGACTGTTCCCTATTACACTCCAAGGGTCGGCATCAGAGTGGTATAGACAGTACAGAGAGAAAACCATCTATCCTTGGAAATAGTTTTCTTATGAATTCTCAGCACAATTCTGCACTTGCAAGGATCCAACCACAGAATATATAGTCTTTGCCAGCATAAAGCAAAGGTAGGGTGAATCTTTGGGAGATTATTTGAAAAGATTCAACATAGAAGCTAAAAGGCTAAAGACATGAATGATTAATACAAACTCATAGCCATCCACTCTGGTTTAATCGCGAACACACCTTTCTAGAAGTGGCTATTTGTCAATGGCTGCAAAGATCTCCAAGACTTCCACTTTCAAATAGATAAATTCATCCGGACGGATGAGCTTTACTATTCTAAGAGAAAGACACTTCCCAAAAAGGAGGGAGGAAAATTTGGCTTTGATTGTAGTCATAAAAGGGTCAGGTAGGAAGATTCGGTCGTTAATGGTCGCTTTAAATAGGCCATTGGCTTACATATATGCTACAGCAAGGGAAAGAGTCAACTTTCCGACCTCCTATAAAGCTAAGAATAATCCGGAGTAGAAGAAGGGGGGAGATTACTATGCCTATTGTGAGTCAAACGGCCATAAAATAGATAAATGCAGAGTGCTGGCCAACATAATTCAAAAGTTGATCCAAGAAGGCCATCTTAAATAGTTTATCCAAGATCAGTACAAAGCCAAAAGAACTGGAAGTGCTCCCAAAAGCGTCTAGGTAATGCTGTAAATGTTATGGAAGTTGAAGATCTCCTTAGTGTAATCCCGCCAATTAACAGAATTGATGTGATCCACGGCGGGCCACATACGGTAGGGAATATTAAGGGAGCTCAAAGCAAATATATCAAGGAATCTAAGGAGGAACTTTATTCTATTCATGAAGAGCTTCCAACGAAAAGCCCTCGACTTAATATTCAGATGCCAAATTTGGTGGTCACTCTGTAGGAGCCGCGCAAGGGAGTTCATCATCCACGTAATGGCCATCTTATGGTCACTACACAAAATGGGCCCTCAATTATCTCCAAAATTCCGGTCGATGCTGGGAGCGCACTCAATGTCATCTATAAGCATGCTTTTAATCAAATGAATATCCCAGAGCATAAGCTAGAGCCAAGCTTCGAACCGATATTTGGGTTCAAAAATAAGGGATCAACTCCGGTGTGGTAAATAAAGCTTCTAGTACAAATGGGGGTGCCTCTTACTTGCTGAACATTTGAGACCATCTTTGTGATAAATGACCAACTCTCCTACTAAAATGCTTTCTTCGGCAGGCCAGCCTTGGATGAAATTAATGATTTCGTCTCGCCAAAGTACCTCATGGTGAAATTTTTGACAAAGCAAGGCGGGGACTGCATTAGGAGAATAATTTAGCTCTCATGAAATGCACTTTGCCACGCTCGATCAATATAAAAGGGACTATTTTGCTCATTTTGATTGTTTTATTACTTTATAGCCTTCGGATGATGGATTTTTATATCCAAGATATGAAGTAAAATTTAATGATAAGAAGTCTAATAAGTGTATGTATCAAAAGTATATTTCTGTAGGAAACTAGAGAAAGAGGGTTGAAACTAATTCAGTAGAAGAAGGCACAACAGTCATAGAGTTTGATTGTTGGGGTGAAATAGAGAGAATAAGTCCCATACATGACCATGAGGGAACCCGTATAGATTCGGAAGATGTTTCTAAAGTTGTCAAAGTGGGAAAAGATCTTGATGGCAAGTTAAAGAAAGGTCCGATTTAGTCCCTCAAATACAATAAGGATGTGTTTGCTTGATCACATTATGATATGGTGGGGATTGACCCAACTATCATGTGTGATGCCCTTAACATATACCTAGGAGCAACACCCATAAGACAACGAAAAAGACAGTTGGATAAATTTCGAACAGATGCTCTGAAAGAAGAAGGTTATATGCTTCTTGAAAACGGTTTAATCCATGAAGTAGATTACTCCAAATCGTTAGCCAACCCAGTTCTGGTGAAAAAGTCAAATGGAAAGTGGAGAACATGGGTCAATTACACAGATTTAAACAAAGCGTGCCCGAAAGACTGTTTCTCGCTGCCACTAATAATCAGTTGGTTGATGCAAGAAGTGGACTATTGTCTCTTATAGATGCTTATTCATTGTATAATCAGATACCGATGTTCAAGCCAGATGAAGATCACGCCAGCTTCATAACGGAGTATGGAATTTATTGTTATAGAGCCATGCGATTTATACTAAAGAATGACTGGGCCACTTATCAAAGATTGGTTAATCAAATGTTCAAAGAATAGATTGGCATAAATATGGTGGTTTATGTTGGTGACATGTTGGTAAATTCTAGTGAACTTGAAAATCGTCTCAACGATTTAGAGGAAATGTTTGAGACATTGTCGAGTTATCGAATGAAGTTAAATCCACAAAAGTCCATTCTAGAAAGTTTTTGGGCTACTTGGTAAGTGCTCAAGGAATAAAGGCAATACCTGACCAAATTTAAGCTATAAGGGATATGGTCGAACCAAAAGCGAGCAAGGAAGTGATGAGCTTAAATGGAAGAGTAGCTGTGCTAAGTGGGTTTATCTCAAAAGCTGCTAATAAACGCATACCTTTCTTTGATGAAATTAAGAAAAGAAAGAACTTGAATGAGGGAAAGATCACATAAAAGATTTCTTGGAATTGAAAAGCCATTTGGAGAAACCACTAATACTTTTAAGACCCAAGAATGGTGAAACTTTGTATCTATATATGGCAACATCAGAACATGCAGTCAGTTTAGTACTCAAGCAAGAGGACAAAGGAGCACAACTTCGTGTATACTATGTAAGTAGGAGGTTAAAAGATGCAGAAGTCTGACACCCAGTTATAGAGAAATTAGCTTATTGCTTGATTCTTACAGCTCGAAAGCTTAGAGCATATTTCCAAGTACATTCAATCTATGTATTAACAAATTTTCATCTTAAGCAAGTTCCCAATAAGCCCGAGACATCAGGGAGATTGGTAAAATGGGGGGATTAAACTTAGCTAATATGAAATAGAGTTTTGGATAAGGGCTGCAATCGAAGGCCAAGCACTAGTAGACTTCATAAATGAATGCATCGGCTTTATAAAGGAACAATCAGAAATAGAGAAAGACCAGAGGACTATGTGGCAACTATTTATGGATAGGGCATCAAATGAGCAAGGTGCCGGAGCAGGATATGTAACTATAACCGCAGACTGATTTGCACTATGCCATGAAATTGGAATTTCTAGGAACCAACAATGTGGCAGAATATGATTTAACGGTAGCGGGACTAACTCTGGCATTGGAACCGAAAATCCCCCGAATATAGATTTTCAGTGACTCACCACTAATGGTCAATCAAGTGAAACAAATATACCAAACAACGGATCCCAGGCTATCTTTATATGTAAAGAAGATATTGCAAATGCTTTCCTTGTTTGACGATTTTTCAATAAAGCACGTACCAAGGGAAGAGAATGTACATGCAAACTCTTTAGCAAAATTGGCCAATTCAAGGGGAGCCCTAGAAACATGGATTGTTCCCATCGGATATCAGGAAAACCAAGCATTGAAAAGGAGACATCAGAATAAGGGAAAGAATTATTGGTAATGACAGGATCTTAAACCAAGTTCCAGAAGAGAGAAGAAATATAAAGTAGTAATGAGTTGATAAACGAAAGGATGAACCTACCCAGCCTAGATAGCACATATGAAGGCACAAGGATGTCATATATTGTTGAGTATTTAGTTAAAGGGACATTGCTAATCAATAAAAAAGAAGCAAGAAAAATCAAGAGGCTGGATCCGACCTTTGTTATGATAGACGAAATCCTTTACAGAATGGGATATGATCTGCCTTATCTTCAGTCTGTTAGCACGAATGATGGGGTGAGACTAATGGTGGAAGCACATGAGGGGTTGTGTGGGGGTCATTCAAATGGAACAAAGCTTGCAAAGAAAATAATGAGGCAAGGATTTTATAGGCCACACATGGTGAGCCAGGCTATAGACTATGTGAAAAGATGCGAGAAATGCCAAAAGTTTTCAAAAATACCTAGGTTGCCTCAAATTCAATTAACTCCAGTCACAAGCCCATGTCCCTTTTATGATTAAGGAGTAAATTTGATCGGCCCATTGCCAATTTCAAAAGGAGGAGCTAAATATCTCGTAGTGGGTATCGACTATTTTACCAAATGGGTTGAAGCCAAACCAATTCCAAAAATCACTTTGGGAAAGTATTGAGATTTGTCATTAAGAATACCATAAACAGGTTTGGAATTTCCCAAAAGATAATCTCCGACAATGGGACACAATTTGAAAGCGAATAATTCTCTCGATTCTACCACAAAAATGGGATTATTAAAAAAAAATTCATCTATTGCACATTCAAAAGCTAATGGAGCGGTTGAAGCTACAAATAAGACCATAAAACCATTCTAAAAAAGTGGCTAAATAAAATAAAAGGAAATTGGGTAGAAGAACTACTATTAGTGTTATGGGC
Source organism: Allium cepa (assembly GCA_030765085.1). Classification (NCBI taxonomy): domain Eukaryota; kingdom Viridiplantae; phylum Streptophyta; class Magnoliopsida; order Asparagales; family Amaryllidaceae; genus Allium; species Allium cepa. The sequence goes on along the minus strand of CM060937.1, from coordinate 696,244,153 downwards.
CTACGGAAAATCTACTAAGATGGCAACGGGACATACCCCGTATTCTTTGACATATGGGTGTGACGCAATACTACCATTCGAGATTGAAAAACTCTCACACCGAAGGATTGCCTATCCATTTCATAAAAATCAAGAATTGAAGAAAGAATCACTGTACTTGATTCTTGAGCTAAGAGATGAAGCAGCGGTATGAACCGCCAAATATCGAAGGAGAATCTCTAAATATTATAATTCAAGAGTAAGAGCTCAGTCATTTCAAGAGGGGGATTTGGTACTCTGCACAGTAATGGCCAATACTAAAAATCCTGCAGATGGACCCCTTGGACCAAACTGGGAGGGGCCACTAATCATATGCAAAGTAATCCCTTCGGAAGCTTACAAACTATGTGGCCCATATGGCAACATGCATGGTGCCTAGGATATGGAATGCTGAACATTTAAGGCAATATTTTCTAAGGATAGATTAATAAAGAACTTCTTTTTGTAAAGGGAAAATCTACATGGTTGGAAGTGAAATGCTCCTAAAATTTGGATACTACCTAGGATGATAGTCTACCTAAGATGGTAAAAAAGCCTCCGTCTGCGCCAAGATAGTCGGGGCAGAGCACCTTCTGGAGGAAGGATGGAGTAAGCATTTATCCATGCCATAAGATGGCCAGGTTAAAGCAGCAAACAAGCCATTATCCGTGCCATGCTATGGACAGGTCAAGGCTCCTGCTGGAGGGAGGACGGAGTAAGCCTCTATCCGTGTCATAAGATGGCCAGGGGTATAACACCGAACAAGCCCATGTCTGCGCCGCAAAGGGCCAGGCCAGGGCGCCTCCTAGAGGGAGGTCGGGTAAGTTCTTTGTTCCAGCCTGAGCTAACCAAGAGCACCAGATAATGGACTAAGATGTCCAAGCCCAAGAAGAGGCCCATCAAAAAATGGTCTAAGATGTCAAGGCCCAAGAAGAGGCCCATCAAACAATGGACTAAGATGTTTAGGCCCAAGAAGAGGCCAATCAAGCAAAGGACTAAGATATCCAAGCCTAAGAAGAGGCTCAATCAATAATGGACTAGGACGTCCAACCCCAAGAAGAGGCTTAATCAATAGTAAACTAAGACATCCAAGCCTGAGAGGAGGCTCAACCAACTTTGGACGAAGATGTCTAAGTCGGAAAGGAGGCACAATCAACTAAGGACTAAGATGTTCTAGCTCAGACAAAGGCAACTTATCTAATTATGGAGTAAGATGTCCAAGCTCAAGTAGCAATCAATCAAACTTTTTCTATTCTAAACTGAAGGGTTCTTATATGTAGAAAAAGACAAGAGAAAAGGAGTATAACAAGATCTCCATTGATTATTATCCAAATCTAGGTTTCGGGACACCCTTAACATAATCTATTAATGCCCGAATATGAGCTTAGGGATTCTCATATTTGAATCTCAATATCTAATACCCGAATCTACGTTTCGATATTTTATCAATTGCCATCTTTACTAAGCCCTAATCAAGGCATGAGAATACTTTCGACCACTATAATTCATGATACTCAAACTTAGGTTTTAGGATTATTATCAAGTATTGCCCGAATACCCTAACCTTGGTCCATGGCATCTATTATGAAGACTATTTTCGTGAACTTCTGGTTATTCAAAATATGCCGTAATACTGGCAAGGGATTTCTGTTTTAACAGCCATCTGCCTACACAAATATGTGCCATAATATGAGCCGAGGGTTCTTTCTTCAAAGAGAATTAACTTAAAAAAGACAAAATTATGAAGAGTAAGAGAGCTATGAAAACTTGGTCCTAAAGAATAAAAGTTTCTTCCATATAGGGGGCGGGGAAACTGTTGACCATAAAATCTACTTAAAAGCAGGAGTATGAAAGAAGGTTAATAAGATTGATGTTTTGATGAAAAGATGAAAATAAATAAGACCTTCCACCACAACCAACCTTTCGACACATATAAGAAAGCAATGAAAACTCAAAGCCCCTTTCGAAAGCAATCGGTAATGTTCCTCAAAACTACACATCAAACCTTTCGAAGTCAAAAGTTTCACCCCAAAGTGATGCCTTTCAAACCAGTTAAGAGACATCCAGGATACCTTTCGATAGCTTGAAGAAAGCAATATTCAGAAGCCAGCAAAGGCAAAGGAATGGAAGAAAAACCTTTCAACAACATTAAAGGAAAGTATAGCTTTCGATAACATTCAAGTGGAGTACAAATCTTTCGAATGGGTCGAAGGGTTCATAAAAGGATATAAGAGGCAAACCTTTCGACAAAGTTGGAAGATTCATGAAGGTGTAAGAATGGAAAACCTCTCGACAAGGTCGAAAGGTTTATAGTAGCACCTGGAGGTAGACCTTTCGACAAAGGCGAGAGGTTCATAGCAAGGGCAAACCTTTCGATTAGGTCGGAGGGTCCATAACAAGCACATGAAAGAAGACCTTTCGACTTAGTTGAAGGAAAGGAAGCGAAGAGATAAACCAAGAAGTAAAAGAGATTCATTACCTTTCGACACATTAAAAGGGTTTATAACCTTTCAATGAAGTCTAAAGGTTTAAAGCGACATATAAAAGAAGACCTTTTAACTACGTCAAAAGGTACGGCGCGACAGGGAGCCAATCTACATCTATAAATAAGACTCAAGAGGTCCAGTTTCGGGTGATGAATTCTATATACTGAATTAATCTTCTTTTCTCTACTTTCATAGTGATAATTATACTTGGAAAAACCCTAAATTGAATTGGGGAGAGAGCTTGATTTCTTTTAAATCATTTTGGATATGAAATAAATTGGAGATGGCTCGTTCATATTGGATATTGGCAATGAGGAGAATCATTAAGATCATTAACTAGACTAATGATCAATTGGATATGATTTCAACCTTATTCTCATAATCTCTTTTGATCTATGCTATTTATAAGATCGATTTAGACATTACCCATTGAAGCATGTCATCATTGAAATCCAAACCAACTATGGAAAGCTAAAGTGACAATGACGTTTCACATAAGTTGAATGCCTAGTTTTGGGAATAACTAGGTTGATCTTATATAAGAAAAGTAAATAGGTTAAAGATATAAAACTGGGACAACTTCGGAAGGAGGAAAACCTTTTGGATTAATCGAAAGGTTTACTTCCTAATGGAATCCTAGGTTATGTATCTTATAACTACTTGAGATGGACTTCATTCAAAGTGAATCTACTCCCTCAAAAATCAGTAAACCCTTCGAATGGATTTCATAAAAAGAATATAAACACCAAAGGAGCTAAAAGAAATTAAGGTTGACAAATGAACCATGCATTTCCTTACAATAATGTCGAAAGGTCTCACGCATCACCTTTCAAATGATTAAGAAGGAAGTAGGAGCCGTTAACAATATTTACTTTCAACTCCAAAGGGAGATGGAACTTGATAAATTATCAATTTCAAGAAGCTAAATGACAGTGAATTTCATCAACCTAGTCGACACGTTGGAAAGGCCTTATCAAACCGAAAGGTTTGACAACTTACTTCTATTCCAACTTAGACGAAAGGTTTGACCGACCTAGTTAACAACCTTTCAACAAGGTCAAAAAGGGCTTAGCTATTTTCTTCTACTCCAACCTACTCGAAAGGTTGGAGTGATCTTACTCATTAACCTTTCGACAAGGTTAAAAGATTTGACAAAGCTGATATTTTATCAACCTGGTAGAAGGGTCGAGGTAGCCTCGTATACCTTTCAATAAGGTCAAAAGGTATGATAATTCACTATTATTTTCATCCAGATCAACTTGATCAAGAAAATTTATCCAAAGATACACTTTCAAAAGTGAGAATCACCTCAACCACATATTTATATCCAAATAAAATTATCTTGTCAAAGCATTGGGACTATTGATAAGATTTCTTGTTAACATGTATCACATCCATGTACACATATAAACAATGAGAGGTGTAATTATTGAATATTAAAATCACAACAGATTTATTTGTTATTTATTTAGAAAAATGTGTGTTACTTGCCACGCTTATACCACTATTCGTTGTTGATTTCAGTAAACATCAGGCCTACTCCACAAATTCATGTTAGTAATTCAAATTACAACATCCACGAGTTAGTGTATGTTCATTAATATATGACTGTATGCAAGCATTTCACTTAAAAATGCAGGAACTGAATGAAATGTTGAATGGTTGTAAAAACCTATAATCGAGATACTGGATTGGTTATGTTATTATTCCGGTCACAATAATGGAATGTGAAGACCCACTCAGTTATCTTCGCAAACCAATAATCATTGCTAAGAGAAAGCAAAGATTTATGTCAGCTATTTTCACCTATATTTGTCGTTATCTAGGTGTGAAGTTTTGGAATTAAGGTTTGTTTATCTGAAGCGATAGCTTATTTTAAGTTTGTAGGCATCCCTTTTACCACTATCTTCATATCTTTCAAAATGGGTTATAGGTAGGATCATTACTTAGTGACAGATTACTCCACCACACTTTGGTTCCTCTATCAAATATTGTAGGGTCATGCAATGAAGTTGGTTATTGTGGTCATTCACTTTTCTATCTTGCTCCAAGTGTATATAAAAAATCACAAGTAAAACCGTATGCTATTTATATATCTACTACCTCTATTTCATTTGAATGTTTACATTGTCAGTTTTTGATATATAAGTCAAACACGCAAGTTTTAGACTTGCAGTGCTTATGTGTTATATATGACTCTTACTATTTTTTATTATATTATTTTTAAACATAAATTATTTATTTATTTAATATCGGGATACCACACTTCATTTCTAAAGTTATTTGAACAAACTGGAGATGGTTTTAGCAGTCAATAATTTGACAATTCTCGATCCCTACCAACTTATTTTTGATCTTTTCGATTCCCTCGAAAGCATAATGTAACATTCCGTAAATTTTGATTAATAGATTTGTTAGTTTAATTTAATTTTCGCAATTAAATTTAGGAAGAAATAAATTTTTTAGAAGTTATAATGAAGCAAATGTTAGAAATTTTAATATAACAATTGGAATTAAGATTTACAAATTCAAAATGTAAGTGCAATCAATTGAAATTTTGAAATTTGTCATACTTAGTTATAAGTTTAATAAAAGAAACAAATGGGAATATTGAATTAACTAATGAAATGTTATAATCAGAAGTATAATTGAAATGTTACTAATTTAATATAATAAGAAGGTAAGTAATATAAATAAATGATTGTAAACTTTAGTAAATGAATTAATGTGCAAAGGCATCGAATTTAAGCATGAATAGCATGAATATTAATAAATGGAATTATGTACTAATTGATAAATGATGGCATTAATGAATGAAATAAGGTTTGCTAGTAATAAAGGAATAATTAAAATAAACATTTAAACCAATGAATAAAAGAAAAGGGTTGTAAGAAGTAAAATGTGAAGTAAAAGGATAGTGAATGCAATCAGTAGTATGGAAATAAATGCCAACATTGAATTGTAATAAATGTAATCAAATGTTACATTTGTGTGAAATATAAAGACAATGGTTAGGAGTTGTTAAAAGGGGTATATTAAAGTAATGAATGAGAAAAACGAATCAATCAATATATATATTTGTTTCTTTAGTATGTTGCATAAGATTTGGAAATCAAATTGCAATTAAAGGAAATTAGGTAGTACGATATTTGGAAATAAAGTTAAGGGTACAACTATTATACATTACCTAATTAATTGGTCAATGAATTTATTTGAAATAAGTTCAAATTATGTTAATTTAAAAATTTATACGGGAAGTATGTAAATTTATAACTTAGAAAGAGATACGTTATAAATTGAATATAACCTAAAACTTAAAGGTAAGATAAAGAGTTGAAATTGAATCTAATACGTTTAATTTGAAACTTATTAAATTAAATTAGATTCAATTTATAATAATGGGAATTTATATGAAATGAAGCATGCGTTATGAAATGTATTATGGTTCAATGGTATCTCTACCCATAAAATGTCTATTTATGAAATAGCAAGATTTATATATTTAATTGAAGTATAAAAATTCAATAATTGAAGTAATGCAAAAATAAATGAAATTAAACGTTTAAATACTACGTTATTGAAATTTAGAAAGAATTTGAGTATAATAATGTAACAAACCATGAATCCAATGTTGATTGCATCCATTGGATAATAAAGCATTGAATAACTAGAATGAAAATAAAATTTAATAAAATTTTTGGGAATTTAATTTATTTATGTGAATACAGTGAAATTTTAAAATTTAACACTACGATGGATAGATTTATCAGCTTTAAATTTTACATCTAAACTTGTTTAAATTTTTATAAATGGTTAATAAATATAAAAGTGATAAAGATTGTCAATTCCATAATTTAAATAGGAATTTGATTTAATTAATTTATTTTTAATTTATTTAATTAATATAAAAATAGCCATTTTGGCCACTGACTCGGATTTAGACGAAACCAGTTTCATCGGATCTGTAACCGTGAATTATTATAGGATTTCAAGTTTCGTATCGATCGGACTTGTCGTTTGATCGTATAGGCTTGAAACGCCTTTAAATCGAATTTGAAATCAATTGAAATCAGTTTGAAAATATTGATCTTAGCATAACTTCTCCATTCGATGCAATTTGAACCTGAAACTTTTTCCATTGCATTTAAAATATTTTAAAAAACCTATTTTGATATATGAGTTTACCCAATTTCATTCCAGAGTCGAAACGGGCTTTTCGTGCCATATATCGTTTAGCGCGTACATCTATCTTATCTGATCCATCCTATTTCAACTTTGTCTATAAATATATCGTTATAAACCCTAATTCCCCTCATTTTCATTTGGCTCTACGTATATCTCAACTCTCTCCTCCTCAATGGCAAACAACATAATTTCAGATCCAATCTTAAATCAAATCAAAGTCAAAAATTCAAAGTCCTCAGAAAATTCTCAAAAAAATATATGTTGAATCCCTCAATGAGCGAAATTCAATGGTGTAATTCGTTTTTCAAATCGTTTCACCGTTTGACCAGAATTCGTCGAAGAACTTAGGCCGTTCGTTTTAGGTTTTCGACAGTTTAACGGCAGATCTGCGACTTTAGGGCGATCGGGTGGTGGCGTTGGGAAGATGGTGGAGTGCAGATCATGGATCTCATAGTCGCTTGTCCTCAGATGGTCGTGAGCCGCCAGAAAATGGCTTCAAAGTTCAACAGTGGTGCCTCGTCTCGGCTTGACCAGAGATGGCCACGAGTTGGCCTAAAGGGCGGCCGTAGTTGCTCATCCCAGTGGCGGTTGTCGATCGTGGTATGGAGGGTCGTAGGCGGCGCAAAATTTCATCTAGGGGGTGGCGGGTACTCGAACTGGGTTCAAACGTGGTACGTGAATTTTCACGGTAGGGTTTCGGTTCTTAGACGATGACGTGTAAGTTGTATTTGCTTTGTTTATTTTTTTATTATTTAATTTAATTTTCAAATTTCAAATCTAAATGACTTTTACATACGAACTCTGTTTTACACACGATTTTTTGTTAGGATCGTAATAAAATTCCAGACATTTTCTCAGTTAAATTTGGAGACTGTCAAATTTTTGGGTTTAAATTGAATTTAAATTCAAAAGGTGAGTGTTTTAACCCACTCACAATTTCTAAAATTTCTTATGTGTGTTAAATTGATTTATGATGTGTTTAAAATTTTATTTAAAGCTGTTTGGCATATATTTCATCATTTTCTCAGTTAAATTGCATTCATTTAATTTACGCGTTATTTAATTCATTATTGCATTTAAAACTGCCAGTTAATTGTTAATTAATTTATTCATTGCATTTAAAACTGCCAGAAATTTTTAGTTAAATTTATTATTTCATATAACCTGCCAGTTAAATCTATTTATTATTGCATATAAACTACAGTTAAATGGTTATTTAATACATTATTGGAAAATTAACTGTTAGTAATTAATAATTATTTATTGATGTGATGGTTTGAATTGGATGATAAATTGATGAATGTTTGATGATTGATATGATGGATGAATGGATACCGTATTTATATTGTATAAACTGCAAGTTATTATGCATTTTCATTTCATTCGGGATTGCGGTTTGAAATGGTATACAACCGCTTTTTTATTTTTAAATTGCGGAATGAAATGATAAATATACGTATCACTTGACCATAGGATAGAAAATTATATACAAGCACCGCGGTATATATATAAAATTATTTTTGAAATGATTTTCTATGGTTTTGGAAAGAATACGGTTTAATAAATATTAAATTTTGATATATATATATATATATATATATATATATATATATAGTAAAAATTCTTGAATTTTGCTATGTATAAATTTGTTTCGAATTTTAAAATAAGCTAGATAATGAAGTTGATTTCGTTCATATAATATGGTTAGGAATATATTTGAAATTCTATTGTATATAGAGTTTATAATAAATCAAGTAAAAGTAAGGTTGAAGGTAAATGTGAATATGATTTGAATTAAAGTATTTAAGAATTTTCCTCGAAATATTTGTTTTGAAACGATAGTAAATTAAGATTTAAAAGGTATGATCTTATAACTTGATTTTTGATTAGAGGATTTAAACGAATATCAAATTTATTTAAAAAATATTATCAAGTTAATTTAGATTAAAAGAATATCCTTTTATTGAAGTTTAAGGGTTTTACCTGAATAATATTTGTTTTATTAAGTAAATATTTCAAATTTAAATAATAGGAGTTGGTTTGATATATATAAGTTATCAAAGAATCTTTCTTTTTGAAATAGTGGAATATTTAAAGATTGAAATATATTAACTATAAAGTTTTGAAATATATAATATTTAAGCTTTGAAATATATGGGAATTAAAATGGTTTATTTGGAGGTTCAAATTGATATTGGGAATTTATTGTGAAATTTGAAGAAGCTGTTTATTTCATAAAGTAATATAGTTTTTGAACCATTAAGTATTTAAAAGTTATGTTTCAAAGCTATGGTTTCAAGGTATATATATTTGAAAAATATTATGAATTTGGGAAAGAGATATTTATAAAATTAAAATGATATCATATTTATATGGTCTGAAAGAGATATTATATTCTGGTTTTAAAGTATAAATTATTTTGAAAAACCGCGGTCTTATAATAACGATTGGTTGTTAAAGAGACCGGGATCGGAAGTTGTCATACTCTCTGCCAACCCTGAAAATCACTTTAACAACCGTGCACGCGGTGGAGATTCCAGAATGAAGTAGGATGGTGGCGGCGTTTCCTTTGAGGTAAATACGTGGACCCGACTCCCATGAGTTGGCATAAGGTGGCTTAAACAGGAGCGATTCTCGGGCCAAGGGGGTTAGCGCCCTTTATCGGATACTCCTCTTCGATATTATACTCTGACTTTGGATTGATTCGGTGGCCACTTTTGATTTCTTTGATTTAAGGGGGGAGTTTTTCTGAGGTCGGCGGTAGTAGCAGCTATGCGTTACCACCAGCCCGAATGCGTAATTGGCGTATCTACCCTGGCATTGCCTAGTTGTGTCGTGTCACCTACCTTATCGCGCCTTGTACGGGTTTCTGTTTGTGTCGTACCTATGGAGTATCCTCTAGTAGCCTCCCGATCAGGAGGTATTATGGTACTGTATAGACTATTGGCATTATTTGTGTTAAGGGCTATATGGGTAACCCCTTAACGCTTTTTAAAAGTAAGTTTATTTTATAATTAGACACTATTATAATAGTGAAATATACTACATAGTAAATAGTTTAACGGATCCTTAGGAGATGTGAATCTCGAGCATCTCTTAAGTTACTGCACTCATATTTATTTCTGTTGATTTAACTTGCATAAGATCTTTTAGTTCTGACTCGAGTGTTTTGTCTTTTCAATTCGCTCGGGTCAATCCGAGCGTTTCAGGATTTCTAAGATCTTATCTCTGGAAGACGAAGACAGAGATTTATATTATTATTATTATTAGTACACTATACTCATACTGTTCCGCTGCATTGTTATTGGATGTATAACTCTGATAAATGTGTAAGTATAATCTAATATTTTGTAAAACAGCTTTATAAACTGTATATTTGATTATTATATTTTATCCTTCCGCTGTGAGATTCTGTTTTGTTTTTATTTCTTTCTCGTTTTTCTTATTTACCCTATAACAATCCTCCCTTCCGAATGGTTTGAATTGGCACGTGTGTCCATTTAAAGCATGCGAAAAGGCGAGATGTTACATGTGGTATTAGAGCTTTGGTTTAGCGATAAACCTTAGCTTTGTAGGGTCTGACTCTTTACTAATATGGTAGTAATACCCTATGGGAGTCACTGAGTGTGTATATATGAGAGAGTGTATTTGCTAGTGTTATAAAAGGTTCTAATATTGTGTTAGTTTGTTTCGTTTTGTATTTATAAGTTCTGGTTGATGCATGGGACGCTATGACATCAATAGGGATTTCTAAACACTTAATAGGACAGATCGACATAATATTTGGTTTTAATATAGGTGAATGAAATAATTTTGCCTATTATATTTTCTATATATAAAAAAATTTAAATGATATATATATATATATATATATATTTGGTTGCAATATATTGGTTGTTAGGTAATGGAAATTTATAAATAATAGTTGAAATAAGATTGAAATAAAATAAATGAAAATGGGAAATTTAGAACTTAAGTTCCGGGGTTTTGAAACTTTATTTCAAATGATTTTGGAATATAATAGGAATATTTTAGAAGTATTTTATGATATTAATATTTCAATATAATTTTAAAGAAATGTTTTAAAAAAAAGGTAAATTTGAAAAGCAAATAAATTTTGTACTCCCCTCTCTGTCACTGGAAAATAATTTCGGTGATGAGTGCACGCATCATCGACTTTCATTTTCGAGTTTCGAAGTGGGAAGGCCACTGTAGTAGTTTTACTACAGATTTATTTTTGATAAACAGAAGTAAATTTTTAACTTGTTTTAAATATACTTGGATATAGATGAGTTGTAAGTATTTATCTATTATTTTAAAATAATTTGAAATTAAACCCGGAATTTAATTCTTAAGTTTCCATCTATTAATAGTTTAATTAATGCAGTGAAACAGAATTTAACTAATAATTGAAACCCTAAATAAAATAAGAGATTTAATGCTAGGTTGTTAATGGTATTAAAGGAAATTTGAAATTTGTAACATATGAAACAAAGAGTAATATTATTGCACATTAAATTTAATTAAAGGATGAGATAAAACTTGTATAAGTTCATTTGCATTTTCTTTAACATATATAACTTACCAAATATAAAAAGTTGAAATGTTTAATAAGAAATGTAATGGAAATTGTACAAATAGAAGTATGGAATGAAGTGTTCAATAAATTGCTGTTATTACTAAGAATTTAATGGTATAATTGTTATAAACCTAAGTTATGACTAAAAGGCCACTAATTAAATATAATAGAATAGTTATAAAGAAATGAAAATAAGTTTAAGAAGGATTGAAGTTATTTATAATAAAATAAATGGAAAGATGAATACGGTAAATAAATAATATTAAGAGTGGAAAAAATGAATGTAATATAATAAAGAGAAATTTTAAACTTAAGTAAATAAGTTGAAGTTACTTCTAAATAAAATCGTAAGAAATAAATGAAAATAAAAGGATTAATCATTATATAAAAGAAAGAAATCAAACAACAAATGTATGAATGAAATTTATAGGAATAAACTAAATCTGTTGTTTGAAATAGTTATTGTTTGTTTTGGTTTATTGTTGTTGGGTAAGAATACTTTAAAATTATTTGGATGCATGAATAATCTTTTTAGCTTCATCGGAGACTGTTGAGTAAATGGTGAGCTTAGTGGTTTATTTTTCATTCCGTACAATTTAAAGTTTTGAACCCGAATAACTATTTGTTTTGTTTGATATGCTTGGATGGTTGATTTGTGTTTATGATGTTTGTTGAAATTGGTTATTGTTGTATTGATTGTTTGCTGTGATTGAAACCACTTTAGATATTTCATTTTATATAACTGTTAACCTTTTGGATTATATAAGTAAAATACAGGTTATGGAAACAATTGCTACTGCTTTTGGTTTCATAATTAAGCGTAAATTGCCCGACAAATAGGTACGTTTTCGGATTACGATTTATTATATTGTTCCTGGGTTGGGATATATTATTTTGGAAAATATATGTTATATATTGTTATCTTTGATATTATATTTTTTTACGAGCCTCTCCGTACAAAGGAGAATCTATCGAAAATTTTCGAAAATTTTGGACTTGGAAATTATTTTGAAAACTGTTTTCCAAATTTTATTAATTTGAGTATAAAAGGTTTAATGGTTATATATTTGTATATTTTATTTGAAATAATTAATTTTGTAAATTTAGTTGTTTATAAAGTTAATATTTTAAGTAAGATATATTGATTCCTAATTCTTCTTTTCCCTTCTTTTCCTTTTCGACGACGAAAAGTTTTGAGTGAGGGAGAGTGTAACGACCGGTAAATTTTGATTAATAGATGTGTCAGTTTAATTTAAATTTTGCAATTAAATTTAGGAAGAAATAAAAAATTTAGAAGTTATAATGAAGCAAATGTTAGAAATTTAAATATAACAATTGAAATTAAGATTTACAAATTCAAAATGTAAGTGCAATCAATTGAAATTATGAAATTTGTCATACTTGGTTATAAGTTTAATAAAAGAAACAAACATGAATATTGAATTAACTAATGAAATATTATAATCAGAAGTATAATTGAAATGTTACTAATTTAATATAATAAGAAGGTAAGTAATATAAATAAATGATTGTAAACTTTAGTAAATGAATTACTGTGCAAAGGAATTGAATTTAAGCATGAATAGCATGAATAAAATGAATATTAAATAAATGGAATTATGTAATAATTGATAAATGATGGCATTAATGAATGAAATAAGATTTGTTAGTAATAAATGAATAATTAAAAAAAAATTTAAACCAATGAATAAAAGAAAAGGGTTGTAAGAAGTAAAATGTAAAGTAAAAGGATAGTGTATGCAATCAGTAGTATGGAAATAAATGCCAACATTAAATTGTAATAAATGTAATCAAATGTTACATTTGTGTGAAATATAAAGACAATGGTTAGGAGTTGTTAAAAGGGGTATATTAAAGTAATGAATGAGAAAAACGAATCAATCAATATATATTTGTTTCTTTAGTATGTTGCATAAGGTTTGGAAATCAAATTGCAATTAAAGGAAATTAGGTAGTACGATATTTGAAAATAAAGTTAAGGGTACAACTATTATAAATTACCTAATTAATTGGTTAATGAATTTATTTGAAATAAGTTCAAATTATGTTAATTTAGAAATTTACACCGGAAGTATGTAAATTTATAACTAAAAAAGAGATACGTTATAAATTGAATATAACCTAAAACTTAAGGGTAAGATAAAGGGTTGAAATTGAATCTAATACGTTTAATTTGAAACTTATTAAATTAAATTAGATTCAATTTATAATAATGGGAATTTATATGAAATGAAGCATGCATTATGAAATGTATTATGGTTCAATGGTATCTCTACCCATAAAATGTCTACTTATGAAATAGCAAGATTTATTTATTTGATTGAAGTATAAAAATTCAGTAATTGAAGTATTGCAAAAATAAATGAAATTAAACGTTTAAATACTACGTTATTGAAATATAGAAAGAATTTGAGTATAATAATGTAATAAACCATGAATCCAATGTTGATTGCATCCGTTGGATAATAAAGCATTGAATAACTAGAAAGAAAATAAAATTTAATAAAATTTTAGGGAATTTAATTTATTTATGTGAATATAGTGAAATTTTAAAATTTAACACTACGATGGATAGATTTATCAGCTTTAAATTTTACATCCAAACTTGTTTAAATTTTTATAAATGGTTAATAAATGTAAAAGTGATAAAGATTGTCAATTCCAGAATTTAAATAGGAATTTGATTTAACTAATTTATTTTTAATTTATTTAATTAATATAAAAATAGCCATTTTGGCCACCGACTCGGATTTCGACGAAACAAGTTTCATTGGATTTGTAACAGTGAATTATTGTAGGATTTCAAGTTTCGTATCGATCGGACTTGTCGTTTGATCGTATGGGCTTGAAACGCCTTGAAATCGAATTTGAAAAATCAATTTGAAAATATTGATTTTAGCATAAATTCTCCATACGATGCAATTTGAACCTGAAACTTTTTCCATTGCATTTAAAATATTTTAAAACGCCTATTTTGATATATAGGTTTACCCAATTTCGTTCTGGAGTCGAAACGGGCTTTTCGGGCCATATATCGTTTAGCGCGTTCATCTATCTTATCCGATCCATCCTATTTCAACTTTGTCTATATATATATCGTTATAAACCCTAATTCCCCTCATTTTCATTTGGCTGTACATATATCTCAATTCTCTCCTCCTCAATGGCAGACAACATAATTTCAGATTCAATCTCAAATCAAATCAAAGTCAAAAATTCAAATTCCTCAGAAAATTCTCAAAAAAATATATGTTGAAGCCCTCGACGAGCGAAATTCAATGGTGTAATTCGTTTTTCAGATCAATTCACCGTTTGACCAGAATTCGTTGAAGAACTTCAGCAGTTCGTTTTAGGTCTTCGACGGTTTAACGGCAGATTTGCAACTTTAGGGCGGTTGGGTGGTGGCGTTGGGATGATGGTGGAGTGCAGATCATGGATCTCATAGTCGCTTGTCCTCAGATGGTCGTGAGCCGCCAGAAAATGGCCTCAAAGTTCAACAGTGGTGCCTCGTCTCGGCTTGACCAGAGATGGCCACGAGCTGGCCTTAAGGGCGGTCGGAGTTGCTCATCCGAGTGGCGGTTTTCGATCGTGGTATGGAGGGTCGTAGGCGGCGCAAAAATTCAGCTAGGGGGTGGCGGGTACTTGAACTGGGATCGAACATGGTACGAATTTTCACGGTAGGGTTTCGGTTCTTAGACGATGACGTGTAATTTGTATTTGATTTGTTTTTTATTATTTAATTTAATTTTCAAATTTCAAATCTAAATAACTTTTTCATACGAACTCCGTTTCACGTGCAATTTTTTTGTTAGGATCGTAATAAAATTCAGGACATTTTGCCGCTGGTTTGGAAAAATTTGGAGACTGTCAAATTTTTGTGTCTAGATTGAATTTAAATTCAATTTAAATTCAAAAGGTGAGTGTTTTAACCCGCTCACAATTTCTAAAATTTCTTATGCGTGTTAAATTGATTTATGATGTGTTTAAAATTTACTTATAGCTATTGGGCATATATTTCATCGTTTTCTCAGTTAAATTGCATTCATTTAATTTACGCGTTATTTAATTCATTATTACATTTAAAACTGCCTGTTAATTATTAATTAATTTATTCATTGCATTTTAAACTACCATAAATTTTAGTTAAATTTATTATTGCATATAACCTGCTAGTGAAATCTATTTATTATTGCATATAAATCCAAACTAAAGAAGAATTGAACTATTGGCCTTCTCAAAAAAAGAAGCCAGGATTTGAAGGAAACTTAAGGGATTATATTGCAACTTTCATCTAATAAATAGAAATGGTACAAATCAATGCAAGGTATTTGAAAAGATGGTCCTACACTTCCTCAGATAAGGAATACGTAAAAAATTTGTAAAGGACTGAACAAATCATGGAATAAAATTTCTTTTCTCAAAATAAGAGAAGTCTACATGGTCGAGAGTAAAATTATCCTTAACTTGGACTACTTAAAATGGTAGGCTACTAATAATGGTAGAAAGCCCTTGGTAGTGCAAAGATGGCCAGGTTAAGGCACCTCCTTGATGGAGGGCATAAGCCTTTAGTCGCGCCAAAGTCAGAAATGGCCAGGTTAAAGTAGCATAAGCCCTTATCTGCGTCACGCTATGGCCAGGATAAGGCACCTCCTAGAGGGATGGTGAGTAATCCCTTGGTCCTGCCACGGTGTGGCCTGGCCAAGGTGCCGACAACCCTTGGCCGCATCACCCTATGGCTTGGTTAAGGCACCTCTTAGAGGGAGGTTAGGTAAGTCATCGGTCCTTGCTTGAGAATAAGCTAGCCGAGCGCACTAGAAAGCCGGATGAAATGTCCAACGGACAAAGAAAAATCCCTGCCTAAAATGGGCAATGGCCAGAAATCGGCACCGCCTAAAATGGCAACTGCTTAAATAAGCATAAAAATTAGGCAAAAGACATGAAATAGCCAAAAAAATGAGTAAAGAAATTCGGGCCCGAGAAAGGAAAATCATGCAAAATATCATCAAAGCCTGTAGGTGGCATTCAACAAGAAAACCAGAAAGAATTCATTGATTTCATCTGCTAGATTGGTATTCTGGACTTTTACTACTTATTATCAGAAATGGTATTTTGGTCTTCTAGTAATTTTTGCCAGAAATGGTATACTGATCTTCTGCTAATTATTACCAGAAGTGGTGTTATGGTCTTTTATTAATTATTTCCAAAAATGGTATTATGGTCTACTATTAATTACTATCAAAAATGGTATTCTAGTCTTCTATTAATTATTGCCAAAAATGGCATTCTGGTCTTATATTACTAATTATTAGAATTGGTGTTCCAGTTTGCTATTACTTATTGCCAAATTGATTCTCCGATCTTATATTACTTATGGCTGAAAACATCTCTGGTCTTCTGCTATTAATACTAGATTAGAAGATATGGATTTATAACCTCTTATCACTCATTACCACAAAGAGAATTCTGGACTTCAAGATTCTCACATATATGAACTTTAAAATCTAATACCCTAATCCAGATTTCGTGATATTCATTTTAGAACTTCACTATTTAAGACTCGAGCATGAGTTTCGTGTCTTCTATATAAAATCTCATCATCTGAATACCCAAATCTGGGTTTTGAGTCATTATCAATCCCTAATATATTATATCTGAATCTGGATATCAAGATAGTTGTTTAATTAAGTCCTAGTCTAGGGACAAGATTTTTGAACTTCTATTCGTCTCGAATGCTCGAATCTAGGCCAAAGAATATAATCAAAGAGAATACAATTAAGGCTCCCCACACGGGAAATTTGGGCTTTTAACTATGTCAAAATAATGGGTGAGAAAGTTACTACTTCAAAAGTTTAGACATGAATCTCTGAATAAGATTCTTCATTTTATAATTCTGAAATTCATTAACATATGATAAGGAAGTATTTACTTCCAAAAGGTCTTATGCGTTCCGAATAAGTGGAAAGAGTTAAATCCATGATCATTTCTCATCATGGTTAAAAGATAAGATCTTAACATTTTGAATAAATTACTTTTCATACGGTTGGCAAGATGAGTTGCTAATCTAGGAAAATGATATACATAGACATATATGTCAATTTAAAAGCTAACAATTAGAAGCATTGTTTGCTACATGTTCGGTAGGGAAGTCGGAATGGTAAGGAATATCAAAGGATTTAGCAAGAACAAAAGATGCGAAATGAGCAACTCAAAAGTATGTCAAAGCTTACATAACAAATTAGGTGATATTTACAAACTTTCCATAATTTATGTGAGTTATGTAGTCATTTACAAACAACGAAGTTATGTACTAGATATATTTACATAACCCAAATACATAAGTAATTACACATCTTGGGATGCTTTATTAAGAGTCTCCACCACCATAGGATTAACTACATGGTCTTGTTGCATGGAGAACTTGCTTGAATTTTTTTCCTTTCTTCTAATCGTATTCACATCATTAATTACCTTGATTTTAGTTTTCAAAGCACGGTTAACGGCCCTTTTTGCAACTCTAAAGGTCTTATTTACCCTTTCTAATCAAAATAATGCTTTTGGAGGAACTAAATATTACGCTTAAGCTTTTGATTCTTAGAAGCGTAGTCATTAATAGTCTAAGAATATTTTAACTTCTATTGTTCATCAAAATACTTAGCAATTTCAAACTTCAACCTCTGGCACTAGTTTCCAACTACATTATCATCCAAACATGGAGGAGGTTTCAATAGGGCTAGAAATTTTCAAGCTATGAGAAGTTTTGATCTAGTAGGCCTAACAATTGAAGGGGTTGTTTGAGGGGCTGGAAGATCAACATTTGGAATCTTTTCCACTATGAGGAATTCTAAAGAGGCACATTGATCTTGACGATCTCCCAATTTATACTCTAGATCGCTTATCCATTGGATGAGCACAAACATCATTTCATTAAAGTTGATTGTACGATAGACATCACTTGTCGTTTAAGCATAATAATCACTTCATTTTTTCTCTTAATCTCAGCTTCAAGGTATTCAATGCGATCCTTATGATTCCTGGCTATGGTCTTTTGAATAAGGTATCATTTATACCACTTCACGGCTTTGATGTTGCCACTGAAACGCTCAAGAAGGACTTCATCGTGAATTACAATCTCGCCACTCCTTGATAATAGCCTATCTATAGTGGTATCGGCACGAGAAAGTAAACTTTAAGGAGAATGAGACGAAAATAGCTGAATCTCCTATTTAGCAAAAAGAAATAAAATAAATTAAAATTAAAATAACATGACTTTATTATTATATCAACGAATTACCACTCAACTAGCCATAAAGTTAAAAGGAACAAGGAATGCTTTCATTACATATAAAGTTGAGAGACTACATTTGTAACTTTGCCTAAAGTATTAGCCGAAAGCATAACAGTCAAGTCAAAAGGTATAGAAACCACTTCAGTGGTAATAACTGGCGGACATTTACTACAATCCCATTTAGTGGAAGGAGGACTGTCGTGACCACAAATCAACTTAGCATGGAAGGTTCTAATTTCTTTTAAGAAATTTTCCTTCTCTTCGCCAAAGAAGTCAAAGCTGAGACCAGGGTATTTAAAGTATAATTTTTGTAAATCCCGAAGAAAGCAGTTTCTTGCTAACTTCAAAGTCCTCAAAATTGGACCATTTTTAGCGTAAACTCTCCTCAAGTTAACATACTAGCTTAAGTGGTCTCTGGGACAACCCGGCCTAAGGAACTGGTATTCCGAAATAACACAGTAAAATAAGCTAAGTATAGAAAGCATAACAAAAACATATATTCAAAATCAATTGCTTGTTACATATTTTCGGTCGTTCATCAAATTCATACAAAATAGACTTAGAACTGAATTCAGAAACAAATTTATTCTTATAATACTTAAGCTTTTCAGCAATGAGATCATGAGGAATTGATTTAACCCATTGTAAGTTCCAGTAAGCTCCAGGATGCGGGTCAGAACCAAATTCCTAAATATCTTTTATGGAAACATCTAAGCAGACCCCCATTGAATTCACCTAAGTATGAAAAATCTATGATAAAATGTCTATAGTATACTTTATATAAAAAAATAAATAAAATGTTTCTCTCTTCATTATCATCCATAATAAAGTTATTAATTCTATATTTTATTTTAAGAGGGCATCATGCCGATGGCGTGCTTTCTTTAATAAAGGAGTTGCCCTTTGATATTTAAAAGATGTTAGAACGGAAGTGATCCTATCCAAACTATGATATTTCCGAGATAGAGCATTGTGCTCCTTTATTAATTTGTCTAACTCCCTATATGACTTGTTATTTTCTGCATGTTTGCTTTTAAGTTTTGTTCTATAGGGAATATTTGACTTCTTCATTATCTAAAATAAATGATTTATCACCAATTATTATCTTCTAGGTATAAGACATTTAAACAGGGAATTCCACACCTTTGAAATAGGGAATGGAAGCTTAGGGAGCTTGTTCCTTCTCCTGAGGATCCTTGTGATGTGTGGGAGCAGTTTCCCCTTTTAGAGAAGCAGTTGAACCAGGAGATGTTGGTGGCATATCTTCTGGGGAATCGATCTAGTCAGGAGCGTCATCTTGATCCTTGCTATCTATCCCAAAATAACCGAAAGGGCCTCCCTTATCTCCACCATGGCCATGACCTCCAAGGGAGTCATCATCGTAGCCATCATCATCATCAGTATCCCAATTCACACCATCCTCCTTCTCCTTAGAACCTTTACTTTTATCATCCTCCTCCTCCTTAGAGTCAGATACAATACCAAAGGTGTGAATATCAAAAGAAAGAGCTTTCTTAAAATCAACGGATCCCTCTTCGCCTTCAAGCTCAGAACCCTGCTTAACTTGCTCAGTTTTGTCCATGACCCTTTTGGATATAACTAGAAGAAGTGAGGGAAACCAAAATCAGGACATTTATCATGATTATCAACATAGGCAAGCATGAGGGCACCTTCATAATGTCTTAGCATCATGGGTCCAAAGGTGGAGTCAGCAAAATCAGAAACATGTTTTTGGAATGTCAGAGAGGGTTTGAACAATTAGCTTAAGTGAAGATGTAGACTTCTTGAATTTATCTTTTAGTGGAGTGGCCTTAGAAATCAAATGAGATTTTTCCTCCTCTGAATCCTTCAAAGCCAGCTCCATTGCAAATTTTTTGTCAAAAGTGAGACGATGAGCTTGCATCTCTGCTTCTAGATCACGCTCGGCCCTAACGAGGGAAGCCTTCATTTGCCCAAGTTCATAGGAAGCAGTATTCCGGGTAGCCATCAATGAGACTAGCCGACTCTTCTACTCAACATTTTCCACCTGAAGCTTGGAGGATCCAACAGAAAGTTTGGAGACAAGATCATTAAGGGAAACCTAGTTCCTGGAAACCTACAACAAGAGAAGAAACATAGGTTAACAATTAAAAAGACCCAATGATAAAAGAATTAACTGGATAGGAGCTTACCAAGAGTGGTTGCTCCATGAGAGAGTGATGATTTTCTAACAAGTCTGGGTTAAAAGATTGCAAATAAGGGTAGGTAAAAGATTCTGATTGAAGAATGAACTTAACAATATTGTTGAAATTAGTTGGCAAAGAAGTGGAAGATGATGACTCTAGAAGAGTATGAGACTTAGAAGGAGTCTCAAAAAGGGCAACCTACATCTGCGCCGGTGCAGCTGGAGAGACAGAAATTGAAATAGGCAGAAGGGGAGCAGGTGTAGGAGGAGTTGCTTCATTATATCTTTTGAAGCTTCGACAATTGGACTTTCTGAAGCTTTCTCCGGAGATATGCGCTTTTCTTTCTCCTCAATATCGATAATCTTTGATATTTTAGCTGGAGGGGCCTCCTAAGGAGGCACTGCTAGTCTTCTTTTTGAAGATCTCTTGGAGTTAGCAAAAGCCACTAAAACTAATGTGACGTGCGTAGATGATAAAGGAGGATCAACTTCACTTAAAGGCACGACGGTCTTAGACAGAGCTAAAAAGAATTCAAGTAGATATAATATCAATTAGAGAAATTCAAGAGTTCTATAAAAAGAGAACACTAAGCTAATGGGATACCTGAAACATCAGAAAGAATAGTCGACAATGAGGAAAAATGGCTTGCATCGCCTAGAGAATAGAAGCGGTTTCCTCGAGAGCTGTGCATGATGACAGGCGGGGTGCCAAGAATCCTTTGACCAATTGGTAAAAATGAATGCCTCCTTAAGTTTGAAAGGGTTAGGAAAGTCAACCTACTCCAAAGATGTTCTGGAGCTGTAATTAAAGAGTTGATAATTCTTTGCTCTGCATCGTTGAGTGTTTTGGAGGGTTCACCTGAAAAAGAATAGAGACTAGTTAATAAAA
Organism: Allium cepa; assembly: GCA_030765085.1. Classification (NCBI taxonomy): domain Eukaryota; kingdom Viridiplantae; phylum Streptophyta; class Magnoliopsida; order Asparagales; family Amaryllidaceae; genus Allium; species Allium cepa. The sequence continues at coordinate 696,222,526 of CM060937.1, read as the reverse complement.
AGCATGGAGAAAAGCAAAGACGATGTTGAAATAGACTTACGAGGAAAGGCAAAGGCCCCATGGACTTCTACAAAGCACTTGACAAAAAATGTTTCGACGGAGATGTTCAAAGAAAACACTAAGGGTGGAGAATTTCAACCTTATCAAAACCAAGTAGTCGAAAAGTTCAGACCGTTCAACTTTGTCAAAAGCTTGTTTTCGAAAGGTTTCACTATGATATTACCTAACCTTTCGACCATAATGAAAAGAAGGCATAAAAATACCTTCCGACCACACGGAAAGGTACAAAAAAAGGTAAACCTAATTTTGCCGCCTTAATCTCTTTCAACCGGGTAGGAAGGTCATTTTACATTGCTTAATTATGCACTAGTAGGTGCCAGGTTATCATATCGGGTTAAGAAAACCCAAACCTAATAATAAATGCGGTTTCAAATTTTTCTTGAGAAACAAGCAAAATGAACTCATTAACAAAACTACTTTTATTTGGAATCAATCTAGTTTGGTTTCGAAGAATAATATAATATTATCAATAGGTCAAAAATCAAATTTGAAAAAACCAAAAACTAAATTTAGACACTTTGGGGACAAAATTGAACACAATAAGGGATTATCCCATAGCGAACATCATCGGCATAAAATCTAAAACCATAGATGAATTTGGTCAAAAAACCTGATTTAGGGAAAAATGAATTTCCAGTAAAACCAAATTGGATTTTGAATTTAGGAAATTGGAAATATGGTTAAAAACTGATAAGGATGAAAATTAAACTAAGATTTATGAAGCGAACTCATGAAATGACTTGCTACAATGAGTCGAGATATAGAAAAAAATTTTGAGAATTCTTTTACTTGTTTGCGGAGATTTTAATTTCAGGTAAAAGTGAAAGAAAGAGAAGGAGCACGCTACATAAGATAAGTTGTCCAAATTCTCAACTGTTGGATTGGATTTGAGTGAACGTTCTAGATCAACGCAGGAAGACTAAAAGGCAGGAAAATTTTACAGTTGCCGACAATGATGACTTGGAAAGTCATGACCACCCATACGAGTGGGAGCGCAAATGTTACATCACAAATCAAACCTTCTGTCTAGGACAAAAGGTCTTGCCACAAATATTAAGGATAAGTAACATAGCCTAAACCTTCCGAGGGAGTCGTAGGTATGCAGTCATCAGACTTCACTAGAATCAAACCTTTCGAAGTAGCCAAAAGGTTTCATCTCTAATATCTAGAGAGTTCTTATCTTTCGAAGGGGATGAAGAAATCAAAGCAAATGTGAGAAATAATTTAATGACCTTTTTAAGAGCTTATAAGCCTTTCGAATCGGTTATAACACATCTAATATACCCTTTGACAATGTGAAAAGGTTCATGAAGAATATAGCACTCACAAGTTAGTAAAGAAAGAAAGATGACCTTTCAAAGACATTGAAAGAAAGCACAACTCCCAACAATAATCAAGTGAAGAGCAACCTTTCGACAAGGTCAAAGAGTTTATAACAAGTAAAAGAAAAGCAACCTTTCAAACAGGTTGAAAGGTTCATAGCGGCATGAAATAGGAAAACCTTTCGACAAGGCGAAAGGCAAAGCCTAAAGGTTCGCAGTCGCATATAAAAGGAGAACCTTCCGACCCAGTCGAAAGCATGGGGCCGAAAGGTTAACCATCCACATCGATAAATAGGGCCCAAGTGGTCCTGTTTAGGGGATCTGATTTCTTCCATTTTGGTCTTGTATCTTCTTAATTCGAGCATTGTGACCCTCATTAAATGTTGATTTGGGGAATTTAATAAATAAAGCATTTTTCTTCGACAAAGAGGGAAGACGTAAACTTGGTTAATTACTTTTTTATTTACTTGAATTTTTGTTGGATTAACTCATATTTCCAGGTTAAACCCCTGTGGAAGGTTCTAATCAACAGGATCAACAATACTTCAGTCATAAAGCAACTATTTCAACCTTTCAATGACTCTAACTCTCCAGTCAGAACCTTGTGACTTAGTTGAGGACCAAATCAGTTCAATAGTCGTTAAAACTTCCGAATTCATTGACTCAGAGGACTAGACCGTTCAATGAGATTGATAATGCATCTAGTTCAAATTTCAAACTAATATAAATAATATATTATAATAACAACTTTAGATAAATAAAATGAGGCTTCGTCAGAAGCTAACAGATAAAAGTCGACGGAGCAGTTGGTGGCCCTTGGCGGTGTTCGGAATGCTGTATTGCAAAATTATTATTTTCCTTGTAGTGTTTGACATTTAATATTTGATAATTAAAACAATACATGTCTTAAATGAATTCCCACTGGTTAAAATTGATCTCAATTTAATCTCAGACTAAAAATTAAAATATGTCGAGTCAAATTTAATAAAATGTTTGTATTAAATTTCTATCATATTTTTTAAAATAGTAAAATTGATCAATTATTTTGTCGATCGGAGTTGGATGTATCAACTACAAAGGAGATTGAGATGCTCGATATAGGAACATTTTATAATGGTGTACACATATTTATTGAATTTGCTTTAAGCATTAATACAATGGTGAAGAAATTTGTTGTCTGTGTAGTAGATGCAAACACTTAAAACTTTTGATACTGGATGTGGTTAAAGTTCATTTGTGCCAATATGATTTCATGTTGGATTATTAAGTGTGGGATCCTCATGGAGAATTTTTAGCATCTAATCCTGTATAGTCTGAGGAGGAGGTTGGTGATGATGTTGTTATGGCGAATCCCATAGAAGATATGGCTGAAGTGGAGCACGATCAATGTTTCCTATAGATGAAGTTGATGATTACGATGTTAATATCGAAGAAGAACCAAATATTTGAGTAAAGAAAATCCATGATTTATTGGGTGTTGCTTAGAAACCCATTTTGGATGGCTGTAAAAGCGGCACCCAATTATCAGTAACTACAATATACATTGCGGCGAAATAAAAATACAACTTAATAGAAGACAAACTTATAGTTGTTATACAAGCTACAAAATGACATAAGGCATCTGATAATTTAATGTGCGAAAATCATTATGAAGTTAAAAAAACTTAAGTCTGCTTTCTGTTTGCCATATAAGAAAAGATACATATTTAAATGGTTGCATGTTACTTTGGAAAGAAGACATCAATCTTTGGAAGTGTGGAATATGTATCGAGGAAAAATATAAACTAAGAAAAAAGAAAGGAAAGAAAGCTCCATGCATGCTTATGCATTGCTTACTTATAATGGTAGACTCTGAAGGTTGTATGCATCTTCTGTAACCACACCTCATATGAGATGGCATAGTGTGGGAACACGGGAAGAAGGTACATTACCACACCCAGCTAATGGAGAAGCATGGAGGCGTTTTGATAAGACATATCCCCTTTTTGCAGTGGAGAGTCGTAATGTTAGACTTAGTTTATGTATGAATGGATTTTCACCACTTTCTATTTGGTTATAAGTATTTTTCTTGGCTTATTATTGCTGAACCTTACAAATTATCTCCACGGATGTGTAAGAAAACTACATATATGTTTTCCATTATTGCCATTCTTGGCTCTGATTATCAAACATAAGGAATCGATGTTTATTTATAACCGTTGATTGAAGAGTTGAAACACTATGGCATAAAGGAGTTCAAACATACGACATTTCAAAAAATAGAATGTTCAAATGTTCCCTTCTTTGTTATGGACTATTAACAATTTTTCTACACATGCAATTCTTTTAGGTTGGAGTACAGTTTGTCGTCAGCTTGTTCTTATTACATGGAAGAAATACGAGCATTTTCTTTACCACATGGGAAAACAATTTCATAGTTTAATTGTCACCGGTGTTTTCTCCATATAAATCATCCTTTTAGTAAAGGTAGAATTTTTTTTATAACTAATTGAGCGGGGACTATGCAATCGCAATCGATTTGGTTAAGCGAAGGAATACATAAACTGTAAAGAATATCCAAGAATACATGAAACTATAGTAGAAATTTAAATTCTAGGTAAATTGACTATTCATAATGTGTGAAAACAAAGTATATTTTGGGAGTTGTCTTCTTTGACAGATCTCCTACTTTGTCATAATATTAACGTGATGCATAATGAGAAAAATGTGTTTAATAATGTTTTTAATACAATTTTGAAATCTAAAGGGAAGAGTAAGATTTAAAATCAAGATGTGATATATAAGAATTACGCAAGCATCTTGAGCTTTATATCAAGCAAAATAACACTAGTAACACAAAGCATGCTATGAGTTAGACAATAACCAAGTTAAAGTTTTTACTAAAATAGGTGGAAGGATTAGGATTTTCTGATGGGATTTCTTCTAATCTTTATGGTTGTGTCGATTATAAAAACGGTAAACTGAGTGGGATGAAAAGCCATGATTGTCACATGATGATGGAAAATTTATTACCCGGTTCTTTCAAAAAACTATTGCATGTAAAATTTTGGACATTTATAACGGTACAACTTTGTTTTATAAAGAGCTTTTTTATAGATTAAATGTTGAACATTTTGGTAAACATGAAGTAGAGATCCTATATCGCTCCACAAACTGGAGAAAATATTTCCTCTAAGTTTCTTTAATGTAATGGAGCATTTACCTATTCAACTTCCATCTAAAGTAAATCTTCAAGGTCCTGTGCAATATGGATAGATATATCCATTTGAAAGGTATTAATATTTTGTGTATTAATTATAAGTTTAATTACATATATACTCAACCTTAATTTCGAATTATTTTAAATAGGTACTTAAATCAGCTAAAGAAAGAAGTTAGACAAAAAGCACGAGTTGAAGGTTCGATTTGTAAATCATATATCGAAGAAGAATCTTCATTCTTTTTCTCTCATTATTTCAGTGACTATGTGAACTTATCATTTAAAAGCATCCTACGTAATGGTGAAAGTCTTGAACAAGATTCTTCCCAAGCAATGTTATATGTTTTAGACAACATGGTCGACCTATCAAAAATGTGTGGAACTATTGTTAAACGATGGAGGTTGCCATGTTGCACATACATATTTTCTTCTTAATTATGCTGAAGTTGCACCATATTTTAGGAAATATTAATTAATAATTCATGATATATTTATTTCAATAATACACGTGTAGATTATAATGCAATATACTATCTATATCTATAGTGTTTATGAAACATGACATCCACATGACGATCTTAGTAAAGAATTCTCTATTTGATTTTCAAACTACGTTTATGATCCGAGAAATTATAGGATTGACGAAGGATTGAAAAATCTTGCGCTGTGACCAAAAAAAATGTCAAGACATATCCAATACTCTTCGCTGATGGATATAAATTCAACACCAAAAAACATAGTGGTGAAATATTAACTAACAACACCAGTGTATTTGTTAAAGGTAGTGATGATCTAGATAATCATGTAAATGATTTTTATGGCGTTTAACCAAGGTTTTGCAATTAACATACTTTACAATCCTATGGAAAAATATGATTTTGTTTAGATGCAAATGGCTCGGCAGTTCGAAGTTCTAGAACTAACATCCACAAAATTGTAATCTTATTGAAATAAAGCATACCTCGCATTATCATGAATACGATCCTTTTGTAATACCTAAACAATCCCTATAAGTATATTATGCCCCTTATTCATCTCTTTAAACAGATAAAGGAGTTTGGTTGGAATATTTAATACTTATGGCAAGATTTATGTTTGATGGAAAGAACATTTCGAAGGACCAAGCTTATCAGGCGGATGAGGTGGAAAATAATGAAATAATAACAACCAATGATCGTACTGATTTTGGGCCTTTAAATAGTGAACCAAATTTTTTAGTGAAGCATTTGACCATAGAGCAGCTTATTATAGGGTACGAGAGGGAGTGTGAATCGGAAAACGACGAGGACTCATTAATAATGTACATTTTGATATAAGGTAATTTATGCGATTATTAATGTTATATTTTTCTCGTAAAAAATGATATGTTTTCACATAATTAAATGATATGTCCAGCCATAATAAACTGATGTGTCTGTGACATATATTATGTCAATTTTCGACATCGAAGTTCTTCCTGATCAGGTTCCCCTTTTTCTACTCAGAGAGGGACCGGCGCGGGAGGTGATGGCAGGGCCCATTAAAGCAGGCATAGTGTCCCACATTGAAATTGCAGCCAAAAGCGAATGGGTAGGTATTAAGTTTATTTTAGCATCATAAATATTTTATATGATATATAAGTCATGATTTATTAAAGGGCGATATCATATTTAACATACGGGATTTGAGCGGAGCTATCAGAAATTGTTCTAGAGAATTCCAAGCTTTCTTACAAGAGTAGAATGACCGCATGCTAGCCAAGGTGAAGTAATATCCCATGCCACGTCATAGAGTGTATCTGGTAGGACTTCCTCATAAGTTTAAATTTGTATATCGTTATATATAACCATTGTAAAATTTGCTGACTAGGTATAAATGTATAACTAATATTTTTTCAACATGAAGGGGGAGGTAGAGTTGCAAGAAGCTAACACTCTCCTTTGCAGAAACAAATTGTTAGCGAGAAAATTTGTCAACATTCCAAAGAAAAGTTGTCAACAAGAAATTTTGTTAACACCTCAAAGTAATACTTAAAGAATGACCAACCACTTCGAAACCCCTTTCGAATGAGCCGATAGAGATTGCATGTCTTCGAAAGGTAACCTTACGAAGATGTTAATTTTTGATAAAAAAACCAATCAACACTTCAAAGCAAAGATTAGGAAGGTGACAATTCATTCACAACCCTTTCAAGTAAGTCAAAAGGGTTATTATGTCGTTAGAAGGGAATACACCTTCGAAAGTATAAATTCTACTGCCATGGTTGAGGCTCTTTTGAAAGGAGTTATACATTTTGGTATATCCAAGCTCCTTTCAAAGGAGTCCTTAAAGCAAACATAACAACAATAACCATGCAGTAAGCCCATTTGAAACCCATTTCAAGCGAGTCAAGAGGATCTTTACTCTCTCGAATGAACTTAAGGTACAATGTATAAGATTTAGAACCAATATGCAATGGAATTATATCTTGGACGAATGGTAAAAATTAATTGGACTTTTTAATATCTAATTATCATCACCACGTCAATTTAGTATTTCATATCTTAAAACACAATGATAATATGACTCAAAATCAAGATGTCCATCGGGTGTGATTATGAAGTATCCTATTCCAGCTCCTTGCTCATTTGATACCTCGTCCACAAATAATTCCCGTATGGGTTTATGATCTTTCTCTTTCTCTGCTTGTTCCTTAACAAAACAATTACATTCATTGATAAAGTCTACTAAAGCCCACTCTTTAATTGCCTCTCGTGGCTGAAATTCAATGCCATACTGACTAAGTTTAGTTTTCCATTTTACTAGCCCGAAATCTCAGGTTTACCGAATACTTATTTGAGTGGAAAGTCGGTCAATAATCTTATTGGTATTTTTGAAAGTATGCTATGAGTTTCCATACTGTCAGTATTAAACAGTAAGAAAACTATTCTATGATTGGATACCCAACTTCAGCATCTTTCAGTCATCTGCTCACATAATAAATAGGAAGCAAAGTTCCATTCTACTCCCTAATCAGCACTGAACTAAACGCCCATTCTGAAACCGCCTTATAAAAATATAAACTTTCTCCATCAACGGGGCTAGATAATATACGGGGACTTTCTAAAAGTTCTTTTAATTCATGGAAGGCTTTCTTACAGTCCTCTCGCCATTCAAAATTCTTTCTTTTCTTAATCACGCTGAAGAAGAGGATGCATTTATTGGTTTCCTTGGAAATAAATACAGCTGCAATTCTACCATTCAAGCTCATTACACCTTTGCTGTTTTTAGGTTATGCCATGTCTTTGATAGCCTAAATCTGGTCAAGACTAGCTTTTATTCCTTATGCACAAACAATGTATCCTAATTTTTTTTGAATAAACTCCAAAAAACACTTCTGAGGATTGAGTCTCATTTGATACCTACGTATACTTTGAAAATTTCATCAAGATCCTTAAGGTGATTCTCAGCTTCATAAGATCTCACCAGCATGTCATCCATATAAAGTTCCATATTTCATTCAATCTACTCCTTGAACATTCTGTTGACTAATCTCTAATAAACAGCTCATGCATTCTTCAGACCGAAAGGCATTATTGTATAACAGAAAATTCACATATCGGCAATGAAGCCTATATGATCTTTGTCCAGTTTAAGCATGGGTATTTAGTTATATCTTGAATAAGCATCCATGAGCGAAAATGGCTTAGGCCCACTAGTTACATCAACTAACCAATCTATTCTAGGTAACGGATAACAGTCTTTTGGGCAAGCATTTTTCAGATCTGCATAATCGTCGCTTGTTCTCCATTTTCCATTTGCCTTTTTCACCAATACTAGATTTTCTAGCCATTTTGGATTAATTTTTTTTTTGAACGAATCCATTCTTAAGCAGCCTCTTAACCTCCTCTTTCAAAGCATCAGATCGAACCTTATGAAAATGCCTCTTCTTTTGTCGAACGGAGGTCACATTTTGTAACATCCCTAAACTTTGATATAGGAATGTTAATTAGATAAACTAAATTGAATAATAATGATAAGGAGATTGAGATTTGAATAAAACATATAGGGCCATGCTTAATTATAAAGTAAATGGGTTTTAGTTGAGTTATTAGCTAATAAAATTACACATAGGCATATTAGTAAATAGCCATTTCATTCTACGCGGCTATACACTTCTCATTCTTGTCTATTTACAGTCATTTTTCTCAAAACAAAAATAAATGCAAAACCTTAAAGAGCCAACCATTATAAAAGAGGAAGATTACAATCTAAAGTTAAAGATCAAAGCTAGGAAGGTTTAATCAAACAACAAATCTTAAATTCCTTATCATATTTAAGGTGGATAATAATCTTATACCATCCCTATTTTATTCTATAATTATAAGTTTTTAGATTTATGGTTAAATTTATTTTTATTATGACATAGATGATGATATGCTTGAACTATCTATTGTTTGATTTATTTTAATTCGTTTACATATGAGTTTGCACGGGTTTAGGGTAAAACTGAGGGTTTAGGATTTTGAAATGCCATGAAACTTTTTATGTTAACATAAACATGATTTCGGAGATGCGTTTTAATTTTTAGAATTTTCCAAGCTATGGAAATTTTATCATGGATTTTTAATGCTAAATATGATACAATTGGTTTAAAATTTAATTCGAGTATTTCAGAAAGCAATCGAGTCTTAAATTTTAGTATGTTTGATTACACGATGAAATCAAATTTCTGTGATTTTTGGGGATTTTTTCCAGTTGATTCGTTGGGGAAATTAAATTATTTAAAAGGGGAGACTTTTTTTGCCAATGTTGGTTTTGTTTTATGAAAGGACTTAAACATTATATTTCTTTGATTTAGATCCAATTAAATACGGTAATTTTTAATAGAAAAGTATTTGAAAAGTTTTAAAGTAACCAATAAAGGAGTTATAGTAGGCGGGTTAATTATAAAAAGGTTGCCATATTTAGCTATAATCCAGCATTTTTCAAGAAAAGGTAGTTCCACCTATTTCAGAGGCATCTTTTGACTCCTTTACCTCCGCACCAGCCTTGTTGAAACCATTAGAGTCGAAACTAATGCACATGATAACCATGGTAGTGGTATGAAGTGAATTGATAAGTAGCGGAAGATAGGGTGTCGAAAGTAATGCTTTCATTAGGTTGGAAACCAAAGTTCACTTTTAAAAGATAAGTGCCTGCCTAGTTTTTGAAAGTGCTTTTGACCCAATCGATACCCTATAGAGGTGAAACCATAGTTTCATTCCAAAAGTTAAATTCCTGCCTTGTTTAACTTAAAGATTTCGACATAGTCGAAATTCATGCTTTCTAAAGGGTCCTGATAGATAGTTTTCGAAGGGTTACCTTTTTCTTTAAATCATTGCTTTCGAAAGAGAGGTTCCGACCTAGATGAAACGAAGCTGTTAATTTTCCTTTTAATTTTATAGAAGCATCAATGCTTTCAAAAGGTTATTCTTGTTTTTACTTAAGTTAAGCCACTTCCTAAACGCTTTGGAAAGGGGATGGGTGTTTCAAAGGAAATGGAGTCGAAAGGGGGTTTCGACTCTATCCATCAAAGTTTTAGTTCAAAGGATCATGATTTCGACTAGATGGTTCTGACACCGTCAATTTTTCCCCAAACAAATTTATATGGGTTTCGAAGGAGATACCTTCGTATATAACCACTTTGATCTAAATGGTGTTTTTAAAGAGTAAACCCAATACTTTCAAGTTGGGTACTTTCATTTGTTTCGAAGCCATGTTTAAAGATCATTTTGACATCATGGAAACATAAATTTGGTTTCAAAAGAGAGTATTTATCAAAGGCTTCGAAAAGTACATTTATTACATTTTGAAAAGAGATTTTTGGCTTTCGATAGAAGTCATCTAGAAGGTTTCGAAAGTGATGTTTTAAGATTTCAAAACATAAACCCAATCTCAATTTAAAAGAATTATCATGGCATAAATAAACAATGTGTTTTGAAATGAAGAAGTTTTCATTGATTATAAACGTTAAAAGGTTTAACCGATATATATATAAGATAATAAACAACATGTGCTAGTATTATTTGTTGTCATACTTTCACATACTTATCTGCGTTGTTATTAACCCATAACAGTACTTTGGGGAAGGGGAAAATAAAAAGCTAGGTTGACCAGTGGTGAATATAACTTAAGAAATTTTAAAGAAATTGGCAGGAACCAATAGGTTCATAGTAAGCCCACGGAAACTATGCATAACTAAAGATATTGGCAGAGGCCAATATGTTCACAGTCAGCTCATGAAAACTATGATTGATATTAGCAGGGGCTAATAGGTTTATAATTAGCCCATGAAAACTATATCCAGATTAAGATATTGATAGTCAAAGGTTTCGAGTTAGCTCATAAAAACTAGGATAAGAGAAAAGATATTGGAGTTACCAATAGGTTCTTAGTAATCCCATGAAAACTATGAAAATCAAACAGATAGTTCATAAACATTTAACAAGTTAATAATAACCATTAATACTATAATTGAGACAGATAGTCAGAATGAAAGGGGATTGCTAATCCAGATTTGATTTACTTATTTTGCATATAATCATAATATTTTGACATACCATGTTTTTAACCATTTTGGATGCAAGAGCACAGTATATTGTTTTATAAAATGTTTTAGGATACTAGTAAGGGGGATAGCCCTTTCCGCTTAGCGGTGTGATCTCACTAGATATCAAAACGGTTTGGGATGATATATTATTATTCATACCAGGCTTTATGTCTGACTCGAAGTTTTTGTTTTCCCCTTAAACTCTCGGGTGCTCAATCGATTTTGAGTAGGCTGAGAGTTAAGATTTCCATCTATTCTTTTAGATGAATAAAGCTTCCAAAGACGTGTAAGAGGCAAACATGTTATTAGAGTTCTTATATTTTCGATGTGTGTTTGATTGTAAAGGAAAATTTGTTTTAGTGCCTTGTTATGTACTCTGATCAACCAAGGGGACATCTTTATATGTCGCTCTTGGCATATTTTATATTAATTATATGTTATCTGAATATGGTCTCAGAAGTGGGATTATGTAATCAACTTGGAATATTTTGAAATGGAATGTGGAATTTGTTCGTTGTTTAATTTTTTACCATATTCATGTATTTATGTGTATCAATGTATCTAATATGGCTGTATTTGATTGTCGAGGATCAATAACTAGGATGACTACCGCATTCGTAGCCATTATTTTTAGGCCTCTATGTAAGGGAATGTTACAAGTTGGTGTCATAGTTTAGGTTTATGAAACTTTAAAAGAAACTTAAAACTAGAAGATTTTTTAAAGATAATCCAATAAATCAGATAATAAAATCAGGGTTTGGTAATGTACTTGTATTTGATATATAGTTTTTTATATAAGTGCACTTCCTCACTCTTTTAGACCATTCTTTTTTATCTGAATAAGGCTTGTATGTAGATTTATGAGAAAGGAGAGATGGAAGAAGGAAACAAAAGAGGAAATCTCAAAGGAAGAAGCACTACAACTAATTGAAATGCTCAACCCACTACCAGGAGAAACCCGGATCGACCGGCTAATGCTAGTAATCAAAATATTGATGTCAATGTGGGTGTTGGAAATTCATCAGTAGATATGAGGACGATATATCAATTCTTTGTTGGTTCGATGGAAGCAGAAGCTACTGCTAGTGTCGTTGGAAATTTAGAAGAAGCTAATCCCATGGCTTTAATTACGAATAACAAAACAACCGTCAGGGATGTTTGCTTACTATCACCGACCAAAATCAATTTCTCTGAAGCCAAAAAAACACGTCCCACGTTTTCCATATTGCTCCTCCAGAAATTATCCTCCGATGTTGTCTGTTTCATCTCGGTCTATTTCAAATTTCTATCGTTGTCTACAGTCAAACCTATTTTTTCTCATCAGTATCCTAATCTTTGTTTCCGTTTATTCTGATTTCAAATTCCCACGATCCAAACCCAACTCAATCGAACAAATAATAAAACTTACCAAAACCCTAGATATTGGATTTAGAATTTTTTACCTTTATCTGAGCAAGTAACTTATTTGTTTCTTAGATTTGTTAATATTTATGCTGATTGTGGTAGCTTTGAATGCACACGCAGGGTTTTTGATGGTATGCCTGAGAGAAGTGTGGTTTCATGGGTTATTCTCATAGCAACATATACAAGATGGAATGATCCCTCCAATTCCTTAGAGGTTTACCTTGAAATTAGTAGAGGAGTTGAGCCAAATAAGATTGTTTTGCTTAACACATTGACTGCATTGGCTGGAGCTAGAGATTTGGAAATAGTTAATCTAAGCAAGTAACTTATTAGTTTTTGTGGCTTATTCTCTGTCAGCCGGAGAGGGTCAATTGTACACCTGTATGGTCCTCATTCCAAGACTACTACTCCAGCAGTTAATCTACGTTGGTAACTTTATAGAATTTGAATCAATTGATTTTCTTTGGAATTCTTAAAAACTACCTTTTGCTTATGTTATTTGTTTTCATGTGTTAAGGTTTCTGGACACTGCTGGGTTGAAAAATTCCACTGCGTATCTTGTTAATGGGGGAATTTTGTTCCTTGATTGGTTAGTAATATGTAATTTCTTATATTATTAATTTGCGAAACAAATGCCTTTTTTCTTTATCTTTCTCTCTACGTTTTTTTCTTTCATTTTTTCTTCTGTGCTTTTTTTCAAAGAACCCGATAGATGTTTTGCATAGTTGACGAGTAAAAATTATGTGCTTAAATCAAATACATCTTCGATATTATTTTATCAAATCTTACATTTTCCCCAAAAAGGGATACCATGTTTATTCGGTATTAGTGGTAATTTGTTAAGAAGGTTGATTTCAAACTAAGAATACAGATATATAGTAGTTCTCTGTTCAGCACCTTCCAGACTTAAGGCATCTATTAAGACTAGAGTAGTTTGCTGTAAACATCAACTTAACACAAACTATAGCAACTAACACATACTTGAGATATATAAATAAATTAGCCTTTACTCACACAAAGTGTTTTTGTTGCTTCTAATCATCTTTATAGAATTATTAGATATCTACACTTGGGTAAAAAGGAATTTTGTTTTGTGTTGTAAGATAAGTAGTGTTTATAATAAACATCTGAATAAGTATGTCGCTTATGATTAATAATTTATGCAGAAAATTTGATAAATATAATTAATAAGTTTATGCAGAAAATTTGATAAATATAATTAATACTTGTATCATTATTGTATTTTTGAGTACTGGAATATCTCTAAACACACAGACAACACATGCATAGCTACAGTTGAAGATTCTAGACCATGCAAACTCAGTTTTGGACCTAATTCGAATCAAAAGGATCAAGTAGATATGGCATTCATTAACCACAAAACTGCACTCTAGAATTGCTTACCATATAATGGGCTATACATCTACTAATAATAAAGAGAATTGGTCGTATATGACTCGTTGGTGTTCGTTACTCGAATCGTCAATACCTTTTCAATTTTCATACTCAACATCTGTGACGACCCGGAATTTTTAAGCATTTGAAATCGAAATATTTAATTGATTTTAAATATTTAAAAGTTAATTTTTAACTTGAATTCAAATATCACTATTTATTTGATAATTGAATTATTGAATTTAATAGTTGAAGATTGTGCAAAATATTTAATATTGAGTTTCAAGCTTGTTAAAGAAATATTTTTAAAGGCTTGTAAAATTTACATTGATAGTACTGAAGATAATAAAAATGTTGAAATTGAATTTGGGAGTGTTTTGTTAAGTTTTGAAAATATATCGTTTAAATTGAATTTAAAAATAGCCTTCCGAGGCACAGTCTCGGATTTTGATGGAACCAGTTCCATTGGAGCCATAATATTGAATTATTATCGGATTTCAATTTTCGTAGCATTTGGAGTTGTTTGTGATCGTACGATATATGAACGCGCTAAAATTTTAATTGACTATATATTCGCGTACACTAGCTAACATTTGGCTGAAATCTTTTCCCATTAGCCACCCTATTCTATACCTATGTACGATTAGCCGACCATCCTGTCCCTTTTCTATCAACACGCAGACAATTCAAGCACGTTAACGTCTCCTCTTGTCTCCCCTCAATTTCTTTTTAATATCACGCAATCCTCTCCTCTTCATTTCACCTTAAATCAAATTGAAATCCTACAGAAAAGAGAATAAATCATGGCTGCTCTCCTTTACCATTCGAGACCCTTTCAAATCGTGTTTTCCTCTTCGAACGAAGTCCCTCGAAATCAAAATCTCGTCCTCCTCAATCCAAAAACGAATTGCCTCCTCTCAAATCGGCAACCATAGTCTCGAAACCAGCTGTATATCTCAAGAGCGGCAGCGTGGAAACCATCCATGACGGCTTGAGCTCGCATGCGCTTGACTAGCATGTCGATGCGAGGCGGTCCAAAGGGAGTATTACGGCCTTTGAGCACGATGGTGATTTGGGGATTGATAGCGAGTTCGTTGGGAAGCTAGCCGAAGTCGAGTCTTCAATTGATGGTAATTCGGAGTCGCAGTCTTAGGTTCATCGAAAAACGCGTGGAGCAGTGGAAGGCAAGTCGAAGATGAGGTGGATCCCAGGCGCGGCGATTCTCCTCTGGAAGCTTGGTTAGTTCGTTGCCGAGGCTGAGGTTAAGGGCTATGATAGGTATATGTTATGCTTTCTTGCTTAATTTATATGCATACATATTTACAGAGAGAATAAAGTAAACTAGAATCATAACAGTAAAATATATACATCTATTTATCTTCAATTTACAGATTTATACATATATATATATATATATATATATATGTATACATATACAATGAAGGGATAATAATATAAATACCAATATATATAGAAATAGGTTTGGAAGATAAATAGGAATTTAGAAAAAAAGTTTAAAGTTTTTGCAAAGTTAGATTTTTAAGACCTATATAGTTTATTTTGAAATTAAATAAATATACATCTACACACTATAAATTTATTAGTTTAACTATAAAGTAATATTCTAGTTTAGTTAACTTATTTAAAATTTATTTTAGTTGCTAAAGGATTTTTCAAAAGGGGGATTAGTTCGAAATTTAATTATTCATTAAAATTTAAATCAT
Source organism: Allium cepa (assembly GCA_030765085.1). Lineage (NCBI taxonomy): Eukaryota > Viridiplantae > Streptophyta > Magnoliopsida > Asparagales > Amaryllidaceae > Allium > Allium cepa. Next base: position 696,206,872 of record CM060937.1, on the reverse strand, counting down.
TAGTTAACTTCAATTATTTAATGATGATTGATTGTTCGAATGTTAATGAATCATCTAATATTTATTCAAGGGCCTTAAATCATGAAGAATCAAGTCAGTCGGAGTGAATTGTAAATAAAAGCGAAGGTGAGTTAATCTCACTCATCTGGTTATAATTTTAATTTAAATGGTTAAATTTAAATAATTGGTTGATTGATTGATTTGATTGGATGTGCAATATTATATATATAGTAGTATATACTATATCTTGGAATGATTGATTTCCCGCATTACATAGCGGATGAAACCCTATGCGCCGCATAATAGCGGATGATTTTATTTAAAACCCATATACCGCGATATTCCATCTTGAAGTGGAATTGGTATTTTATATTGTGCAAACATCTGTGGATGCAGGGAAACAGGTTGGAAGGGTCCAACTGGATTCCTCAAAAATATTTATATTGTTTAATATTCTCTATTTTGAATATGCGATATTCTATGATGAATATTATTTATAATTGGAATATTGAATGCTATGGATTACTTGAATATATTTTGGCACATTGAGTTATCAAAATATATATAGAATTGGATTTCTGAAAAGAAAATAAAAGAGAGAATTTGTAAGAAAATAATTATAGAAAATTTAAATGAATTTAAGAATAAATTGGGAAAGAATAAATGTGATTTTAACATTCTAATAAATAAACTTCGTGTATGAAAGGGAAATTTGAATAAACAGGAATATAATGAATTTTAAACTTCAGTATTATTATTTAAAAGAACAAAGCATTTATTTTAAATTTAAGATTTAAATTATTGAAAAGAATAAAGAAGAATTTTGAAACATCTGAAATTGGTATGGTTCGGTTAAAAGATTTAAAATCAAAACGAAAGAAAAATAAATGAATAAAGTCCATAAATTAATGGATGTTGAAATGAATTGAGTAAGTAAAGAAATTTGTTCCAAATGGAGTAAATTGGAAAATTGATTTAAGTGATTGAAATTGGAAATTCTCCCTGGATAACCAAGTACGTTTTCAAAGTAAATTTTTAAATATAAGTTTAAAGTTGTTTTAAAAAGCAAGTTTTGGAAAATTTATTATTTCTAAAATATTTAAATTCTAAAGTAAGTACTTTCTTTTAATCTATTATGGTAGTAATTATTTAAAGGTGACTTAGTATTTGTTTTAAAGAGAAAATCTAGTTTATATTTTATAAAGTAGCCTCATTTTAAATATTCCTGTGGTATGTATTTTTAATAAAGTATTAAGAAATTTTAATTTAAATGTTTTAAAGGATAATTTATAATAAAGTGTTTTAATTTATTTTTTAAAAATCTTAAGTTTTGTGCTTGGTTGTTTCAGTGGAAATGAATACTTGAAATTTTATCTTATGAGAAAAGTATGGTTTGAAACTGTTTTCAAATGGGTTAAAAATAGAAATATATCTTGCAAAGATATTTTGAGAATAATAAATAATTTGGAGAAATTATTTATGTTGATGGATGTTGTGGATATTAATTGATAGTTAAATAACCGACTACCAATATTGGCCAAACGCGCTGATCGTTTCGAAGAGACCGGGATCGGGATTTATTTCTCGAAAACCACTTCGATCCGGTTTATACGTTTTGTGGGGAAACAAGTTCGGAGTCGAAGATGAAGCAGTGAAGTGCAAGGGCTAGTCGCTACTAATCCTAAGGATATTTCCAAAATGAATGTAGTACGAGTAGTGCCTTCGGTTCCGTTCGAACCCGGGACGGACTTGTATGGATGAATACTTTCAGAACATCGCCAGGTGGACGATAAGCATTCTAAGTGAAACGATCTAAAAGGTAATGCTTAGCCTCAAGCCTCATCAACTGGGAATGACTGAAAATCGAGGGTAATGCAGCAAGGCTTGGTGGGCAGCACTCATTTCCGGGTAAGGTCATCCTTGTCTAGATGTCCCTTTTTTATTTCGGTTTAGTGGTTTGGTTGCTGATCCCAAACGTGGGGTGATCTTAATCGGGATTATCCAGTAAGGGATAGTCTGGGTCTTGTGTTGTAGGGGGTCGGGAGTGATCCTCGGTACTATGATCTAGGCCACGTACCGTGACAGGTGGTACCCTAATGCCTAGTCATTAGTTGGAAATTCATTCTCCCTACGCGCCTTTTACGAGTTTTGTTTGTATTACCCACTATGTGGCTAGTAGCTGGAATTTAACGAATGTAACAATTTCGGCTATTTTAATAAGTATTTGTATATAGACCCTATTATAATATCAAAGGATTTTATAAGAAAATGTTTTAGCTATCGTAAGGTAAAAACCTTACATGTTTATTTGTGGCGTGGTCTTACGAGATGCTTTTGTTTTCAAAAAGATTTTGAAACTTTAATAATCAATTTGGGTGTGGTTTTCTCACGCTGGTAATTCAGACTGACTCGGGTGTTATTCAACTGTAATGCTCGGGTCAAACCCAGTATTATAGAATACATGACATGATGCTGTGGAGCTCAGGAGACGAGCTGGATGGCGATACGTACTTCCGTATTTGATTATTATTCCGATGTGTATCCAGTTGTATGTTATTGATGTTTAACTCTGATGATGTATGTATAAACAGATATAGTTTTCTTTTGTGTAAAGATCTGTTATTATATATTATATTATATTTCGCTGCGTTAGTTCGATTCTGTTGTTGTTTTCTGTTTTCTCTTCTTCTACCTCTTCTTCTTTAACCCAAATGGTTTGTATTTCTGTTCAACTTGAGTTGATTGATGTAGAATAGTGTTGACTCACGGAGTACGGATTTGCGGGTCGTTACACTTGGTATCAGAGCTTAGGTTGGTGATAACCTTGGCTCTGGTAGGGATTACTCATTAAATAGAGTCCGAAGTACTCTAGAAAGAGTTTGAGAGTATTAAAAGATGTGAGTCCATATTTGTTAGTGAATATAAAATTGTTTTTATATTGTGTTGATTTATCGGTTGAGTGTTTATGTATTCTTGTCGATATGTGGTATGCCATGTTATCGATAGGGATTTCTAGACTCTTAAACAAGATAAACCGACACAGTATTGTTTTAAATAGGGTAAATGAAATAATTTTACCCAAATTATTTTTATATATAAAGGAAATGATTTTTTGTAAATTATGATAATTATATATGGTTGCTTGGTTGTTAGGAATGATAATAATAAATTATTATTAATGTGTAAAATTGAATAAGAAATTGAAATAATAACCAAAGATTAAGGAATAAATTAATAAATAAATGGGATTTGTAAATGTGAATTATAATTGAATAAGATATTGAAACCATAATTAAAAGCTAAGAAACAAAATCATATGCAAATGAAATTTGTAAATTAAACTATAAATGTAAATTATAGTGTGATTAATAATTAAAATAAGATAAAATTCCAAAGTAATGTTTGAATATAAATTTAAAAGATTTGGAATTTGAAAATTGAAAGTTGAATTCCTTTGAATTTGAAAATGATTCTCAAAGGGTTGGGAAAAATAATATATGTTTGAGAAATATGTTGAATCGGATTTGAAATCTAGAGAGATTGGGAATTTAAAAATACTTGAAAGATTTTAAAAGAGATAAAAGCATTGAACTCTTTATGGTCGCTGGAAAATAATTCCGATGATGATCGCGACATCATCGGTGTTCATTTTCGAGTTTCCGAAAGAGTGATTGCTACCGGGATGTTTTGGATTAATGTTTATTGGTGAAATTTGGTTTGACTTTGAAATGCATAGGAATAGTTTGGTTCAGATATATATATGTTTTCAAAATTGAATTTTGAACATTTTAGTAATGAGTTTAATTGTGTAAGCAAGAAGGAAATTTAAACTGAATGTTGAATTTAAGTTTGAATGAAAAAAAAAATAGTCACGTTGGACTAAAAGAACAATGTCTTAAGATTTAAATTAATAAGTAACTGATTGATTAATATGGTATGAATTTGTGAATGAATAAATGAATTTATAATTGCAAATAAATGCACTGAAATTGGGTATTGGAATGATATTAAATAGAATTAAGTCCTTGCTTAACAAAACTCAAAAGAATGGTATGTAGCTAGTTTTAACTGGAGTTAAGTTAAATAAAATTGAATTGAATAAAAATTCAGTAAGTTATAGAGAATATAAAATAGAACTGAATTTTTATTCAAATGAAATTATAATAATGATAAGAAGTTAGATTAACTGGAAACGAGTTAAATAAAAATTTGAAATGGAATAAATAAATTCTGACGGCTTATAAAAGTTGGAGTTTATGAACAGAATATAAGTGTATCTTATAAAGATTGAAAAGTGAATATATTTGAGCTAAAATGAAAGGATATATGGGAATAAAAGTGTATGACTTACAAGTGATAAATAAAGGCCAAAATAGAATTGTTTGACATTTTGGTGGACAAAATGAAAATCCAATCTTGAATTATAAAATAGAATTGAATTCAAGTTAAGTTAAGTAATAAAGTAATTTTTGAAGATAGAAATCAAATATTGAATTAAAGGTGAGAAATAAACTAAATTTGGGATAAAATAGTTGATGAAATATGGAAATGCAACTCGAAATTATTAACTTAGAATTAAATTGTGAATAGATAATAGGGTTTGGAAATGAAGCGTGAGTTATAAATAGAAAGTCAACTTAGAATTGTAAGTGAATTAAACATGAATTGAAGTTGTATGGAATTGGATTAAAATAAAAATGATTTGAGATGAAAACAAATCCAATAAGGGTATGAATAAATTAAAACGAGAATGAACTTAAGTTATGAAATGGTAGTGAATTGAAGTAAATTAACTTAAGTTTAAAGTTAATACAAGCATGGGATGATGTCGAGTATAACAAAATGGCTTTGAACAAAACCAATGCGAAACGGGATGGAATGAAACCATAAGGTTTGTAAATAAGTTAGATTGGAATGGAATTTAAACACTTTGAGCTAGAATCAATCTAAATTGGTTATAAAGCTTATGTAATTATTTATTCACATTAATATTATCAAATTGCATAAGAAAATGGATCGCTGATGTAAACGAGATTAGATAAAATCCTATGATTTAGTAGAAGTGAAATAAGTTGATTTTGAAATCAATTGGAATGAATATGAGTTTGTTTTGCCTAGAATGAATTAAAAATAAGCATGTAAGTTGTAAATCACTTAAACGGAATGGAATGGTTTGAGGATTGATTGTAAGCAATTGTAATAAGGGTCGGAAACTTATATATGCTTATGGAAATTATATAACGTGCATTATATGTGAAATTTATGTGTTAGCTATTGAAAGTAAATGGAATGTTAATAAATTGCATATATTTAGTACTAATATACTTGAATTGAGTAAGTACAGGTACCGGGAAGCCGTTTAGTTGGATTTAGACGCACTAAATGCTAAAAAAATGAGTCGCTTGCTTAAAAATGCTAAATAAAGGTACGCCTACACAATAAAAATAGGAAATATGAACTATTTTTGTTTTTCCGACCGGGTGGATCGATGTATATATATTTATATCTCTCGTCAAATTGCAAAAGCTCCTCCGTACATAGGAGACTCTGCCAAAAAAATTCGAAAATTTTGGGAGTTAGATTTTTTTTAAATTTTCACTAATGGAAAAGGATTTAAAATTAGTAAGCAAATTAGATTTAAATTTGAATATTGAAATCTAATTTAAAATTGAGTATGTAAAGTAAGGTGAAATTGAAGAAATTGTTTGAAGAAACTAAAGGAAGAAAAGTTTGCAAATAAACTTTTATTTGAGATTTTAAATAAATTAGTAAGTGGAACTAATAAAAGGAAATGGTTAATTAAATATGGAATTGGAAATCCAATGTAAAAATAAGGTGAAGAAAATTCAATATGCAAAGTTTGAAGGCAAATTGATTTCAAATGAAATCGTAAAGGTAAAATGAATAGAAATAGATATAAACTTCAATAGTGAAGTGAAAATAAATTTAAGAGGTGTATAAAATATTTAGATTGAACTTAAGAAATGAAAGGTGAAATTCTTAAGTAAGTTGAGTATTGGAAATATACTAAATGAATAATTGAATGAAGATTTAAAACTGGAAGTTGTGAAATGGGATAATTGTGAATAAGTGAATAGAAATCAAAATGAATATGAATAAAAAGAAAATAGATATAGTTGATAATCAATTGAGATAAATACGTAGGATGTACGTACATTGTTTTTATTCGCATAGTAGTTTGATCCAGATTGGAGCATAGAATTTCGAGATAGTTTTATCGATCCGAGTTAGGATTTTTCACTCGATTTTCGACGGCGAACTCTGGATATGGATTTTGATTGATTCTAGAAATTCTCTATCATAGTTATGACTATGCAAGGAGAATGATGGTTTCTGATCAAGAAACCAGATCTGAGACCGCACTAGAAAGTTGGGTGGACGGTACTAGTTCGAAAGTGAAATTGTGTGATCGGGCGAGCGATCGAATTTGATATTGCGTACGAATGGTATATGTACATCGTACGGGCTTAAATGGAATGAATGTTGAAATTTTGTAAGAAGTCAATAAAATAATTTTGAACGTTGTGATTGGATATTATTGCTAAGTAGAACATACAGGTATTATGAAGGAAAAGGAAAATTGTTTTGATTTCAGAAGATAAATTTGAATTGCCCGACCAAAAAGATGTGTGTTTAATATTCTGTATGAAATTTGATTGGGTTTTGATCGAGCCACTTGGCTTTTTGTTTTCTTTTGGAATTTGGGAACCCATAGAGGCATTTTGTAGCAGTACCGAGCTAGCCGCGCAAAGGATACGCTGGTAAAAAATTTCAAAAATTTAGGGAGCTAGAAAATTTTTGAGAAAATTTCGATAATTCAAAATTTGGTTTTAAATTGAAATTTGAAAATTTGAGCAAATAGTATTGTTTGCAAATTATGGGAGATTTTGGGAAGTTAGTAGAATGGTAATGGGTCTTCTATAAAACGATAGTTGGTAGGATGCTGAACTGTTGGTTTTGAGAAAAGTAAATGGGTATTGGACCATTCTTCCTAATTAGTAATTTCGGGGACGAAATTCTTTTAAGGGGGAGGAATGTGACGACCCGGAATTTTTAAGCATTTGAAATCGGAATATTTAATTGATTTTAAATATTTAAAAGTTAATTTTTAACTTGAATTCAAATATCACTATTTATTTGATAATTGAATTATTGAATTTAGTAATTGAAGATTGAGTAAAATATTTAATCTTGAGTTTCAAGCTTGTTAAAAAAATATTTTTAAAGGCTTGTAAAATTTACATTGATAGTACTGAAGATAATAAAAATGTTGAAATTGAATTTAGGAGTGTTTTGTTAAGTTTTGAAAATATATCCTTTAAATTGAATTTAAAAATAGCCTTCCGAGGCACAGTCTCGGATTTTGACGGAACCAATTCCATTGGATCCATAATATTGAATTATCATCGGATTTCAATTTTCGTAGCGTTTGGAGTTGTTGTGTGAGCGTACGATATATAAACGCGCTAAAATTTTAATTGACTGTATATTCGCGTACACTAGCTAACATTTAGCTGAAATCTTTTCCTATCAGCCACCCTATTCTATACCTATGTACGTTTTGCCGACCGTCCTGTCCCTTTTTCTACCAACACGCAAACAATTCAAGCATGGTAATGTCTCCTCTTGTCTCCCCTCAATTTCGTTTAATATCTCACGCAATCCTCTCCTCTTCATTTCACCTTAAATCAAATTGAAATCATCCAGGAAAGAGAATAAATCATGGCCGCTCTCCTCTACCATTCGAGACCCTTTCAAATCATGTTTTCCTCTTCGAATGAAGTCGTTCGAAATCCAAATCTCGTCCTCCTTAATCCAAAACGAATTGCCTCCTCTCAAATCAGCAACCGTAGTCTCGACACCAGCCGTATATCTCAAGAGCGACAGCGTGGAATCCATCGATGACGGCTCGAGCTCGCGTGCGCTTGACTGGCGTGTCGAAGCGAGGCGACCCAAAGGGAGTATTACGGCCTTTGAGCGCGATGGTGATTTGGGGATTGATAGCGAGTTCATTGGGAAGCTAGCCGAAGTCGAGTCTTCAATTGATGGTGAATCGAAGTCGCGATCTTAGGTTCATCGGAAAACGCGTGGAGCAGTGGAAGGCGAGTCGAAGATGAGGTGGTTCCCAGGCGCGGCGATTCTCCTCTGGAAGCTTGGTTAGTTCGTTGCCGAGGCTGAGGTTAAGGGCTGTGATAGGTATATATTTATATATTTTGTTTTCTTGCTTATTTCATATGTATACATATTTACAGAGAGAATAAAGCAAAATAGAATCATAACAGTAAAATATATACAGCTATTTATCTTCAATTTATATATTTATACATACATACATATATATATATATATATCTGTGTGTGTGTGTGTGTACATATATAGTGAAGGAATAATAATATAAATACCAATATATATATAAATAGGTTTGGAAGATAAATAGGAATTTAGAAATTTTTTTTTTAAAGTTTATGTAAAGTTAGATTTTTAAGACCTATATAGTTTGTTTTGAAATTAAATAAATATACATCTACACACTTTAAATTTATTAGTTTAACTGTAAAGTAATATTCTTGTTTAGTTAACTTATTTAAAATTTATTTTAGTTGCTAAAGGATTTTTCAAAAAGGGGATTAGTTCGAAATTTAATTATTCATTAAAAATTAAATCATTAGTTAACTTCAATTATTTAATGATGATTGATTGTTCGAATGTTAATGAAATCATCTAATATTTATACAAGGGTCTTAAATTATGAAGAATCAAATCAGTCGGAGTGAATTGCAAATAAAAGCAAAGGTGAATTAATCTTACTCATATGGTTATAATTTTAATTTTAATGGTTAAATTTAAATAATTGGTCGATTGATTAATTTGATTGGATGTGCAATATTATATATAGTAGTATATAATATATGTTGGAATGATTGATTTCCTGCATTATATGGCGGATGAGACCCTATGCGCCGCATAAATAGCGGATGATTTTATTTAAAACCCGTATACCGCGATATTCCACCTTGAAGTGGAATAGGTATTTTATATTGTGCTAACATATGTGGATGTAGGGAAACAGGTTGGAGTGATCCAATTGGATTCCTAAAAATTATTTATATTGTTTAATATTCTCTGTTTTGAATATGCGATATTCTATGATAAATATTATTGATAATTGGAATATTGAATGCTATGGATTACTTGAATATATTTTGGCACACTGAGTTATCAAAATATATATAGAATTGGATTTCTGAAAAGAAAATAAAAGAGAGAGAATTTGTAAGAAAATAATTATAGAAAATTTAAATGAATTTAAGAATAAATTGGGAAAGAATAAATGTGATTTTAAAATTCTAATAAATAAATTCCGTGTATGAAAGGGAAATTTGAATAAACAGGAAGATAATTAATTTTAAATTTCAGTATTATTATTTAAAAGAATAAAGCATTTATTTTAAATTTAAGATTTAAATTATTGAAAAGAATAAAGAAGAAATTTGATACATCTGAAATTGGTATGGTTCGGTTAAATGATTTAAAACCAAAACGAAAGAAAAATAAACGAATAAAGTCTAAAACTTGATGGATTTTGAAATGAATTGAGTAAGTAAAGAAATTTATTTCCAGTGGAGTAAATTGAAAATCAATTTGGAAAGTTGATTTAAGTGATTGAAATTGGAAATTCTCCCTGGATAACCAAGTACGTTCTCAAAGTAAATTTTTAAATATAAGTTAAAAGTTTTAAAGTTGTTTTAAAAAGCAAGTTTTGGAAAATTTATTATTTCTAAAATATTTAAATTCTAAAGTAAGTACTTTCTTTTAATCTATTATGGTAGTAATTATTTAAAGGTGACTTAGTATTTGTTTTAAAGAGAAAATCTAGTTTATATTTTATAAAGTAGCCTCGTTTTAAATATTCCTGTAGTATATATTTTTAATAAAGTATTAAAGAAATTTTAATTTAAATGTTTTAAAGGATAATTTATAATAAAGAGTTTTAAATTATTTTTTAAAAATCTTAAGTTTTGTGCTTGGTTGTTTCAGTGGAAATGAATATTTGAAATTTTAGCTTACGAGAAAGTATGGTTTGAAACTGTTTTCAAAAGGGTTGAAAATAGAAATATATCTTGCGAAGATATTTTGAGAATAATAAATAATTTGGAGAAATTATTTATGTTGATGGATGTTGTGAATATTAATTGATAGTTAAATAACCGACTATCAATATTGGACAAATGCGCTGATCGTTTCGAAGAGACCAGGATCGAGATTTATTTCTCGAAAACCACTTCGATCCGATTTGTACGTTTCGTGGGGAAACAAGTTCGGAGTCGAAGATGGAGCAGTGAAGTGCAAGGGCTAGTCGCTACTAATCCTGAGGATATTTCCAAAATGGATGTAGTAGGAGTAGTGCCTTCGGTTCCGTTCGAACCCGGGATGGACTTGTATGGATGAATGCTTTCAGAACATCGTCAGGTGGACGATGAGCATTCTAAGTGAAACGATCTAAAAGGTAACGCTTAGCCTCAAGCCTCATCAATCGGGAATGGCTGAAAATCGGGGGTTATGCAGCAAGGCTTGGTGGGCAGCATCCATTTCGGGGCAAGGTCATCCCTGTCTAGATGTCCCTTTTTATTTCGGTTTAGTGGTGCGGTTGCTGATCCCAACCGTGGGGTGATCTTACTCGGGATTATCCAGAAAGGGATAGTCCGGATCTTGTGTTGCAGGGGGTCGGGAGTGATCCTCGGTACTGTGATCTAGGCCACGTACCGTGACAGGTGGTACCCCAGTGCCTAGTCATTAGATGGAAATCCATTCTCCCTACGCGCCTTTTAAGAGTTTTGTTTGTATTACACACTCTGTGGCTAGTAGATGGAATTTACTGAATGTAACAATTTTGGCTATTTTAATGAGTATTTGTATATAGACCCTATTATAATATCAAAGGATTTTATAAGAAAATGTTTTAGCTATCGTAAGGTAAAAACCCGACATGTTTATTTGTGGCGTGGTCTTACGAGATGCTTTTGCTTTCAAAATGATTTTGAAACTTTAATAATCAATTTGGATGTGGTTTTCTCACGCTGGTAATCCAGACTGACTCGGGTGTTATTTAACTGTAATGCTCAGGTCAGGTCGAGTATTATAGAATACAGGACATGATGCTGTGGAGCTCAGAAGACGAGCTGGATGGCGATACGTACTTCCGTATTTGATTATTATTCCGTTGTGTATCCAGTTGTATGTTATTGATGTTGAACTCTGGTGATGAACTCTGATGATGTACTCTGATGATGTATGTATAAACAGATATAGTTTTCTTTTGTGTAAAGATCTGTTATTATATATATTATATTTTATTCCGCTGCGTTGGTTAGATTCTGTTGTTGTTTTCTGTTTTCTCTTCTTCTATCTCTTCTTCTTTAACCTAAATGGTTCGTATTTCTGTTCAACTTGGGTTGATCGATGTAGAATAGTGTTGACTCAGCGGGTACGGATTTACGGGTCGTTACAACATCATCTCTACATCACGTGTATTGTATGCATGTAACGACCCATAAATTTTCGATGTTTAAATTTTGTTAATTTAATCATATTTTATGAGTTAATATTGAAAGAAATAAAATGTTGTAATTTAATAATGGAATAATAACTAAATTAAAGTGAAACAATGTTAATACAAGTTAATTATCAACAATCTTAATGAAATTTCAATTCATTGTATTTAAACATGCTATGCTTGGTAAAAAAAAATTAATAAGTGACAAAAGTAAACATTTAATTATTGTATATAATAGATAGTTAAGGGTAATTGAATAAGACCAGTATTGTATAAGGGATTATAATATGTGTTGTATTAATGTGTGCATTGATTATAGTGGGATGTAAAAGGTAAAGAATAAATTTACAAATGTTATAAAATGTATAACGGTGACAACTATTGTTCGTTACCAATGTATTTAATCAATAGCAATTAAATGTAATTAAACATTACCTTATGTAAGTTAAGATAATAACTGAAAATTGTTGAATGTAAAATCAATAGAAACGTTAATTATATGCCTAAATGGCAATTGATTTAATAAAAAAAATATTGAAACCAATGTAAATAAATGAATTGGAATATTAAGTGTGTATAAGTGACTAAATCTCAGCATAATGGAAATAAAATAGTAAACACAAATAAAAGATGAAATTAGAATTATATAGATGATTTGAACATTTGTTGTAATTAATGAACTTTTAAATGTAATTAAAAGTTAAGGGTAACAATGGTTATAAGTTACCTATTTATTTAGTTCGTAAAATTTGTTTTACTTAATTTGTGCAATTAATGTAGATTAAATTGGTAATCGAAGAATGTTAATTCAATGGGATGTAACCAATGAAAATTTTAATCATAATATGACTATTGATTTGAATAAAAATGGAAATCATGTTTGATCAATTTATTGTAGTTTATATTATGATAAATGGACATATTGCAATTGAACGTAAATAAATGTTACATTAATGAGAAATAAGACAATAATTGCAGTGTCAACGTAATAAAAGGTACATAAATGTAAACTTTATTTACAAGGCAATGTTTTATGAAATAAAAAGATAGAAACCTATGTTAATAATTTCATAAGGTATTGTTGATTTAATAGTAGGAGTGTAAATCAAAAAGAATAAAAATGAATAAGTTTAATAAAGCAGTAAACATATGTTTATTTATTTGAAATGTTTGTTAGCTGTTGATTGTAGAGATGAGTAACTATTATTTAGTGATAAATGTGTAATTACTATTTGTGTCCAATAATGTAAATATGTTTAAGTTACTATTAGATAGGAAAAATTGTTTAATTCTCATTACATTCATTTAGTCCATTTTGAAACTTAATCAACTGAAATGAATGTAATTGAAAATTTCCAATTAATAGGAGAGAGAATACTAATTGTAAATTAATAGGTGAAATTAAAAGCAACTTATGTTTTATGAAAATAAGGAAAGTTTGATTTAATAAAAAGAACATTAAATGTAACGACACAAAAAACGTGCATTGTAACGTCTCGCTTTTCGCACGCTTTAAATCGACACACGTGCCAATTCAAACCATACGAAATGGCGGATTGTTATGGGGTAAATAAGAAAAACAGAGAAGAGAAAAAACTAAACAGAATCTCACAGCGTAAGGATAAAATATAATAATAAATATACCGTTCATAAAACTGTTTACAAACATTTGATTCTTCTTTATACAATAAATATCAGAGTTCACATACCCATAAATATCAATGCAGCGGAATTAAATAGTGTAGTGGAATAATATAGTAGATAGCAATACTACAAATCTTCGTCTTCGTCCTCCAGAACTAAAGTCTTCGATCCTGAAACGCTCGGACTGACCCGAGCGAATTTGAAAAGACAAAAACACTCGAGTCAGAACTAAAAGATCTTATGTGAGTTAAGTCAACAGAAATAGATATGAGTGCAGTAACTCAAGAGATGCTCGGGATTTACATCTCCTAAGGATCCGTTAAACTATTTACTATGTTGTATATTTCGCTATTATAATAGTGTCTAATTGTGAAATAAACTTACTTTAAAATAGCGTTAAGGCTTTACATTTTCCACCTTAACACATAATAATTCCCATAGTCTATACAGTACCGTAATCTCCTCCGTACTGGGCGTCGTCAGAGGGCACTCCATAGGTATGGTACAAAACCAAAATCGTATAAGGCGCGCTAGGGTAGGTGACACGGCACAACTAGGCAATGCCAGAGTAGATATACCAATTACGCTTCCGGGTCGGTGGTAACGCGTAGCGCGCAGCTACCGCCCACCTCGAACAAACTCCCCAAAATCAAAGAAATCAAAAGTGAAGGTGGCCACCGAATCAATCCAAAGTCAGAGTATAGTATCGAAGGGAAGTGTCCGATCAAAGGTGCTACCTTATTAACCCGTCAAAAGCTCCTGTTTTTGCCACCTTATGCCAACTCATGCGAGTTGGGTCCACGTATTTACCTTATAGGAAACGCCGCCACCAACCTACTTCATTCTAGAATCTCCACCTCGTACATGGTTGTTAAATTGGTTTTCGAAGTTGGCAGAGAGTATGACAACTTCCGATCCCGGTCTCTTTAACAACCAAACGTTATTATAACACCGCGGACTTTAAAATAGTTTATATTTTAAAACTAGAATAAAATTATCCATTTCAAACCCATAAATACGATATCATTTCCATTTCCAAAACAAACTCTTTTTGATATTATTTTTATAAAAAACCCAAATCAATAATATGATTTTTTTTATTTCAAATATATCACTTTTCCAAAATCGTACTGCTTCAAAAATTTATAATATCTGGAAACCAAACATTTGAATTATAACTTTCAAAACATAATACTTTGAAACTCATAGCCTTAAAACCATACTTCTAAAACTCAAAGGGTTTGGATATTCAATAGTATATAAAATAAAATGGTTTAATTTTAAAATTACTTTGTAAAGTAAAATAATTTCCATGACTTTACAAATATATTTTCTTTAAATGAAGTCTAAACCATAAATTTAAATTTCACCTTCAGTTTCCAAAACCACTTCAATTTCAATATGTATCCAATTTGAGTAGTAATAATTTCAAAACTAAGGTTGGAATTTATTCTTTCAACAAATTCAATGTTCTATTATTTAGTCTTGAATATTTGCATGATAAATCCATAATCATTTATATAAAACTCAAATTTTCTATAACTAAATATTTCCCCCAATTTATTTATACTAGAAATATTCATTTAATTTATCTTGAAATAAAATTTCAGTTATAAATATCATACCTTTAAAAATTTCAAGCTTAATAAGGTTCTACATCAACTTATAGAGTTTAATTTTTAAATACGCTCAATTCAAATAATTTTTTTAGTTTACCTTCCAATCTAAATTTATTTGAATCATTTAAACTCCATATCCTAAGCCTGTACTTAATCATATAATATAAATTATCAAACTCCATTATTCAACTTATTTATTTTCATTTAACAAATTCATACATAGCTTAAATTCAATAGTTTAACTGTATATATGTATATATAAAATAAGATTTTATATAAGATCAAAAATTAATATTTATTAAACTGTATCCTATCCAAACCATAGAAATCATTTTCAATATATATATATATATATATATATATATATATAGACTGACGGTGTCTGTATATAATTTTCTACCCTATGGTCAAGTGATACAGATATTTATCATTTCAATCCGCAATTTAAAAATAAAAAAAATGCGGTTGTATATCATTTCAAACCGCAATCCCGAATGAAATGAAATGCATGATAACTTGCAGATTATATAATATGGAACACATCATCCATTCACCAAACATCAATCATCAACCATTTATTACAATCATCATCCAATTTGAACAAAACATCCATATAGAGCATATAAAATATAACAGGTATCAACGAACAGTTTATATTCAATAATAAATTAATAACTGTTTAATTAGAAGTTTATATGCAAAATAAATAAATTTAACTGTCAATTTATATGCAATAATAAAATTAATTAACAATTAAATTAAATAAATGCGATTTAACTGAGATGACGAATAAAATATGCAAAACGGTCATAAATAAATTTCTACTCATATCTCAATTCAATTTAACAAACATAAGAAAACTTAGAGGTTGTGAGTGGGTTAAAACACTCACCTTTTGAATTCAAATTGAATTTAAATCCAATTTAAACCCAAAAATTTGACCATCTCCAAAATTCGCCCATACCATCGTTAAAGTTTCTGGGATCTCAATACGAACCTAGCGGAGAAAACCGCACGTGAAACGGAGTTCGTATGTATGAGTTATGATTATTAGAACTAATTGAAATCGAAATTAACAAAAATAAATTAAACAAAAATAAAATACCGTGCCACATCCACTCTTTCCACGTGAAAAACGCGTATGCTTCTTCTTGATTGCTAGCTTTGTTCCGTAATTTTTCTTTTATTTCGATTTGCTTTAATTTTCCTCCTTATTATATGAATGTATATATTTTTAAAAGGTTTGGAAAAAAATGATTTGAAAAAGAAGAATTGGAAAAGAAAAGGATTAAAATAAGAACTGAAAATGGAAGAGAAGATCTAGATTTGAAAAGAAGAAGAAAGTTTGAAATAGAAGAAAATTTGAAGAGAAAGAAAATTTGAAGATGAAGAAAAATTAAAATGAGAGATAATAAGGAGATTTGAAGAAAAAAAAGATTAGAAAGGAGGCTGTGGTTTCATTTGCATCATATCTTATTTATAAGGTTAGAGTTAGGTTTAGGGTCAAAGAGATTTGAAAAGAGAGACCGCTATTAATTAGAAATAAATGAACTGACGTTTCAGAAAATGAAGTTGGAAAATGAATGGAAAGAAATAAAGTAAATATGAACAAACTTTTAGAATTCAAATTTCAAAACAATCGTTTACTTAATAAATTTTGTTAACGCTAAACATACCGAAATTAACATCTTTTAAAGATTTAATTAACACACAATAAATGAAAATAAATTCTCCACCCAAATTTGTGTCATAAATTAAAAGAATATGCAGCATTAAGAAATCTTCATTTCTCCCTCTTTGTGATTAGATTGGAAATTAAATAACATGTTAACATTTCGATTGAATGTTTTACAAGGAATGCATTAACATACATTCCAAAATATGATAGCATAAACAAGGTAATATAAACAGGTGTATAATATATATGTACGTCTTTATCGCCACTTATAGTTTACATTCATAAATAAAAGGTATGAAAAAAATCCACATAAGGAGGCGATGAATGTAAGAGTAAATTAGAAAAGTGAAGATGGAAAGGTAAGTTATGTTGCAATAAAATCTAATAAAGTCTAATTGGAAAGGAAATAGTTAAGTGTAAATCTATTTTACCCCCTTTATCATCTCCTATTAATATTTAATTTAAAAACGTATGAGATTTCAATATAAACTAGCATTAAATTTTGATCTAAAACATAAGTTTGAATTTAGGTACAAACATATATGTAGTAAACTAGCATTAAATTTTGTTTAACACAAAACGTGCATTTTTTTGTTAAATCTATCAATTGCAATCACCGTTTCTTTCCTTTTAATTGAAACATTTGAACTACATTAATTGCAATCACTTACAAAGTTAAATTTTAAAACAGACAACTAAAATGCATGAAAAAAATAGAAAAATTGTTTATCCACAAGAGTAATTAATAACTTACTGAAATATATTATTTTCCTATTCTTGTAATCAATCTGTAAACCAAAACACAGTTCAAATAAACATATATTTCTTTTTTTTAAAAATCAATCATTATATTCTATATTTTAATGAAATTAGACCTACATCAAATAAATGAACGTTTCATTTATGAATGTAGGTCTAATTTCATTAAAATATAGAATAGAATGATTGATTTTAAAAAAAAAATATGTTTATTTGAACTGTGTTTTAGCTTACAGATTGATTACAAGAATAGGAAAATAATATATTTCAGTAACTTATTTATCACTCTTGTGCATAAACAATTTTTCTATTTTTTTTCATGCATTTTAGTTGTCTGTTTTAAAATTTAACTTTGTAAGTGATTGCAATTAATGCAGTTCAAATGTTTCAATTAAAAGGAAAGAAACGGTGATTGCAATTAATAGATTTAACAAAAAAATGCACGTTTTGTGTTAAACAAACTTTAATGCTAGTTTACTACATATATGTTTATACCTAAATTCAAACTTATGTTTTATGTCAAAATTTAATGCTAGTTTATATTGGAATCTCATACGTTGTTAAATTAAATATTAATAGGAGATGATAAAGGGGGTAAAATAGATTTACACTTAACTATTTCCTTTCCAATTAGACTTTATTAGATTTTATTGCAACATAACTTACCTTTCCATCTTCACTTTTCTAATTTACTCTAACATTCATCGCCTCCTTATGTGTATTTTTTTCATACCTTTTATTTATGTATGTAAACTATAAGTAGCGATAAAGACGTACATATATATTATACACCTGTTTAAATTACCTTGTTTATGCTATCATATTTTGGAATGTATGTTAATGCATTCCTTGTAAAACATTCAATCGAAATGTTAACATGTTGTTTAATTTCCAATCTAATCACAAAGAGGGAGAAATGAAGATTTCTTAACGCTGCATATTCTTTTAATTTATGACACAAATTTGGGTGGAGAATTTATTTTCATTTATTGTGTGTTAATTAAATCTTTAAAAGATGTCAATTTCGGTATGTTTAGGGTTAACAAAATTTATTAAGTAAACGATTGTTTTGAAATTTGAATTCTAAAAGTTTGTTCATATTTACTTTATTTCTTTCCATCTATTTTCCAACTTCATTTTCTGAAACGTCAGTTCATTTATTTCTAATTAATAGCGGTCTCTCTTTTCAAATCTATTTGACCCTAAACCTAACTCTAATCTTATAAATAAGATATGATGCAAATGAAACCACAGCCTCCTTTCTAATCTTTTTTTTTCCTTTTCTTTTTTTTCTTCAAATCTCCTTATTATCTCTCATTTTAATTTTTCTTCCTCTTAAAATTTTCTTCTTCTTCAAATTTTCTTCTATTTCAAACTTTCTTCTTCTTTTCAAATCTAGATCTTCTCTTCCATTTTCAGTTCTTATTTTAATCCTTTTCTTTTCCAATTCTTCTTTTTCAAATCTTTTTTTTCCAAACCTTTTAAAAATATATACATTCATATAATAAGGAGGAAAATTAAAGTAAATCGAAATAAAAGAAAAATTACGGAACAAAGCTAGCAATCAAGAAGAAGCATACGCGTTTTTCACGTGGGAAGAGTGGATGTGGCACGGTATTTTATTTTTGTTAATTTCGATTTCAATTAGTTCTAATAATCATAACTCATACATACGAACTTCGTTTCACGTGCGGTTTTCTCCGCTAGGTTCGTATTGAGATCCCGGAAACTTTAACGCTGGTATGGGCGAATTTGGAGATGGTCAAAATTTTGGGTTTAAATTGGATTTAAATTCAATTTAAATTCAAAAGGTGAGTGTTTTAACCCACTCACAACTTCTAAGTTTTCTTGTGTTTGTTAAATTGATTTGAGATATGAGTAGAAATTTATTTATGACCGTTTTGCATATTTTATTCATCATCTCAGTTAAATCGTATTTATTTAATTTAATTGTTAATTAATTTTATTATTGCATATAAATTGACAGTTAAATTATTTATTTTGCATATAAACTTCTAAGTAAACAGTTATTAATTTATTATTGAATATAAACTGTTCGTTGATACCTGTTATATTTTATATGCTCTATATGGATGTTTTTTCAAATTGGATGATGATTGTAATAAATGGTTGATGATTGATGTTTGGTGAATGGATGATGTGTTCCATATTATATAATCTGCAAGTTATCATGCATTTCATTTCATTCGGGATTGCGGTTTGAAATGATATACAACCGCATTTTTTTATTTTTAAATTGCGGATTGAAATGATAAATATCTGTATCACTTGACCATAGGGTAGAAAATTATATACAGACACCGTCGGTCTATATGTATATATAAATATTTTGAAAATGATTTCTATGGTTTGGATAGAATACGGTTTAATAAATATTAATTTTTGATCTTATATAAAATCTTATTTTATATATACATATATACAGTTAAACTATTGAATTTAAGCTATGTATGAATTTGTTAAATGAAAATAAATAAGTTGAATAATGGAGTTTGATAATTTATATTATATGGTTAAGTACAGGCTTAGGATATAGAGTTTAAATGATTCAAATAAATTTAGATTGGAAGGTAAACTAAAAAAATTATTTGAATTGAGCGTATTTAAGAATTAAACTCTATAAGTTGATGTAGAACCTTATTAAGCTTGAAAATTTTAAAGGTATGATATTTATAATTGAAATTTTATTTCAAGATAAATTAAATGAATATTTCTAGTATAAATAAATTGGAGGAAATATTTAGTTATAGGAAATTTGAGTTTTATATAAATGATTATGGATTTATCATGCAAATATTCAAGACTAAATAATAGAACATTGAATTTGTTGAAAGAATAAATTCCAACCTTAGTTTTGAAATTATTAATACTCAAATTGGATATATACTGAAATTGAAGTGGTTTTGGAAACTGAAGGCGAAATTTAAATTTATGGTTTAGACTTCATTTAAAGAAAATATATTTGTGAAGTCATGGAAATTATTTTACTTTACAAAGTAATTTTAAAATTAAACCATTTTATTTTATATAATGTTGAATATCCAAACCCTTTGAGTTTTAGAAGTATGGTTTTAAGGCTATGAGTTTCAAAGTATTATGTTTTGAAACTTATAATTCAAATGTTTGGTTTCCAGATATTATAAATTTTTGAAGCAGTATGATTTTGGAAAAGTGATATATTTGAAATAAAAAAAATCATATTATTGAGTTGAGTTCTTTATAAAAATAATATCAAAAAGAGTTTGTTTTGGAAATGGAAATGATATCGTATTTATGGGTTTGAAATGGATAATTTTATTCTGGTTTTAAAATATAAACTATTTTAAAGACCGCGGTGTTATAATAACGTTTGGTTGTTAAAGAGACCGGGATCGGAAGTTGTCATACTCTCTGCCAACTCCGAAAACTACTTTAACAACCATGTATGCGGTGGAGATTCCAGAATGAAGTAGGTTGGTTGCGATGTTTCCTATAAGGTAAATACGTGGACCCAACTCCCGTGAGTTGGCATAAGGTGGCTAAAACATGAGCGATTGACGGGTTAATAAGGTAGCACCTTTGATCGGACACTTCCCTTCGATACTATACTCTGACTTTGGATTGATTCGGTGACCACCTTCACTTTTGATTTCTTTGATTTGGGGGAGTTTGTTCGAGGTGGGCGGTAGCTGCGCGCTACGCGTTACCACCGACCCGGAAGCATAATTGGTATATCTACCCTGGCATTGCCTAGTTGTGCCGTGTCACCTACCCTAGCGCGCCTTATACGATTTTGGTTTTGTACCATACCTATGGAGTGCCCTCTGACGACGCCCAGTACGTAGGAGATTACGGTACTGTATAGACTATGGGAATATATTATGTGTTAAGGTGGAAAATGTAAAGCCTTAATGCTATTTTAAAGCAAGTTTATTTCACAATTAGACACTATTATAATAGCGAAATATACTACATAGTAAATAGTTTAACAGATCCTTAGGAGATGTAAATCTCGAGCATCTCTTGAGTTACTGCACTAATATCTATTTCTGTTGACTTAACTCACATAAGATCTTTTAGTTCTGACTCGAGTGTTTTTGTCTTTTCAAATTCGCTCGGGTCAGTCCGAGCGTTTCAGGATCGAAGACTTTAGTTCTGGAGGATGAAGACGAAGATTTGTAGTATTGCTATCTACTATATTATTCCACTACACTATTTAATTCCGTTGCATTGATATTTATGGGTATGTGAACTCTGATATTTATTGTATAAAGAAGAATCAAATGTTTGTAAACAGTTTTATGAACGGTATATTTATTATTATATTTTATCCTTCCGCTGTGAGATTCTGTTTAGTTTTTTCTCTTCTCTGTTTTTCTTATTTACCCCATAACAATCCGCCATTTCGTATGGTTTGAATTGGCACGTGTGTCGATTTAAAGCATGCGAAAAGCGAGACATTACAATGCACGTTTTGTGTGCCGTACACTCTAATGAATAATGATTATTAAAAGAAGCAATACACTAATTTATTATTTTTCATAGATGCGCCACCATTAACGTAATATGAAAATGTTTAGGCTATGGTTACTGTAACGACCCGCAAATCCGTACCCCTTGAGTCAACACTATTCTACGACAATGAACTCAAGTTGTACAGAAATACGAACCATTTGGGTTTAAGAAGAAGAGGTAGAAGAAGAGACAACAAAATCATCATCAGAATCTAACCATCGCAGCGGAATAAAATATAATAGATAGTAAATAATCTTTACTCAAAATCAAATATATCTGTTTACATACATTACATCATCAGAGTACATCAGTCACAGCTCACATCAATACAATACAATGGATACACAGCAACTCAACAACGGAATATATATAAACAAGTACGTAAGTACGTATCGTCATCCAGCTCGTCTCTTGAGCTCCAAAGCATCATATCCTGTATCCTATAATACTCGGTCTGACCCGAGCATTACAGTTAAATAATACCCGAGTCAGTCTGGAATACCAGCGTGAGAAAATCACACCCAATTGATTATTAAAGTTTCAAAAATCCTTTGAAAACAAAAGCATCTCGTAAGACCGCGCCACCAATAGACATGTCGGGTTTTTACCTTACGATAGCTAAAACAATTTTTATAGAAATCCTCTGATATTACAATAGGGTCTATATACAAATACTTAGAAAATAGCCGAAATTGTTACATTCATTAAATTTCAGCTACTAGTCACAAAGTGGGTAATACAAACAAAACTCGTACAAGGCTCGTAGGAAGAATGTATTTCCAACTAATGACAAGGCACTGGGGTACCACCTGTCACAGTACGGGGCCTAGATCACTGTACCGAGGAGTACGCCCGCTCCCCTGCAACACAAGGCCGGGACTACCCCTTACTGGATAATCCCGAGTGAGATCACCCCACGGTTGGGATCAGCAACCGTCCACTAAGCCGAAATAAAAAGGGACATCTAGACTGGAATGACCTCACCCTGCTTGCGTGCTACCCACCTAGCCTTGTTGCATAACCCCTGATTTTCAGTCATTCCCATTTGATGAGGCTTGAGGCTAAGTGTTACCTTTTATAGAACATATATATTCCTTAGAATGCCCATCGTCCACCTGACGATGTTTCGCAAGCATTCATTCATACAAGTCCATCCCGGGTTCGAACGGAACCGAAGGCACTATTCCTACTACATCCATTTTGGAAATATCCTCAGGATTAGTAGCGACTAGACCTTGCACTTCACTGCTCCATCTTTGAATCCAAAATCGTTTTCACGAAACGTACAAACCAAATCGAAGTGGTTTTCGAGAAATAAATCTCGATCCCGGACTCTTCGAAACGATCAACGCATTGTCCAATATTGATAGTCGGTGATTTAACTATCAATTAATATTCACAAACAACCATCAATCAATAAATAATTCCCAAATTATTTATTCATCTCAAAATATCTCTACAAGATATAATTCTATTTTCAATCCTTTGAAAACAGTTTCAAAACCCTCATTCTTTTCTGAATCAACTTTCCCAAATATTTTCTATCTCCTCTGAGATCACCAAGCACAAAAATAGATTTTTAAAATAATTTAAAACACTTTACTCTGAATATATACTTTAAAACATTTAGGATAAAACTACATAAATAATTTGTTAAAAATACATACTATATGAATTTGAGAAAATAAGGTTACTTAATAAAATATAGAACCAGGTTTTCACTATAAAAACAAATACTAAATCACTTTTAAATAATTAATGCTATAATATATTAAAAGGAAATACTTGCTTTAGAAATTAAATATTAGAAATAATAAATTTTACAAAATGTGCTTTCTTTAAAAACAACTTTAAAACATTAAATTTATATTTACAAATTTACTTTTAAAAACGTGTACTTGGCCATCCAGAGAGAATTCCAACTTCAAGCACTTAAATCAATTTCCCGAATTGATTTCCAATTCATTCGATTTGTAATAAATTTCTTTACTTGCTCGGTTCATTTCAAAATTCATTACTTATGGACTTTATTTTTATTATTATTATTTGTTGTTTGATTTTAAATCTTTTAACTGAAATATACAAATTTCGGGTTTTTCTTCTTCCATTTTCTTCTTTGTTCCTTTCAAAATTTAAAATCCTAAATTTAAAATAAATGTTCTATTCTTTGAGATATTAGCATTGGAGTTTACTATTCATTAACTTTCAATTAATTCAAAAATCTCCTTTCTATATTCAAGATTTATTAATTAGAATTCTTATGTCACTTTATTTTATTCTTATTTCATTCTTAAATTTATTCAAATTTCCATAATTATTTTACTTACAAATTCACTTTCTTTCTTTTCTTTCCAACATCCACGTTATATATTTTTCTGGAAATTCATTATACCCAATTATCCAATCAAACCATAACATTCAATATTTCAACATAATCCATCATAAAATATCAAATCATCATAACAGGGTAATTTAAATAATTTAAATAAATGTTGAGGGATCCAGTTGGATCCCTCCAACCTGTTTTTCCTGCATCCACAGACGTTAGCATTACATAATATGCCAAATGCAAATTATACTATACTCTATCACATCAATCAATCAATTCAACCATACAGTCAATTATTTAAATTTAATCATTTAAAATTTAAATTTCAACTGAGTGAGATTAACTCACCTTTTGTCTAAGATTGTCATTCACCTCAAACTCGTCTTGTTTCCACGATTTATCTCAACCTTGTATAACCATTTACGGTTTATTAATATTCTAAATAAATCAAACAATAAATTACTATTTATTTATCTAACTTAAACTAATTTTCCTTTAACAATTTCTAAATTAATTAAATAAGTTAGTTAGATAAATTAGTCTACATTAGTGTAAATTTTAAACTAGAGGACTTAAAAATGCATATACATATATATATCTGTGTGTGTGTGTGTGTGTGTGTGTGTGTGTGTGTATCTTATTTTGATTTATGAATCACATATGTAACAATAATGTATATAAGTCTAAAATCTACTAACTTTTCTTCAAACCCTGCAAGCATTTAAAAATTCCCATTTTCCCCAAAATTTTATACACTTGCTGTTTTAAACAAAAATATGTATGTAAATTAATATATATATGTATATTAAATCAAAACTGAATTATTCTATTCCTTACTGTCAAGCTTCCAGATAAACGAAATAATAACCAACTAACTAAAAGTTAACCTTGAGTAATGTTGAATTAAAATGCTTAAAAATTAACTGCCTTCCAAAAACAGAATATAAACTATATAAATTAATGATTCCCATTTAATTTGTAACTAATAAACTAAATATTCGTCTATTAAATTAATTTTTTTTTATATCAGACAAGATATATATATACTTAATTTATTTAACAAAATTTAAATTACCTTACTGATCTCGACCCAGGCTAGAAAACAAAGGCAAGCTCCCCTTCGCTTTCCCTCCTCCGGCATCGACTTCGGTTGCCCTTGATTCCAACGCTCGCGGCCATCTCCCTCGATCGCGCTACGACTCAACTCCGTCTCCTCACCTACAATCGCGAACGCGGCCACCCCCCTCAGTCGCCACGAATTCAGATCGCCATCTCCCCCCAAACCCTATACTGCAGTTGCGACCCCCATCGCCTCGACGGCGAGCTCGAGTTTCCTCCCTCTACTCGGTGATTCGATTCAACAGAAAAAGAATTGGAGATGGAAAAAAAATAAACTGCCAATTCCTTTTTTTATTTTTATTCGAACGAAACGATTAGGTTACGTTAGCACTATTGTTTTTATTTTGATTTGGGATGAAGGGCTTCGGCCATTATATTATTTTTTTCAGAATCGGCTTTGATTTTGATTTCGATAGAAGAAAGAAGCTTGGCTGGAGATATTGAAGAGAAGTGGCGTGTAGAGGAAGGTAAACTGAAGTTCACTTGGTATAAAAATTTATATTCAAATTAAATCGATTTATTTATATATATATATAACCGTTTATATTCCGTACGATCCCACGATAGCTCCGAACGCTACGAAATTTAGAATCCGATAATAATAAAATATTACGGACCCAAAGGAACCGGTTTCGTCGAATTCCGAGACTGTGTCTCGAAAGGCTATATTTTATTTTTATTTTTTTTAAATTCAATTTAAAACGATAAAATTTCGAAACTGAACAGATCACTGTTAATTTCAATTTTAACACTTCTATTGTCTTCAGTATTATTAATATAAATTGTGGTATTCGTAATTCTAGTTAAAATTATCTATTGAATATTTAAAATCAATTAAATATTCTGATTTTAAATTCTCGAAAATTCCGGGTCGTCACAGTTACTAACATACAATTTATAGCGCATTTTTATCTTTTATTTGTTAATTTGTGCATGTTGCAAGAATTCTCTTGTTTCACCATGTTTTACATCCATTATGAGCAGGTGAACAACCTCGCATATTTAATAGTTGCCTCAATGTTTCCCTCGTAATTTCACACATTTGCTTAATTTACAGCTAAGGCAGATGGACGTCTATGGTTACTTTCTTGTTTTTGTTGTGCCCTTTGCGTTAACGATTATGAATATGATATGGTTTGCAAAGATATTGAAAGGGATGAAGAAAACATGGGTTAACAGTAGGAGGAGGGTCTAAATGGTTTCAGAGCATAATGCAATTGTTTCTTTCTTCTTTTATAGTTCTGTACAAATATTTGATATGTGAATGAACACGAAAATCGAAGAACGACTATGATATGCTAATTAGAAGAACATGTTGATTCTAGGGATGCTGTTCTATCTTTTACTTTTAATTTTTTGTATGTGAATGGTATAGTCCATCTCTGATTCCTTGTCTAGTTTTAAGTGTGATAGGGCAGGCGATATTTTGGGACAATGTGAACGGTAAAAATAGCTTTAACGCTAACACCCGGTGTATCTCGTGATGAAGTGAAAGCACCACCCGTTTATACGGGAAACCAAGTAAAAAGAAAAGTCGCCGAAAAGTAAAAGAGACAGAGATTTTTATAGTGGTTCGGCTTCTAGTAAGCCTACATCCACTTTACATTCTTCATTATCTTCTTTGTACATACTTTTACAAGATTACAACACTTTTACAGCATGATCTCTCGATTACAACACCTTTACAACACGATCTTACAATTACAACATGAACGGAGAAAGAATTTAGAACGTTGATGGTGAATTTCTCTTCGAATCTCTCTTGGATGAAGTAAATCTCTTGATGAAGAATCTTCGATGGTTGAAGTGCTCGGAGAGTCCAGAAATCAGCAAAGTGTAGGCGCCTTGAAATCCAGAAAAGTCCCCCTCAAATGTGGAGTTGGTGGAGTATTTATAGGCGACTTTGGAGTTAGGTCGGCCGGAGCGACTTAAGATAGGTCGTAGGCCGGTTGGAGCGACCTAAGGTGGGTCGTTGGCGACCTAGAGGAGCGGCAGAAGAAGGAGGGCGACCTAAGGGATAACGGCATTAGAATGTATGGCCTGGAGCGACCTAAGGGAAAAGGCGGGGTATGCTTTAGGTCGTGTGCGACCTATGGGTGTTAGGTCGCGAGCGACCTGATTTTGATGAGGTGAGACTGGTTAGGTCGCGAGCGACCTAGGTGATGGCGGGTTAGGTCGCGAGCGACCTATAGGTTTAGGAGAAGAGTTAGGTCGCGAGCGACCTAACTTTGTTGAGGAGAAGCATAAGTCGCTTAGCAGGTAGATCGCTTGAGCCATTGAGTAGTTAAGTCGCTGACTGCTGAGTTGCTCTAGGTCGTAGGTCGCTTGGATTTATAGGTCGTTGGTCGCGAACTTTCCTGTGAGCTGTTAACTCATGAAGTCTTAGGTCACTAAGTCGTGAGGTCTGTTAAGTCGTGAACTCTGTTAAGTCGTTAGCCCGCTTCATCAGTTAGGTCGCTAACTTGCTTCATTAGTTAGGTCGCTAGGTCGCTTCATTGGTTAGGTCATTAACTAGTTGAGTCGCTGGATTACTTCACTCTTTAAGTCGTATACCGTTTTGGACGGGGCGCTGCCCCGCAACCCGCCGGGGGCGCTGCCCCATGGACCCCTGCGACCTGACCGGGCAGGTCGAACACCGTAGCGGTGGCATTGCCCCTCACCCCCACCTTGGGGGGTTGGCACCCCCTGGACCCCCCCTCCGTAAGGGATCTTAGATGAAAAATCATTCAACAGAACTTACTTTTGTTGAGATGTTGAGTTGACCAATCTTTGAGACGAGCTATCTCGCTTTTCTTGGTCGATCTTTTGATATTACAGCCTTGCTGAAAAAGGCGGGATAACACTTGCCCTCCAAAACATGCCTTGCGGTAGGAAGGTGTGTTTTGTAATGCCATAATCCGGACGTTCATATCCTGTTGATAACCTGTAAAGGAATTGACAGTTTTATATGGCCCCAAAATGACGACCGTTCGAGATCGAGCTATTTGGGATGAAGTGCGGCCGTTCATGGTCAAGCGCTTAACTTCAAGTGACGACCATTAGTGGTCGAGTCATTTGAGGTGAAGTACGGCCCTGAGCGGTCAAGCATCTAAATCCATGCGACGATCGTTCGGAATCAGGTCATTTGTAGTGAAATACGATCCTTCATGGTCAAGCACTTTACTTCGAATGACGACCATTTGAGGGTCGAGCCACTCGTGGTAAAGTGCAGCCCTACGCGATCAAAATGACAACCGTTCATGGTCAAGCACCTTACTTCAAATGACGACCATTCGGGGTCGAGCCATTTGTAGTAAAGTGCGGCCCTGAGCGATCAAGTGGTAAAGCGCGGCCGCTCGCGGTCAAGCGCTTAACTTCAAATGACGATCGTCCGGGATCGAGCCATTTGAGGTGTAGCACGGCCGTCCGTGGTCAAGCACTTAACTTTATATGATGGTCGGGATCGAGCCAAGTGAGCTGGAATGCAACCGTTCACAGTCAAGCGCCTTACTTCAAATGACGATCATTGAGGATCGAGTCATCCGAGGTAAAAGTACGACTGTTGGCGGTGGGAAGCGCGGCCGTTCATGGTCAAGCGCTTAACTTCAAACGATGACCATTCGTGATCGAGTCATTTGAAGTCAAGTGCGGCCCTGCGCGGTCAAGTGCGGCCCTGCGCGGTCAAGCACTTAAATCTACGCGACGATCGCTTAGGATCGAGTTATGAATTGAAGCGCGACCGACCACAGTCAAGCGACTGTTGGCGGTCAAGCACTTAGATCCATGAGCTTTTGACTGTTCAAAGTCGGGTGCCTGTTCATAGGACTTAATCATTGAGACTGTTCGAAGTCAGGTGCCTGTTCGTAGGGCTTGATCATTGAGACTGTTCGAAGTCAGGTGCCTGTTCGTAGGGCTTGATGATGCCTGTTCGTAGGGATTACACATTTCAAAATCATGAAAAATCAAATATTCAACTGAAAAGTTGTCAAGTAGGAATGTCTGAAAAAGTCAAATCCAAACATTTGAAGCAAATCGTGAAAGCAATGTGGAATCAAATCCAAACATCGGAAGCAAATCATGAAAGCACAGTAGAGTCAAACTCAAACATCAGAAGCAAAACATGAAAACCATGTAGAGTCAAACTCAATCGTCGGAAACAAATCATGAAAGCAATGTCAAGCCTAGTCTAAACCCAGAAGGCAAAGTAATCAGTCATCAGAAGTAAAATACAAAAGTAAAGTAGTCAACCATCAGAAATAAAATTCAAAAGCAAAGAATTGACATCCGAGTGCAAACAACTACATCAGTATGATTTATAGTTGTATCAGAGCATGCTTGTGGATCGATCGTGGTCCCATACATGTGTGAACAACTTAATTGTGTTGATGTAGATTTTCCACTCATTCGTCATAACCTCAATTATTCGATGATAAGTCGATGCTTTGATCCTGAGGCGTCTCCAGTTAGTGCAGGTGGTCGTTCTTGTTCCACCGTTGCAGCCTTCTTTTTCACATATTGAGATAACAAACCATCCCGGATATGCCCCTCAATTTCATCTTTCAAGTGTCTGCAGTCATTCGTGCTATGGCCATTTAGCTCATGGAACAAGCAATACTTGTCCGACTTTTTCTCGTTGTTAGTTGGATCTCTCTTAATTGGTTTTCGATAAGGAACATGTCCCTTGGTGTCTTGATAGATTCGCTCCAAATTCTCATTCAATTCTGTATACGAGGTGAATCTTGATCCCCTTTGTTGTCGTGATGACATTTCATTGTTATCCTCAGCTTTTCGTTTGCCTTTGCTGGTTTCTGCACATTTCCCAGGAGGATTCCCGCCTTTAACCACAAAAACATCAATTCCTTCTCCTTCTTCTACATCAGCCTTTGCGTCCTCTAATCGTAAGAACCCTTCGGCCTCATGGAAAAATTCTCCTAAATCCATAGGAGGATCTTTGGTTAATGAATTCTTAAACTCTGTGCCATCAGCTATACTTGACACAGCTGCCATTAGAACCATGGATGGATCTGGTCGATCCACCGATGCCGCGGCTGCGTTGAATCGCGTCAAAAAACTTCTCAAGGATTCTCCGGTCTTTGCTTTAGTACTGTCAAACTCATAACATTCTTGGGCCTCTTGATGTGGACCCTGAATTGCCTCATAAACCTCTCAATCAAATCATTCCACGTTTCAATTGATCCATTTTCCAATTGTCCGAACCATAGTGCCGCAATATCTGTCAAGTAAAGCGGAAAGCACCGGGCCATAACTTCCTCCGATGCCCCCAGCACTTCCATATGCCTCATATATTTTGTCAGATGAACTGTAGGGTCTGTCCTTCCATTGTACATATCCAATGATGGTAGTTTAAAGTCTGGTGGGTTCTTAGCTCGCCTGATTGTTGCAGTAAAAGGACTTCTATTGACATCCTCCAAGTCTTTGTTTACCAAACCACCTTTCATAGCCTTTTTGACCATTTCCGCTAATCTGTCGTTATCTCTTAGTGACAGTCCTCGCCCTTGGCTTTCGTATTGCCCCCCGAGTTCACGAGTGGATGGTGGAATTTGTTCTTCTGTTTGGGCTTTTATTCCTCTTTGATTCTGAGCTCCAAGTTTCCCAATCTGATGAAACAAATTCTGGATCAAATCCTCTTGCCTTTTCACCATTGCCTCCATCTCCTCTCTTGTAACAAAGGCTAAAGTTTGGCTTGCTCTCGAAGAAGCCTCTTGACTTCCTTCATGCTGACTATTCTCTGGTCTTTGTAGTCTACTCGATCGCCTTACCATAGTTCTTCGGATTTCAGTCTCAATCTCCCGGATTCAAGTATTGATTAATAGGATTCCTGAGTTCAATTCTCAGTGAAAGCACCAAAATGTTAACGGTAAAAATAGCTTTAACGCTAACACCCGGTGTATCTCGTGATGAAGTGAAAGCACCACCCGTTTATACGGGAAACAAAGTAAAAAGAAAAGTCGCAGAAAAGTAAAAGAGATGGAGATTTTTATAGTGGTTCGGCTTCTAGTAAGCCTACATCCACTTTACATTCTTCATTATCTTCTTTGTACATACTTTTACAAGATTACAATACTTTTACAGCATGATCTCTCGATTACAACACCTTTACAACACGATCTTACAATTACAACATGAACGGAGAAAGAATTTAGAACGTTGATGGTGAATTTCTCTTCGAATCTCTCTTGGATGAAGTAGATCTCTTGATGAAGAATCTTCGATGGTTGAAGTGCTCGGAGAGTCCAGAAATCAGCAGAGTGTAGGCGCCTTGAAATCCAGAAAAGTCCCCCTCGAATGTGGAGTTGGTGGAGTATTTATAGGCGACTTCGGAGTTAGGTCGGCTGGAGCGACCTAAGATAGGTCGTAGGCCGGTTGGAGCGATCTAAGGTGGGTCGTTGGCGACCTAGAGGAGCGGTAGAAGAAGGAGGGCGACCTAAGGGATAACGACATTAGAATGTATGGCTTGGAGTGACCTAAGGGAAAAGGCGGGGTATGCTTTAGGTCGTGTGCGACCTATGGGTGTTAGGTCGCGAGCGACCTGATTTTGATGAGTTGAGACTGGTTAGGTCGCGAGCGACGTAGGTGATGGCGGGTTAGGTCGCGAGCGACCTATTGGTTTAGAAGAAGAGTTAGGTCGCGAGCGACCTAACTTTGTTGAGGAGAAGCATAAGTCGCTTAGCAGGTAGGTCGCTTGAGCCATTGAGTAGTTAAGTCGTTGACTGCTGAGTTGCTCTAGGTCGTAGGTCGCTTGGATTTATAGGTCGTTAGGTCGCGAACTTTCCTGTGAGCTGTTAACTCGTGAAGTCTTAGGTCACTAAGTCGTGAGGTCTGTTAAGTCGTGAACTCTGTTAAGTCGTTAGCCCGCTTCATCAGTTAGGTCGCTAACTTGCTTCATTGGTTAGGTCGCTAGGTCGCTTCATTGGTTAGGTCATTAACTAGTTGAGTCGCTGGATTACTTCACTCTTTAAGTCGTATACCGTTTTGGACGGGGCGCTGCCCCGCAACCCGCTGGGGTCGCTGCCCCCTGGACCCCTGCGACCTGACCGGGCAGGTCGAACATCGTAGCGGTGGCATTGCCCCTGCACCCCCACCTTGGGGGGTTGGCACCCCTCCGAACCCCCCCTCCGCAGGAGATCTTAGATGAAAAATTATTCAACAGAACTTACTTTTGTTGAGATGTTGAGTTGACCAATCTTTGAGACGAGCTATCTCGCTTTTCTTGGTCGATCTTTTGATATCACAGCCTTGCTGAAAAAGGCGGAATAACAGACAACTTAATTAAATAAAAAGACTCGTAAGCGGCAAGAAGAGGAAGATTAAAAGCGAAAGAAAGATGGTTAGTGCTTCCATAAGTTGCCTCATATGGTAAAGTGGATACAATTTTTGAAGGCGTTGATCTATTCAGCTAAAATGGAACGATGCTCTTCTGAAAATGTTTCTGATCGACTGCATAGGCACATCTCCATATATCACTTGCAATCCATCTTTGTACCATCATAAAATATGAGCAGAAAAGAATTAACAAATAGTTTTTTCTTTTATATCAAATAACACAATGGTTGGTTTCTCTACGGTTGTGCGGTTATACTGGTTATGCTTTACTGAATAGAGATCACATCCACCGCAATAAAACTTACTTTTGACTGAAATGATTGTCAGCGTTTTAACGATTAATGCGGTCGAATTTATTCTAAACTCACAAAAAATCACGTACAAACGCTGTTTGTGTTCCACAAGGGAAATTTTAAGGCGGCTAGTAAAATTATATGGCGGGCTTTCCTTTTATTTCTGTGGCCGAATCGTTTTACTGTAATTTCCTCTCTCTACCTTCTCTCGTTTTCAGAATGGAAATGTTTGACAAAACCCTAGAAAAATTATCCTATGTTTCAACCTCCTGAAGCAATCATTCAGCCTCCTCCTCCATACTGAAACTCGTTTCTTCACTTGATCAAAACCTCCCTCTAAGATCGTCATAATTGTCACCACCATTAATGATGCATCATCAGCGATTTATTTCTTCCCTCCATGCGGATATACCCTCAGAAACCGATGTTTTAGGGTCATGTTTTGTTATTACAATCC
Source organism: Allium cepa (assembly GCA_030765085.1). NCBI lineage: Eukaryota > Viridiplantae > Streptophyta > Magnoliopsida > Asparagales > Amaryllidaceae > Allium > Allium cepa. The sequence goes on along the minus strand of CM060937.1, from coordinate 696,173,561 downwards.
ATCATGATTTATCCTTTTATACCTATTGGATTTTACTCATTAGGCTTCTATTTTAATTTTGATGTATAGAGTTCATTTAGCCATCATTCCCATTATATTATGTATGTATGTATTAAAAAGATTGAAATATTTCTGCAACGTGCTTCCTTGTTCCATTTAGCTGACATAAATGGCATTTTAGGTAGTTTATAAAAACCGACTGCATTTTATCAACATTTTCGGTAATTTAACAATTTCCTTGAATTTAACATTTTTGGTAATTAACAATTTCCTTGTTTTATTTAACAGTTTCCTTGCCTTTTTCAGAATCAGATAGCGTAGACAGTAGTCCTCGAATTTTGTCTTCAGGGAATAAGAAACTAACAAGAGATTATTGTATTAAAAGTAGCAGAGAGACTAATGTTGTACTTAAAAGATCGAATTCTACTAAAAAGCGAAGACAACACACATTTTTACTAGTTTTGTTGGGTCATATATTTAAATAAATTCAGGCGTCTTTATAGTCATTTTTTAACTCTGAAGTCCAGAGCAGAGAAATTTGAGCATTTTTCTTAGAAATATCAAAACTCGGGCATGCCTTCACTTTTAACTTAGTCCTGCTTTGGTGATCTTACTGCCATTTGCCTTGAAGACTTCATTTTCTACATTAGTCTGTTTAAACTCCATTATTTATATAAATTCCTTCTCTTTAATTGAATCATGAATGTTATGTAGTATCTCTTTTTTTCTTCCTTCATATCTGCAAGCTGTAAAATTGCCATTGCAATTTCTTTTTCAACCTCCTCACAAAGTGAATAAAACTCAGTATGGCTTCTTCATCTAAATTATCTTTAATACTTTTTGTAGTAATTTCAAAAAGTTTTGGAATGGGTTCAGGTAATTTATACAACTAGCATTTCTGCAACATCCTTGTTATGTTTAGGCTTTATCAACCTTTACTCTGTCATATGCATGTTTGAGCTAACAATTTGGTCAGATTCATGTTTGAAAATTGAAATGACGACTTTCTTATGCTCTTTGGTAATTTGCATTGTTCTCAGATAAAACATTTTCAATTCTATTGATCTTTACTATTGTATGCGATTAGCAAATACTGGAGATGGAAATTGATGTGTACCCATATTATGTAATTTCATTTTGCTTTTAACGTGTCAGCTTGAAAGCAAATGAGGAAAAAAAAAAGAGAATGTATAGCTTATTGTGTCTATATATAAAAAATAACAAATTTAACCCCATCCACAATCCCCTGATTTCCAGTTAACCCAATTTAATTAGGGGGTATATGTGTCCAAAACTTGCCAAACTTAACCAACTCCATTATTTTGATACATGCTCATTTACCTCAACGCTAAATGATATTTAAACACTTCTTTTAGCTTATAATGCCGGTTTTGAGTTATATTCCAAAGCAACCTTTTAAATCATCCAAAATGATGATGGGCTAGTTCCATTCCCTTATTGAATGTTATATCTTTACGTTTCTACTATTTTTTAGTACTGAAATAGTTTTGTACAATAAATGCTATGTTGGCTTTAGTTAAGATATACACTTGTTGAACTGAACATATACGTATATCTATAAGTAACAGCACTTGCCTTTACTTGGCTTTACTTGCACCATTTTAATCAACAATACTATTGCATCTTGTTTTGTAAAGAAGAAAAGACATGTGTACATATATAGGATAGTCAATAGATTATTCTACAATTTTGCTTTAGATAAGCATGAATAATTTTGTAATTACGACACTCGGAAATAGGTTTGAAAGCTGCAAATTAAAAATGTGAAGTTGATTGTTCGTTCTAATGAATGTAAATGAAATGCTTTTATTTTTATGTGTGTTTTATGATCTTATGTAGCTTTGTTATTTAAGCAAGCTATGCAAAGGCTATTGTTTTAAACTTTATTGACAAATTTCAAAAAGTGGCATATCTCTTTAGCGTTTGCTGGCTAAATTTTTTTCGAAAAATAGAATGCAAAATGTTGACTGCGAAAACGAGATATGTTGCATATCTAATTTTTAGATTGGACCATCAATCACTTAGGCCTCAGTTTTCCTACACAAGAAACAACCATCAGAGTGGGTATGTATGAAACAATAATTTATGTTCTACTCAATCCCTACAAGTTAGCTATATATAAAATTAGCTATATATAAACGCATCTTTTTCCTACCTGCTGCTTGAAGCCTGTGTCTAGACAGTATTCTTTCTTTATCATACCTGCGTTACTTCGTATTATTGGAACAACAACCAACCCCATGCATTTCTATCTTCCTCCTGCGTTCTTTTCATTCTTTCTTTTTTATTATTTCTATGCATTTTTCCTTTTTTATTTCCTTTCTAACTTCCTAAACAAGATTAAATACAATTAGTTATTTATACAAAATTTCAATCTGTGTATATTGATATGACTTAAATTTCTATCTACACATATATAAAATTTCAGCCTAAACAAGGTTAAATACAGTTAGTTATTTAGTTACTAGTTTGTGGTCAAAGCATATATGCTTAGTCTGCAAAAGAGAGAATAGATTAGATTACCAAAAGCAACTTATCAATTGAATCTAGAGCTTAAAAATGGCGCATTCAAAATATCAGGAAAATGTACAACTAACCTGCTTGTAAAATGTTCAAAAAAAAAAAAGCTTCACTCGTATCTCTGCTTTATAGCTAGAGTCTTGAGATCTGGACTTTTGGTAACATTTTTAAAATGGTTTAATTGTTGTATTTATATCATAGAGACAGTGACACTAGTGGTTGAAAACTGAATGCAAAGTAAAAATATTGAGTTTAACTATCAGTCTATCACTGAACTTGGACCACATGCAAGAATAGAGTTATATGCCTCGCTATTGTGATATTGTTTCAACTATTAGTTGTTTTGAGTATAGTTTTCATAATCCGACCTTGTCGCGGTTTAACCGCGAATAAGCCCGAGCCGTGGAGGTTAAAGGTCGGGAATTCAATCAAAGCTTTTTTATGCAACAACTTTGGTTCGACCTTTGAATTGACGGTTTAATTCTTTATTTGAACGTGGTTAAACCCTTTCATATGTATAATTTCTTCGTTTCAAAATATGTTTTTCAAATCTCCGTCCGTTTTATGTTCATAATTAGTGCAGCTAGTGTAATAAATTTTGTTTAATTTTTCATATTTGAATTAATGTGTGGATTATGAATTAATATCGTATATATTTATTGAAGATGTTGATTTATTTGTACTTATGGTTGACACGTTGCATCTAAATGTATTAATTTTCAAAAAAAAAAGGTATGTGCGGTACTTGAGGGTTCGATCGGTCGAAACCTTGAACCTTGAGTCCTCACGGTTTGATTCACCGTCCGGTTACGAAAACATTGGTTTTGAGATAGAGGATGATATAAACTCATGATATAGTTTGTTCCACTACTCATTCATATTAACTACAAAAATAATTGATGTTGGATAAGGAACCAGATTTGTTTTGTTCATATATATATTGTGTTCATGCCAAAATCGCGTGCAAATTTGGGACATGATAGAATGTTATACTTGGTTAAATCATGAATGCATGCATTAAGTAGATTGTCAGATGATCTTAGAGAAGGATGTCTTCCCTCTCAAGTACACATGTAGAAGATAAATTTGAAAAATGTTTTTTTTTTCTTTTTCTTTTTTTCTTTTTGTAGCTTCTAGTATTACCCAAATACTAAATCGGCGCTTACCACGTTCCATATGCTTGCCACGAACATGGTGTCAAAAATAATTACAAGTGTACTCATCCAATCCATCTTCACATAGCTTTTTCTGAAGCTTTTGGAAAATCAACGATAACACTGCCTCTTTATGGAGACTGATACTTGTGTTTATTTTCACACTAAACAAGTGAATAAGGATCAAAATTGTTTTACCTGTGGAGAACGAATTAGGTGTTATAACTATCACTGTCCTTAAAAAAAATCTGGATTTCCATCCAAGTTGGACTACATATTTCCCTCTAGAATGCATTGTCGATAACAGCCCACTATAGTTTAAAGGAAGGTTAAATGGAAAATGTTAGCACTATTGTTGGAGATAGTGCGGAGGTCTGAACTTGGACCCATGGGCTTACGACTCAAAGTCCGATAAAAATAATTATTTTGCTAGTTGTATAGTAAATACTCAATTAAGGAAGCATAGGGCAGGTTAGATTTTTTTTTTTTTCCTTTTCCTTCCTAATTTGTTTTTTTACCTTTCCAGGCATGCTTTTATGAATTCACAAGGTGTTAGTTTTCATAAATTGCTTTACATTTGAAATTTACATTTAAATTTTAGGTATTATTATAATTCTAATGTCAACATATTAACATACAAATTTACACTATCAATGAAAACTAACACCTTATAATTTTACATTTGATAGGTGTAATTTACATTTACACCTATCAAGTTAACATTTATCACTGCTCATTCGTATTAAAAACATTTGAAAATTTCAATCTTTTTAATCATTTTTCCCTAGAGTGACAATTTGTATAAATTATGATTTGATCCTTCGAAATTCTTACGCAAATCCAAATATGATTTATTATCGCATCACAATTCACCATAAAAGTGAGATTTGAACCTTTATACATGAGAACAATCAATAATTAAACATGCTTAAACTATGTAATTACAATGACATTTTTTATAGTTTCAATCATAAACGATATGCCAAATGAAATTAAAATGTGATATAAGACGTGCGCGAAGACTTACCTTTTAATTGACTTTGAACTTTTTATTGGTGTTTGATTTTTAGTCACATTTCCACATTGGGTCAAAGATTGACTTCCATTGTGACGGTTGTTTTTATGAGTTATGTTTGATATTTTGGTATGTATATATAGTACATATATATATATATATATATATATATATATGTATGTATGTATGTATAATACTAGTTTTAAAATAAATTTTTTATAGTCTACAGTACACTCACGGACACACACACACCTATTATTCATTGATATAACCTTCAAACTAGAACCTTAGTTCATAAAACTTTGTTATAAAAATGCATAAAAATTTTCATTTTACAGACCGTGGCTTAGGTTATTGATTTTGTCCCTATTGCTTTTGAATTTGTTAACTACTCATTTAAGAGTTTTATTGTCTTGGAAACGCATGCATGCAATGCCCTGTTAATTTAAATCATGATCATGAATCCTACTCTTATAGTGTTCCTTATTAGCTTTATCTCTCTCATCAATAGGTTTGTCATCTTGGACATGGGTTCGTGATGCATGAGGTTTGGTGCAACTATAGTTATTCCTTATTTAGCTTTGTGTCGATTATGTTCGATATTAGACTAAATATGTTTGATGTTGAACTGATTTCAAATGCAGCTTTAGGCTGAGTCTTAAATCTTAAATTGATCCCTATGCCTTTTGACTTGCTGTCACCTCGTCACATTCTCTTTTAGAACTACTTCTTTTTCCAAAACTAGAGCGGACCTTCTCCTCTCCTCTCTCATCCTTTTGCAATAGAATGTAAGAAAGTTGTCATGCTTTTCCTTTTACACCTACTTCCTGTTTGGAAGCCACCGTGCGTCTACAACTTTACTCCTTGGTTTGTTTTTGAAGGTTGTCATGCCTTTCCTTTTGCAACTGGTTCCTGTTGAGAAGCCACCTTTGTATGTGTGTCTACAAGCTTACTCCTTGGTTTGTTTTTGTCATATGTGGCTTGTCCTTGTCTAGCTGCAGTTGTATGCGTATCTATCACTTAGGATTTGTTCAAATCTATTTTAAGTGAAGCCTATCCTTGTTTCATGGTAGTTTCAAAAGCAATACTTTTATGCTGTTACTTTCGTTGCAGTAGTGTATGAAAAACAGCAGTAGCATTGTGTGCAACATTTCATTTTGACTGACGTGTCTTTGATTTTCAATACCATGTTTCACTTGTAGAACTAGTACAATTTTTTGTAATACGTGATATCAATCATTTTTGCGTATGAGTACCATAGGTTTCAGTTTCAAGTCCTTTTCGAGTACTGTCTTCATAGCCATCTAATTGGCATCAAGAGTTAACATGCCTAAAAGGCATACCCTTAACTTGTCATTGAAGATCTGTCAATTGCAGCAGTAGTGGAGTATGGTCACTCTTCATACTTTTGTGTCAAGATGTAAATTCTCGGTTTTGAGGATAAATGAGCTGCCGGTTTTAAAACAAAACTAAACTAATGCTCAGTTTATTTCAAAACTCAAAACCGAGCTCTTGTTCAGTTTTGAGTCAAAACTGAGTTCATGCTTAGTTTTTTTCAAAACCGAGGTCTCAGTTTGAAAACAAAACCGAGCTAATGCTCAGCTTGTTTCAAAACCGATCTCTCATATTTTTCAATTCAAAATTGAACATTAACAACTCTGTAATAGTGATAAAAAATGTGTTTTTATTGCATTCATAAGTAAGTTAATGCTACAATGTAAATCTCTGTTGCAATTTCTTAGTAGTTGGAAATTGAATATGTTATTTTAAATGTGTATTTGATTACTAACTTTTAAATTTCATTGTTACAGATAGGTAAAGTTTGTAGATGCAAAAAAAAGGCACAAGATACTCTTTAGGTTTTGGAGGTTTGACCTAGTTAGCACATGAAAAGTTTTTGGTTGCATGTTTGGTCATTAATATTTCATGCAAAATTTGTAGATATTGTGCCTTTGTCTAATGTTGTATGAAGATGATTTATAAATTTCAGTGTTGTTTGAGTAAATTTTGTTCACGGATATTATGTTCAAATTATTTTATGGAAAAGGTCAATTATTATGCTTTTATTTTATAATTTTTAGTTTGATTTGTATACGTTTTGTACATTATCTGATCGAAATATAATTAAATGCGATTATATCAATGATATGTGAATATTGCAATGATACAACATGTCATAAACGATAGCATTCAAAACGAGTGTTCGGTTTTTGAAAAAATAATTCATATTAATACGACATCGTTAATACCTTGCTTTGAGTTTTTTGAAAAGATAAACTATATTGATACTACAACGTTTAGGAACTACTGATGAAATAAGTAATAACAGCGTTTATAGATTGCAGTTGCAAACTAATGAATAAGCTTTAGACAGCGTATTTTAAACGCTGTCATAACTTACTAACAACGCTTAAAAACGTTGATGGAAAGGTAAAATAATACTTAAATACTTTTTCACAGCAACTTGAAAACGCTGTTATATTTTTAAGACAACAAAATATAAATGCTGTAGAAAATGAAATAACAGCAACAAAATAAGGCTGTATAAAATTATTTTGGACAATGTTTTCTTTTAGCTGTTAGAAATTGTACATCAATGACCGCATGTCGTTAGACAACGTTTCTAACAATGTTGTTATATCCTTTAACAACGGTTTTCAAACACTGTTAAGAGGTTATTTTGTTGTAGTGACCATTTGGGTGGAAACCCCTTCTTGAGAACATAAAGTGCCATAGAGGTACATAATTGGTTGCGTATATTTACTGATTTGAGTCTTGATGATGGGAAAAAGAGAAGATTGGCCTCTAGACAGTTGCAGGGGTCAACACTACATTGGTGGAATAGTGTTATTGTCGAATTCTGGAAGGGCAGTTAACTTGGGCTGATTTTAAAACGAGATTTGAGCAGAAGTTTGTGTCTTAGTTTGCTAAGTCTGAGCTGATGAAGAAGAAAATGGATTTAGTTCAGGGAGAGATGTCTGCAATCGAGTATGCTACTATGTTTGAAGAGCTATCTCGATGTGGATATGTTGTTTTAGATACTGACATCAGAAGTAATGAGAGTTTCATTCGGGGCTTGAGGCCCAAGCTTGCTAGAATGACCATGACACATGTCCGTGGTCCCTATAGTTATGGACATAACCTTTCCCCATGAAGAGTCACTTGCTGATCATGCTAAAGAGAAACCAGTAGAGACTCAGGGTTTTCAAGGAAGAAGAGAAAGTTCTAAGAAGGGAGATACGACTAAGAAGTCGATGCCTGAGGTAATTTGTTAGGTGTTACTAGAAGGTTCACTTTGCGTTTGAGTGCCGGTCAGGAATTGGGAAGAAAGCTACAGACAAGAATAATGTGAAGCGTTTTAACTGTGATCAAATTGGACATTACAGAATGAATGCCTAGAGTCAGTCATGGCGGACAAAGGAAATGTCTATGCTATCGGACTAGCTAGGCTTACTAGAGCAGATAAGGGAAAGACTTTGATGGAAGGTATGCTTTTGATTCAGCGTACTTCAGTTAGAGTACCTTTTGATACTAGTGTATCGCATTCATTTATATCTTAATGTTTTGTTGAAAGATTATGTTTAGAGCCCACCTACCTTGTTACATCCTTAAAGGTTGCGAATCCAATAGGACTGTATACAACTCTAGGACTAAGATGTGACCAGTTAAAACTTGATTTGTTTGGTCATAAATTTACATGCAGTTTATATGTTATTGATTTTGTACATTTTTTGATATTTTGGGTATGGATTGGTTGGATAGTTATGAGGCTAGAATATTTTGTCAGGATAGATGGTATCACCGAGACACCCTAATAGTCATAACTGAGTGATATTACTAATGATGTGCACATAAATATGCATATTTTACATTCATATTTAATCTATTTTTATTTAAGTAAATGTCATAATTGGGTATTTTTACATGTTTAAAACCAAATTCCAAATATGCTTTCAAGTCATCATTTATAGATCAATTTGGATGTAAAATGGTAATTTGGTGCATATATTAAATTTGAAAATATTTATTTGCACATTTTCTTCTTAATTATAGGAATTTTGGATGGAAATATGAAGATGTTCTCATGGAAATATGTATGCACAAGGATGGAAACTAAGGATGCATCATGGAAGAATCCACATACTCACTTACCTTAATCTACAATTAGAAGCTAATGTATAACTTAGTGGAGGTTAAAGTTTCATGCATACTTGATGATTGGTTAATTTGAGACTAATGATGACTTGGTGACCACACTTCCTAAAAGGTATTCTGGAAGTCCACTAAAAATATGGATTAGAGTTTTATACATGTATAAATAGACCTTTTATGTTCATATAAAGAATCTTTTTTAATCACTTAGGATTTTAGCATGCAAGCTGTAGTCTTAAAGTTATATAAAATAAAAAGGGCATCCAAAGCCTCTTATTCTTTTACTTCTTTCTTGTTCTAATTTTATTTTCTTGTTCATTTTTATTTACATGCCCTTTCTTTTCATGTTAGTAGCTTAGTTTTACTTTTATGCAAATAGTTTAGTTCTTTTTTATTTTAATTGACTTTTATTTTTCTTGCTTTTTATGTTGAAATTTACATGTGTTGATAAGATAACACAAATGAGTAGATAAAACCCTTCAATTTAGTGGTAATGAAGCTCTCTAAAACTATGTAATCGTCATTTATGATTCCTTTTTAATGCTTCATGAAAGTGAATGTTGATGTAAGCTTATAAAATGGAATTTGTAGCCTATTTTGTAATTACAAATGGGCTATGCTTACTCCACACAAACACAATTTATATCATCATTTTACTAGTTGATTTTTGATTATGGAATTAAATTAGAAACAAAATTTGATGATCTATGTCACTAAATACAGTAGTAAATAGATCATACTTAAAATGCGTTTGCTTTGACTTCATTTACATTGCAATTGATAAGTGGTTTTATGTGTTGTATTATAGCTTGATGGTTTAAGTTACGCTAATTAGTAATATAAATAAACCAAAGTTATGATAAATACACCACTAATTCCATTTAAAATCAAAATAGAGTGATCATAGATTATTTATTTGTTTTACAAAAATATGGGAGTGAATTTCCCTCTAAATTGTTTTCTAAACTCATATTTTCATTCACTTGTTTTAGCTAGTTTTTTTAACATTTTTAGCTAATCACAATCTCAACTTTGGTTTAATCTAAATGAATAGAAACTTTAAAATCTACATAATCCCCTGCGGATCGACCCGTATTCGCCACGTAGTAGAATTGTATATCGTACGATTGTGGTTAATTTCTAATTTATATTTATCAACAATTTTCTAATTCGATGGAAAATTAGCCATTAAACAAGTTTTTGACGCCGTTGGCGGAGAATTATTTTTATATTTATTTATATTCTTCGAATTATTTTCATTTGATTTTATTGTGTATTTTTGAGTGTTGTTTTGCATGTCAAAAGATAATTTGTTGTGAGTTGTGTGTGATTTTTGTGTTCGTGTGCTTGTTTTCTAGTTGCATTTGAATTGCATTTTGAAAAAAAGATAAAAAAAAGAGATACAGCATTTCATTTCTAAAAAAAATTACACTTAGATTTTGCATTTACAACTTTCATTTGAACTTTCATATTTTTAAAAATAAAATTATACACCATTTACAACTTTAGTTTGAACAAACATCACCAAACTCTTGCCATATTCTCCTCTGTCGACACATACTTCCTTCCCCTCCAAAACCATGTACACATCCCTCCTTCACATCCCCGTCCACAAACATCACCTCAAACCAAGCCTGTGCAATTCTGCATACATATATTGCTGCACCATTCTTCCACCAATACAACCTTCCATACAACCTTCATATTGCAACATTCCTTCCTGCTGCTTCACTACTTTGCTGCACCTACATATACATCTTCTCCGCTGCACATTTTTTTTACATCAACCCACCCACCATCCTGTAAACTACACCCATCCAAACAAAACACACTGTAACCATACCACCAACCATTACACTTCATAACCCTCCTCTGTCAAACATCTATTGCACCCATCCATACAGTTCACAACAACATCCATTGCATCAATCCCTCTAACCAAAACTCATATTACAACATTCACAAACTTAACACCTCCACTGCCTGAGCCACTCAAAACTTTCATCAACACACTGCATAGTACACTTCAACCATTCATCATCAACCAAACAACCACTCCACCACATTCATCAACAAAATTTTCTCACTTCCTCCATTCTTTCATTCTTTCATTACTTCTACTAACGTTCAACTGCCAACGGTCTTTCATTGCCACTCTTTGTAAAATTGTTAATTTTCTCGCTTCCACCATTGAACTGCTGTAACAACATCCTTGCATACATACAGCAAAACATCTCTGCCTTCATCACTATTCTTGTGCACTTGCAAACAGTGCCACAACACTGCATTTCACCACCTTGCTCTACCTGACTGCCCCTGCCTGACCACTATTTCCTTCATCACACAACAGTTCAATATATCCTCCACCACTTAACATACACTTACTCATTATCCCCTCTGCCTAATGCAACCACACCTGAGCAACAAGAACAACAACTTGCCTGGCCTTTACTTCTGCATACACCACAACAAACAACCCTTACCCTTGCCATTATCATATCAGCATACAGTGTTGCATACTGCCTGGCCTTTACTTCTACAAATACTCCACATTCGTAACATACTTGCACACCCTCCTTACATCTACATATCCACACCCTCCTTACATCAACCAGTGCAACTGTGCACATCATATTCACCGACCATTCTACACTACACCATCAAAATTCACTTCTGATTGAACATCTCCTTCACCACTTCGCTGCATACCAGAAAACCTCATCACACTATAAATCATCACTACCCTTTGCACTACAGCAACTTGCCACTGCCTTATACATACCACCTGCCTTGCCTTGCAAACCAGTTACAACCTGCATTGTTTCCAGTTCTTCCATCAACTTCAACATTCTTTGCATATCCACTACAAACAACTGCTGCAAACATTTCTTCCTCATCATCACAGTCATCATCATTACCACTACCAGCTGCCTCCTCTGCATCACCTCTAACATATCTCCTCTTCCATCACAACTCCTTGCTTCCTTTATCACCTGATCACCAGCAACCAACACAAGCCATCACTTCACTCGGCCCGTTACTTCACTGTTCCATACAATAACATCCACGTCGACGAAAACAAGCCAAAATCCACCTCCCCAAATCAATCGCCTCACCTGAACATTCCACTATCCGGCTCAACGTCGAAATCAAGATCGAGATCAACCAATCCTCCATGAATCCAAACCAACCCCTCAATCGCAAGCGCCTGAACCTTAGCAATTGAAGTGGAATTCGATTTATCTTTTTGGTAAATTTCAATTTGATTTCTGATTTTGGGGAACAAACGAACAATTTCTGATTTTGGACGATTTTCAATTTGAAGTGAAATTGCAAGTGCCTGAACATTAATCGCGATTTTTTTTAGTTGGGCCGAGAATGGTTGTAGGCCAGAGTATATTTCTTTTTTATTTATGTTTAAGTTGGTTTAATTTTGTTTTCTTTTGTTTTCTTTAGTTTAGTTTAATTCTTTTAAAAAAATTAACAAGTTTAATTTAGTTTTGTTTTTTTTGTTTTTTTTTGTTTTCTTTTATTTTAAAATAACAAGTTTCTTTTTATTTTATTTATTTTGTTTTGTTTTGTTTTGTTTTGTTTTGTTTTCGAGTTGTTTAATTTTAATTTCTTTTAGTTCTTCCTTGATTAAAAAAAAAAACAAAAAAAATGTGTTTTTTGATTCGTTTTCATTTGTTTTAGTTTCATTTGTTTTGGTTTAGTTTCATTTCTATTTTATATTCATTTATTTTAATTTCTTCTTGGATATATATATATATATATATATATATATATATATATATATAAAATATATATATATTATATTATATATGTATATATATATTATATATCAACCGTATCTTTTTGAAATTCCTAAACTACCATTTTCATATCTATTCAATTCATGTTATCTCATGTAGTCTATATACACAGTAGGAGTAGCGACATTAAGTGGTTAAAGCCGAGACAAGCCATATTAAAATATTTTTTGAAAGCGCATTTGAGTAGTGATAGATAAACCTTTTTTCATCAACTCAGAATTTTTTTGATGTTCTCAAATGAACAACAAAATTTCTCATCTTTTAGATTATATGCACTAACAATTAATACATGTTGGACGATACGAGACTAATTAAATGTTGCACCTAACATAGCTCTCTTTCGCATGAATTAAGTAACAAATCTGAACTAACAAATGCTGCAACGAGAGTAATGAGAACATGTAAATAAAATGTAGGTCGTAGGCAGTTAGAATCAGCAACACTTTCTTTTTATTTTTAAGGGACAAAAAGTTGGAATACAATAAACATGAACTTCAGTGTTTTCATGGAGAATAGGGGAATTGTATACGTCATTTAGAGTCACAGAATGATTACGATTCGGGCTTCAAAGATGCAACTTACATAATTAATTTGGTGAAAAGAGGTTGCAGTTAACGTATATTTTCACAGTACTTAAGAATGTATGTGCCCTTATCGGATGGCTGAAACAAACGCAAAAAACGGGAGAAAACTGTTGCTCAATTCAAGGTTGGTTTTTAGATTTTACCACCTGAAAATTTATGTATAATTAAAGAAAAAGAGAAGCAATTAAAGCATGTTCAGCTGTATGTGAACTAAAATAAATGTCTCGGACATAACATACAGAGGATTTTTACTCAAAAGACTTATTATTTCAGGGTAATAAGTTTTAAAAACATCAATTTTCAAATAATTAGTTTTAAGGATAAAGTATAGAAAAATAATAAATGAAGTAATCATTTTAAATGATACAGAAAAATAACATATTATATAACTTACAATGATTAATGTATTTATTAATTTTTCGAAAATCATCATTGAAACTAATTAGTCATAGGGGTTTCCTTCTATCTCGAAATAACAGGACTTTCAACCTCACTCAAATACATATGAAAGATGGGATTGGTTTTTCATTTGACTGCTCATAAACAATATTAAAGTCACAAAACTTTGTAACAGTCGTCCAGCCATTCACATTTTTCCACGAATAAAACAAAAGTAAAAGCACTTTCCCAGGATTATGTTAAACAATAAGGACACAAAACGATAACTCCAAATTACCTGACTAGACATATCTCTACTATTAACAAAGAGAATTCAATCAACGTAATTTACACGATGTCCTTTTGAAATTTCAAAACTACCCTCATTCGTTAATGGAATTTGACCATCATTTCTGACTACCCGCTAACGGAATTTTACTATCATTTGTCGTCGATATTACCAACAAAACAACTTGAGTGCATAGTGACTACAAAAACATTTGCACTTAAAACACACATCCATCCAAGGTAAATATTTTAGATATTAGATGCACGTACATGCGTTGTATACTAGTATATATAAGCAATTGTATACCTTGTTCAAAATTTCAGGTTGCCAAAGCAGAAAATCGATATAAAAAGAATTGCTTTGCTTGCTTTTAAAAAAATCGCCGCTAAAAAAATAAATAAATTGCTAATAATCTACAGGCTCAATATCATGCCCTTCTCCCTTGTTTTTATTTTTAGTTGTTTTGTTGGTTGCTTGCATTTGCATTTTATACATATAAAACACATAAACAAAAACAAATTTCAATCGTAATTGCATTGTTAAACTCACATTTAATTTTTTCTTTGCATTCATCTCATTTTGTTTTTATTTTTAGGGACAACACCCAAATCCAGATAAGATGGGGGATTTCATCACTATTTCTTGGTCCACAAATCGAATTTCATCATAGAATCTTGACTAATAGTAACCGTTAGACATTTGATTTAAGGGAGCCGCGAGCTCACCTTGGGCTTAATTGTATTTTGGCAGGTGTCTTTCTTGAACAATTTTATTTCTTGGTGTCTAGGCTGCGGCAGAGCAATAACCATTTATAAATATTATGGTGATTCGTAAATATTATAGCGATTGTTTCTCTAAAGGTACTCAAACCTTCGGCTGCATTGCTAAAGTGATTTGTGATGCATCGATTACCTGACTAAGAAATATTTTGTTCATTTAAGACAAAGTGTGATTATACAATTTTGGGTTAGGAGCTACTAAAGACAGAAAATTTAAAATTACGTCCTTTGCATTCATTTAGTTGCATTAGTTCATGCATATTTAAAAAAAAGGAAAAAATTCAAAATTCAAAACTAAAAAAATTGTAAATTCTCCTTAACTTAGTTTTTAAATCCTTTCCTTTGAAAATTTCAATCAAAATCAAAAATTCATATATATACATATATATATATATATATATTCAAAAATAGAAAGACCAAAAAATAGATAAAAAAATTGAAAAGCTAAAAAAACAAAACAAAAATCAAACTTCTCTTTAAAAAAATAAATTTCTCTTGGTGAATATTTTTCCTCCTTTTTAAATTTTTTTGAAAAACCCAGACAATTTCTCGGTTCTTTTTCTAAAATTGTGCTTCTTTCTCCTAAATTCGATTCTAAATTCTTTTCTCAACTTTTAGTTGTGCATAAGCACTTTGACTCGTGACATAACAACGAACACTTGGACTCGTAATTCAACAATTAATCATTTAACTCAAACAGACGATCCTCCTGAAAAGGCGAAAGATAACGCCCCTTGAACTCTTATGGAAGAATCTTTCCTAATAGAGTTTCTATTCCATCTTGCAATACGTTATCCGCCCCAACATGTAATCGTTTAGAAATTCACTCGAACCACATTGCCGAGCTTCCAAAATTTGGCAATTTTGAGCACGATGACCCATACATTTTCTTTACAAAATCCGAACAAGTTTGCGCAACCATGAAACTCCAACAACTTTCTGATGACAGAATCAAACTTCGATTAATCTCATTCACTCTTATAGATTATGCTAAAAAATAATTGTACAGCTTACCATCTAACTCGATTAAAACTTGGGAAGAATTTGTGAAACTTTTTTTAAAAACGTTCAACCCTTTGGAAGAAACATCTAAAATCCGAAACGAAATCATCATTTTTTATCAATTCAGGGGAGAACCATTTGAAAAATATTTTTAAAGATTTAAAGAACTTTTGATAAAATGTCCAAACCATAACTTCCGAAAATGGACGCTTTGCCAAATCTTATACGATGGGCTCGAAAAAAGCTCACGAACCATGCTCGAAGCAATGTGCAAAGGCAACTTTCTTGCCCAACATCACGATGATGCTTGGCAATTTCTTGAAAACCTAACTAAAAATTCATCCCAATAGGAACGTTCGAACGAAAAATCAATTTACTCACGATCGAGCGCACACTCGATAGGATCATATTTGGCTTTGGAAGCTAAAGTCGATGCAATGATTAACAAATTCAACAATTTTTAATCAAATGAAGCAAGCTTTCCAACTGATGTGATATAAATGCAACGATCCTAATCATATAGCCCATTAGTATCATAATACGATCGTACAACTCAATTCTTTCAATAAAGTTAAAAATGACCATTTTCTCCAACGTACAATCCGGGCTGGAGAATTCATCCGAATTTTTCTTGGAAAAAAAACACTCCCAACACGAATGTGGTTCATCCCAATTTTCAAGCATTCCTGAATAATGGTTCGAATTCTCCCTTTCAACCCAATCATTTTCAACCAAACTTTGCAGGTTCATCTCAAAATCAATCGCAACAATCCAATTTTCAACCAAATCTTGCTCTCTTTCCGCAAGACGATAAATGTTTAGTTCACCTGATAAAAGTCCTGAAACGTTGGCTAAAGAAAACACTCAAAGCCTTCAATCAAACAGCAATTTGGAAATTTTATTGACCTCCTATATGCAAAACACAAGCCAATCAATTGCTAAACTTGGAGTGCAGATGAGTCAATTAGCCACGTCTATAAGTAAACCTGAATGAGGCACATTCCCAAGCCAGCCTGTTCCATGTGCAGTTAAAGCGCTCGGTAGATTCAAAGCGGTGGAGGTGCAAAAAGTCATAGCGGGGATACAACGAGGATATAGCGGATAGCTCTAAAGTAGCATATAAAACTTGTACTTAATATTTTTAAAAATATATAAATGGTAATTAAATGAAAAATTATCATTCAATTAAATTATAATTAATACATAAATGATTTTAAACAAAAAAACATGTGCGAATATACTTTAAATAAACGTAAAACTGTTATATAACATAATTTAATTCAGTAGAATATTAGAGTATTTTCATTTCTGAAAATATATTAAAAATTAAATCAAATAAATTAGGTTCATAATTTTTATAATGTATAAATGCAATTTTTTAATTCATTTTATTAAAGAAGATATAGCGGAAATAGTACAATATAGCAGGAATAACGGGAATAGCGGAAATAGCGGGGATTAAAGCGGAAAGGCTATATTTTGAGGCTATATGGTAAAATCATAGCGGTAAAAATCCGCTATGAGATATTGCAGGGTTATAGCGGGGAAATAACGGGGCATTGACTACACGAGCTGTTCCAAACACCATAAATCAAAATGCTAATTCGCATCAATGCCATGTTGTTTAAGATAGCAAAGTAACCCAATTGAATGCTACCACAACTCTACGTTCAGGTAAACAAATCGATAATCAAGTCGTTAATCTAAACGATTTACCAAAACCCCTCTCGATACTTCAAAAACAACAAGCGAATCCGAACAGAACGTGGAGCTAAACGTCGAATCGATTGCCAATCAAAATTCTTCTTCTACTCAAGTAGACCCATCGACTGAGTATTGCGTTCCATTTCCCCACCATCTTCGACCAAAGAAACACTCGGACCAAATGGAAAAGATATTGGACATTTTTAAACAAGTAAAAGCCAACATACTGCTTCTTGACATTGTTCATCAAGTGCCAACTTACGCTAAATTCTTAAGGACTTGTGTAACAAAAGTAACACACTCAAGTTCCTAAAAAGACTTCTTAGTGGCCAATTTGAGTGAAGTCTTGTCCCAATCCATTCCCATTAAATATAAAGATCCTGACTGCCTCACGGTCTCATGTACAATTGCAGACAAAACGATTAACAAATGTTTGATATATTTAGGTTCAAGCGTCAATTTGATTCCGTACTCAATGTAAGAACAATTAGGCTTAGGTGAGCTCAAACCAACAAAAGTCACGCTTCAATTCACTGATCGTTCCATTAAGAAACTATGGGAGAAATTAAGGACATTCTCATTAGAATATGGCAATACATATTTCCCATTTATTTTATTGTTCTCGAAACACAACCTGTGACCAGCCCTATGAGTCAAATTCCTTTGATATTGGGCCAACCATTCTTAGCCACCATAAATGCCTTAATCAATTGTGCAATGGTTTGATCTAAATTTCTTTTGAAAACATGACTTTGACCTTAACATTTTCAATGTCGAAAAGCAATTGAATGAACCACATGACCAATTATTGGAAGTTAGTGCAATTCATGAAAACTTTGAAAAATGAGACGACCGACCTTAACGATGAACGCAAGGCCGTGTACGGAAGATTGTTTCATCAAATCCCCAATGAGATTGAATACACACTCCCATTTGAATCACTTCTAGTTGAGTCCAAATGTCAACCTAGTTCTTTAATTGAGCAACTCTCGAAGTTGGACCTCAAACCCCTACACGATCACCTTAAGTACGCATACTTAGTTGACAATGAAATGTTTTCCATCATAATTTCTGCAACTCTCTCTTTTAACCAAGAAACTTCCTTATTTTCAATCCTTTCGAAAATCAAGGAAGCAATTGGATAGTCGATCACCGATATAAAGGGAATTAGTCTCACTCTTGTTCAACGCCACATTCATTTAATCGACGATGCTAAGCCTGTTCATGACGTGCAACAAAGGCTTAACCCAAAAATGAAGGATGTGGTGCATGATCAAATTCTTAAACTCCTTGATAACAGAATCATTTACCCCAATCTCTGATAGTTCATGGGTTAGCCCAATTCACGTTGTACCAAAAAAGTCTGGGCTTACCGTTGTCAAGAACGATTCAAAAGAACTTATTCCAACTCGAACTCAGAGGGTCGATATATTTGCATAGACTACCAAAAATTAAATGCCGCAATACGTAAGGATCACTTCCCTTTTGCTTTTATCAATCAAATGCTTAAACGTTTCGCTGACCCACTTATTCTATTGCTTTCTTGATGGTTATTCCGCTATAAAAAATCCTAATTGCTCCCGAAGATCAAGATAAAACAATTTTAATGTGTCTCTTTGGCACTTTTTCTTATCAATGTATGCCTTTTGACCTTTGTAATGCTCCTGCTACTTTTCAACGATGCATGGTCAACATCTTTTCTGATATAATCAAACGTTTTCTTGAAGTGTTCATGGACGATTTTCTATCTTTGGAAACTCTTTTTATGAATGCTTGCACCGTCTTGAACTTGTCCTTAAACGATGCAAGGATAAACACTTAACACTAAATTAGGGAAAATACCACTTTATGGTCACTCAAGGCATATTCCTTGGACATGTCATTTCAAATAATGGCATTAAGGTAGATAAAGCGAAAATCGCTGCCACTACAAATCTACCCATTCCCAAATATGTTAAAGACATTTGATCTTTCCTTGGACATGCGGGTTTTTATTGATGCTTTGTGAAAAATCTTAGCAAGATTGCTCGACCGCTTACGACTCTTCTTGGAAAATTTGTTCCATTGATTTTAATTCTGATTATAACTCTTTTTTCGAAATCTCAAAAGCGAACTTATCTGCGCTCATGTAATTTGCTCACTGAATTAGGATCTTCCATTTGAAATAATGTGTGATGCTTCGAACTTTGCAGTTGATGCCTTCTTAGGACAACGCATCAACAAAATCCTTCACGTTATCTAGTTTGCTATTATGGTTTTAAATGATGCTCAACTTAACTACACAACCACTCAAAAAGAGCTTATAGAAGTAGTTTTCGCACTTGAAAAGTTCAGACAATATCTAATGGGCTCACACATTGTGAGAAATGCGGATTACGGATTTTAAGGCTGGAATAACACTAGAGGAGGGGGGGGGGGGGAGGGTGAATAGTGTTTTGTGAATTTTCTAAATCTTTTTGCAATTTACGTAATTTAATCACCAACAAATGCAATTCACAGACACATATATAATCATAGAATCAGATATAGATGTAAATACTAAATAAAAGCAGTAAAGGAAAGAACACATCAGGATTTTATACTGGTTCGGAGTTACTCTACATCCAGTACCGTACAATCGTATGAATTTCTTATCAAAATAATCTCCTAGATTACACCCTCGGTTTCAAGGCTACGAGGTACATCCTCCTGTATTCGATTCCAAGACAAACTCTCTTGATTTAACCAGGCTACAAGATCACCTAATTGATTTTCGGGGCTACGATCACAACCAATTGATTTCAAGGCTCAACCGCACCTTTTACTTAATAGTTTGATTTACAAAAGATTCTATAACTCTGAATAGCACTGAGATCTTATGGAGAGAGTGGCAGAGAATCAAACAAGAGATAATCAAGTTTGATTCACTTGGTATTTCGACAGAGTACAGTTTAGGATTCTTTAGAATAATGTGGAAGATAAAGAGGAGCGTAAATAAATGAAATCTGGTAAAAAAAGTTTGTTTAGAATTTATTAGTATCTATAGTTGAGCAACATCCATATCTATTCGTGAAAGGATATTACGAATAGACACTTGTTTTGAAAATTGAAATTTGAAAATAACGGACATAATGTCGACATGGGGGGTTGAGGGATGTCGACATGCTCAAGGCAAAATTGATGTTTTGTTTTTCTTATTAAAATTAGTTTATATAGTTTGTCAAAACAATTTCTAAACTTTGTAAATATATTTTTGAATATAGTTTAAACATATAAAAGAGTTTAGAAAGTAATTTTTAATATATATAGTCTTAATCTATAAATTGATTTAAAATCTGAGTATACAAATATTTTAAAGCTAAATACTTAAACAAGCGATGGTTTAAAAACAAGGACAATTTGGAAATCAAAAAATGATAAAAATAGTTTGAGGCTAAAATATTTAAAACCAAGAGAGATGTCTTTTTGAAAAGAAAGTTTTGGAAACATTTTTTTAAACAAGAAATATATTTTTGAAAAGCATTTTTATAAAATTAGTGGATATCAAAATAGGACCACTATATGTTCCACTATATATTGTCGCGGGTTCTATCCCATTAGGGTTCCATCCCTTTAACAGGCTCGAAGTGGATTCAATTCCACGGATAAATTTTGAATAAAGATGTAAGTGCTTTCAAGAAGTTTTAACATAATTCTAGACTCAATACTTATCTTGTACTATTGAAATCTTGAACTCTTGATATCTTGATACCCATGAGTCTTCAATCTTGATATCTTTAGTCTTGAATCTTTATACTGTACAGTCTTCATTCTTGGTACCTGCATGTTTATATCCTGCATATACATATATGTCTAAATTATAATGTTAATATTTATATTTTATAACAAGTCCTAAGGTTGTTATCATCAAAACCATCATCTCAAGGATTAACAATCTCCCCTTTTTTTGTGATGACAACCTATGTTTATAAAATATGCTTCACCTTCACTATAACTCCCCCTTAATCTATGCCTAACTACTCTAGCTACTCTATTTTATACTTCTCCCCCTTTGTCATCAACAAAAACTAATTCTAAACTTATATATAGCTCCCCCTTAATCTAATACAGCCCAAACTAAATACTAATAAGGAAGTATAATAATCGAAACAAAACTTTCATTATATACGATGTTATATTTACATATATATATGGAATATAAACACACGAATATATTCAAGTACATAAATTATAGAATAACACTACTAACGAGAGTTTTTGACAATTGGAGATTTATGAATCAAACAATTTGGATAATGAAAACAAAAGTTGCCATGTTGTTCGACCAAATTCCCATCTTTGTCAGAATAGACTTCGACGTTGTCGTCTTCTTACATAGGCGCTTCTTCCTCTTCTTCTTCCTCCTCTTCGCTGTGTTCTAAAGGGTTATGCGGTTGAGTGTTGGGAGAATCTTCTTCAATCACAATAGGATTTGCATGATTATCCATTAGGAATTTTTGCAAATTACGAAGAATTTTGCCTTGCTTTTCTTTTTCTTTCGCCATATTTATTTGCAAAGTTCAGTCAACATTTGCATGGCATCCTTCATAGATTCTTCAATCTTTATCACAGTGCCAGTGTAGTGTGTTGGAATGGACCAGAATGAGCAGAAGGGAAAGAAATAGTGTCATTTTGGTTTGATTTAGTGAAGGAGGCCATTAGTTTTAATTTTTAGAAGTTTATTACAGAGAAAGTGAAGTGAGAAGACAGAAAAATTCAAAATACATAGGTTTATATAACTAGCAAACTGATTTTAGAGGGAAAATCAAATTTTCAAATTTTACCGTTGTATGTCGACATGCGTGGTAGGGGTATTTCGACATCCCTATGAAAAATTTAGTTTTCTTGTATGTCTCTGTTTATTAAAAACATATGTTACTATATCTATATTCTATATCTCAGTTATTAAACAAATGCCTAGTTCTATTCTTAATTTATTAAATATAGGTTGATTTAAGGGTTTGGTTAAAATATCATCAACTTGATTCTCGGAGTTGATATATTCAAGAGAAATAATCTCTTTACTTATATTATCTCTGAGAAAATGATGTTTGATATCAATATGTTTAGTCCTAGCATGATGAGTAGGATTTTTAGATAAATTTGTTGCACTAGTATTATCACAATAAATTGGTGATTTTGAAATTGTTAATCCAAAATCTTTTAGGGTTTGTTGCATATAAATGACTTGAGAGCAAGCCAAAGCAGCAGAGATATATTCTGCTTCAGTTGTTGATAAAGAAACAATGTTTTGCTTTTTACTAAACCATGAAACCAGAGAATGCCCTAAAAAGTACAAGTTTTTTCGGTCAGATTTGCAACCAGCATAGTCGACATCAGAATAAGAGATTAAATCAAATGAATCATTTTTAGGGTAAAAGAAACCATAGTCAAAAGTATGGTTAACATATCTTATGATACGTTTCACAGCCTTTAAGTGAGTCTCTTTGGGTTGAGATTGGTATCTTGCATAGAGACAAACATTATGCATGATATCAGGTCTACTCGCAGTCATTCCCCTATATAGTTTTTGATTTCCATCTTTTGAAAGATCTTCTTTATTTAAAGCTTCATTGGTTGCCATGGAAGTGGGTTTTCCACTCGTAGTGGTCATACAAAATTTACTAACTAGATCCTTAGCATATTTTTCTTAACTAATAAAAATACCATTATCTAATTGTTTTATTTGTAAACCTAAGAAGAAAGTAACTTCACCCATATGACTCATCTCAAACTCTTTTGTCATTATTTTAGAAAATTCTTCATTCATTTCATGATTAGTTTAACCAAAAATAATATCATCTATATAAACTTATACTAGTTGGATATCATTTTTATTTCTTTTAATGAAAAGAGTATTATCTACTTTACCAATTTCAAAATTTGATTGTAATAAAAAAAGATCTTAGTCTGTCATACCATACTCTAGGAGCCTGTTTCAGACCGTATAGAGCTTTCTTAAGTTTGAAAACATGGTTTGGAAATTTTTCATCTTCAAAAAGTGGAGGTTATTCAATACAAACTTCCTCTTTAACAAATCCATTTAGAAAAGCACTTTTAACATCCATTTGAAATAATTTGAAATTATTATAGTTTGCGAAAGCAAGTAGAATTCTAATGGCTTCTAATCTTGCTATGGGTGTAAAGGTTTCATCAAAATCTATTCCTTCTTCTTGACTATAACCTTGTATGACTAATCAAGCTTTATTTCTAATGACCTCACCTAGTTCATTCATTTTATTTTTATAAACCCATTTAGTTCCTGTTATAGTTTTATCCTTGGGTCTAGGAACAAGTTTCCAAACATCATTTCTAGTGAATTGATTCAGTTCTTCTTGCATAGTCAGAATCCATGAATCATCAGACGATGCTTCCTTTGGTTGTTTAGGTTCAGTAGATGATATAAAAGCTACATTACTCATGTTATTTAGTTGATTAATAGTACTAACAACAGATTCAAATCTTCTAGTACATTTTCTATAGGATGATCTTTTAAAAGGTTAACCTTTTTATTTAGATGAATAAGTTCATTATTTGTTTCAATTGATTCATTATTTAGGGTAGCAAAATCTTCTTCATCATTAATTTGTTCAACATCTTTGGAATTTTTATCAAACGAAACATGCATTATTTCTTCAATGGTATTAGTTCTTAAATTGAAAACTCTATATGCTATACTTCTTTTATATATCCGATAAAGATTCCTTTGTTGGATTTAGGATCAAATTTATCCAAATTGTCTTTTGTATTTAGAATAAAACATTTACTTCCAAAGATTCAAAAATAAGATACCTTTGGTTTCTTCTTGTAAAGAAGTTCATAAGATGTTTTATCAGTTAACGGTCTAATTAATATTCTATTCAAAATGTAGTAAGCTGTAGCGACTGCTTCAGGCCAAAAATGTTTTGGTAAATTACGATCTGAAAGCATTGTTCTAGCACACTCTTGAATCATTCTATTTTTATGTTCTACCACTCCATTTTGTTGTGGAGTTCTTGGAAAAGAGAAATTATAAGTTATTCCCTTTTTATTACAGAATCTCTCAAAATTTTCATTTTCAAATTCCCCACCGTGATCACTACGAACAATTATAATTTTTAAAGAAAGTTGGTTTTGAAATCTTTTTGTAAAAAATTTAAATGAATCAAAAGTACCACTTTTATGTTTCATAAAAATTGTCCATGTAAACCTAGAATAATCATCTACAATTACAAAGACATATTTATTATGATTTATTTATTAAATTTGAGATGGGAAAAACAAATCTAGATGAAGTAACTTAAGAGGTTTTGAAGTTGAAATCATATCTTTTAATTTGAAAGAACTCTTCCTAAGTTTTCCTAATTGACAAGCATCACATATACTATCTATTTTAAAATTCATTCTAGGGAGACCTCTTACTAGATCAAGTTTGGAAAGTCTAGATAAGAGTTTAAAATTCAAATGCCCAAATCTTTTATGCCAAATCCAAGGGTCACTTGTATTAGCCAAAAGACATAGATTATCATTTGAGATTTTCTGTAACGACCCGCCTTTCATAACATAGAAAGACACATCATTAAGAAGAAAGAAAGGGATAGAAAAGAGAAAAGATAGAAAAGAAAAAAACATACAACATCAGAATCTCACAGCGGAATGAATAAATTATATTATATCACATAAAACATTACATAGTATCATATACATCAGAGTTATACAGCTCATACAAACAAATTAGACAGTTATAAACACCTGTCTAGACATTACAACTCAAGTACATCACAGAAACAGAAACAACTCAAACACAGCGGAACCAATATATATATATATATATATATACACACACACACACACACACACACACATACGCTGAAGCCACCCGCTCTATATCTCCTCCAGAACTTGTCAAAGCAAACCTGAATCACTTGACTACTCATACGTAATATGAGTACCCAAGAGTTTAATAAAACAGAAAATAAAACCTCGGGTCAGACAGGGGTCTGGTGTGAGTAAGCGGTTAAAAGTTGCTTAACTTTAGAAAATCCTTTGAAAACAAAGGTATCACGTAAGACTCCCCACAAATAAACATGGGCAAGTTTTTACCTTACGCTAGCCAAACATTTGATAGGAAATCCAGTGATATTATAATAGTGTCTACGGTTTCCAAAATAAAATACAGAAATAGCTGGAATGCTTACATCTCACGTTCCAACATAGTTGGGCACAATCAAAACCGTACAGGCACTTATTGAATTTTGGATTCCATACAATGGTAGGGCTACTGGGGTACCGCCCGTCACAGTATGTAACAACCCGGAATTTTGAACAATTTAATTTAAAAATATTTAATTTATTTTAAATATTTGAATGATGGTTTAGTTTGAATTTTCAATGTAACTTTGAATTTGGCGATTAAATTATAAGATTTAATCTATTGAAAGTTGAATAAAAATTTGAATCTTTGATTTTAAGCTGATTTAAAAATATTTTAAAGGGTTGAAAAATTCATATTGATAATACTGAAGATAATAGAAGCTTCAGAATTGAATTTGAAAGTGATTTGTTCAGTTTTGAAATTTTATCGTTTGAATCGATATTTAAAAATAGCTGTCCGAGGCATAGTCTCAGAATTCGACGAAACCAGTTCCATTGGGTCCGTAATATTTAATTATTGCTGGATTTCAAATTTCGTATTTTTCGGAGTTTATATGTGAGCACACGACGTGTAAACGCATTGAATTTTTATCGAGATTAAATCTGAATTTAAAATTCGAATTGGTCAAAATTAAAATACTATCCCTCCCTAAAAATATGCCTAAAATCGCGATACAAGGACGTGCTTGCACGACTCTTTTCTGATAAATCACGTTCCCTCCTTCAGTTCATTTGCAAAGTAACCGCGAGGAAAAAAAATTGAAGAAAAAAAAGCAATGGCCGAACTTAAACTTCCCCATCTCCAGTACGTTTCGCCCCTTTCCTCCTTCATTTTCAAAGTCCCTCATCCAATTCAAAAAAAAAAAAAAAATCAAATAAGAAAAAAAATGGGGGCGTGCGCTCGAGGCTAGGGCACGACGGCGACCTGGTGAACGTGAGGCAGCGATTGAGGGCAGCGAGGCATGCGACTATGCATAGTGGGTCGCGTGCTCGTCTTGCGCGGGGTCGGCGAGGCGATGGAGTGGGGTGGCGAATTAGGGTGTCGCGATTTGGGTGAGGCCGCGATGTTCGAAGTGGCGATGCGACAGAGTTGGGGACTTCGGCGACATCGTGGGGAAGATCGCAGGTTGGAGGGATTATCGTTGTCAATTTGAGGGTCGCGACATCGGCTTGGGTTCACAGTGGCGACTCGCAAGATTTGGGAACTGGTGATGGTCGCGTATCGAAGTGAGTTCGACGATGGTATGTTTTATTTTATATGTAGGCAGTAAGTAATATATACATGTAGTAAAATTTACAGTAAGAAATTTAGGAAAATTTTCAAATCTTTTTTTTTGTTATTTGAAATCAATATAAATAATAATAATAATAATAATATGCAGTGAAAATGAAATTATTAGTTGAAATAAAATGTTAACTGTATAATAATTTTTGAAGTATTTAAAAATAAAATAAAATAATGACAGTAAGTTGTAAAACAGAAAAGATATTTGTGAAAAAGAAGAATAAATATATTTAGGGATTTAAAAGTTAATGAATTTAAAGGAATTAGTTAAAAATCACATTTTGAATTTTTAAATGAAACTATTGGTTGAGTAAATAAATTAAATAAAATTAGTTTAAAATTTAAATTTTTAGTTAAATAAATTTATTAAAAGAAATTGATTTAAATATATTAATTTAAAGTAAAATAATTAGTTAAAATAAATTTATTAAAGGAGAAAAATTGGGTTAAAAGGAACTATCAGTTAATTTAACTATTAAAATGAAATCATCGATGAATCGAAATTATCAAATGAAAATTTATTATTCGATCTGTTCGCATATTAATGAATTGTAAAATATTTATGCAAGGTATAAATCAAGAAAATCGAGTCAAGAAGGAAATGGATTGCTAATAAAAGCAAAGATGAGAACTTCTCACTCAAAAATTTATAAGTTGGATTTGCAGTTATTGATTGATTGCTATTTGGTTGTGATATTAGATATAATAGGATATATCTATATATATATTAGCAATATATATATATATATATATATATATATATATATATATATATATATATTGGCATATGTATATATTGCAGTTGATTGATTTCCCGCATTGTATAGCGGATGAGATCCTATTGCACCGCCTATTAAGAGGATAATATTTTATAAATCCCATATACCGCGATATCCCGTCTTGAAACGGGATTGGTATTGTGCTAATGTCTGTGGATGCAGGGAAACAGGTTGGAGGGATCCAACTGGATTCCTCACAAATATTTATTTGATTCAAATATTGTGATATTTGATTGTTTATCATATCGATATATGATATTGGAAAGTCGTGATTGACTATTAGATGCGTTGCATCATCGGATCCAATTTTGAAGTTTAAAAATAACGATTTTGATTTTAAGGGATTTCTAAAGTGATTTTTGAAAATATACGTTTATAAAATATTTTTGGAATTGATTCATCTTAAATAAATAAACGTTATAATTTTAATATTATAAAAATTATGATTTTTGAAAAATATAGTTAAAAGTTGATTTTTGAAATAGGGGATTAATGATTTTATAAAATAGTTTAAATTGGGATTTCTGAATTTATTATAAAAAGTTTAAAATAGGATTTATGAAATTTGATTATTTTATAAATCAAAATGATGAAATTATAAAGGAGTTTAAAGACGTTTAAAAAGAATAATATAAAATGATTTATATAAAAGATTTATAAAACTGATATTTTATAAATTAAAGTATTGGAATTATAAAACGAGTTTTTACAAGTGTTAGAATGAATTGCGAATGAATTTCATAAATGAATGAAATTTATAGGATTATAACGGTGACGTTAAAAATGGAATTTTATAAACAGTAGGTTTATAAAATTTGTAAAGTTATTTAAAAGAATAGATTTTGGACAAATAAATGAATCTGATAAGTTATAAGATTTAAAATTTGGGAAGTTTAAAAGAACGATTTTTGTAAACAAATAAATTATAAGTATTTAACTTATAATATGAACTTTTAGTATATCATTGAGATATGAAATCGAATAGATTAATAAAGGAGATTTATAAAAGGAAGTTGTTATAAAATAAATAGAAATGGAATTTATAAACATTGTTTTATAAATCCGCAACGACTTTTTTTGATAAATAAATTGTTATAACTTATTTATGGAATTATATTCACGTTTTAGACAGTGAATAATCCTTTGAAATAAAAATGAATAGAAATGATAAAATTTGTTAACAAGTATATTCACGTTTTTGAATAGTGAATAATATGTTAAAGAAATGTTTTGGATGTGATGTTTTAAATAGAATTAAAACGATCTAACGATGTTTTAAATGTATTAAGATTCGAAACCATAGATTTCAACATTCATTGTTGAAATAGACGTTTTCGAGAAATAGAAGGAAATGGTAGATTATAACACTGTTGTTATAATAGATGATTTCCGAAAGGAAATGTTTTGTATAGTATTGGGATTTATATATCTATTTTAATTTCGAATCCCTATACTAGTGATTTTGGGTTGTCGTTACGATGTTTTACGCAACATTCGTTTTGCCCCAAATAAACATGTTTAAGAGAATGATTTCCTTAAAGAATGAAATATATTCTTAATTTCGATTTAAGTATATTGAATATTTTCCAAGTATAGAAAATAAAAAGACTTGTGAATTACTTATAAATAAATAAGTATGGAAATGTTTTTCCAATGTGAAATGAAAAGTTTAGAGAATTTAACTTTTTGAAGATAAATTGAAAATGAATATTAGAAATCGAATGGAAATCGTATATTCATAAATATTTTGGAATGTAAATTCAATATGGAATTTATAAATGGAATTGGGAAAATGGGTTTAAAAATAAATATTGATTTATTTTTGAAGTATTGAAAATTTATATCTTGTAAAGATATTTTTGGAAAATAAATAATTTGGAAAATTATTTGGAATCTGGTGGTGTTGTGCATATCCATTAATAGTTCAATAACCGACTATCAATATTTACCTTTAAATAGGTATTTGTTGTGATTTGCTTGAAATTGAATGCCACACTTATTTTTTTTTAAATAAGCGCTCACTATTTGGGTTAACCGGGAAACGACCTTGGGGTCGTATAACCCATTCCGAATATGTGATACGTCGTTATGAATTGCATTTGAAGACCGGTGTTGAAGACCGGATATTTTCGAAAACGAAAGGGTTTCTTGTCGATTGTCTCTGCACTGGCTGATCCCCGGTATAGAGATCTCCATATGTAATGGGAAATTCGGACGTGATTAGAGATTATCCGGGTTGCAAGGACTTCTTTGTAAGTGCCTTCGGTTCTATTCGATCCCGGAACAGACTTGTATGGATTGTATGTCTGACATTACAATTGAGATATAAAGCTGATTCCTTTCAAATATATTTCTGTTCGTGGCGGAGAATTTATTCTTTTAGCTTAACACCCTTCTCTGAGACGTACGAGCTCAGAGGTTATGTAGTTGAAGGTTTTTAGCAATATACTCCCAATTTGGTAATGTGACATGCTGAGTGTTGCTGTGAAATGATCATTGTGTTGATCATTTGTGATAGGACCATTTGTTTGATCGTTTATCTTTGTGATTATTTCTATGATCATTTGTTGACCCAAAGCATGGCTTTTGTATAAAGCGTGGCTTTTGTGGACGTGACTTCGTCGAGCCTCACACCCCAGCATGGTCAAAACAGGAAAGATGCGGCAAGGTTATGAGGGGTAGCTCCCTTTAGGGTATGTGCATTTCCTTCTGGAAAAGGGTAGTATCATGGTATGGATCCCAGATACTTACTCATGTTGAAACACTTTATTTATGATTGTGTGATGTTTATGACGAGCGCTCGGTTAAAGGTCCCAAAGGACCGAGGGATGGCATACTCGTGTCAGTAGTTACCCAGTTAGGGGTAACCCGGCCTTGTGTTGGCAGAGATCCGGTTTGGTTCTTAGGGACGTCCTTCCAGAGGCGTTCTCATGTGGCAATGGGAAGTTCCTTGGCCTGACCATTTGTTGGAAATCCAAAGAAACAATACGAGACTTGTACGGTTTTAGTTGTAGAACCTGCCATCTAATATGGTAGCTATAGTAGGTATAATATAATGGTACCTATGCTGGCTAAGATTTATATTCTACTTTCGAAATGTTTTCTACACTATGCACTAATAATAATATCAAAATTGATTTGATTTTTGCGTAGTAAGCATCGTTGACTAACATAAGAAGAAATCTCCTCCAAGTCTGCGTTTGCATTGTGTGTGTGGTGGGAGGTCTTATGGTAGTCTCATTTTTAAAAGCATTTCGAATTGAGTTTAAAAATATTCCTCTATTTGATTTTAAAGAAAAATAAACTGTTTTGAGTTCTCATGCCAGTCACATGACTGACTCGGAGTTTATTGTTTTCCTTCCTAAACTCTGGGTGCCCACCAATTTCCACACGGGCAGTCAAGAGTTAAGGTTTATCAGGATATTCTGAAATTCAGGAGTTGCTGGAGGCAAGTTGGATGGCATGGCGTATTTATTAGTATGTAGTACTTCTTTTTCCGCTGCATTGTTTGTTGTTGTACACTCTGATGTAATGAAATGTAATGTAATAACTGATATAGTTCTTTGTTTAAAGATTATTCATTTATCTATTATATGTTGTTCCGCTGCGAATTGTGAGATTCTGATATTGTTCTGCTATTTCTTTCCGTTCTATTTTTCTTTCTATCTTCTTCTACCTCTTTCTTTTTCTTAAAGCCCTAAGGGTTCGTATTTCCATTCATCTTGAGTTAATCACTGGAGATTAGTGTCTATTCAAGGAGTACAGATTTGCGGGTCTTTACACAGTACGTGGCCTAGATCACCGTACCGAGGAGTACGCCCGCTTCCCTGCAACACAAAGCCTGAACCATCCCTTACTGGACAGTCCCGAACAAGACCACCCTGGCAGTTGTCATGATCAACCACCCCACACAGCCGAAATAAAAAGTGACTTCTAGACAGGGTAAATCTTGCTCTCTAGTGGGGCTACCTGTTAACTCTGCTTTTTCAGCAAGGCCGTGATATCAAAAATCGACCGAGAAGCCAATGATAGTTCATCTCGAAGGATGGTCGACTTAACCTCCCAATAAAGCAAGTTCTGTTGATTGAATTTTCAGATAAGATCCCCTACGGAGGGGGGGTCCGGGGGGGGTGCCAACCCCCCAAGGTGGGGGTGCGGGGGCAACGCCACCGCCTACGGTGTTCGACCTGACCGGTCAGGTCGCAGGGGTCCAGGGGGCAGCGCCCCCGGCGGGGTGCGGGGCAGCGCCCCGACCAAAACGGTATACGACTTAAAGAGTGAAGTAAGCCAGCGACTCAACTTATCTGGTTGCCGACTCAATAGCCTTGAGGAGTTACCGACTCAACAGCCTTGAGAAGTTACCGACTTAACGGCCTTGAAGGGTTACGACTCAACGACTCAGGAGGAGTAACGACTCACCGGGTTATAACCTTAGCGACTCATGGGGCAGACCGACTCAACGGGTTAACGACTCATGGAGTTAGCGACTCATGGGGCAGACCGACTCAACGGGTTAACGACTCATGGAGTTAGCGACTCATGGCGTAGACCGACTCAACGGGTTAACGACTCATGGAGTTAGCGACTCATGGAGCAGACTGACCTAAGGATTTCAACTACTCAGGATAACTAACGACCTATCATAAGTCGCTGGCGACTCAAGCGAACAAGGAACAAGCTTAATACCGATACATCTATGCCGCTGCCTGCTGACTCGTGGTATGTGAGTCGGTCACGGCTCATCTTGAGTCGGTCACGGTTCATCCTGAGTCGGTCACGACTTATGACTTGATCAACAATTCCAGCCCAGAAATTTGCCTATAAATACATGGCCACCTCTAACATTCAAGGGACTTTTTTTTGGGCTGACTTCCTGGACGCCATTACTCTGCCATTGTCTCGACTTCAAGCAACGTTCAAGCAACACTTCTATCACTCCAATCACCAAAGACATTTCAACAAATCTCAAGAGGAAATCTAACTCATTCGCCATGCATTCGAAGGATTCTTCTACATCGGGGTTTGAGCTATTTGTCTAAGTGTGTTGTAATCGGAGTTGATTGTAAAGAATTGTAACCAAATCAGCAATAAAGAGCTTTAAAGTGGACGTAGGCTAGATCTTAAGCCGAACCACTATAAATATTGTGTCTTTTATAGCTTCTCTGTGATTTCTCTGTTTATACTTTGTTCCCGTACCAACGGGTGGTGCTTTCACAATTACCTTCTACACACCGGGGTGTTAGCGTTCAATTTTTAGCGTTAACATTTTTGGTGCTTTCACTGAGAACCCAACTCAGGAATACTTTCACCATCGCTTCGCGAAAGTTTGTCGAAAGAATCTCTCTAAAGACCAGAAGTTTATCCGAGATAATGGCTACTGGAAGACAGCTCAGATCTGATAGATCCGGTGATGCTCATGAGAATACTACCACTTCTCTTGCTCCAAATGAAGCAGCTCCGAGTGTTGGAATTACACAAGAGGTGTTTGATGCTGCAGTTTCTGGGTTATATCAGCAAATGGAAGCCCAGAACGCTCTAATGCTGGAAAGAATGAATGCTTTACTTGGGGGCAACCGTCAAACAGAAAATAATGAAGAGACCTTTGCAGATGATGCCCATGATTCCCAAGAGAAAGGTATCCCTCAAAGAGCAGTTGGCACCGCCGCAGGGGCACCTTCTCAAGCTGAAGGTTCAAGGCCGCAGCCAATTTTTCGCGAACATTTGCCCAGGCAAACTTCTGAAAGAGCAGCTGACTTCTGCCCAGCAAAGCCTCTGAACGATAAGGAGTACCTATCAGGGATGATTCGCTCAATTATGAAAGAGAGCATGCAGAGGCAAGAGGATGAAAATGATTGAGGGTTTGCTCCAAGTAAGACACCGTTCACCGAAAAGATCTTGAAGGCAGAGTTTCCAAGGAAATTTGTACCTCCTACTATCCCGGCCTATCGAGGCACAAGTGACCCTAATCAGTTCTTGTACAAGTACGATCGGCATATGACCGGGGCAAGAGCAACCGATGAAATAAAGTGCCGATACTTTCCGATATACTTAGAGGGAGTGGCCTTACTTTGGTTCACAAAGCTACCAGTTAGATCCGTGGATCAATTTTCCGACTTAACACGAAAGTTCAAAGATCAGTTCAGGCTATATGCTACAAAGGCCAAGGATATAATGTCACTCTCTAGTCTAGAACAAAATCCCGGGGAGTCTATCAGATCGTTCTTAAACTGCTTCAATATAGCCTTGTCCGAGGTTGATAACGCAGAGCCACGGATGGTTTTGACTTACCTAATGCGGGCTATCGATAAATCGAGTGAATTTGGCAAATGGCTAAAAATGAAGGAGCCAAACTCACTTGAGAAATTCTATAAGAAGGCCGACGAGTTTATGCGCTTGGAAAGCTTTCCTGTGCCAACAAAAGCAGTCGTGACCGAAATTCAGAATGTCAATGTTACTTCTAATAAAGGAGAATCTGGAGGACAGAAAAGGAAGAATGATGATGGGAAAAAGCAGGGAAATCCAAAGAAAAACCGCCACTTTGAACCGTCGAATTATACTCCCTTAACTGATACTCCAGAGAACATTTTCTTAGCAACAAAGGATATTGTTGAATATCCTAAACCACAAAAGTTGAGACTTAGGAAAAATGCCACGCAAAGTGAAAGATTCTGTAAATTCCACAATCAACCTGGCCATGACACTGACGAGTGTCGCCATTTGAAGGATCTGATTGAGAAGCTATTGAAAGAGAATAAACTCCAGCAATATGTCCGGAGAAACAGGAATGATCCATCCTCATCCACTCAGGGGCAAATACTTCTCACTCATCATTACGGCCCAAACGAAAGAACTGCAACGCAGGGATCTGAGAGGCTTATCATTAATGCTATCATAGGGGGCCCTCACCCAGCGGACAGAAGTGGGGACGAGATGGAAAGATATGCTCGTGCTTTGAGACAAGCCCCGGAGGGAGAGAATATCCTTGTTCTGGAAGATGATGCCTAATGGCCATATTTTACTTGATGGCTTTTGCTTAAAATTCATAGAATAATATTGGATTTATGATTCCTGTATAAAATGCCATTGTAAAAACAGTGCAAATAAATAATAGAAACTATAAATCTTGTGTTCCTTATTATTATTACATGCTTGCTTTATTTTCGATATGAAAAGTACATTAAATGTATTACTGAAATGTCGATTTAAATTTTTGCAGGCAACGAAAACAAAACTTGCACATTACAAGACCAAGTGATCCTTGTTATCATTCAACGAACAAATTCCAAGTCGCAAAATTCCCGAGCTTAAATCCTAGATAAGAAGTGCTTCAATTGAACGGTCAATGATTTCACCGAAAACGGGCTTTAGCTAATAAATTGAGAAGTTTGAACAAACAAACATCCAATTAAGAAGCTTATGTCCGTTCTCGTGAACTGGCCTAGCAATGAAGTACACTTCTTTGGATTAAACAGGCTACTTGTAAGAGAAGGGAGTGCAAGCTTAAAAAAATAATAATATAGGAACACTGACAAGGCATAAGCAAGTGGACAAGGAACAACTAAAGTCCTCTTCGGAGGCACAACTCTTTGGAGGATAAAGACCTCTAACGAAGCATATGCCGTAAAAAAGAAAGTTCTCTACTCAACCAAAAAAGATTGGAGGAGTCATGACCCTCCAACCATGAGAGAGTAACTTCCAGGCAATCTTCGGAGGACATTTCACCAGGAGTTGAAGTGGAACAGCCGCTCTTCGGAATTTCACTTCACCAGAGTTGAAATGCAAACAAAATAAAGACCTCTTCGAAGGCACATTTCACCAGGAGTTGAAGTGTAACAGCCGCTCTTCGGAATTTCACTTCACCAGAGTTGAAATGCAAACAAAACAAAGACCTCTTAGGGGGCACATTTCACCGCTGAAGTGCAAACTCTTCGGAGGCCCACTTCTCCAGAGCTGAAATGCCAAATAAAGACCTCTTCGGGGGCACATTTCACCAGAGCTGAAGTGCAAACTCTTCGGAGGCCCACTTCTCCAGAGCTGAAATGCCAAATAAAGACCTCTTCGGGGGCACATTTCACCAGAGCTGAAGTGCAAACTCTTCGGAGGCCCACTTCTCCAGAGCTGAAATGCCAAATAAAGACCTCTTCGGGGGCACATTTCACCAGAGCTGAAGTGCAAACTCTTCGGAGGCCCACTTCTCCAGAGCTGAAATGCCAAATAAAAACCTCTTCGGGGGGAACATTTCACCAGGGCTGAAGTGAAAACTCTTTGGAGGCCCACTTCTCCAGAGCTGAAATGTCAAATAAAGACCTCTTTGGGGGCACATTTCACCAGAGCTGAAGTGCAAACTCTTCGGAGGCCCACTTCTCCAGAGCTGAAATGCCAAATAAAGACC
The DNA here is from genome assembly GCA_030765085.1 of Allium cepa. NCBI lineage: Eukaryota > Viridiplantae > Streptophyta > Magnoliopsida > Asparagales > Amaryllidaceae > Allium > Allium cepa. The sequence continues at coordinate 696,137,544 of CM060937.1, read as the reverse complement.
TCTTCGGGGGCACATTTCACCAGAGCTGAAGTGCAAACTCTTCGGAGGCCCACTTCTCCAGAGCTGAAATGCCAAATAAAAACCTCTTCGGGAGGCACATTTCACCAGGGCTGAAGTGAAAACTCTTCGGAGGCCCACTTCTCCAGAGCTGAAATGTCAAATAAAGACCTCTTCGGGGGCACATTTCACCAGAGCTGAAGTGCAAACTCTTCGGAGGCCCACTTCTCCAGAACTGAAATGCCAAATAAAGACCTCTTCGGGGGAACATTTCACCGGAGCTGAAGTGCAATCTCTGTGGAGGCCCACTTCTCCAGAGTAGAAATGTCAAATCAAAGCCCTCTAGCGAGGCGCAACAAAAAAAAAAAAAGAAGAAAGGCTTCTCCAACACAAGGCGCACTCTACTAAAGCAAGAATAGTATTTCCTCAAAAATGGAAAATTATTCTCTAAAGAAAGAGTGCATGCCTTCTCAAAATGGAAGAGTTATTCTCTAAAGAAAGAGTGCATGCCTTCTCAAAATGGAAGAGTTATTCTCTAAAGTAAGAGTACAAGTCTTCTAAAAACAGAAGAATTGTTCTCCAAAATCTCCTCAAAATGGAGAATATTACAATGAGTTGTGGTATGGGGGCAATATAATATTGCTACATTAATAAAAGCAGTACCCAAGCAACGTACCACAAGCTCACTGCAATATCATGCAAAGAGAATAAAGAAACTTGTATGAAAATGAGGAATAAATACATTCTCAAATACAGACAAAAGTTTCTATAAAATTTGTTATGCACGTGCGGGTTTGAAAAGGCAAAACAAGAAGGATGACCCCACACCGTCAAATGGAGTAAAACATTACACCAATAAGGCTTCCGCAATAGGTTCCATTGATGCAAGTTCCTTTGCGAAAGCTGGGGCATCTGAAGTTTCTTCTTGAAAACCAGGGGCATCGTGAAGCTAAGTCAACCAAAAAGAGTGCAAAAGTCCGAATTAGTGCGAAAATCCATCTTTCAACAAAAAATTTAACGCTCCTTAACCGTCACAGCACTTAGTCTTTTAAAAATTGACTTCTGACTGGAATATTCGGAAAGAGGAAGGAAGTACTGCAAAAGTAAAGAATGAAATTAGTACCGGACAACTCAGATTTTGAAAATCCCAGAAATGGGAAGATCCAGTTTGCCCCACTACTCTTCTTATCGAAAAGACATTCTATATGAAGAACTGAATATTCAAAAGTAAAGGTGCACGTTTTCTAAAAGCGTGTGAAGTGTTGTGCAAAGCTACTAAAATAACAAGTAAATAAAGCAATACTTGAAATAATACTGGTTGGCATATGTCAATTCAGAAGAATTCAAGGCTTGTTATTTGAAAATAAGTGCGGTGTCAATGCAGATAGCAGTTATAACTGTGTAAACTTTGTGTTGATACTTCATCCAAGATAATTGATTCGCAACACTTCATCAAGACCATACTAATTTGCTTACAGTAAAATACCAGTTCTTTGATCTAATCCATCACTCGATATGGGCAATCGGTGATGAGTATATTCTCCCTATTTTTCTGCAAACGGTGCGCTTAACAGGTTGTTAAAATAATTTGTAAAGAGATGCAACAAGTTCAGGTCAAAGTTCCATTGAATCGCATTGGTCAAGTTTAAAAGGCTTCAGGTCAAAACGAAGCAAAGTTGCCTAAGTACAAGCTCAGCAGCTCAATAAAGCACGAGTTAAGAAGAATCGAAGCACACGACCTAGTCCCTAGGCGTATACTTCGAGGGGCAAGTGTTAACTCTGCTTTTTCAGCAAGGCCGTGATATCAAAAATCGACCGAGAAGCCAATGATAGTTCATCTCGAAGGATGGTCGACTTAACCTCCCAATAAAGCAAGTTCTGTTGATTGAATTTTCAGATAAGATCCCCTACGGAGGGGGGGTCCAGGGGGGGTGCCAACCCCCCAAGGTGGGGGTGCGGGGGCAACGCCACCGCCTACGGTGTTCGACCTGACCGGTCAGGTCGCAGGGGTCCAGGGGGCAGCGCCCCCGGCGGGGTGCGGGGCAGCGCCCCGACCAAAACGGTATACGACTTAAAGAGTGAAGTAAGCCAGCGACTCAACTTATCTGGTTGCCGACTCAACAGCCTTGAGGAGTTACCGACTCAACAGCCTTGAGAAGTTACCGACTTAACGGCCTTGAAGGGTTACGACTCAACGACTCAGGAGGAGTAACGACTCACCGGGTTATAACCTTAGCGACTCATGGGGCAGACCGACTCAACGGGTTAACGACTCATGGAGTTAGCGACTCATGGGGCAGACCGACTCAACGGGTTAACGACTCATGGAGTTAGCGACTCATGGCGTAGACCGACTCAACGGGTTAACGACTCATGGAGTTAGCGACTCATGGAGCAGACTGACCTAAGGATTTCAACTACTCAGGATGACTAACGACCTATCATAAGTCGCTGGCGACTCAAGCGAACAAGGAACAAGCTTAATACCGATACATCTATGCTGCTGCCTGCTGACTCGTGGTATGTGAGTCGGTCACGGCTCATCTTGAGTCGGTCACGGTTCATCCTGAGTCGGTCACGACTTATGACTTGATCAACAATTCCAGCCCAGAAATTTGCCTATAAATACATGGCCACCTCTAACATTCAAGGGACTTTTTTTTGGGCTGACTTCCTGGACGCCATTACTCTGCCATTGTCTCGACTTCAAGCAACGTTCAAGCAACACTTCTATCACTCCAATCACCAAAGACATTTCAACAAATCTCAAGAGGAAATCTAACTCATTCGCCATGCATTCGAAGGATTCTTCTACATCGGGGTTTGAGCTATTTGTCTAAGTGTGTTGTAATCGGAGTTGATTGTAAAGAATTGTAACCAAATCAGCAATAAAGAGCTTTAAAGTGGACGTAGGCTAGATCTTAAGCCGAACCACTATAAATATTGTGTCTTTTATAGCTTCTCTGTGATTTCTCTGTTTATACTTTGTTCCCGTACCAACGGGTGGTGCTTTCACAATTACCTTCTACACACCGGGGTGTTAGCGTTCAATTTTTAGCGTTAACACTACCCAAGAAGCCTTGCTGCACCTCCCCTGTTTTAGCCATTCCCGGTTGATGAGGCTTGAGGCTACGATTACCTTTATAGAACACATCTATCTTTGAATGCTCATCGTCCTCCTGACAATGTTCTGAAAGCGTTCAATCCTTGCAAGTTCGTTCCGGGTTTGAACGAAACCGAAGGCATTATCTCGTTACACTCGTATTGGAATCACCTCAGAGTTAACGACGATAATCCTTGCACTCTGAATCACCATCTCAAGCCTGAAAGTACTATTTCCGTCAAACTCATCACGAAATCACCCCCAGAGTTATACTGACGAATAGTTCTTACACCTCGAGTCTTCACTTGCACTCCCTTTGGATTCACGACCTAACGTTTAACTTGGATCGATGTGGTTTTCGGAATTCCAAATTTGGAAACCCGATCCCGTTCTCATCGAATCCAAACGCCATCTTAATGTCCAAGTGATTTAAGTTTAACAAATTAATTCAATTCAAATATTGAATTCACACAGCATCATTCACAGATAAATATCACACATTTATCATTGATATATCAAATATCATACCACAGAATATCACAACATATCATCCAATAGATATCAACCAATTCAGATATTCCACAAACAATCATACACAAACAGGCATCATTAATTCCTTTATAACTAATTTAATCATCTTAAATTAAATTAATTACTTGAGAATTAAACAACTAATCCTGCTTAACCAATCATTAATTAATTACAATTAATTAATTAATCACTCTTCAATCATCTTCATAATCCAATTAATTAATCTTCAATTACCGATTACTTATCCTTTAATCATATTCTTGATTAATCAATTAGATTAATTATTCTTTAATTACATTATGTAACTAGCCTTTAAATTAATTACACAAATTAATTTATCTTTAATCATTAATTAATCTTAATTAATTCCTAATCAATTAATTAAAAATAATTAATTACAAAAATCCTTAATTAATTTCATTAATTAATTATTACTTCTTTCTTACTTCATTGATTAATTATCTAATAATTAATCACATTTATAAATTAAATTAAACAATTAATTATTCATTAATTACATAAATTAATGACCCCCTAATTACTTTATTAATCAATTGTTCTCACAATTACATTTAATTATTAATTATAAAATTAATTACAATATTAATCAAACCTGATTAATCACAATCAGTAATTAACTTCCTTTAATTACTTTATAATTAAACCAACACCTAGATTAATTACATTAATCAATTGTTTAATTATACTGAGTAATTATCCCTTAATTACTTCCCTTAAGTAATTATACCTCTTTAATTTCTATCCATTAAGAAATTTCCTTAATTAATTACATTCAGTAATTATTCATTAATTACTTCACTAAGTAATTACACATCTTTAATTACATTAAGTAATAATACTTAATCCCATCATTAAGTAACTACTTTTAATTAATTAAACTTAATTAATTAACTAAAAATTAACCATACTTAATTAATTACACCAAGTAATTAATTACCTTAATTACTTTATTAAGTAATTATGTTTAAATAATTCCTCAAAATGATTAAGTAATTAACTTCTTAATTACTTATTAAATAATTATTTCTTAATTAATTAAATTTGATTAATATATTTTTAATCAAGTAATTAATTACACTTAATTTATTACACAACTAATTTTTAATTTCATTACTTACATTAATTGTTTAAGTAAATTAAGTATTTTACTTTAACTACCCTTATAAATAAAATTTAATTAAAATAAACCAAACATTTTATTAACTTAAATCAATTAAATATTTAAATTCGAAAACTTATATTTGGTTTATACAAAAACATTATCTTTTAATTTATATTATTAAATTCCTTTACATAATCATATTCAAATTACTTCAAGTGCAATTTTATTATCACATCATTATCAAAACAAAATTGGGAACAGACTATTTTAAAACAAAACTTTAAATTTAAAAATCCAAACTTTAAACTAAAATCCTTTTAAATTCAAAACATTCATTCTTATACAAAAAATTTTAAAACACTTTGTTTAACATCAATTTGTTTTCCAATTTTGAAACTTAAATTTTATAAAGTATGAAAATTCGGTTAATAAAACAAACTATTTTAAAACAAATTCAACTAAACTCATTAAAACACGAAGTTTTAAATTAAAACATTTCAACATTTTTAAACTATTTAAAAACTTCATTTATAAACTTAGTTTGTTTTAACTTCAGCAATTTAAATTTGCAGTTAAAAATTTTAACAGAAACAAAACCTGGAAACTCAATGCAGTAGTCAAATTCTCGCGTCAACCCTCCTTCCACCCCGAGTCATTCGCGAACTAAACACGAGATCATGCTCGAGCAAAACAACGAAAGAAAACAGCTAATAGTTCTTCCACAAATCAAATCCCAGATACCCTTACGACCTCGTGCACGTGCACGCCGGCCAGGGTCGACGGCGATCAACGCTGACGTTCCCCCCAAGTCACCTTTGCCACAATAACCCCCTCAAACCCCCAGATCGACAAAAACTCAACTGCTCCAAAATATAGCTACAGCAATGACAAACTGTATGGAAACTCGAACCCATAATTCGCCGTCAACGAAGAAATCCACCACTAGAAGTTCCACCACGACGCCCACACACGCGCCACGAACCACTCAAGCTTTTCCCCTACTCGCGATCCACCAAAACTTATCCACGACGTCGAGAACTCCATGATTCCGACCCCTACAGAAAACAACACTAAAACCCTACTAACCCCTTCCACGGCCACCATCGTCACCATAAAAAGCAACCACTATTTTTCCCACATCACCCATCACCGTACCCTCCTCCATGCCAAAGCTTGTCCTCTAACTCGGCTTCAATCATCGGCAATCGACCCATAAACCAATTCCAGGTAATTCTAAATTCCCTTCTTAATACTAAATTAAAAATTACAATTTTTACATTAAAATTCATAATTCGATAATATGAATCGGATTATCTACGTGAATTCAAAATACATCTAACATGAATTTTACTCAATTTTGAATATCTACTATATTTTCAAAATTTTTCGAGTAATGTTCAAATATATTTACTTGTAATGAATTTTAAAAGCAAGAAAATCATGTTATTAACATTTTTATTCCAGAAATCAAAGTTAATTTTGATTATTCAGAAAAGATTTGAGATATTTTAGTCGATCTTGCAACAGATAGTACAGGAAATACAACACACTGATATGTACTCATGTTTGTACAGTACAAATCAAATTTAAAATGAAAATCCCGAGCAACAACATGATTTAACATCATCAGATTCAACATGCAAACATAGATACACATTTAAACATTTCACAGATCAACAAATGAAGGATTGAAAACCACTTTTAAAAAGAAATTTACTCACCATAAATTAGGAGCAGACATCAGCTTTATTACTGCGTTTCATTTTCTGGAATTTGAATTTGCTTCTGAATTTTAATTTACTGAAACACTGAATTTTCTTGTTGAATTAGCTGAAGATCTCCTTGTTGAATTGCATGTTAATTCCCAGTTGAGTCTTGAAGCCATTTCAGGTTGCAATTTGAATCACGGTTGTAAGCTTCAGATTTGATTATAGTTTGAATTTTTGGTTTAGTTTTCCTTTTTTCAGTTTGAATCTCTTTTTGCATTTGAATTCTTTTCTTATTTAGTTGAAGGAAAATTTAAAGAAGTTTTGAAGATAAGAAACCAACAGATTTTTTCTTTTGAACTTTTATTTAAAACAAAACTTTCTTTTAAACATAAAGATGCCACTTGTTAAAGAATGAACCATTGTAATAACGAATGGCAAGCTCTTCATTATCTTGTAAACAAGTGTACTTTCTAATTCTTATGATGCCAAATGTTTTTAAGAGGTGATTATTTACATTAATTACTTGTTTATAAATAAATTAAATCTTAATTACAATACTAATTTAATACTCATGTTATAAATGTATAACTATGAAATGCAATATATTTATATCCTTGTGATTTTGTTTATAATTATTTAAAACTTACTTCCTAAAGATAAGTTTTAAAAGAAAGTAACATTTATTTAAATTTTATTTTAAAGGCTTAAACTAAAGTTATTATAACTAACATTGGTATTATATTTAAAAATCTAAATTTGTTTCCAAAAATCAATTGAACAGAAAACAATTTTAAATTTTATAACAATGTACTATATTTCAAGCTATTATTCATTGAATAAAAATAAATCTTCCTTTAGTGTTTTATAAATAAAATTTTATTTTAGTTTGTTTTTTGAAAACATTTTTATTAAACCAAATCAAAACTTTCCAAATTACTATAAAAACTTATGTATATTATAAATTTGAAAACTTATTTTTCCTATAAGTTTAATCCATTATTTCTAATTTACAATAAATATATACAAATATAAACATTCATTATAAATAGAACATCTTAAATATTAGTTTCAGAAATTATTTGAATTTTAAAACAGAACATCAAATCACAATATATAAACATACATACATACATATATATATATATATTATAATTTGAAAATATTTTTATTAAATTTAAATTGAACCAATTTCCTTTTACAATGTATACATATATACATTACAAATAAAATATTTCTATTAACTTAATAAGATCAATTATTATTAATTGCACACATATATTATTATTATAATTTGAAAAGAATAAACATTCAAATTATAGTATCATTATTATTCAATTTTTGAAAGGATAACATTTGTTAAATTAGATTAATTATTAGTTTTGAATATATAATATTTGGTTAAATTAGATTTAAATCAATACAACATATTTTAAAATAAATTATAAATAGAAATTATTGAATAAGTATTGCCAAAATTCCGGGACATCACATTCCTCCCCCTTAAAAGAATTTCGTCCCCGAAATTAAAAGCAAAGATAATTTAATAATTCCATACAGATTTTAAATTTCAAAACAGCAACAAATGCTATCAACCATACAAGAAACCATAACATCCAATTCAAACAATCAATTCTAACTATCAAGACAAAATTATGGACAGAATTTCCTTGAGTTTCACAGGTACAAACACCGAGATACTCACCCTATAGAATCTAAAACTAGCAGCTCTACTCAGATCTAGAACTCCTATAAATCCAGATCTACAATCTAAACAAGATACCGGATCACAGACAATCCGATCAACTTCCAAATCTTCATGATCTGCTGGTTCTAAACCAGTGATAGATCAAACACTTATCTTTAAGAGAATACAGAAAGAGTTTCAAACACTCTTGAGCTAGCTTCCCAACTTATCCAATCTCATCGCTCTTATGATTGGAGAAAACTTATCAAAAATTAAATCTCCGACTTCCGAATCTCTTCGTCTTTAGAGCACAACTTCTGCTGATCCTGAACTGCCCTCAACCTTCCTGATCAACCAAACTTCTTAGATGCTTCTCAAAACAAAGCTGGATCAAGAATGAGACAACCTCCTAATTCTACCCGACAAGATAATTCTCCCAAAAGTCGATCGTAATCCAAAACACCAATCTATTATACAAGCATCATGAACTTTAAACTAGCTTCTCCTATCCGAAAAAAAAACCAGATGCTCTTGACAGCCAAGCCTTTAGATCTTGAAAGAACTTCCTGAAGAAAACCTTAAATCCAAGAAAACACAAGTCCTCCTAAGAATCTGAGGTTGCTTCTATTCTGGGATAGCTGCCACATGCTTCTGCTGCACAACTCTGATCTGAAGAAGATAAGAAAGCTTTTGATGAACACAAGCACAAACTTGATCAACTTATCCAGAAACATTGTCCATTAAATTCCATAAAAGCTTAATGACCTATCCGATTTGGTCACAAATACTACAACAGAAATCCATTCGGAAAACTAGAACCAATCAATCCTGATCGCTCACAAAAATCTCTTTCCTGGAGTCTTCTCTCTACTAGGCCAAAACACCAGAAAATCAAAGAACCATATCGAAACAGAACTCCATCTCCCGATGTGGACAAACTCCTTTGACTTCCTCGAAAATATTCTGAAAGTCTCAAACCACTTTGATGGCTCAAACATTTATAGAGATGTCTCAAACTAAAGCAAAGATTACTAAAAGAACTTCCGAACCATCGCAAGTCACCTTTGAGATAATACCACCCAATTCGGATTCCAAAGAAACTATTCTCTTCCTTACAAAACAGAACAGCTTAAGCCCTTCAAAAGAAGAAACTGATGGTCCACCTCAACCACAACCTTCTTACCCAGCTGATCTTCCAGAAGAAAGGGACAAGCCTACACCATTTGCCCGATCTGCTGACAGAAGAATCTCAAATGACTTCTAAACCATCGAAGAAACGGACCGCACAACTACTTCCAAACTCCACCTCTAGGATACTGCTGAGCCAAAAGATCTTCCCGACAGCACATTCAACCTTTGAGCTGCCCTTGCTACCACAGACCTCTTATCCCAAAAACTCCTTGAATCCCAAAGCTATATTAACCAACTCCTTAAAAAGAGTCTTCAAGATGAGTAGAAACCTCTCAAGAAACTCGGGCTTCATACCAAGCACAAACACATAGCAGAACTGAGTCTTCCACTCCAATACAGATAAGACTCCTTTCTACGGTTGCCAAAATACCGTTCTTGCTTCAGCTCTCCCAACTGATCCAAACTCTAGAGAATCCGCTCACATGAGCGCAATTCAAACTTATACTCCAAAGATAAACTCCGAATCTTTAAAATATTTCCTTCAGAGATCGATGAAATCCATACACCAAGCTGCCAAACTTACTCAAGGTACTCAAAACTGTCCTGGCAGACACTCTCCCAACCTCAAATACTCGGACTTCTTCCATTGATAGTCGTGCTATACACATCACTATCTCTCCTATTTCTAGAACTTATGTTGGCAAACCCGAGCAGGTAACCCAACAAAATAGATAGGAATAAACAAATATATATAATATCAAAATTACAAATACGCTCTCTCAAGGCAGACACCACTCTAGAGCCTAGGTATTCGCTCAACCTAGCGCTCTGATACCACAATGTAATGACCCGCCTTTCATAACATAGAAAGACGCATCATTAAGAAGAAAGAAAGGGATAGAAAAGAGAAAAGATAGAAAAGAAAGAAATAGACAACATCAGAATCTCACAGCGGAATGCATAAATTATATTATATGTAACATACGAAAATTTTCGACTTTCGAAAATTCAACATCGATACTCACTTTATCGACTGCCAAGAAATCGAAGGCCGGAAACTCGAAATGTTATGGTTTAAGAAAAGGAAAGAGGTAGAAGAAGAGAGAAAAAGATAGAAAATAGAGAGGAAGAAATATAGAGCATAGAAAACAGAACGGAACAGAAAAAAAATAACAGAACAACATCAGAATCTCACAATTCGCAGCGGAACAACATATAATAATAAATGAATAATCTTTAAACATAGAACTATATCAGTTATTACATTACATCACATTACATTTCATTACATCATATCATCAGAGTGTACAACAACAAACAACAACAAACAGTGCAGCGGAAAAAGAAATACTATATAGTAGTAATACGCCATGCCATCCATCTTGCCTCCAGCAACTCCAGAATATCCAGAATATCCTGATAAACCTTAACTCTTGACTGCCCGTGTGGAAATTGGTGGACACCCAGAGTTTAGGAAGGAAAACAATAAACTCCGAGTCAGTCATGTGACTGGTGTGAGAACTCAAAACAGTTTATTTATCTTTAAAATCAAAATAGAGGAATATTTTTAATTCAATTCGCAATGCTTTTAAAAATGAGACTACCATAAGGCCTCCCGCACACACACACAATGCAAACGCAGAATCGGAGGAGATTTCTCCTTATGATAGTCAAAGATGCTTGATACGTATTTAAAGAACATTTTATATTATTACTAGTGTATAGTGTAGGAAAAATTCATTTCTAAAGTAGAATATAAATCTTAGCCAACATAGACATTTCGAACTATGCCTACTATAGCTAACTATGTTCAATGGCAGGTTACCGCCACATTCCATAGCAGGTTATACAACTAAAACCGTACAAGTCTCGTATTGTTTCTTTGGATTTCCAACGAATGATCAGGCCAAGGAACTTCCCGTTGCCACATGAGAATGCCTCTGGATGGACATCCCCGAGAACCAAACCAGATCTCTACCAACACAAGGCCGGGTTACCCCTAACTGAGTAACAACTGACCGAATATGCCATCCCCCGGTCCTTTGGGACCTTTCAACCGAACGCTCGAAATCAATTCACACAATCATAACAAAGTGTTTTCAACATGAGTAAGTATCTGGGCTCCATACCATGATACCACCCTTTTCCAGAAGGAAATGCACATATCCTAAAGGGCGCTACCCCTCATAACCTTGCCGCATCTTTCCTGTTTTGACCATTCACGGGGTGTGAGGCTCGACGAAGTCACGTCCACAAAAACATACTTTATACAAAAGCCATGCTTTGGGTCAACAAATGATCATAGAAATGATCACCAAGATAGACGATCAAATAAATGATCCTATCACAAATAATCAACACAATGATCATTTACAGCAACACTCAGCATGTCACATTACCAAATTGGGAATATATCGCTGATAACATTCAACTACATAACCTCTGAGCTCGTACGTCTCAGAGAAGGGTGTTAAGCTAAGAGAATAAATTCTCCGCCACCAACAGAAATATATTTGAAAGAAATCTTCTTTATATCTCAATTTGTAACGTCAGACATACAATCCATACAAGTCTGTTCCGGGCTCGAACAAAACCGAAGGCACTTACAAAGAAGTCCTTGCAATCCGGATATTCACAATCCTGATCGGATTTCCCATCACTTAGGGAGTCTCTATACCGTTGCAACTCAGTGCAGAGACAATCGACAGGTCATCCTATCGCTTTCGCAAATACCGGGTCTTCAACACCGATCTTCAAATGCAATTTATAACGACGTATCACATATTCGGAATGGGTTATACGACCCCATGGTCCTTTCCCCGTTAACCCGAATAGTGAGCGCTTATTCAAAAATAAGTGTGGCATTCAAATTCAAACAAATCACATCAAATACCTTTCAAAGGTAAATATTGATAGTCGGTTATTGAACTATCAATTGATATGCACACATCACCAGATTCCAAATAATTTTCCAAATTATTTATTTTCCAAAAATATCTTTACAAGATATATTATTTTCAATACTTCAAAAATAAATCAATATTTATTTTTAAACAAGTTCCCCTTTTTATTCATAAATTCCATAGTGAATTTTTCATTCCAAAATATCCATGCATATACGATTTCAATTTATCATTTCAATTTATCTTCAAAAAGATAAATTCTCAAAGTATTCACTTTATATTGGAAAACATTTCCATACTTATTTAATAAGTAATTCATAAATTTTATTTATTTTCAACACTTAGAAAATATTCAATATACTTAAATCGAGATTAAGTATATATTTCATTCTTTAAGGAAATCATTCTCTTAAACATATTTATTTGGGCCAAAACGAATGTTACGTAAAACATCGTTATGACAACCCAAAATCACTAGTATAGGGATTCGAAATTAAAATAGATATATAAATCCCAATACTATACAAACATTTCCTTTCGGAAATCATTTACTATAACAATAGTGTTATAGTCCACTATTTCCTTTCATTTCTCGAAAACGTCTATTTCAACAATGAATGTTGAGATCTATGGTTTCGAATCTTAACATCTTTTGAAAACATCGTTAGATCGTTTTAATTCTGTTTAAAATATCACTATTCAAAAACGTGAATATACTACGTTAATCAATTTCATCATTTCTATTCATTTTATTTCAAAGGATCATTCACAGTCAAAAATGTGAATATAACTCCATTAATAGGTTTCAACAATTTACTTATCAAAATAAGTCGTTTGCGAATTTATAAAACAACGTTTATAAATTCCATTTCTATTTGTTTTATAACAACTTCCTTTTATAAATTCCTTTATTAACCTATTCAATTACAAAACAAAAGTTCATATCATAAGTGAAATACTTATAATTTATTTGTTTGAAAAATCGTTCCTTTGAACTTCATAATTATAAATCTTATAACTTATAAGATTCAATTATTTATCCAAAACCATTCTTTTAATAACTTTATAAATTTTATAAACCTACTGCTTATAAAATTCAATTTATAACTTCACCGTTTATAATTCTATGAATTTCATTCATTTATGAAATTCATTTCCAATTCATTCTAACCCTTATAAAAAAACTCGTTTTATAATTCAAATATTTTCATTTATAAATATCAATTTATAAATCCTTTATAAAATCAATTTATACTATTATTTTAAAACATCTTTAATCTCCTTTATAATTTCACCATTTTGATTTATAAAATAATCAAATTTTATAAATCCTATATTTAAACTTTTCACAATAAATTCAAAAATTCCGATTTAACTATTTTATAAAATCATTAGCATCATATTCTCAAAAATCAGTTTTTTTAACTATATTTCTCAAAAATCATAATTTTTATAACATTAAAATTATACGTTTATTTATTTAAAATGGATCAATTCCAAACATATAGTATATTTTCAAAAATCACTTTAAAATCATTTTAAAATCCCAAAATTTGGTTCAATGATGCTACATACTAAATAGCCAATCACGACAACAACGATATCATACATCGTATATGATAATCCATCAAATATCAAAATATCTGAAATCAAATAAAAACTGTTGAGGAATCCAGTTGGATCCCTCCAACCTGTTTTCCTACATCCACAAACATTAGCACAATACCAATTCCGCTCCAGTACGAAATTATCGCGGTATATGGGATTTAAAATATTATCTGCTTAATAGACGGCGCAATAGGGTCTCATCCGCTAAACAAATGCGGGAAATCAATAACTCCAATATATACATATGCCAATATATATATATATATATATATATATATTGCTATTATATATAATACCAATTTCACTGTTTATGAAATATTCGTGGTATATGTTTTTAATAAATAACATCCGCTTACTAACGGCGTATAATGTCTATTTTAACAATCAATAGATAACAATCATCATTCAAACATGCATTCAAATATTTTAAATCTAACTATTTAAAATAAAATCGAAACTGATTCGATTGAGTGAGAAGTTCTCACCTTGATTTCAATTTCGTTTTAGCGATTTATTTCGAATAAAATTAAACGGACGTTTAATTTTACACGAAATTTTCACTAACTCCAAACGACTCCAATCCAACTCCATCGCGTAGTGCTCGTCCATACGATTCCAACGCAACTGGTTTCGCGCGTTTTCGACCTCGTATGAAAAAGATATGAATTTTCAAAGATTGCACGATTTAAACTATATAATTTACAACATAAATTCTAATTAATTTTAAACCTAACCACCACAGGCCGTTAGATCCTACACCCTAGCATCCTAGCCGTTCACTCCTTCTCTTCTCTTGCCGTTCCTTCCCAGACAATAGCACACGTCCAAACCCATCAAACTCGAAATTTAGGGTTTAAGAATTCGACCACTACGACGACAACCACCTCGATCAAGATACTCCACCACGTGCGCCTCCCCCCATGCTACCTTCGGCCCATGACCGGCCACGTGCGGCCCCCCATTGCATCTCGAAATGCATGCCGACCGTGTGCACCTCATAGCCAAATTCTGGCGAATCCTGACCTACGATGATGATCTTGACCGTTGGATAGATGGATCTTGGCATGCTCTACAATTTTGTAGTTGAGGGTTTTGTCTAAAAGCTGATGGATTTCGAGAAAAAGGAGGAGGAAGGGTTGACAATTCTGGCCGTAGGTTGAAGATATGGCGGCTAGGGTTTGTTTTATATATATATATATATATTATTTATGAGAGAGGTAGGGGCTATTTATAAGAAAACGAACGACACTATTCATCCCGGATTTTTCGAACTCCGATTCACGCGCCGTAACCAGCATTTCTAGGGTTTACCCCACGTTCCGGACACAATGGAACAGGTTTCGAAAGCTAATTCGGACATCTGTGCGAGTTATGGCAACAAACGTTCGATTTAAATTAAACCGATTTAAACGATTTTCTAGGCGTTTTAATTTGTATCGGACAAACGGTAAATCCAATTGACACGAAATTTGAAACCTTACAATAATATCACATTACGGATCCGATGGAACTGGTCTCGTTCAATTATGAGACTGTTCAAAAATTGACTATTTTCACTAGTCGATTTAAATATTAAAATATTCAATTTTTCACAAATTAACTTTTAATTCGATTTTAAAAGTTCTAAAATATCATTCTAACTTCAATATGATAAAATAAAATTTTACTAATCATTTTCAATCATATTTAACCCAATTTTCAATTATTTCTATAATTTAACGTATTAAATTATCGATTAAATTATCCAATTAAATCCAATTATTCAAATAAAAATTTATTTGACTTATAAATTTCACTTATTAATATTTAAAATTAATTAAATATTCAAATTTTAATAAATTAAAATTCTGGGTCGTTACAATCTTCCCCCTTTAAAAGAATTTCGTCCTCGAAATTATTAAGTAAGAAAAGTTACAGAATCTATTAACTTTCCAAAATCCATAGTTAAACTTCTTATAATCTTTACTAAGTTTTCAAATCATACTTAGTTATCTTTTCAAAAACAACTACTATTGTTTAACTTTCAATTCAAAATCAAAGTTATAGTTTTCAAAATTTTTCAATTTTCTCAAATTTTTTCTAACGCCTTAAATTTTCGGAAAAATTCGCCATAGTCTCCTTTGCGCGGCTTGATCCGAAAAAAAAAATGACAGTATATATATCACAAATATACATCTCATCAAGTAATGAGGCATCCCGAAGGGAAAAAAGTATAAAAGTACGGTATGTAATCCGAGATATGTACCTTATATTTTATTAGCGAGCATATACGGCTAATATAGCGCGAAAGCGAGCTCCAAATGCGAAGCAAACGCGATCCGCACCTACTAAACACTCAACAAACAACATGAGAACATGTATATATGAAAATAATCTCAATATACATCATATAGCAACATAATACTATATATGTCAACATATCCAATGCAATATACTCAACCATCAACCAACTATCATCCATAACCAATAAATATTCATTCATATTCTCATTAACATTCAATGAAATAGGTTTTCAATTTAATCACATTGATTCATTAATAGTGGATGTTTCTAACTAACATTCATTTTCAATTAGTTTATATTCACTAATTCATATTCAAGTTGGTTCACTTCCAATTCAAATTCAATTCTATTTAAGATTCACTTAACTTCTAATTGGATTTCAATTACTTTAGCTTTCAATTTCATTAATACTTAATGAATTATATACAATCAATCAACTAACAACCATATAACAACCAATGTATATTAATTACAACCAAATTCCTTTGCTTATATTCATTCTTGGTTTAACTAAATTGATTTTCATTTACTTATTCAAATTCCAATAACATTAGATTTTAATGAATTAGCACTTATATTCATTATTTCTTATCAACTTAATTTACATTTAATTGATTAACACTCAATGCATATATTCAATTCAATTTCCAAAGTTGAATTTCATTCATATAACTCAAGTTCATATTTATCACTTAACTTCATTAATTTAGTTTGATACCAAAATCAACTTCATTCAACAACTCTTAAGTTATATTACATTTTATAAATGTCACTTGGTTTTTACATAACTTAAATTCACTTATAAATCAATTCATTTTTATTTTCAACTCATATTCATAAATATATTCATATAGTTTCACTTCTTATATATATAAGTTTATTTCACAATTGTAAATCACATTAATTATAATTCAATTCTTATAATTCTTTACTTATACAATTATTCTTTTATTTAGATTATTCAAACATCTAAACAATCAACTTATATACACTTTAATAATTCTGAAAAATTATTCCTTTATATATAAAATACAATCAAGGTAAAATTACTTCATTTACCCAATTTAAACAATACTGTGTCGAATTGTTCTATTCAAGTGTTTATAAAACTCCTTCGGCATAGTTGTACAGACCGTGCTGACGAAAGTTCATATGCCACTCAATAAACCAATCATCACAATATAAAAAAATTTATATTCATTAACAAACACGCACTCATATCTATTATTACACTCAAACTCATTCTAGAGCACTACTGACTCTATCTCTAATGAGTAATACCCAACAGAACCATGGTTGTCGCTTAACCACAAGCTCTGATACCAGATGTAACATCCCGAAAATTTTCGACTTTCGAAAATTCAACATCGATACTCACTTTATCGACTGCCGAGAAATCGAAGGCCGGAAACCCGAAATGTTATGGTTTAAGAAAAGGAAAGAGGTAGAAGAAGAGAGAAAAAGATAGAAAATAGAGAGGAAGAAATATAGAGCATAGAAAACAGAACGGAACAGAAAAAAATAACAGAACAACATCAGAATCTCACAATTCACAGCGGAACAACATATAATAATAAATGAATTATCTTTAAACAAAGAACTATATCAGTTATTACATTACATCACATTACATTTCATTACATCATATCATCAGAGTGTACAACAACAAACAACAACAAACAGTGCAGCGGAAAAAGAAATACTATATAGTAGTAATACGCCATGCCATCCATCTTGCCTCCAGCAACTCCAGAATATCCAGAATATCCTGATAAACCTTAACTCTTGACTGCCCGTGTGGAAATTGGTGGGCACCCAGAGTTTTGGAAGGAAAACAATAAACTCCGAGTCAGTCATGTGACTGGTGTGAGAACTCAAAACAGTTTATTTATCTTTAAAATCAAAATAGAGGAATATTTTTAATTCAATTCGCAATGATTTTAAAAATGAGACTACCATAAGGCCTCCCGCACACACACACAATGCAAACGCAGAATCGGAGGAGATTTCTCCTTATGATAGTCAAAGATGCTTGATACGTATTTAAAAGAACATTTTATATTATTACTAGTGTATAGTGTAGGAAAAATTCATTTCGAAAGTAGAATATAAATCTTAGCCAACATAGACATTTTGAACTATGCCTACTATAGCTAACTATGTTCAATAGCAGTTTACCGCCACATTCCATAGTAGGTTATACAACTAAAACCGTACAAGTCTCGTATTGTTTCTTTGGATTTCCAACGAATGATCAGGCCAAGGAACTTCCCATTGCCACATGAGAATGCCTCTGGATGGACATCCCCGAGAACCAAACCGGATCTCTACCAACACAAGGCCGGGTTACCCCTAACTGAGTAACAACTGACCGAATATGCCATCCCCCGGTCCTTTGGGACCTTTCAACCGAGCGCTCGAAATCAATTCACACAATCATAACAAAGTGTTTTCAACATGAGTAAGTATCTGGGCTCCATACCATGATACCACCCTTTTCCAGAAGGAAATGCACATATCCTAAAGGGCGCTACCCCTCATAACCTTGCCGCATCTTTCCTGTTTTGACCATTCACGGGGTGTGAGGCTCGACGAAGTCACGTCCACAAAAACATACTTTATACAAAAGCCATGCTTTGGGTCAACAAATGATCATAGAAATGATCACCAAGATAGACGATCAAATAAATGATCCTATCACAAATAATCAACACAATGATCATTTATAGCAACACTCAGCATGTCACATTACCAAATTGGGAATATATCGCTGATAACATTCAACTACATAACCTCTGAGCTCGTACGTCTCAGAGAAGGGTGTTAAGCTAAGAGAATAAATTCTCCGCCACCAACAGAAATATATTTGAAAGAAATCTGCTTTATATCTCAATTTGTAACGTCAGACATACAATCCATACAAGTCTGTTCCGGGCTCGAACAAAACCGAAGGCACTTACAAAGAAGTCCTTGCAATCCGGATATTCACAATCCTGATCGGATTTCCCATCACTTAGGGAGTCTCTATACCGTTGCAACTCAGTGCAGAGACAATCGACAGGTCATCCTATCGCTTTCGCAAATACCGGGTCTTCAACACCGATCTTCAAATGCAATTTATAACGACGTATCACATATTCGGAATGGGTTATACGACCCCATGGTCCTTTCCCGGTTAACCCGAATAGTGAGCGCTTATTCAAAAATAAGTGTGGCATTCAAATTCAAACAAATCACATCAAATACCTTTCAAAGGTAAATATTGATAGTCGGTTATTGAACTATCAATTGATATGCACACATCACCAGATTCCAAATAATTTTTCAAATTATTTATTTTCCAAAAATATCTTTACAAGATATATTATTTTCAATACTTCAAAAATAAATCAATATTTATTTTTAAACAAGTTCCCCTTTTTATTCATAAATTCCATAGTGAATTTTTCATTCCAAAATATCCATGCATATACGATTTCAATTTATCATTTCAATTTATCTTCAAAAAGATAAATTCTCAAAGTATTCACTTTATATTGGAAAACATTTCCATACTTATTTAATAAGTAATTCACAAATTTTATTTATTTTCAACACTTAGAAAATATTCAATATACTTAAATCGAGATTAAGTATATATTTCATTCTTTAAGGAAATCATTCTCTTAAACATATTTATTTGGGCCAAAACGAATGTTACGTAAAACATCGTTAAGACAACCCAAAATCACTAGTATAGGGATTCGAAATTAAAATAGATATATAAATCCCAATAATATACAAACATTTCCTTTCGGAAATCATTTACTATAACAACAGTGTTATAGTCCACTATTTCCTTTTATTTCTCGAAAACGTCTATTTCAACAATGAATGTTGAAATCTATGGTTTCGAATCTTAACATCTTTTGAAAACATCGTTAGATCGTTTTAATTCTGTTTAAAATATCACATTCAAAACAATTTCTTTAACATATTATTCACTATTCAAAAACGTGAATATACTACGTTAATCAATTTCATCATTTCTATTCATTTTATTTCAAAGGATCATTCACGGTCAAAAATGTGAATATAACTCCATTAATAGATTTCAACAATTTACTTATCAAAATAAGTCGTTTGCGAATTTATAAAACAACGTTTATAAATTCCATTTCTATTTGTTTTATAACAACTTCCTTTTATAAATTCCTTTATTAACCTATTCAATTACAAAACAAAAGTTCATATCATAAGTGAAATACTTATAATTTATTTGTTTGAAAAATCGTTCCTTTGAACTTCATAATTATAAATCTTATAACTTATAAGATTCAATTATTTATCCAAAACCATTCTTTTAATAACTTTATAAATTTTATAAACCTACTGTTTATAAAATTCCATTTATAACTTCATCGTTTATAATTCTATGAATTTCATTCATTTATGAAATTCATTTCCAATTCATTCTAACCCTTATAAAAAAACTCGTTTTATAATTCAAATATTTTCATTTATAAATATCAATTTATAAATCCTTTATAAAATCAATTTATACTATTATTTTAAAACATCTTTAATCTCCTTTATAATTTCACCATTTTGATTTATAAAATAATCAAATTTTATAAATCCTATATTTAAACTTTTCACAATAAATTCAAAAATTCCGATTTAACTATTTTATAAAATCATTAGCATCATATTCTCAAAAATCAGTTTTTTTAACTATATTTCTCAAAAATCATAATTTTTATAACATTAAAATTATACGTTTATTTATTTAAAATGGATCAATTCCAAACATATAGTATATTTTCAAAAATCACTTTAAAATCATTTTAAAATCCCAAAATTTGGTTCAATGATGCTACATACTAAATAGCCAATCACGACAACAACGATATCATACATCGTATATGATAATCCATCAAATATCAAAATATCTGAAATCAAATAAAAACTGTTGAGGAATCCAGTTGGATCCCTCCAACCTGTTTTCCTACATCCACAAACATTAGCACAATACCAATTCCGCTCCAGTACGAAATTATCGCGGTATATGGGATTTAAAATATTATCCGCTTAATAGACGGCGCAATAGGGTCTCATCCGCTAAACAAATGCGGGAAATCAATAACTCCAATGTATACATATGCCAATATATATATATATTGCTATTATATATAATACCAATTTCACTGTTTATGAAATATTCGCGGTATATGTTTTTAATAAATAACATCCGCTTACTAACGGCGTATAATGTCTATTTTAACAATCAATAGATAACAATCATCATTCAAACATGCATTCAAATATTTTAAATCTAACTATTTAAAATAAAATCGAAACTGATTCGATTGAGTGAGAAGTTCTCACCTTGATTTCAATTTCGTTTTAGCGATTTATTTCGAATAAAATTAAACGGACGTTTAATTTTACACGAAATTTTCACTAACTCCAAACGACTCCAATCCAAATCCATCGCGTAGTGCTCGTCCATACGATTCCAACGCAACTGGTTTCGCGCGTTTTCGACCTCGTATGAAAAAGATATGAATTTTCAAAGATTGCACGATTTAAACTATATAATTTACAACATAAATTCTAATTAATTTTAAACCTAACCACTATAGGCTGTTAGATCCTACACCCTAGCATCCTAGCCGTTCACTCCTTCTCTTCTCTTGCCGTTCCTTCCCAGATAATAGCACACGTCCAAACCCATCAAACTCGAAATTTAGGGTTTAAGAATTCGACCACTACTACGACAACCAACTCGATCAAGATACTCCACCACGTGCGCCTCCCCCCATGCTACCTTCGGCCCATGACCGGCCACGTGTGGCCCCCCATTGCATCTCGAAATGCGTGCCGACCGTGTGCACTTCATAACCAAATTCTGGCGAATCCTAACCTCCGATGATGATCTTGACCATTGGATAGATGGATCTTGGCATGCTCTACAATTTTGTAGTTGAGGGTTTTGTCTAAAAGCTGATGGATTTCGAGAAAAAGGAGGAGGAAGGGTTGACAATTCTGGCCATAGGTTGAAGAGATGGCGGCTAGGGTTTGTTATATTTTTTTTTTATTTGTGAGAGAGGTAGGGGCTATTTATAAGAAAACGAACGACACTATTCATCCCGGATTTTCCGAACTCCGATTCACGCGCCATAACCAGCGTTTCTAGGGTTTACCCCGCGTTCCGGACACAATGAAATAGGTTTCTAAAGCTAATTCGGACATCTGTGCGAGTTATGGCAACAAACGTTCGATTTAAATTAAACCGATTTAAACGATTTTCTAGGCGTTTTAATTTGTACCGGACAAACGGTAAATCCAATTGACACGAAATTTGAAACCTTACAATAATATCACATTACGGATCCGATGGAACTGGTCTCGTTCAATTCTGAGACTGTTCAAAAATTGACTATTTTCACTAGTCGATTTAAATATTAAAATATTCAATTTTTCACAAATTAACTTTTAATTCGATTTTAAAAGTTCTAAAATATCATTCTAACTTCAATATGATAAAATAAAATTTTACTAATCATTTTCAATCATATTTAACCCAATTTTCAATTATTTCTATAATTTAACGTATTAAATTATCGATTAAATTATCCAATTAAATCCAATTATTCAAATAAAAATTTATTTGACTTATAAATTTCACTTATTTAATATTTAAAATTAATTAAATATTCAAATTTTAATAAGTTAAAATTCTGGGTCGTTACATTATATCACATAAAACATTATATAGTATCATATACATCAGAGTTATACAGCTCATATGTAACGACCCAGAATTTTTGATAACTTAAATTTGAATATTTAATTTATTTTTAATATTAATAAGTGGGATTTTTAAGTCGAATAATTTATTTTTCGAATATTGGATTTAATGGGATAATTAAATCGATGATTTAATAGTGAAATTCCACAAATAATTAAATATTGGGTTAAATATGATTGAAAATGATTTGGAAAATTTTATTTTATCATATTGAAGTTATAGAAATATTTTAGAACTTGTAAAACTGAATTTGGAGTAAATTTGTAAAAATTGAATATTTTAATATTTAATTATCGACTGAAAAATAGCCAATTTTTGAACAGTCTCGGAATTGAACGAAACAAGTTCCATTGGATCCGTAATAGTTAATTATTATCGGATTTCAAATTTCGTAGCAAACGGAGTTGTCGTTTGACCGTGGCAGCTCGAAACGCATCGATATCGTTTTAATTTTAATTCGGCGAGTTAAAATAGCCATTTTTCAAACGGTCTCGGATTTCGACGAAACCAGTTTCATCGGATCCGTAATGTGATATTATTGTAAGATTTCAAATTTCAAGTCGTTTGGGTTTGCCGTTTGTCCGGTACAAGCCAAAACGCCTAGAAATCGTTTAAATCGGTTTAAATTTAAATTGATCGTTTATTGCCGTATCTCACACATACGATGGAATTAGCTTCCGAAACCTGTTCCATTGTGTCCGGAACGCGGAAAAACGTTAGGGTCGCCTGTCGGAACGCGTAGATTGGAGGTCGTTTGCATAAGTGTTAAATTGGAGATTTTATTATTAAATAATATAAATAACATATAACATATTAACATTTTCTCTCTAAACCCTAATCCCTATTTGCTCGGCCGCCACTCTCTTCAATCCATGGCCGAAAATCTCCTGTCTTCTCCTCCTCTTTTCTTCGAATCCACACACTATTTCCAGAAACTCCCAACTACAACATCGAAGAGCATCAAGAGATCTACATATCCATACGGGAGTGATCGTTTTTAATGGCACAGATTGTCGACAATCGGAGATGGAAGTCGCGCCATTCGCGTGCGTTTTCTAGGCAAATGTGGCAACCGAGCTCTTTGGTTCTCGAGCCGAGGGTGGAGCTCGCATGTGGCTCCGAGGTGATGTTGTCTGATCGTCAGGAAGTTGATCGTGTTGGTGGCAAATTGGAGCCCTAGTTTTGAGCTAATGGGTTCATGTACCTGGGAGTGAACGTGCGTTTGGGAAGATGATTGCAAGTTGCGGCCTGGATTGCTGGAGTTTGAAATCAAGGGCTGTGATGTAAAAGGTTAAAATTATAAAAGGAGATGTAGATTTTATTATATTATAAATCGTTCAAACTTTAAAATATGATATCTTTTTGCTGCGAGGTCCAAATTGAACGAGATTTTTTGCGTTGGAATCGTATCGTCGTGCTCTTCGCAATGCAACTGGTTTGGAGTCGATTGGAGCTCGTTTGAATTTCGGGTAAAATTAAACGTTCGTTTAATTTTATTCGAAACGAACGCGAAAAACGGAAATAAAATCAAGGTGAGAACTCCTCACTCAATCGAAAGGTTTTGTTTAAAATTTTGAATAGTTAATATTGATTGTTGATTGCTGATTGATTGTGTTAGTAGATATAGTAGGATATATACTATATATAGCGATATATATATATTGGCATATGTATATATCGGATTTGATTTCCCGCCTCGTATAGCGGATGAGACCCTATTGCGCCGTTATTAAGCGGAATATTTATAAAATCCCATATACCGCGATATTCCACCTT
The DNA here is from genome assembly GCA_030765085.1 of Allium cepa. Taxonomy (NCBI): domain Eukaryota; kingdom Viridiplantae; phylum Streptophyta; class Magnoliopsida; order Asparagales; family Amaryllidaceae; genus Allium; species Allium cepa. The sequence goes on along the minus strand of CM060937.1, from coordinate 696,112,903 downwards.
GAAGTGGAATTGGTATTGTGCTAACGTCTGTGGATGCAGGGTAACAGGTTGGAGGGATCCAACTGGATTCCTCACATATTTATTTGTTTATAAATATTATGTTGATTGTTGATAATCATATTGATATATGACACTTATTCCCGTGATTGACCATCTGATGTTGTTGCATCATCGGATTCAAATTTTTAAAATTAAAATAACGGTTTTGAATTTAAAAAGGGGTTTTAAATCGATTTTTCAAAGAATATGGTTTATTAAGAATTTTGAATTGATTAAATTTTAAAATAAATAGATGGACAAAATTTTATGTTTTAAAAATTTATATCTTTATAAAATATAACTTAAAAGAGATTTTTAACAATAATAGGTTTTATAAAATAGTTAAATTTGGTTTTTGGGAAGTTATTATTATTAATGGTTTATATAAAGGATTTTATAAATGGATGTTTTTAAATAAAAATTATTGAAGTTATAGAATAAATTTATAAAGTGTTAAGTTGATGTATAACATGAATTTCATTATAAATCTATAGATATATATTTGTGAAATTTATAAAAAGAATGGTTATTGGGAAGTGAAGTTTTATAAGTTATTAACTTATAGAAATGGATTTGGGCATTAAAAAGGGGAATTTTATAGAAATTGTTAATAAATGAAGATTTCATTAGTTGAAATTATTATAAACCATAAAGAAATCTTGTAAGTGATAAGATTTTAAATTGGTGAAGTTCAAAGGAACGATTTGGTAAATAAATAATATTATAAGTATTTAACTTACAATATGGCTTTTGGGTATGAAACTGGGTTATGTAAATTGCATCGGATTAATAAAGGAATTTATAAAATTGGGGTTTATAATAGAAATGGAATTTATAAACTATGTTTATAAATTTGAAATCCATCAAATTTGATAATTGAAATATGGGAATTTGTTAAGTGGGCTATATTCACTATTTTGAATATTGAATAGATTATTAAATAAAATGGGTTTGTTTTTGGGAAAGGAATGTTTTAAATGGAATTTAAAACGAATTAAAGGTGTTTTAAAATGTATTGAGTATTGAAAACATAGATTTCAACATTGATTGTTGAAATAGACGTTTTCGAGAAACAGAAGGGGATAATTTGTATAGTATTGGATTTATATATCTATTTTTAATTTCAAATCCATATACTAGTGTTTTTGGGTTGTCGTAACGATGTTTTACGCAACATTCGTTTTTAACCCAAATAAATGTGAATAAAAGAATGTTTTCTTAAAGAGAATGGAATAAAATACTTAACGGTAACTTAAGTATATTGAATATTTCCAAATTGTTGAAAATAAGTTAAATTGTGAATTACTTATTATTAAATAAGTATGGGAATGTTTTTTTTCCAATATAAAAGGAACGTTTTTGAGGATTCACCTTTTAAAGGTAAATCGAAGTGAATAGTTTGAAATTGATTTGAAATCGTGTATGTGTAGATATTTGGGAAATTGGAAATTCACTTTGGAATTTATAAATAGGAAGGGAAATTTGTTTAAAAATAAATGTTGATTTATTTTTAAATATGAAAATATAATTTACGAATTTGGAACATAAGTAAAATAAATCGGTAAAGATTTGTTTGGTGGTTTGAAATTTGTTTCAAAAGGTATATATGGTTAAGGTGATTTGAAATTAGTTTTCAAATGGTTAAGGTGATTTGAAATTGGTTTGCAAATGGTTAATGTAATTTGAAAATTGGTTTTCAAATGGTAAAGGTAAATTGGAAATTGGTTTTTCAATTGGTTAAGTGTGGAAAATTTTATCGTGAAGTGGTTTTGGTAAAACAAATAACTGGGGCAATTATTTGTAAATGGTGTATATATATATATATATCTTGTAAAGATATTTTGGGACTTAATAATTTTGGAAAAATTATTTGGAATCTGATGATGTGGCGCATCTTTATTGATAGTTAAATAACCGACTATCAATATTTACCCTTGGATGGTATTGGTTGTGTTTGTTTGGAATTGAATGCACACTTATTTTTAAAAATATAAGCGCTCGCTATTCGGTTTAGCCGGGAGAGGACCTTTGTGTCATATATCCCATTCCGAATATGCGATACGTCGTTTGGATTGCATTTGAAGACCGGTGTTGAAGACCGGGTATTTGTGAAAACGATAGGATGACCTATCGATTGTCTCCGCATCGTTAGCTACGATATGGAGATTTCCTTTGTGATGGGAAATTTTATCGGGATTGTGAATACCCGGATTGCAAGGGCTTCTTTGGAAGTGCCTTCGGTTCTGTTCGAACCCGGAACAGACTTGTATGGTTACGTGTCTGACATTACATTTTGAGAGATAGAGCAGATTTCTTTCAAATACATTTCTGTTGGTGGCGGAGAATTTATTCTCTTAGCTTAACACCCTTCTCTGAGACGTACGAGCTCAGAGGTTATGTAGTTGAAGGTTATCAGCGATATTTCCCAATCTGGTAATGTGGCATGCTGAGTGCTGCTGTGTGATGATCATTGGTTGGTCATTTGTGATATGATCATTTGTTTGATCATTTATCTTTGTGATTATTGCTTTGGTCATCTGTGGACCCAAAGCATGGCTTTGTTGCACAAAGCGTAGCTTTGTGGACGAGACTTCGTCAGGACCTCACTCCCCGGAAATGGTCGAAACAGGAATATGCGGCAAGGTTATGAGGGTCGCGCCCTTTAGGGTATGTCATTTCCTTCTGGTAAAGGGTGGTATCATGGTATGGAGCCCAGATACTTACTCATGTTGAAACACTATATCTATTTCTGTGTGGTGTTGTTGGATCGAGCGCTCGGATAAAGGTCCCAAAGGACCGGGGGATGACATATTCGTGTAGTAGTTACCTAGTTACAGAGGTAACCCGGCCTTGTGTTGGCAGAGATCTAACCGTAACGTTAGTTCTCGGGACGTCCCGCCAGAGGCGATCCCATGTGGCAGTAGGAAGTTCCTTAGCCTGACCATTTGTTGGAAATCCATTCATCCAATACGCGCCCTGTACGGTTTTAGTTGTAGAACCTGCCATTTAACATGGCAGCTATAGTAGGCATAGTATCATGGTACCTATGCTGGCTAGGATTTATATTATACTTTCGAAATATTTTCCACTATGCACTAGTAATAATATCAAAGAATTTTTCTCGTAGTAAGCATGTTTGACTATCATAAGGAGAAATCTCCCCCATGTGTGCGTTTGCATTGTGTGTGTGCCGGGAGGCCTTATGGTAGTTTCATTTTCCAAAAAGCATTGCGGATTTAAAAATTTAAATTTTCTTGTTGCTTGTTTAAAGATAAACTGTTTTGAGTTCTCACACCAGTCACATGACTGACCTGGAGTTTATTGTTCCTTTCCTAAACTCTGGGTGCCCACTATTTTCCACACGGGCAGTCTAGAGTTAGGTTGTCAGGTTATTCTGGATTCGGGAGTTGCTGTGCAGATCTGGAGGCGAGCCAGATAGCGTAGTCTATTATCTATTGTATATAGTATTTCTTTCCGCTGTTGTTGTCGTACACTCTGATTGATGTAATGTAATGTGATGTAATGTATAAAATGTATAGTTCTTTGTTTTAATGAATATTCATTTATCTATTATATGTTGTTCCGCTGCGACTGTGAGATTCTGTTATTGTTTCTCGTTCTGTTACTTGTTTTTCTGTTTTCTCTTCTCTTTCTTTTCTTTCTTCTTCTACCTCTTTCTTCTTCTAAAACCCTAACGGTTCGATTTTTCGGCAACGAAAAATCGCGATCGTTACATTTGGTATCAGAGCATATGGTTAAGCGACAACCTGCTCTGTTGGGTATTACTCATTAGAGAAAGAGTCAGCAGTACTCTAGAATGAGTGTGAGTGTAATAATAGATATGAGTGCGTATTTGTTAGTGAGTATAAAATTGTTTTATATTGTGATGATTGGTTTGTTGAGTGGTATATGAACCTTCGTCGGCGCAGCCTCGAAAACTGAATCGAAGGGGTTCCTAAACACTTGAATAGAACAATTCGACACAATATTGTTTTAAATTGGGTAAATGAAATAATTTTACCTCGATTATATTTTATATATAAAAAGAAAATAATTTTTCAGGAATTATTGAAGTGTGTATATAATTTATTGCTTGGTTGTTGTAAATGATATATATATATATAAAATAATTAAAAGTTGTTTGAATAAGCTAATAAAAGCAACTATTGTAAAAAGAATAATGGTATAAACCAATGAATCATAAGATGAAATAATAATTAATGATGATTTACAATTGTAAGATAATCATGTATGTATATAAGAAGTAAAAAATTATATAAGTAAAAGGGTTATAAAAGTGATTTATGAATAGAAAGGAACTTTTTGAAAGAATATTTAGCATTGATTTCACTATTGTCACTGGGAAATAATAAGGGTGATGACTGCAGCATCATCAGTATCATTTTCGAGTTTCTATGTGATGGATTTGCTACAATAATGAATTAAAAATTGAAGTTTTGTTGTAATAAATCAATTTGAAATTAAAATTCAACTTGAAGTTGATAAGTATAAGCGAAATAAGTTTTGAACTTATAATATAAGTTAGAAGTTGAATAATAAGTTGCATGACTTATAGAATGGGAAAATGTAAGTGAAACCAGTTATTGAAGTGGTTAAACAATTAAGTTAAGTAAAATGGAATATGAATTTGAATATTGATATGAATTTGACTTAAGTAAAAGTTAAATAGGATTTACTTTGGAATTTAAAATCCGAATTGAATTGATAAGTAAAACTTAAGTTTAATTAACAAATGATGTTTAAATGGAATAACTTAAGTGAAGTTGAATAAAAAATTGATCTTTGTATCAAAGTTAAATAATCAAGTGAATTAAATGATGTAAATAAAGTTGAAATGGAATGCAAGTTAAGTAATATTGAAAGAATTGATGTTAATATCAAAATAAATGAATAAAGTGAGTAAATGAAATTGTTAAAGATGTGAACTTAAGTTATATAAATGAAATTCAATTTTATTTGTAAAAAGAACTAGCAATTGAGTTAAAGTATGAATTGAATGTTAATCAATAGAATATGAATAAGTTGATATGAAATGATGCATGCAAGTGTAAATTCATTTGAAAATAGTTGAATAATAGAATGAAAATCAATTGAATGTTAAACCAATTGAAATTAAAACAGTTGAACCAAATTGAATGTAAGTAAAATGGATAAAATTTGGTTGTATTGGATGTGCATTGGTTGTTATTTGCTTGTTGGTTGGTTGTATGTAAATTCCTTAAGTGTTAACGAAATTGAATCTGCTAAATTGAAAGCTATGTAATTGAATTCAAATGAAAATTGAAATGCAAAGTTGAATGAAAATGAATATGCAACTTTAATAGTAAACTAAAAGTGGTATAAGAAGCATGTATTGGAAATTTTATAATTGAATTGGCAAATTGGTTTGAATATTATAATTGGATATTATGCTAGCAGGATATACAGGTTATAAAGGAATTGGGATTTTGATTTCAAAGTTAAAAAATTTGTAACGCTCGACAAAAAGGTACGTATTTCAGTTTTTATATGAGATTTGGTGATTTCCTTCTCCAGCCACTTGGCTTTCTTTTTTTCTTTTGATTCTGAGGGGCCGTAGTGCCATTTTGTAGTCGTACCGATCTAGCCGCGCAAAGGAGACTCTGGCGAAATTTTTCGAAAATTTAGGGAGTTAGAAGATTTTTGAGAAAATTTTGAAAGTTTGGGAATTTGAATTTAAATTTAAATTTGAATTGTCAAATAAACAATGTTGTTTGAAACTTATAATTGGAGTTGGAAAGCTAATTGAAATGATAATAAATCTTTAATAAAAAGATTGTTTTGAAAAGTTAGTAAAACTAATTAGCTTTGGAAAAATAATAAACGGATTATGAATTATTCTCCTTAACTTGCAATTTCGAGGACGAAATTCTTTTAAGGGGGGAAGATTGTAACGACCCAGAATTTTTGATAACTTAAATTTGAATATTTAATTTATTTTTAATATTAATAAGTGGGATTTTTAAGTCGAATAATTTATTTTTCGAATATTGGATTTAATGGGATAATTAAATCGATGATTTAATAGTGAAATTCCACAAATAATTAAATATTGGGTTAAATATGATTGAAAATGATTTGGAAAATTTTGTTTTATCATATTGAAGTTATAGAAATATTTTAGAACTTGTAAAACTGAATTTGGAGTAAATTTGTAAAAATTGAATATTTTAATATTTAATTATCGACTGAAAAATAGCCAATTTTTGAACAGTCTCGGAATTGAACGAAACAAGTTCCATTGGATCCGTAATAGTTAATTATTATCGGATTTCAAATTTCGTAGCAAACGGAGTTGTCGTTTGACCGTGGCAGCTCGAAACGCATCGATATCGTTTTAATTTTAATTCGGCGAGTTAAAATAGCCATTTTTCAAACGGTCTCGGATTTCGACGAAACCAGTTTCATCGGATCCGTAATGTGATATTATTGTAAGATTTCAAATTTCAAGTCGTTTGGGTTTGCCGTTTGTCCGGTACAAGCCAAAACGCCTAGAAATCGTTTAAATCGGTTTAAATTTAAATTGATCGTTTATTGCCGTATCTCACACATACGATGGAATTAGCTTCCGAAACCTGTTCCATTGTGTCCGGAACGCGGAAAAACGTTAGGGTCGCCTGTCGGAACGCGTAGATTGGAGGTCGTTTGCATAAGTGTTAAATTGGAGATTTTATTATTAAATAATATAAATAACATATAACATATTAACATTTTCTCTCTAAACCCTAATCCCTATTTGCTCGGCCGCCACTCTCTTCAATCCATGGCCGAAAATCTCCTGTCTTCTCCTCCTCTTTTCTTCGAATCCACACACTATTTCCAGAAACTCCCAACTACAACATCGAAGAGCATCAAGAGATCTACATATCCATACGGGAGTGATCGTTTTTAATGGCACAGATTGTCGACAATCGGAGATGGAAGTCGCGCCATTCGCGTGCGTTTTCTAGGCAAATGTGGCAACCGAGCTCTTTGGTTCTCGAGCCGAGGGTGGAGCTCGCATGTGGCTCCGAGGTGATGTTGTCTGATCGTCAGGAAGTTGATCGTGTTGGTGGCAAATTGGAGCCCTAGTTTTGAGCTAATGGGTTCATGTACCTGGGAGTGAACGTGCGTTTGGGAAGATGATTGCAAGTTGCGGCCTGGATTGCTGGAGTTTGAAATCAAGGGCTGTGATGTAAAAGGTTAAAATTATAAAAGGAGATGTAGATTTTATTATATTATAAATCGTTCAAACTTTAAAATATGATATCTTTTTGCTGCGAGGTCCAAATTGAACGAGATTTTTTGCGTTGGAATCGTATCGTCGTGCTCTTCGCAATGCAACTGGTTTGGAGTCGATTGGAGCTCGTTTGAATTTCGGGTAAAATTAAACGTTCGTTTAATTTTATTCGAAACGAACGCGAAAAACGGAAATAAAATCAAGGTGAGAACTCCTCACTCAATCGAAAGGTTTTGTTTAAAATTTTGAATAGTTAATATTGATTGTTGATTGCTGATTGATTGTGTTAGTAGATATAGTAGGATATATACTATATATAGCGATATATATATATTGGCATATGTATATATCGGATTTGATTTCCCGCCTCGTATAGCGGATGAGACCCTATTGCGCCGTTATTAAGCGGAATATTTATAAAATCCCATATACCGCGATATTCCACCTTGAAGTGGAATTGGTATTGTGCTAACGTCTGTGGATGCAGGGTAACAGGTTGGAGGGATCCAACTGGATTCCTCACATATTTATTTGTTTATAAATATTATGTTGATTGTTGATAATCATATTGATATATGACACTTATTCCCGTGATTGACCATCTGATGTTGTTGCATCATCGGATTCAAATTTTTAAAATTAAAATAACGGTTTTGAATTTAAAAAGGGGTTTTAAATCGATTTTTCAAAGAATATGGTTTATTAAGAATTTTGAATTGATTAAATTTTAAAATAAATAGATGGACAAAATTTTATGTTTTAAAAATTTATATCTTTATAAAATATAACTTAAAAGAGATTTTTAACAATAATAGGTTTTATAAAATAGTTAAATTTGGTTTTTGGGAAGTTATTATTATTAATGGTTTATATAAAGGATTTTATAAATGGATGTTTTTAAATAAAAATTATTGAAGTTATAGAATAAATTTATAAAGTGTTAAGTTGATGTATAACATGAATTTCATTATAAATCTATAGATATATATTTGTGAAATTTATAAAAAGAATGGTTATTGGGAAGTGAAGTTTTATAAGTTATTAACTTATAGAAATGGATTTGGGCATTAAAAAAGGGAATTTTATAGAAATTGTTAATAAATGAAGATTTCATTAGTTGAAATTATTATAAACCATAAAGAAATCTTGTAAGTGATAAGATTTTAAATTGGTGAAGTTCAAAGGAACGATTTGGTAAATAAATAATATTATAAGTATTTAACTTACAATATGGCTTTTGGGTATGAAACTGGGTTATGTAAATTGCATCGGATTAATAAAGGAATTTATAAAATTGGGGTTTATAATAGAAATGGAATTTATAAACTATGTTTATAAATTTGAAATCCATCAAATTTGATAATTGAAATATGGGAATTTGTTAAGTGGGCTATATTCACTATTTTGAATATTGAATAGATTATTAAATAAAATGGGTTTGTTTTTGGGAAAGGAATGTTTTAAATGGAATTTAAAACGAATTAAAGGTGTTTTAAAATGTATTGAGTATTGAAAACATAGATTTCAACATTGATTGTTGAAATAGACGTTTTCGAGAAACAGAAGGGGATAATTTGTATAGTATTGGATTTATATATCTATTTTTAATTTCAAATCCATATACTAGTGTTTTTGGGTTGTCGTAACGATGTTTTACGCAACATTCGTTTTTAACCCAAATAAATGTGAATAAAAGAATGTTTTCTTAAAGAGAATGGAATAAAATACTTAACGGTAACTTAAGTATATTGAATATTTCCAAATTGTTGAAAATAAGTTAAATTGTGAATTACTTATTATTAAATAAGTATGGGAATGTTTTTTTTCCAATATAAAAGGAACGTTTTTGAGGATTCACCTTTTAAAGGTAAATCGAAGTGAATAGTTTGAAATTGATTTGAAATCGTGTATGTGTAGATATTTGGGAAATTGGAAATTCACTTTGGAATTTATAAATAGGAAGGGAAATTTGTTTAAAAATAAATGTTGATTTATTTTTAAATATGAAAATATAATTTACGAATTTGGAACATAAGTAAAATAAATCGGTAAAGATTTGTTTGGTGGTTTGAAATTTGTTTCAAAAGGTATATATGGTTAAGGTGATTTGAAATTAGTTTTCAAATGGTTAAGGTGATTTGAAATTGGTTTGCAAATGGTTAATGTAATTTGAAAATTGGTTTTCAAATGGTAAAGGTAAATTGGAAATTGGTTTTTCAATTGGTTAAGTGTGGAAAATTTTATCGTGAAGTGGTTTTGGTAAAACAAATAACTGGGGCAATTATTTGTAAATGGTGTATATATATATATATATCTTGTAAAGATATTTTGGGACTTAATAATTTTGGAAAAATTATTTGGAATCTGATGATGTGGCGCATCTTTATTGATAGTTAAATAACCGACTATCAATATTTACCCTTGGATGGTATTGGTTGTGTTTGTTTGGAATTGAATGCACACTTATTTTTAAAAATATAAGCGCTCGCTATTCGGTTTAGCCGGGAGAGGACCTTTGTGTCATATATCCCATTCCGAATATGCGATACGTCGTTTGGATTGCATTTGAAGACCGGTGTTGAAGACCGGGTATTTGTGAAAACGATAGGATGACCTATCGATTGTCTCCGCATCGTTAGCTACGATATGGAGATTTCCTTTGTGATGGGAAATTTTATCGGGATTGTGAATACCCGGATTGCAAGGGCTTCTTTGGAAGTGCCTTCGGTTCTGTTCGAACCCGGAACAGACTTGTATGGTTACGTGTCTGACATTACATTTTGAGAGATAGAGCAGATTTCTTTCAAATACATTTCTGTTGGTGGCGGAGAATTTATTCTCTTAGCTTAACACCCTTCTCTGAGACGTACGAGCTCAGAGGTTATGTAGTTGAAGGTTATCAGCGATATTTCCCAATCTGGTAATGTGGCATGCTGAGTGCTGCTGTGTGATGATCATTGGTTGGTCATTTGTGATATGATCATTTGTTTGATCATTTATCTTTGTGATTATTGCTTTGGTCATCTGTGGACCCAAAGCATGGCTTTGTTGCACAAAGCGTAGCTTTGTGGACGAGACTTCGTCAGGACCTCACTCCCCGGAAATGGTCGAAACAGGAATATGCGGCAAGGTTATGAGGGTCGCGCCCTTTAGGGTATGTCATTTCCTTCTGGTAAAGGGTGGTATCATGGTATGGAGCCCAGATACTTACTCATGTTGAAACACTATATCTATTTCTGTGTGGTGTTGTTGGATCGAGCGCTCGGATAAAGGTCCCAAAGGACCGGGGGATGACATATTCGTGTAGTAGTTACCTAGTTACAGAGGTAACCCGGCCTTGTGTTGGCAGAGATCTAACCGTAACGTTAGTTCTCGGGACGTCCCGCCAGAGGCGATCCCATGTGGCAGTAGGAAGTTCCTTAGCCTGACCATTTGTTGGAAATCCATTCATCCAATACGCGCCCTGTACGGTTTTAGTTGTAGAACCTGCCATTTAACATGGCAGCTATAGTAGGCATAGTATCATGGTACCTATGCTGGCTAGGATTTATATTATACTTTCGAAATATTTTCCACTATGCACTAGTAATAATATCAAAGAATTTTTCTCGTAGTAAGCATGTTTGACTATCATAAGGAGAAATCTCCCCCATGTGTGCGTTTGCATTGTGTGTGTGCCGGGAGGCCTTATGGTAGTTTCATTTTCCAAAAAGCATTGCGGATTTAAAAATTTAAATTTTCTTGTTGCTTGTTTAAAGATAAACTGTTTTGAGTTCTCACACCAGTCACATGACTGACCTGGAGTTTATTGTTCCTTTCCTAAACTCTGGGTGCCCACTATTTTCCACACGGGCAGTCTAGAGTTAGGTTGTCAGGTTATTCTGGATTCGGGAGTTGCTGTGCAGATCTGGAGGCGAGCCAGATAGCGTAGTCTATTATCTATTGTATATAGTATTTCTTTCCGCTGTTGTTGTCGTACACTCTGATTGATGTAATGTAATGTGATGTAATGTATAAAATGTATAGTTCTTTGTTTTAATGAATATTCATTTATCTATTATATGTTGTTCCGCTGCGACTGTGAGATTCTGTTATTGTTTCTCGTTCTGTTACTTGTTTTTCTGTTTTCTCTTCTCTTTCTTTTCTTTCTTCTTCTACCTCTTTCTTCTTCTAAAACCCTAACGGTTCGATTTTTCGGCAACGAAAAATCGCGATCGTTACATCATACAAACAAATTAGACAGTTATAAACACCTCTCTATATATTACAACTCAAGTACATCACAGAAACAGAAACAACTCAAACACAGCGGAACCACTATATATATATATATCTATATGCTGAAGCCACCCGCTCCATATCTCCTCCAGAACTTGTCAAAGCAAACTTGAATCACTTGACTACTTATACGTAATATGAGTACCCAAGAGTTTAATAAAACAGAAAATAAACACTCGGGTCAGACAGGGGTCTGGTGTGAGTAAACGGTTAAAAGTTGTTTAACTTTAGAAAATCCTTTGAAAACAAAGGTATCACGTAAGACTCCCCACAAATAAACATGGTCAAGTTTTTACCTTACGCTAACCAAACATTTGATAGGAAATCCAGTGATATTATAATAGTGTCTAGGGTTTTCAAAATAAAATACAGAAATACTGGAATGCTTACATCTCATGTTCCAACATAGTTGGGCACAATCAAAACCATACATGCACTTATTGGATTTTGGATTCCATACAATGGCAGGGCTACTGGGGTACCGCCCTTCACAGTACGTGGCCTAGATCACCATACCGAGGAGTACGCCCGCTCCCCTGCAACACAAAGCCGGAACCATCCCTTACTGGACAGTCCCGAACAAGACCACCCCGGTAGTTGTCATGATCAACCTCCCCACACAGTCGAAATAAAAAAAGACCTCTAGACAGGGGTAAATTTTGCTCTCCAGTGGGGCTATCCACGAAGCCTTGCTGCACCTCCCTTGTTTTAGCCATTCCTGGTTGATGAGGCTTGAGGCTACGATTATCTTTGTAGAACACATCTATCTTAGAATGCTCATCGTCCTCCTGACAATGTTCTGAAAGCATTCAATCCATACAAGTTCGTTTCGGGTTCGAACGAAATCGAAGGCATTATCTCGTTACACTCGTATTCGAATCACCTTCAAAGTTATCGACGATAACCCTTGCACTCTGAATCACCATCTCGAGCCTGAAAGTACTATTTCTGTCAAACTCATCACGGAATCACCCCCAGAGTTATACTGAAGAATAGTTCTTACACCTCGAGTCTTCACTTGCACTCCCCTTGGATTCACGACCTAACGTTTAACTTGGATCGATGTGGTTTTCGAAATTCCAAATTTGGAAACTCGATCCCGGTGTCATCGAATCCAAACGCCATCTTAATGTCCAAGTGATTTAAGTTTAACACATTAATTCAATTTAAATATTGAATTCACACAGCATCATTCACAGATAAATATCACACATTTATCATTAATATATCAAATATCATACCACAGAATATCACAACATATCATCCAATAGATATCAACCAATTCAGATATTCCACAAACAATCATACACAAACAGGCATCATTAATTCCTTTATAATTAATTTAATCATCTTAAATTAAATTAATTACTTGAAATTAAACAACTAATCCTGCTTAACCAATCATTAATTAATTACAATTAATTAATTAATCACTCTTCAATCATCTTCATAATCCAATTAATTAATCTTCAATTACCGATTACTTATCCTTTAATCATATTCTTGATTAATCAATAAGATTAATTATTCTTTAATTACACTATGTAATTAGCCTTTAAATTAATTACACAGAGTAATTTATCTTCAATCATTAATTAATATTAATTAATTTCTAATCAATTAATAACAATAATTAATTACAAAAATCCTTAATTAATTTCATTAATTAATTATTACTTCTTTCTCACTTCATTGATTAATTATCTAATAATTAATCACATTTATAAATTAAATTAAGCAATTAATTATTCATTAATTACGTAAATTAATGACCCCCTAAATACTTTATTAGTCAATTGTTCTCACAATTACATTTAATTATTAATTATAAAATTAATTACAATTATTAATCAAACCTGATTAATCACAATCAGCAATTAACTTCCTTTAATTACTTTACAATTAAACCAACACCTTGATTAATTACATTAAACAATTCTTTAATTATACTGAGTAATTATCCCATAATTACTTCCTTTAAGTAATTATACCTTTTTAATTTCTATCCATTAAGAAATTTCCTTAATTAATTACATTCAGTAATTATTCATTAATTACTTCACTAAGTAGTTACACATCTTTAATTACATTAAGTAATTATACTTAATCCCATCATCAAGTAATTCCTTTTAATTAATTAAACTTAATTAATTAACTAAAAATTAACCATACTTAACTTAATTAATTACACTGAGTAATTAATTACCTTAATTACTTTATTAAGTAATTATGTTTAAATAATTCCTCAAAATGATTAAGTAATTAACTTCTTAATTACTTATTAAATAATTATTTTTTAATTAATTAAATTTGATTAATTTATTTTTAATTAAGTGATTAATTACACTTAATTAATTACTCAACTAATTTACCTTAATTTCATTACTTACATTAATTGTTTAAGTAAATTAAGTATTTTACTTCAACTACCCTAATAAATAAAATTTAATTGAAATAAACCAAACATTTTATTAACTTAAATCAATTAAATATTTAAATTCGAAAACATATATTTGGTTTATACAAAAACATTATCTTTTAATTTATCATTATTAAATTCCTTTACTTAATCATATTCAAATTACTTCAAATACAATTTTATAATCACATCATTATCAAAACAAAATTGGAAACAAACTATTTTAAGACAAAAGTTTAAATTTAAAAATCTAAACTTTAAACAAAAATCCTTTTAAATTCAAAACATTCATTCTTATACAACAAATTTTAAAACACTTTGTTTAACATCAATTTGTTTTCTAATTTTGAAACTTAAATTTTATAAAGTATAAAAATTCGGTTAATAAAACAAACTATTTTAAAACAAATTCAACTAAACTCATTAAAACACGAAGTTTTAAATTAAAACATTTCAACATTTTTAAACTATTTAAAAACTTCATTTATAAACTTAGTATGTTTTAACTTCAGCAATTTAAATTTGCAGTTAAAAATTTTAATAGGAACAAAACATGGAAACTTAATGCTCAAGTCATATTCTCGCGTCAACCCTCCTTCCACTCCGAGTCATTCGCGAACTAAACACGAGATCAAGCTCGAGCAAAACAACGAAAAAAACAGCTAATACTTCTTCCACAAATCAAATCCCAGATACCCTTACGACCTCGTGCACGTGCAAGCCGGCCACGGTCGACGGCGATCAACGTCGACGTTCCCCCCAAGTCACCTTTGACCACAATAACCCCCTCAAACTCCCAGATCGACAAAAGCTCAACTGCTCCAAAATATAGCTACAGCAACGACAAACCGTATGGAAACTCGAACCCATAATTCGCCGTCAACGAAGAAATCCACCACCGGAAGTTCCACCACGACGCCCACACATGTGCCACGAACCACTCTAGCCTTTCCCCTACTCGCGATCCACCAAAACTTATCCACGACGTCGAGAACTCCATGATTCCGACCCCTATAGAAAACAACACTAAAACCCAACTAACCCCTTCCACGGCCACCATCGTCACCATAAAAATCAACCACTATTTTTCCCACATCACCCATCACCGTACCCTCCTCCATGCCAAAGCCCGTCCTCCAACTCGGCTTCAATCATCGGCAATCGACCCATAAACCAATTCCACGTAATTCTAAATTCCCCTCTTAATACTAAATTAAAAATTAAAATTTTTACATTAAAATTCATAATTTGATAATATGAATCAGAATATCTAAGTGAATTCAAAATACATCTAACATGAATTTTACTCAATTTGAATATCTACTGTATTTTCAAAATTTTCAGAGTAATGTTCAAATATATTTACTTGTAATGAATTTTAAAAGCAAGAAAATCATATTATTAACATTTTTATTCCAAAAACCAAAGTTAATTTTGATTATTCAGAAAAGATTTGAGATATTTTAGTCGATCTTGCAACAAATAGTACAGGAAATACAACACACTGATATGTACTCATGTTTGTACAATACAAATCAACTTTAAAATGAAAATCCTGAGCGACAACATGATTTAACATCATCAGATTCAACATGCCAAACATAGATACACATTTAAACATTTCACGGATCAACAAATGAAGGATCGAAAACTGTTTTTAAAAAGAAATTTACTCACCATAAATTAGGAGCAGAGATCAGCTTTATTACTACATTTCATTTTCTGGAATTTTAATTTGCTTCTGCATTTTAATTTACTGAAACACTGAATTTTCTTGTTGAATTAGCTAAAGATATCCTTGTTGAATTGCATGTTAATTCCCATTTGAGTCTTGAAGCCATTTCAGGTTGCAATTTGAATTAGGGTTATAAGCTTCAGATTTGATTATCGTTTGAATTTTTGGTTTTATTTTCCTTTTTTTTCAGTTTGAATCTCATTTTGCATTTGAATTCTTTTCTTATTTAGTTGAAGAAAAATTTAAAGAAGTTTTGAAGATAAGAAACCAACAGATCTTTCCTTTTGAACTTTTATTTAAAACAAAACTTTCTTTTAAACATAAAGTTGCCACTTGTTAAAGATTGGACCATTGTATTAACAAATGTCAAGCTCTTCATTATCTTATAAACAAGTGTACTTTCTAATTCTTACAATGCCAAATGTTTTTAAGAGGTGATTATTTACATTAATTACTTGTTTATAAATAAATTAAACCTCAATTACAATACTAATTTAATACCCATGTTATAAATGTATAACTATGAAATGCAGTATATTTATATCCTTGTGATTTAGTTTGTAATTATTTAAAACATACTTCCTAAAGATAAGTTTTAAAAGAAACTAACATTTATTTAATTTTTTTTAAAGGTTTAAACTAAATTTATTATAACTAACATTGGTATTATATTTAAAAATCTAAATTTGTTTCCAAAAATCAATTGAACAGAAAACAATTTTAAATTTTATAACAATGTACTATATTTCAATCTATTATTCATTGAATAAAAATAAATCTTCCTTTAAGTGTTTTGTAAATAAAATTTTATTTTAGTTTGTTTTTTGAAAAACATTTTTATTAAACCAAATCAAAACTTTCCAAATTACTATAAAAACTTATGTATATTATAAATTTGAAAACTTATTTTTCCTATTTAAGTTTAATCCATTATTTCTATTTTACAATAAATATATACAAATATAAACATTCATTATAAATAGAACATCTTAAATATTAGTTTCAGAAATTATTTGAATTTTAAAACAGAACATCAAATCACAATATATAAACATATATATATATATATATATATATATGTTATAATTTGAAAATATTTTTATTAAATTTAAATTGAACCAATTTCCTTTTACAATGTATACATATATACATTACAAATAAAATATTTCTATTAACTTAATAAGATCAGTTGTTATTAATTACACACATATATTATTATTATACTTTGAAAAGAATAAACATTCAAATTATAGTATCATTATTATTGAATTTTTGAAAGGATAACATTTGTTACATTAGATTAATTATTAGTTTTGAATATATAATATTTGGTTAAATTAGATTTTAAATCAATACAACATATTTTAAAATAAATTATAAATAGAAATTATTAAATAAGTATTGCCAAAATTCCAAGACATCACATTTTCATACTAAGAATATAAATAGTTATCTTCCTAATTCCTTCAAATATAATTTTTGAATTATTACCTTCGATGCCACACTTATCTTTTTCAAATTTAATTTTATATCCTTTATCGCAAAGTTGACTAATGCTAAGCAGATTATGTTTCAGATTCTAACTAATAAAACATTACAAATAGGATGAGTTTAGAGTTACCAACGTTGTCGATGCCAATCACATATCCTTTTGAGTTATCTCCAAAATTAACCAATCCTCCATCTTTATAGATAATATCATTCAGCATATCTGGATTAGCGTTCATGTGTCTTGAACATCCACTATCAAGTATCCACTTATTCTTCTTGATTTGCACAATTTTCCATTGAGTATTGATTCTTCAAAGGCCATATAACATTTTTCTTTCTGCATAGAATACAAACTTGGCAGATAACTTGATTTTCTATAATAGCTATATGCAGACTTATGAGAAAATGATGATTTGAACAGTGTTAAACTAGTGTTAACAAAATCCCCAAAAATAGCCATTTTTTTTTTCGAAATTTAGATTATGAAAACTTTGAAAACCAATGCTCTGATACCAAATGTGAGAAATGCAGATTACAGATCTTAAGGCTGGAATAACACTAGAAAGGGGGGGGGTGAATAGTGTTTTACGAATTTTATAAATCATTTTGAAATTTATGTAATTTAATCACCAACAAATGCAATTCACAGACATAGATATAATCACAAAATCAGACATAGATGCAAATACTAAATAAAAGCTATAAAGGAAAGAACACACCAGGATTTATACTAGTTTGGAGTTACCCTACATCTAGTCCCGTACAATCGTATGAATTTCTTATCAAAATAATCTCCCAGATTACACCCTCGATTTCAAGGCTACGAGGTACACCCTCCTGTATTAGAGTCCAGGGTATACTCTCTTGATTTAACCAGGCTATAAGATCACCTAATTGATTTCCAGGGCTACAATCACACCCAATTGATTTCAAGGCTCAATCGCACTTTTTACTTAATAGTTTGATTTACAGAAGATTCTATAACTCTGAATAGCACTGAGATCTTACGAGGGAGTGGCAGAGAAAAATAAGAGATAATCTAGTTTGATTCACTTGGTATTTCGGTAGAGTATAGTTTAGGATTCTTTGAAATACATGTGGAAGATAAAGAGGAGAGAAAATAAATGAAATCTGGTAAAAAAATTTGTTTAGAACTTACTGGTATTTATAGTAGAGCAACTGCCATATCTATTCGTGAAAGGATACGACGAATAGACGCTTGTTTTGAAAATTGAAAATTGAAAATAACGGACACAATGTCGACATGGGGGGTTGAGGGATGTCGACATGCTCAAGGCAAAATTGATGTTTTGATTTTCCTATTAAAATTGGTTTTTATAATTTGTCAAAACAATTTCTAAACTTTGTAAATATATTTGAATATAGTTTAAACATATAAAAGATTTTAGAAATTAATTTTTAATATATATAATCTTAATCTATAAAGTGATTTAAAATATGAGTTTATAAATATTTTAAAGCTAAATATTTAAAACAAGAGATGGTTTAAAAATAAGGACAATTTTGAAATAAAAAAATGATGAACATAGTTTTGGGCCCAAAATATTTAAAACCAAGAGAGATGTCTTTTTGAAAAGAAAGTTTTGAAAATATTTTTTCTAAAACAAAAGATATATTTTTGAAAATCATTTTTTTTATAAAATTAGTGGATATCAAAATAGGACCACTATATGTTCCACTAGATATTGTCGTGGGTTCTATCCCTTTGACAGGCTCGAAGTGGATTCCATTCCATGAATAAATTTCGAATAAAGATGTAAGTGCTTTCAAGAAGTTTTAACATAGTTCTAGACTCAATAATTATCTTGTACTATTGAAATCTTGAACTCTCGATATCTTGATACTCATAAGTCTTTAATCTTGATATCTTCAGTCTTGAATCTTTATACCATACAGTCTTCATTCTTGGTACATGCATGTTTATATCCTGCATATACATATATATCTAAACTATAATGTTAGTATTTATATTTTATAACAAGTCCTAAGGTTGTTGTCATCAAAACCATCATCTCAAGGACTAACACACATTACTGTCTATGCAGACCACTCTAATCTTAGATATCTTTTCGCTAAAAATGACGCTAAGTCTTGCTTAAATCATCGGATCATTTTACTACAAGAATTTGATCTTAAATCAAGGAAAAAAGGATCCGACAATGTCGTAGTTGATCACTTATCTTGTCTTCCCAATGCACCATCGTCTTTACCAATCAATGAAAACTTTCTTGATAAACAACCTCTTTCTGTCTTTGTCGATCGGTGGTATGCTGACATAATGAAATATTTAGTCACTAAAGAATCTCTATCGTTTTGGTCGAAACAAGATAAATATAAGTTTCTATCCTGTCATATACTTCTGTTGGAATGATATATACTTGCTTAAATACTATTCTAACCAAATCATTCTACATTGCATCTCGGATTACGAAATCAAAAGCATTCTGTCGTTTTTCCATGACCAAGCATGTGGTGGTCATTTGGTCCTCGAAAAATAGTTGAAAATGTGCTCCATTGTTGTTTCTTTTGGCCTACTCTTTTAAAAGACTCTTTCGAATTTTGCAAAACTGGAAATCGACGCCTAATGATTAAAAGAATTTCTCGAAAAATATGATGCTTTTGAACCCCATTCTTACGATTGAATTCTTTGATGTTTGAGGGTATCGACTTAATGGGACCTTTTCCCAATTCCTTTTAAAATGTGTATATTCTTCTCGCTGTTGATTATGTATCGAAATGGGTCGAAGCCGTTCCATGTAAAACCAACGACCATAGAATTCTTTTGAAATTTCTTAAAGAAAACATCTTTTAGTGGTTCGACACACCTCACGCAATAATCAATGATAACGACACCCATTTTTGCAATCGTTCTTTTGAAACTTTAGTGAATAATTTTACAATAACCCACAAGTTATCCACTCCGTATCATCCCCAAACTTGTGG
Source organism: Allium cepa (assembly GCA_030765085.1). Taxonomy (NCBI): domain Eukaryota; kingdom Viridiplantae; phylum Streptophyta; class Magnoliopsida; order Asparagales; family Amaryllidaceae; genus Allium; species Allium cepa. The sequence continues at coordinate 696,092,719 of CM060937.1, read as the reverse complement.
CCAAGTTGAAGTTTGAATCGTCAAATAAAACAAACTTTGGAGAAAACAATTAACAAAAATCGAAAAGACTGGTCTCAAAAATTTACCTACCACTTTGTGCTTACCATACTGCTGTTAAAACTAACATTGGGTTGTCCCCATTTCATTTAGTTTACGGGAAAGCTTCCCATTCTCCTGTTGAAATCGAACACAGAGCATTGTGGCCAATAAAGAACTTAAACTTTGATCTTGAAAAAGCCTTTAAAAATAGGAAATTGCAAATCAATGAGCTAGGAAGGATTAGAAACAACGCATATGAAAAACAAGAAGATTTACAAAGAAAAAAATGTTTTTCATGACAAGTCAATTGTAAGAAAACTGTTTACATCAAATTAGGAAGTTCTTTTATATGACCCAAGACTTCATTTATTCCTTAGGAAACTGAAATGGAGATGGATCAGACCATTTGTGTTATCCCGCCTTTTGGTAAGGCCGAGATACCAAGGAACTGATTAAAAACCAAGGATCACTCTTCCTGGATATCAAACATACACAGTTCGCTATGGATATCGATAGCTTTTGTCCGAGTCCGGATTGTGCTATAATTGATAAGACATGGCAGGCAAGGCCAAGGGAACCAACATTCTAAGTTTCAAGTCAATCCGAGTTCATATACTCATGTTATGATCGATTCAATCTAGAGGAAACGGCCCAGCCTTCGTATCCATCACTATGGTTGATTTCGTATCCATCAAGAGTGCGCTCGGTTCGTATCAATCATGTTCACATCGATCAGTTAATAGCAGTTCGTATCGATCATGTTGGCAGTGTTCGAATCCATCGAATTCGTATCGATGGACTTCGTATCCATCAACAGGTGTTGTGCCTCGCAACGATTGGCCAGTGTCTTCTTCGCATCCATCATAGAAGCCTCCCTTCATATCCATTAGGCAGATGTTGTTCGTATCCATCAGGTCACCTTACTTCGTATCCATCAAAGGGCTCCAGTTCGCATCGATTGGCTTCGTATCCATTGAGACGCTACGTGGTTCGTATCCATCAAGGAAAGGCTTGTTCGTAACCATCGACCATCTGTAGTTCGTGTCCATCGATGTCTGCTGTTCGAATCCATGAGTTAGGCCTTATTCGAATCCATCAAGTCAACAAACCTAGGTGACGTGTCATCCCTCGATACGAACAAGGCGAGATATATGGAGTCGATACGGTCAACTCGGAGTAAAAACCGGATCAAGGCGAAGTATGCGTGCCACATCATCACGAGACCACGTGAGGTGATCAAGTCGAAGGGATCGTTTCGAAGTGATGGATTCGAACCAAACAGCCACCGAAAAAGTCCATTTCGTGTCGACTATTTCTCCCAATCCACTGATCCAAATACAATGAAATTTTCACAGGAGCTTGCGTACCACTAAGGAATGTCTCTGCCAAATTTCAACTGGATTGGACATCATCTTGATCGATATGAAATGAATTTGTATCGATCGCAGATTGAGTCGAAACTTTCTGAGTTTGGTCGCGTGGGCCCACTCACGTGCTAAAACGAGTCTATCAAAGTTTGAGCGAAATCTCAGCCTCCTACGCCTATAAATAGGGCCCCAGGGCCAATAGAAGAAGGACCTTTTGACTCTCAAGCGTCCAGACTCTGCCGGATCGAGATCTCCATCAATCTACTACTGTTGATTTCGAATTTCCAGTTATAACTTGCTGTTGTTTGCTGTACTTGCTTGTAATCATTGAAAGAGAATCAATAAAGTTGCAAAAACTTCATAGTGGATGTAGGCAACACGCCGAACCACTCTAAATCGCTTGTTTGCGCACTTACTTTCTTGTTGTTTGGAGTTTTTGTTAGATAATCCTCATTTTTAATTTATATCCTTCATTTTTATCTCTTCAAAAACTTCCGAAGAGTGTTGTGACCAATTTTGGTGCAAACACTTTGGTGCTTTCACTGAGAGAACCCAGATTTTCTCCTGCTTATTGGATCTGTCGTCGATATCAGATTGAATAAATCTAAGAGAGAGAGATCCAGATTTCAAGTCCAGATTCCTTCCATTCTATTCAGATTTGCATAAAGTCTAGGAAAGGAGTTCGACCCCAAGATGGTTAGCACAAGGACCACCTCTAATGCTATCAATCCAGAAGACCAGGATAGACAGAATCCTGCGCCGCTGCCTCCTTCAAACCAAGACGCCACTGAACACTCGGAACCATCAGGTCCGGTTACCCGACAAGATTTCCAACTACTGCTTCAAGAGCTGACACAAAGTCGCAACAACTAACGGAACAACTACGCGCCAATGCCGAGCTAACCAATCAGCTGAATCGCCAGAAGCGAAGGAGATCCCGGAGAGATCATGCTTCTCACTCCTCCAGCAAAAGTTCTTCCTCTTCTGGCTATCATCATCGATCTCCACGACCCTGAATGGATGTGAGTCACATGCAAACTCTGGATATCAACCGGCAATAACCGTTGGACAACTGAGAGTTGGTCCATCGGCCAGCTTCCAAACCGGGCCCTCCTCCTGAGGGGGTGCCGCTCCTCACTATGCCACAGACTACCACGCTACGAATGCCGCGGATGAACCAAGGGACGATGCACAAAATCAGTCAAACTTGGGCCATCGTCAGCATGGGTGTATTCCTAAACCGTACGTCCCAGCGGACTATGAGCCAAGAAGGCAAGATTTGGACCGTCGACAGCATCCGGTCCAACCCCATAATGTGGGATTCAATCACACTTCGGCGCAAGCCGCACAGAACGTACAAATGCTGGATTTCCCGACCATGATACGTCAGATGATCCGTGAGAGCCCGGGTCTCACAAATGACGATTGGGGAATTTCCCGATGACACACCCCTTTTACAGACGATATTCTTACTGCTGAACCCCCACGGCGATTCAGGATGCCGACTCTACCCATGTACGAGGGAAACTCAAACCCCAACCAACATATTCTAAAATATGAATTGTCGATGAGCGCTGCCATAGCTGACGATGCAGTGAAGTGTCGTAGTTTCCCCATATCCTTGGGGGCATTGCTACCATGTGGTTCACTCCACTGCCACCTCGATCCATTTCCTCCTTTGACCAGTTGGGCACTAAATTTGTTGAGCAATTCCGCATGCACGTCGCAAGGCCAAAAGATGTCAACACTCTATCTAGCATTACCCATGCTCCTGGAGAGACGCTCGGACACTACTTAGAGAAATTCCATGCTGCATGTGCGGAAATCAGCAATCCGAACGATAACTCCATCCTTATGGCATTGACTAAGGGGTTGACCCCGATTCTGAGTTTGGCAACTGGTTGGCCGGAAAACCACCTGCATCTTTGGATCATTTCCACGCCAAGGCGGCTCAATTCCTGAGAAGGGAAGATGCGAAACAGTCTAGGAAGCAGACCGATGCAGGGCCAAGCACGGAAGAGATCCAAAGCAATGTCGCAATCAAACAGTCCAGTGAGAGCTCCGGGAAAGTTCAGTTGAACGTTAAAAACAAACAAGCTCAGCGAAGAGAGAGCGTGAATCAAAACAGAAAGCTAGATCAAAATCGTGGCCCACTCCACAAGAATCCTATGTTTGACAGTTACACTCCTTTGAATACATCACTGCAGAACTTGTATTTACAAACCTGTAATACAGTCCAGTACAAAAAACCTGCACCAAAACCGTCGTCAGAAAGACAAATCCGGACAGAATTTTTTTGCAGGTTTCATGAAAGCTACGGTCACAATACGAATGAATGTCGTCAATTACAAGATCTCGTTGAAAAATTGATTAGAGAAAGGAAGCTGGAACAGTTTGTTCGGGCACCGCAGCCTGGAGGATCGGGCCCATCAAATCAAAATAATGAGCCCGATCGACCGAGACTGGAGAACTCTACCTGTCCTGATGGGAGATTAGTGATAAACGTCGTCAGTGGCGGACCCACTTTGTCAGGAGCCTGGAACGACGAAGATCTTCGTCACTGTTACACATGACAGGCTTTATTCAGCCTATGAATACTTTGCAATTTCCTTTACATTCTGAAGTTTGAATTTGAAATAAGGCACTAACTTTGCCATGTTTTTCCGTTCCAGCAATAAATTACTATCTCTTCAAGCTAGAGCTGTGATTCACCGAATGCAACATTCAACAATCACGACGCACGAAGAGCTAAGTTCTATCGCACGATAGAATTTATTCGAATAGCGAGTGACTGTGATATGACCGACCACTCACTAAGTGAAACCTCAACTCGGGGGCAAGCCATCACATCAAAGGCTGAACTGGACCGACACAAAACAGTCCTATCACTAACTCCAAATTCCCAGAGTACGAATTGGAGTATAAACATCAACTCTAGGTTCCCAGAGTGCGAACCGGAGTATAAATCCTAACTTCACTTTCCCAGAGTGCGAATTGGAGTATAAACATCAACTTTAGGTTCCCAGAGGGCGAACTGGAGTATAAACCCTAACTCCACTTTCCCAAAGTGCGAATTGGAGTATAAACATCAACTCTAGGTTCCCAGAGCGTGAACCGAAGTATAAAAACTAACTCCAAACTCCTAGAGTGCGATTTGGAGTATAAACATATAAATGCAGTTCCGGAGAGGGTGGACCCGTCTGCCTAACGACTTCGACCGTATCCTAACCAAGTTTGAGGAGGATTTACCCGTCCGTCTAACGACCTCGCTTGTTAACTCAGGGTGGATGTGATCCGACCATCCGCGATCCCGATAAATCCATCGTTCCCAAAGTGTGAACGAATTCTTACAAAGCTCAAACAGATGTGACTGACCATCTGTCGGCTAACTCCAAGTTCCCAGAGCGTGAATTGGAGTATAAATATCAATTCCAAGTTCCCAAAGTGCGAATAGAAACATAAATTCTAACTCCGAATTCCCAAAGCGTGAATTGGAGTATAAACATCAATTCCAGGTTCCCGGAGAGCGAACCGAAACATCAATGCTAACTCCAAGTTCCCAGAGCGTGAATTGGAGTATAAATATCAATTACAGGTTCCCGGAGTGTGAACCGAAACATAAATGCTAACTCCAAGCTCCCAGAGCGTGAGTTGGAGTATAAACATCAATTCCAGGTTCCCAGAGTGCGAACCGAAATATACATGCTAACTCCAGATTCCCAGAGTGCGAGTTGGAGTATAAACATCAATTCCAGGTTCCCGGAGTGCGAACAGAAATATACATGCTGACTCCAAATTCACAGAGTGTGAATTAGAGTACTAATACCAAGTCAAATTTCCTGGAGTGCGAACTGTGTTACAAACATCGATAACTCTCAAATTCCCAAAGTGCGAACCAGATTATCGATCACAGATTATCCTAAGTCCCCGGAGTGTGGACATGTGCTCAAGATTTGCAATAGGTGCAATCGACCACCGAAATACAAATGCTGTTCCCCGGAACTGGGGGCAAAAAGCTTAAGTGTTAATCACTAACCGAAGTGATACAATGTCCAAAGTTCAACTCATTCATCAATCACGACGTGTGATCAAGATTTTCAGACTTGGCAAATAAAACAGACTCAACTTGAAGGTAGAAACACCACAAGTACACTGGACTGAAAGCCAAGTACTGCAAATACTTAAGCACAAAAGAAATGAGAGTTGAAGCAAATAAACTAAATGTCATTTCAACTAACTGTATGTGAAGATTCATGTGCAAGTTATTCCAAAAATTCCTACTAGCAGGGGGCGAGCCTGCATCTATACATGTCCTATGAAAGAAAAATAACAGCAACTTCCTAAATGCTAAAAATGCACCAGAGGGAAATTATCTACTTTTTCTTCTTCGGCTTTTTCTTCGACGCGAAACTACTAGAACCGCTAACAGTCTTTCGCTTCAAGCCCTCACCCTTTGGCGGATCATCCTCTGATGAAGCCATGATATCGACATCTTCCTACGAACTAGAACTTAGAGGAATATTCTCTTCGGGAGGAGTTGGATCCACAACCGGGGGCGGAATAGACAAGATGGTGTCAACGGGCGTGCCCCCAGAAGATACCACCATAAGAGGAGTGGGGCCAACCGCCGTTGTAACACTCTCAAAATCACCACCGTGAGCTGCCGCCTCCATCTCTGCGTTGATTTGAGCAAGTATCTCAGCTTCACGAGCGACATGAGCTTCACGATAGGCAGCGGTGGACTGTGACGAAGCAATGGAAGCAGGTGGGAACGCACCAAGAACGAATGGCATGTCTGCAAAAGGATCGTTGCTTTGACCTAAAAGCTCGTTCATCATCTGCTCGTCCAAAGACAGTGAGCTCCTCTGTACCGTCTCCGTCGGCGCGACCGTATTCGTGATAACCGCCTCAGTAGTGATGGCCTCCTGCACTTGATGCGATTCTTGGCTTGCAGGAGGCGCTGTCGGTGTAACTTTGCTCATTGGACAAGAAAGAAAAGAAGTTGTCAGAACACACTTCCAGAACAAGCCCTTCACTTCAAATACACACAAGATTTGTACAGAGTACCTTCCTCAGTTCGGCTCGTGGCTGGCTGAACAACTTCTGAAGGATGTTCCCTTATGGGGGATAAGCGTGGCTGCTCAGGGTCATTGCTCGGAACCTGCTGCGGCTCAATCGCTGACGTCGGCTCGGATCCAGATAAAGTAATCATCCTAGAACTTGTAGCTGGGTATGCGACGCCGAAACCCTCGCCAACTTCTAAGTGTTGGGTATCCAGTCTCTCTCTGTCATGGGAGATCATAAAATCGTGGAGAACCTTCTTCTCATCATCATTCAATATGCGGTTCTCCAACTCAAACTCATCAAAAGCTTCACCCAGCTGTGCTGCCTTCACTTCTTCAACTAACAAATTCCAGGCATTGAATAAGTGTGTCGGGTAGTCATCGAGCCAGGCCAAGTTTCTGTGCCTCAGCACATTGGCGTTATAAGTGATGAGAAGCTCTTTAATCTCCGTCTCGAGCTTGATCTCTACCTTCCGAACTTTCTCGTCAACTTCGACCTTCACCTTGCGGACCTTTTCCACGGCGCATCTCTTTCTCTTCGAAACTCCACCGCCTGATCGCACGCTTCCTATGCGAAAACGTTAGCGGCGTCCCTCTCCTTCATGATTTTTGAAACTTTGGCCTTAAGCTCATTTATCTCCTTCAAGGCCGCATCCCGCTCGGCGGCTACGACAGTATTCCGGTGGCCCATGTCTTCCATCGTGGCGTAATGCTCTTTCTTCATCCTGTCCATCGCCGCCTGGGCTTCATCGGCTTTCTTAAGGGCCTCCCTCTTTGATTTCCAAGATGACTCGGCTTCAGTGTTCAACACTTGTATAATATGGTCCTTTTGAGCTAGCTCAGTTTGTAGTTTCTCAATGGTAGCTGCTCCCTCAAAGGCTAATAATGATGCTTTCTCAGCCGCTTTAGCCCACGTCTTATACTGGGCATAGAAGTCATGTACATAGTCATGCACCATCTGCTCAGCTTCCATCGGGATTCTTTTTAAACGAGGAGGAAAAATTTTGTTATCGAAACAGATGTTCGGAAAATCCTTCTTTAACTGAGCAAGCTTGATCGCGCCTTCCCCTGAAATTTCCGTAAGGGCCTGTTCTGCAACTACGGAGGTTATTACCTCCGTTCTAGGATGATGGGGCTCAGACCTGGAAGACTGGGAAGCCGACTTGTGCCGCGAGGATTCAGGGGGACGAGAAACATAAACGAGAGGTTGTACAGGAGTTCTGGGAGGAGGAGTGCGAGATCGAGATCGACATCTGTAATCCATATCTCTTTCATATCTGTCTTGGCTGGAGTATCCAGAGTATCCACGGTCGTGATCTCTGTCCCCTTCCCTTCTACGAGACTCATAGTATGTAGAAGATCTACGGGCCTGTCGAAGACTTCCCAACATTGAACCTCGTCCAGTCATGGTATCTACAAGCCAAAATGGAGACAAGAGTTAGTAACCACTCACAATGAGCGTATTACATTCAAAAATCGTGTAGTGCCGTGAAGTGTGAATGTGTATGCAACCCCTCGACCAACCGAATGTGTCAATCGCACTAGTGGGCAGAGACTCGCTTAAAACTAAGGCTTGTGAAAGTTCGTCCAATCTGACATCCTGCTGAAAGGACACATCGTCCGGAATTGGAAGATCAGCGAGCCCTTCATAGAGATTCTCAGTTATTGGAGGTGACATCTCCGAAATTCTAAATCCGAACGGAGGCTGGGACGTGACAACAGATTTCCATCTTCCCTTTTTAGGTGGCTTAACAACGGCTGCCTTGCCTTTTCTTTGCTCTTCGATATCCTGGGCTACATCCACAGGTTCGCCCAACGGTTCTTCATCTGTGCGAGTTCTCTCAGAGTCAGCCTCCTCAATTATAACAACTTTAGGCTTTCTTCGTTTAACTCGTTCTTTCGAGGCAGTCCTTAAAGCAACGTCGAGCATTATACTTTGTCTTCGCTCGATCAGCCCAAGAATCCTAAGATTCCTATCCGTCAAAAGCAACTCGATATTCCTCTCTTCACTTGAGATTTCTTGAAAAACCCGAACTATCTCCTTGAAACGTTCACCTTCGGGTCACTGGATTATGGCTGAAAAGAAAAAGAGATGTGAGTTCGACTTCATCTACATCAGTTTTATCAAGTACCCGAGAAGATAGCAATACTCACATCTAAATAGCCATGGCCTAGCAAATCCTGAGGGGCATCTAACATAAAACCACTCCGTCTTGAAGTAGCTCAGTCTAGTCCAAGCCCCTATGACCACCTGACAGTTCCTTACCGCTTCCAAGAATGTGAAAGATGGACTATCAGTCCGACTCTTGAAGTTAAACAAGTATCTGATCTCAGTCGGGGACGGCGATCGATAGAGATACTCCATAAATGCAATGAACAAGCTATTGAGCGAGGCATATCCGTTCGGGTGTAGCTGAGAGGGGCAATCCCCAGAAACGACAATACTTCTCTTATATACTGGTTAAACGGAGGGAGTGTCCCAGCTGCGCACGCATGACGATTGAATGCGGTGTATCCCTCCGGAGGATTGTGCGGTCTGTCGCTTGGTCCTGGCAATAATACGTCGTCCATCGACAGGCCATGCCTTAAGGATATTCTTCCTAGCATGTCTTTCGAAATGTTGGATGGAATAGAGTCTGATGGGTTACTGATGAAGGATGCGTCGGGTAGCTCATCCGGAGCTGGACCGATAACTTCAATCTCAATCTCCGATACTTCAAGCACGGGAGGGCCTGAACTCTGAGTTTCTTGCGGCTGCGAACTTGAAGTTTCCACAACTAGCTAACTCACGAGAAATCATCATTAGACGCTGAAGAGCCCGTGTGTTCCCCTCGTGTAAAGTGTGTGTTTTGTAGTGCTGTGCATTACTTGAGCGAATTCTATGGAATTAGAGGAAGTGCGTATATGACAAAACCCTGAAAATCTGATTAGAATGACCGTCATCGCTGACCGTCACAACCACGCCATCCGGATGCTAACGACCGATTCAAATTTAAGTTCATTATAATTGTGTTAAGTTACAGTTCCTTCAATGAGCTTCAGAAGGCAGCCAAATGTGAATTTCTACGGTCAAGGCCGATTATGCAAAGCAGAAGCTCGTCGGAGTCTAGTGTCAGGATATGCAAAAGTTCGCTAAGTTCATCTAATTTCAACTTGGAATCGGTCGCCGCAGTTCAAATTCATATCGATTCAGAGATGCATCATTTTTCGTATCGACCATGTTCGAATCAATACATTCGTATCGATCAGATTCGACTCGATACATTTCGAATCTATCGATAACAAAGGCTCAGGCTTGTATTGATGTGTTTCGTATCGATCAGTTTCGATTCGTTACGCTTCGTATTGATCAGGTTCGAGCCGATACGGTTTGTATCGATCGTGGGAGTAAGAACTTCGTATCGATCATACGAGCCAAGTGCTCGCATCGATCATTCCAGATCGACACGAGCTCCAACCATCTTCGATCGATGCGAACCTCTTCGTCCCACTTAACATTTCAATCAATATGGGCATCGATAGGAAGTCAAATACTCTAGGTCGATTCGAAAACTCCTATTCCAGATCGGCACAAAACAGAGGTAAAGTGATTTCTCCACACCTCCTTCTTCTCCAAAGGGCCTCTACTCCATGGCCACGCTCCATCCACAATCTTGCTCTCACTCGTCCAGATCTCAAATTCATCAAAACCGGTCGTAAAAGCAAGAAGGATGGTTGAGATTTCGAGTTTCATCATTCTTAACATGATTCTATCCATTAATTACCCGATTTTAATGATTATGCTCAAAGGATCGAAGGTTTGGTTCGATTCGAAGGCAAGCGTAGTTCTTTCTCTCGGTCTATCTATCGATACGAAGTTAAAGACAAAAAGCAACAGTGAAAAGTAAAAAGTGAAAAAATGCCGTAGTCCTAGATATTTATATGGAACCTAAGGGGAGACTAGGCCATTTCACCTCCCAGTCAATGTGACCGGTCGCAACCGGTCAAATAATGGGTCGATGCGAATGCTCTCTTCGAATCCATCGGACTTTGCCTTCATCGAGGCGAAATTACCATCAGGCTTCATCGATTCGAAGTGTTTATTTTACAAACCATCAACTCACAACAGTGCAGGTCTATCGATATGAGCATTGTTTTCGTAACCAACAAACTCATCGATACGAACGATCATTTCGTATCCATCGGAGATCATCGATGCGAAGCAGGGTCAACCGCAGTTTGTGACCATCTATACAAATGAACATTTCGTATCCATCAATTCGACTCGCATCGATATAGAAAACTGCCTTTCAACCTTTTACATCGATCCAGGAGAGGATCGATACAAGAGGGTAGTCCAAAACAACCATCAAGCGTTGTTTCAACTCGAATTTCAAATCGGTTCAGGAGAGAATCGATACGAAATTCGATAACAAACTAAACTGACAACGACTCGTGAACACGCAACGTTAACGAGAGTCAAGTTAACATATATGCATATATGTCGGACTAATATTCAATTTTCAACATTAACAGGGATCGAATACTCATCTCATTACGATTGCAACGACAAACAACTAATCACTATCGCACAGCAGTCAGTTACAGCAATACAGGGTGCAACTTTCAACGAAAAACACGATGATCGTTCGAAAAGAAACTGCCGCTTTTCAAAGCACGTCATGTTTCCACAAGATGTACTTTGGGGGGGGGGCAAATGTTATCCCGCCTTTTGGCAAGGCCGAGATACCAAGGAACTGATAAAAACCAAGGATCACTCTTCTTGGATATCAAACATACACAGGTTTGTTATGGATAACGATAAATTTTGTCCGAGTCCGGATTGAACTATAATTGATAAGACACGACATGCAAGGTCAAGAGCACCAACATTCCAAGTTTCAAGTTAATCCGAGTTCATATGCTCATGTTATGATCGATTCAATCTAGAGGAAACAGCCCGGCCTTCGTATCCATCACTATGGTTGATTTCGTATCAATCAAGAGTGCGCTCGGTTCGTATCGATCATGTTCGCATCGATCAGTTAATAGCAGTTCGTATCGATCATGTTGGCAGTATTCGAATATATCGAATTCGTATCGATGGACTTCGTATACATCAACAGGTGTTGTGCCTCGCAACGATTGGCCAGTGTCTTCTTCGCATCCATCATAGAAGCCTCTCTTCGTATCCATCAGGCAGTTGCTGTTCGTATCCATCAGGTCACCTTACTTCGTATCCATCAAAGGGCTCCAGTTCGCATCGATTGGCCTCGTATCCATTGAGATGCTACGTGGTTCGTATCCATCAAGGAAAGGCTTGTTCGTAACCATCGACCATCTGTAGTTTGTGTCCATCGATGACTGCTGTTCCAACCCATGAGTGAGGCCTTGTTCGAATCCATCAAGTCAACAAACCTGGGTTACGTGTCATCCCTCGATACGAACAAGGCGAGATATATGGAGTCGATACAGTCAACTTGGAGTAAAAACCGGATCGAGGCGAAGTATGCGTGCCACATCATCATGAGACCACGTGAGGTGATCGAGTCGAAGGGATCATTTCGAAGTGATGGATTCGAACCAAACAGCCACCGAAAAAGTCCATTTCGTATCGACTATTTCTTCCAATCCACTGATCCAAATAAAATGAAATTTTCACTAGAGCTTGCGTACACACTAAGGAATGTCTCTGCCAAATTTCAGCTCGATTGGACATCATCTTGATCGTTATGAAATGAATTCGTATCGATCGCAGATCGAGTCGAAACTTTCTGAGTTTGGTCGCGTGGGTCCACTCACAGGCCAGAACGAGTCTCCCGAAGTTTGAGAGAAATCTCAACCTCCTGCGCCTATAAATAGAGCCCTAGAGCCTACAGAAGAAGGACCTTTTGACTCTCAAGCATCCAGACTCTGTCGGATCGAGATCTCCATCAATCTACTACTATTGATTTCGAATTTCCAGTTATAACTTGCTGTTGTTTGCTGTACTTGCTTGTAATAATTGAAAGAGAATCAATAAAGTTGCAAAAACTTCATAGTGGACGTAGGCAACACGCCGAACCATTCTAAATCGCTTGTCTGCGCACTTACTTTCCTGTTGTTTGGAGTTTTTGTTAGATAATCCTCATTTTTAATTTATATCCTTCATTTTATCTCTTTAAAAACTTCCGAAGAGTGTTGTGACCAATTTTGGTGCAAACAATTTGTATTACGAACTTTTTTCCACACGGTGCCATAGAAATACAAAACCCTAGGGATGGATCAATTTTCAAAGTCAACGGTCATCGTTTGAAACCGTTCTTTGAGTTGCCGTGTGATCAAGAGAAGGTGCACATGATTCTTCATGGGTCATGCTACGTCTAGTAAGAAATATTAACCCTCTTTTGTAAATGTGTACATATTGTTCCGCATTACACTCATTATATAATGCTTTGACTGTGGGGACAAAATAAAAATTAAGTGTGGAGGGGCATCTTCGTTTTTTTAATTTCATGCATTTTTGAATTTTCATTTTCTTTCCAAAACTCAAAAAATTTCTAAATGAAAAATAAAATAAAATCACAATTTTTTTCCTTTTAGCATCTTGATTTATTTTTAAAGGAACACCATAGGATAAGTACAAGTTTTTGTTATTAAGTTAAAATCTTTGAAAATTTATTTGTCTTAATAAAATAAAAATAAAGTTTGATTACAAGTAACAATGGTTGAACTAGTACATAGGATGGTTCATGGGTGATAATTATGAAGTATATCCTAATTGAAATCTTTGTTTAATAAGTGGTTAATTTAAAGTAAAGGCGATAACATTTTAAATCTTTTAAGTTCAGTAATGCCAAGATGATATTATAAAACTCTCTCTTTATAAAAAAACAACAATAAAAAGATTACATATATATGTATATATTTTATTTTATTAGCACCTTGAGTCATGTGTGTACATGCAAGTGCGTACACTCGCCATGCTCTAAAACCTTCTCACGTAATCCCGAAAGGCAGTGCATGATCGGTATATCTGGCTTTAGTTTATTTATGTTAGGTGTATGTATATTAAAGAAATTCTTTCACTAATAACGCTTATAGTCGATAGGTGTACATACTTGTGTGTACACTCTCCATGCTCTGTATTCCCATTACGTATGCCCGAAAGGCAGTGCGTGGTCAAATTTATTGCCTTAGTTTTTTGAGTTATGCATAAGTATATATTGTTAATATCAATAAAATTTTCAAATAAAGAGAGAGTAAGCAGTTGAAATCCAAGCACTATTTTTATACGACTGGGCTTGTTATTCAAAAGAAATGAAAATACCACTTTAAAAAACTTTGATATTGAACTAAGGATCTGTTTCATAGTTACACTATGTTATCAACCGAAACAACTAGCTAAACTAGAGTCCAATTGTGATGGTTACTTAATTTTTGTTTGAAGTTTGAGGAGTAAAAGGACTTAAATTTCTTGATAACGACCAAAACATATATTTAACTTATTTGTGTCGATTTGAAAGTAAATTCTTCATTTGTAAATATTTTCAAAAACTTGCATCCATTACTTTGTAAATAGATCTTGCATTTTGGAATTTATCATGTTACATTTGGATTTTGTGGGTAGTATCCACTAGAGACCCTCACGAGACAACATTCGTCCTACTAGAGACATTTAGAGGTTTAACGGCGTGTTGCATACACTCAATGCAATCATGTTTCCTACGAAAATGGATTTATCTTAGTTTTTTTATTCAGAGGACGGATAACAAGATAAGTGGGGATATTTGATGTGCACGTAAATGTGCATATTTTTACATCCATATTTAATCTATTTTTATTTAAATTAATGTCATAATTGGGTATTTTTATATGTTTAAAACAAAATTTCAAATATGCTTTCAAGTCATGATTTATACATACTTGGGGTAAAATGGTGATTTTGAGATATATTAATTTTGAGAATATTTAGTTGCACATTTTCTTTTTAACCATATGAATTTTGGATGGAAATATGAAGATGTTCTCATGGAAATATGCATGCATAAGGATGGAAACAAATGAATGAAGATGGAAATAATTTAACTCATGCATCATGGAGGAAACCACCTACCCACTTACCTTAATCCACAAATAGAAGCTAATACCCAAGTTAGTGGAAGTTAAATTTTTATGCATGTTTGATGATGGATTTAATAGAGACTAATGATGACTCGGTGGCCATACTTTCTGTGACGACCCGCCTTTCTCAACCCCAGAAAGACGTTTCATCATTAAGAAAGAAAGGGATAGAAATAGAAAAGAATAGAAAGAAAGAACAACAAAATCAGAATCTCACAGCGGAATGGAACAAAATATAATACATCACATATCTATTACATAGTTATACATACATCAGAGTCGTACAATATCATATAACAGGACTGTCATATACATACATGACCATACATACATCCAAAATACAGCATCGCTAACTACACAGCGGAACTACATATATAGATACATACGTCTGGTCTTCTCCCAAAATAGCTCCTCCAGAAAAGGCAACACTTCCAATACCTATCACTTGGCTACTCGTAAAACTTTGAGTACCCAAGAGTTTATGAAAACACAAAATATAAACTCCGGGTCAGACATGGGTCTGGTATGAGTAAACAGGTTAAAATTGCTTAACTTTGAAAATCATTTGAAAATAAAGGTATCACGTAAGACTTCCCACGAATAAATACGGGTAAGTTTTTACCTTACGCTAACCAAAACATTTTATAGCAAATTCTGTGATATTATAATAGTGTCTAGGGTTTTCAAGTAAATAGAAAATAGCCGAAATTGTTACATTCATTAAATTCCAGCTACTAGCCACGAAAGTGGGTAATACAAATCAAAACTGTAGGATCTCGTAGGGTAAATGGATTTCCAACAATGACAGGGCTACTGGGGTACCGCCCGTCACAGTACGGGGCCTAGATCACCGTACCGAGGATTACTCCCTTCATCCCCTGCAACACAAGGTCGGAACCATTCCTTACGGAACAGTTCCGAACAAGATAACCCCGCAGTTGTGGCCAACAACTGCCCACTAAGCCGAAATAAAAAGGGACATCTAGACAGGGGAAAATCTTGTCCTGCTTGGGCATGACCCACCTAACCTTGCTGCATCTCCCCTGTTTTAGCCATTCCCGGTTGATGAGGCTTGAGGCTACGATTACCTTTAAAGAACATATCACTTAGAATGCTCATCGTCCGCCTGACGATGTGTTGAAAGTATTCAATCCATACAAGTTCGTTCCGGGTTCGAACGAAACCGAAGGCATTATCTCGTTATACTCATTTTGGAATCACCCTCAGAGTTAACGACGATAACCCTTGCATTCAGAAACTCCATCTCGATCTCCATTTGATAAGTTACGACCTATCGTTTAATTTGGATCGATGTGGTTTTCGGAGAATCAAAAGTTGATTCTTCCGATCCCGGTCTCATCGGATCCAACCGCCATTTTAAGGGCCAAGTTGTCTATTTAACTTAACAGTTTAATTAAATATCAGAAATTAACATATCAGATATATCAGATAAATCATATACAGTTATCACAGATATCCATAATATCATAACATATCACAGGAATATCATCAACAAATATCACAGTCAACCAAACAGAGTTATTAATGCATATCAAACAAATTTGGTTTTTCTTTACTAAATTATCTGCTTAAGAATAAACTATTTTATTCTGTAAATTAATTACTGATTAATTAGCTGATTAACGATTAATTAATTAATTAGTTAATCATTAATTTGTAATTTATAAATTATCTAACCTTTATTTAATTATTTAATTAATTAACTTCTATTCATTAACTGTTACTCAATTACCCAATTAGTTAGTTTATTCTTAATTATTAATTATTAAAATGAATTAATTATTTAATTATTACAAATTACTTTAATTATTAATTTAATTAAAATGTAATATCTTTAATTAACCTCGTATGTTAACTTTCATTCACTAATTAACTTTTTAATGATAAACTTATGTTCTTAAGATTTTAATTGATTAAATCTTTATTTCCAAATCAGCTTAAAGTTATTAATTTAAAATTCAAGTCTTTAATTAAAACACGAGATTAATTTAATTAACAAATATTTATTGAACTAGTTATAAACCTGTACAAATCAGTACATGTCCCTTTGAAAACACCGAGACCACATCGTTCTCTACTCGAGAAAAACTCGAGTTTTCCCCACGTCTCGCTCGTTGCTCCCCCTTCCCTTCTTCTTCTCTCCAGTTCTTTTTTTTTTAAAGTTGAAAACGCAAACTGCTGTAGCTCCTTCGTATACGACTCGGTGGCAACCAAAAAGACATTCGAAGCCACCTCACAAACGTCTCGAGCAAACCCCATTCGTTACCCAGAACCCAAAAAAAAAAAACAATGCGACGCTGATCACCACCGTGCACATGCACGGTGGTTCGCGTTGCCATCGGCAACTGGTGGCAATCCTCACATATCCCAAAACACCCCTAGACTCGAATTCTAAAACCAGTTTTCGATTTTAAGATAAAAATGAAAATATGACTTAAAACTCGAATAAAACGACAGCAACCCCACCGCCAATTTGATCGCGCAGCCACCACACATCACCAGAGGTGATGAAAATTCACCAAGACGTCGCCTACACCTCCACCTAGCTCCTCCTACAGTCGCACTTCACTCGGTTTTATAATGATATCGAAATCACGAATTTTACAGAGCCTGGAAAACATATGGCTTAAACCCTACTTGCGATTCAAATTCAAAACATATGCTTTTGAAAAATAAATTGATATTTTTCTAGAATTATTTAGTATACAATCTTGCTTCCGGCTGATTTACAGAAATTATAATTAACCCAATCTTCTTAAATTGACAATAACCCATTTTTATTTGATTTCAAAACTGCTCTTAATACTTTTGCATAAAAATCATAATTTTTATGTTAAAAATCATAATTACTTGTATGGATTCTAAATATGTTATTGAAATTTCAAATTTAAACATTTGAATTTAAACTTTGATTTCTTGTTTACCTGTAGTTGGAAAAAATACAGTATTATTATCATACTGTTAAATCTTAAACATGTTTGCAGGCTTGTTTTCATATAACAACTTGAATTTATTCAATACAAAATTTAAATTATTATATGAATAAGATCTGTAAATTTATTTGCTTCACTTTGTAACAACTTGAAATATTAATCAAGAACAGCTATAAGAGTTTCCAGATCAAACCAACATACACGGAGCAGTAAATTAAACTATATGAAGCACATATCATAAACAAAAATACAAACTAAAGTTGAAATTAGTTTGTTTACTCACTTAATCAAATTGAATAGAAGATGTTGAAGAAGATACTTGCAACTGAAACTTCCTGAAGCTCCCTTCTATTCTTCTTTTCTGTTTCTCTCTTCTTTGTTTGTTTACAGTTTTTTTTCTTCTTCCTTTAGGTTAAGTTTATGTTCAGTGTTAATGGGTAAACTGAAGGTTATAAGTGAATATATAGATGCATAAATATAAGTTAAAGTTACTTAACAATAGGTTTTATCTGGCCAGTTCCATCTGCATGTCATTCTTTCTTTTTAATGGCTAGTAAAAGTCTGCAGAAAATAATGATATAAGAGATTTCGGCTGTGTACTTAGTTAAACAATATGTTATGCTATTTAATGTTCATGTTATTAATTATGACAGCAAGTTATTAATGGTTACTGACAGTAGCTACTTAGTACATAGATATTTATGTGTTTTCTTACTTTGTTGTATAAGATATTATCATTTCAGCCAGTAAGTTTTACAGCTACAGATTTTAATTTTATTTTGTTTTTATTATTTTTGAGTTGAAAAACTGGTTTTACATTGAAGTTGACTCTGATTTCTTAGGCCTGAATGTTTTTATTTGTTAAGTAACTTATCTTGTTTTCTTTGCTTCATTCCATTTGCATATGCAGGTTATATGTTTTACAAACTTCCTGATATGATTATATTGTTAACATTTTTTTGTTTACTTATTTTGTTAGTTATATTCTATATGAAATTTCATACTTGTTCAAATGATTTTTAACATTTTATTTAAGGTTGTTGTGTTGCACAATTTAAATGTTGTAGATCATTGTTTGTCTAAAAATACTTGTTTTTGTATATTTCACATTATAATTTATATGTTATATTTTTATGTTACTTTGATTACAAATATAATATATGATTGTGTTTTATACTAACTTTGTATGTTTATGCTTATATTGTTTTGCACTTCCATGTTTTATTTTAAATAATTTCATGTCTGTTTATTTTAAAACTTATCATATTAAAAACTAAAAGTGTATTCATATGTATTTTATCAGATATCAAATAATGAAACTTTGATTTAATTTGATTTATTAAGTCAGATTTTGTTTTTAAATAGTTTTGAAGTATTTAAATTTTAAATTACAAATCAAAATTTCCTATTATAAACATATATAACTGTTAAACATTTAATATCTCATCAATTTAAATATTGACAAGCTTATATTTGATTTAATTTAGATTAAATATTTATTAAAATATGCTGTAAAAATTCCGGGTCGTTACATTCCTCCCCCCTTAAAAGAATTTCGTCCTCGAAATTTAAACAACAGTAAATTCAAAAGCTTTTATAATAACAATCCAAACATACATATCATTCATACAATAGCAAACAAACAAACAGTCTACTCTAACAAACATCACTAGTTATCCGAACATAAATCCGGATAAGCACTCCTAAAACTATCGAGAGTTTCCCAGGTACAATCTCTGGGATCCTCACTCCATTGCACCTTAACGAGTTTCACCACTTTGTTCCTGAGTTGCTTCTCATCTCTGTCGACAATCTGAACCGGATTTCTGACCACAGTTAAATTGGGTTCCACTTCCAAATCTTCTTGAATTACCGGTTCTACAACCAGTGAGGGATCATGAACAAATTTCCTCAAATGCGATACATGAAACACATTGTGAATCCCAGACATCTGTTTTGGTAATTCAATCCTGTAGGCCACAGTTCCAATTCTCTCCAACACTCGGAATGGTCCAATGTATCTCGGAGCAAGTTTTCCCGTCTTTCCGAATCTTATAGCACCTTTAATTGGGGAAACTTTAACAAAAACCAAGTCTCCGATCTCAAATTCCAATGGCCTTCGTCTTCTATCTGCATATTTCTTTTGACGATCTTGAGCAGCTTTCATTCTTTTCTTGATAAGCTCAACCTTCGCAGAAGCTTCACGAATAAGATCGGGTCCTAACACAAGACGATCCTTCGATTCAATCCAACAAGATGGAGATCTACATGGCCTTCCGTATAAAGCTTCATAAGTAGCCATCTTAATACTTGCTTGATAACTGTTATTATAAGAAAATTCCACTAAATGAAGATGGTCCTCCCAAGATCCTCCAAAATCCAAAACACAAGCCCGTAACATATCCTCAAGAACACGATTCAGCCTCTCTGTCTGTCCGTCCGTTTGAGGATGATAGGCTGTACTTAATCTCAAATTTGTACCCATTGTTGATTGCAGAGCTTCCCAAAATTTTCTAGTGAAAATAGGATCACGATCACTTACTATGCTGACTGGGACACCATGCAATCGAACTATCTCCTTCAAGAAAATTTTTGCCAAAGAAACTGCAGTACGGGTTGCCTTTACTGGTATAAAATGGGCACTCTTAGTTAAACGATCTACAATAACCCATATACCGTCATTTCCTTTCCTGGTTCTAGGCAAACCATCAATAAAATCCATCGAGATCATTTCCCATTTCCAATTCGGAATTTCCAGAGGTTGCAATAACCCGGCAGATTTCTGTTGATCACCTTTAACTTGCTGACAAATGGCACAACTGTTCACAAAGGCAGCTACATCCTCCTTCATGCCCTTCCACCAAAAGACTCTCCTCATGTCCTTATAAATCTTCGAGATTCCAGGATGAATATTCAATTTGGAGCGATGACTCTCGGATAAAACTTCCTACCTCAAATCCTTGTCAATCGGAACACAAATTCTCCCATTGATCCTTAGCGTTCCTTGGTCATCAATTTCAAAACTGGGACACTGACCCTTCCTGACTCTCTTGATGATCCTCCTCAACATTTTATCGGATTCTTGCTTGCTTGAGATCCTTTCAATAAGAGATGGAACCACTTCCAGAAGAGATAAAACCGCATTCCTACTGAGAGCATCAGCTACGACATTCGCTTTCCCCGGAGTATACAGAATATCCAGATCATAGGATGCAAGAAATTCAACCCACCGCTGCTGTCTCAGATTATGGTCTTTTTGAGAGAATAAATATTTCAACGGTTTGTGATCCATGAACAATTCGAATTTCTCTCCTAAAAGATAATGTCTCCAAATCTTCAGAGCAAAAACAATGGCAAGCAATTCAAGATCATGCGTAGCATAGTTTTTCTCATGAGGCTTCAACTGTCGACTAACATACGCAATAACCCTTCCGTTCTGCATCAGAACTGCTCCCAAACCAACAATACAAGCATCAGTGTATACCTCGAATTTGCTCGTCCCATCCGGAACAGCAAGTACTGGTGCACTAGTGAGCCTTATCTTCAATCCTGAAAAGCTTCTTCACACTGAGGCGTCCATTTGAATTTCGCTCCTTTTCTGGTCAGCTTAGTCAAATGCGAAGAAATCTTGAAATAATCTCTAATAAATCTCCTGTAGTAGCCAGCCAATCCTAGAAAACTGCGAACTTCCGTCGGTGTCTCTGGCTGTTTCCACTCAAGAATAGTTTCAGCTTTCGCTGGGTCTACAGAAATGTCTTCACCCGAAACAATGTGCCCTAAAAATTTAACTTCCGATTTCCAGAAATGACACTTCGAAAACTTCGCCTTCAGCACATTCTTTCTCAGAATCTCCAATACAATCCTTAAATGTTCCCTGTGCTCTTCTTCGGATTTGGAATAGACCAAGATATCATCAATGAATACCAGCACAAACTTATTCAATACATCTCTAAAGACTCGGTTCATGAGGTCAACGAAATAAGCAGGAGCGTTGGTTAATCCGAACGGCATAACCAACCACTCATAGAAACAATTCGGTCCCCTAAATGCAGTCAAGGGAATACTGTCTTCAGCTACCCTCAACTGGTGGAAACCTGAAGCTAGATCCAATTGAGAAAAGATAGAAGCACCATGCAACTGGTCAAAAAGATCATCGATGCGAGGAAGAGGATATTTATTACGGATAGTTACTTTATTCAATTCTCTATAATCCACACAGAACCTCAGTGATCCATCCGATTTGGTCACAAATACCGCCGCTGAACCCCAACAAGAAAAACTAGGTCTAATCAATCCCTTCTCTAAAAGATCCTGCGTCTGCTTAACCAACTCTTCTCTTTCCCTAGGAGCCATTCTCCTACTGGGCTGAATTACTGGCACAGCTCCTGGAATCAAATCAATACGGAACTCTATTTCTCGATGTGGTGGCAACCATTTAACTTCTTCAAAAACATCTGCAAAATCCTGAACCACATCGATGTCTTCAACACTCTCTTCAAACAACTCCTTGAATCTGTCCCAAGAAATATCTTCCTCAGAAATATTTGCAATAGTTGAATCCCACCATGCTGCTGCACCACCTTGCAACTGCCACGATGCCATATGACTCTTACGCTCATCAGTCAATCTCATGCTCTTGAAAATACGTTCACAAGAGCGTAGCCATTCCTGAACTTCAATTATTGACTCCGAACCTTTGAATGGTTGGCCTCCAAGATGTTTGAAATCCTTGCATAAGGCTGCAAAGCTAACTTGAGATGGTACTGGATTGACAGCTTCACTAACATTCTGACTCCGTCCATTATCTGTAGAAGTACTGGCCCTAACTCTGCCTCTTCTTCCTGAACTCATGTCGGTCACCTGAACAGGTAACTCATCCATTTAGATAGACATATATAATATTATATGAAAATACAAATACGCACTCTCTAGAGAAATATAACATAAGAGCCTAGGTACTCGCTTTACCTAGCGCTCTGATACCAACTGTGACGACCCGCCTTTCTCAACCCCAGAAAGACGTTTCATCATTAAGAAAGAAAGGGATAGAAATAGAAAAGAATAGAAAGAAAGAACAACAAAATCAGAATCTCACAGCGGAATGGAACAAAATATAATACATCACATATCTATTACATAGTTATACATACATCAGAGTCGTACAATATCATATAACAGGACTGTCATATACATACATGACCATACATACATCCAAAATACAGCATCGCTAACTACACAGCGGAACTACATATATAGATACATACGTCTGGTCTTCTCCCAAAATAGCTCCTCCAGAAAAGGCAACACTTCCAATACCTATCACTTGGCTACTCGTAAAAATTTGAGTACCCAAGAGTTTATGAAAACACAAAATATAAACTCCGGGTCAGACATGGGTCTGGTATGAGTAAACAGGTTAAAATTGCTTAACTTTGAAAATCATTTGAAAATAAAGGTATCACGTAAGACTTCCCACGAATAAATACGGGTAAGTTTTTACCTTACGCTAACCAAAACATTTTATAGGAAATTCTGTGATATTATAATAGTGTATAGGGTTTTCAAGTAAATAGAAAATAGCCGAAATTGTTACATTCATTAAATTCCAGCTACTAGCCATGAAAGTGGGCAATACAAATCAAAACCATAGGATATTTTTGGAAGGTTGCCCTTCACTTGATTGTTGCCAAGAGCTGTGCTACCATTCAATGTTGTCAAAAGGTTGTCTTTCATTCTTTGTTTATTTATGAGTGCTGCCTTCTTTATAAACCTTTCGACATTGTCGAAAGGTATCCTGAATGTTTTCAACCGGTTTGAAAGGCTTTCTATGCTTTCGAAAAGGCCACTATGAAGTTGCTCACACTTGCTTTGACTTCTTCATCCTCTTTGAAAGGTAAGGTCTCCCTGGGTACTAAGAGATGGAACCTTTCAACTCCTTCTAAAGGTTTGGGACTGTTAAACTCTGATGACTACATCCTTTTGACTCCTTTGAAAGGTTTGGATTATGCTTCTTTTCTTTTGTCTTTGTTGAAAGACCTTTCGACTTGGTCGAAGGGTTTATTTTAGTGTAACACAAGCCATCTCCTATTTTTATTCATAATTCAAAATGAGTTTCAAGATGTAGAGCTTTTTTCCTAATTTTATTCAGGGTTCCTTGAGAATATATTTTTCATTAAGAAAGTCGAGTAAAGTAAATGAATTCAGAATTCCAGAATTCGATCACTAAAATTGGACCCCTTGGGTCTTATTTATAGATGCAGTTCGGCGCCCTTCCACTCTTTTGCTTTCGACTGGGTCGAAAGGACCCCTTTTTATATGCCGCCTCAAACCCTTCAACTTGGATGAAAGGCCATGGCTCCTTTCAATGTTGTTGAAAGGTGTCCTTTTGTTCTTCTTATTTTACTTTAGTAGTTCCCTTATCCTTTCCAGATCTTTCGACCGAGTTGAAAGAGGCTTTTATCACCCTTACGCCTTTGTTGATCTTTGAGCACTACTTTCTTTTTGGAACCTTTTGACACTATCAAAAGGTTCCCCAAATAAGCCTTCTTCTTCCTTGCTATCTTTGGAAGCAAGCATGAAGCCTCTGACACTGTCGATAGGGTGATTAAATTGGTTTCGAGGAGATTCAAATGTCAGTGGTTTCAATTGTGCTGAGCAGCTCTTGAATGCATGCCTGTAAACTGAGGCAGAACTTTCTCTTTAAATTATGGGCCTTGACCAGTTCGAAAGGACCGTATATGCTTTCGAAATGGTTATGGTAGGGGCAGAACCTTTTACTTCGAAAGGCTTGGCGTGTAAGCATGGGAGCACCATCTATTTCCTTTGAAACGGGTTCCGAAGTTGTCCTTGCCCTTTCATCTATGTTGAAAGGTTGAAAGTGGCAGAAGGGTATATCTGTTTCCATCTGGGTAGAAAGCCTTTGCATCGTATGAGTAGTTGGTGCCTTCGACTAATTTGATATATGCTTAATGCCTTCAAAACAACCTCTTATGCCTTTATGAAGCCTAGGCTTGTTCCTTCATCGAAACTTCAATCCTATTAACCTTCTTTCATACTTATGCTCTTGAGTAGATTTTATGGCAACATTTTGCCCTCTTGTATGAAAGAAGCTTTTATTCTATAGGAAAAAGATTTCGTAACTTCATTACTCTCCCTAACTTTATTTTTCCTACAAAATTTGAAGTTATTGACATTTACTATTGTTAACCCATTATCGTACTTACATGCATGTTTAGTAATTGATCGACATATTAATGACTTCATATTAGGGCAGCTAGTCGATCATAATTCTGAACTACCAGATATGTGACATGTAGTCAATAACTACTAATGCATATAATAGATATGGTTTGTGTGTTCCTTGTGGAAAATAGCCAATAGTGGGAAGTTGGTGACATAAGTTAATAACCATCAACTTTAATTCTTACATTAAGAAGACCAACTTGAAACTTTCGATTGTCTATGATAGATTAAATTCTTGTTGCATCATAACCTCAGTTTAGGATTTGATAAAGATTAGGAAATAATGAAATTTAACCCAGATTAGGGTATTGACTTGTGAAGTTTGAAATGTGATAATGTGACATCCAAAATCAAGATAACAATATTCAAAAGTGATCTTCCATGTGGCATTTCTAAATCCAAATTCGGGTTTACATAGTAAATTAAATAGGAATGAATCGGTGTTATCTTTATATCAAGTCCTGAACCCAGATCAAGGCATATGTCAGATAATCATCTTTGTAAAAGAATCTTCAACCCAGATTAGGGCACATATTGTGTAAGCAGACTTCCATAGCAGCAGTTGTTAAAATAGAAATCCTTACCCATATTGGGACATATGTTGGACAACCCGAAGTCCATAGAAATTATCTTCACAATAAAAGCCACCAACCCAGATTAGAGCATTAAGGTAAAATCAGATAATAAACCTGAAACCCAAGTTCGAGTAAAAAAATTTATTGTGATTAATAATGTTCTGATACCCAGATTCAGGCATGATAGAGATAGTGATTAATAAAGTCCCGAAACCTAGATTCGGGTATTAACTGATAAAATTCATATAAGAGAGTCTCGAATCCCAGATTCGGGTATTAATAGATCATGTTAAGAAATGAAAGTCCCGAAACCAAGATTCGTGTAATTTTATAAATGGAGTTCTGCTTCACTCTTTTGCTTCTGTCTTATTTGACATATATGAACCTTTTGGGTTTTCAATAGAAATATCTTGGTTAGCTGCCTTTTAAGTTTGGACGTCTTAGTCCAAGATCGAATATGCCATTTCATAGACTTGAACATCTCAGTCTTTCACTTGATTAGCCTCCTTTGTGCCTTGGACATTTTTTTCCATTATTTGATGGGCTTCTCTTGGGCTTGGAAATCTCAGTCCTTTGCTAAATGAGCCTCTCTTTGGGCTTAGAGATCTTAGCCGATTGTTGAATGAGCCTCTCTTTGGGCTTGGACATCTTAGTCCAATGTTGAATGATCCTCTCTTTAGTCTTAGACATTTTAGTCCATTGTTGATTGAGCCTTTTCTTGGGTTTGGACTTCTTAGTCCATTATTGTCCGGTGCTCTTGGTTATCTCATCTTAGAAGCTGGAACCAAGGATTTACTCAATATCCCTCCAGGAGGCACCCTTCCCTGGCCCTTTTGCGGTGTGGACAGGGCCTTGTTCGATGATATACCCCAGCCATATTATGGTGTGGATAAAGGCTTACTCCATCCATCCTCTAGGAGGTGCCTTACCTTGGCCATAGTGTGATGTAGATTAAGGCTTGTTCGATACTTTAACCTAGCCATCTTATCGTCCAGATAAAGGCTTACTCTGTCCTCCCTCCAGGAGGTGCCTTGACCTGACCAAAGGCACGACTAATGGCTTGTTCGGTGCTTTAACCTGGCCATCTTATGGCGTGGCTAAAGGCTTACCTGCCCTCCCTCCAGGAGGTGCTCTGCCCTTGCCATCTCGGCGCGGATAGAAGCTTTTCTACTATCTTAGGTAGTCTACCACCTTAGGTAGTATTCAAATATGAGGAGTATTTCACTCCCAACCATGTAGATTTTCTCTTTACAAAAAAGTAGTTGGGTATTGATTCATCTTCGTAAAATATGGCCTTAAATGCTCAGCATTCCATGTTCTAGGCACCATATTATCATCTAGGCGGCACAATTTGTAGGCTCCCGAGGGGATTACTTTGCATACAATTAATGGTGCTTCCCAATTTGGTCCCAAGGGCCCATCTATAGGATTCTTAGTATTGACCGTTACTCTATGGAGTACCAAATCCCCCTAATCAAATGATCGAGATCTTACTCTTGAATTGTAATACTTCATGATTCTTCTCCGATATCCAACGATTCTTACCACTGTTTCATCTCTTAGTTCATGCATCAAATCTAATTATTCTCTTTTAGCTCTTGATTCTTATCAAATGCATAGGCAATCCTTCAGTGCGAGGGTAGTAGCATCGCCTCACACATGTATGTTAAAGAGCAAGGGGTTTGTCTAGTTGTCGTCTTAGCAGACATTTGGTAAGCCCATAGCACATGTAGCACCTCTTCTACCCAATTTCCTTTTTCCCTATTTAGTCGATTTTCTAGAATTGTCTTTATGGTTTTATTCGCAGCCTTTACTACTCCTTTAGCTTTTGGATGTGCGATAGATGAAAAACTTTTAATAATCCCATTTTTGTGGCAAAAGAGGAGAATTCATCGATCTCAAACCGAGTTCCATTGTCAGAAATTATTTTTTGTGGAATTCCGAACCTATGATGATCTTGATAACAAATCTCAGTACTTTTCCAGAGGTGATTTTCAGAAGCGGTTCCTCTTCAACCCATTTGGTAAAATAGTCAATGACCACTATGGCATACTTCGCCCCCTCCTTTGAAATTGGAAATGAGCCGATTAAATCTATTCCCCATACATCAAAGGGCAATGGATTTGTAATTGGTGTAAATTGATTTGGGGGCAATCTAGGTATCTTTGAATATTTCAGACCATTTTCGCATATTTCCACATATTCTATGGCTTATCTTACCATATTGGGCTAGTATAATCCTTGCATCATTTATTTTCTTTGCCATATTTGTCCTATTTGAATGGTCTCCACAAAACCCTTTATGTGCTTCAGTCATTAATTTTATTCCATCGTCCATGCTCATACATCTCAGATACGGAAGAGCATATCCCTTTTGTAGAGAATTCCATTCATTATCACGAAGGTAGGAGCTTGTCTCTTGATTTTTCTTGCTTCTCCTTTGTCAAAGGGAATATTCCTATAACTAGTACTCAAAAATAGGTGATATCCATGTATATTCACACGTGCTACTTGACCTTGGTTGGTCCACCCTTTCATCTGTTAATTATTTACCATTTTCTTTTTCGTCTCCACCTTGAGACTTGCTTCAGACCGTATCATAACTAACTATCCCTTTCCTTGTTCAGATGTTTCCTTTTCAATACTTGGATTTTTCTAATGTCCAACTAGGACATCTCGAGTCTCTGGGGCTTCTCTCTAGCTGGCTAATTTTGCTAAGGAGTCTGCTTGCGAATTTTCTGCTCTTGGAACTTGATTTATCGAAAAATCCTCAAATAAACAAGCATTCGTAGTATCTTCTTCACATATAAGGATAGCTTGGGGTTTTGATAAATCTTCTTTACTTGATTCACCATCAGTTGAGAGTCGCTAAAGATCTGTATTCGTGGGATTTTCATTTCTAGTTCCAAGGTTAATCCTGCTACCATGGATTCATAATATGCCATATTATTGGTTGCTGGAAATCACAATTTCATGGCATAATCCAAATAATATCCATTTGGGGTTATTATTACATATCCTACTCCAACCCCTTGTTCATTTGATGCTCCATCCATGAATAGTTGCCACATTGGCTTCTGATCCTTCTCTTTTTCTATTGTTCCTCAATAAAGCTGTGCACTCATTAACAAAGTCTGCCAGTGCCTAGACTTTGATTGCAGCTCATGGTTGAAATTCTATGTCTTATTGACCGAGCTCAATCCTCATTTCACCAATTTTGTAGAAGTTTTAGGCTTACTAAAAACATGACTAATAGGAAAGTTTGTCAATACCCTGACCGAATGTGCCTGAAAGTATGCTTTGAGATTTCAGCTATGAGAATCAAGCAGTATGCTAATTTTTTATAACTGGGTATCGAACCTCTGCATCCTTTAATTGCTTGCTTACGTAGTATACCAAAAGCTGTGCCTCATTTTCCTCTCTAATAAGTACCGAGATGATTGCATGTTCTAATACTACCATGTATAAGTACAATATTTCCCCACTCTTGGGACTTGAAAATATCGGTGGTTTCTCAAATGGATTTTTAATTTTAAGAAAGATTTCCTGCAATCCTCTCCCTATTCAAAGTTCTTCCTTTTCTTAACCATATTGAAGAAAGGTATACACTTGTCAGTAAATTTTGAGATAAACCAGCTTAGGGCAGCTACTCTTCTATTTAAGCTCATTGCTTCCTTGTTGGTTTTAGGTTCGTCCATGTCCTTTATGGCTTTAATTTTTTCAAGACTTGCTTCAATTCCTTGAGCACTTACTAGGAAGCCTAGGAAATTTCCATAGCGGACTCTAAAAGAACACTTTTGTGGGTTCAATTTCATTTGATACTTCCGCAATATTTTGAGCATTTCCTTTAGATCCTTAAGATGGTTCTCTGGCTCGCTAGACTTTACCAGCATATCATCAGCATAAACATCCATGTTTTTGCCAATTTGTTCCTCAAACATTCGATTAGCCAATCTTTGATAGGTGGCCCATGCATTCTTCATCCCAAATGGCATTGCCCTGTAGCAGTAAATTCCCTATTCAATTATGAAGTTGGTAGATCCTTATTCGGTTTGAACATCAACATCGAGTTGTACCCTGAATAAGCATCCATGAGGGATAACAATCTTTATCTGCTTATTGCATCCGCTAAATGATCTAACGGTGGTAGCGGGAGGTAATTCCTTGGGCACGCTTTGTTTAGGTCTGTGTACTCAATGCACGTGCTCCATTTTCCGTTTGACTTTTTACCAAAACTGGGTTGGCTAAGAATTATGGATAATATATCTACCGGATTAATCCATTCTCAAGGAGTCTTTTAACCTCTTCCTTTAGAGCATCTAATCGCACTTTGTCCAATTGTATCTTTTTTTTCCTTGTAGGGATTTCTTATGGATTGATATTAAGGGCATGACACATGATAGTCGGATTAATTCCCACCATATCAGATTGTGACTCGGAAAACACATCCTTGTTGACCCTGAGGAACAGTATCAAGTCTTTCTTTAACTCGCTATCAAGATCCTTTCCTACCTTGACTATTTTAGAAACATCATCTGAATCTATGTGGGCTTCCTCAAGATTTTCTATGGGTTTTATCCTCTTTGTTTCGCCTCAGAAGTTGAACTCTGTGACTATAGGACTTCCTTTGTTGAGTTAGCGTCGACTTTCGTTCTCTTAATTCCTTCAGGGATGTACCTTTGATACATACGTTTGTTACACTTTTTAATGTTAATTTTTGCTTTGAATCTTGGATGGGAAAATCCATCATTCAAAGGTTGTAAACAGTAGAAGAATCAATGTAAGCAGAATACTCCCTTTTGTATCGGTAAAGCGTAAGAAAGTACATTTCTCAGGAGCTAAATTGTTCCCCTCATACATTTCCCAACCTTGTTTTATCAAGAACTTTACCATGAGGTATTTTGGGGAGATAAAAGCATCGATCTCATCAAAAGCTGGCCTGCCAAAAAAAGCATTGTAGTAGGAAGGTTGATCGATTATCACAAAAATAGTTTTGAATGTTCTACAAGTTGGTGGCACTCCCATCTACATGAGTAGCTTTATCTGCTTTTTTGGAGTTGACCCTTTATTGTAAAACCCAAATATGAATGCTGTGCTTGGCTCTAATTTGTGCTTAGGAATGTTCATCCGATCGAAGGCATGTTTGAAGATAACATTAATTGCGCTACATGTGTAGACCGGAATCTTGGAGATAATAAAGAACCCAATTTGTGCAATAATCATGAGAAGATCATTATGAGGATGATGGCCCCCTTTGCGTAGCTCTTGCAGAGTGACTACCCGATTAGGAATTTGAATGTTGATGCGTGTGTCCTTTATTGGGGGCTCTTCTTGAACAGAATAAAAATCCTCTTGGGCCTCTTTGATGTATCTGCTTCGGGATCCCATAGTACTTCCTGTTGGATGTGGCCGGCCAAGGATCACATCTATCCTGTTGATTGGCGGATTTAAGCTTAGGTCATCGTCATCTTCTAGCACATTCATGGCATTGCCTGGGCGCTTCTATGGAGCATTCTCTGTTCGTTGGGCTTTATGCTAATGTTTAAAAAACTACTTTAGATGAACTTCCCAAATCAGCTTTTGGATTATTCTAGCCAGAACTCTGCGTTCATCAATTTTATGGCCATTAACTTTGTGATAAGCACAGTAGCGTCCTCCTTTTTTCTATTTAGGACTGTTCTTGGCTTTGAAAGAGGTTGGAAATTGACTCTTTCCTTAGCTATAGCATACACATAAGACATCGACTTATTTAAAGCAAATGTGTTAGCAATTGGTTCTTCCCATCTAGCCCTTTTATGGCCATGGTCTAGGAAAAATATTCCCCTTCCTTCCTGGGAATTGTATTCTTCTTGGTGTAGTAAAGCTCAACCATCTGGATGAACTTGTCAGCCTGAAAGCGGAAGTCTAGTTGGTCTTTGCAGCCATTGACAAAAAGCTACATACAGAAAGGGGTATTCTCATTCAAGCCAGAATGGACAGCTATGAGCTTATCACGATATCCTTGGCCTTTAAAGATTCTGTATTGAACCTTCTCAAGTAGTCCCTCAAAGATTCTCCCTGCCTTTGTTTTATATTTGCCAATATTTTATAACCGATAGTTGGATCTTTCCAGATGCAGAATCAGGCTATGAACTCGTAAGAAAATTTCTTCTAGGAGTGTGTAGTCTTTTCCTTGTATTGCCTGTACCATTTGGATGGTGCTCAATTGAGAGTGACTTGGGACAGCTAACAGCTCCAAATGTGTTATATAAGTCCATTTGGCTGTCAAAAGTCATAAGATAATCACTGGGGTCTTAACCCTATGATATTTCATTGACAGGATTTTGACATATGATGGTATTATTGTGGCCTAAATTTCGTCGGTGAAAAGTGGAACACCCTCATTATCATTGACTTTTTCCTCCACTGTTCTTTTTTTTTGGAATTCATAGCATCTTTGATAGCCTTCTCAGCACCATCTTTTAGAAAAGCTTCGACATTGTAGTACTTTTTCCAGTTTGGGCAATATTCTTTAGATGTTGAACTCCCATATTGTTCCATTTATTTATCGATAACTCTTCCTTGATGATTAACTCTTGCTTGGGGATGTTCCCTTTTTTTCCGAGGAGGTCAGATCCACTTTGTCTTCGCAATCTTTAGAATTAGCTTTTAAATTCCTCATAAGAGAGACTATGTCTTCTCCTTGAGTCTGTCTCGAAGTCTTTTAAGATTTTTGAGATAAAGCCATCTTTAGCAACTCTTGCATTTCCCGCAACTATTGTTCCAAGTATTTGATTTTTGCTTTGTTTTCAGCTTGTTGCGCTGGTGATGAAGTCTGCACTGGAATAACCTCGTCCAGGTTAAAAGATGGAGCTATATTCTCCTCCAAGGTGGTGGTCTATATTGCTCCTTCCACAATTCCAATCAAACGCTTTGATCACAATTTTCCTACACAAGAGAAATGAACAACAATTAGTTTATTTACAATGACAAGGTTGTAGGTTCAATCCCTCCTTTTAGGGCCCAAAATGCTAATAAGAAAACTTGTCAACATCCCCAATGCTATTCGAAGCCAAATCATTAAAAGGGTCCAGTCTTTCGGAAGAATACCCTTTGACTAGACTGACATAGTCGAAAGGATTTTAAGTGATTGCTCCACCTCTCGACCAAGTTGACTTAATCAAAAGGGCTGATAAAGCCGACCCTACTTTTCGACCAGGTTGACTTAATTAATAGGCTTCAAGGAGCTAGCCTTGAAATACAATTTATAGAACAACATCCGATTGAACCCTATCCTTTGAGTGAGTCAAAAGTAGCAGATCATACTTGTTCTTCATCCCTTTTGACCATGTCGAAAGGTAATATTCAAGACCTTTCGATTATGTCAAAAGGGGATGCTTACTTCATTAGTATAGCACTATTGCTTTCGACTCCATGGTTTTATTCTCTTGCTATGGAACCCCTTCGAAAAAGTTACTGATGTCTCAAAGGGTTGAACCTTTGGAACGAGTTCCTTTATATATGATTGTCAGCCAATTATAAATTAAGGTAGTTTTCGAATACTCCCCTTTCGATCTAGTCAAAAGGGGTTTCTCCTTATGGGAACAGTTCTAGCTTATTATTGTCTACAATCCACTTTTTTTTTATCTGTATAAGATCGATTTAGGTACTTTTGAGCCTTATGAGCTTATCATGGTCGTCACCCCATCATCTCTTTGGTTTTCGATGTTTGAAACAGTTTCGATGATGATGTATTTCAGATGGAAATTCCCAATTCGTTCTTATACATAGCATAGACAAAAGGAAATTATGAGAATAGGTTAGAATCATGTGTAATTGATCATTAATCTAGCTAGTGATCTAAATGATCTTCCATATCGCCAACATCCTTAATGAACAAGTCATCTCCCTTTTTTATTCATAATCCAAAATGAGTTACAAGATGTAGAGATTTTTCCCTAATTTTGTTTAGGGTTTCTTGAGAATACAATTGTCACTATGGAAGTAGAGTAAATAAAATGATTCAGGTTTCCAGAATTCGGTCTCCAAAACAGGACCCTTTGGTTCTTATTTATAGATGTAGGTCGGCCTCCCTTCCGTGCCTTTGCTTTCGACTGGGTCGAAAGGACCCCTTTTTATATGCTACCTTAAACCTTTCAACTTGGACGAAAGGCCATGACCCCTATCGATGTTGTTGAAAGGCGTCCTTTTGTTCTTCATGTTTTACTCTAGGAGTCCCTTTATCCTTTCTAGACGTTTCGACAAAGTCGAAAGGGGCCTTTATCACTCTTTCGCCATTGTTGATCTTTGAGTATTTCTTTCTTTTCGAAACCATTCGACACTGTCGAAAGGTTCCTAAAATATGCCTTATTCTTCCTTGCTATCATTGGAAGCAAGCTTGAAGCTTTCGGCGCCCTAACAACAGACTTCGGATATGTTATTACCAAAAACACCTTTTAACTATCTCTAGGGAATAACTCTCTCATATTTATATCCCCGCTCCGAGGCAGGAATTTCTATCAACTGACTTCAGATATGTTATTACCAAAAAAATCTTTCGACTAAGACAAAACCTTTTCAAGCAAAGAACAAAGGAGAACAATAGGAAAAATCTCCATCTAGTCCTTCCGAAAGAGTTGAAGGGATGCTGCAACCAAAGTCCAAATATTTCAGAACCTTTTGATGGTGTCAAAAGGATTCTATATTTAATATCCATTACGTTCTTACCTTTCGAGGATTCGAGGTAGTCGAAAGCACCCTTTTGCCTTCAGTAACTACCTTTCAACTAGGTGAATCCATATGCAAAATGACCTTATAAATGAGTTAAAGCAAGACCTTTCAAGGATATTGAAGGTCAATTCTTCAAAAACACGCCAAACCTTTTGAAGCCAAAGGTTTTTCCTTAACTCAAATTGGTAGAAAGCAAGTATTTTCATGAACAACCTGTTCGAAAGCTATAATAAGCCTTTCGAACAGTTCGAAGCCATTGTGATCCAAGAGAGTTCTGCATCAAGTCGCGAACAAGAGTTCAGAAGCATCCATTAGTGTTGAGACCAGCGGCACCTCAACCCCATCGAAACCACTAAACAAAGCCTATCCATGGAGTCGAAAGATCTTACAAGGTAAAACAAAGAAGAGAAGCACAACCGTTTATTTTGATAGAGGCCGAAGAATACTTGAGTTATTTGTCAGCCACCATTCAACCAAGTCAAAAGCTTTAGGATCGAAAGGTGCGGACCTGCATCAATAAGTAAGACCCAAGGGGTTAAGTTCTGGGGATCCAATTCTGCTCATTCTAATCTTGTATTTTCTTAATTAAAAGAGCTGTAAACCCTAATTTCCAAATTAATTTGGGGATTTTGAGTAATAAAGTTTTCTTTTGCTTGTGAAAGGGAAGTTGTCAATTTTATAGATTACTTTACTATTCTTAAATCTATTATTAGTTTTAACATTGTGTTTCAGGTGTCGCCCATATTGAAATGACCCTTTCGAAATAATCGAAACTTGGCTTATTCAAATAACTTCAGTTATATATTCCAAGCAACTTTCCCTTGAGCTTCTGCTTTCGACAAGGTCGAATCCAAACCTCTATCTACTGGAACCTTTGATTAAGACAAGATGCTAAAAGGTACCGCTTTTGACAAGGTCGAAACCTAGTTCCAAATCACTCCATCTTGAGACCTCTAATTCAAACCCGGGACCTTTAAGCCTGCAGCTTTCGATAAGGTCAAAACCCTAACCCAGATTCCTGGGTCAAGTCTTAACAACTAATCAGCCTTGCCTTCGACAGGGTTGAAACCTCTATCATGGATTTTTGGATAAAGTCCTAGCCATACAACAAGTATGGCCTGCGAAAGCCAAAAGGAAAACCTTATCCAGGGTATCTCAACTATTTCAAAGGTGGGCTTTTGAAGGGAAAACCAATCTATCTCAATAGAATCGAAAGGTTGACAAGGGAAGAAGCCAACCCTTCCGACTGAGTCGAAAGGATAATCTGAACAACTATTTACTACAACAATCTACTTGAAAGGAAATTCATAGAGGATATACCTATTCCACTCCTTTCCATATATCTAAGGGATAAAACTTATTCCATAATTAAACCCTGGGGTGTTAACAAGATTTTTTGCGAACATTTTGCTGCTATTATGAGGGGTCGAATTGATGGCCCACATTTCGAAAGGTTTAAATCGAAAATAATTCACACATGTCCAACTTAAACAATCCGGAACGTAGATAATCATTGAGGTTGATTAAGAAAATAAGAAAAGAAGAAGAAAACAAACACAAAATCTTGCTACGGAATGAAAAAATATAATAATCAAATAAACAGTTCATTAAGTTATTTATATTACACATTTGATTATAATATATACAGCATTTATCAGAGTTATATATACAAATGGGATAGATAAATAATGCAGCAGAACAACATGATGCTAATAATAATAGTAATAATAAACTTAATCATCACCGTCGTCCTTCAGAAAATAATCTTTGATGCGCTGAAATACTCAGGGTTGACCCGAGCTTAATGAAAAGATAAAACACTCGAGTCAGGACTAAAATATCCTTATACGAGTCAAATCGATTTCACATAACATGAGTGTAATAGCATCACAGATGTTTACGGGGTTTCACATCTCCTATCTAGTGTATAACGTGTATGCAATAAATCAAGAAATGTTATGAGATTTTCCATCTCTTAGGATCCATCAAAATATCTATATGTAGTAGAATATGCTGCATATATAATGCCTAATCAGTAAAATAAATATTTTTCCTAGGGTTAAGGCTTTACATTAATCTCCCTTAATGCATTTTTAAGCATTGTCGTACAGTTTACAATTAGCATAATCAGTGGCACGTTGTAGCTAGTGACGTGCCATGATACGAGAACACTAAACCAAAATCACAGTGGTCACACATAGGGATAAATTATGAGAAGGCACGTGAGGCAATGCCCAAAGTTGGATACTTCCAATTCAGGTCGCAGGGCTGGTGGTAACACATCGTAGCCACGACCGCCCACCGCGTCCATCCATCCCATATCGAGTAAAGGGAAGCTATCCCACAATCGAGGTGCACCAATCGAAACCCACAACAAGAGTAATAATATGACCAAGTCGAAGAAAATCGAAGAACGGATGTCCGCTCGGGGTAGCAAGCCCACTTGGCCCTATTAAGCCGTCCTGTTTTAGTCACTTCAAATTGGCACAAGTGTCAGGGTCTATCCATCATCGTTCTCTTTCTTCAAATCCAGCAAATGATGCCAAATCAAACCACTTCATTATGGAGTCTCCTTCATGTACACAGTTGTTAAAGTGGCTTTAATATTGATAGAAAGGATGCTAACAAGAGGCCATAGTCTCATTAATAACCAAACGTCATTTTACACACCAGTTGGTACTTTTACATTTTGAAACCAGTCATACTTGATATCAAAATATCATATTCACTTCAAAATTAATTTTATTTTGAAATATCATATTTACTTCGAATATGTCAATTTACACTTGAAAGTCAT
The DNA here is from genome assembly GCA_030765085.1 of Allium cepa. Classification (NCBI taxonomy): domain Eukaryota; kingdom Viridiplantae; phylum Streptophyta; class Magnoliopsida; order Asparagales; family Amaryllidaceae; genus Allium; species Allium cepa. The sequence goes on along the minus strand of CM060937.1, from coordinate 696,055,891 downwards.
TTTCACTTCAAAATTTCGACTTGAGTTACAATTTGGGTTAACTTCAATTTAACCCATTACATATTTAAATACACGATTTAAATATAACACTCCCACTCTGATTAGTTTATTTTTTTTTAAAATAGTTTGAATTTTTTTTGAATAATATAAAAGTTAAAATAGTTTAGTATAAAATAGTTTGAGTATTGAAAATGATTTATATAGTAAAATAGTTTGGAAAATCAAAGTAATTTAAACATCTAAAAAGATTGGTTATTAAATGGGGTATATAATAAAATAATTTATTTTCAATATAGTTTCAAAGTCAAACTACTCCAATTCCAAATTTTCCAATTCAAAACAGTTCAGTTTCCATTTCAGTTTAAACAATTCCATTACGATTTCAATTCGAATTAACTTCGATTCCAATTTCAATCCAAATCAATTTCAATTCCAAATAAATTTCAATTCCAAATCGATTTCGCTACAACTTCAACTATTTGATTCAGTGGTTAAATTTAAACTCAATTCTCAATTTTAACCCATTTCAATTTATATCAATTTCAAGCTCGATTTTCAAAGTATCGATTTAATCATTTAAATCAAATTCAACTTTGATGTTCAATTCAAAGTTGAAATTAAAAAAAAATCAATTCTGAGCTCAAATTTGAAATATCATTTTAAATTACTTTTACTTAGCAATATTCAAAGTTTGAATAAAAGTGCAATTTTTTAAAACAAATCAATTTCCGAAATTCAAATCATATTTCGATTATAACTCAAAATCTCAACTTCGCTTATTCAAACAATGCTGTTACCAAATTTAAATTCCAACATTTCGAGCTCAACTTCGAAAATAGATTGATTTCCATAAATCTGATTTTTATTTCTTTAAATCAAATCATTTAAATAATTTAAAATTGAAAATTTTAAAATTATTTAATTTAATCAATCTAGTGCCCATACATAATTTTATATTCTATGGCCAAGTGAACTGGTTATTTTGATTTAATTCAGGGATGGATATATATCATTTCAATCCAAAATAAATGTCATAGCTATATATCATTTCATCCAATTTCATAATTTATATGAAATAATTCAATTTACAGTTTTATATAATATAAATAATATATACGATGATAACATGATATATCAAAATAAACAAGCAGCCAAATCATCCAAAATATCAACAATAGCATCCATCATAATCAATCATCCAAACAGTCAATATAATTCACAACAATTACATAGTTATCAATATCGGGTATTTTACAAGCAATTAAATTCCAATTTCAAATTTAACGATCAATTTTAATTTCTAAATATCAATTCAAATGAAAATTTAGATGGCAATTAAATTTATCAAACAACAATCAATAAATCTATATCACTTTATAGTTTCAAATATAACTAGCATAAAATATTCTAATACTTCGGGAGCATTATAAAACACTCACTTTTTATTTGAAAGTGAAAATATTTTCATTTCCAAATAAATCCCACTTCAATTCCATGCCGTAGATGATGTCGATACAGTTCCAAAGCCACTCGTTTCTTCCAAAACTGACCTCGTATGAAAAGGATACGCTATAATTAATATAAAGGTAATTAAGATTAATTAACACTTAAAATAAACTAATAAAATCATTAACGTTACCTTCTCCCTCCATTCACTCACATACGCAGGCTACACACATGAACCCAATGCACGCGCACCACCAGAAAAGACCACCCGAGCTTGACCACATCACCGCCTACCTCATCGCGCCGCCAAAAACCATTGCCAGCGCGTGCGAATCTAAGCACCAGGAATCCAAACCATAACTATCAAGAATCAAAGCACTCTCCGCCTCGATCAGGCTACACGCCAGCAGCTCCGCCTCGTCGCTAGAGTCAAAGTGCCCTCTACCTCGATCACATTGTCGCTTGTGATTAGGATTTTATATTTTTTTTTTCCTTCGGCTGATTTTATTTTGAACAAGAGAAGAGGGGAGGTACGAGTAGACATAACGTATGCGGCCGTGTAAGAAAGTAGGAGAGAGAAATTATAAATATAGTAATCAGAAAATATCTCATGAATCGACCCACGAAATTTCGAACACCAAACACAGCATGCCGCCCGACATTCATGATTTTTTACCCCATTCCAAACATAATGGAATTAGTTAGGCCTAATTCGATCATATTCAAAAGATAGCTTTTCAAAATCAATTAATTTTAATAGAATACCTTAAATTAATTCCTACATGTTTCAAGCTTGCACGTCCAAATAACAAGTCCAATCGCGACGAAACTTAAAACTCTACAATAACTCACTATTACGGATCCGTTGAAACCTGTTTTGTTGAAATCCGAGACAATGGCCAAAATGACTATTTTTTACTTGTTAAGTATAATATAAAATTTCGATTTCAAATTATTCATTAAATCCAATTTTAACTATAAACATTCTTCATTCATATTTAAATAACATTTAAATCAATTTCCGATGTCATTTCATTCACATTAATTCAAGATTTAATTATTTTAAATAATTGCAATATTAAATTTAGAAAATTTAATTATACCACAAATCAGCATATTTCAATATAAGTTATTTATCTATAAAATTTAATTTAAAACGAATTCAAATAATATAACAACTACTTCCATTTTACAGTAACTCAATATTCATTATTCAATACCAATTATTCATTATACCCCATTCAATATATATAATTCCATTTCAATAATGATTATTTCCCAAATCATCGAAATTGGTTATTTCAAAGTTCTATCCAAATTCAAATTCAATAAATTACATAAATAAACATTAAAAGATTTTATTTCTAACCATTATTATTCAATAATCATATTAAATTTAATAATTTAAAATAGTTAAAAATACGAGTCATTACATTCTCCCCAACTTAATACTTTTCTTCCTTGAAAAGGGGCTAAGTACGGAATCTAACATTTCATATATTTTATTTAAAATAATTAACTTACAAAACATAAAAATCATATTTTTCAAAAACTTTTACTACGCTCTCGCTAAACCACTACGATTGGCTTACGTAAATTTCAAGTTAGTTATCAACACTAGTTATAAAATTTTAAAACCTCAAATTTTTTACTAACAATCTGATTTACGGAAAATTTCGACAGCTTCTCCTTTGCGTGGCTCCATCAGAAATTTTTTACAATTCAATATATAATCCAAATATATATCAAATATAAATAAGGCATCCCTTAGGGAAAAATATAAAAGCACGGTATGTAATTCGAGATATGTACCTTATTATTGATAATATGAACGAGTTCGCTAGTATTAGCAGGCAAAAGAAAAATAATGTGATAACCCGGATTTCTAGGCATCTATAATTGATAATATAATTGGGTTAATTAATAGAAATACTGAATTTATAGAATTAACAAATGAATCTGATCAAATAAATATTTATATTTGTAATTGTGTTGTGTATGTGTGTGTGTATATATATATAGATTTTAAATAGAATTATAATATATAAGTTGAAATTTTATGTATATGTAAAATTGATTTCAAATTTAATTTTAATTTGGATATTTAAATTGAAATTCAAAAGATCGATATATATATATATATATCTTAAATTATACTTTAGTTTTAAAATGTATTTTATTTGATTTTATGGAGAACATAAATTGTTTGTATTATTTTCCTTTTAAAGGAATTTATTTATATAAATTAGAATATGTATTTATAAATTAGAAAATTAATTACAAAAGCATTTATTAAATTAGAAATGTATTAACTAATTAGGATATTTATATAAAAGCTTTTTTTAAATCAATTTAAAAATAAATGAAAATACACATATACATGTGTTAGAATATAAATTTACTTGATAACAAGCGTTAAGAATTTAAATGTGGTATCTTCGATTTAAAAAAAACAAACATCTTTCATTTCTATTTTCTTTCTCATCTCACTTTCCAAACAAAGAAAAATCCATGTAATTCACTTTCCAAGATCAAAACTGAGAAAAACAAGATTTTTAAATACTCTACCTCCCTTTCTTTTCACATTTTCTTCAAAATTTATATAATCACAAATATTGAAACCTGGGAAACTGAAAATTTTATACAAAAGCAAAGATAAAAGATCAAGTTGAATACATCTCAACAAACAAGATTTCAAATCAGACAACTTCCAGATTCCATAAGGAAGCAAAGATCAGAAGCTTGCTACTTTCAACCTCGGATCAAAACATTTTTTCCTATTCCTCTATTCAAACATTTCAAGGTGAGTAACTATATATTTTAAATCAAAAATATTTTATCAAATCTCTTGATGAAAGAAATTATTTTTTAAAGCAACACAACATTTTATAGTATTGCCTGGAAATGAAAGTACTCTTATGCCTCGAAATGTGATATAGATGCCTGTGTATGATGTTGTCATCTCTGCTTTGTTCAAGTTGTACAGCAAGTAAACTGCAATCTTTAGGGTAAATCACCTTATGCCTATAAAGATTCATGGTAGAAATGAATATGGTCTTCCATGGATGTAAGAATGGTATTGTCTGATATTTATGTTTTGAATTGCCACAAATATATACATTTGTATGTCTAACTAGCCTCTGTTTTTTTAAAACAGATCCTTAATTTTATTCAATTTTTTTTTTTCTCTTCACTCGATCAACTTTGGGTTATGACCATTAAAGAAAATTGGTTTATAAATAAGAAATCTTATACATAAAGTGTTTTTATGTGAAGAATAGTATGTACTGCACAGAAAGGAAGGAAATTGCAGTGAAAATGAATCATCACTAAAAATCAATCATTTTAATTTTATAATTCACAATTCATTTTTAAAATTGTTGATTTTTAAGAAAAGTTTTGAAATTTTGAAGTTTAAGAATGGAGAGAAATTGACGAACGTATGGAATTTGATCAGGGGTCAAATTCGGATGACTCGTGATTTGATGGTTCGACAATAGGCACAAAGGAGGGTAAGGAGTTGGCGTATCTGAGAAAAATGGTAAGAAATTTTTCAAAAGGAGGGATGCAAAGCGACGAGGTCATTTAGGGTTTAAGGAGTGTTTTCGTGGGTTTCTGTTCATGGATGAACTGCGGCAAGTGAAGTGAGGGATGGGCGTGAGGTCTTGGTGGAATGAAAGAGGATGGGATGGCACTCTTATCGGTGAAGTTGGGCAATGATCAGCATTGGGATAGTGGCGAATGAGAGGATTTGGGGTGAACGAAGTTTTTGTTCCAGGCAGTGGGAGTTCGAATTTTCGCTTTGGGTGATTTGACGACATTCCGGGTGGCGACTCGGGGATGTCATTGGAGTTGGTCGGCGTTGTTCCGTTGCCGTGTGCATGTTTACCTGTGCACATGTATCTGAGTGGTGTGAGGTGTTGGAGAAGACAATGATTTTCTCGGGTCTGTCTCGAGTTTGGTTTGGATGTTGCCTCGAAGTCATGAGTTGACACGTGTGACTCGGGAATTTGTGGGTGGAACTAGGGAAATAACAGGTGTGGCTTAGGCTCCTTGTTGATAGTTAATCAAGTTTTAAATTTAAAGATGCTGTACCAGGTTATAATGTAATCTCTAATCAAGTTAAATTTTAAGGATGCATAATCAGGTCTATAATATATTGTAATATATATACGATTGTAAACCAAGTTTCAGAAGTGTTTATTAAAATAAGAATTTCAAACAATTATTTGAGTTTATGTTGGTTTGTTTGGAAAATTAAATATTAGTTAATTAATTTAGATAAGCGATTTCAATTATTTAATTTACTAAGATTCAAATGATATAAACTAAGTAATTAATTTAGATATAGAGGTTTGTCTTTAATTAAATTAGTTGGATAATTAAAAGATTAATTTATTAAGGAAAGTAATTGAGGGATAATTACTTAATTAAAAGATAATTAAATTATTTATGTAAGGATTAATTCTTAGTGTGTGTATTAAAGATTATTAATTAATGGTTAAAGGATTATTAATGATTAAAAGATAATTACCGAAGGTAATTAATTAAGATTTAATAAATTATGTAATTAATTTAAAGTTGATTCATGTGATAAAATATGGATAATTAATTAATTAAAGGTGATGAATTAATTAATTGGTTGTAATTAATTAATGATAAGTAAGCAAGATAAAAAGAGATTATAGTAATAAGTTTAATTTATTTAAATTAATAAGAAATGGTGTGACTAAATAATTTTATTTATGGTCAACTGAAAGATATTAAATGCCTTGGATTATTGGATATCTTTGTTTTGTGAATTGTGATGATATGTTTAGGTTGAAATGTGATGATATGGATTATCTGTCTGAAAATGGAATGGCTGTGTATATGTATATATTACTCTGAATATAAATTGAATTTTATTTACTTAAACAACTTGGATTAAAGATTGTATTGGATTCGAAGAGACCGTGGTCGGGTATCAGCAAATACCCGAAACCACTTTGATTTGTAATCTACAATGATTTCTTTATAGATTTGATATGTGAAATCAAATAGGCTGGAATGGAATAATTTGGACTATTGAAACTTAGTAGTGGTACTCAGTAATAGTTTTGTGAATTGTGTATTCAATTATAATAAGATTAGAACTTGTAGTGAAGTACGAGTTACCCCGGGTTTTAAATAAATATATTGCATTAGTGTTCTTATTAGATGGGTTTACTCACGCTGGTTTCCAGCCTGACCCGAGTGTTACTTTGATGTAATGCTCGGGTCAGACCGAGTATTACAGATTTTCAGGTAAGGACGTTCTGGAGCTCAAAGGACGAGCTGGATGGCAGGAACGTATGGAGTGTATTCCGCTGTGATTTATTGCAGCTTATCTGGGACAAGTTGTTTTGACTGTCCAGTGGTTGTATAAATGAATGTAACTCCGATGTATTTAAATGTAATTAACTGATACCGTTTTTCCTTTGTATAATTGCTATTTTATTTAATATTATATTTTGATCCGCTGTGAATGTGAGAATCTGTGTTTGGTGTTTTCTGTTTTCGTCTTCTTCTTCTTCTTCTTCATTTTCTTAACTATCTGGAATTTTCGAGATCGAAATTTCCGGGTCATTACAATTTGGTATCATAGCTGAAGGTTAAGCAAAGACCTTGGCTCTGATGGGTTTACTCATTAGGGAGGGTCAATGATACCCTAGAATGAGTTGAGTATATGTGTGTGTGTGTATATATATATAGAGCGTACTTGTTATTTTCTTATATAAATATTTTAAATGATTTTATATAAGAATATATTTTAATATATAAAGCTATATATCTTTCTAATAAATATTAAGGTAATTGGTTGTTAAATAATTGGAATTAAATGAATGATTAAGTGGTAATAGAAATACAACCAAATTGAAATTAAATAAAGATAAGTTTGAAATGGATTCAAACTGAAATTTAAATCATGAATTTGGGGAAAGGTTTCAGAATAAGATAATAATGAATAGGTTTCCAGCTATGATAATCTTGGTTGTTATCATAAATGGTTGTTGTATTTAATAATGAAAATGTGTGTTAATGAGTAAACAAAATGAAATGTTTTAAAGATATAAAACATTTGGGTAAGAATGACTTATAAATTGGAATTGAAGATGATCTGAATTATGAAGATTTAAATCTAGGTCCAAAAATTTGAACATTGTTTCAAAGTGATAAAGAAAATTATTCAGACTATTTATGAATGAGATTTTATTTTAAAATAAGTGTTGTTTGGAAAATTTAAAGAATTTGTTTTGAATCAAAAACCAAAGGTGGTAAAACATAAGGTATAACTTGGTAAGCATATATATATATATATATATATATATATATATATAAGAGTAAAAGATGAATTCTTCTAATTAAGTCTAATTATAGGTTAGGAAGTCTCTCTAGAATTCAGTCTTTGAGAGAGATGGCTAAGAGTAAAGAATGGAAGGTTAGATGCAGAGAGCAAGGAGCAGTTGCACGTAAGGATCGAGAAGAAGCAATTCAAGAATATGAGAAACAGGTCAAGGAAAGGGCTGAACCAGGGCCTTATGATAATGTCACCTGATACAGTGTTTCAATAAGGGTCATTACGCAGTCAAGTGCAGTAAAACAAGGGAGGAATTGAAGGGTACATCCCAACGGTTCCGCTCTGAGATCTTGTGCTTTAAGTGTCATAAGAAAGGACATTTCCTAAATCATTGCCCTGAAGTGAGAAAAGCGAAGCGTAAAACAGTTGAACCGGTAATGAGTCGAGTATTTGCTATCATTGTAAGAAGACAAGACACATCGCTAGGAATTGTGTCGAGAGGTAGAAGAGGAGTAAAGCTGTGGAATGTACTGTTGGAGGCGTGAAGGTTATCCAAATTGATGACAGGGTAGAAACATTTTGTGGTAAATGTTATAAGTGGGGACACTCTGTTGAGAAGTGCATATTCGGGCTTTGCCCTTTGGAAGGAAGTCCATAGAAGGATTCTTGTAAGAATATTAGTGCTTTGTTCTTTCCAAACCACTAGGTAATAGAAAAGGCAATTAATGTTTTCTTTCAAAAGGCAATTAATTGTAAAAAAACTAATTACTATTTTTCAACTACTTTATAACTAATTTCTATTTTACAACTATTTTGCAATTATTTCTATAACTAATCGACTGTTTTCAAAGTATTTTACAATTATTTAACTATTTTGCAGCTATTTTACAAACTAATAATTATTTTTCAACTACTTATCTATTTTTGAGCTCTTCAAGCTATTTTCAAATTTTAAGCTGGTCAGAGTGCAAACTGTTTATGATTAAATACCCAATTGAGATAAGAATAAAGGTGATAATCCAAATGGGATTGAAAAAAATGTGAATAAAAAGGAGAATTGATTTGGCTAATAATTAATAAAGATAGATACGTAGGATGTACGTATATTATTCTATTCGCATAGTGATTTGATCCAGATTCGGGCATAGAATTTCGAGATAATTATATCGATCCGAGTTGGTATTTTTCACTCGAATTTCGACGGCGAACCTGGATATGGGTTGTTGATTGGTTCTGGATATTCTCTATCATAGTTATGGCTATGGAAGGAGAATGACGGTTTCTGATCAAGAAACCAGATCTGAGTCTGCACTAAGAAGTCAGGTGGACGATACTAGTTCGGTAGTGAAATTGTGTGATCGAGTGAGCCATCAGATTGATATAGCGTACGGATGATTTGTGTGCTTCGTACGGGTCTGAATGAAATTGTTACTGGTAATTTGTGGATAATAATTGTGAAATGTGTTTTGAAATGAAAAGTATATTTTGTGAAATACACAATGAAGTGTAATGGAATCAGATATTTCTATGATTAAAGGTTCACTTTATGAAGGAAAAAAAATGAGAAATCAAATTTGAATATTTGATTTGGAATAAACAAAGTTATATATCTTTGTTATATAAGATAAATCTCCCTTTGTTGAATCTAATGCCAGAAGAAAGGGTTTTGAAAATATTTGAAGTATAAAAGGAGTTTTATATAAATTTGATCCAAAGTTTTTAAAAAATTATATATATATATGTGTATATATATATATATATATATATATATAAAGGACCTTATGAGGATATTGGAAAAAGGTTTTTGGAACCTTTGGATTTGGAGAGGCGTCTGATTTTTGGGTAAAATCAGTATTTGATTTGGAAAGCCTAGCTTGAGAATTATCGATTTTGGGATAATCGATTTTTAGAAAAGAGATTTATATGGGATTCATACTAGGTGTATGATTTGGAAAATACTATATATGTATAGTATAAAGTGTTTTTAAAATGGCTATGGAGAAAAGGGCACTCCCTTGAAATGAACTTCTCAGGAGTGCCACAGGATGGTACTGACTTTAAACCTAAGGGGGGGGGGGGTTTTCTAAAGTTGATCCTGTGAGGAGTCCGGACAAAACTAGTTCCTGAGGATTTTGTGTAGTATGTAGTGAAAGTCGAGGGCGCTGATGCCTACCGAGGCATTTGGGTTATGCTGTGACGACAGTGTAACTCGATGTCACTGTGATATACTACAGACCATAGCAAAAGTCGTGTGTGCCGCTGAGAGCCAACATGTGATAGATAAGTAATTGAAAAATCAATAAGAGATTAATCAATATCGCAAAGATCTTCTCAAAGATAAAAGGATTGTCATACTCCTAATTTCATTCACCAAGCCACAATAAATGACATATATATCAATGCCAATCGTAAAAGTTGGTGAAACATAAATTCCAAAATTCAACACACGAAATCCAGAAATCACAATCAAAGGGAACAACGACATCGTACAGCGTGACATCCGATGAACCAAAACACAATCAAAGGGAACAACGACGTCGTACAGTGTGACATCCGATGAACCAAAACACAATCAAAGGGAACAACGACGTCGTACAGCGTGACATCCGATGAACCAAAACACAATCAAAGGGAACAACGACGTCGTACAGCGTGACATCCGATGAACCAAATCAAAAAGACATCGCACAATGCTAGTCTAAAACATAAAATGATCGTCATGATCAAAGAGAAGTGTCAATTACAGTAAGCTAGTAAATATATGAGCTTAGCTTCATGTCCCATAACCACTAGCTTAACTTAAATATTTACGAACAAATTGTAGATCTCCACTACAAAATTGTCACAAGAGTTTCAATCGAACAAGTCCAAGAATTAACCGGCGAAGTAAACGCAAGCGTTTCATACCACTTGTTTTACTAGGTTGTTTAATTAGATTTCTCATATGAGTGAGGTAAAGGTTTGCATATACTAATAGATTGGAAATCGGTTTGAGAAAACGAGCTTTGTAATAAAATAGTGTTGAAATCATTTGAAGAAAGTGTTTTGATATTTACTACTAGTATAGAAAACCTTTATATTTTAAAGTGACAAATCACAAAGAAGATTGTAGAGACAATCAATTCATAAAAATTCACATTCGAAGAAGTGAATAAAATCCAAGAAATCGGTACCGAATCCATCAAAGTGGATATATCCTAAATTCCCAAAGAAAATGTCATCAAAGTCGATAATAAATGATAGCGACAAATAGGAAACAACACGAATCGATTAAAGTTGGAAATTCAAGCAACTAGGCAAAATAGGCAAAATATCATCAGGTCGGTCGGCCGGTTACAGAGCTCGGTCGACTGAACCAAAGATGGAAGTGCTCGGGTAGCAGGTCGGTCGACCGGACCCTGAGCTCGGTCGACCGGAGCCTGAAACCAGCACTTCCAAAATAGAGGCAGGAAGTGCCCGGACTACAAGTCGGTCGGCCGGCCCAGGGGCTCGGTCGACCGACCTGCTACCCGAGAACTTCCATCTTTGGTTCAGTCGACTGAGCTCTGTAGCCGGCCGACCGACGTGATGATATTTTTCCTATTTCGCCTAGTTGCTTGAATTTCCAACTTTAATCGATTCGTGTTGTTTCCTATTTGTTGCTATCATTTATTATCGACTTTGATGAAATTTTCTTTGGGAATTTAGGATATATCCACTTTGATGGATTCGGTATAGATTTCTTGGATTTTATTCACTTCTTCGAATGTGAATTTTTATGAATTGATTGTTTCTACAATCTTCTTTGTGATTTGTTACTTTAAAATATAAAGGTTTTCTATACTAGTAGTAAATATCAAAACTCTTTCTTCAAATGATTTCAACACTATTTTATTACAAAGCTCGTTTTCTCAAACCGATTTCCAATCTATTAGTATATACAAACCTTTACCTCACTCGTATGAGAAATCTAATTAAACGACCTAGTAAAACAAGTGGTATGGAACGCTTGCGTTTACTTCGCCGGTTAATTCTTGGACTTGTTCGATTGAAACTCTTGTGACAATTTTGTAGTGGAGATCTACAATTTGTTCGTAAATATTTAAGTTAAGCTAGTGGTTATGGGACATGAAGCTAAGCTCATATATTTACTAGCTTACTGTAATTGACACTTCTCTTTGATCATGACGATCATTTTATGTTTTAGACTAGCATTGTGTGATGTCTTTTTGATTTGGTTCATCGGATGTCACGCTGTACGACGTCGTTGTTCCCTTTGATTGTGTTTTGGTTCATCGGATGTCACGCTGTACGACGTCGTTGTTCCCTTTGATTGTGTTTTGGTTCATCGGATGTCACGCTGCACGAAAGTCATTGTTCCCTTTGATTGTGATTTCTTGATTTCGTGTGTTGAATTCTGGAATTTATGTTTTACCAACTTTTACGGTTGGCATTGATATATATGTCATTTATTGTGGCTTGGTGAATGAAATTAGGAGTATGACATTCCTTTTATCTTTGAGAAGATCTTTGCGATATTGATTAATCTCTTATTGATTTTTCAGTTACTTATCTGTCACAGCTTGGTATCAGAGCTAAACTTCGGAACAATATGGAATATTATAACAAGGATCATCGTCCTAAGTCCATCTTAGGAGTCGTGCTTTAGGATTTAATTTGTGTCTTCGAACCGTTTTATCCTACTTTCTTTTATGATTCCTTGTTTTATCTATCAAGATTGCTTGATATTTATTTTGAGAATAACTTTTTCCTCTTCTTTCTTTCTTTCTTAAAGATGAGAAATGGTTAGACCTGGCCGTCCCAGCGCTGGTCAATCTAGTGCTACTCCCCAAGATGGAGTTTTTATGTCTGCCCAGCAGCTTCTAGATCTTGTTAAGAACGCTCAAGCTGTCGGTCCCAATCCAGAGCCCACTCATCCTAGATCCGCAACACTCAATTTGTCTTTATTGATGTTGAAATTATTTTATATGATTTTTCTGTCCGAGCCGATTTTTACTTAGGCTTTGGAATTGATTTTTGTAAGGATTGGCTCAATCGTTGTGAAGCTCATATCCTATTTTCCGTGTGGACTATTCATCTTCGATATTTTCTATCTGTTAAAAAGATTTCTAGTTTTTTCTTGAGATTCCGATTTCATATTTTTGAATGCATCATTTTATTCTTTAAGCCCTCAAGATGAGAATAGTGTTATTTCTCTTATCTAAATAATTTGTGAAACTTTTTCGGTATTTTTGAGCTTGTCTTAGGATTATCACCTAAGTAATCTTTTGTGTGGTGCTAAGGTCTTTTTAGTTTGACCTTACCACCGGTTTTCATTTGCTAGGAGTTACGGAAGTTAGCATTACACCGTAGTGTTCTTGGCTAGCGTGGGTATAGAGGTGGGGCGTCACACAACAGTTTACGTTTGATTTTATATCGGTAGACTGTGACCTATGGTAACATAACGAAAGTCGTGTGTGCTGCTGAGAGCCAATGGTTTGCGTTTGATTTTACATCGGTAGACTGCGACCTATGTGGGAGTGGAGAAGTTTCATTTTGGCAGCGAAAATCGAGGCGCTGATGCATACAGTTACATGGACTTTTGCTGTGATAGCAACGTAACCCTGGAATGTAACTGCAATCTATTGTGGGTTCCATGGCGTAATCGAGGGGCGCGGAGTGCCTACAGTTACATGGACTTTTGCTGCATTGGCAGCGTAACCCAGAATGTAACTGCAACCATGGATGGGGGTGATGATTTCTAGAGCATTCTCACCAAAGATATTTCCTTTATTTTCAAAAATGTTTTCTATATTTTCAATAAAATTATTTTTCAAGTATTTTCACTGGGTGTTGAAAATGGGTCCGCTAAGTACTTATAGATTTTCAGTTCTACGCCTGATCAACGTATGACCGAATTTCTGTGAGAACAAAGATGGACTTGTGGAAACATCGAGTTATAAAAGTATTTTTATAAAACTATTTTTTTGTAATGCTATGTAGATTTAAAAGTGTTTTAATTTTTTTTAATAAAAGAGTAGTTTTACTGATAATAAACATTTTATAAATTCTGGCTTCGTTCTTTTCGAGAAGAAAAGATTCTACGGGGAGAGGAATGCGATAACCCGGATTTCTAGGCATCTGTAATTGATAATATAATTGGGTTAATTAATAGACATACTGAATTTATAGATTGAACAAATGAATCTGGTCAAATAAATATTTATATTTGTATTGTGTTGTGTATATATATAGATTTTAAATAGAACTATTATATACCAGTTGAAATTTTATGTATATGTAAAATCAATTTCAAATTTAATTTGAAATTGGATATTTAAATTGAAATTCAAAAGATAGATACACATGTCTTGAATTATACTTTGGTTTTAAAATGTATTTTATTTGATTTTATTGAGAACATAAATTGTTTGTATTATTTTCTTTTTAGAGGAATTCATTTATATAAATTAGAATATGTATTTATAAATTAGAAAATTAATTGCAAAAGCATTTATTAAATTAGAAATGTATTAACCAATTAGGATATTTATATAAAAGCTTTTATTAAATCAATTTAAAAATAAATGAAAATACACATATATATGTGTTAGCATATAAATTTACTTGATAACAAGTGTTAAGAAATTAAATGTGGTATGGGACAAGTGTCATGGTTTATTTTCATTTTCTTCAATTTTTTTAAAAAAACAAACATCTTTTATTTCTATTTTCTTTCTCATCTCACTTTCCAAACAAAGAAAACTCCCTGTAATTCACTTTCCAAGATCAAAACTGAGAAAAACAAGATTTTTAAATACTCTACTTCCCATTCTTTTCACATTTTCTTCAAAAATTTATATAATCACAAATATTGAAACCTGGAAAACCAAATATTTTATACAAAAGCAAAGATAAAAGATCAAGTTCGATACATCTCAACAAACAAGATTTCAAATCAGACAATTTCCAGATTCCATAAGGAAGCAAAGATCAGAAGCTTGCTGTTTTCAACCTCGGATCAAAACATTTTTTTCCTGTTCCTCTGTTCAAACATTTCAAGGTGAGTAACTATATATTTTAAATCAAAAATCTTTTATCAAATCTGTTAATGAAAGGAAAAAAAATTTAAAAGTAACACAACAATTTAGTGTGTTGCATAGAAATGAAAGTCTCTTATGCCTGGAAATGTAATATAGATGCCTGTGTATGATGTTGTCATCTCTTCTCTGTTCAAGTTGTACAGTAGGTAAACTGCAATCTTTAGGGAAAATCACCTTATGCATATAAAGATTCATGGTAGAAATGAATATGGTCTTGCATGGATGTATGAATGGTATTGTCTGATATTTATGTTTTGAATTGCCACAAACATATACATTTGTATGTATGACTGCCTCTTTTTTTTGAACAGATCCTTAATTTTATTCAAAATTGTTTTTCTCTTCACTCGATCAACTTTAGGTTATGACCATTAAAGAAAATTGGTTTGTAAATAAGAAATCTTATACATAAAATGTTTTTATGTGAAGAATAACATGTACTGCACAGAAAGGAAGGAAATCGCAGTGAAAATGATCATCACTAAAAATCAATCATTTAAATTTTATAATTCACTTATACATAACAATTTGTTTTTAAAATTGTTGATTTTTAAGAAAAGTTTTGAAATTTTCAAGTTTAAGAATGGAGAGAAATAGAGGAATGTTTGGAATTTGATCAGGGGTCAAATTCCGGTGAAACTCGTGATTTGATGGTTCGACATTACGCATGAAGGAGGGTAAGGAGTTGGCGTATCTGAGAAAAATGGTAAGAAAATTTTCAAATGGAGGGATGCAGAGCGACAACGCCGTTTAGGGTTTAAGGAGTGTTTTCGTGGGTTACCGGCAAGTGAAGTGATGGATGGGCATGCGGTCTTGGTAAAATGAAAAAGGATGGGATGGCGCTCTTACCGGTGAAGTTGGGCGATGACCAGCATTGGGATGGTGGCGAACGAGGGGATTTGGGGTGAACAAATTTTTTATTCCAAGTATTGGGAGTTTAAATTTTCGCTTTGGGTGATTTGGCGACGTTACGGGTGGTGAAACATAGGTGGGTGATCGGCGGCGACTCGAGGATGTCACTGGAGTTGGTCAGCGTTGTTCTAATGCCGTGTGCACGTTTACCTGTGCACATGTATCTGAGTGGTGTGAGGTGTTGGAGAAGACAATGATTTTCTTGGGTCTGTCTCGAGTTTGGTTTGGATGTTGCCTCGAAGTCGTGAGTTGACGCGTGTGACTCGGGAATTTGTGGGTGGAACTTGGGAAATAACAGGTGTGGCTCGGGTTCCTTGTTGATATTTAATCAAGTTTTAAATTTAAAGATACCGTGCTAGGTAATAATGTAATCTCTAATCAAGTTAAATTTTAAGGATGCATAATCAGGTCTATAATATATTGTAATATACGTAGGATTGTAAACTAAGTTTCAAAAGTGTTTATTAAAATAAGAATTTCAAACGATGATTTGAATTTATATTGGGTTTGTTTGGAAAATTAAATATTAGTTAATTAATTAGTTAAGTGATTTCAAGTATTTAATTTCATAAGATTCAAATGATATAAATTAAGTAATTAATTTAGATAGAGAGGTTTATCTTTAATTAATTTAGTTGGATAATTAAAAGATTAATTAATAGATTAATTAATTAAGGAAAGTAATTAAGGGATAATTACTTAATTAAAAGATAATTAAATTATTTAGGTAAGGATTAATTCTTAGTGTGTGTGATCAAAGGTTATTAATTAATGATTAAAGCATTATTAATGATTAAAAGATAATTACCAAATGTAATTAATTAAGAGTTAATAAATTATGTAATTAATTTAAAGTTGATTCATGTGATAAAATATGGATAATTAATTAATTAAAGATGATTAATTAATTAATTTGTTGTAATTAATTAATGATAAGTAAGCAAGATAAAAAGAGATTATAGTAATAAGTTTAATTTATTTAAATTAATAAGAAATGGTGTGACTAAATAATCTTATTTATGGTCGATTGAAAGATATTAAATGCCTTGGATTATTGGATATCTTTGTTTTGTGAATTGTGATGATATGTTTGGGTTGAAATGTAATGATATGGATTATCTATCTCAAAAAGGAGTCGCTGTGTATATGTATGTGTTACTCTGAATATAAATTGATTTTTATTTACTTAAACAACTTGGATTAAAGATTGTATTGGATTCGAAGAGACGGAGGTCGGGTTTCAGCAAATACCCGAAACCGCTTTGATTTGTAATCTGCAATGATTTCTTTATAGATTTGATATGTCAAATCAAATAGGCTGAAATGGAATAATTTGGACTATTGAAACTTAGTAGTAGTACTCAGGAATGGATTTCTGAATTGTGTATTGAATTATAATAAGATTAGAACTTTTAGTGAAGTACGAGTTATCCCGGGTTTTAAATAAATATATTGCATTAGTATTCTTGTTAGATGGGTTTACTCATGCTGGTTTCCAGCCTAACCCATGTGTTACTTTGATTAATGCTCGGGTCAGACCGAGTATTACAGATTTTCAGGTAAGGACGTTCTGGAGCTCAAGGGGCGAGCTGGGGGGCAGGAACGTATGGAGTATATTCCGCTGTGATTTATTGTAGCTTATCTGGGACAAGTTGTTATAACTGTCCAGTGGTTGTATAAATGAATGTAACTCTGATGTATTTAAATGTAATTAACTGATACAGTTTTTCCCTTGTATAACTGTTATTTTATTTAATATTATATTTTGATCCGTTGCGAATGTGAGAATCTGTGTTTGGTGTTTTCTGTTTTCTTCTTCTTCTTTTTCTTAACTATCTGGAATTTTCGGGATCGAAATTTCCGGGTCTTTACAAATAAAATCCATGCATATGTCCAAACGGTCTTCGTGTGTACCTATCTCAGCTCAATTTAGAATACTAGTCACTTATAATAAGATATAGAACATGTATGAGTTTAATAAACTATAAAACATGCATTCCGAATCCAAATCATAAAAATAAGCATAAATACACAACATACAACAATCATATGCAATCAAAACAGTCATAATGGCAATTTACAACAAAAGAAGCATTCAATAACCATTAATATTAATCTAATTTACCCAAATTATCAAAATCTACATTCTCGATGTCAATATTTAATTTATACACTTCATTTTTCATTAACATTCAATTTTTATTAACATTCAATTGGTTTACTTTCATTTTATTCAAAGCTATTTCATTTACATTCAATTTATTCAATTCAATTTGTTCAATTTCAATAGTTTTACTTTTTTTTAATATATTTCATATAAATTCATTTATGGATCATTTTATAAATCATTAAGTTTAGATTTAATTTCATTTTCACTTAGTATATTCTATTTAATACTAATATTATTTATAAACCATTTTAATACTAGAATAAAAAATATATAAATAGAAGTGTTATAGTGACTACTATAATATCATTATAGTAAGTATCGTAATAGTATCATAATAAACTATACTGAATTTTTACTGAATTTTTCATTTTTCATTATTATTCTAATTATAGTACATTACTTCATCATGGGCGGATAGCGGGAATCGAACCCGCATCTTCTCCTTGGAAAAGAGAAATTTTACCATTCAACCATATCCGCATTTTTGCATTTCTGAAACGTATGCATATGTCCACACATATATGACATATATGATATATCATATATGCGTCTGGATCATTTTGGCGCAGCGTCTAAAATATAGAAAAAATGATTGATCATTCCATAGAATTAAATTAAAATATTGTATGAAACTAAAATTCCTTGTATTCTCATTTGAGAATGAAAGGGAAGATTTTTGATTTGAGAACGTTCGAAAAACAAGAAAGTTTTTTGACCTACCTTTTATCCCTCATAAAAAGAACTCAATTAAAATCTAATTTTCTAATCTACAAGAATGAAATGTTTTTTTGGTAATAGATGAACGTTAGTATATGTATATTCAGGTGCATGGTAGACATTGGTACTCCAGTGCATTTCTCCCTCTGATTCAGGATAAATATGTTTTCGGACCCTCTCTTTAAAATGAAAAGTAGACGTTCCAGTATGAATCTCAGCAATAACTTGTTCAGATTCTACATATTTGTTATTTTGAACTAAAATCAAACTTTTGGGAGGAATATTCACACTATGTAGAATATCCCGACTCTCAATAGTTACAAGTATCATTTCCAATACATCTGTGGGGCAAGCTCGTACACATTGAGTGCACCTTATACATGTATCATAAATTTTTACCGAATGTGACATTGGGTCTATAAATTCCAGTTTTGAACATAAAATATTTTCGATCTGGTAAAGTAAAAAAATAATAATAATAAATTTATAATTATATAATTTATTATATATTTATATTTTCTTTCTTTCAATTCGCCTCTGACCATCAAATTAAATGTGAATAACCCGTCCTCCTCTCTTTGAAACAAGGGGCGCTTCCGGTTCTGTGCGTCCTTCAAACAATTTTGTCTTCTCCATATTACCATATCTCTAGAGTCAATAATTTTCTATGAGGAACTACTGAACTCAATCACTTGCTGCCGTTACTCAACAATTTTTTGCTGAGGTCTATCCCATAGAGGTACTCAAATTGGATCAGTGATTGATTTCTAGGTTTCATCGTAAACCTAATTGGTTACTTCCAGGCTCTGCTCACAAAATACCAAATGGGTAATAGTAATATATGTAGAATTACCGCTTGTAACTATGCATAGAAGATTCTTCTATTTTATTTATTTAATTAGAGAAGCACTCTGAAACTGCCATGTCAACCATTATAATGAATACATTGAATTGTTTTTTGGAGACATGAATCGAATTGAAAAAAAAACTCGTAGCAAAAGGAAGTGGTACTGAGATCATTTGTCCTATATGTACAACTAGAATTCAGATAGATCTTTCCCCAGACTAGAACATGAACCTAAAAGAATTCAAAGGGCCCATTCAGGAACAAGAATGTGTCATTTTTGGAATTCCAACAATTTGTTTAATCAAACAAATTGTGACCGGATCTTGCAGATATTTCGATTCCAATCAACGGTGATGTTATAGCTTCAATCCGATTGATTCTTAACAAATTAGTATCCGCAATTTGTGAGGGTCGTTCTAGCTTCCATTAGGAAAAGAAATAAAATAATACTTAGAACCAAACTAGCAGCTATTTTATGTCGAATATTAACTTATCTGTCTGCTAGTTCTAACTAATCTTGAGGAGGTAAATAAATACATAAGTTAATGAAAAATTTGCATATTCAATATATAGAAAAGTTCTTTAAATCACGGAATTCAAATTATTCCAAGATTTTCTTATTTGTTTGCCGAACAAAAAAACTTTTGAATTTCCCGTAGAAACTGACTTTGCTAAAGAAAAGGCTTTTAGTGCAACTAAATTTCCCTTTTTCTTCCAAATATTTCTAAGAATACGTTTTTTTTAAACATTTAAGCAATTACAACCATTTTATAAAACATAATTTATGTTTATTTATTTTTCTTCCTTTAACTTAAGTTCATGATAAATCACTGATTCACTTAATTAGTTCATTTCATAAATTTAAATTCATATTAGTAATTTTACTTAAGTAAATTTTATTTTATAAAATGATTCACTTCATTAGTTTATTTATTGATTTAAATTCATCTTAATAATTTTACTTAAGTAAATTTTATTTTATAACTCCAATTCATATTAATAAAAAAAATTCACCATCAATTTCATCCAATTTATCTTTAGTTAATTTTCATCTTAAAATTCATTTCATTAGCTTATTTCATTTTCAATTTATTTAAAACTCACTCCATTTATATTCAATTTATTTACATCCAATTTAAATTAAATTCGATTACTCATATTAATTTCTACATGCACTCATTTATTTTTATTTAATTTATTCCATACCTAAATTTCATTTAATTTTATAATTCAAGTTCGTATTCATTTTATAGCTGAAATGTAATTAATTCACTTTACTAATTTATTTAGTTCAATTCAAATCTAATTCAATTCATCTAATCTTTATTAAGTGAAATTTTATTTCATTTAATCCATTACTCATTTTTTTTAACCTTACTCAAGTTAGAAAAATTTCTTATCATTCACATTTGTCAACTCTAATATTAGTTTTTAGTTTAATATTACTCAAATGTATAAGTTATACAACTTGATTCGCTTAAAATTTCATTTCGTTATTTTATTAGTTCATTTCAAATACTCACTTTTATTTAAGCTTTCTTGAGTTAAACTTCATTTTAATTATTTCATTTCACTAACTCGATCTATTTAATAATTCTTAGGTTAATTATGTTATTTCATATCTCAAATTTAGATTTTCCTTTTGTTTGCTTAACCAAAAATATCCAACAGTTTTAAAATTTAATTTTACTTTCCCGATCAAATCTATAAGCTATAAACTTATTTTTATCTGTACTATTTTCAATTATAAGTTCAATACTCTTTTCATATATTTATTAAATCATACTTAGAATATTTTTCACGACAAAAACTTGTTTTGATTGAAGTTGATTTTCTTTTGGTAGTAATTCTCACTTAGAAACTCAAAAATGAATAATGGCGATACTGTAGTCATCCCTTGAATTATTTCCCAATGACCAAAGCAAGTTCAATGCTTTATTTACATTAAAAATCTTTTCAAAATATATGTCTCATCAAAACACTTCAAATAATATTATTATTAATTTTGAAGGCTTTGAAAACAATTTTGAAAACGAAAGGATTTAAATTCTAAAATTCTCAATTTTTTAATCCTTTCTATATATAAGCTTTACTATAAATATACTCATATAAATTTCATTACCTTATTACTAAAACATTTCATTAATTTACAGCTTTGTGATTTTAAACAATTCTTACCGTAATTGATTTCAATTCAATTTAATTATTGAATGCTTCATAAAATAAATTCACAAAATATATGTTTTATTTTAATTCAAATAATCGACGATAACTAAATATTATCATCTCCTAACAACAACATTCTTTAAAATTTATCATTTTGTATATAAAATATAATTTACGTAAAATTATTTCATTTATCTAATTGTAAAACAATATTACGTCGTCTTGCTTCGTTTGAGTATTTAGAAACCATGTCGGTAACACGGCGTCCCACGCATCGGTTAAAATATGTAAACAACTAAACGGATAAGTAAATACAATATAAAATATTTTGTTACACTAACAAGTACACGCTCTCATATATAGACACACACACTCAAATAACTCATTTTAGGGAATTACTACCCTATCTCTAATGAGTTAAACCCACAAAACTAAGGTTATCGCTAAACCAAAGCTCTGATACCAACTGTGATGACCCACATTTTGAAAGGTTTAAAACGACAATTGTAACGACCCGTACTTTTGGCTATTTCAAATTATTAAATTTAGGGTAATTATTGGATAAATATGGGTAGAAACAAAATTTAATGATTTATTAATATTGGTTTATTGGATAATTAATTGTTTAAAATTTAATACTTGAAATTGTTTGAATAATTTAATTTCGGATTTAAGATGATTGAAAATGATATCAGAGATTAATTCAATTTTTATATAAATATGAATGAAGATGGTTCACAATTAAAATTGGATTCAAATGTGAATAATTTAAAATTTGAAATTTTATATTTTTAATTGACAAGGAAAAATAGCCATTTTGGCCATGTCTCGTATTTGGATGAAACCTGTTTCATCGGATCCGTAATAGTGAGTTATTGTATGATTTCAAGTTTCGTAGCTATCAGACTTGTCGTTTGGCCATGTGAGCTTGAAATGCATATAAATTTAATTTCGAATTTAATTAAAATAATCGACTTTGAAAAGCTATCTTCTACATATGATTGAATTATGCCTCGAAACAAGTTCCATTCCGTTCAGAATGAGGGTAAAACATTATGAACATCAGGCAGCACGCTTCGTTTGGAGTCTGGAAATTCGCAGGCCTATGGAGTTAGATATCTTCATTATATATATATATATATAACTTTTTTTCTCACTTCCTATCATATGCGCCGCCTACATCCTTTCCCCTCTTTCTCTTTTCATTTCAAAATCGAGAAGATCGACATCTAAAAAATAGAACAACAAAGAATGATCGTGCGCGTGGGCTAGGACTTCCAAAGGTGCAGGCAGAGCTTGCGCATGAGAGAGAAGGATGTCGCGATGTTGGATTCGACAGTTAGGGTTGGAGTTTGAGCTACGTGTACATGCATGCGTTGGTAATGCGTCTCCATGTTGGAATCGATGGAGTCGCGACCTCTGGTAGGGTGCTGACGGAGGCTAGCTGAGGGAGAAGCCATCTTATATAAAATGAAGAGGGACAACCGCATTTTGGGGTTTCTTGGCCAGTGGCATCGCATGTGTGCGAACGATGGAGGGAAGTCGCAACCTTGAGCATGACGAGGAGGGGGAAGTCTGTAGTTGCGTGAGGGTGAGAGATGATGAAGAAGGGGTGAGCTTTTCTTTTTATTATTTATTTTATTTTATAGTTGAAAATTTTATTTATCGTTATACTAATTTACTAATAACTCTTTCACATGATATCTGATTTGATCGAAATGGGTAACGTTGGATTCGTATTGACCGCGGCTCCAGTTTGGAATTGAAGTGAGATTTATTTGAAACTGAAATTTATTTCAGTTTCAAATGAAAGGTGAGTGTTTTTACATTCACGTCTGACTATTTTATTTTATGTTAGTAAAATTTATATAGTGAAGTAATTTAAATTTATTGATGGCTGTAGGATAAATTTAAATTGACATCTGAATTTATTGATAGAATTTAAATTCATAGTTAAATTGAATTAGAATTCAACTGCTATGAGAATTCCCCATTTATCGGTAATTGGTTGATTTGTTGCGATTATTGACTGTTTGAATGATGGATGGTGATGATGTTATAGTTTTTTTTATATATATCCTGTTGTCACGCTGCATATTATTTATAGTATATAAAACTGTAAATTTAACTATTTAGAATAAATTAAGAGATAGGTTCAAATGACGTATACATATGACATTTATTTTAGATTGTAACATATATATATATATATATATATATATATATATCAAATTTGAATTGGATATTAAGTGATACTAGATAAATTAGCAAAGTGAATTAAATTCCACTCAAGCTATAAAATAAACTAATCTAATGAATACGAACTAAAATTTATAAAATGAATGTAATTTAAGCATGTAGAAATTTAATAAAATAAACGAGTGTAAGAAAAATTAATATGGTTAATTGAATTTTATTTAAACTGAAAAAAATTAATTGTAAGTAGATTAGTTTAAATAAAAACTTGAATGTTAACTAATATTCCATAAGTTATTAAATTTTTTTATAAGTTAAAGTGGACTTAAGAGAAGTGAATGAATTAATTGGGAAAAAGTGTTACTAATATGAATTGAGTTATAAAAATTTACTTTAGTAAATTAATAATATGAATTTGAATAAATGAAGTAAATCGATGAATTAATAATAACTTAAGATACGAAGTAACAATAATGAACGTGATGGTGTTGTATTGAATATTTATAATAAACTTAGATAAATTTATAAATGATGTTAGTATAATAAAAGGGAGGATATACTAAGTGGAATAATTTTATAAATGATTCGCCAATGAATTTATATGAAATAGGTAAAAAAAAAAGTGAAACAAATTAGAATTTCACATATTGAATTAAATAAATTAAATATAATGAATTTGTAACGAATATTAATAAATTGAAAGAAATCAATGGAATGTAAGTCAATTAAATGTGGATAAAATGAATGTAAATAAGTAAAACTAAATTAGTTGAATGTAAATCAATTAAGAGCGAATCAATTGAATATAAATCCATTGTATGATTAACAAAATGAATATTAATTAGTGATTATGAATCAATTTAAAATATACGGAATGTGGTATGGAATTAATTTCTTAAGTGGAAATTAATTATATGAATGGTTGAAATGAAATAATGGAAGAAAGAAAAAAATATGAATGTAACTATTAACGTGTGCAAATTTGTAGAATGTAAACTTATTAATACTGGTAAGTGCATGGAAATCAATTGGAAGTAAATAAATTGAATAAAAACGTAAACGGAACGGGAATCTAATTGAATAAAAGTTGGTTGAATTCAAATAAATTGAATGAACAAATAAAATGTTAATAAAAATTTAATGTTAATAAGAATGATAGTGTATAAATTGAATATTGACATTGATATGTAAATTGTTTTGGTTATGAATGATTTGAATAAATATTGATTTGTCGAATGATTTGTTTTGTTGAAAATCCTTGTTAAATGGTTTTGAATGCAATTGATGGTTGTGTGGTTTCATATTTATGCTCATGCTTGAGATTTTGATTCAGAACGCATGGTTTATACTTATTGGAACTTATGCATGTCTTACATCGTATTATAAGTGACTAACTTTCCAAACTGAGTTGAGATAGGTACATACGAAGATTGTTAGGGACGTATAGGCGGATTTATATGCTTTTGCTCGCTTAATATGAGCAAACTCGCTCGTATTATAAATAATAAGGTACGTATCTTGGATTACGTATCGCGATTTTATATTTTTGTCCTTCGAGATGCCTCATCATTGTGATGAGATGTATATTTGATATATATTGGCTATTTTTGTGTTATATATTGAATTGTAAAAAAATTCCGATCAAGCCACGCAAAGGAGACTCTGCCGAAATTTACCGTAAATCTGGGAGTTCGAAATTTTTTGAAGTTTTAAAAAGTTTTGTAGCTTGTTTTTTTATATATAAGTTATATTTTCCGTAAAATCGATATCAGAATGGCGTAGTAAAAGCGTAGTAAGGATTTTCTAATAAGATTTTAAAGTTATAAGTGATTATTTGAATAAAATCTATTGCATGTTAAATTCTTTAATTAACGCCTTTTTCAGGGACGCAAAGTTTTGAGTGGGGGTGTATGTAACGACCCGTACTTTTGGCTATTTTAAATTATTAAATTTAGGGTAACTATTGGAAAAATATGGGTAGAAATAAAACTTAATGATTTATTAATATTGGTTTATTGGATAATTAATTGTTTAAAATTTAATATTTGAAATTGTTTGAATAATTTAACATTGGATTTAAGATGATTGAAAATGATATCGAAGATTGATTCAATTTTTATATAAATATGAATAAAGATGGTTCACAATTAAAATTGGATTTAAATGTAAATAATTTAAAATTTTATGTTTTATATTTTTAATTGACGAGTAAAAATAGCCATTTTGACCACTGTCTCGGATTCCGATGAAACTGGTTTCATCGGATCCGTAATAGTGAGTTATTGTATGGTTTCAAGTTTCGTAGCGATCAGACTTTTCGTTTGGCTGTACGAGCTTGAAACGCATAGAAATTTAATTTCGAATTTAAGTAAAGTAATCGAATTTGAAAAGCTATCTTCTACATATGATTGATTAGTCCTCGAAACAAATTCCATTGCGTTCGAAATAAGGGTAAAACATTATGAACGTCAGGCGGCATGCTTCGTTTGGAGTCCGGAAATTCATGGGCCAATCGAGTTAGATATTTTCGTTATTATTGTAACGACCCAGAATTTTTGATAATTAAAATTTTAATATTTAATTAATTTTAAATATTAAGAAGTGAATTTATTAGTCGAATAAATTTTATTTTGAATTATTGGATTTAATTGAATAATTAAATCGATAATTTAATATGTTAAATTATGGAAATAATTGAAAATTGAGTTAAATATGATTGAAAATAATTTGTAAAATTTTATTTTATCATGTTGAAGTTAGAATGATATTTTAGAACTTTTAAAATCGAATTAAAAGTTAATTTGTGAAAATTGAATATTTTAATATTTAATCGACTAGTGAAAATAGTCAATTTTTGAACAGTCTCAGAATTGGACGAGACAAGTTCCATTGGATCCGTAATAGTTAGTTATTACCGGATTTCAATTTTCGTGTCAATCGGAGTTATCGTTTGATCGTGGCAGCTCGAAACGCATCGAATTATTTTTATTATTAATTTGGCGAGTTAAAATAGCCATTTTTCAAAAAGTCTCGGATTTCGACGAAACTAGTTTCATCGGATCCATAATGTGATATTATTGTAAGGTTTCAAATTCCGTGTCAATTAGATTTACCGTTTGTCCGGTACAAATTAAAACGCCTAGAAAATCGTTTAAATCGGTTTAATTTAAATTGAACGTTTATTGCCATAACTCGCACAGATGTCCGAATTAGCTTCCGAAACCTATTCCATTGTGTCCGAAACGCGGGGTAAACCCTAGAAACGCTGGTTATGGCGCGTAAATCGGAGTTTAGAAAACCAGAATGAATAGTGTCGTTTTAATTCTCTATAAATAGACCAACCATTCACCATTTTGAGAAAAATAAAACCCTAACCCTAATAATTCACAGCCGCCACCATCATTTATCAAGGGCTGAAAACTTCCAATCTTCTCCTCTTAATATTTCTCAATCCATCAATCGATTCACGAAGTGCTCAACTGCAAAGTTGTAGCTAACGTCGAGGGCTTCAGATCCATACGGATATGATGGAGTTTAGCGTCGCGTGGAGGGAGATAGGGGGCCGACGGCCTGGGGCTTGCGCATGGTTTTCGAGATACATCAGGGGGTCGAGCTCGCTATGGTGGTGGGCGAAGGTAGAGGGGGTTTGGAGCTTCGTGTTGCAAGTTGCTGATCAAATTTTCATCGAGTATTGGAGGAGCAAAGTCGAGCCCTAGTTCTATGATTATGGGTTGTGTGCGTGTGTTCCTGTACGTGAATGAGAAGAGGAAGAAATGGGGGGGGGGGGGACGTGCGGCCTGATGATGAGCAATGCAGATTAAAGGGCTATGATGGCTTGGGTATAAAATTATAAATAATTGTTGTAATTTAGTTATATAAAAATCGAGTAAACTTCATAAATTCATAACTTTTTCATACAAGGTCGAAAACGCGCGAAACCAGTCGCGTTGGAATCGTATTGACGAGCACTACGCGATGGAATTGGATTGAAGTCGTTTGGAGTTAGTGAGAATTTCAGGTAAAATTAAACGTCCGTTTAATTTTATTCGAAATAAATCGCTAAAACGAAATTGAAATCAAGGTGAGAACTTCTCACTCAATCGAATCAGTTTCGATTTTATTTTAAATAGTTAGTTTTAAAATATTTGAATGCATGTTTGAATGATGATTGTTATCTATTGATTGTTAAAAATAGACATTATGCGCCGTTAGTAAGCGGATGTTATTTATTAAAAACATATACCGCGAATATTTCATAAACAATGAAATTGGTATTATATATAATAGCAATATATATATATATATATTGGCATATGTATATATTGGAGTTATTGATTTCCCGCATTTGTGTAGCGGATGAGACCCTATTGCACCGTCTATTAAGCGGATAACATTTTAAATCCCATATACCGCGATAATTCCGTACTGGAGCGGAATTGGTATTGTGCTAATGTTTGTGGATGCAGGAAAACAGGTTGGAGGGATCCAACTGGATTCCTCAACAGTATTTATTTGATTTCAGATATTTTGATATTTGATGGATTATCATATCGATATATGATATCGTTGTTGTCGTGATTGACTATTTGGTGTGTAGCATCATTGGACCAAACTTTGGAATTTTAAAATGATTTTTAAAGTGATTTTTGAAAATATACTATATGTTTGGAAATTGATTCATTTTAAATAAATAAACGTATAATTTTTAATGTTATGAAAATTAAGATTTTTGAGGAATATAGTTAAAAGTTGACTTTTGAAAATATGGGGTTAATGATTTTATAAAATAGTTTAATCGGGATTTTTGAAATTATTGTGAAAAGTTGAAAATATAGGATTTATAAAATCTAATTATTTTATGAATCAAAATGGTGAAATTATAAAGGACTTTGAAGACGTTTTAAAATATTAATATGAATTGACTTATATAAAGGATTATAAATTGATAATTTATAAATGAAAATATTTGAATTATAAAACGAGTTTTTATGAGTGTTTGAATGAAGTGAAAATGGATTGCATAAGTGAATGGAATTTATAAAATTTTAAATGGTGAAGTTATAAATGAAATTTATAAATAGTAAGATTTATAAATTTTGTGAAGTTATTAAAGAATAGATTTGGATAAATAATTGAATCTTATAAGTTATAAGATTTATGATTATGAAGTTCAAAGGAACGATTTTTGCAAACGAATAAATTATAAGCATTTTACTTATAATGTGTACTTTTGGTTTATAATTGAGTTATAAATCGAATAGGTTAATAAAGGAATTTATAAAAGAAAGTTGTTATAAAATAAATAGAAATGGAATTTATAAACGTTGTTTTATAAATTCGCAAATGACTTATTTTGATAAGTAAATTGTTGAAACTTATTAATGAAGTTATATTCACGTTTTGACTGTGAATAATCCTTTGAAATAAAATGAATAAAAGGATGAAATTTGTTAACATAGTATATTCACGTTTTTGAATAGTGAATAATATGTTAAAGAAAATGTTTAGAATGTGATATTTTAAACAGAATTAAAACGATCTAACGATGTTTTAAATGTGTTAAGATTCGAAACCATAGATTTCAACATTTATTGTTGAAATAGACGTTTTCGAGAAATAAAAGGAAATGGTGGACTATAACACTGTTGTTATAGTAAATGATTTCCGGAAGGAAATGTTTTGTATAGTATAGGGATTTATATATCAATTTTAATTTCGAATCCCTATACTAGGGATTTTGGGTTGTCGTAATGATGTTTTACGCAACATTCGTTTTGGCCCAAATAAATATGGTTAAGAGAATGATTTCGTTAAAGAATGAAATATATACTTAATCTCGATTTAAGTATATTGAATATTTTCTAAGTATTGAAAATAAATAAAATCTGTGAATTACTTATGAATAAATAAGTATGGAAATGTTTTCCAATATAAAGTGAATATTTTGGGAATTTATCTTTTTGAAGATAAATTGAAATGAATAATTGAAATCGAATATTCATAGATATTTTGGATTGTAAATTCACTATGGGATTTATAAAAGAAAGGGGAACTTGTTTAAAAATAAATATTGATTTATTTTTGAAGTATTGAAATTATATATCTTGTAAAGATATTTTGGAAAATTATTTGGAAACTGGTGATGTGTGCATATCCATTGATAGTTCAATAACCGACTATCAATATTTCCCTTTGAATGGGTATTTGATGTGATTTGTTTGAATTTGAATGCCACACTTATTTTAAATAAGCGCTCACTATTCGGGTTAACCGGGAAAGGACCATGGGGTCGTATAACCCATTCCGAATATGTGATACGTCGTTATGAATTGCATTTGATGACCGGTGTTGAAGACCGAGTATTTACGAAAGCGATAGGATGACCTATCGATTGTCTCTGCACTGGGTAGTTCCTGGTATAGAGATTCCCTAAGTGATGGGAAATTCGATCGGGATTGTGAATACCCGGATTGCAAGGGCTTCGTGAGAAGTGCCTTCGGTTTTGTTCGAGCCCAGAACAGACTTGTATGGATTGTATGTCTAACATTACAAATTGAGATGTAAAGCCGATTTCTTTCAAATATATTTCTGTTGGTGGCGAAGAATTTATTCTTTTAGCTTAACACCCTTCTCTGAGACGTACGAGCTCAGAGGTTATGTAGTTGAAGGTTATCAGCGATATATTCCCAATTTGGTAATGTGACATGCTGAGTGTTGCTGTAAATGATCATTGTGTTGATTATTTGTGATAGGATCGTTTATTTGATCGTCTATCCTGGTGATCATTTCTATGATCATTTGTTGACCCAAAGCATGGCTTTTGTATAAAGTATGTTTTTGTGGACGTGACTTCGTCGAGCCTCACACCCCGGAATGGTCAAAACAGGAAAGATGCAGCAAGGTTATGAGGGGTAGCGCCCTTTAGGATGTGTGCATTTCCTTCTGGAAAAGGGTGGTATCATGGTATGGAGCCCAGATACTTACTCATGTTGAAAACACTTTATGATTGTGTGAATTGATTGCGAGCGCTCGGTGAAAGGTCCCAAAGGACCGGGGGATGGCATATTCGGTCAGTTGTTACTCAGTTAGGGGTAACCCGGCCTTGTGTTGGTAGAGATCCGGTTTGGTTCTCGGGGATGTCCATCCAGAGGCATTCTCATGTGGCAATGGGAAGTTCCTTGGCCTGATCATTCGTTGGAAATCCAAAGAAACAATACGAGACTTGTATGGTTTTAGTTGTAGAACCTGCCATCTAATATGGTAGCTATAGTAAGCATACTATAATGGTACCTATGCTGGCTAAGATTTATATTCTACTTTCGAAATGTTTTCCTACACTATGCACTAATAATAATATGAAATGTTCTTTTTAAATGCGTATCAAGCATCTTTGATTATTATAAGGAGAAATCTCCTCCTAGTCTGCGTTTGCATTGTGTGTGTGGCGGGAGGTCTTATGGTAGTCTCATTTTTAAAAGCATTGCGAATTGACTTTAAAAATATTCTTCTATTTTGATTTTAAAGATAAATAAACTGTTTTGAGTTCCCACACCAGTCACATGACTGACTCGGAGTTTATTGTTTTCCTTCCTAAACTCTGGGTGCCCACCAATTTCCACACGGGCAGTCAAGAGTTAGGTTTATCAGGATATTCTGGATATTCAGGAGTTGCTGGAGGCAAGCTAGATGGCATGGCGTATTACTTGTATATAGTATTTCTTTTCCGCTGTTTGTTTGTTGTTGTTGTTGTACACTCTGATGATATGATGTAATGTATAAAATGTAATAACTGATATAGTTCTTTGTTTAAAGATTATTCATTTATTATTATATGTTGTTCCGCTGCGAATTGTGAGATTCTGATGTTGTTTTGTTGTTTTCTGTTCCGTTCTATTTTCTATTTTCTTTTCTCCCTATTTTCTATCCTTTTCTCTCTTCTTTTCTCTCTTTTTCTTCTTCTTAAACCCTCAGTGTTCGGTTTTCCGGCCTTCGATTGCTCGGCAGTCGATAAAGTGAGTATCGATGTTGAATTTTCGGAAGACGAAGAATCAGGTCCTGACAATTATAATATTATACATATTTCTTTTTTCCTCACTTCCTATCATATGTGCCGCCTACATCCTTTCCCATATCTCTCTTTTCATTCCAAAATCGAGCAGAACGAAATCTAAAAAAAAAAAGCAAAGCATGGTCGCGCGCATGGGGTACGACTGCTAGAGGTGCAGGTGGAGCTTGCGCGTGAGAGAGAAGGATGGCGCGATGTTGTATTCAGTTAGGGATGGAGTCTGGGGCTACGTGTACACGCGATCGCGCACGTTAGTAGTGCATCGCCATGGTGGAATCGATGGAGTCGCGGCCTCTGGTGGGGTGCTGGCGGAGGCTAGCTGAGAAAGAAGCCGTCTTATATAAAAATGAAAAGGGACATCCGCGTTTTGGGATTTCTCGGCCAGTGGTATCGCACATGAGCTAACGATGGAGGAAAGTCGCGACCTTGAGCATGAAGAGGAGAGGGAAGTATGTAGTTGCGTACGCGTGAGAGACGATGAAGAAGGGGCGAGCTTTTCTTTTTATTATTTATTTTATTTTATTATTAGTTGAAAATTTTATTTATCGTTATACTAATTTACTAATAACTCTTTCACATGATTTCTGATTCGATTGAAACGAGTAACGTTGGATTCGTATTGACGACGACTCCAGCTTAGAATTGAAGTGAGGTTTATTTGAAATTGAAATTTATTGTTGTTTCAAATGAAAGGTGAGTGTTTTTACGCTCACTTTTTTGACTATTTTATTTTATGTTAGTAAAATTTATATCATGAAGTAATTTAAATTTATTAATAGTTGTTGGATAAATTTAAATTGACATCTAAATTTATTGATAGAATTTAAATTTATAGTTAAATTGAATTAGAATTCAACTACTGTGAGAATTCCCCATTTATTGGTAATTGGTTGATTTGTTGCGATTATTGAATGTTTGGATGATGAATGGTGATGATGTTATATTACTATATATATACATATGTCACCCTGCATATTATATATAGTATATAAAACTATAAATTTAACTATTTAGAATAAGTTAGGAAATAGGTTGAATGATATATACTTATGACATTTATTTGGGATTGAAATGATATATATTCATCCATGAATTAAATTGGAATAATTTATTCATTTGGCCATAGGATAGAGAATTATATATGGACATCGGATTACTTAAATTAAATGATTTTAAAATTTTGATTTGAAATTATTTAAATGATTTGGGGTTTAAGAAAAATAATCGAATTTATGGAAAATGAATTATTTTTGGATCGGAACTTGTGATGTTGAAATTTAAATTGGTAAACGAAATTGACTAATAATCAAAATTGAGATTTTGAAGTTAAAATTTAAATATGATTTGAATTTCAGAAATCGATTTGTTTTAAAGATTAGAATTTTATTCGAACTTTGAATATTGTTACGGAACAGTGATATGAAATCATATTTCGAAATTGAGCTTGGAATTTAATTGTTAAAGATTTGGATTTTAAATTGGATATTAAAGGAAAATTTGATTTAAGTGTTTTGAATCGATATTTTTGAAATGAACCAGGAATTGATATAAACTGAAATGGTTTAAAATTTAGAGTTGAAATTAATTTGAAATTGGAATTTAAATTAATTTGTAGTTGGAAGTGGAGTTAATTTGGAATTGGAATTCAAATCAGTTTGGAACTGAAATTTAAAATTTGACTTGAAATCGGAATTGAATCGAGTAAATCAAGAATGAAGATGGAAATTGATTTGAATTGGAAATTTAGGAATTGAATCAGTTTGGATTGGAAACTATTTTTAAATAAATTATTTTGTACAAACTATTTCAAAGCTATTTTCTTTAAATATTCAAACTATTTTAATTTTTCCAACTATTTTACTATATAAACCATTTTATCACTCAAACTATTTTCTATTAAACTATTTTAAAACTATTTTCTAAAATCAAAACCGTTCAAAGGGTGGAATGTTTATATTTAAATCTTGGATTTAAATGCGAATTGGGTTAAAGTTGATTATAACCAAAAATTTAATTCGAATCAAGTTTTGAAGTAAAATAAATATATCGAGTTGAATTGACATTTTTGAGCAAATATGATGATTTCAAAAATGATTTTGATTTTTGAAATGAATATGATATTTTGATATCAAGTACGAATTGTTTTGAAATGTAAAAGAACCAACTGGTGTGAAAAATGACGTTTGGTTATTAAAGAGACCGTGACCCTTTATTGGTATACTCTCTGTCAATATTAGAACAACTTTAACAACCGTGTACGTGGTGGATGATATCCATAATGTAGTGGTTGAATTGGCGACGTTTATTGGAATGAAGTAATAGAACGATGATGGATAGCCTTGACACTCATGTCATAATTAAAATGACTAAAATATGAGCCTATGTTTGGCCATTGAGGTTAGCTGCCTCTAGCGACGTTGACCCCTCGTATTAGTATTGTGATTTCGGATTCGATGGGTGCACCTTTTTGTTTGGATTGCTTGTCGCGGTCGGCCATGGATGGGTTATGACCAGCCAGAAAGGGTAAACCGGAAGAAGCCTACCTTGGGCATTGCCTCACATGCCTTGTTGTATTTATCCCTATACAAGCCCATTACGACTTTGGTTTAAAACTGTAAAATGTGTTGTGGTGGATCAATGTAAAGCCTTAATGTTATTTTGATATTTATTTTACTGATAGATATTATCTACTATAGCGTATACTATTATATATTAATAGTTTAACGGATCCTTAGGAGATGGAAAATCCCGTAACATCTCTTAAGTTATTGCAATCATATTTGTGATATTGATTTGACTTACATAAGAGTATTTTAATCCCGACTTGAGTGTTTTGTTTTTCTCATTACGATCGGGTCAATCCTGAGTTTTTTCAGTGTATTGAAGATAATTCTTTGGAGGATGAAGATGGAGTTTGGTATATTACAATTATTATTATTCCTTGCATCATGCTACTCTAATATATTAATTATTTGTGACGCCCCACCTCTATGCTCACGCTAGCCAAGGACACTACGGAGTAATGCCATCAACTAGCATGAAGAATAAGGCTGTTGAGGAGCGACCATCCATGTAATCGCTTCGTGCGAGCACCAATATGTCAGATTGTATAACATTCGTTTCATTTCAAGAGGAAATCCGACATGCCGGTACAAACTCAAAGCTACTACACAGTGGCTAAGTGGTCTTCGGAAACAAATATAGAAATAAACATAACATAAATCAGTCACAGTTATTCATATCACAAAGGCGGAAATAAATATGAATATTACACATAGAAGTGTACATCAGAGTAGCGGTCAAATAAGATCCGCATTATTACAAAAGATAGATACAAGTACAACATCAAAGAGTATGTATACATCAACCAGTTTCTATCTCGAATGTATAACAACAAAAACTACCAATCTAATGTAGTTAGACAAAAGTCAGATAATGGTGATCCCAGATAAGGAGTCAAATAGAAGCACATGTAACATCTCGGTCTAACCCGAGTATTATTTAGTAAGTAAGTAATAAACGGATCAGTCTAGCTATAAATATCAGATAAAAATGAGATAGAATGAGGGATATGATAGAAACGTATGATAACTGTAATGCCATACTGTGATAAGTATGCATTTGAAAACCAACCAGAGATTAATCAATACCACAAGAATCTTTTCATAGATCAGAAAGAAAACCATATTCTTTATTTTTATTCACTAAATCACAAATATTGGCAAACATCTCAATGCCAATCATAAATTTGTTGAAACATAAATTCACCTTTGGACAAATATTTATAAACTCATCAATGTAAATCACTAAAATTGGTGAGACACAAATTCTAGAAATCATCAATTAGAAATCCAGAAATCACAAGAGGGGGATGCCTATCACAAAACGGGAGCATGAAAACCCACCAACACATGTATCACAAAACGGAACGCTATTCCATGGTTGCTAACCATAAATTTTGAGCCGAAGCTCCACAAAACAGTCCGAAGACCATGGGTCGCTACCCCACAAAATTGAGCCGAAGCTCCATAGAAACGGGGTTTAGTCTCCCTCGCAGACAAAGAGACATCGCACATTGCTACTCTAAATCACAAAATGATCATCATCGATCATCAAGAAGTGTCAATTACACTAAGCTAGTAAATAGATGAGTTTAGCTTCATGTCCCATAATCACTGGCTTAACTTAAATATTTATGAACAAACTGTAAATCTCCACTCGAAAGTTGTCACAAGACTTTCAATCGAACGAGTCTAAGAATTAACCGACAAAGTAAACGCAAGCGTTTCATACCACTTGTTTTGCAAAGTCGTTTAATTGGATTTCTCCAACGAATGAGGTAAAGGTTTGTGTATACTAGTAGATTGGAAAAAAATGGTTTATAAACGAGTTTGACTATTAAATGGAGTTGAAATCATCTTTGTTAAAGAGTTTGAATATTTACCACTAGTATAGAAACCTTTGTATTCAGAAGTAACAAATCACAAAAATGATTGTAGACACAATCAATCACCAAAGATTCACATTCGAAGACGTGAATCAAAGCCATAAAAATCGATACCGAATCCATCAAATGGATATTCTCAAAAATATCAAAAAGGACTCATCAAAGTCAATAATAAATGATAACAAAAAAATCGGATAATCACGAATCGATAAAAATTGGAATCTCAAGCAAAATAGGTTAAATAGGAAAAATATACTGAATACAAGCAGGTCAGTCGACTGACACTCTGAGAATAGTCGACTGGCCAACGCTTGGAAAAACTCTCGGGTTCCAGGTCAGTCGGCTGGACTCAGAGGGTCAGTCGACTGGTGCATGTTTTCCAGCATTTCCAGCCTGTCTAAATGAAGAGCAAACTCTAGCCAACTCGCGACCGGACTAGAAATGGGTGCTAGGCATTTATGCCAAATGACAACCCTGCCCTATAGGCTCTTTGATGCATCATCAAAAACATGTTCAAACAACGAAGCTAGGATTTTTAAAGGTTTGACTTCAAAACAACAAAAATTGGAACATTCATAAAACCAATTCAATCCAAAGCAAATGAACATGGAATATAAGTTAGGAATTCATACCTAACGACAAAGATAGATATAGACATGGATGTGAGATAAAAATCTCACCTTTAACACAAAAACAAGGAAGAGGAAGCTTGAAAACAAGGGAGGATCAACCACTCTTCAAGCTCAACTCTAGAAGCTCTAAACTAAGATCAAAAGCAATAATTTCCCAAATTAGGTTATTGGAAATTTCGGAAATTGGAGAGAGATTGAGATGGAGAAGAAGAAGAAGATAGTTACCTAAGCTTCTCTTTGAATTTGGAGCTAAAACTTGGATTTGCTAAAAAAACCTGTGCTTAGGATTTTAATTTCCCATCTCCACCACCATTTTTTATTAAAGCTTAAGTTGTAGGAAATTATGAAGGAATGAAGAGGAGAGGTGGTGGAGTTAGGATTATAAGATGAGTTTGGTTAGAGGGTTGAACCTCAAATCCAAACCCAAAGCCCTAAGTGAAAAAGGTCAAAATTTTAGCTAGCTCCAAACATATCAATGTTTATACTCAAAAAGGTCACAAACGCCACTTTGAATTCAATGGAAGCGTTCTCGAGCCCTAATTTGGTTGTTTGTAAAAAGTAACCTCTTGGACTTAAATCCGACTAATGATGCTATATTTAAATAAAATATTTAAATATACAAATCGTTAAATATGCGGGTTGTTACAGACTTCCCTCCTTAAAGAAGTTGCGTCCTCGCAATACTTAAGAAGAAAATATAAAAAGTAACAAACATAAAAGCATATCAACACAAAAGAAATTTGAAATAAGAAATTTACCTCACAGAGCATGAGAGAGTAAACTCGGATGCGTTCGCTCGATGAATTCTCTTGATTCCCAAGAACAATCCTTAGGATTTGAGGGCCATTGAACCTCCACAAGAGGGACATCTTTATTTCGAAGGCATTTTACCTCCGATGCAATGATACGAATCGGATGCTGCTCATAAGTCAAATTAGGTGAAACTTCAATTTCTTCCACAACACCGGGCACAAGAATAGAATCGGAATCCCTAAGGCATTTCCGTAGTTGAGAAACGTGAAACACGTCATGAATAGCAGAAAACTGAGCAGGTAATAAAAGGCGATAAGCCACGGAACCAATAAGTTCGGTGATGGGAAATGGACCAATATATCGAGGTGCTAATTTTCCCGATCGAATGAAACACACAACATCCTTCATAGGTGAAACACGAGTAAACACAAAATCTCCCACAGAAAATTCTAATTTCTTTCTTCAGTTACCCGCATAGGATTTTTGCCTACTTTGAGCTTCTTTCATCCTATAGCGGATAAGCTCAATCTTTTTTGTGGAATCACGAATAAAGTCTGGACCTAAAACCGACGTCTCACTTGCCTCAAGCCAACAAGAAGGAGATCGGCATGGCCTTCCATAGAGTTGCTCAAAAGGTGCCATACCTATACTAGATTGGAAGCTATTATTATAGGAAAACTCAACAAGAGAAATATGATCTTTCCAACTTCCACCAAATCAAGAACACATGCACGAAGAAGATCTTCTAGAGTTTGATTCACACGCTCGGTTTGTCCATTGGACCGTTGGTGATAAGCTGTGCTAAAATTAAGCTTCGTTCTCAATGCTTTTTGAAGACTCTTTTAAAATCCACTAGTAAACAATGGATCACGATCGCTATCAATAGAAGTAGGGACTCTATGCAATTTAACAACTTCTTTAATAAAGAGTCTAGCCAAAAGAGGTATGGTCCGATTGGACCGAACGGGAATAAAATGTGGATTTTGTTAGTCTCTCAACTATCACCCATAGGCTATCATGACCCGAACGAGCACGGGGAAGGCCATCAATAAAATCCATGGTAATTTGGTCCCACTTCCAAATTGGAATATCCAAAGATTGCAATAACCCAACGGGCCTTTGATGCTTGGCCTTGACAAGTTAGCAAGTCATGCAACACTTAACAAAGTTAGCAATATTAGATTTCATCCCATCCCAATATTAGAGACGCTTCATATCCACGTACATTTTACTACTACCGGGATGAATGGTAAATTTGGAACGATAAGTGTGATAACCCCGATTTTTCAGATATTTGTTAATTAGTAATTAACTGGATTTAAATTATTAAACAATGATTTATAGATGAAACAAGTAATACTGATTGTTTGTTTAAATGTATGTGTATATATATATGGGTTGATTTTAATTTGGATATTAAATTGAAGATGAATTTGAATGGAAAATTCAAATGATAAACATCTTAGACATTTTGATTTTCTAAAAAAAATTATTTTATATGATTTTATTAGTATATAACTTGTTTTATATTATTTTCTTCAAAAAGATCATGCTTATATAGATTAAGGAAAGTAATTATTAAATAGATATATGTAAGAGAAGTTTAAATATTTAGAAAATACTTAAGGTAATTATAAAAATATATATAAATTGACATTATAATAAATAACAATGTAAGCTAATTCTATACATTATAACAAATGTAAATCAATTATGATTACATTTGTAGGAATTCTAACAAGTGTCATGAATTTTTTTAAATTATAATAAAAAAGATATAAGAAGATATATACATTTCTATTTCTTCTCATTTTCTTTTTCACTCTCCATCTTTCAAAAAAGAGGTCAAATGCAACTTCAAATTTATTTAAATCCGAGGCAATTGTAATCAAAGCCCAAGCAAGGTTAGAACAAATCAAGATCTACCCAAAGCACTTCAATTAGAAGGATTTCCATTTCCAGAAGTAATTAAAAATCAAACGCAGAACAAAAGCTAAACCCTGTTCTCTGTCTTAGCCTGGTGAGTAAACAATCTGACTCTAGTTCTGAAATGTTGTTTGAAGTTGAATGTATTTAGTAAGTGCTGTGGCAATTGATTGCATGTATGAAATTTTGGCATGCATGTTTTAAATATGCAAATTTAAATGGTACATATCTGAATATGTTTGATTTCTTATGTTCCAGGTTACAGGATTTTAAATAAAATTCAAATTCTTTCCAACTGATCTCTGATAACATTGAGTTTCAAACGAAATATGATTAGTTGAACATAATTAAGTTCTAAAATTTTGTATTTAAGTAAAACAAGATTTTACATCACTGTAAATCAAGAAATTACAGAAGAAAATTTATAAGCTATTAAACCAAGTGTCAAAATTTTATATTTTGTTGATATAATCTTGATCATCATCAGGATTCACGAATTTTAAGAGTCGTATCATAATTTTTAGTTTTGAATTGAGTTAGCAATTTGGGTTTGAACAGGAAGAGGGTTTTTGGCAATTGCCGGCGATCGAGGGAGAAGTGGTTGTCCGGACAGAGGCCAGAGATAAATTGTTGAACGATGATCAAGGGAAAATTAGTGAAGGATTTTCCTGATGGCTGTGGTTGGTGATCGAAGGTGATTTAGGGTTTAATAGCCTAATTGGGATGTCTGGATAGTCGTGGTGATCTCAGTGGAAAGGAAGCTTCGGAGTTGATCGCGATGGTTGCAATTGAGACGTGGTGGTGTGACGCTGCTATGGAGGAAAGGTCGTGGATTCAGGTCACCTAGATCGACGGCGATGGTGGTTCTTTGTTTTCGAGTTGAGGTTCCAGTTGGGGTTGAAAAACTCGATTTTGATCCGAGGAAGTTCAGTGAGATCTGGTCAATGGGGAGGCTTTGCGAAGTCATCGATGACGTTTGAGAGGCTTCGGAGTTGGTCGGCGTCGAAGGATTCGCTGTGCACCATGAACACGTGTACATCAGATTCTGATGGGTTGATGTTTTCGAGTATCTCGAGCTTTACTCGAGTCTTTCTCGAGATGATCTCGAAGCAGGAAGGTAGCACGTGAGTGTAGGGTATGCTCAGGAAAGTGAACGTTGGGTCGCGGGTTATGTTTTGATTTAAGAATCAGGTATTCAAATATAAAGTATAAGGGAAGTGTTTCAGATTCAGATCTAAGGACATGAACTCTTCAGTACTTCTAGGCTTCAACGCATAGTAAAACAAGTTTTAAAATACAAATTGGGATTTGCTCTTAAAGCATATACTTGATAATGTTTAAGTTATTTTAAGGAAGAAAGTTTTACTAACTTTAAAATTTTCTTGTTAAATGATTATTTTATTCTAAAACGTAAACGGTATTTTTAAAATGGAATGATAGTACTAAGTTCAAAAATAGTTAAAACAGGTCTCCAAGTTAAAGTATGATTTAAGACAAAGCAAGGCATTTAGATAAGTTCAAATTTAAATTGAATTTAGTTTGAATTACCTTCTGATAAATGTTTAAGGTTATGAAAGTTATGTTTTGACAACTTTAAATTATCAAGTTAAAATGTTTATTTTATTTTAAATCTTAACTGATGATTGAGTTAAGTAAGTTATTCATAAAAATATGATGGTTTAAAATAGGTAAATGGAAATTAAGCCATTATTAAGATAATGTTTTATCTTAAAGATAATTAAGGTTTTAATGCCTTGAAATTGATTAAGTTAATTAAGGGAAAATTAGGTGTGATCGATTAATTTAATTAATAATGATGTGGTGTAAATTAAAGAATTGATCTATTAATGTGATTTATTAATTAAGGAAATCAACTAAAGGATGATTAATTTATTTAAGGCTAAACTACTGAAGGAAATCAGGTAATGATAATATAAGTAATTTAAAGGATTAACTGTTATGTATTATTTAATTTAATTAGTAATTAAAGGTTAAACACTTAATTTACCAATGATAATAATGAAGGTAATTAATGGGTAATTACAAAAGGTGATTTATTTAACGGTAATTACTTGACGGGAGAAACTAAGGGTTATTTATCTAGTATAATGAGTTAAAGAATTGATTAATTTATGCAATTAATGAGTAAGAATTAATTAATCAATGGATTGATGGATAACCAAATTGGGTAATTAAGTAAGATGGTAATTAAAGGTTAATAAATTGAGGGGTTTGAGAATAATTAATTTGTGTAATTAATTAAGGGCAAATTACTAGATGTAATTAAAGAATGATTAATCAAGATGAATAATTAAAGGATGATTAATTAATTGAATATAATTAATTAATGTTATATATGCAAGATTTAAAGTAATAAGTAAATTAATTTAATTCGTTGGTAGAATATTGAATTAATTAGAAATGGTATGAATAATTTATCCTGCTTATGGATGATTGAAAGATTTTAAATGCTTTGAATTAATTGTATCTCTGGTGTGATCGTGATGCTATATGATATGAAATGTTTCTATAATACGATATGTTGGGTTGAACAGTGATAATATGGTTATCTATGATGAAATGTTATGTAAGGTGACATCTAGTATTTAAATTTAATCACTTGAATAACTGGGGTCAACATGGCATTGGATTCGAAGAGACCTGAGTCGGGTATTGGTAATATCCGAAACCACTTCGATTTGTAATCTACATAATTCTATTTGGATTTGATATGTAGGATGAATATACTGAAATGAAATAATAAGGACCTTT
Source organism: Allium cepa (assembly GCA_030765085.1). NCBI lineage: Eukaryota > Viridiplantae > Streptophyta > Magnoliopsida > Asparagales > Amaryllidaceae > Allium > Allium cepa. The sequence continues at coordinate 696,013,441 of CM060937.1, read as the reverse complement.
GAAATAAGTAAGAATACTTAGAATTTGATTCGTGGAATATGTTTTGAGCATATCAAATAATGAACTCGTAGTGAAGTTCGAGTTACCCAGGTCTTATATGAGCTGTATACTTTTGCATTCCATATTAGATGGGTTTACTCACGCTGGTTTCCAGCCTGACCGGGGTGTTACTTTGATGTAATGCTCGGGTCAGACCGAGTATTACAGATTTTCAGGTAAGCACGTTTTGGAGCTCAGGAGGCGAGCTGGATGGCAGAAACGTATGAAGTTTATCCACTGTATTATGATGTTGTTTTAAACTTTTCAGTGATCGGAAATGATTGTAACTCTGATGTATAAAAATATATAAAGTGTACTGATACTGTTTCTTATTCTTTCTCTTTTCTTCTTTTCCTAACTATCTGGAATTTTCTGGATCGAAATTTTCGGGTTGTTATTTGGTATCAGAGCGAGGTTAAGCGAGAACCTTGGCTCTGGTGGGATTACTCATTAAGGATAGGGTCAATGGTACCATAGAATGAGTTGAGTGAATATTTATATATGAGAGCGTACTTGTTATTTTCTTATATAAAGATTTTAAATGATTTTATAAGAATATATTTTGATATATATAGCAATACTTATTTCTAATAAATATTAAGGTAATTGGTTGTTAAATTATTAGAATTAAATTAAGTGGTAACAGAAATACAACCAAATTGAAATTAAATTAAAGATAAGTTCGAAATGGATTCAAACTGAAATTAAATTTTGAACTTAAGGAAAGAATTTCAAAATAAGATGAATTAGAATTGGTTTCAAACCAGAGAAATAGAATGGTTTTTGTGTTTAATAATGAGATGATTATTTTCCAATAAACAATAAAATGTTTTAAGGAAGTAACCATTTAAAGAGAGCAGTTTGTAAATTTGAAAGGTTGTAAGTGGAAGTGGATTTCAAATTGTGAAGTTCTGAATTCTAAATTTAAACATTTGAATTGGTTTCAAAATGTTAAAGGAAATAATATTATTCAAACTATTTTGAATATGGTCTTATTTTAAAATAAGAGATATTCTTTAATATATTCGAATGAAAGGGTCCTATTTCAAACTAGGGTTGTTTGAAATTTTAAAGGAAATTTGTTTTGAATTAAAAACCAAAGGTGGTTTAAGTTTTAAAATTTTGGCTTGGTGGGCCTAGAAGTAAATATGTATATGTGTGGATATACATAATATTAAAAGAGATTTGAAAATAAACTCTAAGATGTTGAGTTTTTACTCTCCCTAAAGTATGATATAAAAGCTAAAGTGATATAAGTTTTGAACTTATAAGTGTGAAAGAATTTTGAAATTTGAAATGGAGAATTCAAATTTGAGTATGGATAAAGGGATTAAATTGGATTTAACTTGAAGGAAGTTAAATAAGTTTGGAATGAGCAATCTGAATTGGAAATTTCAAGACGAAATTGGGATTTAACTTGGAAAGTTAAATGGTTGGTTTATAATGGGAGTTATGAGTGATCTCAAAATGGGTTTGAGATATGGAAATTGAAATAATTGGTGTTGGATAAAATTTGGGTGTTTATTCATCCTGATATCATTCCATTGTTACAAATAATTTATGAAATGTGAATTGATTTGTTAAATTTAACTTAAATTTAAAATTAAGGATATGGAATTCCTTTGAACTTAAGATTTGAATGTTAAGAAATGAATTTGTAAATTAAAATTGTTTGAAACTCTTACTTGAACCTTATAATGAGTTAAGTAAAGATAATTTAAAATGGAATTTTGAAATTGGACTCGGAATTAAATTGTTTAAAAACTTTAAATAAAGGATAATTTGGTCTAAGAGGTTAAACAACACTTGAAATTTAACTTGAATTTATATAATTCGAGATGATTTAAAGTGAGATTGATTTTGAAATCATTTCAAATTGAAATTTGATTTAAAATAATTTGGATTTATGATTTAGTTGAATAATTTTAAATTCAAATGGAATTTGATTTGAATTTGGAAAGAATCAAGGATAATTCAACTAGAATTGGCATTAAATTCAAACTGGAGTTGAAATAAATTGAAAATTTAAATTGGCTCAATCTGAAATTTATTTGAATCAATTGGAATTATGATGGGAAATGGAAGTTAGAAATTGAACAGTTTGACTCTGGATTATTTCCAAAGTGAATTGTTTTAATATAAATCTATTTTTCTAAATTATTTACTATACAACTTTTCTTTTTAAAACCTAAAACTATCTTATACTTGTTTTACAATTATTTTTGAAACTATTCAATAATTTTTCGACTGTTTTAATAACTAGTTACTGTTTTTCAACTACTTTATAACTGATTACTATTTTACAACTATTTTGCAATTATTTAAAATTTCTATAACTATTTGACAATTCTTCAACTATTTTACAATTACTTAACTACTTTACAGCTATTTTACAAACTAATAATTATTTTTCTACTATTTATCTATTTTGAACTTTTCAAGCTATTTTCTAAATTTAAACTGGACAGAGTTTAAACTGTTTATGATTAAATACCCAATTAGAATTGAAATGATAATCCAAATGAGGATTTAAGCAGTTGTTAGTAAGTGAATGAAAATCAAAGTGAATGTGAATAAAAAGGATTGATTTGGCTAATAACCAATAAGGATAAATACGTAGGATGTACGTATATTATTCTATTCGTATAGTGATTTAATCCAGATTCGAGCATAGAATTTCAAGATAGTTTATCGATCCGAGTTTGGATTTCCCACTCGATTTTTGACGGCGAACGTGGATATGGATTTTTGATTGGTTCTGGATATTCTCTATCATAGTTATGACTATGCAAGGAGAATGACGGTTTCTAATCGAGAAACCTGATCTGTGTCCGCACTAGGAAGTCGGGTGGACGATACTAGTTCGGAAGTGAAATTGTGTGATCGAGTGAGCGATCAGGTTGATATAGCGTACGAATGATATGGGTACATGTACAGGTTTAAATAAAATTAATACTGGGAATTTAGGGATCAGAAATGTGAAATGGTTTTTAAAATGAAAGATATATTTTGTGTAATATATGACGAAGTAAAAGTGGAAATTGGATATTTTTATGGTAGAAATTTACTTTATGATAGCAAGTGACTTTATAGAGTAATCAAATTTGAATATTTGATTTGGAATAAATAAAATATATTTCTGTTATATAAGACAAATCTTCCCCTTGTTGAATCTATTGCTGGAAGAAAAGGATTTTGAAAGTGTTTGAAGTGTAAAAGGAATTTTATACAAGTTTGAAATGATCCAAATATTTTATCAAGGATTATATATATATATATATATATATATATATATAGGATCTTATGAGGATTTTAGAAAAGGTTTTGGGAACCTTTGGATTTGGAAAGGCTTTTGATTTTTGGGTAAAATCAATATTGAAATCTGGAAAGCCTATTTTGAGAATTATTGATTTTGGGATAATCGATTTTGTAAAGGAGCCTTGTATGAGATCATACTAGGTGTATGATTTGAAAGATACTATATGTGTATAGTATAAAATGTTTTGATGATGGCTCTGGGAAAAAAAAGGCGCTCCCTTGAAATGAACTTCTCAGGAGTGCCATCGGGTGGTTCTGCCTTGAGCTCCAAGGGGAGGGGGGGTTCTAAAGTTGATCCTGTGAGGAGTCCGGACAAAACTATCTCCTAGGGATTATGAGTAGTGTGTACCATAGCGAAAGTCGTGTGTGCCGCTGAGAGCCAACAGTCTGCGTTTGATTTTATATCGGTAGACTGCGGCCTATGGTAACATAGCGAAAGTCGTGTATGCTGTTGAGAGCCAACAACCTGCGTTTGATTTTACATCGGTAGACTGCGACCTATGTAGGAGTGGAGAAGTTTCATTTTGAGAGCGAAAATCGTGTGTGCTGCTGAGAGCCAACGGTTACATGGACTTTTGCTGTGATGGCAACGTAACCCTGGCGTGTAACTGCGGCCTGTTGTGGGTTCCATAGCGTAATCGAGGGGCACGGAGTGCCAACAGTTACATGGACTTTTGCTGCGATGGTAACGTAACCCAGGATGTAACTGCGACCATGGATGCGGGTGATGGTTTCCAGAGCATTCTCACCAAAGATATTTCCTCGATTTCAAAAATGTTTTCTATATTTTCAGTAAAATATTTTCCAAGCATTTTCACTATGTGTTGGAAATGGGTTTACCGAGTACCTATAGATTTTCAGTCTTATGCCTGATCAACGTTTGACCGAATTTCTATGAGAACAAGGATGGACCGGTTGAGACATCGAGTTATAAAAGTATCTTCATAAAAACCGTTTTCGTAATATTATATAGATTTTAAAAGTTTTTTAAAAATTATTAAAGGAAATTTATCTTATTTTAAGCATTTTAATAAAATTCTGGTTTCGTTCTTTTTCGAGGACGAAAAGATTCTAAGAGGGAAGGAATGTGATAACCCGGATTTTTCAGATATTTGTTAATTAGTAATTAACTGGATTTAAATTATTAAACAATGATCTATAGATGAAACAAATAATATTGATTGTTTATTTAAATGTGTGTATATATATATGGGTTGAATTTAATTTGGATATTAAATTGAAGATGAATTTGAATGGAAAATTCAAATGATAAACATCTTAAACATTTGGATTTTCTAAATTTTTTATTTTATTTTATATGATTTTATTAGTATATAACTTGTTTTATATTATTTTCTTCAAAAAGATCATATTTATATAGATTAAAAAAAGTAATTATTAAATAGATATATGTAAGATAAGTTTAAATATTTAGAAAATATTTAAGGTAATTATAAATATATATATAAATTGACATTATAATAAATAACAATGTAAGCTAATTCCATACATTATAACAAACGTAAATCAATTATGATGACATTTGTAGGAATTCTAACAAGTGTCATGAATTTTTTTTTAAATTATAATAAAAAAGAAACAAGAAGATATATACATTTCTATTCCTTCTCATTTTCTTTTTCACTCTCCATCTTTCAAAAAAAATTGTCAGATGCAACTTCAAATTTATTTAAATCCGAGGCAATTGTAATCAAAGCTCAAGTAAGGTACCCAAAGCACTTCAATTTGAAGGATTTTTCATTTCCATAAGTAATTAAAAATCAAATGCAAAACAAAAGCTAAACCCTATTCTCTGTCTTAGCTTGGTGAGTAAACAATCTGACTCTAGTTCTAAAATGTTGTTTGAAGTTGAATGTATTTAATAAGTGTTGTGGCAATTGATTGCATGTATGATATTTTGGCATGCATGTTTTAAATATGCAAATTTAAATGGTACATATCTGAATATGTTTGATTTCTTATTTTCCAGGTTACAGGATTTTAAATATAATTCAAATTCTTTCCAACTGATTTATAATAACATTGAGTTTCAAACAAAATATGATTAGTTGAACATTAATTGAGTTCTAAAATTTTGTATTTAAGTAAAAATATATTTTACATCACTGTAAATCAAGAAATTACAGAAGAAAATTTATAACCTATTAAACCAAGTGTCAAAATTGTATGTTTTGTTGATATAATCTTGATCGTCATCAGGATTCACGAATTTTAAGAGTCGTATCATAATTTTAAGTTTTGAATTGGGTTAGCAATTTGGGTTTGAACGGGAAGAGGGTTTTTGGCAATTGCTGGCGATCGAGGGAGAAGTGGTTGTCCGGACAGAGGCCAGAGATAAATTGTTGAACGATGATCAAGGGAAAATTGGTGAAGGATTTTCCTGATGGCTCTGGTTAGTGATCGAAGGTGATTTAGGGTTTAATAGCCTAATTGGGATGTCTGGATAATCGTGGTGATCTTAGCGTAAAGGAAGCTTCAGAGTTGATCGCGATGGTTGCAATTGAGACGTGGTGGTGTGACGTTGCTATGGAAGAAAGGTCGTGGATTCCGGTCACCCAGATCGACGGTGATGGTGGTTCTTTATTTTCGAGTTGAGGTTCCAGTTGGGGTTGAAACACTCGATTTCGATTCGAGGAAGTTCAGTAAAATCTTCTCAATGGGGAGGCTTCGCGAAATTATCGATGACGTTTGAGAGGCTTCGCAGTTGGTCGGCGTCGAAGGATTCGCTGTGCACCGTGCACACGTGTACATCAGATTCTGATGGGTTGATGTTTTCGAGTATCTCGAGTTTTACTCGAGTCTTTCTCGAGATGATCTCGATGCAGGAAGGTAGCACGTGAGTGTAGGCTATGCTCGGGAAAGTGAACGTTGGGTCCGGGTTATGTTTTTATTTAAGAATCAGGTTTTCAAATATTAAGTATAAGGGAAGTGTTTCAGATTTAGATCGAAGGACCTGAACTCTTCAGTACTTCTAGGCTTCAAAGCATAGTAAAACAAGTTTTAAAATACAAATTGGGATTAGCTCTTAAAGCATATACTTGATAATGTTTAAGTTATTTTAAGGAAGAAAGTTTTACTAACTTTAAAATTTTATTGTTAAATGATTATTTTATACTAAAACCAAAACAGTATTTTTAAAATGGTATGATAGTACTAAGTTCAAAAATAGTTAAAACAGGTCTCCAAGTTAAAGTATGATTTAAGACAAAGCAAGGCATTTAGACAAGTTTAAATTTAAATTGAATTTAGTTTGAACTATCTTCTGATAAATGTTTAAGGTTATGAAAGTTATGTTTTGACAAGTATAATATCAAGTTAAAATGTTTATTTTATTTTAAATCTTAATTGATGATTGAGTTAAGTAAGTTATTCATAAAAATATGATGGTTTAAAATAGGTAAATGGAAATTAAGCCATTATTAAGATAATGTTTTATCTTAAAGATAATTAAGGTTTTAATGCCTTGAAATTGATTAAGTTAATTAAGGGAAAATTAGGTGTGATCGATTAATTTAATTAATAATGATGTGGTGTAAATTAAAGAATTGATCTATTAATGTGATTTATTAATTAAGGAAATCAACTAAAGGATGATTAATTTATTTAAGGCTAAACTACTGAAGGAAATCAGGTAATGATAATATAAGTAATTTAAAGGATTAACTGTTATGTATTATTTAATTTAATTAGTAATTAAAGGTTAAACACTTAATTTACCAATGATAATAATGAAGGTAATTAATGGGTAATTACAAAAGGTGATTTATTTAACGGTAATTACTTGACGGGAGAAACTAAGGGTTATTTATCTAGTATAATGAGTTAAAGAATTGATTAATTTATGCAATTAATGAGTAAGAATTAATTAATCAATGGATTGATGGATAATCAAATTGGGTAATTAAGTAAGATGGTAATTAAAGGTTAATAAATGTGAGGGGTTTGAGAATAATTAATTTTTGTAATTAATTAAGGGCAAATTACTAGATGTAATTAAAGAATGATTAATCAAGAATGATTAATCAAGATGAATAATTAAGGGATGATTAATTAATTGAATATAATTAATTAATGTTATATAAGCAAGATTTAAAGTAATAAGTAAATTAATTTAATTCGTTGGCAGAAGATTGAATTCATTATAAATGGTATGACTAATTTACCTTGCCTATGGATGATTGAAGATATTAAATGCTTTGAATTAATTGTATCCCTGGTGTGATCGTGATGCTATGTGATATGAAATGTTTCCGTAATACGATATGTTGGGTTGAACAATGATAATGTGGTTATCTATGATGAAATGTTATGTAAGGTGACATCTAGTATTTAAATTTAATCACTTCAATAACTGGGGTCAAGATGACATTGGATTCAAAGAGACCGGAGTCGGGTATTGGTAATATCCTAAACCACTTCGATTTGTAATCTACATAATTCCATTTGGATTTGATGTGTAGGTTGAATATACTGAAATAAAATAATAAGGACCTTTGAACTAAGTAAGAATACTTAGAATTTAATTTTTGGAATATGTTTTGAGCATATCAAGTAATGAACTCGTAGTGAAGTACGAGTTACCCGAGTTTTATATGAGCTGTATACTTTTGTATTCCATATTCGATGGGTTTACTCACACTGGTTTCCAGCCTGACCTGGGTGTTACTTTGATGCAATGCTCGGGTCAGACCGAGTATTACAGATTTTCAGGTAAGCTCGTTTTGGAGCTCAGGAGGCGAGCTGGATGGAAGAAACGTATGAAGTGTTTCCGCTGTATTATGATGTTGTTTTAAACTGTTCAGTGATTGGAAATGATTGTAACCCTTATGTATAAAAAAAATATAAAGTGTACTGATACTGTTTCTTCTTCTTTCTCTTTTCTTCTTTTCCTAACTATCTGGAATTTTCTGGATCGAAGTTTTCGGGTCGTTACAATGAGAATCTTCTAAAATGCCTTTATGAAGATTACTAATATTTGGCACTATAAGTCCACCAAATTTTCGAATGCCGCGATAAGCATCAATATCAAAGTCTTTCAAACCTTCAATATTAATTTTATCCCTACAACTTTGGCTAAGAAGAGCCAATTCGGAACCTAGCTTTTGAGCTTCAAGAATGCGGTCTAAAGGAGAAGGATGACCCTCAAGGCTACATAAAACGAGAGATGAACGTAAATTGGATTCACGATCTCGAATCTCACAAGTGGACAAAGTCTCGAGATCATTCCATTCGGATATCATCATAGAAACAACCGCTTGTTGCTTACGACCAAGGGCATCGGCAACACGATCCCCCTTTCCGGGAGTATAAAGGATATCAAGATTATAAGATGCAAGGAACTCGAGCCAACGTTGTTGACGCTAACTAAGTTCCTTTTGAAAAATAAATACTTCAAAGATTTATGATCGGTGTAGAGAACAAATTTTTCTCCCAAAAGATAATGACGCCAAATACGAAGGGCAAAAATAATAGCCGCGAGCTCTAAATCATAAGCGGCATAACTAGTCTCGGCAGGCTTTAATTGCCTAGAAGCATAAGCAATAACACGTTCTCTTTGGATAAGAATGGCGCCCAATCCAACCCGACTAGCATCGGTATAAACAAATCTTGGTTCCCTTCAGGAATCACTAGAATAGGAGCATCAGAAAGGAGTTCTTTTAATTTTTGAAAAGAAGCTTCACATTTACCTGACCAAATGTATTTGACTCCTTTCTTTGTCAAACTAGTAAGAGGCACGGAAATTTTTGAAAAGTCCTTTATGAACCGACGGTAATTGCCCGCTAATCCAAGGAAACTATGGATTTCCGTAACACTTTCAGGTCTCTTCCAATTTAGAATCGCTTCAATCTTCGAAGGATCCATGAAAATTATGGATTCAGAAATAATATCGCCGAGAAATTTCACACGGGATTGCCAAAAATGGCATTTAGAAAATTTTGCTTTCAATTGATTGCTCCTAAGAGTTTCCAATACAATTCGAAGATGCTTTTCATACTCCTCTTCGATTTTAGAATAAACAAGAATATCATCAATAAAGATGAGAACAAATCGATCGAGGAATTCTTTGAAAACTCGATTCATAAGGTCAACAAAATAAGATGGAGCAGTCGTTAAACCAAATGGCATAACAAGCCATTCATAAGATCCATAACGAGTATGGAACGACGTCAAAGGAATACTATCGTCTACAATATGAAGTTGATGAAAACCGATTGCTAAGTCTAACTGTGAAAAGACTCTAGCTCCGCTAAGTTGATCGAATAGATCATCAATCCGAGGTAAAAGATATTTGTTCTTGATAGTAAGATCATTAAGCTTGCGGTAGTCAACGCAAAGCCTAAGTGTACCATCGGATTCCTTCACAAAAATAGCCTAAGCTCCCCAAGGAGAGGAACTAGAACAAATAAACTACTTCGTCTCCAATTTGGATAATTGCCTACGCATCTCCTCATTTTCTTTATTGGACATACGATAAGGAGGACGAGTGATAGGGAGAGCTCCATGGATTAGGTTGATTCTGAACTCAATTGCTCGCTTAGGTGGTAATCCTAAAACGGGCTCAAATATGTCAGAAAATTCACGAACAACGTGAATAAGAGAAATGACATCCTCCTCATCATCATTATCGTCATCATGAGGATTCAAAGAATATAAAGATGCTACCAAGTTGGATTCCGTATCTTTAAGAACAATAGAAATCTGCTTAACAAATTGAGGATGTCGAAGATGAGTAGTCCGCTCAAGACATAGGATATGGGCTTCACAACGGTTAAGCCATTCCATTTCCAAAATCATTCCGAAGCCTAAGTAACGCATGACATGCAAATCAGCTCGGAACGAAAAATCACATAAAATAATCTCGACATCTTTACAAAGCAAACTGAGTGTTGCAGATCCACCAACTGGATTCTCAATTCTCAAAGAAGTCATTAAAGCCATACCACTCAAATAAAAAGTATCAACAAGCTCTTTTGATATAAAAGAATGGGATGCACCCGTATCAAAAAGAACTCGAATAGGTCGATCACGAAACATAATAACGCCATCAAGGATAGAATGAGAAATACCTTGACCACGAGAAGTGTAACTTAGGGTTTGCACAACATCTAGCTTTCCCTCCTTCCTTCTTTGAAGTTTGGGACATGCAGATATATAATGACCCAAACTTTTGCAATAGCGACAAGCAAGGGGCTTTGAACACTTATTTGCATAATGGTCCTTAGAACCACAATTGTAGCATTGGCCACCACTAGGGGTAGAAGTCTTGGATACCAGAGTTACTTGTTTCCCTTTCTTGTTAGGATAAGGACCTTTGAACTTATTAGGCCGCTTCTTGTTGTTGTTGTTGTAGTTCGGTTTGGCACTCCCAACTTCAACATCACTCTCTTTATCTGCCTTTTCAAGTTGAAGAGCGATATAAACAAGCTGATCGAAAGCAACCTCCAATTTCAGGAGTAATGGCTTTTTGAGATTCTTATTCAAGCCATAGACAAATATCTGATTTTTCTTCAATGGGGTATTAATATACTCGACCCCATATTTAGAGAGGGATTCAAAGGATGCGACATAATCTGCCACGGAAGATTCACCTTGAACAAGGTCAATAAAACGACGGGCCAAAGTCACTTTTTCAGATTCCGGCAAAAACTTTGATTCGAATCTTTCCCGGAATTTCTCCCAAGTAAGATCCACTTCAATAATTTCAGAAATAAGAAGCTCATACCAATCTAATGCTTTTTTCTTGGAGCATGCTAGAAACCACTTGGACACGATGAAGGTCAATAAGATTCATGCGAGGAGAGATGCGATCGCATGCGCTAAGCCAAGCTTGGACTTCGCTAACGCCCTCGGAGCCCCTGAACGGCTTTCCACCCAAATTTGTATAATCACTGCACAAATGTGCAAATCCGGATTTTGGGTGAGTAGACTCTGGATTGAGTCCGACAGCTTGAGCATTCTTTACCATATCAAGAAGCTATTGGGCAGACATAAATACTCCATCCTGAGGAGTAGCACTGGATTGACCAGAGCTAGGACGGCCTGGTCTAACCATTTCTCTTCTTTAAGAAAGAAAGAAAGAAAGAAGAAGAAAAGGTTAATCTCAGAATGAATATCAAACAATCATGATTGATAAAACAAGGCATCACAAAGAAAATAGTATAGGATGGGTCTAATGACTCGAATAAAATCCTAGGGCACGACTCCTAAGAAGAACTTAGGATGATGATCCTTGCTAGAATATTCTACATTGTTCCGAAGTTTGGCTCTGATACCAAACTGTGACGCCCCACCTCTACGCTCACGCTAGCCAAGGACGCTACGGAGTAATGCCATTAACTAGCGCGAAGAATAAGGCTATTGAGTAGAGACCATCCGTGTAATCGCTTTGTGCGAGCGCCAATATGTCAGATAGTATAACATGCATTTCATTTCAAAAGGAAATCCGACATACCGATACAAACTCAAAACTACTACACAGTGGCTAAGTGGTCTTCAGAAAAAATATAGAAATAAACATAACATAAATCAGCCACAAATATTCACATCACAAAGGCGGAAATAGATATGAATATTACACATAGAACTGTACATCAGAGTAGCAGTCAATTAAGATCCACAATATCACAAAAAATTAGATACAAGTACAACATCAAAGAGTATGTATACATCAAGGAGTTTCTATCTCAAATGTATAACAACAAAAACTACTAATCTAATGTAGTTAGACAAAAGTCAGACAATGGTGATCCCAGATAAGGAGTCAAGCAGAAGCACCTATAACATCTCGGTCTGATCCGAGTATCATTTAATAAGAAAATAATAAACAGATTAGTCTAGCTATAAATATTAGATAAAAATGAGATAGAATGAGGGATATGACAGCAACATATGATAACAGTAATGCCAAACTGTGATAGGTATGCATTTGAAAACCAACCAGAGATTAATCAATATCACAAGAATCTTCTCATAGATCAAAAAGAAAACCATATTCTTTATTTTTATTCACTAAATCATAAATATTGGCAAACATCTCAATGCCAGTCGTAAAAGTTGTTGAAACACAAATTCACCAATGCACAAATATTGATAAACTCATCAATGTAAATCACTAAAATTGGTGAGACACAAATTCTAGAAATCATCAATTAAAATCCAGAAATCACAAGAGGAGGAGGCCTTTCACAAAACGCGAGCACGAAAACTCACCAACACGTGTATCACAAAACAGAACGCTATTCCATGGTTGCTAGCCATCAATTTAGAGCCGAAGCTCCACAAAACGGTCCGAAGATCATGGGTCGCTACCCCACAAAATTGAGCCGAAGCTCCACAGAAACGTTTAGTCTCCTTCGCAGACAAAGAGACATCGTACATTGCTAGTCTAAATCACAAAATGATCATCATCGATCATCAAGAAGTGTCAATTACACTAAAGTAGTAAATAGATGAGTTTAGTTTCATGTCCCATAAACACTGGCTTAACTTAAATATTTGCAAACAAACTGTAAATCTCCACTCGAAAGTTGTCACAAGAGTTTCAATCGAACGAGTCTAAGAATTAACTGACAAAGTAAACGCAAGCATTTCATACCACTTTTTTTGCAAAGTCGTTTAATTGGATTTCTCGAATGAATGAGGCAAAGGTTTGTGTATACTAATAGATTGAAAAAAAAGGGTTTTATAAACCAGTTTGATTATTAAAAATAGAGTTGAAATCATCTTTATGAAAGAACTTGAATATTTACTACTAGTATAGAAACCTTTGTATTCAGAAGTGACAAATCATAAAAATGATTGTAGAAACAATCAATCACCAAAGATTCACATTCGAAGGTGTGAATCAAAGGCATAAAAATGGATGCCGAATCCATCAGATGGATATTTCAAAAAATTTCGAAAAGGAGTCATCAAAGTCAATAATAAATGACAACAAAAAAATCAGATAATCACGAACCGATAAAAATTGGAATCTCAAGCAAAATAGGCTAAATAGGAAAAATAGACTGAATACAAGCAGGTCAGCCGACTGACACTCTGAGAACAGTCGACTGGCCAATGCCTGGAAAAACTCTCAGGTTCCAGGTTAGTGGACTGGACTCAGAGGATCGGTCGAATGGTGCATGTTTTCAGTATTTCCAGCCTATCTAAATGAAGAGCAAACTCTAGCCAACTCGCTACCGGACGAGCAATGGGCGCTAAGAGTTTATGCTAAACGACAACCCTGCCCTGTAGGCTCTTCGATGCATCACCAAAAACATGTTCAAACAACAAAGCAAGGATTTTTAAAGGTTTGACTTCAAAACATTGAAAATTGAAACATTCATAAAACCAATTCAATCCAAAGCAAATGAACACGGAATAGAATTTAGGAATTCATACCTAATGACAAAGATAGATATAGACATGGATGTGAGATAAAAATCTCACCTTTAACAGAAAAACAAGGAAGAGGAAGCTTGAAAACAAGGGAGGATCAAGCACTCTTCAAGCTCAACTCTAGAAGCTCCAAACTAAGATCAAAAGCATAATTTACCAAATTAGCTTATAGGAAATTTCTGAAATTGGAGAGAGATTGAGATGAAGAAGAAGAAGAAGATACTTACCTAAGCTTCTCTTTGAATTTGGAGCAAAAATTTGGATTTGCTAAAAAAACTAGGGCTTAGGATTTTAATTTCCCATCTCCACCACCATTTTTGCTAAAGCTTAAGTTGTAGGAAATTATGAAGGAATGAAGAGGAGAGGTGGTGGAGTTAGGATTATAAGATGAGTTTGGTTAGAGGGTTGAACCCCAAATCCAAACCCAAAGCCCTAAGTGAAAAAGGTCAAAATTTTAGCTAGCTCCAAACATATCAATGTTTATACTCATAAAGGTAGCAAACGCCATTTTGAACTCAATGGAAGCGGTCTCGAGTCCTAATTCGGTTGTTTGCAAAAAGTAGCCTCTTGGACTTAAATCCGACTAACGATACTATATTTAAATAAAATATTTAAATATACAAATCGTTAAATATGCAGGTTGTTACATTATTTATCACTGATGTGTGTGTATATATATATAACTATGATAAATGTGTATAGATTATAATCAAATGTATAGTAAACAACTTCATGAACTGTTATTCGATTATTATATTTTATCGTTTCCACTGTGAGATTCTGTGTTTGTTTTCTTCTTCTTTTCTTATCTTTCTTATTTAAGCCTATTGATTGTCTACGTTTCGAATTATTTAAGTTAGACATGTGTGGATTATTGTCGATTTAAACATTCCGAAATGTGGGTCATCACAACAATAATCCACACATGTCCAACTTAAATAATCTGGAACATAGAAATTCATTGGGTTTAATTAAGAAAATAAGAAAAGAAAAAGAAAATAAATACATAATGTCGCAGCAGAATGAAAAATATAATCAAATAAACAGTTCATAAAGCCGTTTATATTACACATTTGACTATAATTGTAACGACCCAGGATTTTTTTAGTAATTAAAAATTTGAATATTTAATTAATTTTAAATATTAATAAGTGAAATTATAAGTCGAATAAATTTTATCTTGAATTATTGGATTTAATTGAATAATTAAATCGATAATTTAATATGTTAAATTATGGAAATAATTGAAATTTGGGTTAAATATGATTGAAAATGATTTGTAAAATTTTATTTTATCATATTGGAGTTAGAATGATATTTTAGAACTTTTAAAATCGAATTAAGAGTTAAATTGTGAAAATTGAATATTTTAATATTTAATCGACTAGTGGAAATAGTCAAATTTTGAACAGTCTCAGAATTGAACGAAACCAGTTCCATTGGATCCGTAATAGTAAGTTATTACCGGATTTCAAATTTCGTGTCAATCGGAGTTATCGTTTGATCGTGGCAGCTCGAAACGCATCGAATTATTTTTAATATTAATTTGGCGAGTTAAAATAACCATTTTTCAAAAAGTCTCGGATTTCGACGAAACCAGTTTCATCGGATCCGTAATGTGATATTATTGTAAGGTTTCAAATTTCGTGTCAATTGGATTTACCGTTTGTCCGGTACAAATTAAAACGTCTAGAAAATTGTTTAAATCGGTTTAATTTAAATTGAACGTTTATTGCCATAACTCGCACAGATGTCCGAATTAGCTTCCGAAACCTGTTCCATTGTGTCCGGAACGCGGGGTAAACCCTAGAAACGCTAGTTACGGCGCGTGAATCGGAGTTCGGGATTTCCGAATGAATAGTGTTCGATTTTTTCCCTATAAATAACCCTTAACCCTTTAGAAATAAAAAAAAAATTTACAAAACCCTAATATGCGCAGCCGACACCCCATCAACCAATGGCCAGAAAGCATCGTTAATCTTCCCCAATTTTCTCAAAATCCGTGAATCAATTCACGAAGTCATCAACTACAAAGAGGTAGAGCACATCGAGAGCTACGAGTTCAACGGTGGTGATGTGATTTGGAGCAACATAGAGGGAGTAGGGGGGCCGCGTTTGGCTGTAAATCGTGCGCGTGTGTCGACGTCAGGTCAAGGCCGAGCTTGGCCATACTTTGGGCGAGGGGGGAGTCGAGCACGTGCTTTCTGGTGGTGGGTGCCGATCAACGTGGAAGTGCTCGGTTTTGTCGTGGTAATTGAAGCAATGGCGGCGGCTAATGGGTAGGGTTTGTACGTGAATACTGGGAGATGGGGGAGAAGAAGGGTGCGACTGTGATGGAATGGTCATGGATCTAACGGCCTATGTTTGATTTAGGTTAAAAGTTATAAAAAAAATGTTGTAATTATTCATATAAAATCATGTACAAACTTCAAATATTCATATCTTTTTCATACGAGGTTGAAAACGCGCGAAACCAGTTGCGTTGGAACCGTATTGATGAGCACTACACGATGGAATTGGATTGGAGTCGTTTGGAGTTAGTGAGAATTTTGTGTAAAATTAAACGCGTGTTTAATTTTATTCGAAATAAATCGCTAAAACGTAATTTGAAATCAAGGTGAGAACTTCTCACTCAATCGAATCAGTTTCGATTTTTATTTTAAATAGTTAAATTTAAAATATTTGAATGCATGTTTGAATGATGATTGTTATCTATTTATTGTTAAAATAGACATTATGCGCCGTTAGTAAGCGGATGTTATTTATTAAAAACATATACCGCGAATATTTCATAAACAGTGAAATTGGTATTATATATATAATAGCAATATATATATATTGGCATATGTATATATTGCAGTTATTGATTTCCCGCATTTTTTTAGCGGATGAGACCCTATTGCGCCGTCTATTAAGCGGATAATATTTTAAATCCCATATACCGCGATAATTTCGTACTGGAGCGAAATTGGTGTTGTGCTAATGTTTGTGGATGCAGGAAACAGGTTGGAGGGATCCAACTGGATTCCTCAACAGTATTTATTTGATTATGAATATTTTGATATTCGTTGATTATCATATCGATATATGATATCGTTGTTGTCGTGATTGACTATTTGGTATGTAGCATCATTGGACCAAGTTTTGGAACTTTAAAATGATTTTAAAGTGATTTTTGAAAGTATACGTTTATAAAATATTTTCGGAATTGATCCATTTTAAATAAATAAACGTATAATTTTAATGTTATATAAAAATTATGATTTTTGAGAAATATAGTTAAAAACTGATTTTTGAGAATATGATGCTAATGATTTTATAAAATAGTTTAATCGGGATTTTAGAATTTATTGTGAAAGGTTTAAATATAGGATTTATAAAATTTAATTATTTTATGAATAAAAATGGTGAAATTATAAAGGAATTTAAAGACGTTTTAAAGAATAATATAAATTGATTTATATTAAGAGATCTATATATGGATATTTATAAATTGAAATATTGAAATTATAAAACGAGTTTTTATAAGTGTTTGAATGAAGTGAAAATGGATTTCATAAGTGAATGGAATTTATAAAATTATAAATGGTGAAGTTATAAATGAAATTTATAAATAGTAAGATTTATAAATTTTGTGAAGTTATCTGAAGAATAGATTTGGTTAAATAAATGAATCTTATAAGTTATAAGATTTATAATTATGAAGTTCAAAGGAACGATTTTTCAAATAAATAAATTATAAGTATTTCACTTATGATATGAACTTTTGTTTTATAATTGAGCTATAAAGTGAATAGGTTAATAAGGAATTTATAAAGGAAGAAGTTATAAAACAAATAGAAATAGAATTTATAAACGTTGTTTTATAAAATTCGCAAACATTTTATTTTGATAAGTAAATTGTTGAAACTTATTTATGGAGTTATATTCACATTTTTAACTGTGAATAATCCTTTGAAATAAAATGAATAAAAGGATGAAATTTGTTAACGAAGTATATTCACGTTTTTGAATGGTGAATAATATGTTAAAGAAAATGTTTAGAATGTGATATTTTAAATGGAATTAAAAACGATCTAACAATGTTTTAAAATGTGTTGAGACTCGAAACCATAGATTTCAACATTTATTGTTGAAATAGACGTTTTCGAGAAATAGAAGGAAATGGTGGACTATAACAATGTTGTTATAGTAAATGATTTCCGAAAGGAAATGTTTTGTACAATATTGGGATTTATATATCTATTTTAATTTCAAATCCCTATACTAGTGATTTTGGGACGTCGTAACGATGTTTTACGCAACATTCGTTTTGGCCCAAATAAATATGTTTAAGAGAATGATTTCCTTAAAGAATGAAATATATACTAAATCTCGATTTAAGTATATTGAATATTTTCCAAGTGTTGAAAATAAAAGAAATTTGTGAATTACTTATGAATAAATAAGTATGGAAATGTTTTCCAATATAAAGTGAATATCTTAAGAATTTATCCTTTTGAAGATAAATTGAAAATGAATAATTGAAATCATATATTCATAAATATTGTGAAATATAAATTCACTATGAAATTTATAAAAGAAAGTGGAATTTGTATGAAAATAAATATTGATTTATTTTTGAAGTATTGAAAATAATATATCTTGTAAAGATATTTTGGAAAATAAATAATTTGGAAAATTATTTGGAAACTGGTGATGTGTGCATATCCATTGATAGTTCAATAACCGACTATCAATATTTACCTTTGAATGGGTAATTGATGTGAATTGTTTGAATGTGAATTCCACACTTATTTTTGAATAAGCGCTCACTATTCGGGTTAACCGGGAAAGGACCATGGGGTCGTATAACCCATTCCGAATATGTGATACGTCGTTACGAATTGCATTTGATGACCGGTGTTGAAGACCGAGTATTTGCGAAAGCGATAGGATGACCTATCGATTGTCTCTGCACTGGGTAGCTCCTGGTATAGAGATCCCCTAAGTGATGGGAAATTCGATCGGGATTGTGAATACCCGGATTGCAAGGGCTTCGTGAGAAGTGCCTTCGGTTTTGTTCGAGCCCGGAACAGACTTGTATGGATTGTATGTCTAACATTACAAATTGAGATATAAAGCCGATTTCATTCAAATATATTTCTATTGGTGGCGGAGAATTTATTCTTTTAGCTTAACACCCTTCTCTGAGACGTACGAGCTCATAGGTTATGTAGTTGAAGGTTATCAGCGATATACTCCCAATTTGGTAATGTGACATGCTGAGTGTTGCTGTGAAATGATCATTGTGTTGATTATTTGTGATAGGATCGTTTATTTGATCGTCTATCCTGGTGATCATTTCTATGATCATTTGTTGACCCAAAGCATGGCTTTTGTATAAAGTATGTTTTTGTGGACGTGACTTCGTCGAGCCTCACACCTCGGGAATGGTCAAAACAGGAAAGATGCGGCAAGCTTATGAGGGGTAGCGCCCTTTAGGATATGTGCATTTCCTTCTGGAAAAGGGTGGTATCATGGTATGGAGCCCAGATACTTACTCATGTTGAAAACACTTTATGATTGTGTGAATTGATTGCGAGCGCTCGGTAAAAGGTCCCAAAGGACCGGGGAATGGCATATTCGGTCAGTTGTTACTCAGTTAGGGGTAACCCGGCCTTGTGTTGGTAGAGATCCGGTTTGGTTCTCGGGGATGTCCATCCAGAGGCATTCTCATGTGGCAATGGGAAGTTCCTTGGCCTGATCATTCGTTGGAAATCCAAAGAAACAATACGAGACTTGTACGGTTTTAGTTGTATAACCTGCTATGGAATGTGGCGGTAACCTGCTATTGAACATAGTTAGCTATAGTAGGCATACGATAATGGTCGTATGTTGGCTAAGATTTATATTCTACTTTCGAAATGAATTTTTCCTACACTATGCACTAGTAATAATATAAAATGTTCTTTTAAATGCGTATCAAGCATCTTTGACTATCATAAGGAGAAATCTCCTCCGATTCTGCGTTTGCATGTGTGTGTGTGCGGGAGGCCTTATGGTAGTCTCATTTTTAAAAGCATTGCGAATTAAATTTAAAAATATTCCTTTATTTTAATTTTAAAGATAAATAAACTGTTTTGAGTTCTCACACCAGTCACATGATTGACTTGGAGTTTATTGTTTTCCTTCCTAAACTCTGGGTGCCCACCAATTTCCATACGGGCAGTTAAGAGTTAGGTTTATCAGGATATTCTGGAGTTGCTGGAGGCAAGCTCGATGGCATGGCGTATTACCAGTATATAGTATTTCTTTTTCCGCTGCATTGTTTGATGTTGTTGTTGTTGTACACTCTGATGATATGATGTAATGAAATGTAATGTGATGTAATGTAATAACTGATATAGTTCTTTGTTTAAAGATTATTCATTTATTTATTATATGTTGTTCCGCTGCGAATTGTGAGATTCTGATGTTGTTCTGTTATTTGTTTTCTGTTCCGTTCTATTTTCTATTTTCTTTCCCCTCTATTTTCTACCTTCTTCTCTCTTTTTCTTTCTTTTCTTCTTCTTAAACCATAACATTTCGGGTTTTTGGCCTTCGATTTCTCGGCAGTCGATAAAGTGAGTATCGATGTTGAATTTTCGAAAGTCGAAAATCTCCGGGGCGTTACAGGTGGTATCAGAGCATATGGTTAAGCGACAACCATGGTTCTGTTGGGTATTATTCATTAGAGATAGAGTCAGCAGTACTCTAGAATGAGTTTGAGTGTAATAATAGCTATGAGAGCGTATTTGTTAGTGAATATAAAATTGTTTTATATTGTGATGATTGGTTTGTTGAGTGGCATATGAACCTTCGTCGGCGCAGCCTCGAAACTGAATCGAAGGGGTTTCTAAACACTTGAATAGAACAATTCGGCACAATATTGATTTTAAAATTGGGTAAATAAAATAATTTTACCTTGAGTATATTTTATATATGAAGAAATAATTTTTCAAAATTATTAAAGTGTATATAAGTAGATTGTTGATTGTTTAGTTGTTTGAATAACCTAAATAAAAGAATAAATTGTATAAGCAAAAGAATTATAAGAATTGAATTATAATTAAAGTGATTTACAATTGTGAAATAAACTTATATCTATAAGAAGTGAAACTATATGAATATATTTATGAATATGAGTTGTAAATGAAAATGAATTTAAGTTATATAAATGAAATTCAACTTTTGTAAATTGAATTGAATGAATGGATTGAATAATAATCAATTAAATGTGAATGATTGATATGGAATAATGAATATAGGTGTTAATTCATTAAAATCTAATGTTATTGGAAGTTGAAAGATTGAATGAAAATCAATTTAATTAAACTAATTGAAAGTGATGGTGTTAAACCAAAATGAATATAAGCAAAGGGATTTGGTTGTGATTAATATACATTGGTTGTTATATGGTTGTTAGATGATTGTATATAATTCATTAAGTGTTAATGAAATTGAATTAATGAAATTGGAAGTTAAAGTAATTGGAATCCAATTGGAAGTCAAGTGAATCTTAAATAAAATTGAATTTGATTTGGAAGTGAACCAACTTGAATATGAATTAGTGAATATAAACTAATTGAAAATGAATGTTAGTAAGAACATCCACTGTTAATGAATCAAAAGTGATTGAATTGAAAACCCATTTCATTGAATATTAATGAGAATATGAATGAATATTTATTGGTTATGAATGCTAGTTGGTTGATGGTTGAATATATATTGCTTTTATTGCATTTGCTATGTTGGCATATATAGTTATTATGTTGCTATATGTTGTATATTGATACTATTGTCTATATACATGATTCTCATGTTGTTTGTTGAGTGATTAGTAGGTGCAGATTGCGTTTGCTTCGCATTTGGAGCTCGCTTTCACGCTATATTAGCCGTATATGCTCGCTAATAAAATTATAAGGTACATATCTCGGATTACATACCGTACTTTTATACTTTTTCCCTTCGGGATGCCTCATTACTTGATGAGATGTATATTTGTGATACATATACTGTCATTTTTTTTCGGATCGAGCCGCGCAAAGGAGACTATGGCGAATTTTTCCGGAAATTTAAGGCGTTAGAATATTTTTGGGAAAATTTTGAAAACCTTAACTTTGATTTGGAATTGAAAGTCAAACAATAGTAGTTGTTTTTGAAAAGATAACTAAGTATGATTTGAAAACTTAGTAAAGTTATTGTAAGAAGTTTAATTATGAATTTTGGAAAGTTAATAAATTCTGTAACTTTTCTTACTTGTTAATTTCGAGGACGAAATTCTTTTAAGGGGGGAAGATTATAACGACCCAGGATTTTTTAGTAATTAAAAATTTGAATATTTAATTAATTTTAAATATTAATAAGTGAAATTATAAGTCGAATAAATTTTATCTTGAATTATTGGATTTAATTGAATAATTAAATCGATAATTTAATATGTTAAATTATGGAAATAATTGAAATTTGGGTTAAATATGATTGAAAATGATTTGTAAAATTTTATTTTATCATATTGGAGTTAGAATGATATTTTAGAACTTTTAAAATCAAATTAAGAGTTAAATTGTGAAAATTGAATATTTTAATATTTAATCGACTAGTGAAAATAGTCAAATTTTGAACAGTCTCAGAATTGAACGAAACCAGTTCCATTGGATCCGTAATAGTTAGTTATTACCGGATTTCAAATTTCGTGTCAATCGGAGTTATCGTTTGATCGTGGCAGCTCGAAACGCATCAAATTATTTCTAATATTAATTTGGCGAGTTAAAATAGCCATTTTTCAAAAAGTCTCGGATTTCGACGAAACCAGTTTCATCGGATCCGTAATGTGATATTATTGTAAGGTTTCAAATTTCGTGTCAATTGGATTTACCGTTTGTCTGGTACAAATTAAAACGCCTAGAAAATCGTTTAAATCGGTTTAATTTAAATTGAACGTTTATTGCCATAACTCGCACAGATGTCCGAATTAGCTTCCGAAACCTGTTCCATTGTATCCGGAACGCGGGGTAAACCCTAGAAATGCAGGTTACGGCGCGTGAATCGGAGTTCGGGATTTCCGGATGAATAGTGTTCGATTTTTTTCCTATAAATAGCCCTTAACCCTTTAGAAATAAAAAAAAAATTACAAAACCCTAATATGCGCAGCCGACACCCCATCAACCAATGACCAGAAAGCATCGTTAATCTTCCCCAATTTTCTCAAAATCCGTGAATCAATTCACGAAGTCATCAACTACAAAGAGGTAGAGCACATCGAGAGCTACGAGTTCAACGGTGGTGATGTGATTTGGAGCAACATGGAGGGAGTAGGGGGGCCGCGTTTGGCTGTAAATCGTGCGCGTGTGTCGACGTCAGGTCAAGGCCGAGCTTGGCCATACTTTGGGCGAGGGGGGAGTCAAGCACGTGCTTTCTGGTGGTGGGTGCCGATCAACGTGGAAGTGCTCGGTTTTGTCGTGGTAATTGAAGCAATGGCGGCGGCTAATGGGTAGGGTTTGTACGTGAATACTGGGAGATGGGGGAGAAGAAGGGTGCGGCTGTGATGGAATGGTCATGGATCTAACGGCCTATGTTTGATTTAGGTTAAAAGTTATAAAAAAAAATGTTGTAATTATTTATATAAAATCGTGTACAAACTTCAAATATTCATATCTTTTTCATACGAGGTCGAAAACGCGCGAAACCAGTTGCATTGGAACCGTATTGACGAGCACTACGCGATGGAATTAGATTGGAGTCGTTTGGAGTTAGTGAGAATTTTGGGTAAAATTAAACGCGCGTTTAATTTTATTCGAAATAAATCGCTAAAACGGAATTTGAAATCAAGGTGAGAACTTCTCACTCAATCGAATCAGTTTCGATTTTTATTTTAAATAGTTAAATTTAAAATATTTGAATGCATGTTTGAATGATGATTGTTATCTATTGATTGTTAAAATAGACATTATGCGCCGTTAGTAAGCGGATGTTATTTATTAAAAACATATACCGCGAATATTTCATAAACAGTGAAATTGGTATTATATATATAATAGCAATATATATATATTGGCATATGTATATATTGCAGTTATTGATTTCCCGCATTTTTTTAGCGGATGAGACCCTATTGCGCCGTCTATTAAGCGGATAATATTTTAAATCCCATATACCGCGATAATTTCGTACTGGAGCGAAATTGGTATTGTGCTAATGTTTGTGGATGCAGGAAACAGGTTGGAGGGATCCAACTGGATTCCTCAACAGTATTTATTTGATTATGAATATTTTGATATTCGTTGATTATCATATCGATATATGATATCGTTGTTGTCGTGATTGACTATTTGGTATGTAGCATCATTGGACCAAGTTTTGGAACTTTAAAATGATTTTAAAGTGATTTTTGAAAGTATACGTTTATAAAATATTTTTGGAATTGATCCATTTTAAATAAATAAACGTATAATTTTAATGTTATATAAAAATTATGATTTTTGAGAAATATAGTTAAAAACTGATTTTTGAGAATATGATGCTAATGATTTTATAAAATAGTTTAATCGGGATTTTAGAATTTATTGTGAAAGGTTTAAATATAGGATTTATAAAATTTAATTATTTTATGAATAAAAATGGTGAAATTATAAAGGAATTTAAAGACGTTTTAAAGAATAATATAAATTGATTTATATTAAGAGATTTATAAATGGATATTTATAAATTGAAATATTGAAATTATAAAACGAGTTTTTATAAGTGTTTGAATGAAGTGAAAATGGATTTCATAAGTGAATGGAATTTATAAAATTATAAATGGTGAAGTTATAAATGAAATTTATAAATAGTAAGATTTATAAATTTTGTGAAGTTATTTGAAGAATAGATTTGGTTAAATAAATGAATCTTATAAGTTATAAGATTTATAATTATGAAGTTCAAAGGAACGATTTTTCAAATAAATAAATTGTAAGTATTTCACTTATGATATGAACTTTTGTTTTATAATTGAGCTATAAAGTGAATAGGTTAATAAGGAATTTATAAAGGATGAAGTTATAAAACAAATAGAAATAGAATTTATAAACGTTGTTTTATAAAATTCGCAAACAACTTATTTTGATAAGTAAATTGTTGACACTTATTTATGGAGTTATATTCACATTTTTAACTGTGAATAATCCTTTGAAATAAAATGAATAAAAGGATGAAATTTGTTAACGAAGTATATTCACGTTTTTGAATGGTGAATAATATGTTAAAGAAAATGTTTAGAATGTGATATTTTAAATGGAATTAAAAACGATCTAACGATGTTTTAAAATGTGTTGAGACTCGAAACCATAGATTTCAACATTTATTGTTGAAATAGACGTTTTCGAGAAATAGAAGGAAATGGTGGACTATAACAATGTTGTTATAGTAAATGATTTCCGAAAGGAAATGTTTTGTATAATATTGGGATTTATATATCTATTTTAATTTCAAATCCCTATACTAGTGATTTTGGGACGTCGTAACGATGTTTTACGCAACATTCGTTTTGGCCCAAATAAATATGTTTAAGAGAATGATTTCCTTAAAGAATGAAATATATACTAAATCTCGATTTAAGTATATTGAATATTTTCGAAGTGTTGAAAATAAAAGAAATTTTTGAATTACTTATGAATAAATAAGTATGGAAATGTTTTCCAATATAAAGTGAATATCTTAAGAATTTATCTTTTTGAAGATAAATTGAAAATGAATAATTGAAATCATATATTCATAGATATTGTGAAATATAAATTCACTATGAAATTTATAAAAGAAAGTGGAATTTGTATGAAAATAAATATTGATTTATTTTTGAAGTATTGAAAATAATATATCTTGTAAAGATATTTTGGAAAATAAATAATTTGGAAAATTATTTGGAAACTGGTGATGTGTGCATATCCATTGATAGTTCAATAACCGACTATCAATATTTACCTTTGAATGGGTAATTGATGTGAATTGTTTGAATGCGAATGCCACACTTATTTTTGAATAAGCGCTCACTATTCGGGTTAACCGGGAAAGGACCATGGGGTCGTATAACCCATTCCGAATATGTGATACGTCATTATGAATTGCATTTGATGACCGGTGTTGAAGACCGAGTATTTGCGAAAGCGATAGGATGACCTATCGATTGTCTCTGCACTGAGTAGCTCCTGGTATAGAGATCCCCTAAGTGATGGGAAATTCGATCGGGATTGTGAATACCCGGATTGCAAGGGCTTCGTGAGAAGTGCCTTCGGTTTCGTTCGAGCCCGGAACAGACTTGTATGGATTGTATGTATGACATTACAAATTGAGATATAAAGCCGATTTCATTCAAATATATTTCTGTTGGTGGCGGAGAATTTATTCTTTTAGCTTAACACCCTTCTCTGAGACGTACGAGCTCAGAGGTTATGTAGTTGAAGGTTATCAGCGATATACTCCCAATTTGGTAATGTGACATGCTGAGTGTTGCTGTGAAATGATCATTGTGTTGATTATTTGTGATAGGATCGTTTATTTGATCGTCTATCCTGGTGATCATTTCTATGATCATTTGTTGACCCAAAGCATGGCTTTTGTATAAAGTATGTTTTTGTGGACGTGACTTCGTCGAGCCTCACACCTCGGGAATGGTCAAAACAGGAAAGATGCGGCAAGGTTATGAGGGGTAGCGCCCTTTAGGATATGTGCATTTCCTTCTGGAAAAGGGTGGTATCATGGTATGGAGCCCAGATACTTACTCATGTTGAAAACACTTTATGATTGTGTGAATTGATTGCGAGCGCTCGGTAAAAGGTCCCAAAGGACCGGGGGATGGCATATTCGGTCAGTTGTTACTCAGTTAGGGGTAACCCGCCTTGTGTTGGTAGAGATCCGGTTTGGTTCTCGGGGATGTCCATCCAGAGGCATTCTCATGTGGCAATGGGAAGTTCCTTGGCCTGATCATTCGTTGGAAATCCAAAGAAACAATACGAGACTTGTACGGTTTTAGTTGTATAACCTGCTATGGAATGTGGCGGTAACCTGCTATTGAACATAGTTAGCTATAGTTGGCATACGATAATGGTCGTATGTTGGCTAAGATTTATATTCTACTTTCGAAATGAATTTTTCCTACACTATGCACTAGTAATAATATAAAATGTTCTTTTAAATGCGTATCAAGCATCTTTGACTATCATAAGGAGA
Source organism: Allium cepa (assembly GCA_030765085.1). Taxonomy (NCBI): domain Eukaryota; kingdom Viridiplantae; phylum Streptophyta; class Magnoliopsida; order Asparagales; family Amaryllidaceae; genus Allium; species Allium cepa. Next base: position 695,986,456 of record CM060937.1, on the reverse strand, counting down.
AATCTCCTCCGATTCTGCGTTTGCATGTGTGTGTGTGCGGGAGGCCTTATGGTAGTCTCATTTTTAAAAGCATTGCGAATTAAATTTAAAAATATTCCTCTATTTTAATTTTAAAGATAAATAAACTGTTTTGAGTTCTCACACCAGTCACATGACTGACTTGGAGTTTATTGTTTTCCTTCCTAAACTCTAGGTGCCCACCAATTTCCACACGGGCAGTTAAGAGTTAGGTTTATCAGGATATTCTGGAGTTGCTGGAGGCAAGCTGGATGGCATGGCGTATTACCAGTATATAGTATTTCTTTTTCCGCTGCATTGTTTGATGTTGTTGTTGTTGTACACTCTGATGATATGATGTAATGAAATGTAATGTGATGCAATGTAATAACTGATATAGTTCTTTGTTTAAAGATTATTCATTTATTTATTATATGTTGTTCCGCTGCGAATTGTGAGATTCTGATGTTGTTCTGTTATTTGTTTTCTCTTCCGTTCTATTTTCTATTTTCTTTCCCCTCTATTTTCTACCTTCTTCTCTCTTTTTCTTTCTTTTCTTCTTCTTAAACCATAACATTTCGGGTTTTTGGCCTTCGATTTCTCGGCAGTCGATAAAGTGAGTATCGATGTTGAATTTTCGAAAGTCGAAAATCTCCGGGGCGTTACAATAATTTATACAACATTTATTACAGTTATATTTACAACAGGGATAGATAAATAATGCAGTAGAACAACTGTTGAATATGCACTTATATGATTTTTGTTTGATGATAATAAACATAGATACATTTGTTTTAATGTATTTGTTAATGTACTGTTTTATTTTTCATAGATTAAATAAATATTTGCTGAATAAAATTAAATACATAGAATTTGAATTCAAACAGAAATTTTATTCAAACAAATATTTATTACATTTTTGAATAGTACAAATTCAAGCTCTCACTATACATATACAACTTTGATTACAATTACATCACAATTTAATTTACATAAATTCCTCACTACATATCACTCACACTCGTATTTTATATTCAACTTCATTCCAGTTAGAATCCAGCATCTGAGCAATCTGCAAAAATATTCACTAACGCAGTAAAATTGAAAAAGAAATATTTTTGCAATATAAAATAAAATATGGATATTGAAAATATTATTTGCCTCAGTTATTTGGGTTGTTTGTCATCATTTACATTTGAATTCATCACACACGAACAATGTGGCATGCACGGTGTATCACTGTACATGCCACAAGGCAGTGCACACCAGTATACACTTGATAATGCTACAGGACAGGTGAGCACAAGGTCAAACCCAAATAAAAAGACGGGTTCAACTCAGGTGCAACATAAATAAAATCTCGACTTCAACACAAGGTCAAACCCGAGTTGTAAAACTGGATTCAACTCAAGTGTAATGCACAGTCTACACAAATTCAAGAAGGCACCAAATAACAAACAAAGTGCAAAGTTCAAGCCATCACTACAAATTTGACTCAACTCAATGTAATTCAAACTGCAAGTCCAAAACTAATGCACAATGCACTAAGCAAATGACAGAGACAGTTCTTACATGTATCAAAAAGCATGTACATGGGTAAACAGAAAATGCACCAGTTCAACTCGGAGATGCAACTCCAAGCTAAGAACAAGTGATAGTGAATATATACAAGTGCAGTGCTCAAGACTAAGCAAGCCTCAGCATCAGATCAGAAGTGAAGCAAGAAGCTCAAGTCAATGCACAATGCAAACAAATGCACCTAAGTGACACAGTGAACAAAGACCAACTCCAGAACGCATCAGAGTGCAAATGAAACATGTGCAGACAAATAAACAGAGGCAACAAATGTCAGGGAACAGGGCAACATCAATGAATTTATAAACATCAACTACAAGCCCAAGTGTACAAACTGAAGACTGCAAGAAATATGCAATTCGAAGTGATATAACAGAAAATACCACAATATCAAGTTCAAGTCAGACCAACAGCTACATGAAGCAAACAGCATGAATGTCACAAGCATGAACACAGGAAAACATGCATGCAACATGGACTATAACAAACATCAGAATAACAAACAGTGAATCAAGACAGGGCCGAGCAACTGCTATATGGTGATGCAGTTAACAATTACTCAAAGCAACAATGACAATGAAGTGAATGCAACTACAGGAACTCAACAGAGATAAGATGGTCAGTCACCATAATGTTGAAAATGTCGAGCTCAATGCAACACAGTGGCAACCATAAGATGCAGACCAACCAGAAGTACAAGTGCAGTTTAAATGGCCGGGCAAATGCACAACTAAACCAACAAACATCAGCAAGTACAATATCATAATACAAATGTCTATGACGAGAAAACAATGAAGCAATCAGAGAATGTAAAGTCGAAAGCCATAATGGATGAACAAAATTCAACAGTGCAGAAATGGTCTCAAGTCCAAGATGAAATCATGGAAACATACAGAAGTCAAGAAGGGAATTCGTGAATGTATACTGTTAAAAAATCAAAAACGTATCTTTGAAAAAGTCACAAAGTAAAAGAGGAAAGTTTTTGCCGTGTCAACCAAGAATAAATTGAACGCTTCAAAATCAAAGCCGTGCGCATCAAGGCAAAAATAGATCAGGAAAGCAAAAAATTTGGAAAGTATCGAATTGATACGAACAAACTCAAGTGTTTCGGTATTCATATAAATACCAGCACCAAATTATCATCATTGGCATGAGCAAACATTCGAACTCAAGCAATCAATCCTGAAAGCGAAAGAAACAAATAACATACCAGAAGAAAAGACGAATTCGATCATCTCGAAGCAACCAAGCCGACTTCATCAAAACCCTAATTTCACAGACAAATCTAGAGAAGCAGCCGAGCGCGACTCCAAGTAGCTGAAGAGCATCAATATCAATCCACAAGAGCAACGAAATAAATTGGCATCCGAAAACCCTAATTTTGATCGAAGGACGAAAGCCCTAACTGTGATCGAAGAAGCCGCCACTATCTCAAAGGAAACGAGCCGTAAATATTATAAAAGAAAGAAAAGGGGGCCGGTGTTTTCTTTACTTAGTATAAGGGTTTTATATTTTTTTTAATTAGGGTTTTTAATTGTCTTTTGCTTTTTAACTTTGTTTTTAATTTTAAAAATCTTTTAAAACCGTTGTATTTGTTAGTCGTGTGACTAGGGGACAAGTTACGTGGTGTAGTTTGAGAATTTGCAACTCAGTGGCTGAGTTGTGGCAGGGTTTTGAGCATAGAGTTAGGTTAGTCAGTAGCGGGTGTCGTGAGTTTACGTGTGTAAGCGTGTGACTACTTAATTTCTAGTAGAAACCTTGGGGGCAGCACGTAGGCAGGGCTTTGCAGAAGCTGGGTAAATTCTGTGTCGTTCTATTTCTGCATTTTATTATTCTGCTATTTATTTCTATGCTTCTATTATTCTGTGATCTGTGTTGAAATAAGCTTCCGCAATTAATTTTTATAAGTAACACTATCACCCTATTCACCCCCCTCTAGGGTGAAATCGATCCAACAAGTGGTATCAAAGCTAGGAATAAACATTGGTTTTCAAAAATTTGATTTTTTTTAAAATCAATTTTGTTTTAAAAAGTTGAATTTTTAAAATGGCTTCTTTTAATAATGCTTTTGCTGAGGGTCAGTCCATAGTTAGACCACCAATGTTCAATGGTGAATATGCCTACATGAAAAATAGAATAATTTTTTTTCTGAAAACCATTGACGCTTGGAACATTGTTGAGACAGGTTATTGATCACCAACTATAATTGTAGACAATCAGGAAATAGATAAACCGATGGACCAATGGACAGAGCTAGAAAATAAATTACAAAATGCTAATGCTAAAGCTGTGAACTCTATTATCTGTTCATTGGATCAATTTGAATTTAATCGTGTCTCTCATTGTTTAACTGCACAGGAAATATGGCACACGCTCGAAGTAACTCACGAAGGAACATCTCAAGTCAAAGAATCTCTCCTAGCCATGTTAAGCAGCGAATACGAGAATTTCACAATGGCAAAAGAAGAAAATGTCAAAGAGATGTGCGAACGACTATCCAATATAGTATACAAATCAAAGGCTCTTGGAAAATCATACACAGAGTTGGAGATAGTCCGAAAAATCCTCAGAGTTATTCCTCGAAGCTTTGAAGTAAAAGTCACAGCTATTCAAGAATCAAAGGATTTGAAACAAATCAAGGTGGAAGAGCTCATTGGAAATCTCACCGCTTATGAGCTAGAACTAAAGTTCAAGGAAGAGCGAGAAGGAGGCGATACTCGAAAGAAGTCAATTGCTCTCAAAGGAACAACTGAAAATGACGACGACGATGATGGTGAAGTTGAATTAGCACTATTGATAAAGAGATTCAAAAAGTGGAATCACAAATATGGCAATCCAACCAGAAATGATCAAATTAAAAGCAGAATAAACAAAGCACTAGACATTTCGGAGAAGCAAGAGATCATCTGCCACAAATGTAATAAACCAGGCTATATCAAGCCAAATTGTCCTCAAAATCGACCAAACCAAGGAAAGAAACTGAAGAAGAAAAGTTTTACGGCTACTTGGGATGAAATTGATGAAGATGAAAGTGATAACACCGAAAGTGAAATTGAAAGAGCAAATCTATATCTTCATGGTGAAGTAACTGACAGTGATGATGATGAGCCAAGTGAGGTATCAAAACTTTCTCATTCAGAATTACTTATATATTTTCACGAAGTAAATGGCTGTTTTGAATGACTTATGGAAAAGTATGCCAAACTTGAATCACAAAAGGATTATTTAATTGATTTAAATAAACAACTTAACCAATTAGTTAAAACCTATCAAAACAGAATCCCTAAGTGTGATAAGTGTCCAATATTCGAAGAAGAGATTAAAAATTCAGAAAACAAAATTAAATCGCTTGACAATGAAATCCTGCTTTTGAAAGAAATTGAAAACACAAGAAGATAAAACTCTATTAAAAGGTGCACACAACTGATAAATGAAAATGAATCTCTCAAAACCCAAGTCCTACAACTATCAACAACTTTAGATAAATTCTCAAAAGGAGAAAAATCATTTAATATGCTATTAGGGAAACAAGCTATTAATAGATCTAGGCAAGGACTTGGATATAACAAATTTCAAAAAGATAGAAATCAAATTTATCAAGTCAATTCATTTGGAAACAATCAAAATAGTTGTTGGTATAAACCCGAACATGTGAAGACTATATCGATTTGGGTTCCGAAAGGCACAAATATAAAATCTCTCAAAGTAAAACAAATTTGGGTGCCAAAAGGAATATGTATAAATAGTTTTCAGCCTCCTCTAAATTATCTTTCAAAATATTTTGCCACTAACAATTTTGGACCTATAAAAACAAATAGGTCACTAAATTTTTTTCTCGTGTAGGTATGCTGGCAGGCTAGGGAACAACAGCAATGGTATCTGGATTCTTGCTGTTCCAGACACATGACAGGCGATAAATCAAAGTTTCTTGGCCTAGAAAAGTACAAAGGTGGCAGGGTCACAATGGGTAACAAAGAAAAGTGTAAAATTGTTGGCAAAGGTAAAGTAGGTAACAATACATTTACCCTGAATGATGTACTGTATGTTGAAAATCTGCACCACAACTTGATATCAATCAGCCAGCTATGTGATAAAGGTATGAATGTTATTTTTGACTCTGACTTGTGCAAAATTGTTGACAATTCATCTAAAGAAATCTTATTTTCAGGTAAGAGGAAAGGTAATATATATTCTCTATCTTTTGATGATCTCACCCTTTCTAAATACTTGGTAGCTAAGGACATAGAAGTAAATTTATGGCATCGACGTTTAGGGCATGCTAGTATGAACTTGCTAAACAAATTAAAAAGGAAAAATTTGGTAAGAGGGTTGCCTTCACATGAGTTTGAAACAGAAAACATTTGTAAAGCATGCACTTTAGGAAAACTTAAAAAATCATCATTTCATGCCAAAAATAGTGTAAGCACTTCTAGAGTACTTGAGCTAGTTCATATGGATCTATTCAGACCTAATGACATTGCTAGCTTAGGAGGTAAGAAATATTGTTTTGTAATAGTTGATGACTACTCAAGATACACATGGGTATATTTCTTAGCCAAGAAATCAGAAACATTTTCATACCTCAAGAATTTCACAAAATTAGTCCAAAATGAAAAGGAAGTTTCTATTATTTCACTAAGAAGTGATCATGGTGGAGAATTTGAAAATTATGAATTTGAAATTTTTTGTGATGAAAATGGAATCAAACATGAATTCTCTGCACCACGTACTCCACAACAAAATGGGGTAGTTGAGAGAAAGAATCAAACTTTACAAGAGTTGGCTAGATCTATGATAAATAAGTATGAACTACCTTTACATTTTTGGGCAGAAGCAGTAAATACAGCATGTTATGTAATGAATAGAGTTATGATTAGACCGATTCTCAACAAAACACCCTATGAGCTATGGTTCAACAATAAACCAAACATTGCTTACTTTAAAGTGTTTGGATGTTCTTGCTATATTCTCAATATAGGTGATCAATTAGGAAAATTTGAAGCAAAAGCTGATGAGGGTATCTTCATGGGATACTGTTCGAGAAGCAAAGCCTACAGAGTCTACAACAAAAGGACTAAAACAATTGTGGAATCAATCAATGTGAAATTTGATGAAGGCATTGATAATCAGGAAACATCCAAAAACAATGTTGAAGAGGAGAAGGAAAAAGATGAGCATGAAGAACCAAAAGAAACTGACGATATCAGAGAAACTGCCATAACTCTAGAAGTTCGAAGGAATCTAGATCCAGCAAAACTGAAATTCAAAGCAAACCATCCTCCAGAATTGGTAATTGGAAACCCTATAGCAGGTATACAAACTCGTTCCTCCTTTAGAAATCTATGTGATCTGTGCTTATATAGTGGATTTATTTCAGAAATAGAACCAAATAACATAGATTCAGCCCTTAACGATGAAAACTGGTTAATGGCCATGCAAGAAGAGCTAAATCAATTTGAACGAAATAATGTTTGGAGTATGGCACCTAGACCTAAGGATTATCCAGTTATAGGAACAAAATGGATTTTTAAAAATAAATATGATGAATCTGTAAATGTAATTAGAAATAAAGCTAGACTAGTCGCTAAAGGGTACAATCAAATTGAAGGAGTTGACTTTGATGAAACTTTTTCACTTGTAGCAAGACTAGAATCAATTAGAATATTATTAGCTTTTGCTTGCTACAAAGGATTTAAACTAAGATAAATGGACATTAAGAGTGCTTTTCTTAATGGAATTTTAAAAGAAGATGTGTTTGTTGAACAACCAGAAGGTTTTGAAAGTTATGAATATCCAAACCATGTATATAAACTGAAAAAGGCATTATATGGATTAAAACAAGCCCCTAGAGCCTGGTATGAATGTCTTAGTTCTTATCTCCTTGAAAATGGGTTCAAAAAGGGATGTGTAGACATCACACTATTTCTGTTGCATGAAAAAGATGATCTTTTGATCGTTCAAATATATGTTGATGACATCATTTATGGTGCTACTAACAAGTTATTGTATGAGAAATTTGAAAAGGTCATGCAGGAAAAGTTTGAAATGAGCTTGGTTGGAGAGTTAAAATTCTTTTTAGATTTCAAATCAAACAAAGCAATAAAGGAACATTCATTTCTCAAACAAAGTATATTAGGGAACTTGTCAACAAATTTGGATTGAAAGATGCCAAACCAGCAAGATCTCCCATGAGTACAACACTTAAACTTGACAAGGATGAAAAAGGTAAGACAGTTGATCAAAAGCAGTACAAAGGTATGATAGGATCACTTCTTTATCTTACCGCTTCTAGACTTGACATCATGTTTTCTGTCTGCTTGTGTGCACGTTTTCAATCTAACCCAAAAGTATCTCATTTAAAAGCTGTTAAAAGAATTATAAGATATTTGTTGCACACCCCACGGTTTGGTCTTTGGTATCCATCAAATGATAACTTTGAATTAAAAGGTTTTTCAGATGCTGATTACGCTTGAAATTTAGTTGATAGAAAAAGTGCTAGTGGAGCATGTTTTATGTTAGGGCATTCATTAGTTGCATGGTCAAGCAGAAAACAAAATTGTATTGCATTATCCACCACAGAGGCAGAGTATATTGCTCTAAGCGGCTGCTCTGCTCAAAACTTATGGATGATACAGACTTTGCAAGACTATGGTCTAAATTTTAAACGTGTACCACTAATGTGTGATAGTAAAAGTGCAATTGATCTCACAAATAACCCTGTGCATCACTCATGAACAAAACATATAGATGTTAGGCATCATTTTATTCGAGATCATATTTCCAAAGAAAATATCAGCATAAATTTTATTTCAACTGATTCTCAATTGGAAGACATATTTACAAAACCCCTTCTAGAAAACAGTTTTTGCAAACTACGTCTCAGTTTAGGTGTTTTAGAATTTTGATTGCCTAATTAACAAATCTATCCCCCTACTAATTATCAAAAAGGTAAATAGTGACTGAAAAATGATAAGGGGTGATATTAATCGTACATTTTTCCTCAAGACAGCATACTTAGTAAATTTCTTTAGAAATTCAAACAAGAGTTATAAAATTCTTTGTTTGGCAAAGATTCCATGACCATTTCTAACTCTATCGTAATTCTATCGACCATCGCTTATCAAAAATCCAATATAGTTTGTCGATATGTGGTATCATAATCAGGAATCATTCGTTTTTCAGTTTATAAAATAAAATAAAATTCAATGTATTCACTCTCATTTAAAAGTCCTCACGGTTATGCATGGGTAAATTACTTGGAAATTGATATGTAGTTCCATGTTCATTTAAAAGTCCTGACGGTTATGCATGTATGGAATGCATATCAAAATAAATTTATTAAATAAACAAGTTGATTCTAATCCCATTTAAAAGTCCTCACGGTCATGCGTGGTTAGAAGATAGTTGAATTCATTTTAAAAAAAATAAATAAAATTGGCATACTACTAACTTCATTTAAAAGTCCTAACGGTTATGCATGGTTAGTAGAAATTCAAATTCTTGATAGATATATATCACAACTCGACATAACTATATGATTTTATGATCACATCATTCCCATCATCTCTAAAATGGAATATGCGCCTAACAAGAATAGTTATGATTTTTGTTTGATTTTCTATTTAAATTACATAGTTATAGTCGATTGAGTTTTAATGTTATATTACTATCTATCACCTTATCTCTATTTCATGACACATTTACTCTTTTGCTGATAACAAAAGGGGGAGAGAAATGTTGGATTTTGGCAAATAAATCTTATACTATTATGCATATAAGAAGGGGGAGTTTAGTAAAGATGAAGCATTTAAATAGGGGGAGCAAGCATTTAAATGGTGGAATCATCAAATACATTTAATATGTTTCAAAATCCTAAATATATGTTTGTTATCATCAAAAGGGGGAGATTGTTGAATATGCACTTATATGATTTTTGTTTGATGATAATAAACATATATACATTTGCTTAAATGTATTTGTTAATGTACTATTTTATTTTTCATAGATTAAATAAATAATTGCTGAATAAAATTAAATACATAGAATTTGAATTCAAACAAAAATTTTATTCAAACAAATATTTATTACATTTTTGAATAGTACAAATTCAAGCTCTCACTATACATATACAACTTTGATTACAATTACATCACAATTTAATTTACATAAATTCCTCACTACATATCACTCACACTCGTATTTTATATTCAACTTCATTCCAGTTAGAATCCAGCATATGAGCAATCTGCAAAAATATTCACTAACGCAGTAAAATTGAAAAAGAAATATTTTTGCAATATAAAATAAAATATGGATATTGAAAATATTATTTGCCTCAGTTATTTTGGTTGTTCGTCATCATTTACATTTGAATTCATCACACACGAACAATGTGACATGCACAGTGTATCACTGTACATGCCACAAGGCAGTGCACACCAGTATACACTTGATAATGCTACAGGACAGGTTTGCACAAGGTCAAACCCAAATAAAAAGACGGGTTCAACTCAGGTGCAACATAAATAAAATCTCGATTTCAGCACAAGGTCAAACTCGAGTTGTAAAACTGGATTCAACTCAAGTGTAATGCACAGTCTACACAAATTCAAGAAGGCACCAAATAACAAACAAAGTGCAAAGGTCAAGTCATCACTGCAAATTTGACTCAACTCAATGCAATTCAAACTGCAAGTCCAAAACAAATGCACAATGCACTAAGCAAATGACAGAGACAGTTCTTACATGTATCAAAAAGCATGTACATGGGTAAACAGAAAATGCACCAGTTCAACTCGGAGATGCAACTCCAAGCTAAGAGCAAGTGATAGTGAATATATACAAGTTCAGTGCTCAAGACTAAGCAAGCCTCAGCAGGAGATCAGAAGTGAAGCAAGAAGCTCAAGTCAATGCACAGTGCAAACAAATGCACCTAAGTGACACAGTGAACAAAGACCAACTCCAGAACGCATCAGAGTGCAAATGAAACATGTGCAGACAAATAAACAGAGGCACCAAAGGTCAGAGAACAGGGCAACATCAATGAATTTATAAACATCAACTACAAGCCCAAGTGTACAAACTGAAGACTGCAAGAAATATGCAATTCGAAGTGATATAACAGCAAACACCACAATATCAAGTTCAAGTCAGACCAACAGCTACATGAAGCAAACAGCATGAATGTCACAAGCATGAACACAGGAAAACATGCATGCAACATGGACTGCAACAAACATCAGAATAACAAACAGTGAATCAAGACAGGGCCGAGCAACTGCTATATGGTGATGCAGTTAACAATTACTCAAAGCAACAACGACAATGAAGTGAATGCAACTACAGGAACTCAACAGAGATAAGATGGTCAGTCACCATAATGATGAAAATGTCGAGCTCAATGCAACACAGTGGCAACCATAAGATGCAGACCAACCAGAAGTACAAGTGCAGTTTAAATGGTCGGGCAAACGCACAACTAAACCAACAAACATCAGCAAGTAAAATATCATAATACAAATGTCTATGCCGAGAAAACAATGAAACAATCAGAGAATGTAAAGTCGAAAGCCACAGTGGATGAACAAAATTCAACAGTGCAGAAATGGTCTCAAGTCCAAGACGAAATCATGGAAACATACAGAAGTCAAGAAGGGGATTCGTGAATGTATACTGTTAAAAAAATCAAAAACGTATCTTTGAAAAATTCACAAAGTAAAAGAGGAAAGTTTTTGTCGTATCAACCAAGAATAAATTGAACGCTTCAAAATCAAAGCCGTGCGCATCAAGGCAAAAATATATCAGGAAAGCAAAAATTTGGAAAGTATCGAATTGATACGAACAAACTCAAGTGTTTCGGTATTCTTATAAATACCAGCACCAAATTATCATCATTGGCATGAGCGAACAATCAAACTCAAGCAATCAATCCTGAAAGCGAAAGAAACAAATAACATACCAGAAGAAAAGACGAATTCGATCATTTCGAAGCAACCAAGCCGACTTCATCAAAACCCTAATTTCACCGACAAATTAAGAGAAGCAGCCGAGCGCGACTCCAAGCAGCTGAAGATCATCAATATCAATCGACAAGAGCAACGAAATAAATTGGCATCTGAAAACCTTAATTTTGATCGAAGGACGAAAGCCCTAATTGTGATCGAAGAAGCCGCCACTATCTCAAAGGAAACGAGCCGCAAATATTATAAAAGAAAGAAAAGGGGGCCGGTGTTTTCTTTGCTTAGTATAAGGGGTTTTATATTTTTTTAATTAGGGTTTTTAATTGTCTTTTGCTTTTTAAATTTGTTTTTAATTTTAAAACTCTTTTCAAACCGTTGTATTTGCTAGTCGTGTGACTAGGGGACAAGCTACATGGCGTAGCTTGAGAATTCACAACTCAGTGGCTGAGTTGTGGCAGAGTTTTGAGCGTAGAGTTAGGTTAGTCAGTAGCGAGTGTCGCGAGTTTACGTGTGTAAGCGTGTGACTACTTAATTTCCAGTAGAAACCTTGAGGGCAGCACGTAGGCAGGGTTTTGCCGAAGCTGGGTAAATTCTGTGTCGTTCTATTTCTGCATTTTATTATTCTGCTATTTATTTCTGTGCTGCTATTATTCTGTGATCTGTATTGAAATAAGCTTCTGCAATTAATTTTTATAAGTAATACTATCACCCTATTCACCCCTCCTCTAGGGTGAAATCGATCCAACAACAACATGATGCGGAGAATGATAATAGTAATAATATACCAAAATCTTTGTCTTTGTTCTCTAAAAAATGATCTTCGATGCGTTGAAATACTCTGGACTGACCCGAGCGTAATGAAAAGACAAAACACTCAAGCCAGGACTAAAATATCCTTATGTGAGTCAAATCGATATCACATAAAATGAGTGTAATAGCGTCAGAGATCTTTACGTTGTTTCACATCTCCTATATAGTTTATAACATGTATGCAATAACTCAAGAGATGTTACAGGATTTTCCATCTTTTAAGGATCCGTCAAAATATTAATATGTAGTAGAGTACGCTACATATATAATATCTAATCAGTAAAATAAATAGTTTTCCTAGTGTTTAGGCTTAACATTAATCCCTCTTAATGCGTTTTTAAGCATTGTCGTACAATTTTCATTTAGCCCAACCAGTAGCCCCTCGATAGCCAGTGATGCACAATGATACGACAACACTAAACCAAAATCGTAGGGGTCTCGTATAGGGGTAAAAGTATGACAAGGCATGTGAGGCAATGCTCAAGGTAGGAAACTACCAGTTTGGATCGCAGGGCAGGTGGTAATGCATCGTGCGCCACGACCGAGCACCGCGTCCATACATCCGATATTGACTCAAAGGAAGCTATCCCATAATAGAGGTGCACCAATCGAAACCAATAACAAGTGTAATAATATGGACTGGTTGGTACTTTTACATTTCAAAATGATTCATACTTGATATCAAAATATCTTATTCACTTCAAAATTAATCTTATTTCAAAATATCATATTTACGTCAAATATGCCAGTTTCCACTTGAAAGTCATTTTCACTTTAAAAATTCGATTTGAATTATAATTTGGGTTATAGCCTTATTTTAACCCAATTCGCATTTAAATCCATGATTTAAAGACAACATTCCCACTCTAAACAGTTTGAATTTTTTGAAAATAGTTTGAAATTTTTTAAATTAATATAAAAGTTAAAATAGTCTAATATAAAATAGTTTGAGTATTGAAAATGATTTATATAGTAAAATAGTTTGAAAAATCAAAGCAACTTAAACATTTAAAAAGATAGGTTTTTGAACGGTTTATATAATAAAATTATTTATTTTGAAAATAGTTTCAAAAGTCAAACTAATCCAATTCCAAATTTCAAATTCAAAAGAATTCAATTTACATTTCAATTTAATTGATTCCATTCCAATTTCAATTTGAATTAACTTCGATTCTAATTTCAATTCAAATCAATTTCAATTCCAAACAAATTTCAATTTCAATTCCAAATTGATTTCTCTTCAACTTCAAAAATTTGATTCAATGGTCAAATTTCAACTCAATTCTCAGTTTTTAACCATTTCAATTTATATCAGTTTTGAGCTCGATTTTCAAGTATTGATTTAAATCATTTGAATCAAATTCAACTTCAATTTTCAATTCAATGTCCAAATCTTTAAAATAATTCAATTCTGAACTCAACTTTTGAAATATCAATTTAAATTACTTTTAACTAGCAATATTCAAAGTTAGACTAAAAATCTAATTTTTTAAAACAAATCAATTTTCGAATTTCAAATTATATTTCGATTATAACTTCAAAATTTCAACTTTGATTATTTAAACAATCCCTGTTACCAAATTTCAAATTTTAATTTTGAGCTCAAGTTCAAAACTAATTTAATTTCCATAAATCAGATTTTACTTCTTTAAATCAAATCATTTAAATTATGTCAAATCAAAATTTTAACAAATCCAGTGTCCGTATATAATTTTCTATCTTATGACCAACTGAATCAGTTATTTCAATTTAATTTGGGGATGTATATATATCATTTCAATCCAAAATAAATGTCATAAGTATATATCATTTTAACCTATTTCTTAATTTATTCTAAATAAATCACTTTATAGATTTGCGTACTGTAAATAATAAACAGGATGATAACTAGATATATCAGAATAAATAAACGTCCAAGTCATCCATAATATAAACTAATAGCATCCATCTCAATCAATCATCCAAATAGTCAACATAATTCACAATAATTACATAGTTATCAATATCAGATATTTTAATGGAAATTAGATTCTGTTTTTCAAATTTAACTGTCAAATTTAATTATTTAACAATCATTTCAACTGACAATTTAGATGACAATTAAATGTATCAAACAACAATCAATAAATTTATTCACTTCATAATTTCAAATTTAATTAGCAATAAAAATATTCTAGTACTTCATGAGCGCTTAAAACACTCAAATTTTATTTGAAACTAAAGTTATTTTCCTTTCCAAATAAATCCTACTTCAATCCCATGCTATAGATGATGTTGATACGGTTCCTCACCAGTCGTTTCGTTCTAAATGGAACTCGTATGAAAACGATATACTATAATTAATATAACGGTAATCAAAATTTAGTTAACACTTAAAATAAACTAATAAAATCATTAACGTTACCTTCTCCCTCACTTTACTCACGTATGCAGGCTAAGACACATGAACCCAATGTATGCACGCCACCATAGAAGACCACCTGGGCTCGACCACGTTGCCGCCAACCTCCATCGTGTCGCTAGAGGCCATGCTAGCATGCGTGAATCTAGGCGCCAAGAATCCCAATCCTAACTGTCAAATCACAAGAATCAAAGTGTCTTACGCCTTGATCAGGCAACGAGCCTGTAACGACCCGCCGCTCTGACCGCCTCTAGTCGGTAATTAAACCAACTAGACACGTTCAAATGATGGATTGTTATTTAGTTTATAGAGTTTAAACAGAATCAGCCACAGAATCACAGAATAATAATAACATTTCACATAAATGAATTTTTCTTTTATATACAAATATCAGAGTCTATACAATGAATTACATTTTATACAGCGGAACAAACATATATCTTTTTAAAGTACAAGAAAAATTTTCTGAAAAGCTTTAGTGAAGTGCTTTCCCCTCTCTCTCTAACTTCGCTGCGTGAAAATCTCCAAGCTGTAAAAATACTCGGTCTGACCCGAGTATTACATTCAAAAGAAAATAATACACGGGTCAGTCTAATTCAAACTCAGTTATTAGTGCATAGAAGCAATAATAATTAAACAGAAATTAGACGACAATCAAAGATAAATTTACCTATCCGATCCTTTACAAAGAAATCGGATAACGGTAAATATAACACTTAAATAGTGTTAAACAATAAATCAGCAGATTGAAATCATCAATGAAGATAGATGAAAAGATTTTTTTCTTTTAAAAAGATAATTTAGAAAAGCATCAAAACTTGCCTAAACGGCAGTTTAAACCAAAATCATCAATTTAAAACAAATCAATTAAAATAATTGAAAAAGTTACTTAAAAACATCAAAATCGATTGGCTGCCGTACACGCACGCGTGTACGGCCTCGCCAATACGGCATATGAAACACGCAAAGAAATCAACAAATCAAAATGAATACTGCGTGGCTGCAGTACACGCACGCGTGCACTGCCTCGCCACAACAGTGAAAAAAATAGAAATTAGCACAAGGTCAAATTCGAGTTTTTTAAAACTGGATTCAACACAAGGCTACAAAAAGAATGCAAAGCTTAGACAATTCCCAGTGCATCAGTGCATGAAGACTGAAACAACATGCAAATGCATCAAAACAATGTCGAAGTTATTCCAGCAAAATGACAGTACCAACAAGTGCACACTGGAAGTACAAGATAATAGCAGCAATGTACATGCACCAGTGATGAAAGTTACAAACAGAGACTACAAGGCAGTGAACACTTGAATGCATCAATAAACCAATTGCAAGACCTCAAGTGACATGGTGAAACAGTACAAAAGAGCAAGTGCAATTCGAACTAACATGATATTAAGCACACAACAGCAAGTGCAATGATCAGATCAATGACCAGCCACAAGTATACATAAAAAAACTCGGTGACAGGCACAACTAAACCAACAATCAACACAGTGAAGAACATGGATGTCAAAGTGTACATGGAACAGTGCAACACAGACCAAATGCTCAAGCCACCAAGAATCAGTGCAATGACCAAGCAATGATCAGACACAGGTAACCAAAGACAACAGTGAAAATGCAGACAACTCAAATGAACATGTGTGGACAATGAAAACCAAAGTCATCAGGTCAGAGACAACACTCAAGCCAGAACATGAATAGTACAACATGACAGTGACATACTACAACAACCACCACCAAGATACACAAGTGGAAACTCAGGTGATATATGACAAAGTGCAGACAGTCAAGCAAAAATATGGCGGAACTTAGTATTTACTCGAGGAAACTATCAACTACATGCAGCAAGTTCAAATGCACAGTATCAAAGGCATAAAGGTGGCAGACCAATGCATAAATCTGACCCAAACAGATGCAAACCAGGTTGAAATAGTACAGGGCAAGGTCAATGCGAGGCAAAAATCATCTCAGCAAATTTATCTAATGAAAACTCAAGTTAAGCATGAATCAGTGATGTACACCTGATAGTATCAGTGGAAAATATAAATGGTGCACAACATAAGTATGAATCAACTTATATATGTATGCTGCATTAGATGACAACAATGGACATGAACTCGACCAAATTCACAAACAACTCAAGTGGACAATGCAACAATACTAACTCGAATTACTATATGAATTTCACTGAAACAAGAATGAATGGAACTACAAAATATCAAAGTGCAGACAACCAAAGAAGAAAACCATCAAGCCAATACAGCAGCAAGTGAATGCAGACCTACATGAACTAATTACAGTGATGCAGCAATGCTACCAGACAACAATAAATGACCTTGATTTTAATGAGCACAGTCCAATATGAATGGATACAATGCATGCACAGTACAACTCAATACCCATAAACACATATTGAGTACAAAATATTTAAAGATGGAATGTCAAAATTTCACAAAGGCAGACTGAATGAGGCACAACTACCAGATCAACTAAGAAAATTCAAGACAGCATGTTTTTTTTTATTCTTCCTTTTTTTTATCTACTGGTGCCTGTAACTATAAGGACAGGCATATATGCCTGTATACAATATTTTGATTTCATATCCAACATCTAGGCAAGATTTCATTTCATATTTAAACACCAATCACAAGTATCCAAACAAAACAAGAATAGAGGCAAGTGAGATTGCTCACAAACAAAAAAGAAAAAATAAACAGATTCCAGGAAATGAAGAAGTTCAAGTTTAAGTAAAAGAAGTTTGCTCACAAATTTTTCTTCCCAGAAGACAGAAAACTTCCTGACTGTTTTTCAACGATGAAAGCCTGAACTTGCTTGCTTGAATGCAAATTTGTTTTTAAAACTTCCAGTGAGATTCCAAACTTAAATTTAACTTAAACAATTTTTTTTTAAACCTTCATTATGACAAAACATACAAGTTTTATTCAAATATTAAATCCAAACTTATATTGGGCTGAGGGAAATTGATTTGAAAAATCATACAGGCAGTGTCTGTTCTCATCAGATTTTTTTTATGAACTAATGATAGCATCTGTTCTCATCAATTTAAATTCAATTAACTGAGCAAATGGAAGCAAATAGTGTCTGTCCTCATCAGATTTCACTTATGTATATACATACAATACCTATTCATTTCAATAACCTAGCATGCAACCAAATTTACTAAAGTTTTAAAAGTTACTCACAGGATCAGTTTAACTTGTTCAATTTTGAGTCATGAAACCTCATACTCAAAAACAAGACCGAAGTAAATCACAAAATCAATTGCAAGAAATTCGAACAAGTAAACCAGGGAAATCATCAGCGAAATCAAAATCAGAAAAATTCAAGCAACCGAGTAAATCATAAAAGCACCAATTGGAAAAAAAATCACAAAAATCACCAAACAGAAATCAAATTTGCAGAATACCAATTTAGAGATGAATTAGATGTGAGAATTACTCACCTTTGTCGAAGCGAATACGAAAGCCCAAAATATTTTTTTTTCAAAGAGGACGAACGAGCCAAGCAACGCAATCTCAAAGTCAACCAAAACATCAGAGAACGAGCGCGAGCAACATCAGAGGAATCGAATAGTGAAAAGCCCCAATTTGGATCGCAAGCCCTAATTTTGGTTCGAAGAGGAACGAACGAAGAAGTCGCCGCCATTTTTTCTCTTTTTGATTTATTTCTAGGGTTTGAATGAATGGGGTGAAGTGGGAAACAAGTCGTGGTTTTGCAGAGGAAAAAGGCATGAGATTTTTTCTTCTTTATTTTATGTTTATTTTTATATTTATTTTTTTATATTTTAAATTCAAGTTGTTTTGTATAATTATTTTCTTTACTTTGTTTTGTAAATTTTGTTGTTTGAATTTTTATCTATGTGTATTTCTTTATTTATTTTGTATTGATTAAAATTTTATTCCTTTTTATTTTAAAGAGAAGAAAAATGTTATTTAAACTAACCATCCATTTATAAATTTACATAAATAATAATTCTTGTATCCAAATTATTTTTCTAAGTCATTAGTTTGAATTTAAAATACAAATTCAAAATTCAATTTCAACTCCAAAGTCAAATTTAAATTTTTATTCAACTTTTTATAGATTAAATTTTAAAATTTAATCGTCAATTTATAGTTATATTGGGAATTCAATTTAAATCATCATTCAAATATTTAAAATTAATTAAATATTTCCAATTTAAATTGTTCAAAAATTCAGGATCATTACAATCTCCCCTCCTTAAAAGAATTTCGTCCCCAAATTACAAGTAAGGAAAAATGATTGTTAAAATTTCACTAATATTTATACCCTACTCAATTTTATCAAGTTTGAAACTTATTAAAAAAAAAAAGTATAGGATTCATTCTATTTGTTTTGTCTCATTAGCTTTGTTAATTAACTCATTTGCTTATTATTTTCTACAATCAAGACGCAAAAGTCTTTTACTAAAGTTTTCAACTTACAAAACCCAAAATTTAAATTTGAAATTCTTCATTTGGGAAATTTACATAGTATAACTTTTCCAAAGCTGTGGACTTTCAATACATTTCAAAAATCCTCTTCCTTAGTTCATTAGGTTGGAATTTATGTTACTTTAATTTCAAATTATTGATTTTCTATTTAAAGTTTGAAAATACTTGCTAACTCGAAATTTAACAAGTCTATTGTCGTTCTCAAAGACATTAGGCATACGCTGGCCAGGCGCAAGTCTAAAAATCTCCAAGTACTAAATATACTTGCTTCAATTCCCAGTGAAAATACTTTTAAAAATTCTTTTAAAAATGGATATGGAAAGCACGTTCCCCCATGGATCACAGTTTACCCGGCGGTTACGCTACTATCCCAGTAGAATCGCTTATAAACTATAGATTTCTCATCTCTTGAATTTCGCCATGGTTGTCGCCATAGATCGCGGTTCACACGGCGGTTACGCTACTATCCCAGTAGAATCGCTCGTGACCGTAGGCATCTCGCCCCTCGAATTTTCCTTTGGCTTCTAGATTGCAGTTTACTCAGTGGTTACGCCACTATCCCAGTGGAATCGCTTGTAACTGTAGGAATCTCGCCCCTCAAATTACGCTAGTCACTCCAACTAATGGAAAACAAATGGCCAATCCAACTAATGGAAAACAAAGGGCCAATCCAACTAATGGAATACAAATGGTCAACCCAACTAATGGAATACAAATGGTCAATCCAACTAATGGAATTCTACGTAGCTACGATTTTCAAATGGACACTCATCTCGAGTTCCCACAACCTTCACAAATTTTAAATGGAAGGTACTTTTCCATATCCTCAATTTGGAAAACATAATATCATATATACATATATAATATTTCATTTCACAATTCGTACATATCATACCCATGTACTTACATAAGTTTCCACAACAATTTCTTTCCAAACTAATGGTTTTCGAATTTATCGTATTCTCATATATACGTTCTGAAAACCTCAATATCTCATACCCATAACAAGTAGAGGATTCACAAATTTTCCATTTCATTATCCATTTAAAATTTTCCTCTAAGTCGATTTGGAAATTTAAGGTTATCTCAAACCTAATTCACATTCATAATCCAATTTATTATCGACTTCACACTCGATTTGGATTTCATGTTACATCGTCAATTCTCAACACATAATTGATGTCTACCGATATATAACCTCTAAGCTCGTACGTCTTAGAGAAGGGTGTTAAGCTAAAAGAATAAATTCTCCGCCACCAACAGATATATATTTAATAGAGATCAATTGATATGTCATCAATTCACAATGTTAGACATACAATCCAAATCAACCATTCAAAATTCAAAGTTCAACTTATATTGTTTTTGGGTGTCAAAGTTAAACTCAATTTAACTCAAAATTCAATCTTTTTGAAAAATTTCCAAGTTGAACTAATTGTTCATATTTTCCAAAAATAATATCTTTACAAGATATATTTTTCACACTTAACCATTTGAAAACAAATTTCAAATCATTTTTCACCTTTCAATCTTTGAAAACAAATTTCAAAGCAATTTCCTTAAACGGAAACATTTCCAAATATTATTTCCCCAAAAACATTCCCATTTAACCTTTTCAACTTCGACTTAATTCATAGTTTGAATTCTGCATACATTTCACAATATTTGTTTTAAACCAACTTCAAATTTGCCATATTAGGTTTTCCACTTAACTTAATTCTCTGCCCGTTCAAATTCAAATTCATCACCGAATCTATTAAATCTATTATGGATTTTCATGTTGACAAACATCAAATTTGAAATCTAAATCCCATTTGAATTTTTTGCATTTTCTTTTCATTTCCAAAATAATCAACTAGTTCTTTAGTAAGCCATTCATCGACTTGGTTTCATTAGATTTATATCTCCATATTAACTATTTTAGACATTAGTCTAAACTTGAAATATAAGCTTTACATAAAAACTTGTTTTATTCATACAGTTAAGTCGACAATTAAATTTCCTATCAAAATTTGCAATCCTCATCAGCAAAGGTCGGATCATTCAATCATTTTCCCAAGACATAACCGATTTATTTAATAATATATTCACTGTCCAAAATTACGATATATCTCCTTTAACAACTTTTATGTTCCATTTATCAAATTCAATTGGTTTCGAATTATAAACAATCTTTACAAATTCCACTTCTATTTATAAAACTTCGATTATAATCTCCTTCATTAATTTGATTCAATCTATATAACTCAGTTATATAACAAAATCCATATTATAAGTTAAATACTCATAATCCATTTATTTACTAAACCGTTCTTCACAACATTTGAAATCAATTTTTCAAAAGAATTCAGAATCAAATTTCCAAGTTATAGTTCAACAATTCTCTTGGTTATAACCAAATTAACATGTCATTTCATTTCCCAATTACTTCGGAGATATTCAAAATATTCGATTTAAACCAATTTAAACCAATTCATTAATTCACTTAACTTATATTTCATTTTTCATAGATCTCAACAATTCGATAAAGAGTTTTCGAACGATCGGGACTCAAATCTAAGGAGACCTCACCGAATAGAAACTATCGCAAACCTAAATTTAGAGAGGGGAATCTCCGAAAATGATTCTAACTTTCAAAATACCTTTCATTTTAAAGAAAACAATTTTATACTTCTTTAGATTTGGAAAACGTTTTCTTTAAAGTGATTCTAGTAACTATTCATATTAAACGCCATAAACTAAGCTTTGTGTAAACCAAAGCTCTGATACCACTTTGTAACGACCCGCCGCTCTGACCGCCTCTAGTCGGTAATTAAACCAACTAGACACGTTCAAATGACGGATTGTTATTTAGTTTATAGAGTTTAAACAGAATCAGCCACAGAATCATAGAATAATAATAACATTTCACATAAATGAATTTTTCTTTTATATACAAATATCAGAGTCTATACAATGAATTACATTTTATACAGCGGAACAAACATATATCTTTTTAAAGTACAAGAAAAATTTTCTGAAAAGCTTTAGTGAAGTGCTTTCCCCTCTCTCTCTAACTTCGCTGCGTGAAAATCTCCAAGCTGTAAAAATACTCGGTCTCACCCGAGTATTACATTCAAAAGAAAATAATACACGGGTCAGTCTAATTCAAACTCAGTTATTAGTGTATAGAAGCAATAATAATTAAACAGAAATTAGACGACAATCAAAGATAAATTTACCTATCCGATCCTTTACAAAGAAATCGGATAACGGTAAATATAACACTTAAATAGTGTTAAACAATAAATCAGCAGATTGAAATCATCAATGAAGATAGATGAAAAGATTTTTTTCTTTTAAAAAGATAATTTAGAAAAGCATCAAAACTTGCCTAAACGGCAGTTTAAACCAAAATCATCAATTTAAAACAAATCAATTAAAATAATTGAAAAAGTTACTTAAAAACATCAAAATCGATTGGCTGCCGTACACGCACGCGTGTACGGCCTCGCCAATACGGCATATGAAACACGCAAAGAAATCAACAAATCAAAATGAATACTGCGTGGCTGCAGTACACGCACGCGTGCACTGCCTCGCCACAACAGTGAAAAAAATAGAAATTAGCACAAGGTCAAATTCGAGTTTTTTAAAACTGGATTCAACACAAGGCTACAAAAAGAATGCAAAGCTTAGACAATTCCCAGTGCATCAGTGCATGAAGACTGAAACAACATGCAAATGCATCAAAACAATGTCGAAGTTATTCCAGCAAAATGACAGTACCAACAAGTGCACACTGGAAGTACAAGATAATAGCAGCAATGTACATGCACCAGTGATGAAAGTTACAAACAGAGACTACAAGGCAGTGAACACTTGAATGCATCAATAAACCAATTGCAAGACCTCAAGTGACATGGTGAAACAGTACAAAAGAGCAAGTGCAATTCGAACTAACATGATATTAAGCACACAACAGCAAGTGCAATGATCAGATCAATGACCAGCCACAAGTATACATAAAAAAACTCGGTGACAGGCACAACTAAACCAACAATCAACACAGTGAAGAACATGGATGGCAAAGTGTACATGGAACAGTGCAACACAGACCAAATGCTCAAGCCACCAAGAATCAGTGCAATGACCAAGCAATGATCAGACACAGGTAACCAAAGACAACAGTGAAAATGCAGACAACTCAAATGAACATGTATGGACAATGAAAACCAAAGTCATCAGGTCAGAGACAACACTCAAGCCAGAACATGAATAGTACAACATGACAGTGACATACTACAACAACCACCACCAAGATACACAAGTGGAAACTCAGGTGATATATGACAAAGTGCAGACAGTCAAGCAAAAATATGGCGGAACTTAGTATTTACTCGAGGAAACTATCAACTACATGCAGCAAGTTCAAATGCACAGTATCAAAGGCATAAAGGTGGCAGACCAATGCATAAATCTGACCCAAACAGATGCAAACCAGGTTGAAATAGTACAGGGCAAGGTCAATGCGAGGCAAAAATCATCTCAGCAAATTTATCTAATGAAAACTCAAGTTAAGCATGAATCAGTGATGTACACCTGATAGTATCAGTGGAAAATATAAATGGTGCACAGCATAAGTATGAATCAACTTATATATGTATGCTGCATTAGATGACAACAGTGGACATGAACTCGACCAAATTCACAAACAACTCAAGTGGACAATGCAACAATACTAACCCGAATTACTATATGAATTTCACTGAAACAAGAATGAATGGAACTACAAAATATCAAAGTGCAGACAACCAAAGAAGAAAACCATCAAGCCAATACAGCAGCAAGTGAATGCAGACCTACATGAACTAATTATAGTGATGCAGCAATGCTACCAGACAACAACAAATGACCTTGATTTTAATGAGTACAGTCCAATATGAATGGATACAATGCATGCACAGTACAACTCAATACACATAAACACATATTGAGTACAAAATATTTAAAGATGGAATGTCAAAATTTCACAAAGGCAGACTGAATGAGGCACAGCTACCAGATCAACTAAGCAAAATCAAGGCAGCATGTTTTTTTTTATTCTTCCTTTTTTTTTATCTACATGTGCCTGTAACTATAAGGATAGGCATATATGCCTGTATACAATATTTTGATTTCATATCTAACATCTAGGCAAGATTTCATTTCATATTTAAACACCAATCACAAGTATCCAAAAAAAAAAAGAATAGAGGCAAGTGAGATTGCTCACAAACAAAAAAGAAAAAATAAACAGATTCCAGGAAATGAAGAAGTTCAAGTTTAAGGAAAAAGAAGTTTGCTCACAAATTTTTCTTCCCAGAAGACAGAAAACTTCCTGACTGTTTTTCAAAGATGAAAGCCTGAACTTGCTTGCTTGAATGCAAATTTGTTTTTAAAACTTCCAGTGAGATTCCAAACTTAAATTTAACTTAAACAATTTTTTTTTTAAACCTTCATTATGACAAAACATACAAGTTTTATTCAAATATTAAATCCAAACTTATATTGGGCTGAGGGAAATTGATTTGAAAAATCATACAGGCAGTGTCTGTTCTCTCAGATTTTTTTTTTATGAACTAATGATAGCATCTGTTCTCATCAATTTAAATTCAATTAACTGAGCAAATGGAAGCAAAAGTGTGTGTCCTCATCAGATTTCACTTATGTATATACATACAATACCTATTCATTTCAATAACCTAGCATGCAACCAAATTTACTAAAGTTTTAAAAGTTACTCACAGGATCAGTTTAACTTGTTCAATTTTGAGTCATGAAACCTCATACTCAAAAACAAGACCGAACTAAATCACAAAATCAATTGCCAGAAATTCGAACAAGTAAACCAGGGAAATCATCAGCGAAATCAAAATCAGAAAATTCAAGCAACCGAGTAAATCGTAAAAGCACCAATTGGAAAAAAAATCACAAAAATCACCAAACAGAAATCAAATTTGCAGAATACCAATTTAGAGATGAATTAGTTGTGAGAATTACTCACCTTTGTCGAAGCGAATACGAAAGCCCAAATTTTGTTTTTCTTCAAAGAGGACGAACGAGCCAAGCAATGCAATCTCAAAGTCAACCAAAACATCAGAGAACGCGCGCAACATCAGAGGAATCGAATAGTGAAAAGCCCCAATTTGGATCGCAAGCCCTAATTTTGGTTCGAAGAGGAACGAACGAAGAAGTCGCCGCCTTTTTTTTCTCCTTTTGATTTATTTCTAGGGTTTGAATGAATGGGGTGAAGTGGGAAACAGGTCGTGGTTTTGCAGAGGAAAAAGGCATGGGATTTTTTCTTCTTTATTTTATGTTTATTTTTTTATATATATTTTTTATTTTAAATTCAATTTGTTTTGTATAATTATTTTCTTTACTTTGTTTTGTAAATTTTGTTGTTTGAATTTTTAACTATGTGTATTTCTTTATTTATTTTGTATTGATTAAAATTTTATTCATTTTTATTTTAAAGAAAAGAAAATGTTATCTAAACTAACCATCCATTTATAAATTTACATAAATAATAATTCTTGTATCCAAATTATTTTTCTAAGTCATTAGTTTGAATTTAAAATACAAATTCAAAATTCAATTTCAACTTCAAAGTCAAATTTAAATTTTTATTCAACTTTTTATAGATTAAATTTTAAAATTTAATCGTCAATTATAGTTATATTGGGAATTCAATTTAAATCATCATTCAAATATTTAAAATTAATTAAATATTTCCAATTTAAATTGTTCAAAAATTCAGGATCATTACAGAGCCAGTAGCTCCGCCTCGTCGCGGGAATTAAAGCGCCTTCCTCCTCAAACATGTCGTCGCTTGCGATTAGGTTTTTTACATATATTTTTTTCCTTCGGCTGATTTTATTTTGAATGAGAGAAGAGGGGAGGTACAAGTCGACAGAGCATATGCGACCTTGTACGAATGTTGGGGTAAGAAATTGTAATTATAACAATCAGAAAATATCTCCCGAATCATCCTGCAAAATTTCCAAACTCCAAACTAATCGTTCCACTTGGCGTTCACAATGTTCTATCCTCATTCCGAATACAATGGAACAAGTTTTGAGTTCAAATCAATCCTATTCAGAAGATAGCTTTTCAAAATCAATTAATTTTAATTGAATTCCTTAAATTAATTCCTACGCGTTTCAAGCTCGCACGGCCAAATGACAAGTTCGATCGCGACGAAACTTGAAATCCTACAATTACTTACTATTATGGATTCAATGAAACTGGTTTCGTCGATATCCGAGAGTGTGGCAAAAATGGCCGTTTTTACTCGTTAAGTATAATACAAAATTTCCAGTTTCTAATTTTTCATTTTTAAATACAATTTCAAATGTTAACAATCTTTATTCATATATAAATAAAATTTAAATCAATTTCCAATGCCATTTCTATTCACATTAATTCAAGACTTAATTATTTTAAACAATTGCAATATTAAATTTAAAAAGTTTAATTATCCCATAAATCACCATATTTCAATATAAGTTATTTAACATATAAAATTTAATTTAAAAAAATTCAAATAATAAAACAACTACTTCCATTTTACAGTAATTCAATATTCATTATTTAATTCCAACTATTGATTATAATGCATTCAATATATAGAATTCTATTTCAACACTAGTTAACACCCAAATCATCGAAATTGGTTATCTCAAATTTTATCCAAGTTCAAATTAAATAAATTAGATAAAAAACATTAATTTTTTTTATTTCTAACCATTATTATTCAATATTCATCAAATTTAATAATTTAAAATAGTTAAAATTACGGGTCATTACATCGAACCTCCGACTTGGTTGAACACCCGACTCGACTTGTCTCTAACCTCACTTAACTCCATCTCAAGTTTATGCACTGTGGTTTAATCATGGCTAGAAGAATTATAAGATCCGAATAAAGGTCCTTTGAACCATATTTGATAGGATTCTCCGCAATAATCATCAAGGATTCCAATTAGAATGAAGAGAAATGGCTTACATTAGAAGCTCTGAGAATTATAAACAAGAAAAAAGCGGAATTATATGATCTGGAGAAACGGAGCTTAAACACCTTTCTTGTTGGCCCTACCCTTATTTTGCCTTAGGAAAAAGGACAAATGGAAGTGATAATATATTAAATCAAATGAGAAGAACCATCCAACTATGTTCTGAAGGGACGATCTTTGAAAATGAGATAATGCCTGATTGCAATGCCTTCGCAAGTAAGTGGCAATAACCAACCACAACAAGAACGCTTCCTAGACAAGAACTATAAAGGGTGACAAAAAGTAAAGCTTTTGATGAGTATGAAACTATAAGGCTAAGGACAAAAAATCAAAGCGCCATCCTCAAGAACCAAGCTTTAAATCTAGACTTCCCAAAGAATGCAGTTTAACAACATCCATGGAGAATGTCTACTTGCTAACTAAGGATGAGCTTAATTATTGGCTATCACAAAAGAAGAAGCCAAAACATGAAAGGAATCTGGGAGGATCCTACTGTTGCTACAACATTATGAATGGCGATAAAATCAATCATTGCATAGCATCGGAGGGGATGATCATCAATTTCTTCTGACGAGGAAAGATTCATGAATTTTTAAAGAGAATTTGAGAAAAAAATCAGTAAAGTTTTACTTTTCAATGAAATATCTACATGGTTGGGAGTGAAATATTCCTTATATTTGGATACTATCTAAGATGGAATTCTACCTAAGATGGTAGAAAGACTCTGTTCACGTCGAGTTGGCCAGGGCAGAGCACCTCCTAAAGGGAGGGTGGAGTAAGGCTTTATTCACGCCATAAGATGGCCAGATTAATGCACTGGACAAGCCCTTAGCGGTGCCTCTGGTCAGGTCAAGGCACCTCCTGGTGGGAGGATGGAGCAAGCCTTTATCTGTGCTATGAGATAGCCATGTTAAAGCATTGAGCAAGCCCTCGACTACATCTCTGGCCAGGCCAAGGCGCCTCCTAGACGGAGTTGGTTAAGACCTTAGTTCCAGCCTCTACGATGAGCTAACCAAGAGCACTAAACAATAATGGACTAAGAAGTCCAGGCCCAAGAAGAGACCCACCAAACAATGGACTGAGAGGTCTAAGCCCAAGAAGAGGCCCATCCAACAAATGGACTAAGATGTCCAAGCCCAAGAAGAGGCACGTTAAATAATGGACTGAGACCTCCAAGCCCAAGCGGTGGCTCATTCAGTAATGGACTAAGATGTCCAAGCTCAACAGGAGGCGCATTTAGCAATGAATTAGATATCAAAGCCCGAGAAGGGGCTCATCAAATCATGAACTAAGATGCCCGAACCCAAGAAGTGGTATATATCCAATTATGGATTAAGACATCCGAGCTTAAGAGATAAGTAATCAAATTACTTCTATACAAGACCTGAAGGTTCATGCAATAAAGGAGTAGAACATAACTCCAACTATTAATACTAAAATCTAGGTTTTGGAACTTTCATTTCTAAACATAATCTATTAATACCCGAATCTTGGTTTCGAGTCTCTCATATCTAAATTTCATCAATTAGTACCCAAACCTAGGTTTTGTGACATTCATTTCAGAAATTCATTTACTAATACCCAAATCTAGGTTTCGGTTCTTTATCAGTCACTAGCTGTACTATTACGTATTTGTGCCCTAATTTGGGTATAAGATTTAAATAATGGGTTTTTATTTATCTATTACAAATGCCCAAATTTGGTTCATGGAATACTCTCAAGAAAATAATTATTATAAGTTTATTTTATTTTTGAATCTAGGTCTTGGATTTTTAGGTTTTCGAATTTCATTAATAGCCGAGAATGGTTCTGTGGGTTTTTACTACAAATATTCAGTTAATGATTTCTGTATTTAGCTCTTTATTAAATCTGTTGAAAATCACTATCTAACATTTATTCCCTTATGATAGGGTGAGATTTCCTATCAACAAGTTTTAAACATTCCAGCCAAATAGTTGAAGTTAAATTCTTAGACATTGCTCATCACGGTTAAAGATAGGATTTAGATATTTGACATAAACTACTTTTTTTTCGATTAACAAGATGATTTGTTAATCTATACAAATGATATACATATATTTGTATGTCAGCTCCAAGCTAACAATTGGAAATATTGTTTACTTCATACTTTTAGGGGGATCAACACAACAAAAAGAAATAAAGGATTCAAAAAATACAGAAATAATGAATGAGCTATCAAAAAGCATTTTAGAAGTGACATTACAGAAAAGAATTGCAAATCAGGTGATATTTGCAAAGTTTATATGATTTACATAACTCAAGTAATTATTTATAAAAGTCATAAATTTATTACATATAAGCAAGACAAGTCTATACATTTCAAAGACACAAATATGTCATAAGTCTTGAGCAGCCTTGTCTCGGTAATCGAAGCATCGTTGTTCTTCAAAGCATGGTTGAAAGCTCCATTTGCGCCCCTATGGGTCTTGTTTTCCCTTTCTAATTTCACAATGCGCTTCTGAAGGAAGTAATTGTCGTGTTCAATTGAATCTTGCGGCATACTCATTGATATTTTTCAAATATTTCTCTTTTTACTACCCATCAAAATATCTAGCAATTTCAAACTTTACTTTCCTACACCATTCACCCACAACATTCTCATATAAGCCAGGAGGAGGGGTGAGCATTATGGGAAGTTTCTTGACAGTAAGGGAAGTGTAACTATCCCGGTTTCGAGCCAAATTTAATTTGATAATTAATATAAATTTTTGGAATTAATTGTGAATTAATTTGGAAAATTGAGAATAAATATATAGAACGAGAGTGTAAAATAGAATTTGATTGGAAATTCAAAATGTAGATATTTTATAAAAACAAGTTGGATTTAAAAACTTTATATTTGAAACTAATATATATATATATATATATATGTGTGTGTGTGTGTGTGTGTGTGTGTGTGTGTGTGTGATTACATTAGTGTATAATTAAGTTCTTAAAACATTTTCTTTAAGCATAAATAATAGAAAATGTGTAAATATAAACATTCATACATTTAAAAGTATAATAAACTAAGTTTAAAAATAGGATTGGTTATAAAGATTAGAACATTTTCTTTAAAAAAAATATAGTTTGTAAATATATAAAAGTTTAAACATATGTAAAAATAAACCAGATAATCAATGTAAATAAATAAAAGTTTAATAGAGGGTTTAACGTAAAAATGTTTGTTTTTAATATATGTAAGCTTTGTAAACATGAAATTAAATATGTGTAGGCTTCTAAAGACATGTGTTTACAAGTGTAAGCTTGAGATAAACATAAATAAACAAGTGTCATGTTTTTAAGTTTTATTTTCATTTTTATAAATAATAAAAACAAGATTTATATATACATCTAACTTCACACTTTCTCATCTTCTTTCCATTTTTAAAACCTAAAACCTGGAAAAGAAACTTAAGAAAAAGATTTCAAAAAGCAAAGCAATCAAACAGTCTTAAAAGCCTGAGAAAAGATTCAAATCCAAAACCAGAAAGAAGAACTAAAAGCAAGCAAATTTCAACCTAGAACAGATCAAAGCAAAATTCCAGTTTTAAGAAAAAAATAAAACAACAATCTTTTAATCAATTCAAACATGAAGAAAATCAACAAGTTTAAGTAGCAGACCAAACAAGCTTCTTTTCAACTAAGCTAAAGATCAGATAACAAGCAAGTTCAACTCAACTTCAACAATCGGGTTCCAGATCAAAATCCAGTAACAGATAAACATCAAGATTTCAAATTCTAGACCAAAACACAAAACTATGTTGTATTCTTCAATTAAGGTGAGAAAACTACCTATACAAAATCTGGAATATGTTATAGTTGGTTGATGCTTGAAAATATGCTGTGAAAATGCTTGCATGCCTGTATATTTTGTGTGCACAGGAAAAATATATCTCTGCTCTTACTTTATAGGTTTTAAACCCTGATCAAAATTCAAAAATCTGATCCTCTACTCTCTTAGGATTTGGTGTTTGAATAAAATGTGTTTGCATAAACAAAACCTTAAATTTAAAAATATTCATAAATATTATCAAAATATAGATTTGCTGGAAATAAGAAATGTCCGAGAAAAATTAGTTCAAGTGAAAAATCAATGGTTATAATTTCAAGTTTTGATCATCGGATCAGATTCGTTTGACAAAATAATGAATTTTGTTGTTAAAATAATGATTTTTAAGAAATTTGATGTTGACAAGTTTCGAATTGAATGGATTTTGAATCACGATCGTTTCACGGCGATCGATGACAAGCTAGGCGACGTGCTTGTTCCTAAAGGAAGCGGGTGTCATGTAGATTAAGGGAAAAATAATCGAAAAATTTTCTGATCACCAGGGTGGTGGCATGGTGGCTGTGTAGGGTTTAGGGTCCAGGCGAGGTCACTGTTGAATTCAAGGCTAGTTCATCATCGTCAAGGCTTCGGACTTGACTGGAGCGGTGGGGATGGAAGCTTAGGACTGCAAGGTGGCTTGAACGTGATTGCAAGGCTTCGGGCGATCGTGGGGGGCGTTGCAAAGCGTTTTTCTGGTGATCAGTTTAATTCGAGCTGGATACTGTATGCTTGATTTTGTTTTACGGTGAAATTGGTCGACCTGGGTGATTGAGTGGCTCTAGGAGATCATTGGTGGCATGTGGAAGGTCACGGCGAGGGTCGGCGATGGCCAGAGCGATGGTGCAGGTGCACCAGTATCAGTCATATTTGGGTTGGTTTTTGAAGTTTAGGAAGAAAGGAGGTTGCTCGGGTTGGTTTCGGGAATGATCTCGTGTTGGCTCGAAGTAATGAAGCGTGAGGGAAAACTCGAAGTTAAGCTCGGGTTCATTTCGTGATTGACTTGGGTCAGGTTACAAACCAGACTTTTAATTTTTAAAATTTGACAAGGTCTTTCAAAATTTAAAACTAAATCAAGTTTAAACCTTTTTCTTGATTCATTCATATTGAGTAATAATTGTTTAAATTTAGTTATGAAACTAGTTAAAGTTTTAAAATAATTGTTTTAAAATTTATTTATTTCAAGTATTTTAATTTTATTTTAATTCTTTATTCTTAAGTTATTTTTAAATGGTATAATAAAGTAGTTAAAAGATGATGATTTTAATTAACTTAAGTATTTTCATTTAAATTCATATGGTTAATTTTCAAAGATTATTTAAACACGATTTTAAAAATAAACGGTTTATCTTAATAATGGTTTGGATTATCGATTAACTTAAAGGGTTTAAGTTAAATTATGTGATTATGTAATTTGCAAAGGTTATTTAAATAAGACTTAAATGATGATTTTTTAATTTTTTAAGGAAGATGGGTTATCTTAAAATTAAGGGATCATTAGTTTGAAATTTAATGATAATTACTTAATCAAAGCATAATTAAGTATTAATTAAAGATTTATTTAATTTGTTAAGAGTTAATTAATTAATGATAAGTAATTAGAGGATTATTGCTTAATGAAGATTAATTAAGCATAATTACCTAATGTAATTAATAAAAGATTATTACTTAACGTAATTAAGGGGCAGTTACTTTGTGTAATTATATTAAAGGATAATTAATTAAGATTAATTAATGTAAGTAATTAAGAGTAATTAATTATTTAAAGATAATTACTTAATAAAAGGGATTAAGGATAATTAATTAATGATTAAACATAGATTAGTCAAGTGATTAAAGGATAAATAATTAAAGGATAATTAATTAATGTGATTAATTAATATAATTGATTAAATGTTAATTAAGTAATTAATTAATATGATAAATTAAAAGTTAAATAACTAATTAAAAGTGAATTAATTAATGATTAAAGGTTAACTGATTTAGGTGGAGGATAATTAATTAATTAAGGATATTTAATTAAGATGGAAAATTAAGGTTGATTAATTAATTTCATAAAGTAATATCAAATGGTTTGAGAATAATTAATGTTAATTAAGCAGGATTGGATAATTAATTCATAAGTAATTTATTTGGAAATTAAATTGAATTAATTAGGGATTGAACAACTAATTGATCTTGCTTATGGATGATTGTTTTATTGAATGCTTGAATTGTTTGCATATCTCTGATATGTAATTTGTGATGCTCTATGATATGAATTGTTTTGATTTGTGATGTGATGAATGTAATTTATTTATCTGTGATGAACTTACATACTTTTCTGTGAATCTTTGAATGAAGATAAGCGTTATAGGATTATACTGCTTATCGATATTGTTGTGCTTGGATTGTGATGATTGATGATATGTTATTGTTGTGTCTAAAACCCCTAGACTACACCACACACACACAAATATGGATTTCGCAAGGAATTGGTTAAGTCACAGATATTTTGGATTTAAAATGTTTAAAAGTTGAATTTTGTATCCAAATGGTTTTGGAAATGGAATTGGGTTGAATATGAAAAGCTTTTGGAAAGGAAGTTTTGAAATTGAAATTTTGTTTGAATATAATATATCCTGTTTAAGATTTGAAATTATTTTGGATAATATGGTTTGAAAAGTGGTGATACAAGTTATATAATATGTATATGGATTTTAAACCATCTTTAAAGCATTTTAAAAGTATTATTTTGGGAATTTAAAATTAACCCAAGCTTTTACTTTAAAGGCTATTACTTGTGCATATTTGATCGGATTTTTCCGAAAAGAAAAGTATTTGTTTTCAAATGATAATGGCTTTCATATAACAGAAGAACTTCCAGTTTTTGTGTAAGATTTCTAGTTTGAAATGGAAATTGTTTTGAAAGCTATGAATGAATCTTTGTGAAAGATTGGTGAAACTTTGTTTCCAAATGATGTGGATTTTAAAAAGGTGAATCTTTTGTTTAAAATATTAAAAGTGGAAATTTGTTAAACCATTAAAAGAAAGGTTTTGGGGATTAAAAATTGTGACTTAACTAAGATCCCAATATCCATATGCTTTTTAAATTAAGCACTCATTATTCGTTTAACCGGGAGAGGACTATATTTCATATAACCCATTCGGAATAGTGATACTATGAAATGGATAGCATTTGAAGACGGTGGTGAAGACCGGGTATTTTCGAAAACGAAAGGATTATTTGTCGAATGTCTCTGCATCATGGCTTCGGTATAGAGATCTCCATATGTGATGGGGAGTCCGATTGGGATTGTGAATACTCGGATTTGCAAAGGTTTCTTTGATGTGCCTGTGTTCTGTTCGAACCCGGAACGGATTTGTATGGTTGTATGTCTGACATTACACTTTGAGATATAAAGCCGATTTCTATCAAATGCATTTCTGTTGGTGGCGGAGAATTTATTCTCTTAGCTTAACACTCTTCTCTGAGACGTACGAGCTCAAAGGTTATGTATTTGATGGTTATTAATGATATACTCCCAATTGGTAGTGTGGCATGTTGAGTGCTGACCATTTGTTGGTCGCAGCATGGCTTTTGTGTAAAGCGTAGCTTTGTGGACGATACTTCGTCGAATCTCATAACCCAGAAATGGCCGAAACAGGAAAGATGCAGCAAGGTTGTGGGGTAGCGCCCCTTAGGGTATGTGCATTTTCTTTTGGATAAAAGGTTGTATCATGGTATGGAGCCTAGATATTTCACCTATGTGGTTGTTGGAAATTGTTGGTGTTGAGGGCCCTCGGATAAAGGTCGGTGACGACCGGAGGATGGCATACTCGTGTCAGTAGTTACCTAGTTACAGAGGTATCCCGGCCTTGTGTTGGCAGAGATCTGGTTAGGTTCTCGTGGCGTCCCTCCACACGTGTACCCATTTGGTGAGGAAGTTCCTTAGCCTGGCCACTGTTGGAAATCCAATCAATCAATACGAACCCTGTACGATTTTTGTTGTAGAACCTGCCATCTAATATGGTAGCTATAGTAGGCATACTATAATAGTACATATGCTAACTAAGATTAATATTATACTTGCAAATGTTTTTTGCACTATGCACTAATAATAATATCAAAAGTATTTTGCATATCAAGCATGTTTGACTATCATAAGGAGAAATCTCCCCCAAGTGTGCGATTACATTGTGTGTGTACCGGAAGGCCTTATGATTGTTTCATTTTCCAAAAAGCATTGCGGATTTCTTTTATTTCCCTTTGTTTTCTTTTGTTAAAGATAAAATGTTTTTTTGTTTGCTCACACCAGTCCCATGACTGATATGGAGTTTATTGTTCCCTTTCTAAAATCTGCGTGCCCACAATTTTCCACACGGACAGCCTAGAGTCAGATTTTCAGATAGTCGGTTAGTAGGTGTAGCTTTTGGAAATCTTTGGAATGTGTGGCTTGAGAATCGCATCGTGCACCGAGTTTGCTACAAGTTCAGCATTGAAGTTGGTTCTAGCTTATTGGATTGGAGTCTTTGAAGCTTTTGGATTGAGCTATTTGGTTTTGGAGCTTTGGAGATGGGATGCAATCTATGGAGCTGTTTTGGTAGTCCAAGCAAGTTGAAGTTATGTTTCCTCTATTGTGTTCCGCTGTGGTATATGTATATTTGCTCTGATGTTGGATAAATTGTTGTAGAGATGTTGTATTCATGGAGTTGTATCAATGATATATTGTTTTTCTTCCATTGTGTTATTGTACTTAATGTGTTATAAGCTCCGACGAACCAGATTCGACATTTGAATCTGTGGCATTCGAATATGGGTGATGTATTTGGTGCCGATTTTCGAAGGTCGAGTTAGGGTCGCTATAAATGGTATCAGAGCTGAAGGTTGAGTAAGAACTTTAGCTCAGGAGTATAGCACATTAGGTAACTCATTAGAGATAGGGATACAAATGCCCTAGAATGAATATATCCCTAAGATATCCGTCAGTATGCCTCAGTAAATTCTCTTACTATTCACTGATAGTGAGTATGAGTGCAAGAAGAGGACGAGGTAGGGAACAGGGAAATACCACTACAAATGGTCAATGCCCTGCAACAACAAAGAACAATCTTTTCCGATCAATCTTCTTTGTTCATTATCCAATTTCAATTCTTTGGCGGCTTCTTGGCAGCTACAAGAAGAAGCTTTGGTGTGGTGGTGGCTCTGCGAATCGTTGTAGATATGTTTATATTTCATATTCTCTTCATTGATTTCCTATCAGCTTTTCTTTGATAAATTTGAAATTTATTTGAAATAAATTGATTAACAAAATATGAAACTAAATTAAATTGTATCCGCTTGTCTATTCTTTTAGGATTTAGATATATTCTACGAATGGTTGGTTATCCCTTCAAACTAACCAATGATCCTGCATATTTTGTAAATCGAATGACCCGAATATTTCGTATAGTATCGAATGAGTTAGTTCTCATAATTTTTGATGATCTTCTGATTTGATAAGCCAAATGCAGAATAGATATTCAATTTGATTTGGTAAAACATTCTCCATCTGTTCTTTGGTTGTCTCCCTGTCTAGTAAATTTCGGGGACGAAATTTTCTTAAGGGGGAAATCTGTAACGATCCCGGTTTTGAGTAAAATTTAATTTGATAATTAATATAAATTTTTGGAATTAATTGTGAATTAATTTGCAAAATTGGGAATAAATATATAGAAAGGGATCGTAAAATAGAATTTGATTGAAAATTCAAAATATAAATATTTTATAAAAACAAATTGGATTTAAAAACTTTATATTTGAAATTAATATATAATATATGTGATTATATTAGTGTATAATTAAGTCTTTAAAACATTTTCTTTAAAAAAGTTATATAAGCATAAATAATAGAAAATGTTTAAATATAAACATTCATACATTTAAAAGTATAGTAAACTAAGTTTAAAAATAGGATTTGTTATAAACATTAGAACATTTTCTTTTAAAAAAATATAGTTTGTAAATATATAAAAGTTTAAAATATGTAAAAATAAAATAGATAATCTACACAAATAAATAAAATTTAACAAAGGGTTCAAAAATAAAAATGTTTGTTTTTATATGTGTAAGCTTTGTAAACATGAAATTAAATATGTGTAGGCTTCTAAAGACATGTGTTTACAAGTGTAAGCCTGAGATAAACATAAATTAACAAGTGTCATGTTTTTAAATTTTATTTTCATTTTTAAAAATATTAAGAATAAGATTTATATATACCTCTAACTTCACTCTTTCTCATCTTGTTTCCCTTTTTAAAAACTAAAACCTGGAAAAGAAACTTAAGAA
Source organism: Allium cepa (assembly GCA_030765085.1). Lineage (NCBI taxonomy): Eukaryota > Viridiplantae > Streptophyta > Magnoliopsida > Asparagales > Amaryllidaceae > Allium > Allium cepa. The sequence goes on along the minus strand of CM060937.1, from coordinate 695,949,061 downwards.
AAAGATTTCAAAAAGCAAAACAATCAAACAATCTTAAAAGCCTGAGCAAAGATTCAAATCCAAAACCAGAAAGAAGAATTAAAAGCAAGCAAATTTCAACCTAGAACAGATCAAAGCAAAATTCCAGTTTTAAGAAAAAAATAAAACAATAATCTTTTAATCTATTCAAACCTGAAGAAAATCAGCAAGATCAAGTAGCAGACCAAATAAGCTTCTTTTCAACTGAGCTAAAGGTCAGATAACAAGCAAATTCAACTCAACTTCAACAATCAGGTTCCAGATCGAAATCCAGTAACAGATCAACATCAAGATTTCAAATTCCAGACCAAAACACAAAATTATCCTCTGTTCTTCAATTAAGGTGAGCAAACTACATATACAAAATCTGGAAAATGATATAGTTGGTTGATGCTTGAAAATATACTGCGAAAATGCTTGCATGCCTGTATATTTTGTGTGCACAGGCAAAATGTATCTCTATTCTTACTTTACAGGTTTTAAACCCTGATCAAAATTCAAATATCTGATCCTCTAATCTCTCTTAGGCTTTGGTGTTCAAATGAAATGTGTTTGAATAAACACATCCTTAAATATAAAATTATTATCAAATATTATCAACATATAGATTTGGTGGAAATAAGAAATGTTTGAAAAAAATCAATTCAAGACAAAAATCAATGGTTATAATTTCAAGTTTTGATCGTAGGATCAGATTCGTTTTACAAAATAATGAATTTTGATGGTAAAATTATGATTTTTAAGCAATTTGATGTTGAGAAGTTTCGAGTTGAACGGTTTTTGAATCATGGTCGATTCACGGCGATCGATGACGAGCTAGGCGACGTGCTTATTCCTGAAGGAAGTGGGTGTCATGGAGAGTAAGGGAAAAATAATCAGAAAATTTTCTGATCACCAGGGTGGTGGCACGGTGGCTCTGTAGGGTTTAGGGTCCAGGCGAGGTCACTGTTGAATTCAAGGCTAGTTCATCGTCATCAAGGCTTTAGACTTGACCAAAGTGGTAGGGATGGAAGCGTAAGACTACAAAGGTGGTCTGAACGTGATCGCGAGGCTTCAGGCGATCGTAGGCAGCGTTGCAAAGCGTTTTTCTGATGATCAGTTTAATTCCAGTTGGATACTATATGCTCGATTTTGTTTTATGGTGAAATTGTTTGACCGGGTGATCGAGTGGCTCGAGGCGATCATCGGTGGCATGTGGAAGGTCGCGGCGAGGGTCGGCGATAACCAGAGTGACGGTGCATGTGCACCAGTGTCAGTGATATCTGGGTTGGTTTGTGAAGTTTAGGAAGAAAGGAGGTTGCTCGTGTTGGTTTCGGGAATGATCTCGTGTTGGCTCGAAGTAATGAATCGTGTGGGAAAACTCGAAGTTGAGCTCGGGTTCATTTCGTGATTGACTCGGGTCAGGTTAAAAATTAGACTTTTAAATTTTAAAATTTAACAAGGTCTTTCAAAATTTAAAACTAAATCAAGTTTAAACCTTTTTCTTGATTCATTCATGTAGAGTAATAATTGTTTAAATTAAGTTATTAAACTAGTTAAAGTTTTAAAATAATTATTTTAAAATTTATTTGTTTCAAATGTTTTAATTTTATTATTTTAATTCTTTATTATTAGGTTATTTTTAAATGGTATAATAAAGTGGTTAAAAGATGATGATTTTAATTAACTTGATTATTTTGAGTTAAATTCATATGGTTAATTTTTAAAGATTATTTAAACAGGATTTTAAAAATAAATAGTTTATCTTAAATAACGGTTTGGATTATCGATTAACTTAAAGGGTTTAAGTTAAATTATGTGATTATGTTAATTTTATTCAAAGGTTATTTAAATAAGACTTAAATAATGATTTTGTAATTATTAAAGAAAGATGGGTTATCTTAAAACTAAAGGATCATTAGTTTGAAATTTAATGATAATTACTTAATCAAAGCGTAATTAAGTATTAATTAAAGATTTATTTAATTTGTTAAGAGTTAATTAATTAATGATAACTAATTAGGATGATTACTTAATATAAGTATAATTACTTAACGTAATTAATAAAAGATTATTACTTAATGTAATTAAGGGGTAATTACTTTGCGTAATTATATTAAAGTATAATTAGTTAATTAATTAAGATTAATTAATGCAAGTAATTAAGGATAATTAATTATTTAAAGATAATTCCTTAATAAAAGTGATTAAAGATAATTAATTAATAATTAAAGGTTGATTAGTCAAGTGATTAAAGGATAATTAATTAAAGTGATTAATTAAAGGATAATTAATTAATGTGATAAATTAATTAAAATAATTGATTAAAGGTTAATTGGGCAATTAATTAATATGATGAATTAAAATTTAATTAATTAATTAAAAGTGAATTAATTAATGATTAAAGGTTAACTGATTTAGGTGGAGGATAATTAATTAAGGATACTTAATTAAGATGGATAATTAAGGTTGATTAATTAATTTCATAAAGTAATATCAAATGGTTTGAGAATAATTAATGTTAATTAAACAAGATTGGATAATTAATTCATAAGTAATTTATTTTGAAACTCAATTGAATTAATTAGGGATTGAACAACTAATTGATCTTGCTCATGGATGATTGTTGTATTGAATGCTTGAATTGTTTGCATAACTCTGATATGTAATTTTTGATGCTCTATGATATGAATTGTTTTGATTTGAGCTTTGATGAATGTAATTTATTTACCTATGATGAATTTACATACTTATCTGTGAATCTGTGAATGAAGATTAGCGTTATAAGATTATACCGCTTATCGACATTGTTGTGCTTGGCATGTGACGATTGATGCTATGTTATCGTTGTGTGTAAAACCCCTGGACTACACCACGTATACACAAATATGGAATTCATGAGGAATTGGTTAAGTCACAAATATTTTGAATTTAAAAAGTTTAAAAGTTGAATTTTGAATCCAAATGGTTTTGGAAGTGGAATTGGGTTGAATATGAAAAGCTTTTGGAAAGAAAGTTTTGAAATTGAAATCTAGTTTGAATATAATATATCTTGTTTAAGATTTGAAATTATTTTGGATAATATGGTTTGAAAAGTGGTGATACAAGTTATATAATATATATGTATATATGGATTTTAAACTATCTTTAAAGTATTTTAAAAGTATTATTTTGGGAATTTGAAATTAACCCAAGTTTATACTTTAAAGGATATAACTTGTGCATATTTGATCGGATTTTTCCGAAATGAAAAGTATTTTTTTTCGAATGATAATGGCTTTCATATAACGAAAGAACTTTCAGTTTTTGTTGAAAGATTTCAAGTTTGAAATGGAAACTGTTTTGAAAGCTATGAATGAATCTTTGTGAAAGATTGGTGAAACTTTTTTCAAATTGAAGTGGAATTTCAAAAGGTGAATCTTTTTTTTAAAATATTAAAAGTGGAAATTTGTTAAACCATTCAAAAGAAAGATTTTGGGGATTAAAAATTGTGACTTAACTAAGATCCCAATATCCATATGCCTTTTAAATTAAGCGCTCATTATTCGATTTAGCCGGACAAGGACTTTATGTCATATAACCCATTCCGAATAGAGATACGACGAAATGGATAGCATTTGAAGGCAGCGACAAAGACCGGGTATTTTCGAAAACGAAAGGATTACCTGTCGAATGTCTCTGCATCATGGCTTCGGTATGGAGATCTCCGTATGTGGTGGGGAGGCCGTCAGGATCGTGAATACCCGGATTTGCAAGGGCTTCTTTGAAGTGCCTTGGGTTCCGTTCGAACCCAGAACAGACTTGTATGGTTATATGTCTGACATTACACTTTGAGATATAAAGCTAATTTCTATCAATTGGTGGTGGAGAATTTATTCTCTTAGCTTAACACCCTTTTCTGAGATGTCCGAGCTCAAAGGCTATGTAGTTGATGGTTATTATGATATACTCCTAATTTGGTAGTGTGGCATGATGAGTGCTGATCATTTGTTGATCAAAGCATGGCTTTTGTGAAAAGCGTAGCTTTGTGGATGAGACTTTGTTGAAGCTCACAACCCGAAAATGGCAGAAACAGGAAAGATGCGGCAAGGTTACGGGGGTGGCGCCCCTTAGGGTATGTGCATTTATTTCTGGATAAAATATGGTATCATGGTATGGAGCCCAGATATTTAACCTATGTGGTTGATGGAATTGTTAGTGTTTAGGGCCCTCGGATAAAGGTCGATGATGACCGAGGGATGACATACTCGTGTCAGTAGTTACCTAGTTACAGAGGTAACCCGGCCTTGTGTTGGCAGAGATCTGGTTAGGTTCTCGGGACGTCCATCCAGAGGCGTACCCATTTGGTGAGGAAGTTCCTTAGCCTAGCCATTGTTGTAAATCCAATCAATCAATACGAGCCAGTATGGTTTTATTTGTAAAACCTGCCATCTAATATGGTAGCTATAGTAGGCATACTATAATGGTACATATGCTGGCTAAGAGTAATATTATACATGCAAATGTTTTATGCACTAATAATAATATCAAAAGGATTTTGCGTATCAAGCATGTTTGACTATCATAAGGAGAAATTTCCCCCAAGTGTGAGATTGAATTATGTGTGTGCCGGGAGAGCCTTATGGTCGTTTCATTTTCCAAAAAGCATTGCGGATTTCTTTTATTTCCCTTTTTTATTTTGTTAAAGATAAACTGTTTTTTTTGGTTTGCTCGCATCAGTACCATGACCGACCTGGAGTTTATTGTTCCCTTTCTAAACTCTGGGTGCCCACAATTTTCCACACGGGCAACCTAAAGTAAGATTTTTCAGATAGTCAGCTAGTAGGTGTAGCTTTTGGAAATCTTTGGAATCTATGGTTTGGCAATCACATTGTGCCCCGAGTTTGCTACAAGTTCAGCATTGATGGTGGTTCTAGCTTATTGGATTAGAGTCTTTGAAGCTTTTGGATTGAGCTATTTGGTTTTGGAGCTTTGGAGATGGGATGCAATCTATGGAGCTGTTTTGGTAGTCCAGGCGAGTTGAAGTTATGTTTCCGCTATTGTGTTCCACTGTGGTATATGTATATTTGCTTTGATCTTGGATAATTTGTCGTAGAGATGTTGTATTCATGGAGTTGTATCAATGATATATTGTTTTTCTTCCGTTGTGTTGTTGTACTTAATGTGTTATAAGCTCCGACGAACCAGATTCGACGTTTGAATCTGCAGTATTCGAATATGGGTGATGTATTTGGTGCCGATTTTCAAAGGTCGAGTTAGGGTCGTTATAAGTGGTATCAGAGCTGAAGGTTGAGTAAGAACTTTAGCTCAGAAGTATAACACATTAGGTAACTCATTAGAGATAGGGATAGAAATGCTCTAGAATGAGTATATCCCTAAGATATCCGTCCGTATGCCTCAGTAAATTCTCTTACTATTCACTGATAGTGAGTATAAGTGAAAGAAGAGGACAAGGTAGGGGATATGGGAATACCACTACAAATGGTTAATGCCCTGAAACAACAAAGAACAATCTTTTCCCGTCAATCTTCTTTATTCATTATCCAATTTCAATTCTTTGGCAGCTTTATGGCAGCTACAAGAAGAAGCTTTGGTGTGGTGGTGGCCCTGCGAATTGTTGTAGATATGTTCCTATTTCATATTCTCTTCATCAGTTTCCTTTCAGCTTTTCTTTGATAAATTTGAAATTTTATATGAAATAAATTGATTAACAAAATATGAAACTGAATTAAATTGTATATGCTTGTCTATTCTTTTTGGATCCAAATATATTCTACGAATGGTTGGTTATCCCTTCGAACTAACCAATGCCCCAGCATATTTGGTAAACCGGATTACCCGAATAATTTGTGAAGTATCGAATGAGTTCGTTCTTATAATTTTTTATTATTTTCTGATTTGTTAAGCCAAATGCAGAATAGATATTCAGTTTGATCTGGTAGAACATTCTCCAACTGTTCTTTGGTTGTCTCTCTGTCTAGCAATTTCGAGGACGAAATTTTCTTAAGGGGGAATCTGTAACGATCCCGGTTTTGAGTCAAATTTAATTTGATAATTAATAATAATTTTTGAAATTAACTGTGAATTAATTTGAAAACTTGGGAATAAATATATAGAAAGGGATTTTAAAATAGAATCTGATTGGAAATTCAAAATGTAAATATTTTATAAAAACAAATTGGATTTAAAAACTTTATATTTGAAACTAATATATAGTATATGTGATTATATTAGTGTATAATTAAGTTTTTAAAACATTTTCTTTAAAAAGGTTATATAAGCATAAATAATAGAAAATGTGTAAATATAAACATTCATACATGTAAAAGTATAATAAACTAAGTTTAAAATTAGGATTGGTTATAAAGATTAGAACATTTTCTTTTAAAAAAATATAGTTTGTAAATATATAAAATTTTAAACATACGTAAAAATAAAATAGATAATCTACACAAATAAATAAAAGTTTAACAAATTGTTTAAACATAAAAATGTTTGTTTTTTAATATATGTAAGCTTTGTAAACATGAAATTAAATATGTGTAGGCTTCTAAAGACATGTGTTTACAAGTGTAAGCTTGAGAAAAACATAAATTAACAAGTGTCATGTTTTTAAGTTTTATTTTCATTTTTTAAAAATAACAAGAACAAGATTTATATACATCTAACTTAACTCTTTCTCATCTTCTTTCCATTTTTAAAACCTAAAACCTAGAAAAGAAACTTAAGAAAAAGAGTTCAAAAATCAAAACAATCATACAATCATAAAAGCCTGAGCAAAGATTCAAATCCAAAACCAGAAAAAAGAATTAAAAGCAAGCAAATTTCAAACTAGAACAGATCAAAGATAAATTCCAGTTTTAAGAAAAAATAAAACAACAATCTTTTAATCAATTCAAACCTGAAGGAAATCAGCAAGATCAAGTAGCAGATCAAACAAGCTTCTTTTCAACCGAGCTAAAGATCAAATAACATGCAAGTTCAACTCAACTTCAACAATCAGATTCCAGATCAAAATCCAGTAACAGATCAACATCAAGATTTTATATTCCAGACCAAAACACAAAACTATCCTATGTTCTTCAATTAAGGTGAGAAAACTACCTATACAAAATCTGGAATATGTTATAGTTGTTGATGCTTGAAAATATGCTGTGAAAATGCTTGCATGCCTTTATATTTTGTATGCACAGGAAAAATGTAACTCTGTTCTTACTTTATAGGTTTTAAACCCTGATCAAAATTCAAAAATTTGATCCTCTAATCTCTCTTACGCTTTGGTGTTCGAATAAAATGTGTTTGAATAAACAAAACCTTAAATTTAAAATATTATTAAATATTATCAACATATAGATTTGCTGAAAATAAGAAATGTCTGAGAAAAATCAATTCAAGTCAAAAATCAATGGTTATAATTTAAAGTTTTGATCATAGGATCAGATTTGTTTTACAAAATAATGAATTTTGATGTTAAAATTATGGTTTTTAAGCAATTTGATGTTGAGAAGTTTCGAGTTGAATAGTTTTTAACCGCGGTCGATTCACGGCGACCGATGACGAGCTAGGCAGCGTTCTTGTTCCTGAAGGAAGTAGGTGTCATCGAGAGTAAGGGAAAAATAATCGAAATTTTTTCCGATCACCAGGGTGGTGGCAGGTGTCTTTGTAGGGTTTTGGGTCCAGGTGAGGTCACTATTGAATTCAAGGCTAGTTCATTGTCGTCAAGGCTTCGTACTTGACTGGAGTGGTGAGGATTAAAGCGTAAGACTGCGAAGGTGGTCTGAACGTGATCGCGAGGCTTCAAGCGATCGTAGGCGGCGTTGCAAAGCGTTTTTCTGATGATCAGTTTAATTCCAGTTGGATACTGTATGCTCGATTTTGGTTTACGGTGAAATTGGTCGACCTGGGTGATCGAGTGGCTCGGGGAGATCATTGGTGGCATGTGGAAGGTCCGGCGAGGGTCGACGATGACCAGAGCGATGGTGCACGTCTATCCATATGGTGAATCTTTTGTTTAAAATATTAAAAGTGGAAATTTGTTAAACCATTCAAAAGAAAGGTTTTGGGGATTAAAAATTGTGACTTAACTAAGACCTTGACATCCATATGCTTTTTAAATTAAGCGCTCAATATTTGGTTTAGCCGGGAGAGGACTTTATGTCATATAACCCATTTCGAATAGTGATACGACGACATGGAAATCATTTGAAGATGGTGGTGAAGATCAGATATTTTTGAAAACGAAAGAATTACCCATCGAATGTCTCTGCATCATGGCTTCGGTATAGAGATATCCATATGTGATGGAGAGTCCAATCGGGATTGTGAATACCCGGATTTGCAAGGGCTTCTTTGAAGTGCCTTTGGTTCCATTCGAACCCGGAATGGACTTGTATAGTTGTATGTCTGACATTACACTTTGAGATATAAAGCTGATTTCTATCAAATACATTGTTGTTGGTGGCAGAGAATTTATTCTCTTAGCTTAACACCCTTTTCTGAGACGTACGAGCTCGAGGTTATGTAGTTGATGGTTATTAGTGATATACTCCTAATTTGGTAGTGTGGCATGATGAGTGCTGATCATTTGTTGATCGAAGCATGGCTTTTGTGAAAAGCGTAACTTTGTGGATGAGACTTCGTCGAACCTCACAACCAGAAAATGGCTGAAACGGGAAAGATGTGGCAAGATTACGGGGGTAGCGCCCCTTAGGGTATGTGCATTTCCTTCTGGATAAAAGGTGGTATCATGGTATGGAGCCAAGATACTTAACCTATGTGGTTGATGGAAATTGTTAGTTTTTAGGGCCCTCGGATAAATGTCGGTGACGACCGAGGGATGGCATACTCGTGTCAGTAATTACCTAGTTACAAAGGTAACCTGACCTTGTGTTGTCAGAGATCCAGTTAGGTTCTCGAGGCGTCCCTCCAGAGGCATACCCATTCGGTGAGGACGTTCCTTAGCCTGGCCATTATTGTTAATCTAATCAACCAATACGAGCCCTGTATGCTTTTATTTGTAGAACCTGCCATCTAATATGGTAGCTATTGTAGGCATACTATAATGGTACGTATCCTGTCGAAGATTAATATTGTACATGCAAATGTTTTCTGCATTATGCACTAATAATAATATCAAAAGGATTTTGCATATCAAGCATGTTTGACTATCATAAGCAGAAATCTTCCCCAAGTGTGCGATTGAATTGTGTGTGTGCCGGAAGGCCTTATGGTAGTTTCATTTTCCCAAAAGCATTGCAGATTTATTTTATTTCCCTTTGTTAAAGATAAACTTTTTTTGTTTGCTCACACTAGTATCGTGACTGGCCTGGAGTTTATTGTTCCCTTTCTAAACCCTGGGTGCCCAAGATTTTCCATGTGGGCAGCATAGAGTCAGATTTTCAGATAGTCAGCTATTAGGTGTAGCTTATGGAAATCATTGGAATCTGTGGTTTGGCTATCACATTGTGCATCGAGTTTGCTACAAGTTTAGCATTGATGGTGGTTCTAGCTTATTGGAATGGAGTCTTTGAAGCTTTTGGATTGAGCTATTTGGTTTTGGAGCTTTGGAGATGGGATGCAATCTATGGTGCTGTTTTGGTAGTCCAAGCAAGTTGAAGTTATGTTTCCGCTATTGTGTTCCGCTATGATATATGTATATTTGCTCTGATGTTGGATAAATTATTGTAGAGATGTTGTGTTCATGGAGTTGTATCAACGATATATTGTTTTTCTTCCGTTGTGTTGTTGTACTTAATGTGTTATAAGCTCCGACGAACTAGATTCGACGTTTGAATCTATGGAATTTGAATATAGGTGATGTATTTGGTGTCCATTTCCGAAGGTCGAGTTTGGATCGTTATAGGAAGTAGGCCTCGTAAATCTGGAAACAGAGGGAGTTGTACATGGAGCTGGTAAATCTATGCTTGAAATCTTGTCTCCCATAATGAACTCCAATGATTCGCACGGTGCATACTGTCGTTCAATTTCAATTCCTAATCACTGATTGTTGAATAAGCTTTGACATCTTATGATTGAAGTCGATTAAAGGGTTTGAATTTACTTGCCTCTTCAGTGAAGAAATCATTTCATCTTTGCTTTTAGTATCAGCCTCGAGATAGGCAATTTGATATCTAAGATTACTAATAATGGCTTTCTGAAGCAAATATCTTTTATGCCAATTCAAGGCTTCGGCATTGCCATGGAAGTGTGCTTGCAAGCTATCATAAAGAGGTTCACTCCTTCCACATTCTTTTAACAGTTTATTTCTAAAACTAGCGATACATGATGTTAAATCACGGAAGAGAGGAGGTGTAGATAATTGTAACTCCTATTTAAGAAAAAAGAAACGAAATAAATTCGGTATCAAGATGAAAATCTCTTTATTATCATAATAACAAATTATAACTCAAACAACAACGAAGTTAAAAGATACAACAAACAATTGGTTTACATCTAAAGTTGAGAAACCACATTTCTATCTATATCTAACGAATTAGGGTAGAGGGTCACTGTTGAATCAAAAGGAACATTAACTCTTTCAGGGATGATAATTGGTGGGCATCTGCTATAGTCCCACTTCCCATTCGAGGAACTATCATGACCACAGATTAATTTAGAATGGAATATCCTAATTTCCTTAAGAAGTTTCTCTTTTTCATCACCAAGGAAATCTAAGCGAAGACGAGGATGTTCTATGTAAAGTCTTTTTAAATCTCTAAGGAAGAAGTATCTTGCTAGTTCCAAAGATTTTAAAATTGATGCCTTTTCAAGATAAAATCGTCTCAATTTGATGTACTAACTTAAATGGTCTCTAGAAACAAGTTAGCTAGATGAAAAGTCATTCTGGGATAATAACGTGAACCTAAGCATAAAAAGCAAGACTAAAACGAATATTTATAAATCAATACATTGTTACATATTTACAATTATCATCCGGTTCATACAAAACTGACTTAGAAAATAACTCAGAGACAAAAAAATTCTCATAGTACTTAATCTTTTGAGGAGGGAGATCTTGGAGAATCGATTTGACCCAGGGTAAGTTCCAAAAAGCTCCAGGGTGAAAGTCAGGTCCGAATTCATCCATGTATCTCTTATGAAAAATGCCTAAATTGACCCCCCACTAAATTTTCCTAAATATGAATAATCAATAATTGAATGTCTGCAGTATGCCTTATATTAGAAGTTAATTAAAATACCTCTTTCTTTAATCATCATCCAAAATAAAGTGATTAGCTCTCGGTTTTCTTTTAAGAGAGCGTCGTAGCGGAGACATGCTCTCTTTAGTAAGGGGGCGACTTTTTGATGCTTAAAAGATGCCAGCATAGATGCCCTTCTATCAAGCCTATGATACTTATCAGAAAGTACATTATGCTCCCTTTTTTGCTTGTCTAACTCCTTATATAATCTATTTATTTCTGCTTGTTTTCTTTCTTGTTTAATTTTAAAAGGGAGTGCAGGTGTAGTCCTTATCTAAAAAAAGAATTATACTATTATGACTTTTGAATTAAAAGTTGTTTAAATAAAGAGTCCTATACGTGAGATACCATGATAGAAGTTTCAGAAACCTGCTCCTTTTCTTTTGGTTCTTCAACGTTAATTGAAGCAGGAAACTCTTGAGGAGCTGAAGGCCCAGCGGATTCGGGTGGAACTTCTTTCCGAGGAGATGGCTCTTTTTCAGGAGCTCTAATATCATCATCGCCATCTTTGTCAGAGGTTTTAGAATGGCCCCCTCTATCACAATCTAACCCTTGGCCGCCATTGAGGTTATCATCATCTTCATCACTATTATCATCATTATCATCACCATCGCCCTCTTCCTCGGCAACAACATTCTTGTCCCCTTCGTCCTCTGAGCCAGACTCAGCTTCAAAAAAGGGCACTTCGAGAGAAATCTTGGAGGCGTCGATTTCCTCCTCTTTTGCAGCTCTAATCCCCAGCTTCATTTGGTGGATATTGCCCATTATTCTAGCAACAAGGGCAAAGTCAAGCAAGGGGAAGCCTAGGTCAGAGCATTTCTCAATATTATCGGCATAAGCGAGCATTACGGCTTCTTTATAAGCAATCAACATGATTTCCCCAAGCGTAGTATTAAGAAACGGAAATACTCGTTGTTTGGCCTCTGAGATGGTATCCAAAGCAAGTTTCAGTGAGGCCTTGATTTTCTTGAACTTCTCTTTCAATGAAATGTTCTTTACTGCTATGTAGGCATTCTCCCCGTCGGATTCTATTAAGGTTAGATGCATGGCAAAATTTTCATCGACGAGGAGTTGGCGAGCCCTTCTTTCTTCTGAGATAGCAGATTCTGACAGATCAAGGGAAGCTCTTCATTGCTCCAGTTCCGAGTTTTCTTCATCTTCTTCCGCAGATAAAGAAGACAGTTGATTCTTAATGGCAGAAATTTCCTCTCGAACTAGGAGGACTCAACAGAAGATCTAGAAGCTTACTCGTATAGAGTTAACCAACTCTTAGAAATCTGAAAAGGAAATGTAGCACACGTAATAAATTTAGAGAATAACACTAATGATAAACTCAAAGTAAAGGGAAACTTACCAAGAAAAGATTCTCAATCAGAGTGCGGTAGTGCCATGCCAAGTCAGGAAAGTAGAAAGGCGGTTGGATAGATGTGAAAGATTTAGAATGTATGATTGACTAGGCTATCATTTCGAAGCTAATGGAAGGAGAAGAAGATGATGGCTTCGAACGAATACGCTTAGGAACGTGGGTCGTTTCCAAGGCTTGTTGCATTTGATCAAGTGCAGCCGAAGAATAGGAAATAATAATTTGAAAGAAGGATCAATGGAAGTAGGAGTTTACTTAGGTTCATCTTTAGGAGTTTCCATGATTGGGCTATACGAAGCATTATTAAAAGATGAATGTTCCTCCTCATCGATATCAATAACTTTAGCAATCTTCTAGGGAGGTTTTGTTTCAGATGATTGCGCCAACTTCTTTTTGATGGCCTTCTTAGTTTTGCCAAGAGATCAGACAATAGACAATGCATGAGAAGTTGTAGGAAGGGGAGAAGTACCACTAACAAGCTTTGTAGCCTGAGACGTAGCTGTAAAGAGTTCATACGGATTAAAAGTCAACAGAATCATTTGGAAATCAACATAGAATAGAAAACAAATGCAATGTTTATAACTTACCAGAATGGTCTAAGCAAATAGGTGATATGGGACGGAAATGAGCAGGATTTCCTAAGGAGAGGAAGCATTTTTGTTTTGATGTGTGCTGAATCAAAGGAGGTAGCCCCAAAATCCTTTGACCAAGGGAAAAAGAGAGTGCTTCTTTAAGTTAGAAGGGATAAGAAACCTCGGTCGGTTTCTGATCTTGTTGGAGGTTGCAATTAAAGACTCCACAGTTCTTCTGCCTGCCTCATTACGTTCTTTAGCGAGAGGACCTGACATAAGATAAATATTAGACAAGAGAACTAACAAGATAGGAAGAAGACAATTAAAATTTGAACTTACGAGGAGCAGAAAAGGTCTCACTGATGTTAGGGAAACATGGAACAAAGAAAAACTGGTTCTCTCGATCCTTGAACTTATTAACCCCCTCTGGTATTAGCTTCTTCAAGGGGTTTGCTCTGAATATTTGGCTATTGAGAGTGCTGAGTTTGACTCGTCGAGTCAAGTGGTTCAAAACTTCAACATTTAAGGAAGGGAGTCCAAATACCAATGCCATTAACACCAGAGTCAAAAGATTGGTGTACATGTTCGGGGATAGGTAGATTGGAGCAATGTCGAGATAGGAGAGAAACTTGGATAAGAATTATAGGAAAGAGAGAAATCCTTTTTTCCATATGTGGACAGTAGTATAAGGGAATGACCCTTCAGAAGGGTTGTTGATGGTATCTGTTTCCCAGGGTGGAATGGCTTCCACATTGGTAATTTCAAAGTCTTTGAGGATGGCATCAACCTCATCCTATGAAGATATGAAGGAATGCTTTGAAATGGCATCGAATTTCTATGGAGAGCTCATGATTCTGCCAGGTGAAAAAATTCCATTTAAAATTTTCAAGTTTATTATGAACTTGGCATTCTTTCAAGGATTAGTTAAAACTTACTAAAGTAAATTAAACACAAAACTAAACATGAAACTTCAACTTCTTGGAAAATGTTAAATTTTAAAATCAAAGATATAGAGCTTTCGATAGAGTCGATACGGAAAGAGAATTAACATTTAGCGTCGACCTTTTGACTGTGTCGAATGCCTAAATATGAATATCCACTGAGCTTTCCATAGGGTCAAAAGGAAAGATGGGAATAAATGTTCAAATGGCACTTTTCGATAATGACGTAAGCTCAACATGAATCAAGTTGTTAAAAGAAAAAAGTTAAAACTAACTTGAAAATCTGAACAAAGTATGTACAACTAGTGCTCTAAAGACAATATAATAAGACCTTCCGACGTTGTCAGAATCTAAGACTTGAGTTATTCCGAGGGGTATATGAATGTCGTTGAAACTTTATATACTCATTAAGTCGGAAGGTCCTAAGTTAAAATCATGAGAACTTAGAACGTTTCGACAATGTTGGAGAAAGGTGATTTTTAGAGGGTTTCGACTCGTTAGCTATATAAGGTTTCGAAAGGGTCGAAGGGGCATTATGGTTCTGAAAGCATACTAAAGAGAAGGGATTGCAGTGGACACAAAAGGTTTCGACTATATTGAAACGTTTTGCAATCAAAAAGAGTGAATACATTCTGCTCCACTACATAGCCTTTCGACAAGGTTGATCAAATTCACACTACAATACCTTTCGACCCCAAGGGGATAAGAAAGACAAACCAATGTAACCACCTAAATGCCTTTTGAAGGTGTAAAAAGGTCAATATGTGGCAGCAGTTTTTCATTCTTACCACTCGAAGCTTTCGGGTGGAGAAAACAGAAGCTTCCGTCTTCCCTAAACCTTGATTGTCAATCCAGGATTTCGAAAATTTAGAAAATAAGTAATTCAAACCCATTAAGAAAATGGATTTCAGCATGAATTAACCACTTTCAATTTCAAAAATTATAAAATGAAAATTCAAATTTTCTAAAGAAGAACAAAAATCATAAACATTGAAATAAAATTCCAAACGGAGAGATAAGTCTTGACGATTCATGAAATTGAATTCCAAAACTATTTTGGATGATTTGAATCGTAAGGCTTAAACGACTTTCAATATATCAAATCAAAAGTGCTTTCAAAGAGTTGAAATTCGAGCAGTTTTAATATAGAAATTCTAATTGTAAAATTTGAGAAATTGGAATCCACCATAAAACATAAAAACAGAGAAAAAGAAATCATAAAAATAGAAATAATCTCAAACTTACATTTTGATTTGATTATTTCTTTGATCGAGAGCTACCAACCGTTAGATAAGATTTAAATAGACGGCTCTGATTTATGTAGGAAGACCAAGTGGTGGAAGTTTTGACAAAGTGGACATGGAAAGTTAAGTGCATTCCTTCGCAAAGGGCAAGGGCAAATGTTTTTACCAAAAACACCTTTCGATTAAGACGAAACATGTTTGAGCAAAGAACAAAAGAGAACAAGAGGAAAGAGCTCTAGCTATTCCTTTCGAAAGAGTCGAAGGGATGTTGCAGCCAAAGTCCGAATGTTCCAGAACCTTTTAAAGGTGTCGAAAGGACACTACAATCATTGTCCAGTACGTTCTTACATTTCGAGCAAGTCAAAGAAGTCGAAAGCACCCTTTCTCCTTCAATAGCTACCTTTGGATTAGGTGAATCCATATGCAAGAAGACCTTACGAAAAAGTTAAAGCAATGACTTTCGAAGACAATGAAGGTCAATTCTTTAAATATGCGCCAAACCTTTTGAAGCCAGAGGTTTCGCCTTCAATCAAAATAGAAAACAAGTATTGTCTTGAACAACCCCTTTGAAAGAAATAATAAGCCTTTCGAACCGGTCGAAGCCATTGTGATCCAAAAGAGTTCCACATAAAGTAACAAACAAGAGTTCAGAAGCAACCGTCAGCATCGAAACTAGCAGCACCTCAACACCATTGAAACTATTAAACAAAGCCTATCGACAGAGTCGAAAGCCCTTACAAGGAAAAAAAGAAGAGAAACACAGTGGTTCCTTTCGACGGAGGTGGAAGCATACTTGAGTTATTCGGTAGCCACCTTTCGATCAATTCGAAAGATTTAGGGTCGAAAGATGCTGACCCATATATATAAATAAGACCCAAGGGTTTAAGTTTTGGGTTTCCAAGCCTGGTTATTTTAATCTTGTATTTTCTTAATTAAAAAAACTGTAAACCCTAATTTCCAAATTAGTTTGGGGATTTTGAGTAATAAAGTCTTCTTTTGCATGTGAAAGGGAAGTTGTCAATTCTATAGATTACTTTAATATTCTTAATGCTTTTATCTGGTTTAACATTGTGTTTCAGGTGTTGCCCATATCGAAAGGGCCCTTCTGACAAAGTCGAAATCTAGCTTATTCAAATAACTTCATATTCCAAGTAACTATCCTCTGATCTAATGCTTTCGATAAAGTCGAATCCAACCCTCAATCTACTGAAACCTTTAATTAATACAAGATGCCAAAAGGTACAGCTTTCGACAAGGTCGAAACCTAGTTCCAAATCACTCTAACTTGATATTTCCAACTCAAACTACCAACCTTTAAGCCTACAACTTTCGACAGGTTGAAACCTTTACCCCATATTCCTGGATCAAGTCTTAACACATAATCAACCTTTCCATTCGACAGAGTCGAAACCTCTGTCATGGATTCTTGGATAAAGTTAAAGCCACAAAACAAGTAAGGCCTTCGAGATAGTCAAAACCTATAAAGGAAAACCTTATCCAGGGTATCTCAACCATTTCAAAAAGTGGGCTTTCGAAGGGAAAACCAATCTATGTTGACAGAATCGGAACGTTGATGAGGGTAGAAGCCGAACCTTCCGACTAAATCGAAATGGTAATCTGAAAAACTTTTTACTATAATAATCTACTCAAAAGGAAAATCAAGGAGTATATACCCGTTCCACTCCTTTCCATCTATCTAAGGGATAAACCTTTTTCCATAATCCAACCTTGGGGTGTTAACAAGATTTCTTGTTAATAAGATATTCTAAAAAATGATAAATGCTAAATTCTTAATTATTTCTCATCATGGTTAAAGATGGGATTCTGATATTTGATATAAATTACTTTGCATATCCTCGGTTTTACCCTAAAACCGTGCATATCCTCTTTTAAACAATCTTATTTAAATCATAAAAATTATAAGTCAAGCATATCATCATCCAATACATCATAAAAACAATCTTACCCTTAAATCCGAAAACATATAATTATAAAAACAAAAAATAGAGATGTAGTGATTATTATTCATCTTAAATTGGATAAGGAAATGGAGACTGATTGAGATTGATTTTTTAGCTTGAGTCCTAAGCTTTACTTGAATTTTCTCTTCCTATCTTCCTCCTAATAGCCAGCTACTATTCTTCTTACGTTTGAAAATTTTCTTATGTTAAAATGAGTGTGTATGGCCTAGAGATAATAATACAAGGGTGGAAATATAGGTGGTTATTTACCATAATGCCCCTAGGTTTATTTAGTTAGCACTTAATCATTTATAAACTCAATCATTTTAAATAAGCACGACCACTTAGTTTATTAATCAAACTCAATGTCTTTATCACTTTACATTATTCTATTTAAATCTAATTAAACTCCTGAATAATGTTATAAAAAATTAGGGGTGTTAAAGGCTCCCCTCTTTAAAGAATTTTGTCCTCTAAATTCAATAAGGACTAAACAACAACATAGCAATCATCTGTAACCACTCCTAATCCATACTAGCCTACCGGACTTGCAACTAATCTATGTAAATCTAATATAGACATACCATTAAAGTAGATCAGGATATGCATCCCAAATCTAGTCTTCTGTCTTCCACGTACAGACCTTCTCGTTGTCGCTCCACTAAACTTTCACAAGCTTGACTGTCTTTGTCCTCAATCTTTTCTCATCCCTTGCTACAACCCAAACTGGTTGTATAACAAATGTTAAATCAGGCTCCACTACTAAGTCTTCCAACTTTGTCCAAGGAATGGTAGTCTCTAGATCATGCACAAACTTGCGAAGATGAGACACATCGAATATATTATGCACACCTGTCAAGTTGTTCGACAACTCAACTCTGTATGCGAGATTTCCAATTCTTTCTAAAATATGGAATGCACCAACATATCTCGGGGCTAACTTTCCCGATTTTCCAAACCACTACACCTTTCATTGTTGATACTATAATGAAAACCATGTCTCCCACTAAGAACTCTAAGTATTTATGCCTCTTATATACATACTCTTCTGTCTGGATTGAGCGATCTTCATTCGACCTCGGATTAACACATCTTTTCTAACGCGTCTCTAAACAAATCTGGGCTAAGACCAATCTGTCTTAAGTCTCTAGTCAACATGCTGGCTATTTGCATGGCCTTCCATACAAAGCTTCAAAGGCATCATTCCTATACTAGACTGATAACTATAATTATAGGAGAACTTAATCTTTTAAAATTGATTTTTTTAATACTGGTTTTTTAAGCTGTTTTTCTTTTCAAAAATGTTTTAAATCAAGGGATTTCTTCACCGATTACCCTTAAGTTACCCCAAAAAAATATGAAACCAAAGTTAATCTGGTAGCACATTAATAGGAAGTAAGTCATCCCATAATTAGCACTAAAAGCTGATAAATAGGCCGATTCTCTATCTGTGAGATCTAGAATTTATTTCTAGGTAAGGGATAGAATAGGTACAAAATATCGAAAATGTGACAGATATGGAAGATTTAATTCCTGTCAATGGGTCATGTTTAAATTAAGTGTATTGTTATTCATATGTGAACTCTACATAAATACACTAAGTAGAGGATTGTCTGCTATTTATAATTTGTCATGCTTTTAGTCAGGAAGTATGTTTTGCATATTAGAATTCCCCGATGAGGACTCAAATACTTCTTACATACTTCCAAAAGAACCTAAATTGAGTTAGCTGGGAATTATCGCTTAGTTTGGAGACACTGGTTCCTGGTAAGTAAAATTTTTCTGAACACTCCAAATTAATAACTTTGGTGATGGATTGTTATTAATTATGTTATGGAGCTATACTATTCTTCATGTAGGTGATTCAAAAATGAAAGATAGTAAATGTTGAAGATTTGTTTCATCCTGGAACAAATTGTTGGATGAATGCTATCATTGCATTGGATGCTTCAAGGGCAATATTAGCATTCCAAGATGGTCAGCAAGAAGGAGGATAAATGCTTAGCCTCAAGCCTCGTAACCCGAATGTTACATCCCCTGACTTTAAGTCCCAAAATTAACGACTACGGATGCTAGAGTCATCCATAGTTTTTAATCCTCGACGACAAAATACGGCGGTGCCAGATACATTGATACACAGAACATAAGAGTATGGAAAAAATTTAACAAATTACAAACACAACTCCACATTCCGTTCAAAACCTTTCAAATTTATTACATAATCCCAAAATGTCAACCATGTTCAGAAAAATATAATTATTACACATACGCAAAGAGCGACACATGAAGATGCCCCCTTGGGTGATCAGAGTATATAATAGGGCTAATTCTGCCTTTACATCCAAAATACACAGTGGAAAATATAATTCTAAATAACTAACGGCCACCTATACGCCTTCAGAAGCTTTATTTGTCTAAGAAGAGAACCTGAAAATCCTAAGCCTTAAACTACTCAAAATCAATTGAGTACCCGAGATTTTAAGGCGAATACAAAAACTTTGAGTCAAACATAAAGCCTGTATAAATAATAATCTAACATCTGAACCCATTAGATATCTAGTGAGACCATGTCGCTTATCGGAATGGGTTTTCCTCTCACTAGTTTTCTAAAATCTCTTTTTCAAAACCATAAACTATGCTCATGCATCCACAATAGTTAAAATATAGTTAAAATATTATGATGATATGCATACATACAAACATTTTGGATTCCTCATCCCCAGTTTAGTTGACTCCGCATCATATTTATATTTTCTAGGGTCACTATTAACCTAATAGTATTCATGGGTTTACTAGTAACCTTTTTTTATAATACATGGACGCCCATTCCTACTTCATAGTTTTCATCCGATCACTAAGAACCTATATGCCCTTGCTAATTGACTTAATTAATTCATGGCTTCCCCTAAACCTCATTGTTAATGCAATACTCCATCCTTATCCTTGTTTTCATGGATTGACTAGGAACCTACTGATGCCTCCAATAACTTCTTTTATATCCTAGATTTCATTGGTCGACTAAGAACCTATTGATGCCTCCAATAACTTCTTTCATAGTCTAGTTTTTATGGTTGACTAGGAAATTATTGATGCCTCCAATAACTTCTATCATACCCTAGTTTTAATGGTTGACTAGGAACCTATTGATTGATATCAATACTTAATCTGAATATAGTTTTCATGGGTTCACTACAAAACAATTGGCGTTTGCCAACCATTCTTAATACATAGTTTTCATGGGATAACTATGAACATATTGATTACCCCATTAACTTCCAAATCATAGTTTTCATTGGTTTACTAGGAACCTATCTCCCAGACAACTTCAAGGTTTTAGCATCCTATATTTTGGTCTTCCTGACTTCCTGGATGCAATTCTACTCATTCAGGAATTTAGTCGGTCTATGTTCACTACTGGGTTAACCTAACTCGTTCTTCTACCCCCTTATTCCCAAAATGTAGTTATGGTCCATTATCATGTGAATGTACTTATATTTAAAGAAACAAACAAAATACAAGACAAGACCACGCTGGTGGATTTAAGGTCCTTGAAATATTTTTAAACCTTGCTTTCTACCTCATAGGATGACCTCCTTCCAAAGCGTTAAAGCCTATCTTCAAGATATTGGGCTAATGCCTTTCGAAACTTTAAAATTTCTCTTTCGAAATTTTTTGACCGTATTAAAGTATTATCATATAAGTATAGAAGCATAGATTCGAAACCATTTGGAAGTACCCCTTTTGAAATCATTGAGTTTATATTGAAAACATCATTATCGGTCAAAGTGAACATAACTGAAGCATCTCTTTTAATACCATTATTTATTTCATAAAAGTATTGGGGAAACGTGATGGTGTCAAAACCATTCATTCGAAAGCATTTAAAACATCTCGCAAACAATTGAAGGTTGGCTTCAAAACCCCTTTCGAACCCTAGCCTTTGAAACCCTAACCGCTTTCAAAAGCAATAAGAAGTTGCCTATATTTA
This sequence comes from Allium cepa, assembly GCA_030765085.1. NCBI lineage: Eukaryota > Viridiplantae > Streptophyta > Magnoliopsida > Asparagales > Amaryllidaceae > Allium > Allium cepa. Next base: position 695,927,797 of record CM060937.1, on the reverse strand, counting down.
TAAAACAAACAATACCTTTCGGCGGTATCGATACCTTCAGTACCATTTAAAGGCATCATATCATAAGGGTTCTGACTTGATCGAATATGCCCCTTTCGAAAGCTTCAAATAAAAACCAAGTAAAGTCTTTAGAAGCTAATACTTTAAAACAAAGGCGGATGCTCTCTTATGAAAGCTTCTTTAGAAATACCGTTTTGAAACTATTGGTTTCGACTAGTTCGAAACCCCTTTATAAACAAGCAAGCGCTTTTCTTTTAAAACAAAACAAAACAAAGGAACCTCCCATTTCGAAAGCAACGTTTCGACACCCTACCTTCCGCCTTTCTCCAATCCACAACATACCATTAAACTGATGCCATATGTATTTGTTTAATGGTTTCGAGCTAGAAGGTTTCGACTAAGTCAGAGGCGGAAGCTCAAGGTCGAAAGCTCCTTCCAAAGGAGGCATGGCCTGCTTTTTTGAGAAAAATGACGTTTTACTAAATAAAGTAAACTTTTTGTAACAAACTTTCGCAGATGTAAACACTTGACTGGTTACATTAAACTTTCAAATAATTTAGCTAATATTTGTCTAATTTTTCTCAGATCTAAACCAAATAGCATTTTGACAAATAAGCTCTTCATATTTACAAAAAAATTAAATCACTTAGGTCCTCCTTTCAAAATAATTTAATTCCCGTACTAAATCACATAGTAAAAATCCTCAAAAGTTTCAGAAATTCATTTTAATCATGTTATCTTACACATCAAAATTTCAGATGCAAATCCTCAATATAATTTTCGAAATAAATTCATAAACCCAAATAACCATATTTTCTTTTGAAAATTCATAATTAGCTTTCCACTGTCATGACCCGCCTTTCAAGACCTCGAAAATCAACATAAGATACACCACAGAATATTATGTCGACGCTCGGGTGCAGGAAAAGACAGATTGTTGAGGGAAAAGAAAGAAGATAGAAGAAAGAAGGAACTAAACAATAACAGAAACTCACAATCACAGCGGAACAAAAGATAATATGTAATATCAAATCTTTACACAAATGAAAACTATATCTGTTTTATATATTACATCAGAGTATATCACAAACAAATAACAATTACCAGCCTGACAACATCAACAATAAGCAGCGGATATGTACAAGTACGGATAATACGTCTCGGACTCCAACTCCTTTCCTGAGCTCCACAGCATCCTTTCTTGTAATCGATAATACTCGGTCTGACCCGAGCATTATAATGAAATAACACCCAAGTTAGTCTGGAATACCAGCTGATAAAAATACACCCAAATTGATGATTAAAGTTTAAAAAACCTTTGAAAATCAAAAGCATCTCGTAAGCCCACACTACAAATAAACATATCGGGTTTTACGTTGCGATAGCCAAAACATTTCTTATAAAATCCTTTGATATTATAATAGTGTCTATTTACAAATACTTATTAAATAGCCTAAACTCTTGCATTTATTAAATTCCAGCGACTAGCCACAATCGTGGGTAATACAAACAAAACTCGTAAAAGGCTCGTAAGGAGAATAGATTTCCAACTAATGAATAGGCACTAGGGTACCACCTATCTTAGTACGTGGCCTAGATCACCATACCGAGGATTACTTCCAATCCCCTGCAACAGAAGACTAGGACTACCCCTTATTGGATAATCCTGAGTAAGATCACCACACGGTTGTGATCAGCAACCGCACCACTAAGCCGAATAAAAAGGGACATCTAGACAGGGATGGCCTTACCATAATGGGTGCTACCCACATAGCCTTGCTGCATAACCCCTGATTTTCAGTCATTCCCGGTAGATGAGGCTTGAGGCTAAGAGTTACCTTTTAGAACGTTTCACTTAGAATGCCCATCGTCCACCTAACGATGTTCCGAAAGCATTCATCCATACAAGTCCGTCCGGGTTCGAACGGAATTGAAGGCACTACTCCTACTACATCCATTTTGGAAATATCCTCAGGATTAGTAGCGACTAGCCCTTGCACTTCACTACTCCATCTTCGACTCCGAACTCGTCTTTCCCACGAAAACGTACAAACTGGATCGAAGTAGTTTTCGAGAAATAAATCCCGATCTCCGACTGTTCGAAACGATCAACGCATTGGCCAATATTCATAGTCGGTGATTTAACTATCAATTAACATTCATAAACATCCATACATATAAATAATTACCCAAATTATTTGTTAATCTCAAAATATCTTTGCAAGATATATTTCCATTTTCAACCCCTTGAAAAGAGTTTCAAACCACATACCCCTTATGGAATAAATTTCCAAATATTGATTTCCACTGAAAACATCCAAGCCAAATACTTTAGACTTATAATAATTTAAATTAAAGCTATTTACATACTTTATTTGAAATATATACATACTTTTTAAATGTTTCAAATAAAACTGCTTTATGAAATATAAACTACTTTCTTCAAAATAAAGTTAAGTCATACTAAATTTTAAAATAAAGCTTTGAAATCTTATACAAGTTTCAAATAAAACTTTAACCAAATTATCTTTACAATAAAACTAGTTTATAAAATATAAATATTAATGGTATTCTTTTAAAGCATATACCAATTAACCCCTTTAAAATAGATTTTAAAACTTTTAACTTTTACTTAGAAATCTGCTTTAAAATGTACTTGGCTTTTCAGGGAACTACACTCCCATTTTCAGAATAAACCAAAGAACCTTTTTATAAATCCTACATGATTTATCTCAATTCAAATTTACGTTTAAATCCTGTAAATTGCTCCAACACTTTTAAAAATAAACCCACTTTTTATTTTTAAACACATTTCTATTTCCTAGAATATCACTTTCAAAATATATGCTTAATATATTTAAAATAAAGCTACTAGAAATTACTTAATTGGAAATAGTACTTAAGGAAATATATAGAGGTTTTCTAAGTAATTTACGCCAAATTTAACTTTTAAAATAAAGTTATTAAATCAAATATTTATATTATAATTTCCTTTTGAAACTTTATACTACTTCACCTTTAAATTAATTGAATACCATAATTACTTAAATAAATATTTACTTTATACTTAAAATAATTAGAAATAATATTTTTCCAAAATATCCTAAAACACATTTCAAACTTCTAGTTTATATTTCGAAAGCTTTTCTTTGGAAACAAACTTAACTTCCAAGGGAAAATACACCTTCCGTCTTTTAAAAATAATCTCATCTTTATTTTTAAAATAATTTATATCTTCTTATAGAATTTCCCACCGGAAATCTATACTTTCAAATTTATCCCTCGATAAATATTCCATTTCATTTATAAACCCAGCTTATAAATTTCCATCCCTCATTTCCTTTTAAATCACAATTTCAAAAGAACACTTCAAATTCCAAACCAATTTTCTGAACTTAATTTCTCAAATTCATTACTCAAAATCCCTTTTCAATTTCCTTTTTGATCCCAATTTATTTTATTTATATTTAAAATCCCAGATTATATTCATCCAACCATATCACAACATAACTAAATTTTCAAATTAAAATATCACGGAATAATAAATAAAGTACATCATAGATAATGATGATAATTTCTACATTGTGAGGAATCCAGTTGGATCCCTCCAACCTGTTTCCCTGCATTCACAGATGTTAGCCATAAATAAATATCGATCAAATCTGATAATAATTATCACATTCAATAAATCAACCAATCAACCATTTAAATATTAGTTATTTAAATTAAGTGGTGTCCAGATGTGAGTGAGATTAACTCACCTTGAGTTTCGACGAGCATTTAAATTTTAAATTAACTGGTATCCAGATATGAGTGAGATTAACTCACCTTAAGTTCGTCGAGCATTTTTAATTTTAAATTAAACCGAGCCCATTCTATTTAATCTAAAATTTTCACTTGCTCCGATCGTTCACAGACCTAAACTGCAGCATAGAGTTCCTCGCTTATGGTTCTGAGACCGCAAATTTCGTTGAATTCTGACAACATATGCATCAGATATAAATTATCATAGTTTGAATTATAAGTTTAAAAAATTTCCATTAAATTTTCATATAATATTATACCAAACAAAACAGGCCATCCCTCCCTCTCTTCTACCATGCAACATTTCAAGGCACCACCGAAGCCATGGTCGCGACCTAGGGTTACACGCCGCTCCACCTACAATTCACTCGAGCTCGATCAAAACTCACCACGAGACAGCTCTTCGCGGCCTCTACCTTCGACCAAAAGCACGTCAAGCTCAGTTCTCTCCTCCATTTGTATTTCGCGAATGAACGGCGACTGTCACGGCTTCGATTCTGGCCACCACGACGAATTCCGTGTCACTCCGCCGTATGGATGGGTAGATCTCATTGAGCTCTTTAACTTTGCAGTTGGAGATCTTGCATAATATTCGATGAATGAGGGGATAAATCAAGGAGAAGATGATAATTTTCGGGTGATTGAAATGTTTTGTGTCGGCCGAACAAAGAGAGATAGGGTTTCAGCCCTGTGCACGTATATATGTACATTTTACCAATTATTTTAATACTAAATCCAATTTTAACAAGCATTTACAAACGAAATCCAAATCACACGTGCCGCCTGGTGTTTATAAGGTTTTACCTGCATTCCGAATACAATGGAACGTGTTTCGGAGGTCAATTTGATCATATGCGGAAGATAGCTTTTTAAATCGAGTTTAAATATTAAATTTTCGATTTTAATTTCAACGCGTTTCTCACCTTACGAGCAAACGGTAACTCCAAACGCTACGAAATTTGAAATCCGATAATAACTAACTATTACGGATCCAATGGAACTGGTTTCATCGAATTCCAAGACTGTGCCCTGGAAGGCTATTTAAACTCGTCGATTAAATCGAGCGATTTTGAAAATCGTCGAAATCACTTAAAATTTCACTTTTAAAACTTTGCTAAATTATTTATAAATCATATAGAATTTATAATCATATTTGAAATCATTCTGATTCATTTCGAATCAAAATCTGATTATTTGCATTATTATATCATTAAATTCCATTATTAAATTAATATTAAATTCCAAATTTAACCTATCGACTTTTAATTTCATCCAACAGTCCAATATTATAATTCAAATCCAAATAGACTTACAATAAATTTTAGATACCATTTGCATTCCATCTGCCTCCAGATTCACAAATTATTTCAATTTCAAATAATTAATTATTATTATTCAAATTCAGTTTAATTACCATATTTGAAATTATAACTTATTTTACCAATTTAACCAAAACTTTTTATTCAAAATCCAATTATATTTCACATTCAACATTTAAAATGAATTAAATGTTCAAATTCTAATGACCAAAATTCTGGGTCGTTACATCCACAGTTTGGAAAATTATAAAAATTGAAACCCAACACCAATATCATCTTTTCCATACATCAAAATTTTCCATGGCATTTGAAAATCATTTGACCTCGGTTTTGCCCTAAAACCATGCATATCCTCTTTTAAACAATCTTATTTAAATCATGAAAATTATAAATCTAGCATATCATCATCCAATATATCATAAAAATGAACTTACCCTTAAATTCGAAAACATATGATTAGAAAAACCAAAAGTAGAGATGTAGTGATTATTATTCATCTTAAATTAAATATCAAAATTGGAGATCGATTGAGATTGATTTTTTCTAGTTTGAATCTGAAGCTTTACTTAAATTTTCTCTTCCTATATTCCTCCTAATGGCCGACTCCTTTTCTTCTTATGTTTGAAAATTTTCTTATGTTAAAATGAACGTGTATAGCCTAGAGATAATGATATATAGGAGGAAATATGGGCGGCTATTTACCTTAATGCTCCTAAGTTTATTTAGTTAGCACTTAACCATTTATAAGCTCATTCATTTTAAATAAGCATGGCCACTTCGTTTATTAATCAAATTCAATCTCCTTATCACTTTACATTATTCTATTTAATATATTCAAATTAAATCTCCTGAATAATGTAATTAAAAATTAGGAGTGTTATCAGCTCCCCACCTTAAAAAATTTCATCCTCGAAATTCTATAAAGACTAAATAGCAAACATAGCAATCATCTATAGCCACTCCTATCATACATACTAGCCTATCGTACTAGCAACTAATCTATATAAATCTAATATAGACATAACCATCAAAGTAGATCGGGATAAGCATCTCGAATCCTGCCTTCTGTCTCCCAAGTACAGTCCTTCTCGTTGACGCTCCACTGAACTTTCACCAACTTAAATGTCTTGGTCCTCAATCTTTTCTCATGTCTCGCTACAAACTGAATGGTTGTCTAACAAATGTCAAAGAAGGCTCTACTAGCAAGTCTTCCAACTCTGTTTGAGGAATGGTAGTCTCTCGATCATGCAAAAACTTGTGAAGTTGAGATACATGAAATACATTATAGACACTTGCCAAGTTGCTCGGCAACTCAACTCTATACGCGAGCTTTCCATTTCTTTCTAATCTTGAATGTACCAACATATCTCGGGGCTAACTTTCTTGATTTTTCAAACCTTACTACACCTTACATCGGTGACACCATAATGAAAACCCTATCTTCCACCGAGACATGTAGGTCTTTACGCCTCTATCTGTATAACCCTTTTGTTTGGATTCATCCAACCTTCGATTAACTCAATATTTTATTATGCCTCCCTAAAAAAATATGGGCTAAGACCAGTCTATCTCCAGTCTCTATCCATCATGCCAGCAATTTACGTGGCCTTCCATGCAAAGCTTCAAAAGGACCCATTTCTATACTAGACTGATAACTATTATTGTATGAGAACTCAATCGAACATTGGTGATCTTCCCAAGATCCACCAAAGTCCAATACACAAGCTTTCAGCAAAACTTTAAGTGACTTATTGACAGTCTATCTTCCCATCCGTCTATGGATGATATGATGTACTAATCTTGTGCTTGGTACCTAACACCTCTTGCAGACTCCTCCAAAATTCGCTAGTCAATAATGCATCTCTATTGTTGGCAATGCTATAAGGAATCCCATTAAGTCTAACTATGTTCCTCATGAACAACTTTGCCAAGACAGTGTCGTCCTGGTAGACTTAACTAGAAAGAAATGGGTGTTCTTGGTCAACTTGTACATTATAACTCGTATATTTTCATTTCCCTTATATGACCTTGGCAACCCACCTATATAATCCATCGATATCGAATCACATTCCATATAGGAATCTCTAAGGCCTGATGCAATCCACTCGGCTTCTGATGTTTGGCCTTCACTTGTTAACAGTTAGTGCACTATTTACCCCCCTAAGCCAACATCCTTCTTCATGCCTTCCCATTAGAAGCCCCTCTTCATATCCTGATACATCATCATCCCCCCAGGATGAATCGTAAACTTGGATCGATGACATTCATCAAGAACTTCCCTGCCTAAGTTCTCTATATTTCAAACACATAATCATCCTTTCTTTCTCAACCATCCTCTTCGGTGAAGACTAAAATTGTTTAGATCATCGATCTTTGATCTTTCCTCAAGCCTTCAAATCTTCTCGGCTAAGACTAAATCCTCAATCTGTTTGGAAGTTGTCCTTTTGATCAACATCGGTCACACTTCTAACCAAAACATGGCAATACCCTGACTAGAACTAGCAGTAGATCTTAACTGCATGCTACATGCAGTCAAAGCTTCTAGATCCTTCCATTCTTCCAACATCACTAACACCTCATTCTGATGTTTTCTAATAAGAGCATCTGCTACCTTATTTCTTTTCCCAGGAGTATACTCTATATCGAAATCATAAGCAGTCAAATCCTCCAACCACTTCTACTGCCTCATATTCAACTCCTTGTGAGAGAACAAATATCCTAGAGGCTTATGATCGATATGTTGAATATGCTAGTATATGATTTTTGTTTGACGATAATAAACACATATATATATATTCATTTAAATGTATTTGTTATTGTACTATTTTATTTTCACGTAATTAAATAAATATTTGCTGAATAAAATAAATAACATGGAGTTTAAATTCAAATAGATATTTTATTCAAACAAATAATTTATTACAATTTTTGAATAGTACAAAATTTAAGCTCTCAATATATATACATTTTTCAAATACAATACAATTTCGATTACATCTCAAATTTCACTTTACATTGTTCAACTCACTACATATCACTCATTCACTCGTATTCTATTTTCGACTTTGCTCCAACCCTAATCCAACATCTGAGTTATTTGCAAAATAAACATTACCGCTGGTGAAATTGAAAAAGAAATCTTTTTCAAATATAAAATAAAATATGTTTTTTTGAAAATATTATTTGCCTCAGTTATTTGGATTGTTCATCGTCATATTTATTTTGAATTCATCATACATAAACAACTTATGACATGCGTAGTGTATCGCTGTACATGCCACAAGGTCATGCATACCGATATACACTAGATAAAACTGCAGGGACAAGTGAGCACAAGGTAAAATCCAACCAAAAAGCTAGGTTCAACTCAAGTGCAATACAAATAAAGTCAATACATGAGCACAGGTCAAACCCGAGCCAAAGCTAGTATCAACTCAGGTGCAATACAAAACATCACAAAATTGTCAAGTACGATTTCTCATGCAACCAAAATTAAGGTCAACCAACACAAACTAGACCATGCTAAAAAATGCACAAATGTGGATGCATGAGAACAGACTCGGCCAAAAATTCAATGAGTACACATGAAAACAACTCAACCTTTCAAATTCATGCAATGAATTTGCTCGAAGCAACAACCAGATACAAACACAATAAGGCATGGATTCACCAACAACAAAGACTGAAGGAAACTACACAGGCTAACATACACACACACACATGTGTGTGAACATACACACACATGTGTGAACACACATGTATACATATAAACATGCAGTGCACAGGATTTCAGTGCATACTGCAAAGTCAAAGTCAAATACAATGTTAACGAACGTAGACAAACTCAATAATACAATAGCCATGTTCAAAACAACATATGCATATGATCTGAAACTTTACAAGACCGAACAGAAAGAGCTGCTCTAGATAGAATGTAGTACTCAAAGCATGAAATGAAGGTACGCAAGTGAATGGCAACCAAATAAGAATTAGCTCCAAACCAAATTCAAATGTGAACACGGTTGTGCCTAGACCACTGACCACATACAAACCAACAAAAAATACAACCAGACTCAAAGCCATATGAAGACCATCATTCAAAGTGTAGACAAATTCCGAAATCAAGATGAAATTCAAATGAACCCAGCCCAATAACTTACTTGAATCAGAACAGTACACATGAAAACCCTACAAACATACATCATGACATATGCATACAACTTAAACTAAAGGGATGAAGAAGTCAACATATATGCAACAGAGTGGAATGCAAGAATACACAAAGGAGCACTTAAAGCTCACATGAAATGCAATCAGACTCAACCAAATGTACGACCAGAGAAACAAACAAATGTACACTGATTGAAGACATGTAGATGGATATTAGTTACAAAGACAACAAACACTAAATGCAACAAAGTGCTCAAATGAAATGATCAGGCCATAAGTACAAACCAAGCATACAGTGTTCATATGAACTGGTTCAAAACAAATGCAACAAGCGGACATTCAAAATATGCAGCAGTTTTCAAAAGGAAATAGCATATATGCAGTGATCAACAAGACTGCAATACCAAGTTTAACGGCAGTTTTAAATTTATAAACCAGAGAATGTAATAGCAGTCAACAAAAATTCAAAATGCCAAAGAATCAAAGATATGATGACCAAGGTAGAGTTCGAATAAGTCAGAGTCAAAATCTAGTGATAACAAAAGTCGAAAGGGTCTAGATTATCACAATTTTAAATGGCCAAAGTCAAATCCCAAGAAAGAACGAAAAAAAATCCAAAGCAAATGCAAACCGAGATAATCAAGTGAAGAAATATTTGAAATTGAACCGATTAGGATTAATCACAAGCAACCAATCAAAATCGAACGGCCAAGCTAAAGTAATAGATGAATTCAAAAGATATATTCAAATGAAAATTTAGAGAATTAAACCCTATAAATACCATCAATGTCATCGGCATACAAAAGCATCCAGTTCAAGCATATCAATGAGAGTATTAAAGGAAATCACATACCATTGTTATTTAATTCAAACTTGACAAACTGAAGCAGCTGAGTGTGGTACAAGGAAGACGATCGATCAACAAAGCAACCAACGCGAGAATTTCAATTCAATCGATCAACAATTAATCGGCGGTTCTATTTTCACAGAAGCCCTAATTTTCAGAAAGAAAGAGGAACAACGAGGCAGCCATTTTGACAAAGCAAGGATACAGGCCAAAGAAATGAACAAAGAAAAGGGGGACAATTTTTTTATCAATCCGTTTTTTTCTTTTGGGCCGACATATAATTTCTTTTGGGCTTTTAATTTTAAATTAGGGTTTTTAGTTTTGTACATATTTTTTTATTTTGTATTTTTCTTTTAAACTTTTGTAAATTCTAGTCGTGTGATTAGAAGACGAACTATGCTGGTGTAGTTCGAGAATTCGCAACTCAGTGGCTGAGTTGTGGCAGGGTTTTGAGTGTAGAGTTAGGTTAGTCGATAGCGGGTGTCGCAAGTTTATGTGTGTAAGCGTCTAACTACTTAATTTCTAGTAAAAACCTTGGAGGCAGCACGTAGGTAGGGTTTTGTCGTAGCTGGTTAAATCTGTGTTGTTCTATTTCTGTTTTATTATTCTACTATTTATCTATGCTACAGTTATTTTATGTATTTCCGCATTAATTTTTATGATTATTAGTATCATCTTATTCACCCCTCCTTTAGGGTGAAATCGGTCCTACAAGTGCTTTCAGAGTTAGGAAAAAAAACCAATTTTTGTTTTAAAAATTTGATTTTTCAAAAACAAATTATTTTTGAAAAAAATTTAATTTTTAAATGGCTTCTTTTAATAATTCTTTTGCTGGGGTCAGTCCTTAGTTAGACCGCCTATGTTCAACGGTGAATATGCTTACTAGAAAATTAGAATGATATTTTTTCTAAGAACCATTGATGCTTGGAATATTGTTGAGACAGGATATAGGACACTAACTATAATGGTAGATAATCAGGAAATTGAAAAACCGAAGGATCAATGGACAGATCTTGAAAATAAACTCCAGTATTCTAATGCTAAATCTATGAATTTTATTATTTGTTCATTGGAACAAATTGAATTTAATTATGTCTCACATTGCCTAACTGTGTAGGAAATCCGGCACACACATGAAGTGACTCACGAAGGAACATCTTAAGTCAAAGAATCTCGCCTTACAATGGCCAAGGATGAAAATATGAAAGAGATGTATTGACAACTTTCCAATCTCGTATATAAATAAAAAGCACTCGGAAAATCATACAGAGTTGGGAATAGTTCAAAAAATTCTCAGAGTCCTTCCATGAAATTTTAAAGCTAAAGTCACCGCTATTCAAGAATCGAAGGATTTGAAACAGATTAAAGTCGAAGAACTTATTAGAAATCTCACCACTTATGAGCTAGAAATGAAATTCAAGGAAGAACGTGAAGAAGGTGGTACTCGAAAGAAATCAATACCTTTAAAAAGAACAACTGAAAGTGAAGATAATGATGATGATGGTGAAGTTGAACTGGCACTAGTAGTAAAGAGATTCAAAAAGTGGAATCGCAAATATGGAAATCCAGTCAAAAATCATCAACTAAAGAGCAAATCAACAAAGTTCTAGACAACTCAGAAAAACAAAAGATCATCTGCCACAAGTGTACTAAACCGTGTCATATCAAGCCTAATTGTCCTCGGAAACGACCCAACCAAGGAAAGAAATAGAAAAGGAGAAGTTTTGCAGCCACTTGGGATGAAAATGATGAAGAAAAAAATGAAAGCACTGGCAATGAGACTGAAAAAGCAAATCTGTGCCTTCATGGAGAAATAACCGACAGTGATGATGAACAGCCAAGCGGGGTTTGTTGGCAGGCTAAGGAACAACAACAATGGTATCTAGATTCTGCTATTCCAAGCACATGACAGGCTATAAATCAAAGTTCCTCAGCCTAGAGAAGTACAAAGGTGGTAGAGTCACAATGGGTAAAAATGAAAAATATAGAATTATCGGTAAAGGTAAAGTAGGTAACAGTACATTTATCTTAAATGACGTATTATATGTTGAAAATCTGCACCATAACTTGATATCAATCAACCAGCTATATATAAAGGAATGAATGTAATTTTTGACTCTGACTTGTGCAAAATTCTTGACCAATCATCAAAAGAAAAATTGTTTTCAGGTAAAAGGAAAGGTGATCAATTAGGAAAATTTGAACCAAAAGCTGACGAGGGCATGTTCATGGGATACTCTTCCAAAAGCAAAGCTTATAGAGTATACAACAAAAGGATAAGAACAATCATGGAGTCAATCAATGTGATGATCAAAACAAGGAAACAATGAGAAGCAATGTTGAAGAGGAGAACAAAAAAGATGAAAATGAAAACCAAAAGAAACTACAACCTCAAAAGAAGTCCAAAGAAATCTGGATCCAAAGTGATTGAAATTCAAAGAATATCATCCTCCAGAATTGGTAATAGGAAGTCTTATCACAAGTGTTCAAACTCGTTTCTCCTTCAGAAATTTATGTGATTTGTGTTTATATTGTGGATTTATTTCTTAAATTGAAGCCAAAGACAAAGATACAGCTCTTAACGAAGAAAATTAGTTTATGGCTATGCAAGAAGAGCCAAATCAATTTGAGCGGAATGATGTTTGGATTCTAGCACCTAGACCTAATGATTATCCAGTCATAGGAACAAAATGGATTTTTAAAAACAAATTTGATGAATCTGGAAATGTGATTAGGAATAAAGCTAGGTTAGTTGCTAAAGGTTATAATCAAATTGAAGGAATTTATTTTGATGAAACTTATTCACCAATAGCAAGACTTGAATCCATTAAGATATTTTTGGCTTTTGCTTGCTATAAAGGATTTAAACCAAGACAAACGGATACTAAAAGTGCTTTTCTTAATAAAGTTTTGAAAGAAGATGTAATTTCGAACAACCAGAAGGTTTTGAAAGTCATAAATACCCTAACCATGTATATAAACTTAAGAAAGCATTATATGGATTAAAACAAGCCCCTAGAGCTTGGTATGAATGTCTTAGCACTTATCACCTTGAAAATGGGTTCAAAAAGGGCTGTGTAGACACCACACTATTTCTATTGCATGAAAATAATGATCTTTTGATTGTTCAAATATATGTTGATGACATTATTTATGGTGCCACTAACAACTTGTTGTATGAGAAATTTGAAAAATCCATGCAGTGAGCTTGGTTGGAGAGTTAAAATTCTTTTTACGATTTCAAATCAAACAAAGCGATGAACGTACATTCATCTCTCAAACGAAATATATTAGGGAATTTGCCAACAAATTTGGATTGAAAGATGTTAAACCTGCAAAAACCCCCATGAGCACAACAATTGAACTTGACAAGGATGAAAAAGGTAAGGCAGTTGATCAAAAGTAATATCGAGGTATGATTGGATCACTTCTTTATCTTACTGCTTCTAGACCTGACATCATGTTTTTAGTCTTCTTATGTGCATGATTTCAACCAAATCCAAAAGAATCACATTTAGAAGCCGTTAAAAGGATTGTAAGATACGGTTACACACTCCACGGTTTGGTCTTTGATATCCAACTAATGATAACTTTGAATTAAATGGATATTCAGATGCAGATTATGCTGGAAGTCTAGTGATAGAAAAGTACTAGTAGAACATGTTTTATGTTAGGACATTCGTTAGTTGCATGGTCAAGTAGAAAACAGAATTGTATTGCATTATCCACCACTAAGGCAGAGTATGTTGCTCTAAGTGGTTGCTCTGCTCAAATTTTATGGATGATACAAACTTTGCAAGACGATGGTCTAAATTTTAAACGTGTACCACTAACGCGTGATAGCATAAGTGCAATTGATCTCACAAATAATCCTATACAACACTCACGGACAAAACATATAGATGTCAGACATCATTTTATTAGAGATCATATTTCCAAAGAAAATATCTGCATAAAACCGATTCTCAATTGGCAGACATTTTTACAAAATCCCTTCAAGAAAATTGTCTTTGTCGACTTCGTCTAAGTTTAGGCATTTTAGAAATTTGATTTTCTAATTTTAGTTTTGATCTTAAACGCCTATGTTAACTAATCTGACTCCCTAGTGGTTATCAAAAGATAAATAGTTACTGAAATATAAATGATGAGTGTTGATAATAATCATATATTATGGCTTAAGACGGTATATTTAGTAAATTTCTTTAAAATTTCAAATAAGATTTATGATAACTTTTGTTGGTAAAAATTACATGACCACCTCTATTTGTATCATATTTCTAAAGACGACCACTTATCAAATCCAATATAGTATGTCAATATGTGGTATTTTTAAGCGGGAAATTATTTGTTTTTATTTTGTTTATTTTTATATTTTTGCAATAAAAACAACCAAAGTATTCACTCTTATTTAAAAGTCCTCACGGTTTTGCATGGGTGAATTACCTGGAATTTTTTTGTTATGAGCTTTCATGCTCGTTTAAAAGTCCTCACAGTTATGCATGAATGGAACACATATTAAAATTGATTATTAAATAGACAAGTTGATTCTAATCCCATTTAAAAGTCCTTACGGTTATGCGTGGCTAGAAGATGCTTGAAATTCATTTTTTTATAAAAATTGGGAATACTACTAATCTCATTAAAAGTCCAAACGGTTATGCATGGCTAGTAGATATTCAAATTTTTGATATAAATATACCACAAATAGACACAACTATATGGTTTTATATGTCGACATAATCCCTATCATTCTAAAGTGGAATATGCGTCTAACCGAGTATTTATGATTTTTGTTTGGTTTTTTATTGAAATTTAATATTTATACTCGATTGGGTATAAATATTACATTAATGTCTATCACTTTATCTCTATTTTTCTAACACTATTACTCTTTAGCTGATAATAAAAGGGGAGAGAAAAGTAAATATTTTGGCAAATAAAAGTCAAACGTTTTATTTTTTATTTGCATATTCCCATTTGCATATTTTTATTTATTCTCATGCATATATGAAGGGTGAGCTTTGTTGTAAAGAGGGAGCATTCAAATAGGGGGAGCAATTAGGGTTCATCAATGATCAAATACATTTAATAAACTCAAAATCTCAAATGTATGTTTATTATCATCAAAAGGGGGAGATTGTTGAATATGTTAGTATATGATTTTTGTTTGATGATAACAAACATATATATATATATATATATATATTATCATTTATATGTATTTGTTATTGTTCTTTTTTATTTTCACATAATAATATTGCTGAATAAACTAAATAACACAAAATTTAAATTCAAATAGATATTTTATTCAAATAAATATTTTATTACAATTTTTGAATAGTATAAAATTTAGGCTTTCACTATATATATATATATATATATATATATTTCAATTACAATGCAATTTCGATTTCATCTCAAATTTCACATTACATTGTTCACCTAACTATATATCATTCATTCAGTCGTATTTTATTTTCGACTTTGCTCCAGCCTGAATCCAGCATCTGAGTTATCTGCAAAATAGACACTGAAGCGGTAAAATTGAGAAAGAAATATTTTTTCAATGTAAAATAAAATATGTGTTTTTGAAAATATAGTTTGCCTCAGTTAGTTAGGTGCTTCGCCGTCCTATTTATTTTGAATTCATCATACATGAACAACTTATGACATGCACAGTGTATCACTGTATATGCCACAAGGTCGTGCACACGGATATACACTTGATAAAACTGCAGGGACAGGTAAGCACAAGGTCAAATCCAGCCAAAAAGCTAGGTTCAACTCAAGTGCAATACAAATAAAGTCATGACAGGAGCACAAGGTCAAACCCGAGCCAAAGCTAGTTTCAACTCAGGTGCAATACAAAAACATCAAAAAATTGTCAAGTACAAGTTCTCATGCAACCAAAATCAGGGTCAACCAACACAAACCAGACCATGCTAACAAGTGCACAAATGTTGATGCATGAGAATAGACTTAACCAAAAATTCAATGAGTACACATGAAAATAACTCAACTATTCAAACTCATGCAATGAACTGGCTCGAAGAAACAACCAAATATAATGGCAATGAGGTATGGATTCACAAACAACAAAGACTGAAGGAAACTGCACAGGCTAACATACATATATACATGTGTTAGCACACATGTATACATATATACATGTAGTGCACAGCATTTCAATGCAGACTGCATAGTTAAACTCAAATACAATGTCAATGAACATAGACAAACTCAATAGTACAATAGCCATGTTCAAAACAGCATATGCATATGATCAAAAACTTTACAAGATCAAACCAAAAAGAACCGCTCAAGAAGAATGTAGTACTCAAAGCATGAAATGAAGGTACACAACTGAATGGCAACCAAACAAGAATTAGCTCTAGACTAAATTCAAATGTCAACACGGTTGTGCCTAAACCACTGATCACATACAAACCAGCAAACAGTACAACTAGACTCAAAGCCATATGAAGACCATCATTCAAAGTGCAGACAAATTCCAAAATCAAGATGAAGTTCAAGTGAACCCAGTCCACCAACTTACTTGAACTAGAACAGTACACATGAAAACCTCATAAACATACATCAGGACAGATGCATAAAATTGAATCTAGAGGGATGAAGAAGTCAACATGTATGCAACAGAGTGGAATGTAAGACTATAAAAAGGAGCACTTGAAGCTTACATGAAATGCAATCAGACTCAACCAAATGTACGACTAGAGAGACAAACAAATGTACACTGACAGAAGGTATGTACTGGACATTAGTTACAAAGACAATAAACACTAAATGCAACAAAGTGCTTAAATGAAATGATCAGACCATAAGTACAAACCATGCATACAAGTTCATATGCACCGACTCAAAACATATGCAAACATGAGGACATCCGAAATATGCTACAGTTTTCAAGAGGAAACAACATATATGCAGTGAAGAACAAGGCTGCAATACCAAGTTCAACAATGGTTTTAAACTTACAAACCAGAGAATGTAATCGCAGTCAACAAAAATTCAAAATGCTAAATAATCAAAGCCGTGATGACCATGGTAGAGTTCGAACAAGTCAGAGTTAAAACCAGGTGATAACAAAAATCGAAAGAGTCAAGAATATCATAATTTTAAATAGCCGAAGTCAAATCCTAGACAAGAATGGAACAAAATCCAAAGCAAACACAAGTCATGATAATCAAGCAAAGAAATATTCGAAATTGAACCGGTCAGGATTAATCACAAGCAACCAATCAAAATCAAAAGGTCGAGCTAAAGTAATAATGAATTCAAAAGATATATTCAAACGAAAATTTAGGGAATTAAACCCTATAAATACCATCATCATCATTGGCATACCAAAGCATTAAGTTCAAGCATATCAACGAGAGTATTAAAGAAAATCACATGCCAGAGTTATTCAATTCGAACTCGTCAAATTGAAGTAGCCGAGTGTGGTGAAAGGAAGACGATCGATCAACAAAGCAATCAACATGAGAATATCAATTCAATCGATAACAATCAATCGGCGGTTCCAATTTCATGGAAGCCCTAATTTTCAGAAAGAAAGAGGAACAACGAGGCAGCCATTTTCACAAAGTAAGGATACGGGCCGAAGAAATAAACAAAGAAAAAGGGGAGAAAAAAATTTACCACTGAGTTTTTTTTTCTTTTGGGCCGGCATATAATTGGTTTTGGCCTTTCAATTTTAAATTAGGGTTTCCAGTTTTATATATTGTTTTTTATTTGGTATTTTTCTTTTAAACTTTTGTAAATTCAAGTCGTGTGAATAGGGGATGAACTACGGTGGTGTAGTTCGCGAAGTCGCAACTCAGTGGCTGAGTTATGGTAGGGTTTAGAGCGTAGAGTTAGGTTTGTCGATAGCGGGTGTTGCAAGTTTACATGTGTAAGCGTCCGACTACTTAATTTCTAGTAGAAACCTTGGGGGCAACATGTAAGCATGGTTTTGTCGAAACTGGGTAAATCTATGTTGTTGCATTTCTACTTTTATTATTCTGCTATTTATCTGTGCCACAATTGTTTTATATATTTCTGCATTAATTTTTATAATTATTAGTATCACCTTATTCACAGCCCCTCTAGGGTGAAATCGATCCTACAAGATAAACAACTTAAACCTCTCCCCCAAGAGACAAAGTCTCCAACTCTTTAAGGCAAAGATCACCCTGGGCAACTCCAAGTCATAAGTAAGATATCTAACTTCATGCGATCTTAGCTGTCTAGATGCATAGGCGATAATTTACCTCTCTACATCAATACTACTCCCAATTTAGTTCCACATGCATCAATGCATAATACCGACCCTTGGTTTTCATCTGGAACAACTAATGCTGGAGCATTGGTTAATAAATGATTTAACTTAAGGAACCCTTCCTCGCATTTGTTGAACCAAACAAATTTCACGTCCTTCTTGGTCAACTTAGTTAAAGGTGCTGCTATCTGCGAGAAATCCTTAATGAATCTCTGGTAATCGCCAGCAAGTCCAAGAAAACTCCTGATCTTGGTTACCATCTCTGATCTCCTCCAATTGTTGACCGCTTCTATCTTAACTGGATCGACTGACAAACCCTCCTCTAAAACTACATGACTAAGAAACTAACCTCTTTCTTCTAAAAATTACACTTCTAAAACTTCGCCTTCAGTTGATTCTGCCTCAGCGTATTAAAAACTACTCTAAGATGAATCTCATGATCTCTTTCATCCTTTGAGTACACTAAAATGTCATCAATGAATACCAACACATACCTATCCAAGTGCTCTCACAAATTCCGGTTCCTCAAATCTATGAAAAGAAGGAGTATTCATCAATCTAAATGGCATCACCATTCACTCATACGGACCATACCTAGTTCGAAATGTAGCCAAAGGAACACTATCCTTCGCTACTCTCTACTGATGGAACCATCACCAAATCCAACTAAGAGAACACTCTGGCTCTACTCAGCTAATCAAACGAATCATATATCCTTGGTAGAGGGTACCTATTCTTGATTGTCTTTCGTTTAACTTACGATAGTCGATGCACATCCTTAATGACCCATCTGGTTTCTTTACGAATACCATGGCCTCTCCCCAAGGCGAACTGCTTGGTCTAATGAAGTTCCTTTCTTCAAGGACCACTAGTTGCACCTTCACTTCATTGATCTCGGTCAGTGTCATCTTGCTAGCTAGTCTACTCACAGGTTCATCTCTTGGCAAAAGATCTATCCGAAATTCAACAGCTCATTTTGGTGGTAATCCCGTAACCAGCTCAAAGGCATCTGCAGATTCACTAGCCAGACTTGACATAAATATTTTTCGACATCCGTGGCATTTAACAAAGCATAAACACTATAACTAGAATTCTCCACTGAGAAGATGATTCGGTTATGACTGTTAACCAAATTTATGGTCAACAACTCAAAGAATACAAATAGATGGACTTAAGATGAAATGATTGTATGTAGAGCCTTTAAGGAGGATAATAGAGCCCTCGGTAATGGGAATAAGAATCTTGATTACATAGAATATGACCTACGCTAAAGGTCAAAATGTTGAAATGTTAGGTTTCGATCCCATCGATAGGATCTGAGGAAGGACAAATGAATTATTCCCGCCATAAAAACTTATTAAGGAGGGGTTCTGACCATACTAGAAGGTAGAGGAGTCTGATTCCTTGTAGGAATTCTTAACCAGAAAAATAGGTTCCGATTGTGTCCAAAGGTTGGTAGAATGAAGATTTCGAACTGGACGATAGGTTTAATTCAGTAGATCAAGGATGATTTAGCTTTGTCGAAAGACTGAAGAAAGGTAGGTTTAAATCCAATAGTGTAAACTTAATATTTTCCATGGGGTTTCGACCCCGTCGAATGGTTAGGAGTAAGGATTATGTTCCAAATAATACCCCTTGAGACTAGGTGAAGGTTTCGATTCTGTAGTTTGGATATTAAATGAATTCCTTGTCGAAAGGAATTTTTTAAGATTGTATCTTAAAATGATTCCTTATATGAAGGGGTTTTGGAGGGGGACTAAATCCAGTAGAAAGATTCTCTTGAACCTTTCAAACCAATGAAATGTAAAAAGAGGATCAATATTTGATTATACCAACATAAAGTACATAAAAGACATGAAAACATTGATTTCAAACATGAAATCCTTTATTATGAACTGAAGTACACATAGTTATGCTTCTCGGAAAAAGCCCCAAATTTATTTTGAAATTAGGGTTACAAACTTTCAAAACAGTAGTGATTTTGAAGACTAAAATTCGGATCTCAAAAAATGGACCCCTTGAGTCTTATTTATAGGTGCGAGTTGGCAACTTCCGCAGGAGTCATGCCAGCTATATTGGAAGGTTGGTCTTGCTTCTATCCTTCCATCCTTGTGTGATTGGGTGGCCTTTCGACTTTGTCTAAAGGTTGGTTTACAGATCTCCTAACACATCTAGATTCCATTGTCTCCATCGATAAGAATGCAGCATTCGTAGCTTCGATCTATTGCTACTTTAGTTTAGAATGAAATCCTGTTTGAAGTGGAAGGGCATCTTTCGACTCCGTCGAAAGGATCTCTCTGAAGGTAAGTGGCGCTTCTAAAGTGCTTGGCTGGCCTTGCCTTGCATTCAATGATCTGATCTTTTATTGCAGAAGCATCCTTTCGATCCATCGAACAGTTCTTTTGAATGAGGTAGCAAGTTGGATTTGTGGAAGGTAATATTTGTACATGACACTAATGTCTCGTATGGAAGGCCTTCAATGCGGAACCATCACTTGCGTAATGGTTTTCCATAAATGTGATACTTGCGGAATATCTTCCGTTGGCATTGAGTTCTTTTCTGCGGAACTCTCTCATGCGAAACCAAAGGTGAAGGTCTTTATCATATCCGAAAGCCTCTTATGGGAAGAACTATCTCACGCGGAAGCTTAGTTGCGGAAGCCTTCTTGACATTTCCAGAAGCATCCCTTAGGCTCTTGCGGAAGGTCTTCCATTGACCTCTACTCTCCATTGAAACTTAGTTTCGGTGGTGAATTTTTTGGTTTAACATCCCCCCACCCCCACGAAGGGATGTCCTTGAGTTTTCAAGTCAAGGTTTTGTCTCGGTCCTTTTCCCGCCTTTTGGTCTCCTGTGTAGGTCTGAGCCGTTGAATCGAACTAATCGGAAGATTGAGCTATCAGTTGGTCCAAAATAAATTGAACTGACCCTTTTTTCATCACCTTCTTACCTACCATTAAAAAAATTGGTAAGCAAACATCAGGAATTCTCAAATTCTCTCGGGTAATTTCGAAAAACGAAGGTAATCACATCATCTATAATTTTGATTCTATGATTTAATTTGTAATTCAATATCGATTTCAAGTTTTCAATCCAATTCGGTTCTTTCACCGCAAAATTTCTGAATTACAATTGTAAATTATCACATGATAGATTTGCGATTTGATTATGTGGTGCGATGATAGGGCTGAATGTAATTGATTAGAATCAAAATATCATCTTAATTTGAGTTTCGAACTTAGATTCGAAATTCAAATTAGCCTTCCATAGATGATGGTTTCGGGTTTATTCTCAAAACTTATTAAGGTGATCAGATCCCGCCCTTTTTGATAACTGGTGGTATTAAGTAGATATTAACCAAGATTTGAATAAATAAAATCTTCCAGGCCGTTCTGATCTAGTCGATGTCCCTTTCGGATGCATTAGCCTAAAAATATTTTTTTACCAATTCTTACTTTTTGAAATACCTTACAACCTTCCTGAACTAGACAAAGATTTTGGTTTTAGGGCCCTTCATCTAAGTCAGAACTATAGCGTAGAGAATGATCTTTCGAAGTAGTCGAAACGCTTCTGATTTTTCAAGATTCATTTTGGAATCTTCCTTTTTTTAGGTCCTTTCGATAATATCGGAACTAAGGGGTTTCATCATCCTTGAAAGGCTAAAGATTTGAAAATTTCAAGGGTTTCAACTAGGTTGGAGAATGTGGAAAGACATACAACAGTTTGGTTCTGACAAGGGCAAAAGGTAAATGTATAGAGAACCATTTAATCTTGACACTGTCGAAAGTACAACATTTATAAGCCAAACCAATTCTATTCCTTTCAGGGCTATTATGACTTGCAATTCTGTTTCCGTATTTATACTTTAATGTTTTATGAAAGGTAGTAATTGGCTAGTTTGAATCTAACTTTTATGGATTGATGTCACCTTGTAGCACAATGGGCAAGAAATCTGTTGTTAAGAGGACTACCTCAGATGCAGCTCAAGGCTCTTCTGCTCAGACTTCTTCACAAATCGTGACCAAGATGTCAATGAAAGAAGTGACTACTTCAGTTTCCAAGTCCTCCTGCATTACTTCTCAAAATGATGTAGATGATATTCTAAAAAGCTTTGGCATTTCTGGAGAAGGAGCTTTTCCTCCAAGGAAAAAATTAGACCATAGTTAATAACCGTGAAGGATCCTTTGCATATTCTACCATTCACATCTGGAATGGTGGATTTCTTCCATTCCTAACTTTTTGTTTGAATATCTTAAATATATTGGCCTAGCTCCTATTCAACTTTCACCGAACACGTATACTTATCTTCTATGCCTAGAGGTTCTTGCTTTGGAATCTGGCTAGGATCTCTGTCTACTAGGATCCTCAATCATTTTACCCGTCTGGTGAAAGTGTGTAACGACCCGTAAAATTTCGATAATTAAAAATGTAAATTTAATAAGATTTCATGGTTTAATGTTGGAAGAATAAAAAAAATTGTAATTTATGTATGGTAATAATAACTAGAATGAAATGCAACAAATTTTACCTAAGTTAATTATTTATGAATTGAATGAAATCCCAAATCAATTGAAATAATATGAAGTCAAAGGTAATTGAATGAATTTGTATTGTATAGGTAATTGTGACACTTGTTTGTCAATAATAAACTTATAAGTAATTAAAAGTTAATGGTGATAATTATTTAAGTTACCTATTCATTTAGTTAGTCGAATTGAATTTGTGAACCAATTGCAATTGAAATGAAAGTTCATATATTAGTTGAGTGCATTATCTCCAACTGTTGTTAAATAATAATGTGGAATTCATTTGATGTAATATAGTAAATAGACTAATAAAGAAATTTTTATTTAAAAATCCAATATTGAAATTCGTCAAATATTGAACAATTAAATTGTTTAAATTTAATATTTGGAATTTATTGAATAATTGAATAACGGGAATTGAATAAGTGTTTTAATGAAAATGGTTGTTCTATAATTTGAATTTGTTAAATTTTATACGTTCGTTTGAATATTTCAAAAGATAGTGATTTAAGAATAATCAAATTTAACTAAATTTAATATTAAAAATGTTTGAATAATTAAATTCTGAATTAGATATGATTAATTTGATATTGAAATTTAATATATGAAAATAGTGTGAATAATTGAAATTTTATTTAATATGATTCAAATTGGTTTCCAAACTGAATGTAAGTTATCGGGATTATAATAGAGTTAATAAGATTTTAAAATTAGAATTTATTGGATAACTGAATAACGGGTTTAATATGATTAAAAACGATTTGTAAAATTTTATTGTATCATATTAAAGCTAGAATGATGTTGTAGAACTTTTAAAATTGAATTTAAAGTAAATTTGTGAAAATTGAATATTTTAATATTTAATTGACGAGTTAAAACAGCCATTTTTCAAACAGTCTCGGATTTCGACGAAACCAGTTTCATCGGATCCGTAATGTGATATTATTGCAAGATTTCAAATTTCGTGTCAATCGGATTTACCGTTTGTCCGGGGCAAGCCAAAACGCCTAGAAAATCGTTTAACCGATTTAATTTAAAATCGATCGTTTATTGCCATAACTCGCATAGAAGATCGAATTAGCTTTCGAAACTCGTTCCATTATGTCCGGAACGCGGGGTAAACCCTAGAAACGCCGATCACCGCGCGTAAATCGGAGTTCGAAAAACTCGGGATGATTAGTGTTCGTCGTTTTTCTATAAAAGCACTTCATTATTTTCTTTTTTTTCAAAATTAACTAAACCCTAGGGTTTTCTAAATCCAGCTGCCGTTGTTTATTTCAATGGCCGAAAATGGCTAGCCCTCTCCATGATTTATCTCCCTATCCTTTGACAATTAGCTAGAGGCTTCTACAGGGAACTTGTAGAGCTCGAGGAGCTCGACATTATCAATGGCTATGATTGGATTTAACGAAGTGGATTGGCGGCAATTTGGGCTTGAACGCCGTGCGTTCAAGCACTTTTTATGAGGAGCATGAGGCGCTAGGCTCGACCGCATCTGTGGCGTTGGGAAGAGAGGCCTCGGGCGCAACCTTGGTGATGTCGAGATGAACTCCGGTTGACCAGGAAGCGGGCGGCGATCGTAGCTTTGAGGGTTGAGTGGGTTAGTTGCGTGCGTTCGTACGTGAAGGAGAAGATTGCGTAAACGGTCTGGATTGCTTGGAAATGAAATCAATGGCCTAGGTTGTCCAAGGTTATAATAATAATAAAAGTTGTTAAATTTTGTATTAAAATTCGTATAGAACTTTGTAAACTCATATCTCATCCACACAAGGTCGGAATTGGACGAAACCGGCAGCGTCGAAATTGCAGAGACGAGGGCTACGCTGCAGTGCAGATTCGGGAGTGTTTGGAGCTCGTTAAAATTTTGGGTCAAATTGAACGTTGTTCGATTTGCTTTGAAATTGAAAATCAAGGTGAGTGTTTTATAACGCTCACAACGTACTATATATCTTTATGCAAGTTAAATTTGACATTATGAAGTGTTATGATTTTATTTGTCGTTGTTTGATAAAATTTATTTGTCATATATATTGTCATTTGAATTAACCGTTGAAAATTAAATTGACAGTTAAATTGAAATTAAAGTTGAATTGTGATTGAATTACCTGACATTGATAACTATGAAATTGTCATGAATTGTATTGTCTATCGGATGATGTATTTCGATGGATGCTATTGGTTGATATTTAAATGTTTGGATGTTTATTCGCTTATATATATCCTGTTATGCATACATATGAACTGTGATTTGATTTAAGTGATATATATTCATCCCTGACATTTAATTGAAATAAATAATTACCTGGCCATAGGATAGAAAATTATATACGGACATCGAATTGGCTAAATTAATAATTTTTAAAATCGTCGATTTGAAATTTATTTAAATGTTTTGATTTAAAAGTTATAAATAGAAATCAATTTATAAAAATCGAATTTATCGAAAAATTGAGTTTGGAATGTTGAAATAAATTTTGGTTAAAAGAAATTGTTAAATAATTAAAGTGGAGACTTTGGAATTTAAAATCGGGGTATGATTGAATTTCGAAAATTGATTTGTTTAAAGATTGAACCTTAATTCCAGCTTTGAATATTACTAAGTAAAAGTGATATAAAAATGATATTTCGAAATCGAGCTTGGAATTGAATCATATTTGAAATTTGGATTTAAACTTGAATATTGATGGATAATTTCGTTAAGTGTTATAAATGGATATTTTTGAAAAATCAAGCTCCAAATGGATATAAATTGAAATTGAATAAATTGAATGTGAATGTAAAATTTAATTAATTTGAAGTCAAAGTTGGCATTGATTTGAATCGAAATCGAAATTGAATCGGTAGAAGGGAAATTGAAATTGTTTTGAATTGGGAAGTTATAATTGAAATGGTTTGGTTTTAAAGCCGTTTTATTTTGTTTTCAAAATTGCTCAGTTATATAAACCATTTTTGAATACTTAAACTATTTTAATCTATTTTAAATCTACTTAACCCAATTTAAATTATTTTAAACTAATTTATCTATTTTAAATCCATTAAAGACTTTAAGTATTTTTAACTACTTTAATTATTTAAACTACTTTTAAACTACTTAAAACTATTTTTCTAAAATTTCAAGCTGGTCAATGAGGTGAAATGTTTATGTTTAAATCTTGAATGTAAATACGAATTGGGTTAAATGTAGTTGCAACCTAGATTGAAATTCGAAATGATTTGGAAATCGAATAGGATATTGAGGCGAAAAATGATTTTTGAAACAGAATCTTACATTTGAAAAGATACGATGATGTTTGAAATGGATTTGATTTTTGAAGCGAATATGATATTTTGATATCAATTATGAATCGATTTGAAATGTAAAAGAGCCAACGGTGTAATAATACGTAGTTATTAAAGAGACCGGGATCGGATATGGGCATACTCTCTGTCGATACCGAAAACCACTTTAATAACTATTATACGCGGAGTGTTGATCCAGAATGAAGTGGATGGTTTGGTGAACGCGTTGACTGAAGAAAGAGAACGATATTGGATGACCCCTGACATGACTAAAACAGGAGCTGCGCCGGGCCATTGAGGTTCGCCATCTCTAGCGGACACACTTCTTTGAATTCATATCTATTACATTTGTGATTCGATTTGGGTGCACCCCTTGATTTGGGAGTGTTGTTTCACGGGGTTGGGGTAGCTGCTGGCTATGCTCAACATCAGTCTGGATCATGCAACTACTAGTATCCTAGTTGGTATCGCCTCATGTACTTTGTCATACTGATTATCCTATTCGCGACCACTACGTTATGTTTTGTGTTATACCTATGGGGTACCCTCTGATAACCACCAGTTTACGGTAGGGCTTACGGTGCTGTATAGACTATGGCATTATAAAAACGTGTTAAGGGGGATTATGGTAATGCCTTAACGCTATTTTGATACTTTATATTACTGATAGGCATTATCTACTTAGCGTACATTATTACATAGTAGATAGTTTAACGGATCCTTAAGAGATGGAAAATCCCGTAACATCTCTTGAGTTATTGCATGCACGTTGACACTGGATATGAGATGTCAAACCACGTAAACATCTCTGACGCCGTTACACTCATATTTATTTACGATTGATCTAACTTTCATAAGGATATTTTAGTCCTGACTTGAGTGTTTTGTCTTTTCATTACGCTCGGGTCAGTCCTGAGTTTTACAGATTTTTGAAGATCTATTCTGGAGGATGAAGACGAAGATTTGGTATAGTATTACTATTATTACCATTGCATCATGCTATCTGCTGCATTATTTTAATTGTTCTGTTGTATATGTATAACTCTGATAAATGTTGTATAAATAATTGTCAAAGTATAGTAAACAGCTTCATGAACTATTTATTTGATTATTATATTTTATCGTTCCGCTGTGAGATTCTGTGTTGTTTCATTTCCCTTATTTCTCTTTCTTTTCTTTTCTTATTTACCCCAATAACCATCTGCCCTTTTGAATGGTTTAGAATCAGCATGTGTATTTGATCGTCGGTTTAAACTGTCAAAAAATGCGGGTCGTTACAGTTGGTATCAGAGCTTTGGTTTAGCGATAACCTTAGCTTTGTGGGGTCTGACTCTTTATAAATAGGGTGGTAATACCCTATGATGAGTCGCTGAGTGTATATATATGAGAGAGCGTATTTGTTAGTGATATAAAATGTTTTATATTGTGTCGGTTGATTTGTTGAGCGGCTTATGGATTCTGGTCAATACGAGTAATTAACGTCACTGATAGGGATCTCTAAACACTTAAACAGAACAATTCGACATAGTATTGTTTTGAAATTGGGTAAATGAAATAATTTTTCTCTAATTATATTTTGTATATAAAGAAAAATTTCAGAAATTATTGTGACTTATCTAGCTTACCTGGTTGTTAGAAATGAAAATATTGGTTATTATCATTAATTGGATATTGTAATTTAATAAATAAGCTGAACTACAAAATAAACAATGGTAAAACACTTGTGGAATGTTTTAAGAAAGAAAATCCTATAAGAATATTTTATAAAGTGACTTATAAATTAAAATAGATTTAAATTGGAAAATATTGAATTTAAGACCCGGGATTTTGAAAATGGTTCTCAAAGCTCTGAAGAAATATATAGTAATATTATTTGGAAAACGTTTATGGAAATATTTTGAAAGGATTTTTAAGAAGGAATGAATTCAGTACTCCTCTCTTATGTCGCTGGAAAATAATTTCGGTGATGAATGCGCAGCATCATCGGCGTTCATTTTCGAGTCTCAAAGTAGGGGAGACTTCTAGGAGCTTTGCTTTTCTTCGAAATTATTTTGGATAAATGGGTTTTGGTTTAAACTCCAAAGGTATGATTTAATATATATTAAAGATATAAGTGTATATGTTTATTTCAAATGATTTGAAAAGAACTGGGCATTTAAATTCTAAGTTATGTTAATTAGTAATTTTCAAATTATTTGAATGAAATGTGAATAACCAGAATTTATAAAATAAGAGGATTAAGATATCTAAGCTTATGTTTGGGAAAACTTTAGAGTTGTAGTGTACCTTTAAGGTTGAAAGGTAAAGAGGATTTAAATAAATCGAATTTGTGAACATTCTAATTAAGTAAAATGAAATTCTATAAATTTGTATAATACCAAATTTGCATTTTAATAACATATAATATGACTTACCAAATATTAAGAAGTTGAAATGATGTTTTGGATATGTAATGAGATATTGTACAAATAAACAGAATCTGGAAATAATTTAAGTATACAAGTAAGGAAAACTCAAGAAGAATTAAAATGTATATAAATGGAAAATTTGGTTGTGATAAAAATTATAAAAACTTAAATATAGCATGAAATGAGAATGGATAAATGGAACAAGTAAGTGAACTTAAGAAAGGGCTATTGAGTCAAGCAATGTCTTTGTAAACTGGTTGTAAAATTAAATATAAATTTGCAACAAAAAAGAAAAATATGTAAAGATAAATTTGTAACTTTTGAGATAACTATAAACTAAGAAAAGTCATATATGAGAAGATAGACTTTTATGGAATGACTATAAACTAAAGTGATGATTAATAAAATGTTCCACAAATAAATTTGTATTAACTGAAACTATGTATATGAAGTAAATGTAAACAAAAGAATTTGGTATAGCTAAGAATCAATTGGGAAAATAAATTAAGTTTAATTAAATTATATAGAATGTTTAAAATGAATTTGAGTAAGCAAATTCTATGATATGATGTTTAAGAAAAGATAATGTTAAAGAACATGCTATGTAAAGAAATGAATATACTAACTGAATAATGGATTGTGAATAATTAATTGTAAATAAAAAAAGTAAAAGCCAATAAAATAATTTAGTATAGATAAATTGGATAGAAATCCATTGGAAGGTAATACGTGAGTTGTACGTATATTATTTTGTTCGCATAACGATTTGATCCAAATTTGAGCACAAAATTTCGAGATGATTTATATCGATCCAAGTTAGAATTTTCCACTCGATTCTCGACGGCGAACCCTGGATATGGATTTTTGGTTTGATTCTAGAATTCTCTATCATAGTATATGGCTATGCAAGGAGAGTAACAGTTTCCAATCAAGGAACCAAATCTGAGTCCGCACAAGAGAGTCGGGTGAACGATACTAGTTGGAAGTGAAATTGTGTGACCGAATAGGCGATTAGATTGATATTGCTCACGGGTGATATATGTACGGCTTACGGACTTAATTAAAGTTAATATTGGAAATTTATGATGCCAAATATAAAATGATTCTTTTAAAATTATATGATTTGGTTGTTATATGATTGTTAGTTGATTGTATATAATTCATTAAGTGTTAATGAAATTGAAAGCTATAAATCATTGAAATCAAATTGGAAGTTAAATGAATTCAAATAGAATTTAATTTGATTCAAATTGGAAGTGAACTAATGTAAATATAAATTAGTGAATGTTAACTAATTGAATTGAGAATGAATGTTAGTAAAATCCAATGTTAATGAATCAACTGTGATTAAAATTGAAAACCAAGTCAATAAATATTAATGAGAAGTGAATATATATTGATTGGTTATGGATTTGTTGGATGATAGTTGGATGATAATTTATTTGGTGGATGCATTTGTTGTTTTGTTGCATTTGCTATGTGGCACATGCAGTTGTTATGTTGCTATATTGTGTGTATTGATATTATTTTCATATATGCATGTTTCACATGGTTTGTTGAGTGTTTAGTAGGTGCGGATTGCGCTTGCTTTGCATTTGGAGCTCGCTTTCGCGCTATATTAGCCGTATATGCTCGCTAATAATATATAAGGTACATATCTCGGATTACATACCGTACTTTTACACTTTTTCCCTGCGGGATGCCTCATCACTTGATGAGATGTATATTTGTGATATATATACTGTCATTTTTTTTTCGATCGAGCCGTGCAAAGGAGACTCTGCCGAAATTTTCCGTAAATTCGGGTGTTAGAAAATTTTTCAAGTTTTAAATTTTTTTTTTATATAACTTGTTTTGATAACTAACTTTAAAGTTAGAAAGCCGTTCGGAGTAAGTTAGTGGAAGCGTAGTTATGACTTTATAAATGGAATTTCATTGTTTTATAAGTGGATAATTTTGAATAAAATATATCAAATGTTGAATTCTTTACTTAGTTTCTTTACCCTTGTTTTTCCTTTTCGAGGACGAAAAGTTTTGAGTGGGGGAGAGTGTAACGACCCGTAAAATTTCGATAATTAAAAATGTAAATTTAATAAGATTTCATGGTTTAATGTTGGAAGAATAAAAAAATTGTAATTTATGTATGGTAATAATAAATAGAATGAAATGCAACAAATTTTACCAAAGTTAATTATTTATGAATTGAATGAAATCCCAAATCAATTGAAATAATATGAAGTCAAAGGTAATTGAATGAATTTGTATTGTATAGGTAATTGTGACACTTGTTTGTAAATAATAAACTTATAAGTAATTAAAAGTTAACGGTGATAATTATTTAAGTTATCTATTCACTTAGTTAGTCGAACTGAATTTGTGAACCAATTGCAATTGAAATGAAAGTTCATATATTAGTTGAGTGCATTATCTCTAACTGTTGTTAAATAATAATGTGGAATTCATTTGATGTAATATAGTAAATCGACTGATAAAGAAATTTTTATTTAAAAATCCAATATTGAAATCCGTCAAATATTGAACAATTAAATTGTTTAAATTTAATATTTGGAATTTATTGAATAATTGAATAACGGGAATTGAATAACTGTTTTAATGAAAATGGTTGTTCTATAATTTGAATTTGTTAAATTTTATAAGTTCGTTTGAATATTTCAAAAGATAGTGATTTAAGAATAATCAAATTTAACAAAATTTAATATTACAAATGTTTGAATAACTAAATTCCGAATTTGATATGATTAATTTGATATTGAAATTTAATATATTAAAATAGAGTGAATAATTGAAATTTGATTTAATATGATTCAAATTGGTTTCCAAAGTGAATGTAAGTTATATCGGGATTATAATAGAGTTAATAAGATTTTAAAATTGGAATGTATTAGATAATTGAATAACGGGTTTAATATGATTAAAAATGATTTGTAAAATTTTATTTTATCATATTAAAGTTAGAATGATGTTGTAGAACTTTTAAAATTGAATTTAAAGTAAATTTGTGAAAATTGAATATTTTAATATTTAATTGATTAGTTAAAATAGCTCTTTTTCAAACAGTCTCGGATTTCGACGAAACCAGTTTCGTCGGATCTGTAACATGATACTATTGTAAGATTTCAAATTTCGTGTCAATCGGATTTACCATTTGTCCGGGGCAAGCCAAAACGCCTAGAAAATCGTTTAACCGATTTAATTTAAAATCGATCGTTTATTGCCATAACTCGCACAAACGATCGAATTAGCTTTCGAAACCTGTTCCATCATGTCCGGAACGCGGGGTAAACCCTAGAAACGCCGGTCACCGCGCGTAAATCGGAGTTCGGAAAACCCGGGATAATTAGTGTTCGTCGTTTTTCTATAAAAGCACTTCATTATTTTCTTTTTTTCAAAATTAACTAAACCCTAGGGTTTTCTAAAGCCAGCCGCCGTTGTTTATTTCATTGGCCGAAAATGGCTAGCCCTCTCCTCGATTTATCTCCCTATCCTTTGACAATTAGCTAGAGGCTTCTACAGGGAACTTGTAGAGCTCGAGGAGCTCTACATTATCAATGGCTATGATCAGATTTAACGGAGTGGATTGGCGGCAATTTGGGCTTGAACGCCATGCGTTCAAGCACGTTTTGCGAGGAGGATGAGGCGCTAGGCTCGGTCGCATCTGTGGCGTTGGGAAGAGAGGCCTCGGGCGCAACCTTGGTGATGTCGAGATGAACTCCGATTGACCAGGAAGCGGGCAACGATCGAAGCTTTGAGGGTTGAGTAGGTTAGTTGCGTGCGTTTGTACGTGAAGGAGAAGATTGCGTAAACGGCTTGGATTGCTTGAAATGAAATCAACGGCCTGGGTTGTCCAAGGTTATAATAATAATAAAAGTTGTTAAATTTTGTATTAAAATCCGTATGGAACTTTGTAAACTCATATCTCATCCATACGAGGTCGGAATTGGACGAAACCGGCAGCGCCGAAATCGCAGAGACGAGGGCTACGCTGTAGTATAGATTTGGGAGTGTTTGGAGCTCGTTAAAATTTTGGGTCAAATTGAACGTCGTTCGATTTGCTTTGAAATTGAAAATCAAGGCGAGTGTTTTATAACGCCCACAACGTACTAAATATCTTTATGCTAGTTAAAATTGACATTATGAAGTGTTATGATTTTATTTGTCGTTGTTTGATAAAATTTAGTTGTCATATATATTGTCATTTGAATTAACCGTCGAAAATTAAATTGACAGTTAAATTGAAATTAAAATTGAATTGCGATTGAATTACCTGACATTGATAACTATGAAATTGTCATGAATTGTATTGTCTATTGGATGATGTATTTCGATGGATGCTATTGGTTGATATTTAAATGTTTGGATGTTTATTCGCTTATATATACCCTCTTATGCATACATATGAACTGTGATTTGATTTAAGTGATATATATTCATCCCTGACATTTAATTGAAATAAATAATTACCTGGCCATAGGATAGAAAATTATATACGGACACCGAATTGGCTAAATTAATAATTTTTAAAATCGTCAATTTGAAATTTATTTAAATGTTTTGATTTAAAAGTTATAAATAGAAATCAATTTATAAAAATCGAATTTATCGAAAAATTGAGTTTGGAATGTTGAAATAAATTTTGGCTAAAAGAAATTGTTAAATAACTAAAGTGGAGACTTTGGAATTTAAAATCGGGATATGATTGAATTTCGAAAATTGATTTGTTTAAAGATTGAACCTTAATTCGAGCTTTGAATATTACTAAGTAAAAGTGATATAAAAATGATATTTTGAAATCGAGCTTGGAATTGAATCATATTTGAAATTTGGATTTAAACTTGAATATTGATGGATAATTTTGTTAAGTGTTATAAATGGATATTTTTGAAAAATCAAGCTCCAAATCGATATAAATTGAAATTGAATAAATTGAATGTGAATGTAAAATTTAATTAATTTGAATTCAAAGTTGACATTGATTTGAATCGAAATCGAAATTGAATCGGTAGAAGGGAAACTGAAATTGTTTTGAATTGGGAAGTTATAATTGAAATGGTTTGGTTTTGAAGCTATTTTATTTTGTTTTCCAAATTACTCAGTTATGTAAACCATTTTTGAATACTTAAATTATTTTAATCTATTTTAAATCTACTTAACCCAATTTAAATTATTTTAAACTAATTTATCTATTTTAAATCCATTTAAGACTTTAAGTATTTTAAACTACTTTAATTATTTAAACAACTTTTAAACTACTTAAAACTATTTTTGTAAAATTCAAGCTGGTCAATAAGGTGAAATGTTTATGTTTATCTTGAATGTAAATACGAATTGGGTTAAATGAAGTTGAAACCTAAATTGAAATTCGAAATGATTTGGAAATCGAATAGGATATTGAGGCCAAAAATGATTTTTGAAACGGAATCTTACATTTGAAAAGATACGATGATATTTGAAATGGATTTGATTTTTGATGCGAACATGATATTTTGACATCAATTATGAATTGATTTGAAATGTAAAAGAGCCAACGGTGTAATAATACGTAGTTATTAAAGAGACCGGGATCGGATATGCACATACTCTCTGTCGATACTGAACACCACGTTAATAACTATTATATGCGGAGTGTTGATCCAGAATGAAGTGGATGGTTTGGTGAACGCGTTGACTGAAGAAAGAGAACGATATTGGATGACCCCTGACATGACTAAAACAGGAGCCGCGTCGGGCCATTGAGGTTCGCCATCTCTAGCGGACACACTTCTTCGATACCATAACTATTACATTTGTGATTCAATTTGGGTGCCCCCCTTGATTTGGGAGTGTTGTTTCGCGGTGTTGGGGTAGCTGCTGGCTATGCTCAACATCAGTCCGGATCACGCAACTACTAGTATCCTAGTTGGTATCGCCTCATGTACCTTGTCATACTGATTATCCTATTCGCGACCACTACGTTATGTTTTGTGTTATACCTATGGGGTACCCTCTGATAACCACCAGTTTACGGTAGGGCTTACGGTGCTGTATAGACTATGGCATTATAAAAACGTGTTAAGGGGGATTATGGTAATGCCTTAACGCTATTTTGATACTTTATATTACTGATAGGCATTATCTACTTAGCGTACATTATTACATAGTAGATAGTTTAACGGATCCTTAAGAGATGGAAAATCCCGTAACATCTCTTGAGTTATTGCATGCACGTTGACACTGGATATGAGATGTCAAACCACGTAAACATCTCTGACGCCGTTACACTCATATTTATTTACGATTGATCTAACTTTCATAAGGATATTTTAGTCCTGACTTGAGTGTTTTGTCTTTTCATTACGCTCGGGTCAGTCCTGATTTTTACAGATTTTTGAAGATCTATTCTGGAGGATGAAGATGAAGATTTGGTATACTATTACTATTATTACCCTTGCATCATGCTATCTGCTGCATTATTTTAATTGTTCTGTTGTATATGTATAACTCTGATAAATGTTGTATAAATAATTGTCAAAGTATAGTAAACAGCTTCATGAACTTTTTATTTGACTATTATATTTTATCGTTCCGCTGCGAGATTCTGTGTTGTTTCATTTCCCTTATTTCTCTTTCTTTTCTTTTCTTATTTACCCCAATAACCATCTGCCCTTTTGAATGGTTTGGAATTGGCATGTGTATTTGATCGTCGGTTTAAACTGTCCAAAAAGGCGGGTCGTTACAAAGTGAATGATTTAAGCCACCAAATTTATAGAGCTAATTCTTCTGATAGGTCAATTACTGAAGGGGTAAACAAGGCATGGGAATAGGACACCCAATTTTTCTTCGTGAAGTGTCATCTTTCCAATATTGGCAATTTGCTGCTCCAAATAACAATGCACTTGTTTATTCTCTGACTGCTTTGTAAACTGGTAATAACTAGTTTTCTTTTAAAAGCTTATACTTCGTATGAGCTAAACAATGATGAAATGAAGATCTTAAATACTTTAGAAGCAACTCCTTGGAGTCTTAGTGTGACATCCCGGAATTTTGACCCTATTATTGTAATAAGTTTTAATCAAATTTAAATAAAATACAAGATTTTTCATTTCTAAATAAATAAGATGTTGGATATTATTAGTTGTATATGTATTATAAAGGAATTTATAATTTCAAAATGTAAAATAGACTCTTTTAACAATATTTAAACTTACATCTATTTTATTCAATTAAATTAAAAGTTATGTATTAACGACATTTAATCTTAGATATATAAATGCAGTTAATAATAATAAGTACAATAATACAATTCTATCCATATTAAATATAAATATAAAGTATACAGATACAAATATAAGTCACAAATCAAATATTTGGAATATTTAACTTTAATGAAAAATAAGATTAAGTAGTGTTTCTAAACAACAATGTTTATAATTAAAATAAAGTAAGCTTATAAATATTTAATATGAGTATAACATAAAATTTGATTATAACCTAAAAGTAGGATTATAGACATAAGTTCAAAATATTGATATTAATATAAGTATAATGACATAAGAAAAACCATAATATATAAACATAAGTGTAAAGCCTTGATATGAATACAAATTATAAATAGAAAATGTAACTATGTGAAGACAAACATATAAATCTGTCAAAAACAAATGTATAGTTTGTGTTTAAGTTATAAGATAATAAAACAAAAAGAAAAACCATTGTACAAATACACTAGACAAAATCAAGGTTCTGCAAATATCTTCAAAACAAAATTAACTTGTCTGCAAACTTTATATGTTTAAGAAAGCTAAGTGTTCAATTCAAAAAAAAAATGACAAACATCTTTGTACAAGTACAAGATCAGTAAGTATCTTTGCAAAATAAGCAAAATTTATCAGCAAAGCATTATAAGTGTAAACCTATATGAAACAAATTAGTACAAACATAACCCTGCAAATATCTTTGTACCATATTCATGAGTCAGCAATCATTTATTTTATGTTAACATAAGTGTAAACATGAACATTTAATCAGCCACCTTTATATCTGGAAAAAAATTATCTTTCAGCCGAAATACAACAATCACTTCTGTTTACAGGAATTAAATGCAAGGATTTTTGATAAATAACAAGAGAAACTTGCCCAGATATTACCTTCCCTGTTTACAAACAGTTCTTATCTATATATACCTCATCATTCTTCCTATACATATTATTTAGTTTGGTCTTTAACTCAAAAACTTGATAAAGCAAAACAAAAAAATAAACAAAACTTTATATTCTCAAGCTCCAACAAAATTCAGAAAGCAAAAGAAGTTTACAGGAATTCAAAACTTCAACTACAGGTTGCTTCATCATCCAACTTGCCTCTGTTTTCAACAGTATAGGGTGAGTAAACTTATTTTAACTCTAACTCTTAATATGTATTTCATGAAGTATTGTTATGTGGATGATTTAAGTTATGGAATGTTTGCCTTA
Organism: Allium cepa; assembly: GCA_030765085.1. Lineage (NCBI taxonomy): Eukaryota > Viridiplantae > Streptophyta > Magnoliopsida > Asparagales > Amaryllidaceae > Allium > Allium cepa. Next base: position 695,890,701 of record CM060937.1, on the reverse strand, counting down.
GTACTGTATGTTCTGCATATTGATATTCTTCCAGGTTTCAAGATTTCTGTTGAGTCAAAGAAATTAAAGAATATTTCATACTTTTATGTAAAGTCATCTCCTTTAATTAGTAACTTAACTAAGTAAAATTTGTTTAAGCTTTCAGATTAAAGTTTGAAGTTGTTTTAAAGATAGTTGTGAAGTTTAAACACTGAAAACTTAAACTTACAGTAAAAAGTAAATAATGATCAAAATTTGAATTGCGTAAATTGTAAATTCGAATTTATATCTTGAAACAACATACTAAGTTATGATTTTTAAGACCGAAATTATAATTTTTAGTCAAAAATTCTGAGAGCAGTTTGATGATAAGCCATATATGCTTTTCTACGAATTTCTGAAGATTCTTTCAATAATTATTGATGAAATTCGACATGAAGCTAGAGTGATGTTGAGAGATCACCATAAAATTGTTAAAAAAATTTTCGAATGCAAGATTTGATGGGGTGAATCAATTTTAGGGTTTTGGGTTCTTTGCTTTTGGGTTCGGTTCTTTAATGCACGCGACGTCGTTGCATAACCGAGTGTCGTAAAACTTGGGTAGGTGATGGAGAGTGTCGATGGCGAGATTTGACCGAAGCCTTGTCGTGTCAGGTGGTCGCGATCGCGAGAGCGTAGTGATTTTATCAGTTGTGTTTTAGTAGCTGTGTGACTTTTTAGGCATATTTTGATTTCGTGAGTTTTGAGTTGAACTGGGTGGTGATTTAGAGAGAGGGGAAGCTATGTGATGTGTTGGTGGCGTTGAGGTGCGATGGCGAGGTGGTGAACCGCCGTGCACGTGCACGGCGGCGGGGAAGATTCTGGGCATTGTCGACTCGTGTGAAACGCGAGTTGGTTCGCGTGTTGCTTCGGGTTTTTGAGTGGGTGCGTGTGTTACTATGCTTCAACAGTTTTAAACTTAAGCCCTTTTAAAAAAAAAAGGGAAAACAGAAGAGTAAGAACAGGGGAAGAAGAAGAGAAAGGTAGGGAGGAACGCGAGAGAAATACTGGGTGGTCTCGAGTTCTACCCGAGTTGAGCACGTTGTTGACTCCGGGATTTAATCCCAGGAATAGTTAACTTTAATATTAAGAAAGGTTTATAAGTTAAGTATCATTTAAAGTTATAATGATGAATGTAATAAATCTTATAATTATAATTTAATTAGTAGCTCAAAATGTAATTAAATTTGTAATTAAAGATTTTAATGATAATCTTGTATAAAATCATTTGTAATTAAGAATTTAATTAATCATTTGAAGTTGATTAATTAACAAATTGTAGTTAACCAATTAATTAAATAATTAAGGATTAAACGATTAAGTTAATTAATAATTAATGATTAATTAAGCAATTAATAATAATTAATTGTGTAAATTGAGTTTTATAAATCAATAATTAAAGTTGTTGATTAAAAAATTAAGAATTAATTAATTAATAAGTAATTAATGAATTGAAATAAGTTAATTAATTAATAATTAATTAAGCAAGAATAAAATATAATTTATTCTTAAGTACGCAATTAAGTTTAAAAAAATCAAACTTGTTGATATGAATCGATGATTCTATTTGATTGCATCTGATGTTTATTTCTATCCTGTGATGTTCTGTGATATCCCGGATATATCTGTGATGATTGTGTATGATTTATCTGTATTAAATTGCTATATGATTTATCTGATGTTATTTATCTATGTTAAACTGCTATGTCAATTCAATTGTTAAATTTAAATTGTTAAGTTAATTAGACAACTTGGCCTTTAAAATGGCGTTTGGATTTCGATGAGACCGGGATCGAGTATCGATTTAATATTCCGAAAACCACATCGATCCAAATTAAACGTTAGGTCGTGTAATCTCAAGGGAAGATCGAGATGGTGTTTTCAGAATGCAAGGGTTATCGTCGTTGACTCTGTGGGTGATTCCAAAACGAGTGTAACGAGATAATGCCTTCGGTTTCGTTCGAACCCGGAACGAACTTGTATGGATTGAATGCTTTCAGCACATCGTCAGGCGGACGATGAGCATTCTAAGAAATATGTTCTAAAAAGGTAAACGCAGCCTCAAGCCTCATCAACCTGGAATGGCTAAAACAGGGGATGTGCAGCAAGGTTAGATGGGTCATGCCCAAGCAGGACGAGATATACCCCTGTCTAGATGTCCTTTTTATTCGGCTGTGCGGGCGGTTGGTCTGCAGCCAATTGCGGGGTTATCTTGTTCGGGACTGTTCAGCAAGGAATGGTTCCGGCCTTGTGTTGTAGGGGAGTTAGGGTGGCTCCTCGGTACGGTGATCTAGGCCACGTACTGTGACGGGCGGTACCCCAGTAGCCCTGCCATTGTATGGGATCCAATTTCCAATAAGCGTCGTACGCTTTGATTGTGCCCAACTACGTTGGAATGCAAGATGTAAGCATTTCAGCTATTTCTGTATTTTACTTGAAAACCCTAGAAACTATTATAATATCACTGAATTTCCTATAAAATGTTTTGGTTAGCGCAAGTTAAAAACTTACCGTATTTATGTGTGGGAAGTCTTGCGTGATACCTTTATTTTAAATGATTTTCAAAGTTAAACAACTTTAACCCGTTTACTCATACCAGACCCATGTCTGACCCGGAGTTTATATTTTGTTTTTCATAAACTCTTGGGTACTCAAATTTTTATGAGTAGCCAAGTGATAGGTAATCGGAGTATAGAATTTACTGGAGGAGTTGGAGCAGAAGACCAGATGTATGCATATATCTATATAGTTCCGCTGTTTTAGTTAGTTTATGATATTTGAGATGTATGTTCGGACAGATATGTATATGAAGTCATGTTGTATGATATTGTATAACTCTGATGTATATATAACTATGTAATAGTTATGTTGATGTATTATATTTTATTCCATTCCGCTGTGAGATTCTGATGTTGTTATTCTTTCTTTCTATTCTTTTCTATTTATATCCCTTTCTTTCTTATTGATGACACGTCTTTCTGGAGTTAGAAAGTCGGGTCGTCACAGCTGGTATCAGAGCCAGGTTGAGCGAGTATTGAGATGGCTCCTTATGAAGCTCTATACGGAAGACCGTGTAGATCCCCATCTTGTTGGATTGAATCGAATGATCGACTTGTACTCGGACCCGATCTAATTCGTGAAGCTTCTGTGAAGGTTGAGCTTATCAAGAAAAGGATGAAAGCTGCTCAAGATCGTCAGAAGAAATATGCAGATAAGAGACGAAGACCCTTGGAATTTGAGATCAGAGATTTAGTTTTTATCAAAGTTTCCCCAATCAAAGGTGTTATAAGATTCGGAAAGACGGGAAAACTTGCTCCAAGATATATTGGTCCATTCCGAGTGTTGGAAAGAAATGGAACTGTAGCCTACAGGATTGAATTGCCAGAACGGATGTCTGGGATTCACAATGTACTCCATGTGTCTCATTTAAGGAAATTTATTCATGACCCATCATTGGTGGTAGAGCCAGTTGTTCAGGAAGATTTAGAAGTAGAACCCAACCTGACTATGGCTATAGATCCTGTTCAGATTGTAGATCAAGACGAGAAGCAACTCAGGAACAAAGTGGTGAAACTCGTCAAGGTGCATGGAGTGAGGATCCCCGAGATTGTACCTGGGAAACTCTTGATAGTTTTAGAAAAGCTTATCCAAATTTATGTCCGGATAACTAGTAATGTTGTTAGAACTGACTATTTGATTGTTTGTTTTTGTTTTGATGATATGTATGTTTAGAGTGTTAATATTAAGCTTTTGAATTAACTGTTGTTTAAATTTCGGGGACAAATTCTTTTAAGGGGGAAGGAATGTGACATCCCGGAATTTTGACCCTATTATTATAATAAGTTTTAATCAAATTTAAATAAAATACAAGATTTTTCATTTATAAATAAATAAGATGTTGGATATTATTAGTTGTATATGTATTATAAAGGAATTTATAATTTCAAAATGTAAAATAGACTCTTTTAATAATATTTAAACTTAAATCTATTTTATTCAATTAAACTAAAAGTTATGTATTAATGACATTTAATTTCAGATATATAAATGCAGTTAATAATAATAAGTACAATAATACAATTCTATCCATATTAAATATAAATATAAAGTATACAGTTACAAATATAAGTCACAAATCAAATATTTGGAATATTTAACTTTAATGAAAAATAAGATTAAGTAGTGTTTCTAAACAACAATGTTTATAATTAAAATAAAGTAAGCTTATAAATATTTAATATGAGTATAACACAAAATTTGATTATAACCTAAAAGTAGGATTACAGACATAATTTCAAAATATTGATATTAGTATAAGTATGATGACATGAGAAAGACCATAATATATAAACTTAAGTGTAAAGCCTTGATATGAATATAAATTATAAATAGAAAATGTAACTATGTGAAGACAAATATATAAATCTGTCAAAAACAAATGTATAGTTTGTGTTTAAGTTATAAGATAATAAAACAAAAAGCAAAACCATTGTACAAATACACTAGACAAAATCAAGGTTCTGCAAATATCTTCAAAACAAAATTAACTTGTCTGCAAACTTTATATGTTTAAGAAAGCTAAGTGTTCAATTCAAAAAAAATGACAAACATCTTTGTACAAGTACAAGATCAGTAAGTATCTTTGCAAAATAAGAAAAATTTGTCAGCAAAGCATTATAAGTGTAAACCTATATGAAACATATTAGTACAAACATAACCCCGCAAATATCTTTGTACCATATTCATGTGTCAGCAAGCATTTATTTTATGTTGACATAAGTGTAAACATGAACATTTAATTAGCCACCTTTATATCTGGAAAAAAAATATCTTTCAGCCGAAATACAACAATCACTTCTATTTACAGGAATTAATTGCAAAGATTTTTGATAAATAACAAGAGAAACTTGCCCAGATATTACCTTCCCTCTTTACAAACAGTTCTTATCTATATATACCTCATCACTCTTCCTATACATATTATTTAGTTCGGTCTTTAACTTCAGTAGCAAAAACCTGATAAAGCAAAAACAAAAAAATAAACAAAACTTTATATTCTCAAGCTCAAACAAAATTCAAAAAGCAAAAGAAGTTTGCAGGAATTCAAAACTTCAACTGTAGGTTGCTTCATCATCCAACTAGCCTCTGTTTTCAACAGTATAGGGTGAGTAAACTTATTTTAACTCTAACTCTTAATATGTATTTCATGAAGTATTGTTATGTGGATGATTTAAGTTCTGGAATGTTTGGCTTAGTACTGTATGTTCTGCATATTGATATTCTTCCAGGTTTCAAGATTTCTGTTCAGTCAAAGAAATTAAAGAATATTTTATACTTTTATATAAAGTCATCTCCTTTAATTAGTAACTTAACTAAGTAAAATTTGTTTAAGCTTTCAGATTAAAGTTTGAAGTTGTTTTTAAGATAGCTGTGAAGTTTAAACACTGAAAACTTAAACTTACAGTAAAAACTAAATAATGATCAAAATTTGAATTGCATAAATTGTAATTTCGAATTTATATCTTGAAACAACATACTAAGTTATGATTTTTAAGACCGAAATGATAATTTTTAGTTAAAAATTCTAAGAGCAGTTTGATGATAAGCCATATATGCTTTTCCATGAATTTCTGGAGATTCTTTCAATAATTATTGATGAAATTCGACATGAAGCTAGGGTGATGTTGAGAGATCACCAGAAAATTGTTAAAAAAAATTTTGAATGCAAGATTTGATGGTGTGACGACCCACCTTTCTCAACCCAGAAAGTCGTTTCATCATTAAGAAAGAAAGGCATAGAAATAGAAAAGAATAGAAAGAGAGAATAACAACATCAGAATCTCACAGCGGAATGGAACAAAATATAATACATCACATAACTACTACATAGTTATACATACATCAGAGTTATACAATATCATACAACAAGACTGTCATATATATATATATGTCCATACATACATCCAAAATACAGCATACACTAACTACACAGTGGAACTACATATATAGATACATACGTCTGGTCTTCTCCCCAAAATAGATTTTCCAGAAAATCAACACTCCCAATACCTATCACTTGGCTACTCATAAAAATTTGAGTACCCAAGAGTTTATGAAAACACAAAATATAAACTCCGGGTCAGACATGGGTCTGGTATGAGTAAACAGGTTAAAGTTGCTTAACTTTGAAAATCATTTGAAATTAAAGGTATCACGTAAGACTCCCCACAGATAAATACGGGTAAGTTTTTACCTTACGCTAACCAAAACATTTTATAGGAAATTCAGTGATATTATAATAGTTTCTAGGGTTTTCAAGTAAATAGAAAATAGCCGAAATTGTTACATCTATTAAATTCCAGCTACTAACCACGAAAGTGGGTAATACAAATCAAAACCGTAGGGTCTCGTAGGGAAAGTGGATTTCCAACAATGGCAGGGCTACTGGGGTACCGCCCGTCACAGTACGGGGCCTAGATCACCGTACCGAGGATCGCTCCCGACCCCCTACAACACAAGGCCGGAACCATTCGTTACTGAACAGTCCCGAACAAGATAACCCCGCTGTTGTGGCCAACAACTGCTCACACAGCCGAAATAAAAAGGGACATCTAGACAGGGGAATATCTTGTCCTGCTTAGGCATGACCCACCTACCTTTCTGCATCTCCCCTGTTTTAGCCATTTCCGGTTGATGAGGCTTGAGGCTGCGATTAGCTTTATTGAACAATATTCTTAGAATGCTCATCGTCCGCCTGACGATGTGTTGAAAGCATTCTATCCATACAAGTTTGTTCCGGGTTCGAACGAAACCGAAGGCATTATCTCATTGCACTCATTTTGGAATCACTCTCAGAATTAACGACGATAACCCTTGCATTCTGAAACACCATCTCGATCACCATTTGATAAGTCACGACCTATCGTTTAATTTGGATCGATGTGGTTTTCGAAGAATCAAAATTGATTCTTCCGATCCCGGTCTCATCGGATCCAAACACCATTTTAAAGGCCAAGTTGTCTATTTAACTTAACAGTTAAATTTAATATTCAAATTCACATAACAAGTATAACAAATAAATCATACACAGTTATCACGGATATCCATAATATATTATAACATATCACAGAAGTATCATCAAACAGATGTCAAAGTCAATCAAACAGAATTATCAATGCATACTAAACAGTTTGGTTTTTCTTGGATTAATTATTTGCTTAAGAATAAACTATTTTATTCTGTTTAATTAATTACTGATTAATTAACTTATTAATGATCAATTAATTAATTAGTTATCAATAATAATTAATTTATTAATCATCTAATCTTTAATTACTTATTTAATTAATTAACTTCTATTCATTAACTGTTACTTAATTACTCGGTTAATTAATTTATTCTTTGTTAATTATTAACTTACTTATTAAAGATTAATTACTTATTTAATTATCACAAATTAGTTTAATTAATCAATTATTATTAATTTAATTAATCATATAATCTTTAATTAATCACTTAAGTTAATTATCATTTATTAATTAACTTTTAAGTGATAAGCTAACATTCTTAAGATTTAAATTGATTTAACATATAATTTATTTTTAATTACAAAATTAATTTAAAGTTATCAATTAAATTTCAAATATAAATTAATTAACATTCTAATTACTTTATATAAATCAACCATCTCTACATCATTTACCTCATTAAACCTTTAAAACAAAAACTTAACTTAGTTATAACACATACTAAAACCAAATCATGATACACGTTCATTCAGAAAGATACCCGAGACCGCCTCCATTCCTACTCGTAACGTTCTCGAATTTCCCGTGCGTTTCCCCTCTCTCACTCTCTATCTTCTTCTCCCTCTCCCTGATTCCTTCATTTTCGTTTTTTTTAATTTAAGCAAAGTTAAAAACTGCAGTTAACAACACTCACGCGCTCACACCCAGGAAAACCCAAAGTAACCTCCCCTTCCCACTCGAGTACCCCTCGATACGAAGCCACCCACGACCTCACTGACACGCTCACGCCACCGTGCACGTGCACGGTGGTTCGCTTCTCCTCCGGTGGCTTGCGACATTATCCACAAACCACAAATCCTCCCTAACACCAAAATCAAAACCCAGATTTCCAATCACAAGTTGAAAAAAAAATTGACCTAATGCTCGAACACGAGCCATGAACGCCTCACCGGAAACCGCCACGTTCTGCCAACCCCAACCCATAGAGGCGACGCCACTTCGTCTACGTCCTCGCAATATTCCCCTCGACCCTCCTCCTGAATCGCGAACCACTCGGTCGCCTAATGGAGCCGCAAACAAATTTTTACAGAGCATTGAAAATGAAAGAACTAAACCCAACTTTGATTCAAACCCAAAATCCTTGCATTCGAAAAATAATTTGACATTTTTCTTGTGTTAATTTATCTTCAAGCTTACTTCACAGGAAATTTCAATAATTAAATTTTGTTGAATCAACCGATATTGATAAAAATCAATTTTCGGCTTCTCTTGAAACTGCACCTCAAACTTTGATCTAAAAATTATCATTTCCATTTTAAAAATCCTAACTTTGCATGTTTGTTTAATATATGAATTCGATTTAACAATTTAAAATCTTTGAATTTTTGCACTTATTGGTTTCTTACTGCAAAACTTGAATATGCAGAGTCCATGTCTTACTGTAAAGCATCAAACAAGGTCTAGATTTCTAATTGAAGATTAAACATCCTATCTTGTTTTAAAAATCATAGTTTAAATGGTTTACAGGATAAAATATAAATCTTTATCTATTTTCCTTGTTCAGAAATCTAAAATATTGAAGATTAACCCATAGTGGAACTTCCAGTAACAACATTAACACAGAGCATTTTATATTCAGTATATAACAGGCATAAGGTTACATGATCTAAGCATCAAGTTTAAATTTCTAGAAAGTATGTTTACTCACTAGAACAATTTGAACAGAAGGCAAGGTGTTTTGAAGAAATTTCAGTTGAATTCCCTGAAGCTCTCCCTGTTGTTTTGCTGTTGAATTAAATCTAAGTTTGCAAATAGCAATGCTTCTCAGGTTTGCTTTTAGTTTAACTTTTTATAAACGAGATATATTAGATATATATATATATAGAAGCTACTAAATAACAGGTTGTATCTAGGCAGTTAATATTTTTTTGTCATTTTTTTTTAATTGGTCAAGTAAAATATCCTGCAAAATGAAGTGATAAGGAGATTTCGGCTGCCTGTACTTGCTAAACAAGAAGTTGTGCTAAATAATGCTTTTGCTCTTAATTATGATAACATGTATTTAATGGTTTGCTGATAGTTGCAATTTGTACAAAGATATTTATCATATTTCGGCCAGCATATTTTTGTACAAGATACAGATTTTGTTTTTATTATATTTGAAGTGAAACTTTTGTTTTCTTATGCATAAATATCTTTAAAGTTTTATTATCCAATACTTCATTTATTTGTTCATTTATACTTAGCATCATTTCTTGTTTTGTGAGCATATATATATGTGTATATATGTATAACTTGTCTTATTTACTTTGACAAATAGTTGTATTTTATTTGTTAATTAAATTTTCAAACATTTGATTTACAACATACTTGTATTTATATATTTCAAGTTATAATTTATATTTGTATATTTATACTTTTAGCTACATCTTATATTTTATAATTATGGTTTTATACTAGTTTTGTATGTTTATGTTTATAATTATTTATATTGTTTTATACCTTTGCATTAGATTTTCATGTTTATGTTATTATTACTATGTTTGTTAATTTTTAAACTTATCATTTTAAAAACTAACATTGTATTCATATGTGTATTATCAAAGATCTCATCATTTTAAAAATTTAAAAGCTTGTATTTAATTTAAATTAGATTAAATACTTATTAAATATGCTATCAAAAATTCCGGGTTGTTACATTCCTCCCCCCTTAAAAGAATTTCGTCCCCGAAATTTAAAACAACAGTTAATTCAAAAGCTTTTTATAATAACAATCCAAACATACATATCATTCATACAATAGCAAACAACCAAATAGTCTACTCTAACAAACATCACTAGTTATCCGAACATAAATCCGGATAAGCATTCTTAAAACTATCGAGAGTTTCCCAGGTACAGTCTCTGGGATCCTCACTCCATTGCACCTTGACGAGTTTTACCACCTTTTTCCTGAGTTGCTTCTCGTCTCGGTCCACAATTCGAACTGGATTTCTGACTACAGTTAAATTGGGTTCAACTTCCAAAATCTTCTTGAATTATCGGTTCTACAACCAATGGCGGATCATGAACAAATTTCCTTAAATGCGATATATGAAACACATTATGAATCCCGGACATCCGCTCTGGCAATTCAATCCTGTAGGCTACAGCTCCAATTCTTTCCAATACTCGAAATGGTCCACTGTATCTCGGAGCAAGTTTTTTGGTTTTTCCAAATCTTATAGCACCTTTAATTGGGGAAACTTTAGCAAAAACCAAGTCTCCAATCTCAAATTCCAATGGCCTTCGTCTTCTATTAGCATACTTCTTCTGACGATCTTGAGCAGCTTTCATCCTATTCTTGCTAAGCTCAACCTTCGCAGAAGCTTCTCGAATAAGATCAGGCCCATGCACAAGACGATCCTTCGATTCAATCCAACAAGATGGGGATCTACACGGTCTTCCGTATAAAGCTTCATAAGGAGCCATCTTAATACTCGCTTGATAACTGTTATTATAAGAAAATTCCACTAGATGAAGATGGTCCTCCCAAGATCCTCCAAAATCTAAAACACAAGCCCGTAGCATATCCTCAAGAATACGATTCAGCCTCTCCGTCTGTCCGTCCATTTGAGGATGATAGGCTGTACTCAATCTCAAATCTGTTCCCATTGCTGATTGCAGAGCTTCCCAAAATTTGCTAGTGAAAATAGGATCACGATCACTTACTATGCTGACTGGAACACCATGCAATCGAACTATCTCCTTCAAGAAAATTTCTGCCAAAGAAACTGCAGTGCGGGTTGCCTTAACTGGTATAAAATGGGAACTCTTAGTTAAATGATCTACAATAACCCATATACCATCATTTCCTTTCCTGGTTCTAGGAAAACCATCGATAAAATCCATCAAGATCATTTTCCATTTCCAATTCGGAATTTCCAAAGGTTGCAATAATCCGGCAGATTTCTGTTGATCACCTTTAACTTGTTGACAAATGGCACAACTGTTCACAAATCTAGCAACATCCTTCTTCATATTCGACCACCAGAATACTCTCCTCATGTCTTTGTACATCTTCGAAATTCTAGGATGAATATTCAATTTGGAGCGATGACTTTCAGACAACACTTCCTGCCTCAACTCCTTGTCATTCGGAACACAGATTCTCCCGTTGATCCTTAGTGTTCCTTGGCCATCAATTTCAAAACTAGGACACTGACCCTTCCTGACTTTCTTAATGATCCTCCTCCACATCCTATCAGATTCTTGCTTGCTTGAGATCCTTTCAATAAGAGATGGAACCACTTCCAGAAGAGAAAGAACTGCGTTCCTACCGAGAGCATCAGCTACGACATTCGCTTTCCCCGGAGTGTACAGAATGTTCAAATCATAGGATGCAAGAAATTCAACCCACCGCTGCTGTCTCAGATTTAGATCTTTTTGAGAGAATAGATATTTCAACGGTTTGTGATCCGTGAACAATTCGAATTTCTCTCCTAAAAGATAATGTCTCCAAATTTTCAAAGCAAAAACAATGGCTAGCAATTCAAGATCATACGTAGCGTAGTTTTTCTCATGAGGCTTCAACTGCCGACTAGCATACGCGATAACCCTTCCGTTCTGCATCAGAACTGCTCCCAAACCCACTATATAAGCATCAGTGTAAACCTCGAATTTGCTTTTCCCATCCGGAATAGCAAGTACTGGTGCACTAGTTAACCTTATCTTTAATTCCTGAAAAGCTTCTTTGCACTGAGGTGTCCATTTGAATTTAGCTCCTTTTCTGGTCAGCTTAGTCAGATGCGAAGAAATCTTGGAATAATCTCTGATAAATTTCCTGTAGTAGCCTGCCAATCCTAGAAAACTACGAACTTCCGTCGGTGTCTCTGGCTGTTTCCATTCCAGAATAGTTTCAATTTTCGCTGGGTCTACAGAAATGCCTTCACCAGAAACAATGTGCCCTAAAAATTTAACTTTCGATTTCCAGAAATGGCACTTCGAGAACTTCGCCTTCAGCACATGCTTTCTCAGATCTCCAATACAATCCTCAAGTGCTCCCTGTGCACTTCTTCGGATTTGGAATAAACCAAGATATCATCAATAAATACCAGCAAAAACTTATTCAACACATCCCTAAAGACTCGGTTCATGAGGTCAACGAAGTAGGAAGGAGTGTTGGTTAATCCGAACGTCATAACCAACCACTCATAGAAACAATTCGGTCCCCTAAATGCAGTCAAGGGAATACTGTCTTCAGCTACCAACAACTGGTGGGAACCTGAAGCTAGATCTAGTTGAGAAAAGATAGAAGCACCATGCAACTGGTCAAAAAGATCATCGATGCGAGGAAGATGATATTTATTACGAATAGTCACTTTGTTCAATTCTCTATAATCCACACAGAACCTCAGCGATCCATCCGATTTGGTCACAAACACTGCTGCCGAACCCCAACAAGAAAAACTGTGTCTAATCAACCCCTTATCTAAAAGATCCTACGTCTACTTAATCAACTCTCCTCTTTCCCTTGGAGTCATTCTCCTACTGGGCTGAATCACTGGCACAGCTCCTGGAATCAAATCAATACGGAACTCTATTTCTCGATGTGGTGGCAGACACTTAACTTCTTCAAATACATCCGCAAAATCTTGAACCACATCGATGTCTTCAACTTTCTCTTTAGAAGTCTCAATTCCATGCAAAAGACTGCTCAAGTGAATTCCAGAATTATCACACGACACTCTGGCAATTCTACCCAGATCAGTTTCCAACGAAACTGTTCTCTCATCACAATTCAAAACGGCTTTATACATATCCAGCCAATCCATACCCAAAATAAGATCAAATCCCTTAAAATTCAATACATACGGGTCACAAGAAAAGTTGTGGGATAGATAAGAGATCTTCAAGTCCTTACAGATAGTGTCTAATTTGGTCACCCCTCCTATAGGATTAGATACCAAGATAGAATTATCTACAGAACTAGGAGTAAGAGAGAATTTTTCAACAGAGTCTAAAGAAATAAAACTCAAGGAAGCACCCGAATCAAACAGAACTTCAATATATTTCCCATCTAAAAGTAAAGTACCTTCTAATACTCCTTTTCCCATCGAAGAAGAAGATGGTCTGGCTTCCAAAGCAAAAACTTTATTCTGAGGCGCTCTCTGCAGAAGTGGACAATTCTTGATCATGTGTCCTGGCTGATGACAATTAAAGCATAATGATCTCTGAACCGTAGCTGATCCTGGGCCACTCTGATGCGGTTGCTGTTGTTGCTGCTAGAATCCCTTTCTAGGACACTTATTTGCCAAATGCCCTTCCTGTTGACAAATGTAGCACTTGCGAGGTCCGTTGTTATTCCCAGGTTTCTTCTTGTTCGGCTTTCTCCATTTAGGATCGAACTTTCGCTTATTCGGATTAGTGAAATTCCCACTTGAAGCTGCAACTGGATCCCCCGGTTTCTTACTCATCAAACTTTCGTACCTCAATGCCATATCAATTAAATCAACAAAAGATCCCTTCAGAAGCACTGTCAATTTTCCATGGAATTCAGGCCTCAATCCTTGCACAAATTTCTCATTCTTTTTCAGAGGAGTATCGATGAGTCCTGGTCCACAACAAGAGAGCTCGTTGAATCTGGTTTCATACTCCGAAATAGGCATACTATCCTGCTTCAAATACAGAAAATCCTGATACAATTGGGTTCTTCCTTCTGTTGGCACAAACTTCTCTTCAAACAACTCCTTAAATCTGTCCCAAGAAATGTCATCCTCAGAAATATTTGCAATAGTTGAATCCCACCGTGCTGCTGCACCACCTTGCAACTGCCACGATGCCATATGCCTCTTACTCTCATCAGTCAATTTCATGCTCTTGAAAATGCGCTCGCAAGAGCGTAGCCAGTCTTGAACTTCAATAATTGACTCTGAACCTTTGAATGGTTGGCCTGCAAGATGTTTGAAATCCTTGCATAAAGCTGCAAAACTAACTTGAGGCGGTACTGGGTTAACAGCCTCACTAACATTTTGACTCCGTCCATTATCTGTTGAAGTACTGGCCCTAACTCTGCCTCTTCTTCATGAACTCATGTTGGTCACCTGAACAGGTAACTCAACCAAATTAGATAGACATATATAGTTATATGAAAATACAAATGTGCACTCTCAAGATAGATATAACACAAGAGCCTAGGTACTCGCTCGACCTAGCGCTCTGATACCAACTTTGACGACCCGCCTTTCTCAACCCATAAAGACGTTTCATCATTAAGAAAGAAAGGGATAGAAATAGAAAAGAATAGAAAGAAAGAATAACAACATCAGAATCTCACGGCGGAATGGAACAAAATATAATACATCACATAACTATTACATAGTTATACATACATCAGAGTTATACAATATCATACAACAGGACTGTCATATACATATATGTCCATACATACATCCAAAATACAGCATACACTAACTACACAGCGGAACTACATATATAGATACATACGTCAGGTCTTCTCCCCAAAATAGCTTTTCCAGAAAATCAACACTTCCAATACCTATCACTTGGCTACTCATAAAAATTTGAGTACCCAAGAGTTTATGAAAACACAAAATATAAACTCTAGGTCAGACGTGGGTCTGTATGAGTAAACAGGTTAAAGTTGCTTAACTTTGAAAATCATTTGAAATTAAAGGTATCACGTAAGACTCCCCACAAATAAATACGGGTAAGTTTTTACCTTACGCTAACCAAAACAATTTATAGGAAATTCAGTGATATTATAATAGTGTCTAGGGTTTTCAAGTAAATAGAAAATAGCCAAAATTGTTACACATATTAAATTCCAGCTACTAGCCACGAAAGTGGGTAATACAAATCAAAACCGTAGGGTCTCGTAGGGAAAATGGATTTCCAACAATGGCAGGGCTACTGGGGTACCGCCCGTCACAGTACGGGGCCTAGATCACCGTACCGAGGATCACTCCCGACCCCCTAAAACACAAGGCCGGAACCATTCCTTACTGAACAGTCCCGAACAAGATAACCTCGCAGTTGTGGCCAACAACTGCTCACACGGCCGAAATAAAAAGGGACATCTAGATAGGGGAATATCTTGTCCTGCTTGGGCATGACCCACCTAACCTTGCTGCATCTCCCCTGTTTTAGCCATTCCCGGTTGATGAGGCTTGAGGCTGCGATTACCTTTATTGAACAATATTCTTAGAATGCTCATCGTCCGCCTGACGATGTGTTGAAAGAATTCAATCCATACAAGTTCGTTCTGGGTTCGAACGAAATCGAAGGCATTATCTCGTTACACTCATTTTGGAATCACCCTCAGAGTTAACGACGATAACCCTTGCATTCTGAAACACCATCTCGATCACCATTTGATAAGTCACGACCTATCGTTTAATTTGGATCGATGTGATTTTCGGAGAATCAAAATTGATTCTTCCGATCCTGGTCTCATCGGATCCAAACGCCATTTTAAAGGCCAAGTTGTCTATTTAACTTAACAGTTCAATTTAATATTGGAATTCATATAACAGGTATAACAAATAAATCATACACAGTTATCACGGATATCCATAATATATTATAACATATCACAGAAGTATCATCAAACAGTTGTCAAAGTCAATCAAACAGAATTATCAATGCATACTAAACAGTTTGGTTTTTCTTGACTTACTTATTTGCTTAAGAATAAACTATTTTATTCTGTTTAATTAATTACTGATTAATTAACTTATTAATGATCAATTAATTAATTAGTTATCATTGATAATTAATTTATTAGTCATCTAATCTTTAGTTACTTATTTAATTAATTAACTTCTATTCATTAACTGTTACTTAATTACTCAGTTAATTAATTTATTCTTTGTTAATTATTAACTTACTTATTAAAGATTAATTACTTATTTAATTATCACAAATTACTTTAATTAATCAATTATTATTAATTTAATTAATCATATAATCTTTAATTAATCACTTAAGTTAATTATCATTTGTTAATTAACTTTTAAGTGATAAGCTAACATTCTTAAGATTTAAATTGATTTAACATATAATTTATTTTTAATTACAAAATTAATTTAAACTTTTTGATTAAATTTCAAATATAAATTAATTATCATTCTAATTTCTTTATATAAATCAACCATCTCTACATCATTAACCTCATTAAACCTTTAAAACAAAAACTTAACTTAGTTATAACACATACTAAAACTAAATCATGATACACGTTCATTCAAAAAGATACCCGAGACTGCCTCCATTCCTACTCGTAACGTTCTCGAGTTTCCCGTGCGTTTCCCCTCTCTCACTCTCTATCTTCTTCTCCCTCTCCCTGATTCCTTCATTTTCGTTTTTTTTAATTTAAGCAAAGTTAAAAACTGCAGTTAACAACACTCACGCGCTCACACCCAGGAAAACCCGAAGTAACCTCCCCTTCCCACTCGAGTACCCCTCGATACGAAGCCACCCACGACCTCACTGACACGCTCATGCCACCGTGCACGTGCACGGTGGTCTGCTTCTCCTTCGGTGGCTTGCGACATTATCCACAAACCACAAATCCTCCCTAACACCAAAATCAAAACCCAGATTTCCAATCACAAGTTGAAAACAAAAATTGACCTGATGCTCAAACACGAGCCATGAACGCCTCACCGGAAACCGCCACATTTTGCCAACCCCAACCCATAGAGGCGACGCCACTTCGTCCATGTCCTCGCCATACTCCCCTCGACCCTCCTCCTGAATCGCGAACCACTCGATCGCCTAATGGAGCCGCAAACAAATTTTTACAGAGCATTGAAAATGAAAGCACTAAACCCTACCTTCGATTCAAACCCAAAATCCTTGCATTCGAAAAATAATTTGACATTTTTCTTGTGTTAATTTATCTTCAAGCTTACTTCACAGGAAATTTCAATAATTAAATTTTGTTGAATCAACCGATATTGATAAAAATCAATTTTCGGCTTCTCCTGAAACTGCACCTCAAACTTTGATCTAAAAATTATCATTTCCATTTTAAAAATCCTAACTTTACATGTTTGTTTAATATATGAATTCGAATTAACAATTTAAAGTCTTTGAATTTTTGCACTTATTGGTTTCTTACTGCAAAACTTGAATATGCAGAGTCCATGTCTTACTGTAAAGCATCAAGCAAAGTCTAGATTTCTAATTGAAGATTAAACATCCTATCTTGTTTTAAAAATCATAGTTTAAATGGTTTACAAGATAAAGTATAAATCTTTATCTATTTTCCTTGAAATCTAAAATATTGAAGATTAACCCATAGTGGAACTTCCAGTAACAACATTAACACGGAGCATTTTATATTCAGTATATAACAGGAATAAGGTTACATGATCTAAGCATCAAGTTCAAATTTCTAGAAAGTATGTTTACTCACTAGAACAATTTGAACAGAAGACAAGGTGTTTTGAAGAAATTTCAGTTGAATTCCCTGAAGCTCTCCCTGTTGTTTTGCTGTTGAATTAAATCTAAGTTTGCAAAATAGCAATGCTTCTCAGGTTTTCTTTTAGTTTAAGTTTTTATAAACGAACTGATGATATATTAGATATATATATATATATATATAAGCTACTGAATAACAGGTTGTATCTAAGCAGTTAATATTTATTTGTCATTTTTTTCTTTAATTGGTCAAGTAAAATATCCTGCAAAATGAAGTGATAAGGAGATTTCGGCTGCCTGTACTTGCTAAACAAGAAGTTGTGCTAGTTAATGCTTTTGCTCTTAATTATGATAACATGTATTTAATGGTTTGCTGATAGTTGCAATTTGTACAAAGATATTTATCATATTTCGGCCAGCATATTTTTGTACAAGATACAGATTTTGTTGTTATTATATTTGAAGTGAAACTTTTGTTTTCTTATGCATAAATATCTTTAAACTTTTATTATCCAATACTTCATTTATTTGTTCATTTATACTTAGCATCATTTCTTGTTTTGTGAGCATATATATATATGTGTATAGCTTGTCTTATTTACTTTGACAAATAGTTGTATTTTATTTGTTAATTAAATTTTCAAACATTTGATTTACAACATACTTGTATTTATATATTTCAAGTTATAATTTATATTTGTATATTTATACTTTTAGCTACATCTTATATTTTATAATTATGGTTTTATACTAGTTTTGTATGTTTATGTTTATAATTATTTATATTGTTTTATACCTTTGCATTAGATTTTCGTGTTTTATTACTATGTTTGTTAATTTTTAAACTTATCATTTTAAAAACTAACATTGTATTCATATGTGTATTATCAAAGATCTCATCATTTTAAAAATTTAAAAGCTTGTATTTAATTTAAATTAGATTAAATATTTATTAAATATGCTATCAAAAATTCCGGGTTGTTACAGATGGGGTGAATCAATTTTAGGGTCTTTGGGTTCTTTGCTTTTGGGTTCAGTTCTTTGATGCACGCGACGTCGTTGCATAACCGAGTGTCGTGAAACTTAGGTAGGTGATGGAGAGTGTCGATGGCGAGATTTGACCGAAGTCTTGTCATGTCAGGTGGTCGTGATCGCGAGAGCGTGGTGATTTTATCAGTTGTGTTTTAGTAGCTGTGTGACTTTTTAGGCATATTTTGATTTCGTGAGTTTTGAGTTGAACTGGGTGGTGATTTAGAGAGAGGGGAAGCTATGTGATGTTTTGGTGGCGTCGAGGTGCAATGGCGCGGTGGTGAACCACCGTGCACGTGCACGGCGGCGTGGAAGATTCTGGGCAATGTCGACTCGTGTGAAACGCGAGTTGGTTCGCGTGTTGCTTCGGGTTTTTTAGTGGGTGCGTGTGTTATTATGCTTCAACAGTTTTAAACTTAATCCCTTTCAAAAAAAGGAAAACAGAAGAGTACGAACATGGGAAGAAGAAGAGAAAGGTAGGGAGGAACGCGAGAGAAATACTGGGTGGTCTCGAGTTCTACCCGAGTTGAGCACGTTGTTGACTCCGGGATTTAATCCCAGGAATTAGTTAACTATAATATTAAGAAAGGTTTATAAGTTAAGTATCATCTAAAGTCATAATGATGAATGTAATAAATCTTATAATTATAATTTAATTAGTAGTTCAAAATGTAATTTAATTTGTAATTAAAGATATTAATGATAATCTTGTATAAAATCATTTGTAATTAAGAATTTAATTAATCATTTGAAGTTGATTAATTAAAAAATTGTAGTTAAACAATTAATTAACTAATTAAGGATTAAACGATTAAGTTAATCAATAATTAATGATTAATTAAGCAATTAATAATAATTAATTGTGTAAATTGAGTTTTATAAATCAATAATTAAAGTTATTGATTAAAAAAATTAAGAATTAATTAATTAATAAGTAATTAATGAATTGAAATAAGTTAATTAATTAATAATTAATCAAGAAAGAATAAGTATAATTTATTCTTAAGTATGCAATTAAGTTTAAAACAAATCAAACTTGTTGATATGAATCGATGATTCTATTTGATTGCATCTGATGTTTATTTCTATCCTGTGATGTTCTATGATATCCTGGATATATCTGTGATGATTGTGTATGATTTATCTGTATTAAATTGCTATATAATTTATCTGATGTTATTTATCTGTGTCAAACTGCTATGTGAATTCAATTGTTAAATTTAAATTGTTAAGTTAATTAGACAACTTGGCCTTTAAAAAGGCGTTGGGATTTCGATGAGACCGAGATCGGGTATCGATTTGATATTCCGAAAACCACATCGAACCAAATTAAACGTTAGGTCGTGTAATCTCAAGTGAAGATCGAGATGGTGTTTTCAGAATGCAAGAGTTATTGTCGTTGACTCTGAGGGTGATTCCAAAACGAGTGTAATGAGATAATGCCTTCGGTTTCGTTCGAACCCAGAACGAACTTGTATGGATTGAATGCTTTCAGCACATCGTCAGGCGGACGATGAGCATTCCAAGAAATATGTTCTAAAAAGGTAAACGCAGCCTCAAGCCTCATCAACCGGGAATGGCTAAAACAGGGGATGTGCAGCAAGGTTAGGTGGGTCATGCCCAAGTAGGACGAGGTATACCCCTGTCTAGATGTCCCTTTTATTCGGCTGTGTGGGCGGTTGGTCTGCAGCTAACTGTGGGGTTATTTGTTCGGGACTGATCAGCAAGGAATGGTTCCGGCCTTGTGTTGCAGGGGAGTTAGGGTGGCTCCTCGGTATGGTGATCTAGGCCACGTACTGTGACGGGCGGTACCCCAGTAGCCCTGCCATTGTATGGGATCCAATTTCCAATAAGCGCCGTACGTTTTGATTGTGCCCAACTACGTTGGAATGTGAGATGTAAGCATTTCAGCTATTTCTGTATTTTACTTGAAAAACCTAGACACTATTATAATATCACTGAATTTCCTATAAAATGCTTTGGTTAGCGTAAGGTAAAAACTTGCCCGTATTTATGTGTGGGAAGTCTTACGTGATACCTTTATTTTAAATGATTTTCAAAGTTAAACAACTTTAACCCATTTACTCATACCAGGCTCATGTCTGACCCGGAGTTTATATTTTGTTTTTCATAAACTCTTGGGTACTCAAATTTTTATGAGTAGCCAAGTGATAGGTAATCGGAGTATAGAGTTTACTGGAGGAGTTGGAGTAGAAGACCAGACGTATGCATATATCTATATAGTTCCGCTGTGTTAGTTAGTTTATGATATTTGAGATGTATGTTCGGACAGATATGTATATGATAGTCATGTTGTATGATATTGTATAACTCTGATGTATATATAACTATGTAACAGTTATGTTGATGTATTATATTTTATTCCATTCCGCTGTGAGATTCTGATGTTGTTATTCTTTCTTTTTATTCTTTTCTATTTCTATCCCTTTCTTTCTTATTGATGACACGTCTTTCTGGAGTTAGAAAGTCGGGTCGTCACACTTAGGATGAGACCTGTTCTGCTTAGGCCCAGTGTTCCTCGCAAGCATTACCTTCTTCCTCCTGGACAGGTAGTTTTAGGAAAACCTCTAGCGATTCACCATACCACCACCGAAAAAGCATATCTATTCCTAGGAGATGCTGCAGATTTTTCTCTTGGGTCTTCCATTCTCAAAGACCCTGATGGTGAGGTTTTAATGTCATACTTATTGTTTTCTGATGGGTTACCCCTTGATATATTTCCCGATTTGTGCTATTGCAGTTGTTCCTCCTCTCTCCAAAGCTATTAAAGATGTTACTTCTTTGAAGTCCTCCATGAAGGCTTCTTCCCTCTAAAAATCGATGTCTAAAGCTAGGGAATACATGAAGAGAAAGCTAAATGAGTCTCTTATCGAACGGGTCTGATTTAAAGAAAGCTAAGGTATCAACGAGCTAACTTCCCAAAATCTAGAGGGGAAAGACTCTTTAAACAAATCCACCGAAGAAATTTTTGTTGATCTTAGACCTGCAAGAGATCCTCCTTCTACTGAATTAGTAAAGGACGAATTTCAAATTGTTGATACTCTTTCATGCATAAAGTTTCACATCTCACCCACTTCTCTTTACCAGATTTAGCAGGCTCTCGGGTGACCTACTCCTTCACCTAGAAGGATTTCTTCGGCCCCATGATCTTCTGCTTCTTCTGACGAATTTTGTCAATTATTGGGACCCTTGCAAGGTCTTAGCCATCTCATTCTTTTCATCTAACTTCCAAGTCTGATTTGCTTGATATAAGAAAGTCCTTTCTAGAGAAACAACTTTCTGTAAGTCCTTGCCTTTTGGTTCTTTTACCATCACCTTAGTAGTAAATCTTAATTATTTTCGCTCCTTATTTCAAGTATCTAGAGGCTTGCACTCTCTTTTGAAAGCTTCCGCTGAAACCTCTTCATCCAAAGAAGATGTGGCTTTGTTAAAAGATCGAGTCTCTCTCTTATCAAGGGAAAAGGGCAAGTTAAGTGCCTCTCTTTCTCGGGCTAAGTCGACCATTACTGAAAAAGACAAAACTATTCAGGCCCAAGCCGATAAGATTGTAGTTCTTGAGTCTTCTTTGAAAAAGGTAGAGGCAGAAAACTCCCTTCTCAAAGAAAACCTTAAAAAGAAATAGTGCTCATTGTCCAGGTCTGGTAGTATTATAAAAGATGCTAAAAGCAAAGTATCAACTTCATAGACACTTCCCTAGATGAGATGATTGCTGATCTTATGAAGAAGTACTTCATTTGTCTACATTGATAACTATAAAAGGTGTAGGGATCTTGATTCCCTACCTTGCCTAATGACATTGTGGAAAGATTTAAAATCAGAATTCAGAACATAAAAGATGGAATTAAAATTCCAGAAAAAGAAGGAATCGATGTCAAGAAGCCACTGGAGATTGAAGATCCCCTTTCTGACCCTGAGATAGAACCTGAAGACGTAGAAGACAATGAGAGAATAATATCCAACTTTGATAAGGATGGAAAAGATGACGACGACGATGATAATGATGATAATTGGGGCGCTACTAGGGGTAGCCTCTTTGGTGGACAGAAACCCCACGAGGACAAAGATGGGGATGAAGGTACTTCACCTGGTGCTATCGAAGAGCAAGACAAGTCAAAGGATGTTGGCCTCAACCAGCTCCTAATGGGTTCAATCCTCCATATTATGTAGATTTGTCTTCCCCTGAGAAAGAAGCTGATATTACTTCTAACAAGCAGAAAGAGAGGCTGGATAAAATTTCTTCAACTGTTAATCCTCCTTCCTAGGTATGAAATCTTTAACCTAAGAAGTCTTCCAACTTCATAGAATAATGTTTAACTAACATTATTCGTTAGATAAAAGGAAGGTCTAAATATTATTTTGACACCCTCCTTGAGAAGAAGCAAATGAGGATAAGTAATTTAATAGAGAATTAGATAAATTGTCCAAGGACTATAACAAACTATACACTCAATATCAGAACCTTAATAAAAGTGCCTAATTACTTGTAAATTTTAAGAATGGAAAGGTAGCTCCAAGACTACGGAAGGCTCGAGAATGCTACGAAACACTCATTAAAGCCAACAAAAAACTTATGATGCTCCTCTTGATTTTAGTCGAAGAGAGGGACACTTTAATGGAATTTTTATACAGGATTATTGCAGACATATGACAATTGACTTCTCTTATCTTGGAGAATTTAGTAGAGGCTTACTCGGAAGATTCGATAAGAGGTACCTAGACAAGTTTGGTAGCGACCCACATACAAGAGAATATTGGAATCTTCCTAGAGTCTACTCGATTTCCTGGGATCTTCCTCCTGGAAAACCAAAATATTATAAAGAAAAGTTTATTTTTGAAATGTATCAAAATCAATTTTGTATGAACCTGAAAATATTGAATAGTATATGATGCATCGTTTTCATAAATCCCTCTTGTTCCTAAATTCCTTATTCCCAATATGAAAATTATTATGTTGTTATAGAAAAATAGCCTTTCGAGCAGCCTCATTGCTCGAGAACTTTTGGGAAGTATGCAAATTTAAGAAAAGAATATCTTGAAAATGCAACCATTATCAAAACATCCAAGTTAGCGAGATATTGTTTTCTTTGGGATTTACAAGGGGTTTACTTGAAGTGCCCTCGATTTCGATTTGATTTCTTAGGTGAAGAAATTGGTAAACTTTTAGCGGAGATATGAGCTTATCATACCAGACTAATATGCGGGCATGATGGTCCTCCAATGGGAGAGTGGGATTATAGAAATACCCGCCCGTTATCACTGTCGAGGAGATTAAAACGACCTTCGACTCAATATGCCTCTTTTTGCCAATTCTCTTAGCAAGATTAGAGAAGCTGTATCAAAAATTATATCGAAATAGAACAAACTTTTAATATGAAAATTTATAAGGAATTGTATCTTGTTAATGGTAACAAGTGATGATGAGAAACACACTCTAACATGTATTCTTATTGTTGAAATAAATAAATTTGATTTTCTGTTTTGTTTTTTATGTGGGAGACTCAAGCAGTGTTGATTTCACTTTCTGAACCCCTTGCTTCATGATTTGTGAAGATCATGGATAGGTTAATAGTAGAGCTTGAACGGAGTCAACCTTACCAGGATTCTTTTATTTCCGGGTTTTTTGATAATCCTATTGCAAAGAAGTGGAATAGGAAGTACCTTTTCCAACGTTATGTTAATCAAATCTTCTCCTAAGAATTTAAAGTTAAAACTTAAAGAAATGGATTGTGATATTAAAGTCCTAAAGTATTCCATTGGTGGAGATACTAATATCAAACTCGACTTCGAAATGACCAAGCTTAATGAGAGAATTGCTAGCCTTGAAGTAAAATTAAAAGATAGTCAGGCATTATGTAATTCTTTGGAATTTATACTTGGGAATCCAACTTCTGGTATTGACTCTGCAGTATCTACAGATTAGCAAAAGCAATTAATTGAACCGCAATAATTTCAACATATATGATATATCTTTTCATACCTTAGTAATGTTATATAGCATAATGCAATGTATTATTTATAGTGTTGTCAATACTACTTGTTTTGTCGACTTTGTCTGCACCTTGTTCGCCTTTTCATTTGAATGTGTCTCCTAAAGGATTATACACCTCTAGAGCTTTCTGTTTTAACATGATGCTTCTCTTGATTAGGCAAATCTGCAAGTCTCCATAATATCTATAAATATTTAAAGAACTTGCAGTTTGGATAATATATGTGTATTCAAGGTTAGAATTTTAATTCAAAAGATAGTACATAAAAGATGTAGAAGTTGTTCTCTATAAACATTCACAATGAGAACCTGCATAGTTCAATCTGTTGATACGCGAAGATTTTGATCAGTGACAATGTGCTTTAACAAACAAGGAAGAAATATATGCAAATGCTAAAGGAAGATAGATGAAGACCAAACAAACTTAATCTATGTTTTTATATATGTCTTAGTCTAGATGTATTGTTAAAATCTATCCCCAAGAAGCTTGCACGAACATTAGAAAATTTTTATAAACTTCATTTTTCAATTAATTTTTCAATTAATTTTTCACTATGCATATTTTATAAGTTCAGTCGACTGAACAGGTTCAGCCAGTCGACTGAAACTGGAACAAATTTATACACATGCACAGTTTCAGTCGACTGAATTTCCTGCACAGTCGACTGAATTTGCTCCCGAAAATTTTACTTCTTATTTTCAGTTGGCTGAATTCCCTGCTCAGTCGACTGGATTTGAACCTACGAAATTTCTCTGAAAAGACACCTTCTTCCTCCAAGAGTTGCAACCATTCATCAATGGAAATGGAAGCATTTCTTGTTTGCAACCTTTGATAACATATGCACCTCTTCTACAAGTATATATACATGATTCTAACATCATTTAATTTACCTAATTCTCTTGCTTTAATTTTACTATTCTCTTGTTCATATTCTCTAGATATTCTCAAAGCAATCACCAATCTATTGCTTGAATCACTATTTTTGTTTATAACATTCTTTTGATTCATAGCAATTCACATTTCCTAAATCTTCACAAACACATTGCATATTCTCGAGGATAATATTATAGGAATATTGTACTATATTAGACTCATTACTGTTGACAAGAACACAACAAGTCGAATATTGTATTTTAGTAATTGAGTTGAAGTCCTCTTCGGTAGTTGAGGCAAGAAATCCCGTTCGGTTGTTCGGGTAAGTTGTAAACCGATTCCTCCGGATGAAGTGAGGGTGTTAGTTAGTGAAATTCCTAAGTGAAGCTTAGGGACTGGACGTAGGACGAGAGGTCCGAACCAGTATAAAATCCTGGTGTCTCCTTGCATTTACCTACTTTATCTACCTAGACTATTTCATTATTCCATATTACACGATCCTACCGCATAGCCTCTTTCATTGGTATCAGAGTAAGGCCGTCCTATAACCATAACACCTTTATTAGACATATTGACAATATGGAAAATAACGCAAGTACAAGCACAACATCTGCCTATAGTTCTACATTGCGGAAGGACAATCTACCCAAAGACCTCCTCTATTCAATGGACTAAACTATAACTAATGGGCTACAAGGATGAGGATTTATATGCAAGCAACAAGTTTCGAAGCCTGGAATGCTACTCAAGCAGAGTTCGTTATACCCACAACCGATTATCCTACATGGACACAAATTCAAAAGAATGAAGCTAGTGCAAATGCCAAAGCTATGAATATGCTATTTTGCTCCGTGGATAGAAATGAATTCAACCGTGTTAGCATATGTACTACTGCATATCAGATATGGGAAACACTTAAAGTCATACATGAAGGCACAAACAAGGTTAAACAAACAAAGATATCCATGCTGAAGAATAAATTCCAAAACTTTAGAATGCGACAAAATGAATCCATCAATGACATGTACTCAAGATTTCAAGACATTCATCATGCTCTAATCGGACTAGGAGAAAGATACACGGACTTTGACATTGTATCTAAAGTTTTAAATTCACTCACTGATGAATGGGAGAGAAAAGTACTAGCAATCGAGGAAGCAAATGATCTATCTACAATGAAACCAAAAGAATTGATTGGAAATCTTATGTCGTATGAAGTAAATATGCAAGCTAAAAAGGATCAAGCTCAAGAAAGAAAGAATGTTGCTTTTCATGCGGAAAAGGAAGAATCAGAGTCTGAAGATGAGGATCTAGCATTTATAGCCAAAAATTTCAAGAAATTCTTAAAGTATAGAAAAGGAAACAAAAGCAAGAAGGATAAATTCAAAAAGAAGGCATTTTCTGTAACATGGGACGATTCGATTCATCTTCATCCGAAAATGATAGTGATAGTGACAATGAACAGGCAAATGTATGCTTCATGGCTCAAGAATCTGAGGTAAATAATTTAACTTTCGACGATTTAATTGAAGTAAACACTGAACTTTTAAGCACAATAAAAACTCTTAAAAAGAAACTCAAAGAAACTCGTGAAAATCAAAACAAAGCTGAATTGAAAGGGATATGTTAAAAGATGAAAAGAAAATCTTAGAAGAAGAACTTGAAAAAGTTCAAGAATCTCATTCAAATTCGAAAATTCAATTATCACTTTTAAGTCAAGAAATTGAAACTCAAAAAACAAAGAATGATATAATTGTTTCTGAAAATCATGAGTAAAAACTAAGATTAGACAAGTTGAGTTAGAAAATAATAGTCTTCAAGCTAGATTAGATAACATCACTAAAAATATTTCTAACTTTAACAAAGGAAGAGAAAATTTATCTAAGATTTTAGAAAATTCTCAATCCTCTTCAAGTAAACATGGATTAGGATATAAAAAGGAGTCAAAAATTCCTAAAAAGAAAAATACAAATTTTAAGAGGAATGTGGATTCAAAACAACAAATATTGTTAAAGAAACCTATTAAAACAAAAGTAGAAAACAAGGTAGTTAAAATTTGGCTACCAAAGACTAACAATGTATTAATAAGAAATAAATATATTAAAACATTTATGGATAATGTTCATCATAATGAAAACTATTTTACAAAAAGGATACTAAACCAAATTGGGTTTGGTTTCCAAAACTCTAACTTTTTAGGACCCTATTAAAAGGTGAGTACCAATAATTTCATATTTATTTTCAGGTCCCATTCAAAAAGAAGAAATGGATATTAGACAGTGTTGTTTAAAACACATGACCAGAGACAAAGATATGCTTACAAACATCCCATA
This sequence comes from Allium cepa, assembly GCA_030765085.1. Taxonomy (NCBI): domain Eukaryota; kingdom Viridiplantae; phylum Streptophyta; class Magnoliopsida; order Asparagales; family Amaryllidaceae; genus Allium; species Allium cepa. Next base: position 695,862,768 of record CM060937.1, on the reverse strand, counting down.
CATTGATGGTGGCTCGGTTACCTTCGGAGACAATTCAAAAGGCTACATCATTGGCAAAGGAGATGTGAACAATTACGGTACATCAAATTTACCTTTTATAACAAATGTTTCATTAGTTGAAAATTTAAAACATAATCTACTTAGCATAAGTCAACTGTGTGACAAAGTTTTAAAATAACTTTCTCGAATAATAAATGTAGTATTTTTGATCAAAACCAAAATCTTGTTTTTGAAGGAAATAGAGATAGAAATATTTATGTTTTAAATATGAATATTAATCATAATTTAAGTATGTGTTTACTTGCCAAAGATAATGATCCTTGGTTATGGCACAAAAGATTTTGTCATATAAATTTTAAAACTGTTAGAAAACTCTCTAAAAATGAATTAGTAAGAGGTTTACCCAAAATAAACTTTAAAATAAATAATATTTGTGATGATTGTCAAAAAGGAAAATTAACGAAATAATCTTTCAAATCTAAGAAAAATATTTCGACTTTACAATCATTAGAATTACTACATATGGATTTATTTGGACCAACACAAGTTCAATCTATTAATCACAATCGATACGTATTTGTAATGGTTGATGATTTTTCAAGATATACATGGACTATTTTTATGAAAAATAAAAGTAACACTTTTGAGCATTTTAAAACATTTGTCAAAAGAATTCAAAACACTAAAGATTTGAAAATTAAAAATATTCGAAGCGATCATGGAGGCGAATTCGAAAATGAAGTTACTGAAACTTTTTGTAAAAAGAAAGGAATAAATCATAACTTTTCTTTTCTTAGAACTCCTTAACAAAGTGGAGTTGTAGAAAGAAAGAATAGAACATTACAAGAATGCGCAAGAACATTGTTAAATGGATGTTCTCTACCAAAACATTTTTGGGCAGAAGCCGTTGCTACTGCTTGTTATGTATTAAATAGAATATCAATTAGACCATTAACTAAAATTACTTCTTATGAACTATTTAATAATAAAAAGCCAAATATATCTTATTTTAAAATATTTGGATCAAAATGTTTCATTTTAAATACAAAAGATCAACTAGGAAAATTCGATTCAAAAGCTGATGAAGGAATTTTCATAGGATACTCAGAATGAAGTAAAGCATATCGAGTATTTAATAAACGAACAAACTTAATTGAAGAAACTTCTCATATATCTTTTGATGAAAATTTTAATCAAAATTTAAATATAAAAGATGATGAAGAATTGATAAATATAGAAGAAACAAACCTTGAAAATAATAATAATGAACTAAAATCTCCTCCTAGAATATTACGAGATCATCCAACTCAAAATATAATAGGAGAAATAAATTCTCAAGTTAGAACAATAAATCAACTAAATCAAATGGGTCATGTAGCTTTCATTTCATCAATAGAATCTAAAAATCCAAAAGAAGCATCAACAGATGATTATTGGATTATTGCAATGCAAGAAGAATTAAATCAATTTGAACGTAACGATGTTTGTGAATTAGTTCCCCATCCTAATAATCAATCAGTAATTGGAACAAAATGGATTTACAAAAATAAAGTAGATGAACAAGGTAATATAACAAGGAATAAAGCAAGACTAGTAGCACAAGGGTATAATCAAGAAGGAGGTATTGATTTTGAAGAAACTTTTGCTCCCGTTGCAAGACTTGAAGCAATACGTATACTATTAGCCTTTGCATGTTTTCACAATTTTAAACTTTATCAAATGGATGTTAAAAGTGCATTTTTAAATGGTTTTATTAAAGAAAATGTATATGTAGAACAACCTCCTTTATTTATACATGAAAAATATCTGGATCATGTATTTAAATTAAAGAAAGCACTATATGGTCTTAAACAAGCACCTCGTGCTTGGTATGAAAGACTTAAAAGTCATTTATTAAACTTGGGATTTAAAATTGGAAATGTAGATCAAACGCTTTTTATTAAAAATACTACCAAAGATATTTTAATAATTCAAATATACGTGGATGATATTATTTTTGGTTCAACAAATGAAAATTTATGTAAAGAATTTTCAAATATAATGACTAATGAGTTCGAAATGTCTCATATGGGAGAATTATCATATTTTCTCGGACTTCAAATCAAACAATTAACAAATGGAATTTTTATAAACCAAGAAAAATATTGTGCTAATTTAATTAAACGATTCGGCATGGAAAACACTTCTGCTAAACCTACTCCTATGAGTACCATTACAAATCTCGATCGAGATGAAAATGGCAAAAGTGTAGATCAAAAATTGTTTAGAAGTATGATAGGTTCCTTACTTTACTTAACCGCTAGTAGACCTGACATAATGATGAGTGTTTGTTTATGTGCTTGTTTTCAATCCGATCCTAAAGATTCACACTTAAGAGCAGTAAAACGAATAATGAGAAATCTTAACAAAACTAAAGATTTCGGTCTTTTCTATCCAAAGGAGTGTCCATTTGAGTTAGTATCATTTAGTGATGCTGATTTAGGTGAATCTCGAACAGATAGAAAAAGTACAAGTGGTACTTGCCATTTCATTAGAAAATCACTTCTATCTTGGTTTAGTAAGAAATAAAATTGTGTCTCGCTTTCCACCTGCGAAGCAGAGTATATACCAGTTGCTTTAGCTTGCACTCAAGTTATATACATGTAACAAACACATAAAGATTTTAATATAAATTTAACAAATTCTACAATATACTGTGATAATACAAGTACAATAAACTTATCTAAAAATCCGGTTAATCACTCTCGTACAAAATATATAGATATTCGCCACCATTTTCTACGTGACAATATCGAAAAAGGAATAATTAATTTAGAACATATTTCTACCGAAAATCAAATTGCTGATATATTAACTAAACCTCTATTAGAAAACTCCTTTATAAAACTTCAACGAGAATTAGGTATAATATCCTTTAAAAATATTAATTAGATATACATTAGAAATATTCCCACATTTCAGTCGACTAAAACAAAATGTTCAGTCGACTGAATAAGAATTTCAAATATTTTCAATTATGTTATATGCTACATTATATAATTTATAGACCACACATTTTTAAACTGAATTATTAAATAAGAACCATACATTTTAACAAAGTCCTCTTTACCATTAAATCTCTATGCGGTTAAAAAAATCTTATTAAATAATAACCATTATTTGTTTAGTAAAATTCTACTATAAATAAATTCTTAATTTTTTTTTTATTTTCACATCTCGATTTTACGAATAAAATCTTAACAAAATTCAACGTAAAATGTTGTCCAACAACTCCTTCTCTCCAATCAGTATCACCTCGTCAGTTGATAACACTCCAACATCGCCAAAACTTCCCACACCAACACCAGCACATGAGCCGGTTTACAAATGGGAAAATTATTGTACTGGTTTCACCCCAGAATCTAAAAAGGCGAAACGCGGACTCTTTATTTCACCTGAAACAAAAAGAAAGATTAATGAAATTCATCACTTTCAACAACAACAGATAGATCTTCAACGAGAACTATACTTTGGGCAAAAAGTTACGGCAAGACATTCCTACAGCAAATTGGTTTACGCTTCTGTGGATCAGAGAAGAACGAAGTGGCTGAACCCTTACCTCGCCCCGTTAGCTCACTTGATCCGTCTTCATCTTATCGTACACCAGTCGATCCTGTGAATCCTTGGATGTCTCCTAAGACTCCTCAATATAGTCCAAATTCATGGGATATCAATTATATGAAGAATGAAGGGAAAAAGAATCCAAGTCCATACCCTAAGAAATAGTTAGTACTGAAATCTATTCATCCATATAATTGTAATTATCTCCTTGAATAAAGAGTTTGCCTTCAAAATTAACGAGGAACAACAAAATACATAAGTTAGTCGACTAAAACCCCCTGTTCAGTCAACTGAACTTAAGACAGAATGCAAAATTTTTTACAATTCAGTCGACTGAATCTTCTGCTCAGTCGACTGGACTACTAACAGAAACCTTCAGGAAAACATCCAGTCGACTAAAAACCCTGTTCAGTCGACTGAATTTAGCCCAGAAAATTTTCGGCCTTCAATTCAGTCGACTGAATAGTGAATTCAGTCGGCTGAACAGTGAATTCAATCGGCTGAACAGTGAATTCAGTCGACTGAACGCCAATTCCCCGGCAAACTTCCCCTTTTAACCACCAATTTTTACCCTACCAATTCACTTTTTACCTCCTACAAACTTTCTTCCCCAAATTAATTTCGAAACCCTAGCCCCAATTCCTCAAAATCAACTCAAATCTCACCCAAATGGCACTAAAAAGGTCAAGAGCTTCATCTTCTTCATCCTCCAAGCCAATTGATGCTCAAATAGCACAATGGCTTTACGATGGAACCGCTGTCACTAGATGGAATAAAATGAAAAATTCCCGAATTTTCGAGCATTCTTTCGTTGATCTCCAAAGCTTTCAAACCTACAACATCCAAGCGTTAACAGATCCAGCAGGTTTAACTTCTCTTTTAGATTTGAAAAGAAATGACCATGCCATTAATCATGTAGTGGTCAAATTATTTTATGCTAATCTTAATCTTGGACACCAAACTCCAAGAAATCCAAACAATAGTGTTTGGAGAATGGTATGTGGAAAGAAAGTTTGGTTTTCCTTGGATAGAATAGCACACATTTTAGAATCACCAAATGTCGGGAGAAAGCTAGAGGAGATAGAATTCAATCCACATATTCACGACAACATAAACCATCGATTTATGGATGATAATATCAACTTTAGAGATTTTAAGTCCACCTCTCTTCGACCTAAGGCAAGAATCCTCCATAAAGCCCTAATGAGAACAATTACTCCTCGCACGGGCTCGTACGAAATTGTCTACCCAAATAACTATCGAGCCATTTATGCTATTTTTGGCAATATACATGTCAATTGGGTACAACTTATTCTTGATGAGTTTCTCACTTTTAATAATGGCAAAATGCGCACTATCTACTTTGGAGATTACATCATGCGACTTCTCCTCAATGTCGATACGCCATTACCTGAGTCGGAAAATACAATGGTCCATCAAATTAACCACCGGACCATAAGCCTAATGCAACTCCCATCTCGACCTCCTTGCATAATACCACTCGCCGAATGGGAAGCAAGGCATCAAGAACAACAACAACAACAACCTCCTCAACCTCACCACGAAGAACATCTCGAGCAAGATGATGAAATTCATCTTGTTGACCCAAGCTTCACTACCAACCAATCCTTGGGAATATTGTCAAGAAATCAACAAATTCTTGACACTCGTCTTAAAAAGGTAGATCATAAGCTTGATAAAATCAAAGGATTCTTCAACAAGTTGTGGGATGCAATCTTGTGCTCAAGCACCACTATTGCTTCAACATCTCGTGGCAAACGTCCGGCACCTACGTTTACATGGACGACATCCGAAGAGCATACAAGTAGCAGCGCTAGCGGAGCTAGTTGTGGCCAAGGAGGAAGAGCGCACAGACCACCAATAGGAGGACCCGTCATACGTGAACCAACAGGAAGAGAAGGTTCATATGACTGGGATAGAGATGAGTAATTTTTTGGTTTGATGTGTATCTTTAACTTTCTAGTGGCTTGTATAAATAGCCATTTTATGCTTGTTTGTCACAACATTTTTTTTAAGCCATGATTATGCAAATATTCTCTATGCTTCAGTGATTGTTTTGATAAATTATTACTGTTGTTAGTTCTTTCTTTTTGTCGATGACAAAGGGGGAGAAAATCTATGGTACTAACTTTGTTTTGTAGGAAAGATAGTGCATACATTCAGGGGGACAAAATAAGTAAAACATCTCTAGAATAAATCAGTATTGTCATCAATCAAAAAGGGGGAGAATGTTGATACGCGAAGATTTTGATCAATGACAATGTGCTTTAACAAACAAGGAAGAAATATATGCAAATGCTAAAGGAAGATAGATGAAGACCAAACAAACTTCAAGTATGTTTTTTATATATGTCTTAGTCTAGATGTATTGTTAAAATCTATCCTCAAGAAGCTAGCAAGAACACTAGAAATTTTTTATAAACTTCATTTTTCAATTAAGTTTTCACTATGCATATTTTATAAGTTCAGTCGACGGAACAGGTTCAGCCAGTCGACTGAAACTGGAACAAATTTATACACATGCACAGTTTCAGTCGATTGAATTTCCTGCACAGTCGACTGAATTTTCTCCCGAAAATTTTACTTCATAATTTTAGTTGACTGAATTTCCTGCTCAGTCGACTAAATTTGAACCCGCGAAATTTCTCTGAAAAGACACCTTCTTCCTCCCAAGAGTTGCAACCATTCATCAATGGAAATGGAAGCATCTCTTGTTTGTAACCTTTGACAACATATGCACCTCTTCTACAAGTATATATACATGATTCTAACATCATTTAATTTACTTAATTCTCTTGTTCATATTCTCTAGATATTCTCAAAGCAATCACCAATCTATTGCTTGAATCACTGTTTTTGTTTATAACATTCTTTTGATTCATAGCAATTCACATTTCCTAAATTTTCACAAACACATTGCATATTCTCGAGAATAAGATTATAGGAATATTGTCCTACATTAGACTCATTAGTGTTGACAAGAACACAACAAGTCGAATATTGTATTTTAGTAATTGAGTTGAAGTCCTCTTCGGTAGTTGAGGCAAGAAATCCCGTTCGGTTGTTCGGGTAAGTTGTAAACCTATTCCTCCGGGTGAAGTGAAGGTGTTAGTTAGTGAAATTCCTAAGTGAAGCTTAGGGACTGGACGTAGGACGAGAGGTCCGAACCAGTATAAAATCCTGGTGTCTCCTTGCATTTACCTACTTTATCTACCTAGACTATTTCATTATTCCATATTACACGATCCTACCGCATAGCCTCTTTCACAATCTACATCCAGGATTTAGGGCATTTCGACACTGCTCGTAATTCATTCTTCAAATATATTGAGAATTATAAACTTTATTCCTCACCCAGATTCAAGCGTTAATAATAGAGTTTCACAAGTTGTCATTGGATCTAGATTTTGGCATAAGTTTAAGAGTCATATTTTAGGGACCCAAGGAAAGTAAGGCTTGATGTCAGAACAAATCCAAAAGCTCAAGTTTGGTGATGATGCCAGTCTGATAGTAATAATAAGTAACTAGAAATCCCCTTCTGGCAATAAGTGATGGAAGATTAAAGTCCTAGTTTTGGTAAAAGGATACTAGAATACACTTCTTTGTAATAAGTAACAGAAGCCTAGAATACCCTCTCTGGCTAGAAATCCATATCTGTTAACAGGCAGCAAAATACCAGGATTCTCAACTTGGAACTAATAACAGAAGACTGGAAAACCATATTTGGCAATCAAGTAATAGAAGTCCAGAATACTCGACCTGGTATTAATAATAGAAGACCAGAAGACCATTCTGGCAATAAGTATCGAAAAACAATAAAACCACTCTGGAAGTAAGTAATAGAAGGCCAAAATACCATTTTTGGTAATAATTAATAGAAGACCAGAAAACCAATATGGCAATAAGTAATAGAAGACCAGAATACCGTTTCTGGTAATAATTGATGGAAGACCAGAAAATCAATCTGGCAATAAGTAATAGAAGTCCATAATATCATATCTAGTAACAATTGATAGAAGACCAAAAAACCAATCTGGAAATAAGTAATGGAAGACCAGAATATCATTCCTGTTAGTAAGTAATGGAAGACCACAAAACCAATCTGGCAAATGTTTAGGATGAGAAGTAAGTGAATTCTTTCTGCCTCTCTTGTTGAATGCGCCATCTTCACGCTTTGATGGTATTTTGCATTCTTTTTCTTTCTAGGGCTCGAGTTTCTTTATTAATTTATTTTGGTCTATTTTAGGCAGAGACTCTTTTATCCAATTCGTATGCTTATTTAAGCAGTTCCATTTTAAGCGGTGCCGATTTCTGGCGGTTGCTATTTTCGGCGGTTCCGATTTCTGGCGGTGTCGATTTCAAGAAGGGACTTTTCTTAGTCCCTTAGACATTTCAACCGAGTTTCGGGCATGTGCGGCTAGCTTATTCTCAAGTAGGGCCCAAGGACTTACCAGACCTCCCTCTAGGAGGCGCCTTAACCTGGCCATGACGCGACGCGACTAAGGACTTGTTCGGTACCTTGGCCAGGCCATAGCGTGGTAGAACCAAGAGATTACCCATCCTCCCTCTAGGAGGCGCCTTGTCCTGGCCATAGCGTGATGCAGATGAGAGCTTATGCTGCTTTAGCCTGGCCATTTCTGACTTTGGCAAGGCTAAAGTTTTACGCCTCCCTCCAGAAGGTGCCTTAACTTGGCCATCTTGGCGTGACCAAGGGCTTTCTACCATTATTGGTAGCCTACCATTTTAGGTAGTCGAAGTTTAAGGTGAATTTTACTCCCAACCATGTAGATTTCTCCTATTTTGAGCATAGAATTCTATTCCATAAATTGTTCAATCATTTACAAATTGTTTAATTTTTCCTTGTCTTCGAAAGTGTATGACCATCTTTTCAAGTACCTTATATTGATTTGTGTCATGTCCATTTATTAGTTGAAAGTTGCAATATAATCCATTAAGTTTCCTTTCAACTTCTAGCTTCTTTTTCTTAGAAGGCCAATAATTCAGTTCTTCTTTAGTTCAGATATAGATGCCTTTGATCGAGGTAGTAAGATTATATTCTCTAGGAAGTCTTATTTTTGAGTTGTCTTTGACTGGCGTCTAATTCTCTATGGCTTGGTTCAAGTAGTTCTTCTTGAGGAGTAGGTTTCCTTTTCATTGTCCGTTGATCCTCTTTCAAGGGCCATTCTTTTAATCTTGGGGTTTCGGTCGAAAATTTCTTAGTAATCTTTGTACTTCCACTTGGTAATTCCTTTATTATCCTTAGTTCTTCGGCTGTGAATTTTTCTATGCGTTCATGGTTTTTCTTTGAATGGCGAGCCTCATTTTTAATCTTACTCCATTTATGTATAGAACTGTCATAATCCATTTCATTTCCTTTTCAAAGACAGTCCCATGGGAATATGACTGAATGGTCCTTCTCATTTGTAGAAATAGGTTCTTTTTCCTCGAATTCTCCTTTTCGAGTTCAATGATTGGGGTTTATCCCAAATAGAACGGGTTGATACTCCATTTTAAAGGGTCATAGGGTATAATCCATCTTTTCCTCTTAATGACCTATAAAGCTTGAAGACGAAGGGTTTGCTCTTCAAGTAAGTATGGGCTATAATCCATTTGATGATTAGACTTCATTTATAGAGGTTCCATGGACCCTTGAATCGACTCTTCTTTGCAAAAACTTTCCCTTGTTTCAAACATTGAATCCATTCCTTATCCAAGTCGAAGAGTAGGTTGGGAATCCAATAAGGTTGAAGATTCAGCCCCTCCCTCTAGCACCAAAATGTTAACCAAATTAATGGTCAACACCCCAAAGAATCCAAATAGATGGACTTAAGATGAAATGTTGTTAGTAAATCCTTGAAGGAGGATAATAGAGCCTTCTAAAATGGGAATAAGAATATTGATTCCATAGAATATGACCTACACAAAAGGTCAAAATGTTGAAATGTTAGGTTTCGACCCCATCGATAGGACCTGAGAAAGGGCAAATGAATTATTCCTGTCATAAAAAATTATTAAGGAGAAGTTCCGACCCCGTCGAAAGATAAAGGAGTCTGTTCCTTGCAGGGATTCTGTCGGAAGGTAGGTAGAATGAAGGTTTCGAACCAGACGATAGGTTTAATTTAGTATATTAAGGATGATTCGTCTTTTTCGAAAGACTGAAGAAAGGCAGGTTTAAATCCAATAGTGTAACCTTAATATTATCCGTTGGGTTTCATTCCATTGAAAGGTTTAGGAGTAAGGATTATATTCCAAATAATAACACTTGAGACTAGATGTAGGTTTCGATTTCGTAGTTTGGATCTTAAACGAATTCCTTGTTGAAAGGTATTTCCATAGATTGTATCTTAAAATGATTCCCTATCTGAAGGGGTTTCGGAGGGGGACTAAATATAGTAGAAAGATGTTTTGAATCTTTCAAACCAATGAAATGTAAAACAAGGTTCAATATTTGGTTATATGAACATAAGGTACATAAAGACATGAAAACATTGATCTCAAACATGAAATTCTTTATTATGAACTGAAGTATACATAGTAGTACTTGTTTGAAAAAGCCTCAAATTTATCTAGAAATTAGGGTTACAAACTTTCAAAATAGTAGTGGTTTCTAAGAATAAAATTCGGATCCCAATAAATGGGCCCCTTGGGTCTTATTTATAGGTGTGGGTTGGCACCTTCTGCGGGGTCATGCTGTAACACCCCGGTTTTTGATAACATTATTTAGGAAATTTAGTTAGACTAACTAAATAAAATAATGTGTTGATTAGGAGATTGTGATTTGATTTAATTAAGGTAGAGGTGCCTTTTAATTAATAAATTAAATGAAAGGTTTAAAATAAATTAGAGGAGGGGTATTACGGGAAATAGACCATTCCTATGTTGTCTTCCTTAGATTGTGTAGTTCAAAACACACGGTCATTCTCATTTTCTAAAATTTGAAAAGCTTGTTCGGCCACCATTAACGAAAGAAGAAGAAGAGTAAACAAAAGAAAAGCTTTAAGAAAGCAAATTCAAGTCAAACTCATTCAAATCTCAAGCTCCTTAATCATTAAAGCAAAGGTGAATAATGTTTACATCTCTAAATAATTTTAGTTTCGGTTTTTAGGTTAATCCCAAGTGATTTTGCAAAGATTTGTTGTGCGTTTGAATGATAAAAAGATTACATACATATGCTGATGATTTATATATGTTCATATAGATTTTATGACATGTTTTGAAATAAAACCCTATTAATGATGTCCGTTAGCCTTGCGAATTTTTATGATGAGCTGAAAATTTATTTTAGAGATAGGTTTTGATTTTCAGAATTTTATGAATTTTTGTCAAATTGTTATGAATTTTCTATGGAAGAAAAGGTTAATTTGGATTATAAAATTATTTATGGGAAAAATGATTATCGTTTGGATTTGGAAATTTTATTTGTTGAAGAGAACATATTATATGATTTTTTGGAATTTTTTAGAATTTTTGAAGGTGTTTTAATAGTTATACAAAATTATTTATGGTATGGGACTTAAATGTTTATATAATTATAAAGGAGAAAAGGGCATTTTCAAAATTATTCAAATTTCCAAATAAGGAAAGTCAGCAGCACTTTTGAATATAAAATTCTGGTAACCAATCAAATTTAGACAAACAAGGCCGGTAGGAACTATTTTAAAGTACAAATATATAGTTTTTCTTCTATTTCAACCCTTTTGGCAGAGCTTCCGCCTTCATTCCAGACCTTTCGACAAGGTCGAAGGGTATCAAACCTTTTGGCAAATAAATATATATCAGACCTTTCGAAGGTTTTTGCAGATTTTGGTGAATAAAGCATTCGAAGACGAGCAGATGGCTGACGGATATATAATTTAGGAATTCTGTTTTAAAATTGTTTCCGCTGTGTATTAAGACAGTTATATCTATATTGCTTTGATCATCCAAGGAGGCATCTTCATATATCGCTCTTGGTGTATTGTTGCAAATTATATTTGATCAATGTCTAGGAATGCGTTTGAGATTTTTGTAACTTTGATATGATTTATTTGAAATATAATCACTGAAATTATGGTTTATGGAAATCTGTGATCTTGTTCATATTCACATGATTCTGATATTATGGGTACCATAAACACTGTCGTATTTCGTCATCGGAAGTTAATACCGTGGATGACTACAGCATCCATAACGCTTAGCTTTCGGCCTCCAGATACGAGATGTTACACATACTGACTGTATTGGAAGGTAGGTCTTGCTTGCATCCTTCCGGTCTTGTTCGAAAGGGTGGCCATTCGTCTTTGTCAAAAGGTTAGCTTATAGCTCTCTAAAAAAACTGGATGCCATTTTCTCCATCGAAAGGTAAGAACGTGACACTCATAGCTTCAATCTATTGCTTCTTTAGTTTAGAAAGAAAGCTTGTTTGAAGTGGAAGGGCACCTTTCGACTCCGTCTAAAGGATCTTTATGAAGGTAAGCGGCGCTTCAAAAGTGCTTGATTGGCATTGCCTTGCATTCAATGATCAGATCTTTTATTGTGGAAGCATCCTTTCAATCCCATCGAAAGGTTCTTTTGAATGAGGTGGCAACTTCGATTTGCGGAAGGTAATATTTATATATGACATTGATGTCTCTTGCTGAAGGCATTCAATGCAGAACCATCACCTACTGAAGGCTCTACCACGAATGTGATACTTGCGGAACATCTTCCATTAGAAATGAGTTCTCTTCTGCGGAACCCTCTCATGTGAGCGGAACTATCTCTTGCAGAACCTTAGTTGCAGAAGCCTTCTTGATGTTTCTAGAAGCATATCATCGGCTTTTGTGGAAGGTCTTCCAGTGACCTCTGCTCTCCATCAAAACCTAGTTTCGGTCGGGAATTTTTTGGTGTTAACATTGACTATCAGAGTGCCTCGATGATATTTCCCTATCCAGGCAAAATGTCCTAGCCCCATACTTACTGAACCAATCCATACCCAAAGTAATACCGAAATCTACAAAATCAGAAAACATATAGACTACATGCAAACTTATGACCCGAACAAATCAAGTTCTAACTAGTCACATCTCATCCCTAGAGTTGCATACCCTCATATTGGATTTGCAACCCTTAAGGAAGTTGTGAGGACCCGCAAATTCGTACTCCTTGAATATACACAAATCTCCAGTGCTTAACTCAAGATGAACGGAAATACGAATTCTCAGGGTTTTAAGAAAAAGAAAAAGATAAAAGAAGAGAGAAAAGATAGAACAGAAAGAAAACAACAGAACAATATCAGAATCTCACAATCGCAGCAGAACAACATATAATAGATAAATGAATAATCTTTAAACAAAGAACTATATTAGTTATTACATTACATCACATTACATTATCAGAGTGTACAACTATCAAAAACAACAAACAGCGGAAAAAGAAATACTATATACTAGATGATACGCCATGCCATCCATCTTGCCTCCAGCAACTCCTGAATTCCAGAATATCCTGATAAACCTTAACTCTTGACTACCCGTGTGGAAATTGGTGGGCACCCAGAGTTTAGGAAGGAAAACAATAAACTCCGAGTCAGTCATGTGACTGGTGTGAGAACTCAAAACAGTTTATCTTTAAAACAAAGCACAGGATAATTTTAAAATAGATTCACAATGCTTTTAAAAATGAGACTACCATAAGACCTCCCACCACACACACAATGCAAACGCAGACTTGGAGGAGATTTCTTCTTATGTTAGTCAAAGATGCTTACTATGCAAAATCAAATCATTTTTGATATTATTATTAGTGCATAGTGTAGAAAAAAATTTCAAAAGTAGAATATAAATCTCAGCCAGCATAGGTACCATTATATTATGCCTACTATAGCTACCATACTAGATGGCAGGTTCTACAACTAAAACCGTACAAGGCTCGTATTGTTTCTTTGGATTTCCAACAAATGGTCAGGCCAAGGAACTTCCCATTGAACGCCTCTGGAATGACGTCCCGAGAACCAAACCGGATCTCTGCCAACACAAGGCCGTGTTACCCCTAACTGGGTAACTACTGACACGAATATGTCATCCCCCGATCGTAACCGATCTACATACGAGGATCCTCGATTTCCAACAACCACAAAGTAATAAGTTTGCAGCAACAACATAGGTTAAGTATCTGGGCTCCATACCATGATACCACCTCTATCCAGAAGGAATGACATACACTAAAGGGCGCTACCCCTAATAACCTTGCTGCATCCTTCCTGTTTTGACCATTTCCGGGGTGTGAGGTCCGACGAAGTCTCGTCCACAAAGCCACGCTTTGGTACAAAGCCATGCTTTGGGTCAACAAATGATCAAAGTAATGATCACAAAGATAAATGATCAAACAAATGATCATATCACAAATGATCAAACAATGATCATTTCACAGCAACACCCAGCATGTCACATTACCAAATTGGGAGTATATTACTAATAACCTTCAAATCCATAACCTATGAGCTCATACGTCTCAGAGAAGGGTGTTAAGCTAAGAGAATAAATTCTCCACCACCAACAGAAACATATTTGAAAGAAATCAGCTTTATATCTCAATTTGTAATGTCAGACATACAATCAATACAAGTCTGTTCCGGGATCGAACAGAACCGAACGCACTTACAAAGAAGTCCTTGCAATCCGGATATTCACTAATCACGTCCGGACTTCCCATCACATATGGAATTTCTATACCGGGGCCATTCGGTGCAGAAACATTCGACGGTAATCCTTCCGTTTTCAAAAATATCTGGTCTTCAACACCGGTCTTCGAATGCAATTCATAACGATGTATCACATATTCGGAATGTGTTATACGACCCCAAGGTCCTTTCCCGGTTAACCCGAATAGTGAGCGCTTATTTAAAAATAAGTGTGGCATTCAAATTCAAACAAATCACAAAAAATACCCATTCAAAGGTAAATATTGATAGTCGGATATTGAACTATCAATGGATATGCACAATATCACCAGATTCCAAATAGTTTTTCCAAATTATTTATTTTCCAAAAATATCTTTACAAGATATATATTTTATTTTCCACACTTCAACCATTTGAAAACAATTTTCAAATCACTTTTCATCTTTACCACTTTTGAAAAACAAATTTCAATCATTTCCCTTACGCGGAAATACTTTCATTTCAACATGGTTCATTTAAACCAATTAAATAAATCCTTAACGATTTACTTCATATTTACGTTCCAAATCCGTAAATTAATTCCCACACTTCAAAAATAAATCAATATTTATTTTTAAAAAAATTCCACTTTCTTTTATAAATTCCACAGTGAATTTACAATTCCAAAATATTTATGAATACACGATTTAAATTATTCATTTTCAATTTATCTTCAAAAAGATAAATTCTCAAAACGTTTCATTTCTCATTGGAAAACATTTCCATACTTATAAATTAATAAGTAATTCACAAATCTATTTATTTTCAACCTTTTGAATATATTCAATATACTTAAATCAAAATTAAGTATATATTTCATTCTTTAAGGAAATCATTCTCTTAAACATATTTATTTGGGCCAACACGAATGTTGCGTAAAACATCGTTACGACAACCCAAAATCACTAGTATAGGGATTCGAAATTAAAATAGATATATAATCCCAATACTATATAAAACATTTCCTTTCGGAAATCATTTACATAGTCCACCATTTCCTTCTATTTCTCGAAAACGTCTATTTCAACAATGAATGTTGAAATCTATGGTTTCGAATCTTAACACCTTTTAAAATATCGTTAGATCGTTTTAATTCTATTTAAAACATCACGTCCAAAACATTTTCTTTAACATCTTATTCACTATCAAAAACATGAATATACTTCGTTAACAAATTTCATCATTTCTATACATTTTTTTTAAAGGATTATTCACTGTCTAAAACGTGAATATAACTCCATTAATAAGTTATAACAATTTTACTTATCAAAATAAGTCGTTTGCGGATTTATAAAACAATGTTTATAAATTCCATTTCTATTTATTTTATAACAACTTCCTTTTATAAATCTCCTTTATTAAGCTATTTCAATTTATAACTCAATTATATACCAAAAGTTCATATTATAAGTTAAGTACTTACAATTTATTTGTTTACAAAACCGTTCTTTTAAACTTCCCAAATTATAAATCTTATAACGTATAAGATTCACTTATTTAACCAAAACTATTCTTTTAATAACTTTACAAATTTTATAAACCTACTGCTTATAAAATTCCATTTATAACTTCACCGTTTATAATTCTATAAATTTCATTCATTTATGAAATTCATTTACAATTCACTCTAACGCTTATAAAAACTCGTTTTATAATTAAAATATTTTAATTTATAAATATCAATTTATAAATCTTTATATAAATCAATTCATATTATTATTTTAAAAATGTCTTTAAACTCCTTTATAATTTCCCCAATTTCTTTGATTTATAAAATAATCAAATTTCATAAATCCTATATTTTTAACTTTTTACAACAAATTCAAAAATCCCAATTGAAACTATTTTATAAAATCATTAACCCCATATTTTCAAAAAAATCAACTTTTAACTATATTTCTCAAAAATCATTAATTTTTATAACATTAAAATCATATAACGTTTATTTATTCAAAATGAATCAATTCCAAAAATATTTTATAACATATACTTTCAAAAATCACTTTAAAAATCCTTTTAAAATCCCAAAATTAGCCCAATGATGCTACACACCAAATAGTCAATCACGACAACAACGACATCATATATCGATATGATAATCAATCAAATATCAAAATATCTGAAATCAAATAAATACTGTTGAGGAATCCAGTTGGATCCCTCCAACCTGTTTTCCTGCATCCAAAGATGTTAGCACAATACCAATTCCATTCCAGTACGGAATTATCGTGGTATATGAGATTTAAAATATTATCTGCTTAATAGACGACGCAATAGGGTCTCATCCGCTATATAATGCGGGAAATCAACTCCAAGTACATAAATAATACCAATTTCACTATACTGTGAAATATTCGCGGTATATGTTTTTAATAAATAACATCCGCTTACTAACGGCGTATAATGTCTATTTTAACAATCAATAGATAACAATCATCATTCAAACATACATTCAAGAATTTTAAATCTAACTATTTAAAATAAAAATCGAAACTGATTCAATTAAGTGAGAAGTTCTCACCTTGATTTCAATTTCGTTTTCAGCTTTTATTTCGAATAAAATTAGACGGACGTTTAATTTTACCCGAAATTTTTACTATCTCCAAACGACTCCGATCCAATTCCATAGCGTAGTGCTCATCCATACGATTCCAACGCAACTGGTTTCGTGCGTTTTTGACCTTGTATGAAAAAGATACGTAAATTTAAAGTTACACGAATTTATAATAAACTAAATTTACAACTTAATTTTTAAATTTTTTAACCCTAATCAATATTGACCGTTGGATCTGGCCTCCCCCCCATCAGGCCGCACCTTGCTTCCATCCGCCTCTCTCCAGTAACCGAGCGCATATAATAACCCACGGCCGCCGCCATCAAGCAAATTTTCGAGCCTCCCTCGACCACTTCCAATACGATCAGGACCCATCATCTCGAAGGCCTTCGCGAGCTCCATCTTTACTGTAAGTGCGGTCAAACTCAGCCCCCTATTTTGCACGCACGTCGAGAACAAACGGCCAACCCTTGCATGAGAATTCACGTCAATCCGCTGCTCATATTTGATCACGACCGTTGGATATGAAGTACTCGAGGAGATCTACGTTTTCCTAGTTGAACGTTTCTTGAATTGATGAACGGATTTGAAGATTTTTGAGGAGGAAGAAAACGAAATATCGGCCATTGATTAATTAAGAGGCAGCCGGCTCCTGAATGGAAACCCTAGGGTTTTTAATTTTTGCAAAAGTGAATTAGTTAGGGGCTTTTATAGAAAAAATACGCGACACTATTCATCCCGGATTTTCCGAACTCCAAACGAAGCGTGCTGATTGGCGTTCCTAAGGTTTACCCTGCTTACGAACATAATGGAACGTGTTTGGGATCTAATTCGATCATCTGTGCGAGTTATGACAATAAACGTTCGATTTAAATTTAAATCAGTAAATCAAATTTCTAGGCGTTTTAGCTTGCACCGGACAAACGGTAAATCCGATTGACACGAAATTTGAAACCATACAATAATATCACATTACGGATCCGATGAAATTGGTTTCGTCGAAATCCGAGACTGTTTGAATTTTAACTCGCCAAATTAATATTAAAACAATTTCGATGCGTTTCGAGCTGCCATGGTCAAACTAAAACTCCGATTGCTACGAAAATTGAAATCCGATAATAACAAACTATTACGTATCCAATGGAACTAGTTTTGTCCAATTCTGAGACTGTTCGAAAATTGACTAATTTCACTAGTCGATTGAAATATTAAAATATTCAATTTTCACAAATTAACTTTTAATTCGTTTTTAAAAGTTCTAAAATATCGTTCTAACTTCAACATGATAAAATAAAATTTTAAAAATCATTTTCAATCATATTTAACCCAATTTTCAATTATTTTTGTATTCTTACATATTAAATTATCGATTTAATTATCCAATTAAATCCAATTATTCGAAATAAAATTTATTCGACTTATAAATTTCACTTATTAATATTTAAAATCAATTAAATACACAAATTTTAATTGACAGAAATTCTGGGTCGTTACAGAAGTAACAAGGTATGTGGGTTCTATGCATAACCAATCAACCAAATGTTGTGATATAAATGAATGTGATGCACTGGTATCAAATAGTATCCTAACTAGTATACTCTGAATCAAAAGCATATCTTCCATCACAGTTTCCCCTTTCTCTGCTGCAGTGTGCCTAGAGGAAGATGGTGGTCCAACAGGAAAAACCTTCTCTCTAACCGCCCTGAC
Organism: Allium cepa; assembly: GCA_030765085.1. NCBI lineage: Eukaryota > Viridiplantae > Streptophyta > Magnoliopsida > Asparagales > Amaryllidaceae > Allium > Allium cepa. The sequence goes on along the minus strand of CM060937.1, from coordinate 695,844,207 downwards.
TAGCTCTGGACACTGGTTCTTGTAATGTCCCACTTGGTCACTGTTGAAGCATTTCACATTATCTTTCTCTACAGGCTTCTTCCTTTGTCTGTCCGGCACTGATGAGCATAATGACCCTTCTTATCACACTTGAAGCACACTAATTCAGCCTTCGCCTTCTTGGCAGCATCCCCTTTTTGGGTTCCTTTCTTCTTAAAGAATTTCCTCTTCTTTCGCGGAGGACCCTAGGACTCAACTGGCTTCTCCCTAGCGGACCTAGCAAGCATTTCTTCATGGCGAATGGCATCTACACCAACACATTACAATGTTCTCTGATATGTGTCACAGTCATTTTAGCTAGCTCCGGTCTCAGTCCTCGAATGAACCACTCATTCCTTCTTATGTCAGTGTCTATAGTGGAATATCCATATTTAGACAGCTTATTAAACTTAGCAGCGTACTCGATTACTGATATATCAACCTAAGCAAGATCCATGAACTTTCTAATTAATGATGATTTAGCAACCTTAGATAAAAACCTCTGCTCAAATCTCCTTTTGAAATCTGCCCATATCAGCTCTTCCTCCGGAACTCCGGCAATCATACTATTCCACCAGTGAAGCGCTACCCCTTGTAATTGCCTAGAGGCAAGCCTCCTCTTCTCCCCATTATCTAAGCCTAAATCAGTAAAGATCCTCTCATGGCTTGAAAGCCAATTCTCAACCTCAACAGCATCCTTTGTTCCAACAAATGGCTTTCCACCCAGGCTAGTGTAGTCTCTACTCAATCAAGCATGATTATATCCAACTGGAGCTACAGGATTATCTCCTCCAACATTACCAGCTTGCAAAAGATTGGCCAACAACTGATGCACCATGCCCGCATCTAATGGCAAATTTCCAGCACCTACATTGACTTCAGCATTTGGGTTACCATTGGTTTCTCCTGCTATTAGGTTTGAGCATTTCTAAAGTTTTTGGTGCTTCCTCCACCTAGATTTCCTCTTCTGTTTCCTGCTTCCATAACCCCTTTCTCATAAATCTACATACGAGCCTTAGTATGATACAGAAGAACGATCTAATAGAAATGGGAACCCACACTTAGATATAGACATACATATGTATGTATGTATGTATGTATGTATGTATGTATGTATGTATGTATGTATCAAATATAAGTATGTTCTATAGCGTTAACCCAAACCCCGATCATATTTCTGATTTATTGGATTATGTTTCAAAAAATCCTTTCAGGTTTAGCTTTTCTTTAAAGTTTATAAACCTATGCTTTGATACCAACTTTTAACATCCCTCTACTAAGAGGCCCAAAATTAACGGCTACGAATGTTGCAGTCATCCCTGGTTATTAATCCTCGATGACCAAATACGGTGATGCTAGATACGTTGATACATAGTTCACAAGAATATGGAAAAAATTTAACAAATTACAAACACAATTCCTTATTTCATTCGAAATAATTCATTTACATTACAAAATCCTAAAATGGTAACCATGATTAGAAAAATATAATAATTACACATACGCCAAAAGCGACATTCGAAGATGCCCCCTTGGGTGTTAGAGTTTATAATAAGGCTAAGTCTGCCTTTAGATCCAAAATACACAGCGGAAAAGATAACTTTAAATAACTAACTGCCTCCTATATGCCTTCGGATGCTTTATTTTTCTAAGAAGAGAACTTGAAAACCCTAAGCCTCAAACTACTCAAAATTAATTGAGTACCCGAGAGCTTAATGGGAAAACAAAAACTTCGAGTCAGGCATAAAGTCTGGTATGAATAATAATCTAACATCTCAACACATTAGATATCTAATGAGACCACGCCGCGTAGTGGAATGGGATTTTCATCCACTAGTATCCTAAAATCCCTTTTTCAAAACCATATACTATGCTCTTGCATCCATAATGGTTAAAACGTAGTAATTTAAAATATTATGATGATACGCATACATACAAACATTTTGGATTTCCTATCCTCGGTTTAATTAACTCTCTGCCATATTTATAATTTCTAAGGTCACTATTAACCTAATAGTTTTCATGGGTTTACTAATAAACGTTTTTCTTATATGATACATGGACACCTCATCCTATTTTATTATTTTCATGGGATCACAAAGAACCTATAGGCCATAGCCAATTAACTTAATTAATTCATGGGTTCACCTAAACCTATTGGTTAATCCAATACTCCATTCTCATCCTAGTTTATATGGGTTGACTAGAAACCTACTGAAGCCTCCAATAACTTCTTTCAAACCTAGTTTTCATAGGTAGACCAGGAACCTATTAATACCTCCAACAACTTCTTTCATATCCTAGTTTTCTTGGACTGACTAGGAACCTATTGGTTGATGTCAATACTTAATCTAGATATATTTTTCATGGGTTCACTACAAACCAATTGGCCCCTACCAACCATCCTTAATACATTGTTTTCTTGGGATCACTACGAACCTATTAATTACCCCAATAACTTCCAAATCACAGTTTTGATGGGTTTACTAGGAACCTATCTACCGAACAACTTCAAGGTTTTGGCATCCTATATTCTAGTCTCCTTGACTTCTTGTATGCAATTGTGTAACATCCCCGGATTTTAGCCCAGTATAATTTGATAATTAATTTAATTTTTGAAATTAAGTTGTGAATTTAATTATGAATTAATTAGAAAATTTTTAGAATAAATAATTTTTTTGGATTATAAATAGAATTTGAAAGTTTTAAGATTTATAAAAGATATGTTCTGTTATTTATTTATATTTATAAATTTAGTTTAAATTAAATCTTGGAATTGAAATTCAAAATTAAAAATCTTATAAATATATTGGGTTTGAAAACATTATATCTTTAAATTAATAAAGATTTTTTTCCAAATTATATTAAATAGATATTTTGATTGAGAAGCTACATTTTGAAAATTAAATAAAATAATTTTTGAATTGCTATTTAAAAGTTATAGAAGTTATAAAATATAAATAATTAAAGCTTTAAAAGCATTTAAAAATAAGGACTATAGATATGTAAACATTTAAAACATAAGAGATAAGTTAATTTACAATTATAAAATGATAAGGGTTTAAAAACATGATTTGTAAATAAATTAAAAAGAGGGTCTTTACATAAATTTATGTGGATTAAACGAGTGTACAAGAATTGAGACATGCATTTTACAAAAGTTAACAAAGAATACATGTGGCTAAACAAAATTTTCTTTTAAAAATTTATAATATGAAAATCATATAAAACATATATAAGAGAAAGGACCAGGCTATTCTCATTTTTTTTCAAACTTGGAAAGAAAAAAATAATGATAAATCAGGCTATTTTCCTTTCTTTCTCAAATCTGAGAAATCCATACTCAAAGCACCTCAAATTCAAAACAATAACAACCTGATCAAAAGTAGGACAAAAATCAAAACCTGAAAGCAATCAAACAAAGCAACAGTCTGGAAATGAAACCAGATCAAAATCTTCAACCTGGAATTAAAGCCTGTAATCAAGGAAGATCAATGAATCAAAGCATGCCAATGTGGATTTAAGTGCATCTCAAACAATCTTCATTAAATTGAGACCAAGCATCAGATCAAGGTTGCAAACAAACAAGATCAGGATTCAAATCTAAAAAGCAAACACAAATTCCAGGTTTCAAAAGTATTTCCTATCCTCTGTTCACATGACCAAGTGAGCAAACCTTTCAAATTTAAAACTTTAAATCATATACATTTTGATGATTGAAGTTGTTATGAAAATATCTTTATATGGCTGCATGTATATGTGTGTGCGTGTGTGTATGTATATAGATGGACGTGTATGTGTCTGTGTGTATGAATGCTCATGTCTGAGTATTCACGGTTTCAAAAAAAAACAGCATAAAAAAATCTATAACTACCTAAATAAACATTACTAGGTTATGATTCTTGAATGAAAAAGGATTGTAATGGTGTAGTGCTATTTTTCAAAATAAAAACAAGGAGAAATATTGAGAAATCCATTTGGAAAATAGAAATTACAGTAAAATAAATTAAACACTTAAAAAGTTGATGTTCACAAATTTTCGTTTTGAATTCATAACCTGATTCAAGTTGCGAAATAATGAATTTTAATGATAGTTTTAAGATATTTAGCTTTGGAAATCGTTGGGATTTTAAAGTTGAACGAAATTGTGAATAACATCGATTTCCGACGATCAACAGGAAATCGAACTTTAAGGTTCATGTCAGAGGAGGGTTGAAGGATGATGAATATAGGAAAATTAGTAGTGTAATTTATAATGGATCGTGGTGGTGGCACGGTGGGTTTTAGGGTTTAAGAACGGGTTTGACTCGTCGAAGTTTGGAGCTGAAATTTGCCAGCATCGTTGCATCGAGTTCAATCGCAACCAGGGGAGAAGCTTCATGGGTGAGTGGCAAAGCGGTGGGCATGGAGGCATGGTCGAATATGATCAATGATGATCAGACGAGGGGGAGTTTGTTGTTCGAGTTGGGTTCCAATGTCCATCAAGTAGCTCGATTTTGATTTCGATCGAGATGGGCGGAGCTAGGTGGTCGTGAAGCTTGAAAGGGTTGCCGTCGACTTGGCAATGTGATCGTCGTTGATCGAAAGAGCTCCGATTGGCCGTGCACGTGAATGTATATCACTGTGTATCAGTGGTCGTTTTTGTTTTGGGGAAGAAGAATGCTCGAGTTCGAGCACGAGAAAACTACAGTTCGACTCGAAGTAAAGTGATAAAGAGAAGAACCCGAAGTTGAGCTCGGGTAAGTAAGGTTTTGGCTCGGGTTTCTTGTTTTTGCTTACAAGTTTAAGCAAGTTTCGAAAATTTTAAACTTTAAAGTTAAATTTGTTTATAATTGTTTCAAAGATAATTAATTGCTTGTGATGATAATTCTTAAGCTTATTAAAAACATAATTAGTAGTGTGATTAAGTAATTAATCTAGATAAAAGATTTATCTTCAATTAACTGAATTTTTGAATAATTTTCTAATCAATGCTTTTCAATTAGACTTTTTTTATTTAAGTTAGAAATTAATTAAAGGTCTTAAACTATTCTTTTAATTTTTACCAAGTTTAAAGAGAGTTTTATTTTATAACCTTTGTTTTTGTAAATAAACTTAGTATTTTGATTAAGTAAATGATTAAAAAGGATGAGGTGTTTTAATCTTTAATTGAACTTAAAGAGTTAAATTTTATGATTATGTTAATTCATTTTAAAGGTTATTACTAAAAGAAATTAAGAAATAATTACTTTGTATAATTGTATTTATGAATTTTTAATGAAAATGATTAAGGAAGAATTGATTAATGAAGGTGATTAAAGGGTAATTTCTTTAAAGAAAACATTTCTTAATCAAAGATTAACTAAGGTTAATTAATTAAATTGAATAATAAAGATAAATCAATTTGTAATTAATATTGATTAGTGTGAGTATAATTACTTAAGAAAAATAATTAAAGAATTTTTAATAACTGATTATTTAATAATTAATTACTGTGATTAATTTTAATAATTAATTAGATAAATTAATTAATGATAATCATTTGTGAAATTGTTTAAGCATAATTACTTAATGGAAGTAATTAAGGAATTAATTACTAAATGTAGTTAATTGAGTTTAATTTGATTTGTTGAGTTAATTAATTAAGTTTAATTAGTTTAATCAATGGATGATTTGATAATAATTACTTAATGTAATTAATGAAGTAAAATTACTTAGTAAAATAATTAATGATAATTACTGGATGTAATTAGTGGAAGATGATTTATTAATGAAAGTAATTTGAATAAATTACATATATGATTAATCAAGGGAATAATTAAGGATGATTAATTAGGAGTAATTAATTTATTTAATGAAGTAGTTAAGGGTAGTTAATTACTGAATTTGATTAATCAAGAGTGATTAATAAGTGTGGTTTAAATACAGATTAATTACTTAATGTAATTTAATTAAATTGTAATGCATATTTTTGTGATTAGTTAATCAAGTTAATCAATTTATTATTAATGGTTAATTAATAAATGATTTAAGGATAATTAATTAAGATGATTGTAATTAATTTATGTTAATTAAACAGGATTAGTAATCAATCTGATTTGAAATTATCAGATAACTAATTTATCTTTCTTATGGATGACTATACTCTATTAAGCTGTTGTGAATTGTTTGATATCTCTATTATGTAATGCTGTGTGATGGATTGATATATTTGATATGTGATGTGATGCTATGTAATATGAAATGCTTTGTGCTGAGCTGTTATATCTGTGATGAATATGCTGTTGTATGAATATGAAAACCCTTTGGGCCTGTAAAACGACATTTGAATTTCGATGCTACAGGGAGTCGGATTCCAGTCGGTTATTCGAAACCCACATTGAATCGTAATGATGAATATTTGTAATTGATAAATTTACTTTATCTGTGAATCTGTGAATAAGGATAAGCGTTGTACATTATACCGCTTATCGATATTGCTATACTTGAATCTGTGAAGATTGATGATGTTGCACAATTGTGTGCAAAACCCCTGGACTACACTATACACACACAAATATGGATTTCACGAGGAAATTGGTCAAGTCATAGATTTTTGAAATAGTTTTAAAAGTTGAATTTTAAAACCAAATTGTTTTGAAAATTATGAAGGAATCCTTGTTCAAGATTGGTGAAGTTTGTTTTCAAATTGAGAAGGAATAAAGGATCTGAAAAGCGTATCTTTTGTATAAAGGATTTGAATTGGAATGATATTGATGAATCTTTTCGAAAGATTGGTAAACTTTGTGAACTCTTTGAAGTGAATCTTTTGTTCAAAGATATTTGTAAATGGTAATTTGTTTGATCATTTGAAAGAGAGGTTTTGGGTTTTAAATTGTGACTTGACTGAAATCGCATATCCATATGTTTTTAAATATTGCGCTCATTATTCGTTTTAGCCGGGAAAGGACCTTGTGTCAGATAACCCATTCCGAATAATAATACGACGTTATGGATAGCAATTTAAGACCGATGGTGAAGACCGGATATTTTGGAAAACGAAAGGATTTCTTGTCGAATGTCTCTGCACCGGTTGATCCCCGATATAGAGATTTGAGCACCCTTTGTGATGGGGAGTCCGGATGTGATTAGGAATTATCCGGATTTGCAAGGACTTCTTCGGAAGTGCCTTCGGTTCCGTTCGATCCCGGAATGAACTTGTATGGATGTGTGTCTGACGTTGCACTTTGAGATGTACAGCTGGTTTCTATCAAATACATTTCTGTTTGGTGGCGGAGAATTAATTCTCTCAGCTTAACACCCTTCTCTGAGACGTACGAGCTCAGAGGTTATGTAGTTGATGGTTACTGGTGACATCTTCCCAATTTGGTATTGTGGCATACGAAGTGCTGCTGATCATTTGTTGATCAAAGCATGGCTTTTGTGAAAAGCGTAGCTTTGTGGATGAGACTTCGTCGGACCTCACACCCAGGAATGGTCGAAACATGAAAAATGCAGCAAGGTTATAAGGGGTAGCGCCCCTTAGGGTATGTGCATTTCCTTCTAGATAGAAGTGGTATCATGGTATGGAGCTCAGATACTTAACTTATATGGATATCGCAAATATATATATATTACTTTGTAACTGTTGTTGTTGGGGCCCCGGATAAAGGTTGTTTACAACCAGGGGATGGCATACTCGTGTCAGTAGTTACCGATTTTTGCAGAGGTAACCCAGCCTTGTGTTGGAAGAGATCCGGTTAGGTTCTCGGGGCGTCCCTCCAGAGGCATTTCCATGTGGCAATAGGAAGTTCCTTAGCCTGACCATTTGTTGGAAATCCATTCTTCAATATGCACCTTGTACGGTTTTAGTTGCAGAACCTGCCATCTACTTATGGTAGCTCCCCACTATTTGGATGGTAGCTATAGTAGGCATAGTTCGGAATGTCTACGCTAGCTAGGATTAATATTATACTTTCAAAATGTTTTCCACTATGCACTAATAATAATATCAAAATGGTTTTCACGTAACAAGCATTTTTGACTATCATAAGGAGAAATCTCCTCCAATTCTACGTTTGCATTGTGTGTGTGGCGGGAGGCCTTATGGTAGTTTCATTTTCCAAAAGCATTGCAGATTTGAACTTTAAAAGCTTTTGTTGTTTTTTTTAATGACCAAAACTGTTTTTGTTTGCTCATACCTGTCCCATGACTGACCTGGAGTTTATTGTTCCTTTCCTAAACTCTGGGTGCCCACTATTTTCCACACGGACAGCCTAGAGTTGGGTTTTCAGATAATCAAGTAATAGGTGTAGATACGATAGCATTCGAAGTCTTTGGATTGGTAGCTTTCAGTCTTCGGGATCTCCTTCAGTCTTGGATGACAGACCTTGCTTAGTTTGGTACAAAGTCATCGTGGTTCGAGACAGTGGTTTGGAGTTTTGGCTTTGGAGCATTGGAGTTCTCTTTTGAAGACTATTCTTTATATTGGAGCATTTGATTTTGGAGATACGTTGGCATTGAAGATATTCTTTCCGCTGTGTCTTGTATCTCTGATAGTATTGATATGTATCATATCATTCTATTGTATCATCATTGTATCTTCATATTGTATCATTGGAGTTGTATATTGATATTCATTTCTCTTCCGCTGTGTTGTTGTACTTAATGTCTTATAAGCACCGACGAACCAGATTCGACATTTGGATCTGCGGCATTTGAATATGAGTGTCGTATTCGGTGCCGATTTTCGAAGGTCGAGTCAGGGTCGTCATATTTAGTATCAGAGATGAAGGTTGAAACTTTAGCTCAGGAGTATAACACATTTGGTAACTCAGTAGAGATAGGGTGAAGTATAGCCTATAATGAGTATATCCCTAAGATATCCGTCTGAATGCCTAAGTAAATTCTCTTACTATCCACTGATAGTGAGTATGAGTGCAAGAAGAGTATGAGATAGGGGACAGGGGAGTACCACTACAAATGGTCAGTACCCTGCAATAGCGGAAACAACTTTCTCTATCAATTTCCTTTGATTCATCTTTTCAAATCTTTGATGATTCCTGGCTGCCCCAGGAAGAAGCTTTGATATATTTGCATGGGACACAAACTCTAGATGGGTCAGAATTGTTTGTTTGGATGAATTGTTTGCTTTGGTTGCTATGGTTGATAGATATATTTTGGTTGTTTAAACTTAAAAAATTGGATTTGCATCCATATATCTGTTTATTATGTTGGGTCCAGGTATATTCAACAAGTGGTTAGTTATCCTTTGAACTAATCAATACCCCTGTATATTCGTAGATCTGGTGACCCGAGTGTCTTGTATTGAATGATTCGTTCTCATAATTATTAGTGATATTCTGATTTGGTAAGCCAAATGCAGAATAGATACCCAGTTTAATTTGGAAACTGTCTCTCTGTCTTTGTGTATCCATTCTTTGTTGTCTCCCTACTTTCAAATTTCGAGGACGAAATTTTCTTAAGGGGGAATCTGTAACATCCTCGGATTTTAGCCCGGTATAATTTGATATTTAATTTAATTTTTGAAATTAAGTTGTGAATTTAATTATGAATTAATTAGAAAATTTTTAGAATAGATAAATTTTTTGGATTATAAATAGAATTTGAAAGTTTTAAGATTTATAAAAGATATGTTCTGTTATTTATTTATATTTATAAATTTAGTTTAAATTAAATCTTGGAATTGAAATTCAAAATTAAAAATCTTATAAATATATTGGGTTTGAAAACATTATATCTTCAAATTAATAAAGATTTTTTCCAAATTATATTAAATAGATATTTTGATTGAGAAGCTATATTTTGAAAATTAAATAAAATAATTTTTGAATTGCTATTTAAAAGTTATAGAAGTTATAAAATATAAATAATTAAAGGTTTAAAAGCATTTAAAAATAAGGACTATAGATATGTAAACCTTTAAAACATAAGAGATAAGTTAATTTGCAATTATAAAATGATAAGGGTTTAGAAACATGATTTGTAAACAAATTAAAAAGAAGGTCTTTACATAAATTTATGTGGATTAAACAAGTGTACAAGAATTGAGACATGCATTTTACAAATGTTAACAAAGAATACATGTGGCAAAACAAAATTTTCTTTTAAAAATTTAAAATATGAAAATCATATAAAACATATATAAGAGAAAGGACCGGGCTATTCTCAGTTTTTTTCAAACCTGGAAGAAAAAAAGATAAATCAGGCCATTTTCATTTCTTTCTCAAATCAGAGAAATCCATACTCAAAGCACCTTAAATTCAAAACAATAACAATATGATCAAAAGTAGGACAAAAATCAAAACCCGAAAGCAATCAAACAAAGCAACAGTCTGGAAATAAAACCGGATCAAAGTCTTCAACCTGGAATTAAAGCTTGTAATCAAGGAAGACCAATGAATCAAAGCATGCCAATGTGGATTCAAGTGCTTCTCAAACAATCTTCATTAAATTAAGACTAAGCATCAGATCAAGGTTGCAAATAAACAAGATCAGGATTCAAATTTACAAAGCAAACACAAATTCCAGGTTTCAAAAGTATTTCCTGTCCTCTGTTCACATGACCATGTGAGCAAACCTTTCAAATTTAAAACTTTAAATCATATACATTTTGATGATTGAAGTTGCTATGAAAATATCTTTATATGGCTGCATGTATATGTGTGTGTGCGCATATAGATGGATGTGTACGTGTCTTTATGTATGAATGCTCATGTCTGAGTATTCACGGTTCCAAAAAAACAGCAAAAAAATCTATATCTACCTAAATAAACATCACTAGGTTATGATTCTTGAATGAAAAAGTATTGTAATGGTGTAGGGTTATTTTTAAAAATAAAAACAAGGAGAAATATTGAGAAATCCATTTGGAAAATAGAAATTACAGTAAAATAAATCAAACACTTAAAAAATTGATGTACACAAATTTTTGTTTTGAATTCATAACCTGATTCAAGTTGCGAAATAATGAATTTTAATGATAGTTTTAAGATTTTTAGCTTTGGAAATCGTTAGGATTTTAGAGTTGAACGGAATTGTGAATAACATCGATTTCCGACGACCAACAGGAAATCGAACTTTGGGGTTCATGTCAGAGAAGGGTTGAAAGATGATGAATATAGGAAAATTAGTAGTGGAATTTATAATGGATCGTGGTGGTGGCACGGTGGGTTTGTAGGTTTTAAGAACGGGTTTGACTCGTCGAAGTTTGGAGCTAAAATTTGCCAGCATCGTTGCACCGAGTTCAATCACACCCAGGGGAGAAGCTTCATGGGTGAGTGGCAAGGCGGTGGGCACGGCAGCATGGTCGCATATGATCGGTGATGATCAGACGAGGGGGAGTTTGTTGTTCGAGTTGGGTTCCAATGTCCAACAAGTGGCTCGATTTTGATTTCGATCGAGATGGGCGGAGCTAGTGGTCGTGAAGCTTGAAATGGTTGCCGTCGACTTGGCAATGTGATCGTGGTTGATCGAAAGAGCTCCGATTGGCCGTGCATGTGAATTTATGTCACTGTGTATCAGTGGTGGTTTTTGTTTTGGGGAAGAAGAAGAATGCTCGAGTTCGAGCACGAGAAAACTACAATTCGACTCGAAGTAAAGTGATAAAGATTAGAACCCAAAGTTGAGCTCAGGTAAATAAGGTTTTGGCTCGGGTTGCTTGTTTTTGTCTACAAGTTTAAGCAAGTTTCGAAGATTTTAAACTTTAAAGTTAAATTTGTTTTAAAATTGTTTCAAAGATAATTGATGGCTTGTGATGATGATTCTTAAGCTTATTTAAAACTTAATTAGTAGTGTGGTTAAGTAATTAATCAAGATAAAAGATTTATCTTCAATTAAATGAATTTTTGAATAATTTTCTAATCAATGCTTTTCAATTAAACTTGTTTTATCTAAGTTAGAAATTAATTAAAGGTTTTAAAATATTCTTTTAATTTTAACTAAGTTTAAAGAGTGTTTTATTTTATAACCTTTGTTTTTGTAAATAACTTAGTATTTTGATCAAGTAAATGATTAAAAAGGATGAGGTGTTTTAATCTTTAATTGAACTTAAAGTGTTAAATTTTATGATTATGTTAATTCATTTTAAAGGTTATTACTAAATGAAATTAAGAAATAATTACTTTGTATAATTATATTTATGAATTTTTGATGAAAATGATTAAGGAAGAATTGATTAATGAAGGTGATTAAAGGATATAAAAAATTTAAAGAAAAAAATTCTTAATCAAAGATTAACTAAGGTTAATTAATTAAATTGAATAATAAAGATAAATCAATTTGTAATTAATATTGATTAGTGTAAGTTTAATTACTTAAGAAAAATAATTAAAGAATTGTTAATAATTAATGATGGTTATTAACTTAAGATTATTTAATAATTAATTAATGTGATTAATTTTAACAATTAATTAGATTAATTAATTAATGATAATCATTTGTGAAATTGTTTAAGCATAATTACTTAATGGAAGTAATTAAGGAATTAATTACTAAGTGTAATTAATTGAGTTTAATGTGTTTTGTTGAGTTAATTAATTATGTTTAATTAATTTAATCAATGGATTATTTGATAATAATTACTTAATGTAATTAATGAAGTAAAATTACTTAGTAAAACAATTAATGATAATTACTGGATGTAATTAGTGGAAGATGATTTATTAATGAAAGTAATATGAATTAAATTGCTTATATGATTGATCAAGGGATTAATTAAGGATAATTAATTAGGAGTAATTAATTTATTTAATAAAGTAATAAAGGGTAGTTAATTACTGAATGTGATTAATCAAGAGTGATTAATAAGTGTGGTTTAAATAAAGATTAATTACTTAATGTAATTTAATTAAATTGTAATGCATATTTGTGTGATTAGTTAATCAAGTTAATCAATTTATTATTAATGGTTAATTACTAATTGATTTAAGGATAATTAATTAAGATGATTTTAATTAATTTATGTTAATTAACCAGGATTGATAATTAACCAGGATTAGTAATCAATCTGATTTGAAATTATCATATAACTAATTTATCTTCCTTATGGATGACTGTACTCTATTGAGCTGTTGTGAATTGTTTGATATCTCTACTATGTAATGCTGTGTGATGGATTGATATATTTGATATGTGATGTGATGCTATGTAATATGAAATGCTTTGTGCTGAGCTGTTATATCTGTGATGAATATACTGTTGTATGAATATGAAGACCCTTTGGGCCTGTAAAACGACATTTGAATTTCGATGCTACAGGGAGTCGGATTCCAGTCGGTTATCGAAACCCACATCGAACCGTAACGATGAATATTTGTAATTGATAAATTTACTTTATCTGTGAATCTGTGAATAAGGATAAGCATTGTAGATTATACCGCTTATCGATATTGGTATACTTGAATCTGTGATGATTGATGATGTTGCACTATTGTGTGTAAAACCCCTGGACTACCCTATACACACACAAATATGGATTTCACGAGGAAATTGGTCAAGTCACAGATTTTGAAATAGTTTTAAAAGTTCAATTTTAAAACCAATTTGTTTTGAAAATTATGAAGTTATCTTTGTTTAAGATTGGTGAAGTTTGTTTTCAAATTGAGAAAAAAAAGGATCTGAAAAGCGTATCTTTTGTATAAAGGATTTGAATTGGAATGATATTAATGAATCTTTTTGAAAGATTAGTAAACTTTGTGAACTCTGTGAAGTAAATCTTTTGTTCAAAAAGATTTGTAAATGGTAATTTGTTTAATCATTTGAAAGAAAAGTTTTGGGTTTTAAATTGTGACTTGACTGAAATCGCATATCCATATGTTTTTAAATATTGCGCTCATTATTCGATTTAGCCGGGAAAGGACCTTGTGTCAGATAACCTATTTCGAATAATGATACGACGTTATGGATAGAAATTGAAGACCGGTGGTGAAGACCGGATATTTTCGAAAACGAAAGGATCTCTTTTCGAATGTCTCTGCACTAGCTGATCCCCGGAAAAGAGATTTGAGCACCTTTTGTGATGGGGAATCGACGTGATTAGGAATTATCCGGATTTGCAAGGACTTCTTCAGAAGTGCCTTCGGTTCCGTTCGATCCCGGAACGGACTTGTATGGATGTGTTTTGACGTTACACTTTGAGATGTAAAGTTGGTTTCTATCAAATACATTTCTGTTTGGTGGCGGAGAATTAATTCTCTTAGCTTAACACCCTTTTCTGAGACGTACGAGCTCAGAGGTTATGTAGTTTATGGTTACTAGTGAAACGTTCCCAATTTGGTAATGTGGCATACGAAGTGCTGTTGATCATTTGTTGATCAAAGCATGGCTTTTGTGAAAAGCGTAGCTTTGTGGACGAGACTTCGTCGGACCTCACACCCCGGAATGGTCGAAACATGAAAAATGCAGAAATGTTGTAGGGGGTAGCGCCCCTTAGGGTATGTATGTTTCCTTCTGGATAGAAGTGGTATCATGGTATGGAGCCCTGATACTTAACTTATGTGGATATCGCAAATATATATATATATATATATATATATTACTTTGTGATTGTTGTTGTTGGGGCCCAGGATAAAGGTTGTTTACAACCGGGGGATCGCATACTCGCGTCAGTAGTAACCTATCTTTGCAGAGGTAACCCGGCCTTGTGTTGGCAGAGATCCAGTTAGGTTCTCGCGGCGTCCCTCCAGAGGCGTTCCTATGTGGCAATAGGAAGTTCCTTAGCTTGACCATTTTCTGAAAGTCCATTCTTCAATACGTGCCTTGTACGGTTTTAGTTAAAGAACCTGCCATCTACTTATGGTGGCGCCCCACTGTTTGGATGGTAGATATAGTTGGCATAGCTCGAAATGTCTATGCTGGCTAGGATTAATATTATACTTTCAAAATGTTTTCCACTATGCACTAATAATAATATCTAAATGGTTTTCGCGTATCAAGCATTTTTGACTATCATAAGGAGAAATCTCCTACAATTCTGCATTTGCATTGTTTGTGTGGCGGGAGGCCTTATGGTAGTTTCATTTTCCAAAAGCATTGCAGATTTGAACTTTAAAAGCTTTTGTTGTTTATTTTAAAGATCAAAACTGTTTTTGTTTGCTCATACCAGTCCCATGACTGATTTGGAGTTTATTGTTCCTTTCCTAAACTCTGGGTGCTCACTATTTTCCACACGGGCAGTCTAGAGTTGGGTTTTCAGATAATCATGTAGTAGGTGTAGATTCGATAGCCTTCGAAGTCTTTGGATTGGTAGCTTTCAGTCTTCGGGATCTCCTTCAACCTTGGACAACTGACCTTGCTTAGCTTGGTACAACGTGATGGTGGTTCGAGCTAGTGGTTTGGAGTTTTGGCTTTGGAGCATTGGAGTTCTCTTTTGAATACTATTCTTTCTATTGGAGCATCTGATTTTGGAGATATGCTGGCATTGAAGATATTCTTTCCGCTATGTCTTGTATCTCTGATAGTATTGATATGTATCGTATCATTCTATTGTATCATCATTGTATCTGGATATTGTATCATTGGAGTTGTATATTGATATTCATTTCTCTTCCGCTGTGTTGTTATACTTAATGTGTTATAAGCTCCGGCAAACCAGATTCGACGTTTGGATCTACGGCATTTGAATATGAGTGTCGTATTCGAAGCCGATTTTCGAAGGTCGAGTCAGGGTCGTTACAAATTATACTCATTCATGTGTTTAATATTTCTATATTCACTATTGGTTTAACCTAACTAGTTCTTCTACCCCCTTATTTCCAAAATGCAGTTATGGGTCATTTATCATGTGAATATACTTATAATTGAAGAAGCAAATAAGAACAAAACAGTACCACTCTAGTGGGTTTAAGGTCCTTGAAATATTTTTCATAGTTAATCCCTTTAATCTACATCTTTGTCAAGGTAATACTTCTTCAAATTTATACACTTAAAATCCTTTCAAAACTCGTTTATTTAGCCATGGATTTTTCCTTTAAAATTTGAGTTTGGGTTTAAAAACCTTTCGACGCCTTCGAAACCTTGTTTTCGACCTCATAGGATGACCTCCTTCGAAAGCATTAAAATCTATCTTCAAAACATTAGACTCCTGCATTTCGAATAATTTAAAACTTCTCTTCCGAAACCTTTCGACCATATTAAAGTATTATCATATAAGTATAGAAGATTAGCTTCAAAACCATTTGAAAGTTCCCCTTTCAAAATAATTGGATTTATATTTAAAACGTCATTTTGGGCCAATGTGAACAAAAGCGAAAGCATCTCTTTTGATACCATTCTTTATTTCACAAAAGTATTGGGGAAACTTGATGGTTTCGAAACCATCCTTTCAAAAGCACTTAAAACATTTGGGTAAAACAATTGAAGGTTGGCTTCGAAACCCCTTTCAAAACCATAGCCTTCGAAATCCCCAACCCCTTTTGAAAACAATAGGAAGTGGCTTATATTTATAAAAAAACAGTATCTTTCGACAACATTGTTATCTTCAATACCATCGAAAGTCATCATTTCACAGAAGGGTTTCGATTTGGTCGAAACTACCCCTACCGAAAGCATGAAATAAAAATCAACTTCTTCGGAAGATACTACTTTGAAACAAAGGTGGTAGCTCTCCTTTGAAATCTTCTTTAGAAATATCCATTTGAAACCATTGGTTTTTACTACTTTGAAAACCCTTTGTAAACCGACAAGCGCTTTTCTTTTAAAACAAATCAAAACAAAACAGAGGAACCTTCCATTTCGAAAGCTACGTTTCGACACACTAATTTCCTCTTTTCTCCAACACACTACGTACCATCAAACTGATATCATGTGTATTAGTTTGATGGTTTTGACATAGAAGGTTTTGACTAGGTTAGAGGCAAAAGCTCTGGGTCGAAAGCTCCATCCAAAAGAGGTTGGAAGCCCACATGTAAACACTTGATTGGCTACATTAAACTTTCTAATAATTTAGCTAATCTGTGCTGCATTTTTCTCATATCTAAACCAAATAACATTTAACAAATAATTCCTTCCTATTTACAAAACAATTAAATCTTTTAGCTCCTCCTTTAAAAATAATTTATTTCCCATACTAAATCACTTAATAAAAATCTACAACAATTCATTTTAATCGTGTTATCTAACATATCAAAATTTTAGACCTAAATTCTCAATATAAATTTCGAAATAAATTCATAACCATATTTTCTTTTGAAAATTCGTAACTAATTCTCCATGGTATGGAAACTAATAAAAGTTGAAACCCAGCTCCAAAATCATATTTTCCATAACATAAAATTTTTCCATAGCGTTTGAAAATCATTTAACCTCTATTTTCCCTAAAACCGTGCATATCCTCTTTTAAACATTCTTATTTAAATCATAAAAATTATAAATCAAACATATCATCATCCAATATATCATAAAAATGAATTTACTCTTCAATCCCAAAAATTGATTATAAAAACCAAAAATAAAAATGTAGTGATTATTATTCATCTTAAATTGGATAAGGAAATTGGACATTGATTGAGATTTTCTTCTAGCTTGAATCCTAATCATTACTTTAATTTTCTCTTCTTATCTTCCTCCTAATGGTTGGCTTCTTTTTTTCTTATGTTTAAAAATTTGCTTATGTTAAAATAAGCATGTATGGCCTAGAGAAAAGGGTATAGCGGTGGAAATATAGGCGATTATTTATCCTAATGCCCCTAGGTTTATTTAGTTAGCACTTAACCATTTATAAGATCATTCATTATAAATAAGCACGACCACTTTGTTTATTAATCAAACTCAATCTCCTTATCACTTTACATTATTCTATTTAATTTATTCTAATTAAATCTCCTGAGTAATGTTATCAAATATTAGGGTTGTTACACTGAAGGTGGCTAAAACAGTGTAGATACAGCAGGGCTTTGTGGGTCATGCCTAGTAGGATATGATCATCTTCTAGAGAGATATCTAAGGTTTATGTATGCTTTGGGATCCCTTTATGGTTGTTGATTACAACCAAGGGGTAATCGTATTTGGTACTATCCAAGTTCAGGTGTAGGTTGGCTCTGTGTTAGTAAGAGTAGGTCTAGTTCAGGATCTGACCCAACGTACAATTTACCCAGAGGTGTACTATACAGAAGGTAGTCTCTTACCTTGTCACTATCGGAATCCTTTTTTCAATACGAGCCTTCGGACTTGATTGTATACCTATTATGTTGGATTTTAGTAATGTAATAATTTCGGCTATGATTCCATATTTATTTTCAACCTAAACATTATGATAATATCAGAGGATTTAATATAGAAATGTTTTGGTTATCGTAAGGTAAAAACTCATCCGTGTTTACGTCCGGCGTGGTCTTACGAGATACCATTAATTTTAAGGCTTTTACAAATTTAAACTTATATTTTACTTACGTCAGACCCATGTCTGACCTAGAGTTTAATTTCTTTCCTTAAACTCTTAGGTACTCAAGTTTTTATGAGTAACGAAGTAGTTAGGTTTCTTTGGAGCATTTTGGGAAATAGTATGGAGTAGGAGCTTTCTTCATCATCTTGTAATTATCTATATTTTCGTTGTGACCGTATATTATGTATTAGAAGTGCTTGTTTAACCTTGATATAACATTTTGGAGTGATCATATGTAATATTCTAAGATGATTTATATGTAACTCTGTCGTTGCGAGAAAAATCTATGTATGTTTCCTTGTCTTACATTTTCTTTACCCCACGACCTATCTTTTGGAAACTTAGATGATCGGCACATGAATACCGAGGATGTATTAGATGTCGTTTTGGGGTGTAAGTAAGGCAGATTGTCATAATTGGTATCTAAATTATAGTTAATTATGAATAATTTTAAATTAATTAAAGTCCAAAGTATGATTTTTGAAATAATTTAAGTTTAATCAAAGTTTAGTTAAGTTTTAAACCTAAATTTAAGTAAGGTTTATTTATTTTGAAGTTCCTTTTTAAATTCAATCAGTTATTTATTTTAACCGAATTTCTTGATTAAGTGAATTGTTTTAAAACCAAGGATCTATTGTCCATACTATTAAGTAGCCAAGTTGATTAAAGTAGTTGTAATAAAACGTGGAAACATTTTTTTTGAAATTAAGTCGACTTGTACTTATCACAAATGACACTCTTTGGGAACGCGATGAATAATATGGGTTAATATCGACAAGCATGGCATGATAACTTAAGCATATGAAACTATTGTTCATATGTAAATCTTTACACCCTGATAGTGGAATAGTCCATTATAAACAACTTGAACCCATAAAATTATCGAACATTAGATTTAAATGGCTGGGATCAAATGTTAGTTGTTGTCTAAAAACCACTTCGAACTAACATAAACGTTCGAATTGGAAATAGTAAAGGAAAGGTCCAAGGTGAAGACTTCAAAGTGCAAGAGCTATTCGCTACTAACCCTGAGGGTGATTCCAAAATAGGTATAGTGGAAATAGTGCCTTAGGTTCGTTCATCACCCGAACGACTTGTATGGATGAGTGCTGACATTGTGTCAACATATGGAAGGCAATGTTAGCATTCCAATTGGTAATACTATAATAAAGGTAAATGTAGCCTCAAGCCTTATCAACCAGGAATGACTAAAACAGGGAAGATGCAGCAAGGCTAAATGGGTTGCTCCGATTATGGTAAGGCCATCCCTATCTAGAGGTCCTACTATCAACTCATGTATGTTTTGGTACGGTTGTTGTTCCCAACCAATGGGTGATCTTATTCGGTACTATCCTGCAAGGGATAGGCCAGTGCTGTGCTGGCAGGTGCTTCCGGCAAGGACCTCGGTGTTATTTTATCTAGAGATGCACCATGATGGGCGGTACCCCAGTAGCCCAGTCATTTTATAGAAATCCATTCTCCAATAAGTGCCACATGGATTTAGTTGTACCCAAATATGTTGAAATGTAAGATGCAAGCATTTCGACTATGTTCTATTTTACTTGAAAACCCTACACATTATTATAATATCATATACAAAGGGTTTTGGTTATCGTAAGTTGAAAACCCATCCATGTTTATGTGTGGCATGTTCTTACGAGATACATTTGATTTTCAAAGTGTTTTATAAAAGTAAAAAATTAAGTCGTTTGAGTCTATTCATACCAGATCCATGTCTGACTCGGAGTTTTATTTTCTTTTCTTAAAAATCTTAGGTACTCAAATTTGTATGAGTAGTCAAGCAATCCAGGAATCCTACGGAAGCATTTTGAAGGAGCTGGAGTAGGGGGATTCACGGTTAGCAAGTTATAATCTTTTTCTGCTATGTTTTATGCATGACCTCTATATTTCGTATGGGCGAGTAGTTATGATAGTCCAGTTGAAGGTTGTAGTATAATGACTCTGATGTATTATTATTAATGTGGAAATGACAATGTAATATCCTATGTTACCTATTCTGTGTTGTTCTGATTCGTGGTAAGATTCTTTGATTGTGTAGTTTCCTCTTATCTTTCTTTTTCATCTATCCTTAATGGCTCATCTTTTGGTGCAAGAAAGGCAGTCCTTGCATCATGGATTCGCCAATGCAGAATAGGCATTATGGCTTTGGCAACCAAGAGGTACTGAACAATATGTTTGAATTTTCCTATATACTAATCTCTCGACTGCAACGAACTTGAAATTGTTTAGATTATTCGTTGGAAATTGTTTAGCTTAAAAAATCAATTTCTTGTATAAAAGATAACCGCACATCAAAACGTAGTTGGATAATGAGATGAATATTATATGACTACCTACTGTAAAAACAAATTCCTCTTAGAATATTAATTAATATCACTTATAAAATAAGATGCAACTTAATTGGTGATTTTGTTATAAATTATTCGTAGGTATAAAATTTTGGAAAAATTACAATAAATAATATCCGACCACCCAAACCAACTAATTTTCAAATTGAGTTGGATCATATTTATAGTTTGGACAAATTAGATGTAGGCTAAAAATTTAAGATTAGACTAAAATTAGATCTGATAATTAATATAATTGAATAGGTAGATTAGATTTATAGTTTGAACAAATTAGATATAGGTTAAAAAATTAAAGATTAGACAAAAAGTAGATCTTATAATTAATATAACAAAATAGGTAGACTATCAAGATGAAATTTCAAAACCAAATATAAGCAAAATTTTGATTTTAAACACAATAATGATAATATGTCCAGGAAACCTCTTTTTTATCAATTTAGTTTCATTTTATCATACATGCACAAACACGGGATTGAGAAGACATCCCAACTATTCTCAATTTAATTAAAGCAAGTAAGGTAATAATGTCATTGAATCCTAATGCTATTTCATTTCACACTGTTATAGCAGCTGCTAAGCCAACGTTTTTTGCCAGCCATTCGACAAGAATCTATTATTAAATCATATAAGTTATGTAGGCTAGAATCAAGTAGAGCACCTACAAAAAAGCTTAGGACCAAGCAGAGATTCAGAAGCTGAGAGCCAGGATTGCTGAGCTGGAGGACGAATGTAATGCTACGTATCTATAGCAGCATGACAAGTTTCCTTCGTTAGGTGGTACTAGATGGGACGTGAAGGCTTGATAGGTACGTATTTTTAGTTTGTGTTGGGATATTGTACATTTATGTGCTTGGAGATGGTGAATATGATTTATTTTGATATGTTTGATACATTTTTGGAATATACTAGATGATGTTGGGTTGTTTTGATTTGATTGATACATTTTGAGACGTTGGATGTTGATTTTGTGTATATTTAAAGAATGTTTTATTCTATTGTGGATTGTTTGAGTTTGATTTATCGTAAATATTAATTTTTTTATTATTGATGTTTCATATGTGATTTGGGCTCATACACACACAATAAGATTTTGTACGCATGAAATTAAGTTGTGATATATATTGATATTTCTGTGTTCTAAGCGAAGCGAATGACATCATAAATGAAAAAACAGCCCAAATTTATGATGACTTCTGGCGACTTATTGGTAAACAATAACCAACGGCTACCAACGACTTCCGACGGCTTATTGGTAAGCAATTACCAACTCGTACCAATGGTTTTCAATGGCAAGGTACCAATGGCTTTCCGACATCTACCCACACAAGTGAAGTTAAACCATTGCTTACCATGTGTACATGGACACCGTCGAATACGCTGTCAGGAGCCGTCAAAAAGCCGTTTTAAACACTTTTTGGTGATGACTTTATCTCCGACGGCTGCCATCAGCTTCCGACGACCGCTGACAGTTTAAAATGTTGAAAATTGGTTGATTTCTTATAGTGAATGGTTCAAGTCCTGGTTGGTGCATAGCTTACGATATTTCTAAAGTATCCACTTCTAAAAACTATTTCTCTTCGTGAACTTGTAGCTTATGATGTATGAACATATGATTATATAAGGAACTTTAAAAAAAGGAAATTTATTAGTTAGGATTTATTTAGAGATTGATTAAAGACAATTAATTAGTCTCAAATTCTTTGTATTGCTTGAGACAAAACCAAAATTGAATATTGATCCAATATGATACTTAAAACCATTTAATAGTCGAATTTCACCATCATTTTTTAGTTTTATTGACATAAAGCTAAACTATCAATCTCGAAAAAGTTAGTAATTGTTAGATACCTATTTTGATCTCCACTTCCTTGAGTTGTTTGAAATAGTTTGAAAGAGAAATGAGGCCAATATTGTTGAATATGCTAGTATATGATTTTTGTTTGATGATAATAAACATATATATATATATATATATTCATTTAAATGTATTTATTAATGTACTATTTTATTTTTCACATAATAGATAAATATTTGCTGAATAAAATAAATAACACAGAATTTAAATTCAATTAGATATTTTATTCAAAAAAATATTTTATTACAATTTTGAATAGTTCAAAATTTGAGCTCTCATTATATATACAACATTTGAAATTATAATAAAAAAATTCACTATACAATTACCATTATACAACCATTCTCATATATATCGCTCATTCACTCGTATTTTATCTTCAATTCTATTCCAGGTTGAATCCAGCATTAGAGTTATCTGCAAAGTAAACACTGACGCAGTAAGATTAAAAAAGAAATATTTGTGCAATGTAAAATAAATTGTGTGTTTTTGAAATATTATTAGCCTCAGTTATTTCGGTTGTTCGTCATCATTTAATTTTGAATTCAACAAACACGAACAACTTGTGACATGCACATTGTATCATTGTACATGCCACAAGGTCGTGCACAATGATATACACTTGATAAAACTACAGGGACACGTGAGAACAAGGTCAAACCCAATCAAAAGCTATGTTCAACACAAGTGCAAAAAAAATAAAGTCACGGCATGAGCACAAGGTCAAACCCGAGCTATAAGCTGAATTCAACTCGGGTATAAAGTGATGTGCACATGAAGCCAGCAACAATAGAGGCTAGACAGTCCAAACAGACTCAAGTACACATAAAGACACAATGAACCAGTGCAAAAATAGGTGGACAGCACAACATCAATGTAACATGTTCAATTAACTGGTCAGAGCAACTAGACTACAAAGAAACCAAGGCCAAGACCAGATTCAAGTATACGTCAAGATCATCAGGGACGCAACTCAACTCAACCCGGACATGCAATCATGTACAACAAAACTGGTACATAACTACAGACCACATAAACATAGTAGCAAGCACATAAACAAGTTTGGCCACAACAACTACTCAGGCTTGCGGCATAACACAAAGGCACAGATCTCACTCAAGTAAACAAGAAGGTCGCAGGCATAAGAAAAAGAATCAAGCAATAAAATTCCACCAGACTCAATACAACACACACACATATATATACATACATAAATGCATGTATACAATTGGAGATGACCGTCAATATCAAAGAGCAACAAAACTGGAGTACGCAAACAGTCCTGAATAAAGAAGCACAAACGATCAATGAAACAAAATGAACAGACCAACAAACAACACATGTAAAGTTTTAAATGCAACAAACCAGTGAACTAATGAAGCAACACCAACGATGAAGGCATATAAAAGTGCATCGAAACACACAGCAAGACAACATGTATATATGCAGTGCCAACCAGATAAAATGAGCAAGGCAAACTAATGACAACAGTGTACAGACCTGGCAACATATGCAAACTAACTCGAAGCAACTACTCAATGCAAACCAAGGCTTCACAAGTACACATACATACATGCACTTTTATACATATACATACATACATACATACATACATAGATATATATATATATGTGTGTGTGTGTGTGTGTCTATGTGTATATAAGCAAACAGTGTCAAAAACACCACATCAATGAAGCATCAAACATATAACAGTCATCAACATCAAGGAGATGTGCAAAAAAATTTTGAACACATCTAGGGTCACAAATACATGACAGCATACATGAAATAAATCCAGGCATCAAGCACACATGGAAGTTGTCAGTGCAATGCAAACTACCAGACTAAGTCTTAAACAAACGCAGTGACAGTATTAGATAAGCCAAGATAGTAGTTCAGATAACAAATTGTCATCAGTTTTCATGAAGTCGTGAGTCAAACAATTTCAAAAAGACGTATATGCAGTAAATCGAACAAAGTCCATATTTACACAAATTGCCGAAGTCAAATCCCAGAAAAGAACGGAACAAAATCCAAGTTCAAATTCATGAAGCCATGATAATCAAGCAACGAAAATATACAAATTGAACTAGTCCAAAGAAATCACAAGCATTCAAGCATAATCGAATAGATGAGAAAAAGTAACAGAGGAATTCAAAAATATATGTTCGAACGAAAATTTAGGGGATTGATCCCTATAAACCCAATCTCATCATCGGCTAAAAAGTCAATCGAGTTCAAGCATATCAACGAGGATAACAAAAGAAATTACGTACCATATTTTTTTTTCAATCGAACTCACGAATTAAAGTACCCAGGTGTAGTAAAAAGCAAAACGATCGATCAACAAAGCAACATGAGAACATCAATTTGAATCAATTAATCTTAAATCGACGCGCTCAATTTCCAAGACGCGCTCAATTTCCAGAATCCTAATCGTCAATGAAGAGGAGCGAGGTAGCCATTTCTTAAGCAAATGAGAAAGAAGCAGGTAAGAAAAAGCGGACCGAAGAAATAAAATAAGAAAAAGGGGAACATTTTTTTATCATAAGTTTTTTCCTTTGGGCCGGTTCCTCTAACTTTCCTTTAGGCTTTAAATTTTGAAAATTAGGGTTTTATTATTTTTAAGTTGTTTTATTTGTAATTTATTTTTAAACTAATTTTTTCTAGTCGTGTGACTAGGTGAAGAACTACGATGGTGTAGTTTGAGAATTCGCAACTCAGTGGCAGAGTTTTGAGCATAGAGTTAGGTTAGTCGATAGCGGGTGTTGCAAGTTTACGTGTGCAAGCGTCTAGCTACTTAATTTCTAGTAGAAACCTTGGTGGCAGTACGTAGGCAGGGTTTTGCCGAAGCTATGTAAATATGTGTTGTTCTATTTCTGTTTTTATTCTACTATTTATGTGCTGCAATTATTCTGCTATATCTGTGTTGCAATTATTTTATATACTTCCGCATTAAAATTTTATAATTAATAGTATCACCCTATTCACCCCCCACTATGGTGAAATCAATCCTCCAAATATTTGGTTTAAAAGAAATTAAT
Source organism: Allium cepa (assembly GCA_030765085.1). Taxonomy (NCBI): domain Eukaryota; kingdom Viridiplantae; phylum Streptophyta; class Magnoliopsida; order Asparagales; family Amaryllidaceae; genus Allium; species Allium cepa. The sequence continues at coordinate 695,818,563 of CM060937.1, read as the reverse complement.
GACGATTTGTGACCACTGTTTGGGCTCAAATTAAAACACCTTTTAAATTAATTTCATTGACTTAAAATTGTTTTAGTTAGATCGATAATAAATTTCAACCACAAAATGTCGATCTCAAGTTGCTACTTTTAATAGTGCACCTCAAATACTAAAAAATAAGAGAACAATTAGCAGATATATTCATGAAAACACTAGTCACTAAGAAAAAAGTTCAAACTACGTTAAGAAATAATCGACGTCGCTAAAAAGCGTATCAAGAAGTGTTAGAAAATGACACATTTAGGAAAATACGACCACGTATGAATGGTCATGTCTTTTAAATATGATAAATTTCTGCTTTTCTTTTATGAAAAGTTACATTTCCTTTTATAGAACTAGTTTAATTGGTAAGGAGTTTTCACTAATAATATCTTTTATTTATGTATGATAAAAATTAAAGGGTTCTATCTCCTCCAAATAGTCATAAGTTATACATGTCATGGTCCTCAACATAATCAACTCAAAGCAAAATAATATCTATGCAGAATAATAATGAATTCTACTATATCTACTGCTTTTCTATCATTCAATAATGAAAGAAATACGTCACATGATTATACATACAAATAAGAACATAGCCATTTCTTTAGTTGCTCTCGTTCCATGCATGTTGGTTACTTCACTGCTACTACATTCTAACCAAAAAGAAGAAATATAATTATTAGAAAAATCAATGATGGAAGTAATAAATTATTAGCACAGCAAGGCTTTAGTTCGATGATGCAAAAGCATATCTAATGAAGAAGTGTCAAAATGACATAACTGTAGCATATATAATTTATACATTGAATTTTTTTGCATCTAAGATGAAAAACATAGCTAGAACAAATCAAAACAAACATGCTAGTAATATCTAAAGTATAAAATGAAAAAATTGAAGAAATTCATTTATAAGCCCTTAATAAGGCATTGTTGTTGTTCAAATGAATCAAAAATTCATCATTAAATGTTGAAATGACATTCAGTATCAATGGATAATGAGTTTGATTCATGATATATGTCCTGGTTGATTTATCTACATATATGACTGTAATTTTGCAAATCACTTGTACCATATAATGTAATGGTTACTTATTAAGTCAGCAGTACCATTCTTACTCAGAACTATATCTACGACCGGTTAAAGAGTACTTAGGATGCAATCTTGTATGACACGAAAGAGGCATATGAAAAAGACATTTAAAAATGACACGAAAAAAGAACAGTTTGCGAAAAAGAAATGTGTTTATGTATTTGTAAGGAGCACGTGAAAGTGTTATGGAAAAAGAGGGAGAATATAGCGGCGTCCGATGCATCTGAATCGTTTAAAGCCAACCGCTGAATTTGATTCGTTAACGCAAAAGGTCCAAACATGTGGATCCACATCAGACGTGTTTAACACATCTGACACGTTCAAAGTGACGTAATCATGAATGTGACAACAAATGCCTGCAAACGAACCCTTAAATCCTTAAATTATAAATTTATCTTAAACAATTTATTAAATGTGATAATCTGCACCGAAATCTGATTTAAAAAGCCAGTTATGTGATAAAGAACTAAATGTTGATCTTGATTTGACTTATTCAAAATTATTGGTGAATTAAATTTTTATGTCGAGAATTCTACATGTATATCTAGAGTCTTTGAATTACTTTATATATAGATTTGTTGGGATTAATGATGATGATTACTCATAATACACGTGGATATATTTGTTTTTGGATCTGTCACTATGTTCACGGTTTGTTTATTGCACAACTTCGATTTCAGTTTCACCTAAAAACTGTTAAAAATGATTTTAAGATATTTTTTGCACACTTCACGGTCTGGTCTATGACATAATAATCTTGACTCAAAGGGATATTCGGATGCAGATTACACTGGAAATCTAGTTCATAGTAGTAGAACGAGTTTTATGAAGAGACATTCATGAGTTACATCACGTTTTCAAAGAAAATATCTACATATTTTTCATTTCAATTGGTTTTAAATTAGCAGACATTTTTCTTATAAATCCCCTCTAGAAAATAATTTTTTGTTGACCTTGTTTCAGATTAGTCATTTTAGAAAATTTAATTTTATAATTATTTTTATATTTGAGCTTAAATGATTACATTAACTAATCTGACTCCCTACTAATTATCAAAAAGATAAATAGTGATTGATAAAGTGATGAGTGTCGATATTAATCATATATTATAACTTGAGACAGTATATTAGTAAATTTCTTTAGAAATTTAAACAAGGGTTACAAAAAAAATTGTTGGTAAAAAATTCCACTACTGTCTCTAATTATATCATATTTCTAATGACCATCACTCATCAAAATCCAAAATAGTATGTCAATATGTGGTATGTTAAAAGGGAAATCATTCGTTTTCCATTTTATTATATTTTTCACACTCATTTAAAAGTCCTCACGGTTATGCATGGGTGAATTACTTGGAATTTTTGATTATGTGCTTTCATGCTCATTTAAAAGTCCTCACGGTTATGCAAGGGTGAATTACTTGGAGTTTTTGATTATGTGCTTTCATGCTCATTTAAAAGTCCTCACGGTTATGCAAGGGTGAATTACTTGGAATTTTTGATTATGTGCTTTCATGCTCATTTAAAAGTCCTCACGGTTATGCATGTATGGAACACATATCAAAATTGATTATTAAATAGTCAAGTTGATTCTGATCCCATTTAAAAGTCCTCACGGTCATGCATGGTTAGAAGATGCCTGAAATTCACTATTTTTATAAAAACTAAGAATACCAGTACTCTTATTTAAAAGTCCTAATGGTTATGCATGGTTAGTAGATATTCAAATTTGTGCCAGAAATATACCACAAATAGACATAACTATATCGTTTTATATATCGACATCATCCCTATCATTCTAAAGGGAATATGCAGAGTATTTATGATTTTTGTTTTATTTTTTATTGAAATTTAATATTTATACTTGATTGGTTATTAATGTTGTATTAATGTCTAACACTGTCTCTATTATTCTAACGCTATTACTCTTTTGCTAATAACAAAAGGGGGAGAGAAAAGTTAAGATTTTGGTAAATAAAGGTCAAATATTTTATTTTGTATTTTCTATTTGCATCTAGATTCATTTGCATATCTTTATTTATTTTCATGCATATATGTAGGGGGAGCTTTATGTAAAGAGGAAGCATTTAAAATAGTGGGAGAAAATAGATTTTATCTATACCCAAATACATTTAATAAATTCAAAATCTAAAATATATGTTTGTTATCATCAAAAGGGGGAGATTTTTGAATATTCTAGTATATGATTTTTGTTTGATGATAATTAACACACACACACACACACACACACACACACATATATATATATATATTCATTTAAATGTATTTGTTAATGTACTATTTTATTTTTCACATAAATAAATAAATAAATATTTGCTGAATAAAATAAATAATACAGAATAATAAATTCAAGCAGATATTTTATTCAAACAAATATTTTATTACAATTTTGAATAGTTCAAAATTTGGGCTCTCACTATATATGCAACATTTCAAATTACAATACGATTTTTCGCCATACAATTATCATTATACAACCGTCCTCACTATATAAATCGCTCATTCACTCGTATTATCTTCAACTCTATTCCAGATTGAATCCAGCATCAGAGTTATCTGCCAAGTTAACACTGACGCAGTAAAATTTAAAAAGAAATATTTGTGCAGTGTAAAATAAATTGTGTGTTTTTGAAAATATTATTTTGCCTCGGTTATTTAGGTTGTTCGTCGTCATTTAGTTTTGAATTCATCATACATGAACAACTTGTGACATGCATAGTATATCACTATACATGCCACAAGGTCGTGCACATCAATATACACTTGGTAAAACTACACGGACGGGTGAGCACAAGGTCAAACCCAATCAAAAGCTAGGTTCAACTCAAGCGTAATAAAAATAAAGTCACGACACGAGCACAAGGTCAAACTTGAGCTATAAGCTGGATTCAACTCAGGTATAAAGTGATGTACACATGAAGCCAGCAACAATAGAGGCTAGACAGTCCAACCACAGTCAAGTACATATGAAGACACATTGAGCCAGTGCAAAAAGAGGTGGAAAGCACAACATTAGTGTAAAATGTTCAATGAACTGGTCAGATAGCCCAGAGTACAAAGAAACCAAGGCCATGACCAGATTCAAGTATACATTAAGATCATCCGAGATGCAACTCAACTCAACCCAGACATGAAATCATGTATGACAAAACTGGTGCATAACAGCAGACCACATGAATACAATAGAAAGAACATAAACAAGTTTGGCCACAACAACTACATAGGCTAGTGGCATAATGTAACGACCCAGAATTTCTGTCAATTAAAAATTGTATATCTAATCGATTTTAAATATTTATAAGTGAAATTTATAAGTCGAATAATTTATTTTACGAATATCTGGATTTAATTGGATAATTAAATCGATAATTAATATTTGAAATTTCAGAAATAATTGGAAATTTGGTTAATATGATTAAAATCGATTTGTAAAATTTTATTAAATCATACTGGAGTTAGAATGATGTTATAGAACTTTTAAAATCGAATTAAAAGTTAATTTGTGAAAATTGAATATTTTAATATTTAATTGACGAGTTAAAATAGCCGTTCTTCAAACTGTCTTAGATTTCGACGAGACTAGTTTCCTCAGATCCGTAATGTTATTGTAAGATTTCAAATTTCATGTCAATCGGATTTACCGTTTGTCCGCGGCAAGCCAAAACGCGTAGAAATTAGTTTAACCGATTTAATTTATAATCGATCGTTTATTTCCGTAACTCGCACATATGATCGAATTAGCCTCCGAAACATATTCCATTGTGTTCGAAACGCGGGGTAAACCCTAGAAACGCCAACCGGCACGCTTGGTTTGGAGTTCTGAAATTTTTGGATGAATAGTGTTTTGGCGAATTTTCTATAAAAGGCCTTGTTTTCTTCAATTTGCAAACAAAGACAAACCCTAATCTCTTCAGCCCTAGCCGCCACTAACATTACCAATGGTCGAAAATTCATCTCTTTCATCTCCAATTATCTTCCAATCCACACTTCAATTCGAAAAACTTTCAACTACAAAGTTGAAGAACGTATCAAGATCTATAATTCCAACGGTTGAGATCGAAAATGGTCGACCACGTCAGCGGCAATTCGCTTCCATTCATTGCCGTTCGCTTGGGGTTGCATGGCCACTAGGGACAGCCGAGCTTCAGGTGGTTCAAGCCGACGATGGCTCAGGGGATGGCATTTCAAATGAAGTTGGCCGATCGTCGTCAGGTGGCTCGAGGAGGTTGCAAAAATTCAAACCCTAACGGCGGCTATGGGTTCAATGGTGCGTGTCTTACCCGGAAGAGACCGTAAGGGAGAAAAGAAAGGTCATGGCCTTGATTTTTCCTTCTGAAATCAATGGCCAAAGATGAATAGGTTTAAAAAGTGAAAATGAAATTGTGAATTATTTATATTTAAAATCGTGTGATCTTTAAAAATTGATATCTTTTTCATACGAGCTTGAAAAATTACGAAACGAATTGCGTTGGCTTCGTCTTGTCGAGCACTATACAATGGAGCTAGTTTGGAGTCGTTTGGAGTTAGTGAGAATTTTTGATAAAATTAAGAGTTAGTGAGAATTTTGGATAAAATTAAACGCACGTTTAATTTTATTCGAAATAAATCGCTGAAACTGAATTGGAAGCGAGGTGAGAACTTCTCACTTAATCGAAACTGTTTCGATTTAAATTTAAAATAGTTAAATTTAAAATTGCTTGATTGTATGCCTGGGTGATAAATTGTTATCTATTGATTGTTAAAATAGACATTATACGTCGTATGTTAAGCGGAGGTTATTTATTAAAAACATATACCGCGAATATTTCACCGTAAAGTGAAATTGGTATTATTTATGTACTTGGAGTTGATTCCCGCATTATATAGCGGATGAGACACCTCGAAGTGGAATTGGTATTGTGCTAACATCTGTGGATGCAACGAAACAGGTTGGAGGGATCCAACTGGATTCCTCAAATGATTGAATTTGTTTCAATGTTGTGTGTTGATCTATTTATAATCCGCGTGATTATATTTGTGATTGAAATCGTTAAAGGCTAAAATTTAGCTGATATATTTTTGGTATCGTTAGATGCCGAAAATAAATAAAATTGGATTTTTGAAAATTTAAGCTGAGAAAAAAAATTATTTTTGGGATATATTCATTTTAAATAAATCAACGTTGTAATTTTTATGTTATAAATATTATGATTTTTGTATAACCGAAATGTGATTTTTGAAATAAGTAATTGATTAATTTGTAAAAGTAGTTTAAATTGGGATTTTTAAATCATTATAAACGGTTTATATAAAAGATTTATAAATTTGATATTTATAAATTAAAAATATTGGAATTATAAAACGAGTTTTTGTAAGTGTTAAAATGAATTATAAATGGATTTCATAAGTGAATGAAATTCACAGTTTTATAAATTTTGAAGTTATAAAATGAAAATATTTTGTAAAATAAAAGATTTATAAGTAATTAACTTATAAATTAGATTTTTGGTATAAAATTGAGTTATAAATTGAATTGGCTAATAATGGAGATTTATAAATCGAAGTTTTTATAAAAGAAATGAAAATGGAATTTGTAATCATTGTTTTATAAACCCGTAATCAAATAAATTTGATAAGTAAATATAGAAATTATTAAAGAAATTATATTCATGGTTTTGGACAGTGGATAATCCTTTAATTAAATAGGTGGAAGTGTTGAATTTGGTTAGAGATTTATATCCACGATTTTGGACAGTGGATAATTATGAATTAAATGTGTAGAATATTTAATTTGGTAAACGAAGTATATTCACGATTTTGGACAGTGAATAATATATTCAAGAAATGTTTTGGGGAAGAGATGTTTTAAATAGAATTTAAAACGTTTTAAAGATGTTTTAAAATGTATTAAGTATCGAAACCATAGATTTCAACATTCATTGTAGACGTTTTCGAGAAATAAGGAAATAGTGAACTATAACACTGTAGTTATAGTAAATGATTTCCGTAAGGAAATGTTTTATATAGTATTGGGATTTATATATCTATTTTAAGTTTGAATCCCTATACTAGTGGTTTTGGGTTGTCGTAACGATGTTTTACGCAACATTCGTTTTGACTCAAATAAATGTGTTTAAGAGAATGTTTTCCTTAAAGAATAAAATATATGCTTAATTGTGATTTAAGTATATTGAATATTTTCCAAGTGTTGAAAATAAATAAATTTGTGAATTACTTATTATTAAATAAGTATGGAAATGTTTTTCCAATATAAAGTGACTGTTTTAAGATTTTATCTTTTGAAGATAAATTGAAAATGAATATTAGAAATCGATTTGAATATCGTATATTCATAGATATTTTGGAAATGTAAATTCACTATGGAATTTATAAAAGAAAGGGAAATTTGTACAAAAATAAACATTGATTTATTTTTGAAGTGTGGAAATAAATTTACGGATTTGAAACGTAAGTTTAAAATAAATCGGTAAGGATTTATTTGATTGATCTAAATGAACCATTTTAAATTTAAAATGGATAAATATTTGGAAGTGTTTCCGTTTAAGGAAATTGATTTGAAATTTGTTTTCAAAGATTGAAAGGTGAAAAATGATTTGAAATTCGTTTTCAAATGGTTGAAGTGTGGAAAATATATCTTATAAAGATATTTTGAAAAATAAATAATTTGGGAAGATTATTTATAATCGGGTGATGTTGTGAATATTGATTGGTAGTTAAATAACTGACTATCAATATTGACCTTTAAAGAGGTATTTGTTGTGAATTGGTTGAAATTGAATGCTACACTTATTTTTAAATTATTGCGCTCGTTATTCGGATTACCCATTCCGAATAGTGATACGACGTAATGGATAGCATTGAAGACCGGTGTTGAAGATTGGATATTTTTAAAAACGGAAGGATTACCGTCGAATGTCTCTGCATCGACTGATCCCCGATACAGAGATTTTATCAACCTTTGTGATGGGAATCCGGACGTGATTAGTGAATATACGGATTGCAAGGGCTTCTTTGGAAGTGCCTTCGGTTCCGTTCGATCCCGGAACGGACTTGTATGGTTACGTGTCTGACATTACATTTTGAGATATAAAGCAGATTTCTTTCAAATACATCTCTTTTGGTGGTGGAGAATTTATTCCCTTAGCTTAACACCCTTCTCTGAGACGTACGAGCTCAGAGGTTTTGTAGTTGAAGGTTATCAATGATATACTCCCAATTTGGTAATGTGGCATGCTGAGTGTTGCTGTGTGAGGATTATTTGTTGATCATTTGTTGATCAAAGCGTGGCTTTGTGAAAAAAAGTATCTTTATGGACGAGACTTCGTCGAGCCTCACAACCCGGAAATGGTCGAAACAGGAATGTTGCGGCAACGTTTTTTAAGGGTGGCGCCCCTAAGGTATGTCCATTTTCTTCTGGATAGAGGTTGTATCATGGTATGGAGCCCAGATATTTAACCTATGTGGTTGCTGCAAATTTATTACTTTGTGGTTGTTGGTATTGAGGATCCTCGGATAAAGGTCGTTAACGACCGGGGATGGCATATTTTTTTGTGTGGGGTTATCAAGTTACAGCTTCATTGCACCCAGAAGCGTGTGGTAACTCGGCCTTGTGTCAGCAGAGATCCGGTTAGGTTCTTGGGGCGTCTTTCCAGAGACGTACCCATTTCGATGTAGGAAGTTCCTTTACCTGACCATTTGTTGGAAATCCAAAGAAACAATATGAATCCTATACGGTTTTAGTTGTATAACCTGCCATGGAATGTGGCGGTAACCTGCTATTGAACATGGTAGCTATAGTAGGCATAGATAATGGTCGTATGTTGGCTAAGATTTATATTCTACTTTTGAAATATTTTCTACACTATGCACTAATAATAATATAAAAAATGATTTGATTTTTGCGTAGTAAGAATCTTTGACTATCATAAGGAGAAATCTCCTCCAATTCTGCGTTTGCATTATGTATGTGGCGGGAAGCCTTATGGTAGTTTCATTTTCCAAAAATATTGCGGATCTATTTTTTTAAAATACTTCCTTTGTTGTTGTTTTAAAGATAAATAACTGTTTTAAGTTCTCATATCAGTCTCATGACTGACCTGGAGTTTATTGTTTTCGTTTCTAAACTCCGAGTGCCCACCAATTTCCACACGGGCAGTCTAGAGTCAGGTTATCAGGTCAATCTGAATTTCGGGAGTTGCTGTAGAGAATTGGAGGCAAGATGGAGAGCATGGCGTATCAAACTAGTATATAGTATTTCTTTTCCGCTCTTTGTTGTTGTACACTCTGATGATATAATGTAATGTAATGTGTTGTAATGTAATAATCGATATAGTTCTTTGTTTAAAAGATTATTCATTTATCTATTATATGTTGTTCCGCTGCGATTGTGAGATTCTGATATTGTTCTGTTGTTCCATCGGTTCCATTTTTTCTCTCTTCTTCTACCTTTCTCTTCTTCTTTAACCATAACATTTCGGTTATCTGGCATTCGATTGCTCGGCAGTTGATACAGTGGACGTATTAATGTCGGTTTTCGATCGTCGAAAAATCGCATTCGTTACATTTGGTATCAGATCATATGGTTAAGCGACAACCTTAGCTCTGTTGGGTGTTACTCATTAGAGATAGAGTCAGCAGTACTCTAGAATGAGTTTGAGTGTAATAACAGCTATGAAAGCGTACTTGTTAGTGAATATAAATTGTTTTGTATTCTGTTGACTTATCGGTTGATTGTTTATGAATTCTGGTCGGTGCGGGAAGTACAACCGTGATCGATAGGGGTTTCTAAACTCTTAAACAAGATAAACTGACACAGTATTGTTTTGAAATAGGGTAAATGAAATAATTTTATCCAAAACTATTTTTGTATACAAAAGAAATGATTTTTTGTAAATGTTTATAGTATATGGTTGCTTGGTTGTTTGGAAGTGATGATATTAAAATATTATCATTATTATATGGAAATTGAAATAAGAAATTGAAATAATAAACAAAGGATAAAGGAATGAATTCATATACAAATGGGAATAAAATTCATTAATGGAATGAAATTGGTAATGTGAATGTATAAAAGAGTTTTATAAATTGAAATGAGATTTGATTGGGATTAAGTTGAATAAAAATCCAAACATGGAAAAATAAAAATAGAATGGATTGAATCCAAGTAAATTAATATGATAACTAATTAATTCATGAAATAGAAAAAGTTGAATTAGTTAAATTAAAAATTGAATTGTGAATTAAATAAAAATTATTTAAATTTGCAAGAATATTCAAGTAGAAATAAATTGAAAATTGAAGTTTGGTTGTGATCAACAAATTTGATTGTTAATTGATTGTGTATATTTCATTGATTGTTAATGAAGTTGAATTGATAAAATTGAAAGCTATATAATTTTATTTGAATGTGGAAGTGAACTAAATTGAATGTAAACTAGTGAATGTATACTAATTGGAAATGAATAAATGAATATTAGTAAAATCCAATGTTAACAAATCAAATGTGATTAAATTTAAAATCAATCCAATGAATATTAATGAGAAGTGAATTTATATTGATTTGGTTATGAACTGATTTGGATAGACATTGATTTGTTGGATAATTATTGGATGATAGTTGATTGATGGTTGCATTTGTTGTTTTGTTGCAATTGCTATGTTGGCACATGTAGTTGTTATGTTGCTATATGTTGTATATCGATATTATTTTCTATGTGCATGTTCTCACTTGTTTGGTTGAGTGTTTAGTAGGTGCGGATTGCGCTTGCTTCGCATTTGGAGCTCGCTTTCGCGCTATATTAGCCGTATACGCTCGCTAATAATATATAAGGTACATATCTCGGATTAAATATCGTACTTTTACGCTTTTTTTCCTGCGGGATGCCTCATCACTTGATGAGATGTATATTTGTTTTCCCGCCTTTTTTGCAAGGCCGTGATACCAAAAGATCAACCGAAAAACCAAAGATAGTTCATCTCAAAGCAACCCAGCTGCTCGAAGAAAGTGCACAACCTAAGACATAAGACCTAACGACCTAAGACCTAACGACCTAAGACCTAACGACCTAAGACCTAACGACCTAAGACCAACGACCTAAGACCTAAGGACCTAAGACCTAAGGACCTAAGACCTAACGACCTAAGACCTAAGACCTAACGACCTAAAACCTAACGACCTAAAACCTAACGACCTAAGACCTAACGACCTAAGACCTAATGACCTAACGTTCTCCTATAAATACCCCAGCTATTCCACATTGAAAGGGGGACTTTTTTCCCGGGACTTTCCTGGACTTAGAAGCTCGGAGACTTTGCTGCTCTCATGACTTCAACAACACTTCAACTACCAACAACACTTCAAAGAGCCGAGAGAAGCAGTCAAATACATTCAACATGAATTCAGAAAGCAATTCATCATCAAAGTTCTAACTGTTCGTTGTATTGGTGTTGAATATGAAGGATGATTGTAAAACCTGTAAGGAAATCGGTGATAGAAAAGAATAAGTGGACGCGGGCTTGACTTTGAGCCGAACCATTATAAAAACCGTTGTCTCTTTATTATTTCCTGCTATTTTCTTCTTATTTTCAGTTCCTGTACTAATGGGTGGTGCTTTCACTTGATTACAACTTACACCGGGGTGTTAGCGTACACTTTTCAACGTTAACATTTTTGGTGCTTTCACTGAGAATTGAACTTAGGAGCATTTTAATCATTGCTTCGCAAAGATTTGTCGAAAGACTCTCTTTAAGAACCAGGAGTCTATCCGAGATTATGGCTCCTGGAAGGAAAACAAGTAGAAGACAGAGACCAGAAAGAAGTGAGCACGAAGGGAGTCAAGGGGCTTCCTCAGGAGAGAACCAGGCTTCAGTCTTTATCACCAGGGATGAGATGGAGGCAATGATGAAGAGACAGGAGGAGATGATCCAGAATTTGTTTCAGCAAATTAGACAACTTGGAGCGCAAAATCAAGGAACAGCTGGAGTTCAGAGTGGAGCTGGACCATCTGACGCAGCACCAGAATAGGGGGCACTCATCTAGAGCACGCAGACCAATTACCGAGAAGAACATCGAGTGCATTTGAGCAACATGGCATTGGCAGAGGAATAAACACTCAACCAGGGAGGCAGATTCCTAAAAGCTCTAATGAACTTGAGGGCCAAGTTGAAGGCAATGAACGAGGACTATATCTTGGAGACAATAAAAGATTGGCAGAAATGGTCAGGCGAGCCATGAAGGGTGGTCTAGTGAGTAGAGATCTTGAAGATGTAAACAGAAGTCTCTTTTCTTCTACGATTAGGATAGTTAGGAACCCACCAGAGTTCAAGTTACCATTGGTGGAGATGTACGATGGAAGGACGGACCCAGCGGTTCATCTGACAAGGTATATGAGGCATATGGAAGTGCTGGGGGCATCACAGGAAGTCATGGCTCGGTGCTTTCCATCGTATCTGACAGATATTGCAGCAATATGGTTTAGGCAGCTGGAAAGCAACTCCATAGGAGCGTGGGCTGATTTAGCCGAGAAGTTCATGAGGCAATTTAGGGTTCACATCGCAAGACCCAAGAATGTGATGAGTTTGGCAACTTTAAAGCAGAGAGCTGGGGAGTTTTTGAGGAGTTTTTTAACATGATTCAATGCGGCAGCGGTATCGGTGGATCGACCAGATCCATCCATGGTTATGATGGCAGCTGTGTCTGGAATAGCTGATGGTACAGAGTTCAAAAATTCATTAACGAAGGATCCACCAATGGATCTAGGAGAATTCTATCATGAGGCCGAAAAGTTTTTACGATTGGAAGATGCTAGTGTAGAAAGGGATGAAGGAATCGATGTTTACGCAATCAAGGGCGGAAAACCTCCTGAGAAAGGTGTAGAATCTAGCAAAGGTAAAAGAAAGGCTGAGGATAACAGCGATAGATCAGTACGACCACGAAGAGAACCAAGATTCACCTCATACACGGAGTTGAATGAGACTTTGGAGCGGATCTACCAAGACACCAAGGGACAGGTTTCTTATCGAAAGCCAATAAGGAGAGATCCAAATAACAACGAGAGAAAGTCGGACAAGTATTGCTCATTCCATGAGTTGAATGGTCATAGCACAAATGACTATAGACACTTGAAAGACGAAGTTGAGGGGCACATCCGGGATGGTTTGTTATCACAGTATGTGAAAAGGAGGATCGCAACGGTGGAACAAGAATGACCACCACCTGCACCAACTGAAGACGGCTCAAGATCCAAGCGTCAGCTTATTATCAGTTGATTGAGATTATGATGAATGAGGGGAAAACTCTACATCGACACAACTAGGTTGTTCACACATGTACGGGACCGCGAACGATCACAAGGCATGCTCTGATACAACCATAAATTGTATCGATGTAGGCATTTGCACTCGGACGTAACTACTCTGCTTTTGTGTTTTACTTCTTATGTTTGGATTTGACTTTGTTAGACATTTTTGTCTTAAAACTCTTCAGTTGGATGAATATTGAATTTTGATAAATCTAAAAAGGCTAAGTCACTTACACATGTACGGGGTCGCGAACGGTCCTTAGGCATGCTCTAAGTTGGCTAAGCTTCTTACACATGTACGGGGTCACGAACGGTCCTTAGGCATGCTCTGAGTTGGCTAAGCTTCTTACATATGTACGGGGTCACGAACGGTCCTTAGGCATGCTCTGAGATGGCTAAGCTACTTACACATATACGGGGTCGCGAACAGACCTAAAGCATGCTCTGGAATGACTGTAAATCACCTTGGCACACAAACGATCCAGGAACTCACCCGAACGTGAACCTGGCATCGATAATACTAAGCCTCCCAGGAACACTTACTTGCCTCGAACAGGTACCCGACCTCGAACGGTCACAACTCGCCTCGAACGGCACCCGACCTCGAACGGTCACAATTCGCCTCGAACGGCACCCTGCCACGAACGGTCACATCTCACCTCAAATGACTCGATCTCAAACGGTCGTCATTTGAGATCAAGCATTTGATCGCGAACGGTCACACTTCACCTCAAATGACTTGATCCCGAACGGTCGCCATTTGAGGTCAGGCCCTTGATCGCGAATGGTCAAACTTTGCCTCAAATGGCTCGACCACGAACGGTCATCATTCGAGGTAAGGCATTTGATCGCGAACGATCATGTTTCACCTCAAATGGCTCAATCCCTAACGGTCGCCATTTGAGGTCATATAAAACTGTTAATTTCTTTGCAGGACATCAACAGGATATGAACATCCAGCGTATGGCATTACAAAACACACCTTCCTATCGCAAGGCATGTTTTAGGAGGCAAATGTTATCCCGCCTTTTTTGCAAGGCCGTGATACCAAAAGATCAACCGAAAAACCAAAGATAGTTCATCTCAAAGCAACCCAGCTGCTCGAAGAAAGTGCACAACCTAACACCTAAGACCTAATGACCTAAGACCTAACGACCTAAGACCTAACGACCTAAGACCAACGACCTAAGGGCTAAGGACCTAAGACCTAATGACCTAAGACCTAAGACCTAAGGACCTAAAACCTAACGACCTAAGACCTAACAACCTAAGACCTAACGACCTAACGTTCTTCTATAAATACCCCAGCTATTCCACATTGAAGGGGGGACTTTTTTCCCGGGACTTTCCTGGACTTAGAAGCTCGGAGACTCTGCTGCTCTCACGACTTCAACAACACTTCAACTACCAATAACACTTCAAAGAGCCGAGAGAAGCGGTCAAATACATTCAACATGAATCCAGAAAGAAATTCATCATCAAAGTTCTAGTTGTTCGTTGTATTGGTGTTGAATATGAAGGATGATTGTGAAACTTGAAAGGAAATCGGTGATAGAAAAGAATAAGTGGACGTAGGCTTGACTTTGAGCCGAACCACTATAAAAACCGTTGTCTCTTTATTATTTCCTGCTATTTTCATCTTATTCTCAATTCCCGTACTAACGAGTGGTGCTTTCTGTAACAACCCGGAATTTTTGACAACATATTTTAATAAATATTTAATCTAATTTAAATTAAATATAAGCTTGTCAATGTTTAAAATTGATGAGATCTTGGATATTTAACAGTTATATATGTTTGTAAAAGAAAGTTTGAGTTGACAAATTTAAAATTAAATGCTTCAAAACCATTAAAACAAAATCTGTCTTATTCAATAAAATCAAATCAAAAATCATTATTTTATTATTTGATAATTTATATGAATACAATTTTAGTTTTTAAAATGAGAAGTTTTAAAATAAACAAACATGGTAATATTAAACATAAACATGGAAAACAAGTATGAATCATAATTATAAACATAAGTATAAACCATAAATTATAAAATATAAAATATAACTAAGATATAAATTTACGAATATAAGTTATAACTTGAACTATATTAATACAAGTGTATGAACATGAGAACACTATAATATTAATATCAGTGTAAATGAACAAATAAATGGAGTATGGAATAATAAAAGTTTAATTTTATTTATGCATAAGAAAACAAAGTCAAATATAAGAATCTTGATGCATTGCCTATATACACATATACATTTGTACAGCAATTAAGTGTTTGTCCAGAGAAATTTTTTATAAACTAAAGATAAATGTAAACCAGTAATGAACATATTTGTGCTTTTGTACAGTTTATAGGTATAAGCAAACCAAGTTTTACTTTAAATAAAATAAAAACAAAAGATTTCAGTTCAAATTAATAATGGGAAAATCTGTGACTTGTACAAAACAAAAAAGAAATCTGAAATATTTATTACTTGTTAAGCATAAATGAAGCATTCATTAAATGGAAGAAAATATGAAACTGAATAATTGAAAATGTTTCAAACATCTTTGTCCAGTAAAAAAAGAAAAAAAAAATTAAAATCTGTATCTTGCAAAACATGTTTCCCCGAAATGATAAATATCTTTGTACAAAATTGCAACTGTCAGTAAACATTTAATTAGTTGCTATCATGATTAAAAGCATAAGCATTAATTAGCATAACTTCTTGTTTAACAAGTACATGTAGCCGAAATCCAAAAATCATTTCATATTTGCAGTAAATTAATACAAAAATTCTTGTTGGTCAAAAATAGAGGCTGTCCAGTTATCATCTATTTTGTTCAAGCATTTATATATATACACACCTATATATCATTAGTTCATACAAACTTTAACTTAAAAACAAACCTGAGAAACATCTATTTGCTTTGCAAATATATATCGACTTAAAACAGAAAATTAAACAAAGAAAAAAAGAAACAGAAGACCGGAAACTTAAGAAGATTTCAGGGAAAGTTCAACTGCAGTGTCTTCACCTTCTGTTCAAATATTTTCATTGAGTAAACTTATCCATTTTAAATCTAAATTTGTATTTTTAGTTTTTAAATAGTAAGTGCTTGAATATTGTTTATATAATTAGCCTTGGTATCTTCTGTTGTTTGAATAGTACAGGTAGTTGTTTCTTCCAAATTTTTGAAATCTGATAAAAGTGAAGCCAAGAAATCTATATTACTTATTCATATAACCATTTGAACTTTGTATTGTGCTAATTCGAGTTTGTTTAGTTTAAACAAGGCCTGCAAACATGTTTCAAGTTTAAACAGCATTGTTCAATACTGTATTTTCAAACTACAGGTAAGAAGAAATCAAAGTTTGAATTTCAAATATTTAAATTTGTAAATTCCATCACATATTTAGATTACATACACCTAATTATGATTTTTAACATAAAAATTAGGATTTTTAAGCAAGGAACTTAAGAGCAGTTTACAATAGAACTAAAATGTATTTTTTGTCAATTCTTGAGGTTTGGGTTAATTTTAATTCTTGTAAGTTGGTATGATGCAAGCTAGTAATCTGTTTAACACAAGAAAACTGCAAAAAAAATTATTTAATGAAGGGATTTCGAGTTTAAATCAAGAATAGGGTTTTAGTGCTTGCATTTAATGCTCTGTAAGAAAATGAGTTTCGGTATCATATATCAATCGAGTTGGCCGCGACATTTGGAGGAGTTAGGGGAAGATGTGAGTGACGTTCTGGTGGAGTTTCATCACCTCCGGTGATGTGTGGTGGCTGCACGATTGATTTGACAGTGGGCGTAGCTGTCACATGTTCATGCTGCGGGTCGTTTCTTTTGTTTCAACTTGAAATTGAAATTTGGGTTTAGTTTTCGATTCTAGGGGTGTTTTGTGGTTTGTGGGGATGGTCGCGAGTCGCTGCAGGGGAGGCGAGCCACCGTGCACGTGCACGGTGGCGAGGTGATGGTCGATGATTAGGGGAGTCGTCGCGTGCCGTGATTTTTGGTGTTTGCCTCGAGCTTGACTTCGGGTTGCCTCTGGGTCGTTCCCGTGATTGGTTTCTGCTGTGTTTTTATAACTTCAACTTAAACTAAAAAAAAAGTATAACTGGAAGAAGAAGAACTGGAAAAGAAGAACAGGGAGGGGTTGAGAGAGAGTGACATGGGAGAGAGATGAGGGAAAACTCGTGTTTTCTCGAGTAAGGAATGATGCGGTCTCGGTGCTTTCCCAAATGGACGTGTATACTGATTTTTTTGTACAAGTGTGTAACTAAGTTAATTAAACAATTGTTAATTAATTAAGTTAGTATTTTAATTAAAGGTTGATTTAGGTAGATATGTAAGGAATAGGTGATTAACAGTTAGTAGTTAGAAGGTTGATTAATTTATATTTGAATTTTTAATTGAGTTTGGAATTAAAATGTAATCACATGTTAAATCAATTTAAATCTTAAGGAATGTTAGCATATCACTTAAAAGTTAATTAAAAAATGACAATACTTAAGTGATTAATTAAAGATTAATTAATAAATTAAATTAATAATAATTGGTTAATTAAAGTAATTTGTAATTAATTTTTAATAAGTGAGTTAATAAATTAATAATTAACAAGAATCAGTCAACCAGTTAACTGAGTAATTAAGTAACAGTTAATGAATAGAAGTTAATTAATTAAATAATTAATTAAAGATTAGATAATTAATAAATTCAAAATTTATGATCAATTGAGTAATTAATTGATCATTAATAAGCTAATCAATTATTCATTAATTAAATAAAATAATATAGTTTATTCTTAAGCAATCAATTAACTAAAATAAATCCAAACTGTTTGGTATGCATTGATGATCATGTTTGATTGACTTTAATATCTGTTTGATGATATATCTGTGATATGTTGTGATATATTATGGATATCTGTGATAACTGTATATGATTTATCTGATATATTTGTTATGTTAATTCTGATATTTAATTGAACTGTTAAGTTAAATAGACAACTTGGCCCTAAAAATGGCTTTTGGATTCCAATGGCTTTTGGATTCCGATGAGACCGGGATCGGAAGAATCAATTTTGATTCTCCAAGACCAACATCGGTCCAAACTAAACGATAGGTCGTGACTTATCAAATGGAGATCGAGATGGAGTTTCAGAATGCAAGGGTTATCGTCGTTGACTCTGAGGGTGATTCCAAAATGAGTGTAACGAGATAATGCCTTCGGTTTCGTTCGAACCCGGAACGAACTTGTATGGATTGAATGCTTTCAACACATCGTCAGGCGGACGATGAGCATTTTAAGAATAATGTTCAATAAAGGTAATCGTAGCCTCAAGCCTCATCAACCGGGAATGGCTAAAACAGGGGTGATGCAGCAAGGTTAGGTGGGTCATGCCCAAGCAGGACAAGATTTTCCCCTGTCTAGATGTCCCTTTTTATTTCGGCTGTGTGAGAAGTTGTTGGCCACAACTGCGGGGTTATCTTGTTCGGGACTGTTCAGTAAGGAATGGTTCCGACCTTGTGTTGTAGGGGGTCGGGAGTGATCCTCGGTACGGTGATCTAGGCCCCGTACTGTGACGGGCGGTACCCCAGTAGCCCTGCCATTGTTGGAAATCCATTTTCCCTACGAGACCCTACGGTTTTGATTTGTATTACCCACTTTCGTGGCTAGTAGCTGGAATTTAATCATGTAACAATTTCGGCTATTTTCTATTTACTTGAAAACCCTAGACACTATTATAATATCACAGAATTTCCTATAAAATGTTTTGGTTAGCGTAAGGTAAAAACTTACCCGTATTTATTTGTGGGGGGTCTTACGTGATACCTTTATTTTCAAATGATTTTCAAAGTTAAGCAACTTTAACCTGTTTACTCATACCAGACCGATGTCTGACCCCGAGTTTATATTTTTGTGTTTTCATAAACTCCTGGTACTCAAATTTTTATGAGTAGCCAAGTGATAGGTATTGGAAGTGTTGATTTTCTGGAGGAGCTATTTTGGGAAGAAGACCAGACGTATGTATATATATATATATATATATATATATATATATATGTAGTTCCGTTGTGTAGTTTGTCTATGCTGTATTTTGGATGTATGTATGGACATATATGTATATGACAGTCCTGTTATGTGATATTGTATAACTCTGATGTATGTATAACTATGTAATAGTTATGTGATGTACTATATTTTGTTCCATTCCGCTGTGAGATTCTGATGTTTGTTGTTCTTTCTTTCTATTCTTTTCTATTTCTATCCCTTTCTTTCTTAATGATGAAACGTCTTTCTGGGTTGAGAAAGGCGGGTCATCACAGTTGGTATCAGAGCGCTAGGTAGAGCGAGTACCTAGGCTCTTGTGTTATATTTCTCTTGAGAGTGCGTATTTGTATTTTCATATAATATTATATATATCTATCTAAATTGGTTGAGTTACCTATTCTGGTGACCAACATGAGTTCAGGAAGAAGAGGCAGAGTTAGGGCCAGTACTTCTGCAGATAATGGACGGATTCAAAATGTTAGTGAGGCTGTCAATCCAGTACCGTCTCAAGTTAGTTTTGCAGCTTTATGCAAGGATTTCAAACATCTTGGAGGCCAACCATTCAGAGGTTCAGAGTAAATAATTGAAGTTCAAGACTGGCTACGCTCTTGTGAGCGCATTTTCAAGAGCATGAGATTGACTGATGAGCGTAAGAGACATATGGCATCGTGGCAACTGCAAGGTGGTGCAGCAGCATGGTGGGATTCAACTATTTCAAATATTTCTGAGGATGACATTTCTTGGGACAGATTCAAGGAATTGTTTGAAGAGAAGTTTGTGCCAACGGCAGGGAGAACCCAATTGTATCATGATTTTCTGTATTTGAAGCAGGGTAGTATGTCCATTTCGGAGTACAAAACTAGATTCAACGAGCTCTCTTGTTATGGACCAGGACTCATCGATACTCCTCTGAAAAAGAATGAGAAATTTGTGCAAGGGTTGAGGCCTGAATTCCATGAGAAATTGACA
The DNA here is from genome assembly GCA_030765085.1 of Allium cepa. Lineage (NCBI taxonomy): Eukaryota > Viridiplantae > Streptophyta > Magnoliopsida > Asparagales > Amaryllidaceae > Allium > Allium cepa. Next base: position 695,798,114 of record CM060937.1, on the reverse strand, counting down.
GTGCTTCTGAAGGGATCTTTTGTTGATTTGATTGATATGGCATTGAGGTATGAAAGTTTGATGAGTAAGAAGCCGGTGGCTCTAGTTGTAGCTTCAGGTGGGAATTTCACTAATCCAAATAAGCGAAAGTTCGATCCTAAATGGATGAAGCCGAATAAGAAGAAACCTGGGAATAACAACGGACCCCGAAAGTGCTACATTTGTCATCAGGAAGGGCATTTGGCAAATAAGTGTCCTAGGAAAGGATTCCAGCAGCAACAGCAGCAACCGCATCAGAGTGGTCCAGGATCAGCTATGGTTCAGAAATCATTGTGCTTTAATTGTCATCAGCCAGGACACATGATCAAGAACTGTCCACTTCTGCAGAGGGCGCCTCAGAATAAAGTTTTTGCTTTGGAAGCCGGACCATCTTATTCTTCGATGGGCAAAGGATTATTAGAAGGTACTTTACTTTTAGATGGAAAATATATTAGAGTTTTATTTGATTCGGGTGCTTCCTTGATTTTTATTTCTTTGGACTCGGTTGAAAACTTTTCTCTTACCCCTAGTTCTGTAGATAGTTCTATCTTGGTATCTAATCCTATAGGAGGGGTGACCAAATTAGACACAATTTGTAAGGACTTGAAGATCTCTTATCTATCCCACAGTTTTTCTTGTGACCCGTATGTGTTGAATTTTAAGGGATTTGATCTTATTTTGGGTACGGATTGGCTGGATAAGTATAAAGCCGTTTTGAATTGTGCTGAAAGAACAGTTTCTTTGGAAACTGATCTGGGTAGAATTGCTAGAGTGTCATGTGATAATTCTGGAATTCACTTGAGCAGTCTTTTGCATGGAATTGAGACTTCTGAAGAGAGGGTTGAAGATATTGATGTGGTTCAAGATTTTGCAGATGTTTTTGAAGAAGTTAAGTGTCTGCCACCACATCGAGAAATAGAGTTCCGTATTGATTTGATTCCAGGAGCTGTGCCAGTGATTCAACCAAGTAGGAGAATGGCTCCTAGGGAAATAGAAGAGTTGATTAAGCAGACTCAGGATCTTTTAGAGAAGGGATTGATTAGACCTAGTTTTTCTTGTTGGGGTTCAGCGGCGGTGTTTGTGACCAAATCGGATGGATCACTGAGGTTCTGTGTGGATTATAGAGAATTGAACAAAGTGACTATCCGTAATAAATATCCTCTTCCTCGCATCGATGATCTTTTTGACCAGATGCATGGTGCTTCTATCTTTTATCAATTGGATCTAGCTTCAGGTTTCCACCAGTTGAGGGTAGCTGAGGACAGTATTCCCTTGACTGCATTTAGGGGACCGAATTGTTTCTATGAGTGGTTGGTTATGCTGTTCGGATTAACCAACGCTCCTGCCTACTTCGTTGACCTCATGAATCGAGTCTTTAGGGATGTATTGAATAAATTTGTACTGGTATTCATTGATGATATCTTGGTCTATTCCAAATCCGAAGAGGAGCACAGGGAGCATTTAAGGATTGTATTGGAGACTCTGAGGAAGCATGTGTTGAAGGCGAAGTTTTCGAAGTGCCATTTCTGGAAATCGAAAGTTAAATTTTTACGGCATATTGTTTCTGGTGAAGGTATTTCTGTAGACCCAGCGAAAGTTGAAACTATTCTGGAATGGAAACAGCCAAAGACACCGACGGAAGTTCGCAGTTTTCTAGGATTGGCTGGTTACTACAGGAAATTTATCAGAGATTATTCCAAGATTTCTTTGCATCTGACTAAGCGGACCAGGAAAGGAGCAAAATTCAAGTGGACACCTCAATGTGAAGAAGCTTTTCAGAATTGAAGATAAGGCTAACTAGTGCACCCGTACTTGCTATTTCGGATAGGAAGAGAAAATTCGAGGTTTATACTGATGCTTGTATTGTTGGTTTGGGAGCAGTTCTGATGCAGAACGGAAGGGTTATTGCGTATGCTAGTCGACAGTTGAAGTCTCATGAGAAAAACTATGCTACGCATGATCTTGAACTGCTAGCCATTGTTTTTGCTTTGAAAATTTGGAGACATTATCTTTTAGGAGAGAAATTCGAATTGTTCACGGATCACAAACCGTTGAAATATCTATTCTCTCAAAAAGGCCTTAATCTGAGACAGCAGCGGTGGGTTGAATTTCTTGTATCCTATGATTTGGATATTCTGTACACTCCGGGGAAAGCAAATGTCGTAGCTGATGCTCTCAGTAGGAACGCGGTTTTATCTCTTCTGGAAGTGGTTCCGTCTCTCATTGAAAGGATCTCATGCGAGCAAGAGTCTGATAAGAAGTTGAGGAGGATCATTAAGAGAGTCAGGAAGGGTCGGTGTCCTAGTTTTGACATTGATGACCAAGGAACACTAAGGATTAACGGGAGAATCTGTGTTCCGAATTTCAAGGAGTTGAAGCAGGAAGTCTTATCTGAGGGTCATCATTCCAAATTGAATATTCATCCTGGAATCTCGAAGATGTACAAAGACATGAGGAGAGTATTCTGGTGGCCGGGCATGAAGAAGGATGTTGCTAGATTTGTGAACAGTTGTGCCATTTGTCAGCAAGTGAAAGGTGATCAACAGAAATCTGCCGGGTTATTGCAACCTCTGGAAATTCCGAATTGGAAATGGGAAATGATCTCGATGGATTTTATCGATGGTTTGCCTAGAACCAAGAAAGGAAATGATGGTATATGGGTTACTGTAGATCGTTTAACTAAGAGTGCCCATTTTATACCAGTTAAGGCAACCCGTACTGCAGTTTCTTTGGCAGGAATTTTCTTGAAAGAGGTAGTTCGATTGCATGGTGTCCCAGTCAGCATAGTAAGTGACCGTGATCCTATTTTCACTAGCAAATTTTGGGAAGCTCTGCAATCAGCAATGGGAACAGATTTGAGATTAAGTACAGCCTATCATCCTCAAACGGACGGACAGACAGAGAGGCTGAATCGTATTCTTGAGGATATGCTACGGGCATGTGTTTTAGATTTTGGAGGATCTTGGGAGGACCATCTTCATTTAGTGGAATTTTCTTATAATAACAGTTATCAAGCAAGTATTAAGATGGCTCCTTATGAAGCTTTATACGGAAGACCGTGTAGATCCCCAGCTTGTTGGATTGAATCGAAGGATCGTCTTGTGCTCGGACCAGATCTTATTCGAGAAGCTTCTGCGAAGGTTGAGCTTATCAAGAAAAGGATGAAAGCTGCTCAAGATCGTCAGAAGAAATATGCGGATAGAAGATGAAGGCCATTGGAATTTGAGATCGGAGGCTTGGTTTTTGTTAAAGTTTCCCCAATTAAAGGTGCTATAAGATTCGGAAAGACGGGAAAACTTGCTCCGAGATACATTGGACCATTCCGAGTGTTGGAGAGAATTGGAGCTGTAGCCTACAGGATTGAATTGCCAGACGGATGTCTGGGATTCACAATGTGTTTCATGTATCGCATTTGAGGAAATTTGTTCATGATCCCTCATTGGTTGTGGAACCGGTAATTCAAGAAGATATGGAAGTGGAACCCAATTTAACTGTAGTCAGAAATCCAGTTCAGATTGTGGATCGAGACGAGAAACAACTCAGAAACAAAGTGGTGAAACTCGTCAAGGTGCAATGGAGTGACGATCCCATAGATTGTACCTGGGAAACTCTCGATAGTTTTAGGAATGCTTATCCGGGTTTATGTTCGGATAACTAGTGGTGTTTGTTAGTTTAGACTTTGTTTGCTATTGTATGACTGATATGCATGTTTGGATGGTTAATATAAAAGCTTTTGAATTTACTGTTTTTTAAATTTCGGGGACGAAATTCTTTTAAGGGGCGAGGAATGTAACAACACGGAATTTTTGACAGCATATTTTAATAAATATTTAATCTAATTTAAATTAAATATAAGCTTGTCAATGTTTAAAATTGATGAGATCTTGGATATTTAACAGTTATATATGTTTGTAAAAGAAAGTTTGAGTTGAAAAAATTTAAAATTAAATACTTCAAAACCATTAAAACAAAATCTGTCTTATTCAATAAAATCAAATCAAAAATCATTATTTTATTATTTGGTAACTTATATGAATACAATTTTAGTTTTTAAAATGAGAAGTTTTAAAATAAACAAACATGGTAATATTAAACATAAACATGGAAAACAAGTATGAATCATAATTAGAAACATAGGTATAAACCATAAATTATAAAATATAAAATATAACTAAGATATAAATTTACGAATATAAGTTATAACTTGAACTATATTAATACAAGTGTATGAACATGAGAACACTATAATATTAATATCAGTGTAAATGAACAAATAAATGGAGTATGGAATAATAAAAGTTTAATTTTATTTATGCATAAGAAAACAAAGTCAAATATAAGAATCTTGATGCATTGCCTATATACACATATACATTTGTACAGCAATTAAGTGTTTGTCCAGAGAAAATTTTTATAAACTAAAGATAAATGTAAACCAGTAATAAACATATTTGTGCTTTTGTACAGTTTATAGGTATAAGCAAACCAAGTTTTACTTTAAATAAAATAAAAACAAAAGATTTCAGTTCAAATTAATAATGGGAAAATCTGTGACTTGTACAAAACAAAAAAGAAATCTGAAACATTTATTACTTGTTAAGCATAAATGAAGCATTCATTAAATGTAAGAAAATATGAAACTGAATAATTGAAAATGTTTCAAACATCTTTGTCCAGTAAAAAAGAGAAAAAAAATTAAAATCTGTATCTTGCAAAACATGTTTGGCCGAAATGATAAATATCTTTATACAAAATTGCAACTGTCAGTAAACATTTAATTAGTTGCCATCATGATTAAAAGCATAAGCATTAATTAGCATAACTTCTTATTTAACAAGTACATGTAGCCGAAATCCCAAAATCATTTCATATTTGCAGTAAATTAATACAAACTTTAACTTAAAAACAAACCTGAGAAACATCTATTTGCTTTGCAAATATATATCGACTTAAAACAGAAAATTAAACAAAGAAAAAAAGAAACAGAAGACCGGAAACTTAAGAAGATTTCAGGGAAATTTCAACTGCAGTGTCTTCACCTTCTGTTCAAATATTTTCAGTGAGTAAACTTATCCATTTTAAATCTAAATTTGTATTTTTAGTTTTTAAATAGTAAGTGCTTGAATATTGTTTATATAATTAGCCTTGGTATCTTCTGTTGTTTGAATAGTACAGGTAGCTGTTTCTTCCAAATTTTTGAAATCTGATAAAAGTGAAACCAAGAAATCTATATTACTTATTCATATAACCATTTGAACTTTGTATTGTGCTTATTCGAGTTTGTTTAGTTTAAACAAGGCCTGCAAACATGTTTCAAGTTTAAACAGCATTGTTCAATACTGTATTTTCAAACTACAGGTAAGAAGAAATCAAAGTTTGAATTTCAAATATTTAAATTTGTAAATTCCATCACATATTTAGATTACATACACCTAATTATGATTTTTAACATAAAAATTAGGATTTTTAAGCAAGGAACTTAAGAGCAGTTTACAATAGAACTAAAATGTATTTTTTGTCAATTCTTGAGGTTTGGGTTAATTTTAATTCTTGTAAGTTGGTATGATGCAAGCTAGTAATCTGTTTAACACAAGAAAAATGCAAAAAAAATTATTCAATGAAGGGATTTCGAGTTTAAATCAAGAATAGGGTTTTAGTGCTTGCATTTAATGCTCTGTAATAAAATGAGTTTCGGCATCATATATCAATCGAGTTGGCCGCGACTTTTGGAGGAGTTAGGGGAAGATGTGAGTGACGTTCTGGTGGAGTTTCATCACCTCCGGTGATGTGTGGTGGCTGCACGATTGATTTGACAGTGGGCGTAGCTGTCACATGTTCATGCTGCGAGTCGTTTCTGTTGTTTCAACTTGAAATTGAAATCTGGGTTTAGTTTTCGATTCTAGGGGTGTTTTGTGGTTTGTGGGGATGGTCGCGAGTCGCTGCAGGGGAGGCGAGCCACCGTGCACGTGCACGGTGGCGAGGTGATGGTCGATGATTAGGGGAGTCGTCGCGTGCCGTGATTTTTGGTGTTTGCCTCGAGCTTGACTTCGGGTTGCCTCTGGGTCGTTCCTATGATTGGTTTCTGTTGTGTTTTAATAACTTCAACTTAAACTAAAAAAAAAGTATAACTGGAAGAAGAAGAACTGGAAAAGAAGAACAGGGAGGGAGTGAGAGAGAGTGACACGGGAGAGAGACGAGGGGAAACTCGAGTTTTCTCGAGTAAGGAATGATGCGGTCTCGGTGCTTTCCCAAATGGACGTGTATGCTGATTTTTTTGTACAAGTGTGTAACTAAGTTAATTAAACAATTGTTAATTAATTAAGTTAGTATTTTAATTAAAGGTTGATTTAGATAGATATGTAAGGAATAGGTGATTAACAGTTAGTAGTTAGAAGGTTGATTAATTTATATTTGAATTTTTAATTGAGTTTGGAATTAAAATGTAATCACATGTTAAATCAATTTAAATCTTAAGGAATGTTAGCATATCACTTAAAAGTTAATTAACAAACGATAATTAACTTAAGTGATTAATTAAAGATTAATTAATAAATTAAATTAATAATAATTGGTTAATTAAAGTAATTTGTAATTAATTTTTAATAAGTGAGTTAATAAATTAATAATTAACAAGAATCAAACAACTAATTAACTGAGTAATTAAGTAACAGTTAGTGAATAGAAGTTAATTAATTAAATAATTAGTTAAAGATTAGATAATTAATAAATTCAAAATTTATGATTAATTGAGTAATTAGTTGATCATTAATAATCTAATCAATTATTCATTAATTAAATAAAATAAAATAGTTTATTCTTAAGCAATCAATTAAGTAAAATAAATCCAAACTGTTTGGTATGCATTGATGATCATGTTTGATTGACTTTAATATCTGTTTGATCCTATTTCTGTGATATGTTGTGATATATTATGGATATCTGTGATAACTGTATATGATTTATCTGATATATCTGTTATGTTAATTCTGATATTTAATTGAACTGTTAAGTTAAATAGACAACTTGGCCCTTAAATTGGCGTTTGGATTCCGATGAGACCGGGATCGGAAGAATCAATTTTGGTTCTCCGAAAACCACATCGATCCAAATTAAACGATAGGTCGTGACTTATCAAATGGAGATCGAGATGGAGTTTCAGAATGCAAGGGTTATCGTCGTTGACTCTGAGGGTGATTCCAAAATTAGTGTAACGAGATAATGCCTTCGGTTTCGTTAGAACCCGGAACGAACTTGTATGGATTGAATGCTTTCAACACATCGTCAGGCGGACGATGAGCATTTTAAGAATAATGTTCAATAAAGGTAATCGTAGCCTCAAGCCTCATCAACCGGGAATGGCTAAAACAGGGGAGATGCAGCAAGGTTAGGTGGGTCATGCCCAAGCAGGACAAGATTTTCTCTTGTCTAGATTTCCCTTTTTATTTCGGCTGTGTGAGCAGTTGTTGGCCACAACTGCGGGGTTATCTTGTTCGGGACTGCTCAGTAAGGAATGGTTCCGACCTTGTGTTGTAGGGGGTCGGGAGTGATCCTCGGTACGGTGATCTAGGCCCCGTACTGTGACGGGTGGTACCCCAATAGCCCTGCCATTGTTGGAAATCCATTTTCCCGGTTTTGATTTGTATTACCCACTTTCGTGGCTAGTAGCTGGAATTTAATCATGTAACAATTTCGGCTATTTTCTATTTACTTGAAAACCCTAGACACTATTATAATATTACAGAATTTCCTATAAAATGTTTTGGTTAGCATAAGGTAAAAACTTACCCGTATTTATTTGTGGGGAGTCTTACATGATACCTTTATTTTCAAATGATTTTCAAAGTTAAGAAACTTTAACCTGTTTACTCATACCAGACCCATGTCTGACCCGGAGTTTATATTTTTGTGTTTTCATAAACTCTTGGGTACTCAAATTTTTATGAGTAGTCAAGTGATAGGTATTGGAAGTGTTGATTTTCTGGAGGAGCTATTTTGGGAAGAAGACCAGACGTATGTATATATATATGTAGTTCCGCTGTGTAGTTAGTCTATGTTGTATTTTGGATGTATGTATGGACATATATGTATATAACAGTCCTGTTATGTGATATTGTATAACTATGATGTATGTATAACTATGTAATAGTTGTGTGATGTACTATATTTTGTTCCATTCCACAGTGAGATTCTGATGTTTGTTGTTCTTTCTTTCTATTTTTTTCTATTTCTACCCCTTTCTTTCTTAATGATGAAACGTCTTTCTGGGTTGAGAAAGGCGGGTCGTCACACTTTCACTTGATTACTACTACACCGGGGTGTTAGCGTACACTTTTCAACGTTAACAATATTTGTGATATATATACTGTCATTTTGTTTTCGGATCGAGGCGCGCAAAGGAGACTCTGGCGAATTTTTCCGAAAATTTAAGGCGTTAGAATATTTTTGAGAAAATTGGGAAATTTTTGAAAACTAAGTTTGGATTTGGAAACTTAGTAAAGATTTTGTAAGAAGTTTAACTATGAATTTTGGGAAAGTTAAACACTTAAGAAATTTGAAAAATCCAATTTGAATGGTTTGTTTTGGAAAGTTAATGGATTCTATAACTTTTTCTTACTTGGTAATTTCGAGGACGAAATTCTTTTAGGGGGGAAAGTTTGTAACGACCCAGAATTTCGATCAATTAAAAATTGTATATTTAATTGATTTTAAATATTAATAAGTGAAATTTATAAGTCGAATAATTTATTTTTCGAATATCTGGATTTAATTGGATAATTAAATCGATAATTTAATATTTGAAATTTCAAAAATAATTGAAAATTGGGTTTAATATGATTAAAATTGATTTGTGAAATTATATTAAAACATATTGGAGTTAGAATGATGTTATAGAACTTTTAAAATCGAATTAAAAGTTAATTTGTGAAAATTAAATATTTTAATATTTAATTGATGAGTTAAAATATCCATTTTTCGAAAAGTCTCGGATTTTGACGAGACCAATTTTATCAGATCCGTAATGTTATATTATTGTAAGATTTCAAATTTCGTGTCAATCGGATTTACTGTTTGTCCGGGGCAAGCCAAAACGCATAGAAATTAGTTCAACCGATTTAATTTATAATCGATCGTTTATTTCCATAACTCGTACATATGATCGAAATAGCCTCCGAAACATATTCCATTGTGTTCGGAACGTGGGGTAAACCCTAGAAATGCCAACCGGCACGCTTGGTTTGGAGTTCGAATTTTTTTGGATGAATAGTGTTTTGGCGAATTTTCTATAAAAGGCCTTGTTTTCTTCAATTTGCAAACAAAAGACAAACCCTAATCTCTTCAGCCCTAGCCGCCACTAACATTACCAATGGCCAAAAATTAATCTCTTTCATCTCCAATTATCTTCCAATCCACACTTCAATTCGAAAAACTTTCAACTGCAAAGTTGAAGAACGTATCAAGATCTATAATTCCAACGGTTGAGATCGAAAATGGTCGACCACGTCCGCGGCAATTCACTTTCATTCATTGCCATTCGCTTGGGGTTGCGTGGCCACTTGGGATGGCCGAGCTTCAGGTTGTTCAAGCCGATGGTGGCTCAGGTGATGGCCGTTCAAATGAAGTTGGTCGATCGTCGTCAGGTGGCTCGAGGAGGTTGCAAAAATTCAAACCCTAACGGCGGCTATGGGTTCAATGGTGCATGTCTTACCTGGAAGAGAATGTGAGGGAGAAGAGAAAGGTCACGGCCTTGATTTTTCCTTCTGAAATCAACGGCTAGAGATGAATAGGTTTAAAAAATGAAAATGAAATTGTAAATTATTTATATTTAAAATCGTGTGGTCTTTAAAAATTGATATCTTTTTCATACGAGGTTGAAAAATTACGAAACGAATTGCGTTGGCTTCGTCTTGTCGAGCACTACGCAGTGGAGCTAGTTTGGAGTCGTTTGGAGTTAGTGAAAATTTCAGGTAAAATTAAACGCACGTTTAATTTTATTCGAAATAAAACGCTGAAACTGAATTGGAAGCGAGGTGAGAACTTCTCACTCAATCGAAATTGTTTCGATTTAAATTTTAAATAGTTAAATTTAGAATTACTTGACTGTATGACTGGATGATAAATTGTTATCTATTGATTGTTAAAATAGACATTATACACCGTATATTAAGTGGAGTTTATTTATTAAAAACATATACTGCGAATATTTCACCGTAAAGTGAAATTGGTATTATTTATGTACTTGGAGATGATTTCCCGCATTATATAGCGGATTAAACCCTTTGCGCCGCATAATAGCGGATAGTATTTTATAAATCCCATATACCGCGATATTTCACCTCGAAGTGGAATTGGTATTGTGCTAACATCTGTAGATGCAGGGAAACAGGTTGGAGGGATCCAACTGGATTCCTCAAATGATTTAATTTGTTTCAATGTTATGTGTTGATCTATTTATAATCTACGTGATTATCTTTGTGATTGAAATCGTTAAAGGCTAAAATTCAGCCGAATATATTTTTGGTATCGTTAGATGCCGAAAATAAATAAAATTGGATTTTTGAAAATTTAAGCTGAGAAAAAAAAATTATTTATGGAATTTATTCATATTTAATAAATCAACGTTGTAATTTTTATGTTATAAAGATTATAATTTTTGTATAACAGAAATGTGATTTTTGAAATAAGTAATTGATTAATTTGTAAAAGTGGTTTAAATTGGGATTTTTAAATCATTATAAACGATTTATATAAAAGATTTATAAAAATGATATTTATAAATTAAAAATATTGGAATTATAAAACGAGTTTTTATAAGTGTTAAAATGAATTACAAATGGATTTCATAAGTGAATGAAATTCACAGTTTTATAAATTTTAAAGTTATAAAATGAAAATATTTTGTAAAATAAAAGATTTATAAGTAATTAACTTATAAATTAGATTTTTGGTATAAAATTGAGTTATAAATTGAATTGGCTAATAAAGGAGATTTATAAATTGAAGTTTTTACAAAAAAATGAAAATGGAATTTGTAATCATTGTTTTATAAACCCGTAATCAAATAAATTTGATAAGTAAATATAGAATTTATTAAAGCAATTATATTCATGATTTTGGACAGTGGATAATCCTTTAATTAAATAGGTGGAAGTGTTGAATTTGGTTAGAGATTTATATCCACGATTTTGGACAGTGGATAATTCTGAATTAAATGTGTAGAATATTTAATTTGGTAAATGAAGTATATTCACGATTTTGGACAGTGAATAATATATTAAAGAAATGTTTTGGGGAAGTAATGTTTTAAATAGATTTTAAAACGATTTAAAGATGTTTTAAAATGTATTAAGTATCGAAACCATAGATTTCAACATTCATTATTGAAATAGACGTTTTAGAAAAATAAGGAAATAGTGGACTATAACACTGTGGTTATAGTAAATGATTTCCGTAAGGAAATGTTTTATATAGTATTGGGATTTATAAATCTATTTTAAGTTTAAATCCCTATACTAGTGGTTTTGGGTTGTCGTAACCATGTTTTATGCAACATTCGTTTTGACTCAAATAAATGTGTTTATGAGAATGTTTTCCTTAAAGAATAAAATATATGCTTAATTGTGATTTAAGTATATTGAATATTTTCCAAGTGTTGAAAATAAATAGATTTGTGAATTACTTATTATTAAATAAGTACGGAAATGTTTTTCCAATATAAAGTGAATGTTTTGAGATTTTATCTTTTAAAGATAAATTGAAAATGAATATTAGAAATCGATTTGAAAATCGTATATTCATAGATATTTTGGAAATGTAAATTCACTATGGAATTTATAAAAGAAAGGGAAATTTGTTTAAAAATAAACATTGATTTATTTTTGAAGTGTGGAAATAAATTTACGGATTTGGAACGTAAGTTTAAAACAAATCGGTAAGGATTTATTTGATTGATTTAAATGAACCATTTTAAATTTAAAATGGATAAATATTTGGAAGTGTTTCCGTTTAAGGAAATTGATTTGAAATTTGTTTTCAAAGATTGAAAGGTGAAAAATGATTTGAAATTTGTTTTCAAATGGTTGAAATGTGGAAAATATATCTTGTAAAGATATTTTGAAAAATAAATAATTTGGGAAATTGTTTATAATCGGGTGATGTTGTGAATATTGATTGATAGTTAAATAACCGACTATCAATATTGACCTTTAAATAGGTATTTGCTGTGAATTGGTTGAAATTGAATGCTACACTTATCTTTAAATTATTGCGCTCGTTATTCGGATTACCCATTCCGAATAGTGATACGACGTAATTGATAGCATTGAAGACCGGTTTTGAAGACTGGATATTTTTTAAAACGGAAGGATTACCGTCAAATGTCTCTACATCGGCTGATCCCCGATACAGAGATTTTATCACCCTTTGTGATGGGAATCCGGACGTGATTAGTGAATATCTGGATTGCAAGGGCTTCTTTGGAAGTGCCTTCAGCTCCGTTCGATCCCGGAACGGACTTGTATGGTTACGTGTCTGACATTACATTTTGAGATATAAAGCAGATTTCTTTCAAATACATCTCTACTGGTGGCGGAGAATTTATTTTCTTAGCTTAACAACCTTCTCTGAGACGTACGAGCTCAGAGGTTTTGTAGTTGAAGGTTATCAGCGATATACTCCCATTTGGTAATGTGGCATGCTGAGTGTTGTTGTGCGATGATTATTTATGGATCATTTGTTGATCAAAGCGTGGCTTTGTGAAAAAAACGTATCTTTATGGACGAGACTTCGTCGAGCCTCACAACCCAGAAATACTCGAAACAGGAATGTTGCGGCAAGGTTTTTTAGGGGTCGCGCCCCTAAGGTATGTCCATTTTCTTCTGGATAGATGTTGTATCATGGAATGGAGCCTAGATATTTAACCTATGTGGTTGCTGCAAATTTATTACTTTGTGGTTGTTGGTATTGAGGATCCTCGGATAAAGGTCGGTAACGACCGGGGATGGCATACTTTTTTGTGTGGAGTTATCAAGTTACAGCTTCATTGCACCCAGAAGAGTGTGGTAACTCGGCCTTGTGTCAGCAGAGACCGGTTAGGTTCTCGGGGCGTCTTTCCAGAGGCGTACCCATTTCGGTGTACGAAGTTCCTTTACCTGACCATTTGTTGGAAATCCAAAGAAACAATACGAACCATGTACGGTTATAGTTGTATAACCTGCCATGGAATGTGGCGGTAACCTGCTATTGAACATGGTAGCTATAGTAGGCATACGATGATGGTTGTATGTTGGCTAAGATTTATATTCTACTTTCGAAATGTTTTCTACACTATGCACTAATAATAATATCAAAAATGATTTGATTTTTACGTAGTAAGAATCTTTGACTATCATAAGGAGAAATCTCCTCCAATTCTGCGTTTGCATTGTGTGTGTGGCGGGAGGCCTTATGGTAGTTTCATTTTCCAAAAATATTGCGGATCTATTTTTTAAAAATACTTCCTTTGTTGTTGTTTAAAGATAAATAACTGTTTTAAGTTCTCACATCAGTCTCATGACTGACTTGGAGTTTATTGTTTTCCTTCCTAAACTCTGAGTGCCCACCAATTTCCACACGGGCAGTCTAGAGTCAGGTTATCGGGTCATTCTGGAATTCGGGAGTTGCTGTAGAGAATTGGAGGCAAGATGGAGAGCATGGCGTATCAAACTAGTATATAGTATTTCTTTTCCGCTGTTTGTTGTTGTACACTCTGATGATATAATGTAATGTGATGTGATGTAATGTAATAACTGATATAGTTCTTTGTTTTAAAGATTATTCATTTATCTATTATATGTTGTTCCGCTGTGATTTTGAGATTCTGATATTGTTCTGTTGTTCCGTCGGTTCCATTTTTTTCTCTCTCTTCTTCTACCTTTCTCTTCTTCTTTAACCATAACATTTCGGTTTTCCGGCATTCGATTGCTCGGCAGTTGATACAGTGGACGTATTGATGTCGGTTTTCGAACGTCGAAAAATCACATTCGTTACACATAACACAAAGGCACAGATCTCACTCATGTAAACCACAAGGTCGCAGGCAGAAGAAAAAGAATCAAGCAGTTAAATTCCACTAGACTTAATACAACACAAACATATATACATACATAAATGTGTGTATACAAGTGGAGATTTCCTTTGTGATGGGAAATTTGATCGGGATTGTGAATACCTGGATTGCAAGGGCTTCTTTTGAAGTGCCTTCGATTCTGTTCGAACCCGAAACAGACTTGTATGGTTACGTGTCTGACATTACATTTTGAGATATAAAGCAGATTTCTTTCAAATACATCTCTGTTGGTGGCGGAGAATTTATTCTCTTAGCTTAACACCCTTCTCCGAGACGTACGAGCTCAGAGGTTTTGTAGTTGAAGGTTATCTGCGATATACTCCCAATTTGAAAATGTGGCATGTTGAGTGTTGCTGTGTGATGATTATTTATTGATCATTTGTTGATCAAAGCGTGGCTTTGTGAAAAAAAGCGTAGCTTTGTGGACGAGACTTCGTCGAGCCTCACAACCCGGAAATGGTCGAAACAGGAATCTTGCGGCAAGGTTTTTTAGGGGTCGCGCCCCTAAGGTATGTCCATTTTATTCTGGATAGAGGTTGTATCATGGTTTGGAGCCCTATGTGGTTGCTGCAAATTTATTACTTTGTGGTTGTTGGTATTGAGGATCCTCGGATAAAGGTCGGTAACGACCGGGGATGGCATACTTTTTTGTGTGGAGTTATCAAGTTACGGCTTCATTGCACCCAGAAGCGTGTGGTAACTCGGTCTTGTGTCAGCAGAGATTCGGTTAGGTTCTCGGGGCGCCTTTCCAGAGGCGTACCCATTTCGGTGTAGGAAGTTTCTTTACCTGACCATTTGTTGGAAATCCAAAGAAACAATATGAACCCCTGTACGGTTTTAGTTGTATAACCTGTCATGGAATGTGGCGGTAACCTGCTATTGAACATGACAGCTATAGTAGGCATACGATAATGGTCGTATGTTGGATAAGATTTATGTTCTACTTTCGAAATGTTTTCTACACTATGCACTAATAATAATATCAAAAATGAATTGATTTTTGCGTAGTAAGCATCTTTGACTATCATAAGGAGAAATCTCCTCCAATTCTGCGTTTGCATTGTGTGTGTGGCGGGAGGTCTTATGGTAGTTTCATTTTCCGAAAACATTGCAGACCTAATTTTTTAAAATACTTCCTTTTTTGTTGTTTTAAAGATAAATAACTGTTTTAAGTTCTCACATTAGTCTCATGACTGACCTGGAGTTTATTGTTTTCCTTCCTAAACTCTGGGTACGCACCAATTTCCACACGGGCAGTTTAGAGTCAGGTTATCAGGTCATTCTAGAATTCGGGAGTTGTTGTAGAGAATTGGAGGCAAGCTGGAGAGCATGGCGTATCAAACTAGTATATTGTATTTCTTTTCCGCAGTTTGTTGTTGTACACTCTGATGATATAATGTAATGTAATGTGATGTAATGTAATAATTGATATAGTTCTTTGTTTTAAAGATTATTCATTTATCTATTATATGTTGTTCCGTTGCGATTGTGAGATTCTGATATTGTTCTGTTGTTCCATCGGTTCCATTTTTTTCTCTCTCTTCTTCTACCTTTCTCTTCTTCTTTAACCATAACATTTCGGTTTTCCGGCATTCGATTGCTTGGCAGTTGATACAGTGGACGTATTGATGTCGGTTTTCGAACGTCGAAAAATCACATTCCTTACACATAACACAAAGGCACAGATCTCACTCAAGTAAACAAGAAGGTCGCAGGCACAAGAAAAAGAATCAAGCAGTTAAATTCCACTAGACTCAATACAACACAAACATATATACATACATAAATGTATGTATACAAGTGGAGATGACCATCAACATCAAAGAGCAACAAAACTGGAGTATGCAAACAGTCTTGAATAAAGAAGCATGAACGATCAATGAAATAAAATGAACAGACCAGAAAACAACACTTGTAAAGTTTTAAATGTAACAGACTAGTGAACTAATGAAGCAACACCAATAATGAAGGCATATACTAGTGCATCGAACATACAGCAAGACAACATGTATACATGCAGTGCCAACCAGATCAATGAGCAAGGAAAAATGAAGACAACAAAATACAAACTTGGCAACATATGCAAACTAGCTCGAAGCAACTACTCGATGCAAACCAAAGCTTCACAAGTACACATACATACACTTTTATACAAATACATACATACATACATACATATATATGTATATGTATATATATGCAGACTTTCAAAATGACCACATCAATGAAGCTTCAAACATATAACAGACATCAACATCAAGGAGATGTGCAACCAATTTTGAACACAACTAGGGTCATAAACACATAACATACAACTGTCATCAAGTACAAATGGAAGTAGTTAGTGCAACGCAGACTACAAGACCAAGTCTTAAACAAATGCGTTGACAATATGAGGTAAACCAAGATAGTAGTTCAAACAATTTAAAAAAGAGTTATATAAAGTAAATCGAACTAAGTCCAGATTAACACAAATGGCTGAAGTCAAATCCCAGAAAAGAACGGAACAAAATCCAAGTTCCAATTCATCAAGCCATGATAATCAGGCAAAGAAAATATGCGAATTGAACTAGTCTAAAGAAATCACAAGCATTCCAGCATTATCGAATGGCTGAGCAAAAGTAACAAAGGAATTCAAATATATATATTCGAATGAAAATTTAGGGGAATTGATCCCTATGAAAACCCAATCTCATCATCGGCTAAAAAATCAATCGAGTTCAAGCACAATGGGAATAAAAAAAGAAATTACATACCAGATTTTTTTTCAATTGAACTCGACGAATTGAAGCAGTCGAGTATAGTAAAAAGCAAAACAATCGATCAACAAAGCAACACGAGAACATCAATTCAATCGATCGACCATAAATCGACGCGCTCTATTTCCACAACCCTAATTGTGAACGAAAAGGAACGAGGCAGCCTATTCTTGAGCAAAGGAAAAAGAAGCAGATACGAAATAGAAAGCGGGACGAAGAAATAAAATAAGAAGAAGGAGAAGATTTTTTATCATAATTTTTTTCTTTTGGATCGAATCCTCTAACTTTCCTTTAGGCTTTAAATTTTGAAAATTAGGGTTTTATTGTTTTTAAGTTGTTTCTATTTGTAATTTATTTTTAAACTTAATTTTTCTAGTCGTGTGACTAGGTGACGAACTACGGTAGTGTAATTCGAGAATTCACAACTTGATGGTTGGGTTGTGGGAGGGTTTTTAGCATAGAGCTAGGTTAGTCGATAGCGGGTGTCGCGAGTTTACGCGTGTAAGCATCTGACTACTTAATTTCTAGTAGAAACCTTAGGGGTAGCACGTAGGCAGGGTTTTTCCGAAGCTGGGTAAATTTGTGTTGTTCTATTTCTATTTTTTTCTGCTATTATCTGTGCTGCTATTATTCTGCTATATTTGTATTGCAATTATTTTATATACTTCAGTATTAAATTTTTATAATTAATAGGATCACCCTATTCACCCTCCTCTAGGGTGAAATCGATCATACAAGTGGTAACAAAGCAAGGAATAGAAGTCAATTTTTTGTTTTAAACATTCGACTTTTCAAAAGCCAATTTTTGATTTTAAAATTTTTATTTTTCAAATACAAATTGCTGTTTTAAAATTCTAAAATGGATTCTCGTAATAATGCTTTTGTTGGGAGTCAGTCCATAGTTAGACTACCAATATTCGATGGTGAATATGCTTATTAGAAAAATAGAATGCAAATTTTTGTGAAAACCATTTGCGCTTGGAATATTGTTGATACGAATTGTAGGACACCAACTATAGTAGTAGAAAATCAGAAAATAGATAAACCGATGGATCAATGGACAGATCTAGAAAATAAACTGCAGAATGCTAATGCTAAAGCTATGAATTCTATTATATGTTCATTGGATCAAATCGAATTTAATCGTGTCTCACATTTTCTAACTATATAGGAAATCTGGCACACACTTGAAGTGACTCACGAAGGAACATCTCAAGTCAAGGAATCTCGCCTTGCCATGCTGAGTAGTGAATACGAGAATTTCACAATGGCCAAGGATGAAAATGTCAATGAGATGTACGGACAACTTTCCAATATCGTATACAAATCAAAAGCTCTTGGAAAATCATAAACAGAACTGGAAATAGTCCGAAAAATCCTCAGAGTCCTTCCACAGAATTCTAAAGCAAAAGTTACTGCCATTCAAGAATCAATAGATTTAAAGCAAGTTAAAGTTGAAGAGCTCATTGGAAATCTCACACTTATGAGCTAAAAATGAAGTTCAAGGAAGAACGCGAAGGAGATGATACTCGAAAAAATCAATAGCCCTTAAAGGAACAATGGAAAGTGATGATGATGATGATGATGATGATGATGATGATGGAGCAGCTGAATTGGCACCGATAATAAAGAAATTCAAAAGGTGGAATCGAAGATATGGAAAATCCAGCTCTAAATCAACAACTGAAAAGCAGAATAATTAAAGTTCTAGACAACCCAGAAGAGTGCGAGATCATCTATCATAAGTGCAATAAACCTAGTCATATCAAGCCCAATTATCCTTAAAATCAACTTGGCCAAAAAAAGAAATCGAAAAGAAGAAGTTTTGTAGCCACGTAGAATATAAGTGATGATGATAAAAGAACTAGCAGTGAGAGTGAAAAAGCATATCTGTGTCTTTAAGGTGACATAACTGATAGTGATGATGACGAACCAAGCGAGGTTCAAAACTCACTCAGAATTACTTACATATTTCCACGAAGTAAATGGCCGTTTTGAAAGACTTAGGAAAAAATACGCTAAAATTGAATCACAAAGAGATACTTTGATAGATTTAAATAAACAACTTGACCAATTGGTTAAAAACTATCAAAGCAAGAGCCCTATGTGTGATAAGTGTCCATCACTTGGAGAAGAGATTAAAAAAATAGAAATTAAAATAAAATCACTTGAAAATATAATTCTGATTTTGAAAGAAAGTGAAAACATGAGGAGAGAAAAATCTATTAAAATGTGTACTCAATTATTGAAGGAAAATGAATCGCTCAAAACACTAGTCCAACAATTGTCTACAACTTTAGGAAAATTTTCCAAAGGAGAAAGATCATTAAATATGTTGTTAGGGAAACAAACTGTTAATCCAGTTAGACAAAGACTTGGGTATAATCAATCAGAATGTGATAGAAATGAAATTAATCAAGTTCACTCAAAGTGCACGATATGTGGAAAAACTGGACACAATCAGAATATTTTCTGGTATTGACCCAAAAACGTGAAAACAATTCCAGTTCGGGTTCCAAAAGGCACGAATATAAAATCCCTTAAAGTCGAACAAATCTGGGTGCCGAAAGGAGCATATATAAATAGTTTTGAGTCTACACAAACATATTTTTCAAAATCATTTTCCACTAACAACCATGGACTTATAAAAACAAATAGATCATAAAAATCTTTTCTCGTGTAGGTGTGGTGGCAGGCTAAGGAACAACAATAGTGTTATTTGGATTCTGGTTGTTCCAGGTACACAGCAGGTGACAAATCAAAGTTTCTTAGCCTAGTATAAAGATGGCAGAATCACAATGGGCAACAATTTTATCAACAAAGGTAAAATAGGTAACAGTACATTTATCTTAAATGATTTATTAAATGTGATAATCGGCACCGAAATTTGATTTAATTCAGTCAGTTATGTGATAAAGAACTAAATGTTGATCTTGATTTTACTTATTCAAAATTGTTGGTGAATTAACTTTTTATTTCAAGAACTCTACATGTACATCTAGAGTCCTTGAATTACTTCATATAGATTTGTTTGGATTAATGATGATGTTTTATTGGTTGATGATTACTCATGATACACGTGGATATATTTATTTTTGGATCTGTCACTATATTCAAGGTTTGTTTATTGCACAACTTCAATTCAATTTCATTTAAAAGCTGTTAAAAATGATTTTAAGATATTTTTTACACACTTCACAGTCTAGTCTATGACACAATAATCTTGAGTCAAAGGGAAATTCGGATGCAGATTACACTAGAAATCTAGTTGAAAGAAAAATTACTAGTAGAACGAGTTTTAAGAAGAGACGTTCATTAGTTACATTAGTTTTCAAAGAAAATGTCTGCATATTTTTCATTTCAATCGACTTCAAATTAGCAGACATTTTTCTTGTAAAACCCCTTCTAGAAAATAGTTCTTTGTTGACCTTGTTTCAAATAGCCACTTTAGAAAATTTAATTTGATAATTATTTTTGGATTTGAGCTTAAATGATTACATTAACTAATCAGACTCCCTACTGATTACAAAAAGATAAATAGTGATTGAAAAAGTGATGAGTGTTGATGTTAATCATATATTATAGTGAATATGCAGTTATATGATTTTTGTTTTATGATAACAAACATATATTCGTTTCAATGTATTTGTTAGTGTACTGTTTTATTTTTATAGATTAAATAAATATTTGCTGAATAAAATTAAATAACACAGAATTTGAATTCAAACAGAAATTTTATTCAAACAAATATTTATTACAATTTTGAATAGTACAAATTCAAGCTCTCACTATTCACTGTACAACTTTGATACAAATTCAATTACATCACAATTTTACATTTACAGTTGACCTCACTACATATCACTCACACTCGTATTTATCTTCAACTTCATTCCAGTTAGAATCCAGCATCTGAGCAATCTGCAAAAATATTCACTAACGCAGTAAAATTGAAAAAGAAATATTTTTGCAATATAAAATAAAATATGGATTTTGAAAATATTATTTTCCTCAGTTATTTGGGTTGTTCGTCATCATTTACATTTGAATTCATCACACATGAACAATGTGACATGCACAGTGTATTACTGTACATGCCACAAGGCCGTGCACACCGATATACACTTGATAATGTTACAAGGACAGGTGAGCATAGGTCAAACCCAAAATACATGATTCAACTCAAGTGCAATAGAATAATGTCACAACTTTCAGCGCAAGGTCAAATATGATCCTCAAGCTGGATTCAACTCAGGTGCAAATGTAAGTGTACAAGCTCATTAAAATGGTCAAAATCCAAAACCAACATAGACAATACCATTGACTCAAAGAACCGAACAAAAGACCACATGACCTACCTACATGCATAAGAACAAGGCCCCAAATATGCAACTGCAATGCAACCTACATGTACACCATGACATCAAGGCCAGAAGCTCAAGTCAGTGCACACAACCTCGATAAACAACAACACAGCCTCAAGCTAATAATACATGTACAAGACTGCAACAGTATGGCTATATGCATGCTATAGAAGGAACAAGCACATGAAATAGTATATGTGCAAGACATAAATAACAAAGAACCAGAGTCTACAAATCAAACTGCACCAGATCGAATAAACACCGCAAGTTCAAATCGAAGCAGCAAATACACAGCAGTGTGCAACTCGAGCTTCAGAAGAATCAAGGGACACAACAATGCTCAAAGACTAGGCAATCAAATGACACAGTGTACATATATAAGCATTGAACTAAAGAAATGATACAAAGTGCAAAAAAATCAGAGAATGAAAAGAAATGATACAGCATGCAACAGAAAACAAATGGAAGTCTCGAATTCAAATAACAAACTGGAACCAGTAACCAAAGTAACCAGAGGCAAATAGTCAGAGATCATAATCAAGCAAACAACATGTACAGGTCAGTGAACAAAGTTAAGCCAAGTCGAGATGAACAATGTAAGTATGGAAGTCGTGGAAGCATACCGAAGTCACAGTGAAATCGCTACAGTCATGTCAATGAACAAGTCAACCAGAACAGTCACGAAATCAAGTTCCAAACAGAGCCATCAGAAATTCACAAGGCCGAAGCAGTACAACGAGAAATTCATGAAACCAAAAAAATGACCGAAATTAAAGTATGAACAAGTCAAATTCGAAATCGTGGTTGCCAAGATAATTGACCGAGTTAAACATCAAAGCCGTGGGAAGCAAGTATCATAATATACGAACTTGAAAAGGTCAGTGAAATCTCAAGCATCAAAACAATATCAAATGGTCGAAACTAAAACGTTGAAGAAATCAGACGAAAGCAATTCTAGGAATTCAAATCCTATATAAACCACTCATCATCGGCAATTTCAATCCATCGGAGTTCAATCGAGCATAACTGAAAAGCATAAAGGAAAATCACATACCAAACTGAAGTCGAACTCCAGAAGCAGCCGAAAGCATTAAGATGAACAAATTAACCACCAAATTTATCAAACAATCGGCAGCTTCATCACGAAACCCTAGTTTGGATCGAAGAGAACGAAGCCCTAAATTTGCAGAGAGGAATGGCTGCCATTTTTCACAAAAAGGAACAGAGCAACTAAAAGTGGAACGGGCCAAATTAGAAAAGGGGGCCGGTTTTGTTAAAGTGTTTTATAAAGGGCTTTTTATTTTTTAATTAAGGTTTTTCTTGTCTTTGGTTTTTAATTTGCTTTTTTAATTTATTTTTAAATTTTAAACCGTTGCATTTTCTAGTCGTGTGACTAGGGACAAACTACGTGGCGTAGTTTGAGAATTCGCAATTCAGTAGCTGAGTTGTGGCAGGGTTTTGAGAGTAGAGTTAGGTTTAGTCGATAGCGGGTGTCGCGAGTTTACGTGTGTAAGCGTCTGACTATCTAATTTCTAGTAGAAACCTTGGGGGCAGCACGTAGGCAGGGTTTTGCCGAAGCTGGGTAAATTCTGTGTCGTTCTATCTCTGCAATTTATTATTCTGCTATTTTTTATGCTGCTATTATTCTGCTGTGAACTGTGAATTGAATCGCTTATAAGCTTCCGCAATTAATTTTTATAATTTATATCATCACCCTATTCACCCCCCTCCCCCTCTAGGGTGAAATTGATCCAACAAGTGGTATCAGAGCTAGGAATAGAAGTCAACTTTTATTTTAAAAATTCGTCTTTTTTAAAATCAGTTTTTGTTTTAAAAAGTTGGATTTTTAAAATGACTTCTTTTAATAATGCTTTTGTTGAGGGTTAGTCCATAGTTAGACCACCAATGTTCAATGGTGAATATGCTTACTGGAAAAATAGGATGGAAATTTTTCTGAAAACCAGTGACGCTTGGGATATTGCTGAGACAGGGTATAGAGCACCAACTATAATTGAAAATAATCAGGAAATAAAAAACCGAAGGATCAATGGATAGAACTAGAAAATAAATTACAAAATGCTAATGCTAAAGGCATGAATTCTATTATCTGTTCATTAGATCATTCTGAATTTAATCGTGTCTCACATTGTCTAACTGCGCAGGAAATATGGCACACACTAGAAGTGACTCATGAAGGAACATCTCAAGTCAAAGAATCTCGTCTTGCCATGCTAAGTAGCGAATACGAGAACTTCACAATGGCGAAGGAAGAAAATGTCAAAGAAATGCATGGACGACATTCCAATATCGTATACAAATCAAAAGCTCTTGGAAAATTGTACAGAGAGTTGGAGATAGTCCGAAAAATCCTCAGAGTCCTTCAACGAAAATTTGAAGCAAAAGTGACTGCCATACAAGAATCGAAAGATTTAAAACAAATGAAAGTTGAAGAACTCATCGGAAATCTCACCACTTATGAGCTAGAAATGAAATTCAAGGAAGAACGTGAAGGAGGAGACACTCGAAGAAAATCAATAGCTCTCAAAGGGACAACTGAAAGTGATGATGATAATGATGATGATTGTGAAGCAGAACTAGCATTATTAGTAAGAAAATTCAAAAGGTGGAGTCGCAAATATGGCAATCCAGTTAGAAATCAACAAGCAAAGAGCAGATTAAACAAAGCAATAGACAACCCAGAAGAATAGAAAATCATCTGTCATAAATGCAACAAACCTGGTCATATCAAGCCAAATTGTCCCCGAAATCGACTCGGTCAAGGAAAGAAACTGAAAAGGAGAAGTTTTGCAGCTACTTGGGATGAAAGCGATGAAGATGGAAGTGATAGCACTGGCAGTGAAAGTGAAAAAGCAAATTTGTGTCTTCATGGTGAAATAACTGACAGTGACGATGACGAGCCAAGCGAGGTATCAAAACTTACTCATTCAGAATTACTTATACATTTTCACGAGGTAAATGGCTGTTTTGAACGACTTAGGGAGAAATATGCCAAACTAGAATCACAAAAAGATACTTTGATAGAATTGAATGAACAACTTGACCAATTAGTTCAAAACTATCAAAGTATGATCCCTAAGTGCGATAAGTGTCCAATATTTGAAGAAGAAATTAAAATATCGGAAATTAATATAAAATCACTTGAAAATGAAATTCTGATCTTGAAAGAAAGTGAAAATACTATGAGAGAAAATTCTATCAAAAAGTGCACACAATTATTAAACGAAAATGAATCTCTCAAAATACAAGTCCAACAATTGTCAACGACTTCAGATAAATTTTCAAAAAGTGAAAAATCATTGAATATGCTATTTGGAAAGCAAACTGTTAATACGGTTAGACAAGGACTTGGATATTATCAATCTAAAAGTGTTGAAAGCAATATTAATCGAGTTAATTCTATGTGCACAATTTGTAGAAAATATGGACACAATCACAATAATTGTTGGTATAAACCCCAAACATGTGAAAACTATACCGATTTGGGTTCCAAAAGGCACAAATATAAAATCTCTCAAAGTTAAACAAATTTGGGTGCCAAAGGGAACATATATAAATAGTTTTGGGTCCCCACAACATTATCTTTCTAAATATTCTGCCACTAACAATCATGGACCTATAAAAACAAATAGGTCACTAAACTCTCTTCTCGTGTAGGTATGCTGGCAGGCTAAGGAACAACAACAATGGTACTTGGATTCTGACTGTTCCAGGCACATGACAAGCGATAATCAAAGTTCCTTAGCCTAGAAAAGTACAAAGGTGGCAGAGTCACAATGGGCAACAATGACAAGTGTAAAATTGTCGGTAAAGGTAAAGTAGGTAACAATACATTTGCCTTGAATGACGTACTATATGTTGAAAATCTGCACCACAATTTGATATCAATCAGCCAGCTATGTGATAAAGGTATGAATGTTATCTTTGATTCTGACTTGTGCAAAATTGGTGACCAATCATCAAAAGAAATCTTATTTTCAGGTAAAAGGAAAGGAAATATATATATTCTCTATCTTTTGATGATCTCACCCTCTCTAAATGTTTGGTAGCTAAGGATATGGAAGTAATTTATGGCATAGACGTTTAGGGCATGCTAGTATGAACTTGTTAAACAAATTAAAAAGGAAAAATTTGGTAAGAGGGTTGCCATCACATGAGTTTGAAACAGAAAACATTTGTAAAGCATGTACCTTGGGAAAACTTAAAAAATCATCATTTCATGCCAAAAACAATGTAAGCACTTCTAGAGTTCTTGAACTAGTC
Organism: Allium cepa; assembly: GCA_030765085.1. NCBI lineage: Eukaryota > Viridiplantae > Streptophyta > Magnoliopsida > Asparagales > Amaryllidaceae > Allium > Allium cepa. The sequence goes on along the minus strand of CM060937.1, from coordinate 695,772,588 downwards.
CATATGGATCTGTTCGGACCTAACGACATTGCTAGTTTAGGAAGTAAGAAATATTGTTTTGTGTTAGTTGATGATTACTCAAGATATAAATGGGTATATTTCTTGGCTAAAAAATCATAAACTTTTTCATACTTCACAAAATTCGCAAAATTAGTGCAAAATGAAAAGGGAGTCCCTATTGTTACGTTAAGAAGTGATCATGGTAGAGAATTTGAAAATTATGAATTCGAAAACTTCTGTGATGAATACAGTTTTAAACAAGAATTTTCTACACCACGTACTCCACAACAAAATGAAGTAGTTGAAAGAAAGAATCGAACATTGCAAGAGTTAGCTAGGTCTATGATAAATGAGTATAAGCTACCTTTGCATTTTTGGGCAGAAGCAGTAAATACAGCTTGTTATGTAATGAATAGAGTTATGATTAAACCAATTCTTGATAAAACACCCTATGAGCTATGGTTCAAAAATAAACCAAACATTGACTATTTCAAAGTATTTGGGTGTCCGTGCTATATTCTCAATACAAGTGATCAATTGGGAAAATTCGAAGCAAAAGCTGATGAAGGCATATTTATGGGATACTCTTCTAGAAGTAAAGCTTATAGAGTCTACAACAAAAGGAATAAAACAATCGTGGAGTCAATCAATGTGAAGTTTGATGAAGGCGTTAATGAACAGGAAATGGTCGAAAGCAATGTTGAAGAGGAGAATGGAAAAGATGAGAACGAAAAACTAAAAGAAACCGCAACAACAAATGAAGTCCGAAGGAATCTAGATCCAGAAAAATTGAAATTCAAAGCAGATCATCCTCCAGAATTGATAATAGGAAATCCTATCATAGGTGTTCAAACTCGTTCCTCTTTTAGAAATTGGTGTGATCTGTGTCATATAGTGGATTTATTTCAGAAATAGAACCCAAAGACATGGATATAGCTCTTAATGATGAAAATTGGTTTATGACTATGCAAGAAGAGCTAAATCAATTTAAGCGAAATGATATTTGGAGTTTAGCACCTAGACCTAAGGACTATCCAGTCGTAGGAACAAAATGGATTTTCAAAAATAAATATGATGAATCTGGAAATGTGATTAGAAATAAAGCTAGACTAGTCGCTAAAGGATATAATCAAATTGAAGGAGCTTACTTTGATGAAACTTTTGCACCTGTAGCTAGACTAGAATAAATTAGGATATTGCTAGCTTTTGCTTGCTACAAAGGATTTAAGTTAACACAAACGGATATTAAAAGTGCATTTCTTAACGGAATTTTAAAAGAAGATGTATTTGTCGAACAACCAGAAGGCTTGAAAGTCATGAATATCCTAACCATGTATATAAGCTTAAAAAGGCATTATATGGGTTAAAACAAGCTCCTAGAGCTTGGTACAAATGCCTCAGTGCTTATCTTCTTGAAAATGGGTTCAAAAAGGGTTGTGTAGACACCACACTATTTTTGTTGCATGAAAACGATGATATTTTAATTGTTCAAATATATGTTGATGACATTATTTATGGTGCTACTAACAATTTGTTGTATGAGAAATTTGAAAAAGTTATGCAGGAAAAGTTCAAAATGATCTTGGTTGGAGAATTGAAATTCTTTTTAGGATTTCAAGTCAAACAAAGCGATAAAGGTACATTCATTTCTCAAACAAAATATATTAAGGAACTTGTCAACAAATTTGGGTTAAAAGATGCTAAACCAGATAGAACCCCCATGAGCACAACAATTAAACTTAACAGTGATGAAAAAGGTAAGGTAGTTGATCAAAAGCAATATAGAGGTATGATTGGATCACTCCTTTATCTTACCGCTTTTAGGCCTGACATCATGTTTTCTGTCTGCTTGTGTGCACGATTTCATTCTAACCCAAAAGAATCTCATTTAAAAGCAGTTAAAAGAATTATAAGATATTTGTTGCACACCTCACGGTTTGGTCTTTGGTATCCAACAAACGATAACTTTGAAATAAAAGGTTTTTCAGATGCTGATTACGCTAGAAATTCAGTTGATAGAAAAAGTACTAGTGGAGCATGTTTTATGTTAGGACACTCATTAGTCGCATGGTCTAAATTTTAAACGTGTACCACTAATGTGTGATAGCAAAAGCGCAATTGATCTCACAAATAATCCTGTACACCACTCACGAACAAAACATATAGATGTTAGACATCATTTTATTAGAGATCATATTTCCAAAGAAAATATCTGCATAAATTTTATTTCAACTGATTCTCAATTGGTAGACATTTTTACAAAACCTCTACCAGAAAATAGTTTTTGTAAACTACGTCTCAGCTTAGGTGTGCTAGAAATTTAATTTGCTGAATATTTAACATTTTTTTCTCCCTACTAATTGTCGAAAAGATAAATAGTGATTGAAAAAGTGATGAGTATTGATATTTATCATATATTATTACTCGAGACGGTATAATTAGTAAAAAAAATTAATTTAAACAAGAGTTATAAAACTTTTGTTGGTAAAAATTCCATGACCATCTCTATTTCTATCATATTTATAACGACCATCACTCATCAAAATTCTATATAGTTTGTCGATATATGGTACTTTAAACAGGAATCGTGAGTTTTTCATTTTATAAATAAAAAAATAAAAACCAAAGTATTCACTCTCATTTAAAAGTCCTCACGGTTACGCATGGGTGAATTACTTGGGATTTGTTATGTGCTTCCATGCTCATTTAAAAGTCCTCATGGTTATGCATGTATGGAACGCATATCAAAACTTGATAATAAACAAGTTGATTCTAATCCCATTTAAAAGTCCTCACGGTTATGCGTGGTTAGAAGATACTTGAATTCATTTTTTTTAAATAAAATTGGAATACTGCTATTCTCATTTAAAAGTCCTAACGGTTATGCATGGTTAGTAGGTATTCAAATTTCTGATATAAATATACCACAAATAGACACAACTATATAGTTTTATATGATGACATAATTCCCATCATTCTAAAAGTGGAATATGCGCCTAACAAAATATTTATGATTTTTGTTTGATTTTTTTTAAATTTAATTTTTATATTCAATTGAGTTTTAATGTTGGATTAATATCGATCATTTTATCTCTATTTTCTCTAACACTATTATTCTTTTGCTGATAACAAAAGGGGGAGAAAGAAAAGTAAAGATTTTGTCAAATAAAATCTAGCAAAAGTCAAACGTTTTCCATTTGCATCTAGGCTCATTTGCATATTATTTAATTGTATGCATATTTGTAAGGGTAGCTTTGTGTAGAGAGGAAGCATTTAAATAGGGGAGCAATTAGAGCATATCCATGATCAGATACATTTAACATATTCAAAATCTTAAATATATGTTTGTCATCATCAAAAGGCGGAGATTGTTGAATATGCAGTTATATGATTTTTGTTTGATGATAATAAAAATATATTCGTTTAAATGTATTTGTTAATGTACTATTTTATTTTTCATATATTAAATAAATATTTGCTGAATAAAATTAAATAACACGGAATTTGAATTCAAACAAAATTTTTATTCAAACAAATATTTATTACAATTTTGAATAGTACAAATTCAAGCTCTCACTATTCACTGTACAACTTTGATACAAATTCAGTTACATCACAATTTTACATTTACAGTTGACCTCACTACATAACACTCACACTCGTATTTATCTTCAACTTCATTCTAGTTAGAATCCAGCATCTAAGCAATCTGTAAAAATATTCACTAATGCAGTAAAATTGAAAAAGAAATTTTTTTGCAATATAAAATAAAATATGGATTTTGAAAATATTATTTGCCTCAGTTATTTGGGTTGTTCGTCATCATTTACATTTGAATTCATCACACATGAACAATGTGACATGCACAGTGTATCACTGTACATGCCACAAGGCCGTGCACACCGATATACACTTGATAATGTTACAGGGACAGGTGAGCACAGGTCAAACCCAAAATACAGGATTCAACTCAAGTGCAATAAAATAATGTCACAACTTTCAGCACAAGGTCAAATCTGAACCTCAAGCTGGATTCAACTCAGGTGCAAATGTAAGTGTACAAGCTCAATAAAATGCTCAAAATCCAAAACCAACATAGACAATACCACTGACTCAAAGAACAGATCAAAAGACCACATGAGCTATCTACATGCACAAGAACAAGACCCCAAATATGCAACAGCAATGCAACCTACATGTACACCATGACATCAAGGCCAGAAGCTCAAGTCAGTGCACACAACCTCGACAAACAACAACACGGCCTCAAGCTAATAATACATGTACAAGACTACAACAGTATGGCTATATGCATGCTACAGAAGGAACAAGCACATGAAACAGTATATGTGCAAGACATAAATAACAAAGAACTAGAGTCTACAAATCAAACTGCAGCAGCTCGAATAAACATTGCAAGTTCAAATCGAAGCAGTAAATACACAACAGTTTGCAACTCGAGCTTCAGAAGAATCAAGTGACACAACAATGCTCAAAGACTAGGCAATCAAATGACACAGTGTACATATATAAGCATTGAACCAAAGAAATGATACAAAGTGCAAAAAAAAATCAGAGAATGAAAAGAAATGATACAGCATGCAACTGAAAAAAAATGGAAGTCTCGAATTCAAATAACAAACTGGAACCAGTAACCAAAGTAACCAGAGGAAAATAGTCAGAGACCATAATCAAGAAAACAACATGTACAGGTCAGTGAACAAAGTCAAGCCAAGTCGAAATGAACAATGTAAGTATGGAAGTCGTGGAAGCATACCGAAGTCACAGTGAAATCACTACAGTCATGTCAATGAACAAGTCAACCAGAACAGTGATGAAATCAAGTTCCAAACAGAGCCATCAGAAATTCACAAGGCCGAAGCAGTACAACGAGAAATTCATGAAACAAAAAAAATGACTGAAATCAAAGTATGAACAAGTCAAATTCGAAATCGTGGTTGCTAAGATAATTGACCGAGTTAAACATCAAAGTCGTGGGAAGCAAGTATCATAACATACGAACTTGAAAAAGTCAGTGAAATCTCAAGCATCAAAACAATATCAAATGGCCGAAACTAAAACGTTGAAGAAATCAGACGAGCGCAATTCTAGGAATTCAAATCCTATATAAACAACTCATCATCGGCAATTCAATCCATCGGGGTTCAATCGAGCATAACTGAAAAGCATAAAGGAAAATCACATACCAAATTGAAGTCGAACTCCAGAAGCATCCGAAAGCATTAAGACGAACAAATTGACAACCAGATTGATCAAACAATCGGCAGCTTCATCACGAAACCCTAGTTTGGATCGAAGAGAACGAAGCCCTAAATTTGCAGAGAGGAACGGTCGCCATTTTTCACAAAAAGGAACAGAGCAACTAAAAGTTGAACGGGCAAAATTAGAAAAGGGGGCCGGTTTTGTTAAAGTTTTTTATAAAAGGCTTTTTATTTTTTAATTAGGGTTTTTCTTGTCTTTGGTTTTTAATTTGCTTTTTAAATTTGTTTTTAAATTTTAAACCATTGTATTTTCTAGTCGTGTGACTAGGGGACAAACTACGTGGCGTAGTTTGAGAATTCGCAACTCAGTGGCTGAATTGTGGCAGGGTTTTGAGTGTAGAGTTAGGTTTAGTCGATAGCGGGTGTCGCGAGTTTACGTGCGTAAGCGTTTGACTATCTAATTTCTAGTAGAAACCTTGGGGGCAGCACGTAGGCAGGGTTTTGCCGAAGCTGGGTAAATTCTGTGTCGTTCTATCTCTGCATTTTATTATTCTGCTATTTTTTGTGCTGCTATTATTCTGCTGTGAACTGTGAATTGAATAATTTATAAGCTTCCGCAATTATTTTTTATAATTTATACCATCACTCTATTCCCCCCCCCCCCCTCTAGGGTGAAATCGATCCTACATATTATAACTTGAGATAGTATATTAGTAAATTTCTTTAAAATTTAAACAAGAGTTATATAAAAAATTTGTTGGTAAAAAATTCCATGACCGTCTCTAATTCTATCATATTTTTAACGACCATCACCCATCAAAATCCAAAGTAGTATGTCAATATGTGGTATTTTAAAGGGAAAATCATTCGTTTTTCATTTTATTATATTATTTAAGCAATAAAAACATCCAAAGTATTCACTCTCATTTAAAAGTCCTCACGGTTACGCGTGGGTGAATTACTTGGAATTTTTTATTATGTGTTTTCATGCTCATTTAAAAGTCCTCACAGTTATGTATGTGTGGAACACAAATCAGAATTGATTATTAAATAGGCAAGTTGATTCTAATCCCATTTAAAAGTCCTCACGATCATGCGTGGTTAAAAGATGCTTGAAATTCACTATTTTTATAAAAATTAAGAATACTACTGATCTCATTTAAAAGTCCTAACGGTTATGCATGGTTAGTAGATATTCAAATTTGCGCTATAAATATACCACAAATAGACACAACTATATGGTTTTATATACTGACATCATCCCTATCATTCTAAAGTGGAATATGCACCTAACAGAGCATTTATGATTTTTGATTGATTTTTTATTGAAATTTAATATTTATACTTGATTGGGTATTAATTTCTAACACTTTATCTCTATTTTTCTAACACTATTACTCTTTTGCTGATAACAATAGAGGGAGAGAAAAGTTAAGATTTTGGTAAATAAAGGTCAAATATTTTATTTTGTATTTTCTATTTGCATCTAGGTTCATTTGGATATCTTTATTTATTTTCATGCATATATGAAGGAGAAGCTTTATGTAGAGGAGAGGCATTCAAATAGGGGGAGCAAATAGATTTTATCTATACCCAAATACATTTAATAAATTCAAAATCTTAAATATATGTTTGTTATCATCAAAAGGGGGAGATTGTTGAATATGCTAGTATATGATTTTTGTTTGATGATAATAAACATATATATATATATATTCATTTAAATGTATTTGTTAATGTACTATTTTATTTTTCACATAAATAAATAAATAAATATTTGTTGAATAAAATAAATAACACAGAATTTAAATTCAAACGGATATTTTACTCAAAAAATTATTTTATTACAATTTTGAATAGTTCAAAATTTGATCTCTCACTATATATACAACATTTCAAATTACAATACAATTTTTCACTATAAAATTATAATTATACAATTGTCCTCACTGTATATCGCTCATTCACTCGTATTTTATCTTCAACTCTATTCCAGATTGAATCCAACATCTGAGTTATCTGTAAAGTAAACACTAACGTAGTAAAATTGAAAAAGAAATATTTGTGCAGTGTAAAATAAATTTTGTGTTTTTGAAAATATTATTTGCCTCGGTTATTTGGGTTGTTCGTCATCATTTAATTTTGAATTCATCGAACACGAACAACTTGTGACATGCATAGTGTATCACTAGGCATGCCAGAAGGTCGTGCACACCAATATACACTTGGTAAAACTACAGGGACAAGTGAGTACAAGGTCAAACCCAATCAAAATCTTGGTTCAACTCAAGTGTAATAAAAATAAAGTCACGACATGAGCACAAGGTCAAACTTGAGCTATAAGCTGGATTAAACTCAGGTATAAAGTGATGTACACATGAAGCCACAAACTCTAGTATACATGAAGACACAATGAACTAGTGCAAAAAGAGGTGGACAGCACAATATCAATGTAACATGTTTAATGAACTGGTCAGAGCAACCAGAGTACAAAGAAACCAAGGCCAAGACCAGATTCAAGTATACACGAAGATCATCAGGGATGCAACTCAACCCAGACATGCAATCATGTACAACAAAACTGATGCATAACATCAGACCACATAAACACAGTAGCAAGCACATAAACAAGTTTGGCCACAACAACTACTCAGGCTAGTGGCATAAAACAAAGGCACGGATCTCACTCAAGTAAACAAGAAGGTCGCGGGAACAAGAAAAAGAATCAAGCGGTTAAATTCCACTAGACTCAATACAACACACACACACATATATACATACATAAATGTATGTATACAAGTGGAGATGACCATCAACATCAAAGAGCAACAAAACTGGAGTATGCAAACAGTCTTGAATAAAGAAGCATGAACGTCAATGTAACAAAATGAACAGACCAGCAAACAACTCATGTACAGTTTTAGATGCAATGGACCAATGAACTAATGAAGCAACACCCATGATGAAGGCATATACAAGTGCATCGAACCACACAGCAAGACAACATGTATATATGCAGTGCCAACCAGATCAATGCGCAAGGCAAAATGATGACAACAAAGTACAGACCTGGCAACATATGCAAACTAGCTCGAAGCAACTACTCGATGCAAACCAAAGCTTCACAAGTACATATACATACATACATGTTTATACATATACATACATACATATATATGTATATATGCAGACAATGTCAAAAAGACCACATCAATGAAGCTTCAAACATATAACAGACATCAACCTCAAGGAGATGTGCAAATAATTTTGAACACATCCAGGGTCACAAACACATGACCGCATACATGAAATAAATCCTGGAATCAAGTACACACGGAAGTGGTCAGTGCATTGCAGACTACAAGACCAAGTCTTAAACAAATGCAGTGAAGATATAAGATAAGCCAAGATAGCATTTCAGATAACAAATTGTCAGCAGTTTTCATGAAGTCGCGAGTCAAACAATTTCAAAAAGAGGTATATATAGTAAATCGAACAATGTCCAAATTTACACAAATGGCCGAAGTCAAATCCCAGAAAAGAACAGAACAAAATCCAACTTCAAATAAAGCCGTGATAATCTAGCAACGGAAATATACGAATTGAACTAGTCCAAAGAAACCACAAGCATTAAAGCATAATCGAATGGCTGAGCAAAAGTAACAGAGGAATTCAAAAATATATGTTCGAACGAAAATTTAGGGGATTGATCCCTATAATAACCCAATCTCATCGTCGGCTAAAAAATCAATCGAGTTCAAGCATATCAACGAGAATAACAAAAGAAATTACGTACCATATTTTTTTTCTCAATCGAACTCGACGAATTGAAGCAACCGAGTGTAGTAAAAAGCAAAACAATCAATCAACAAATCAACATGAGAACATCAATTCAATCGATCAATCTTAAATCGGCGTGCCCAATTTCCAGAACCCTAATTGTGAACGAAGAGGAACGAGGCAGCCTTTTCTCGAGCAAAGGAGAAAGAAGCAGGTATGAAAATGAAAGCGAGCTGAAGAAATAAAATTAGAAGAAGGAGAACATTTTTTTGTCATAAGTTTTTTCTTTTGGGTCGGCTCCACTAACTTTCCTTTGGGCTTTAAATTTTGAAAATTAGGGTTTTATTGTTTTTAAGTTGATTTATTTGTAATTTATTTTTAAACTGAGTTTTTCTAGTCCTGTGACTAGGTGAAGAACTACAGTGGTGTAGTTCAAGAATTCGCAACATAGTGGTAGAGTTTTGAGCATAGAGTTAGGTTAGTCGATAGCGGGTGTCGCGAATTTACGCGTGTAAGCGTCTGACTACTTAATTTCTAGTAGAATCCTTGAGGGCTGCACATAGGCATGGTTTTGCCAAAGCTGTGTAAATCTGTGTTGTTCTATTTCTGTTTTTATTCTGCTATTTATGTGCTGCTACTATTCTGCTATATCTGTGTTGCAATTATTTTATATACTTCCGCATTAAATTTTTATAATTAATAGTATCACCCTATTCACCCACCTCTATGGTGAAATCAATCCTCCAAATATTAGGTTTAAAAGAAATTAATGATGATTTGTGACCACAGTTTGGGCACAAATTAAAACACCTTTAAGTTTAATTTCATTGACTTAAAATTGATTTAGTTCAATCGATAATAAATTTCAACCACAAAATGTCGGTCTCAAGTAGCTACTTTTTGTAGTGCATCTCAAATACTAAATAATAAGAGAACAATTAGCAGATATATTCATGAAAGCACTAGTCACTAAGAAAAAAGTTCAAACTACGTTAAGAAATAATCGAAGTCACTAAAGTGTGTATCAAGAAGTGTTAGAAAATGACACATTTAGGAAAATACGACCACACATGAAGGGTCGTGTCTTTTAAATATGATAAATTTCTGCTTTTCTTTTATGAAAAGTTACATATCTTCTTATAGAACTATTTTAATTGGTAAGGAGTTTTCGCTAATCTATACTATTACATTATTAATGAGTTGTATTTCAAGAGCGCACAAGCCCCCTGCGTATTTTGTAAAATCAACATTCGCGTTTTTGTTTTTCCTTTTTATTCGTGCCCATCCCTCCGCTTCGTTCCTTCTCTAATCCCTAAATACTTACGTCCTTCCTCTTTTCTACTCCCTCTCTAAAAGTCCTGCTACTATTCCACCTCTGTAAATCCACTTATGTAATTTCTCTCACTCAGCTTAAACTTCAAAGAGGCATACGATGTTCATCAATAGGTCCAAATGTTGATTCTTCCCAAACTTAACCGATCCCAAATCAATTTCTTCCCAAAATACAAATCTTAAACCCCTTTCATTCGGTCAGCAAACTCCTTTCCCTCTTAGGAAGCCATGCCTTCCTCCAACCGTCGATCATCTTGTCGATTTCAACCCCTTTAGCAATTTTGTCTAACCCAGACGTTTCGCTATGTACATTCTCTCAGATCTATGCTAGCATTAAAATTTTGAAGATGTTCTATACAGTTGATCTTTTATGGTACCATACCTTCAGCAATTTCTATTTATGTTTCCATTTATAAACGACAATTGGGGGAAAAAAATTGTTATTAGACAGGGTATGTTTGGCTATTTCAGTGGTTATTCAATAAGAAGCGGTTAATTTTAACTAAATTCTTTATATGCCAAGTGAGTGGAAATGATAAACTTACTCATTTTGAATCAGCATTCTATTTGATTACTTATTGATTCAGGTAAGACTGATAATTATCTTCTCTTTTTCATCATTAAAAGAAAATCATAAATCCTAATAATATTAAGCAATATTGCTCACTGGTTTTTCTTATGCTCAACATATTTACATGTCGTTTTTATTTCTTTTTTCGTGGTTCGATACTATAAATTTGTAGTAATATGATAGGTGCTAGATTCTTATCACTACTTTAGGTTTTATTTTGATTTATAATTGAGAGAATAAATGGTTTAAGATACCAGTATTACATAGATCTATAATACCTTTTCGTCTTACTATTACCCAAGAGGCATGCTTCGGTTTTGTTGTTGACTGTAGCAGGAAAGGTACTTTTGCAGATTGTTTATTTGGACTTGCAAAGCATATTTCGCAACGGTTTTAAGAATTTCATGAGTTATTGTTGCGTTCTCTCATGGTTATTAGTGTTTGCGCAATCATATACAGTAACTAAAAACTGTTTTATTGACAAGATATAATTCTTTTTCTTAAATATATTCATAGTGAAATAGGTTTAAAAATTTCCTCTGAAAAAAGATTTAGTAAGCGGTATCTAAAAGGAAACGTCAATGGTAATTTGTTAACGCTTAAATTTAAACGCTAACACCCCAGTGCGTAAAGTGTAGTTGTGAAAGCACCACCCGATGATTCGGGAACAGAGTATGATCAGAAAATCACAGAAAAAGCAGTAAATGACAACGATTTTATAGTGGTTCGGCTCAATAGTTTGCCTACGTCCACTCTGAATATCTTTATTGAAGGTTCCGTTACAATTTGATATAATTCTTCCCAAGTACAGTACACTTTGAACTACTAAACACTTTGAACGAGTAGCTTAAACTTCAATGTAAGTGAAAGTCCTCAAATCCATGTCGGATGCATGAGATTTCCTCTTGAAGTTGTTGATAGCATTCTACGTGTCTTGAAAGCTTTGAGTGTTGAGGAATGTAGCAGAGTATCGGTGTTTGAAAAGAATCAACCAAAATTCCTCTGAATGTTGGAGATGGTCGCATATTTATAGATGTGATTCTGGGCGGCAGTTTTTCACTCAAGTCATGAGTCGTGCACGACTCATGGAGAGTCGTGAGTCGCATTCGACTCAAGATTCAAGAGTCAGCAGGAAGTGGAGTAAGTGGTGTGGTTCTGAGCTTTTCTTTGTTCATTTGAAGTCCTAACTCGTTCGCGAGTTAAGAGGTCATGGTTTAAAGTGAGGCAGTAATAAAATCTTGGCTCTGCGGTTTTAGGTCGTGTACGACTTAAACTAGGTCGTAAGTCGTCGACGAGTCATCTTACTGCGGCATGGTATTGAACTTGTCCTCTAAGTCTTAGGTCGTAACGTCTTTAAGTCGTGGACTTTCTTAAGTCGTGACATTACCTAAGTCGCTTAGGTCTTAATTCCGTTGGGTCGTTAGTTCCTTAACTCGTAAGCTTTTAACTCGCAGGCTCTTTAACTCGTGCACTTCCCCTGAGACATGACATATCTTAAGTCGCAGAGGCTTTAAGTCGTAGACTTCTTGGTCCGTTGAGTTGCTGTCTCCCTTGAGTCGTAGAAACCTTAAGTCGTGGATACCTTAGGTCGTAAAGTACTCTGAGTCGGCAACTTCTTTATGGTATTGAGTTGGCCTTTTTCTTTAGGCCGTTAGGTCGTAGCTTCCTTAAGTTGGTAAGTCGTCGGTCCCTTAAGTCGTCCATCCTCTTGACTTGTTGAGTCGTGCCATCTCTTAAGCCTTAGACTTCCTTAAGTCGTCTGGACCTTAGCTCGTTAGGTCGTGGAGACCCTAAGTCGTGTACCCTCCTTGACCTATTGAGTCGTCGCCCACCTTGAGTCGTTTTCTTATTGAGTCGCGCAGTTTTTGAGTCGGAGGAATTTGAGGGTTAACGTTTGCCCCTCGAAGTACACGCCTAAGTCGTAAGTCGTGTGCTTCGACTTATCTTAACTCGTGTGCCATTTCAAATTCCTCTACCTTGAGATATAAAAGGTTTAGGTCGCTCCTTCTTCTCCTACTTGTTTCCGTGCTTACTTCCGCCATTAACGATCTTCGAAGCTTTTCAGAGACGAATTCGATCAGTTCACCTTATCATCAATTAAGTTCCATCCACCTTCATCATTACACTGCGTAAGTAAACTCATCACTCGCCCAATTTCACAATTACTGTTATCTTTCGAACATGGATTTCCCATTTTCCAACCTCAATCTGAATCCTCACATCAGGCTTCTTCTTGAATCGCGTTATGATCGATTGCTGACAAGCTTGAAGCAGTTTGATTGAGTTTTTTAAATGACTTGCAAGGAGAAGGCGATGGGTCACCATATTTCGATTCAGTTGATTCATAAATTTAGAGGAGGCGATATCGTCCTACATGGGTTAACGGGTTAGGAGTTAGGAAGATAACGGGTTATTGGGTTGGAGAAGGATCAATGAGTTGAGAAGAGATATCGTGAAGTTTTTTTGCGACTTTGCCAATTTGCATAGTTTTCGAAGTGACTGACTTAAGATCCCCCACGACCTTAATTGCATACGACTTAACCCCTCACGTTGTGCTTGCTTCTGGACGACTCAGGACTTAGCTTCATTTGCACTTCATTTGTTTTGTCTTGACTTGAGACTTTACGACTTGGCTTCTAGGTTGTGCACGACTTAGCCTTGAGTTGCAGCCGAGCTAAGACTTTCTCTTAATTCATGAACGACTTAACTTTTAGGTCGTGGATGACTTATGACTTGGAGAATTCTTCGGACTGTGACTCAATGATTTGAACAAAATTTGAAAACTTAGAGATTGTTGGTAGAACTTAATTGTACTTCCAATTTGAATTGCCAGAATATACTGCTTGAACTTTGTTGTGTTTCTTCACAGATTATTCTAACTTTGACGCTATCAACCTGTTAAACACAATACTTGCAGAAAGATGGGACAAATATACTGCCATCGACTGCCCACGTCAAATGACAGATTAGTTAATAACAGATAATTAACTCAAATAAATTGTGTGAATGAAGTGCTTTCATCAATTTCAAGTAAAATATTACAGCAGCACTGAAATAGTCAATTGAAACTGACCAGCCTGCACTAATAATATGCTTGAACTTTATATTAACAAGTTCTGAAATTTTGTAATCGACCAATCATCGACTAGTTTAATTCCAGTTATATTTACTTGCTATTTTTATTAGTTTTGCACGACACTTCACACTTTTTAGGAAACGTGCACCTTCACATTTGAATATCCAGTTGCTTGTGTAGAATGACTTCTCAGGAAGAAGATACAACGGTTCAGACTGGAGAGGCAACTGTAATTCCGGCTCCTTTGGTCAATCCTCCCGAAAGAGTCTCTTCTACTTTATCGTACAGAGTTTTCCGCCAATTGTGCTCTCAGTTTGGCATTGCTGAGTCAGATGCCATTCTTCCCGAGAGAAGTAACACTGCTGACATAGCACCCCCCGGCTTTGTAACGGTCAATCGACAAATGTGCCTGAGTGGGGGCGTTCCTCCTTTCAATGACTTTTTCCAACAACTTCTTCGTCAATTGGCCATCGCCCCGTCCCAATTACACCCCAATGGTTATGCCATTTTAATGGGGTTGTGTGTACTGTTTAGGAGGACGCTTGATCGATTCCCAAGCTTTGACGAGATTTGCTTCCTATGCTCTTTCACCCGGACAAAATATCACCCCTCTATTACTGTCGTGAGAAGTGCTCGAAATCGTAAATTGATCATCGGTCTTCCTGGCAGTGCTCATGGGTTTTTGACTCAATTTTTCTATGTCCGTTGCCCCCCGGGTTTTATGCTGTGTGGAGAGAAGGAAGTAAGATCATCTACCTTTACCTCCTTTATATTCTGAGTCTTTTGAAGTTCGAATTGCCAAGTGTTAACTTCGTCATCATTTCTTTTCTTTTATTTCAGTACTTCCCCCTCCTTGTAGAGATCCCAGTCACAAGCCAACCCTTGAGAGGCTTGTAGCAGTACCGGTTGTAGAACGGGACGTGAAATTTTTGCTGAACGACGAATTCCTTCACCAGTTCGGACTTCTTCATCCTTCTCGCTCCACACACCCCTGCGAGGTTCCAGACTCCCCACCTAAAGCATCAGATGCTCTGGTTTCTACAGACACATCCATACCAAAAGGACCTGCTCCCGAGGCTTCGCTAGTGAAGTGCTCCACTTCGGTTGATGTTGCGGGGCCATCTGTCGAGCTTGCCCTGGTTATTGAGGAAGAAGAGCCCCAGGGATCTCCCCGACTGTCACAGAAATCTGGCGAAGAAGCCGAAAAAACTAGCCTTGCCAAGCAGAGCAGGGACGATACTTTCGAAGGGCTGAGCGACCTCTTCGCCACTTCGCAAGAGATCTTTAAAGATGATCCTATTACTACCGGGGTTTCTTCTTCAGTAGTTGAAGCGACTTCTGTCCTGCAGCAGACTCCGTCGACTCAAGAGTTGACGCTAACTATTACACCCACAACCACTTCTCAATTAAAGAGTGGTTCGTAGTTTGATGTGCGTAGTTTGCACGCCACACACACTTAGAATTTATTTTTTGGCACTTTTATGCTTCTGGTTTTTTGTACTTTGAAGAATTCTAAGATTTAGCCCTTTTTTATTTCAGATCCTCCGATGGGGCGCAGCGGATCCTATTATGATGATTTCCAGCGCTACGGGAGGCGTAGCCAATATGACTACAGGCGTTACCTTCCCTCTTACAGAGAATCTGATGAAGAAAGAGCCGCTCGAAAGGCTCAAGAGAAGAAGACTCAAGAGGAACGTTACGAGAGAAGAGAGAGGGAGGAGCGCCACGACTCTTCGCAGAGAGGCGACGATTCTCATAAAAGAAAATCCCATGATGATAGAGGAAAAAGTCATATGGTTGAAGATTCGAGCAAGCGAGCCCGACATGGTGAGAAGCACACCTTTACAACCCCTGAAAAGGTTACCGCTCTTGCCTCGCTCGACATTCCTTCCGGCTCTCCTGCTCTCGGGAAGGCAGACATCCAAACAATAATTAGTATGCCCAAATTCCAAGTCGGACCGGGTCCAGCCACTTTGCAGAGTCGATTTCCACAGTGGTGTCTCAAGGGAGTAAGGTTTGACCTTGACTTGATCACCATTGACAAGTCTGCTATGTTATGAAACCTTGATGCCGTCAAGCTTGATATTGAGAGGATGTCGAACTGGCAAAAACTTGTTGACGAGCTCCAAAGGGTTAATCGTGCGAACATAGAGTCCATGCTCACTATGGAAAACGATAAAGCCGAGTGGCAAAAAGTTCTTGAGCAACATGACACTGAGATGAGGAGCATTGCTTCTTATGATCAAGAGCTTGAAGCAAAAGTTGAAGAATTGAAACAAGAGCTTGCTGCTTCCTCTACTTCCTATTCTCAAAAAGAAGAAGTGCTCCTAAAACAAGTGAGAGATGCTCATGCCAGCCAAAGGGATGCCGAAGACAGGCTTGAAGTGCAGAAAAGAATTAGTGAGGGCTATGTCGCTGACATTGAAGAGCTTTAGAAGAAAAACAGCTCACAAGAGACGGAGATTCAAATGCTTAAGCTTCAACTTTCTAAAGCTGAAATGGAGCGTGATGAGGCCGTTGCCGGCAAAATTGCAGCTGAAGAATCTCACGAGGCAACGAGGGCCAACATCAGCTCAACATTATTTGATTTCTATCTGCACAGCATTTTGGGGCGCGGTTGCCTCGCTTTTCTAGGCCCCAAGTATGAAATTACACTGGCTGAAGTTTGGGAGGCCGCACTCGATATGCTCGGTGGCAGCGGCGCTGGCTATGCTGAGTCAGCTCTTGAGGAGCACTATCTTGATGATGATACTCGTGCCGCTCTCGCTAGGGGGAGAGAACAGCTTGCAAAATTAAGGGCCGAAACAGCGGTAGGAGAATATTCAGGAAAAATCACCTCAACTACTCCAATTCAACCTTCTCCTTCAGCCGAAATTGACATTATCGGTTCTAGTTCTCATTCCCCATCTCCTACTAAAGTTACCACTGATATTACAAGCATACAAGGTGGAGATGAGGGCGGCGAGAGTGCCGAGGCACAGGCTTACGAAGTTGACGTCAGGGAACCGACTTCTGCAGGTAACCTTACTGACAATCTTGCCCAAGTAGACTGCTCATCTGTTTCTTATGAACTTGATGAGCTTTTTGACTACTTCTTGAATCTCAGCGAACCTTTATCTCCGCTTTTTGCCGACTTGAACTTTTTTCCTTCTGCAGAGAAAACGTCGGGCATTGTTCACGCTTCTCTTCCTCCAATTATTCCTTCTCCGCCTCCTAAGGTCACTCCTCCTTCTGCCTCGCAACTCGGGTCACAAGAGGAGCAAATAGAAGCCCTTCACGGCTTAGATGATCCCGTTGCTTCTCAAGATCCGAAAGGAGAAGAAACTGAAGGAAGCGAGAGGACTCCAGAACCAACTGGCTCCGACGCTGAACTGTTATCCAAACTTCTTTCTCCAGGGAGTCGGCCTTCCTCCAAGAAGAGAGGAAAGCAGGGAGTTTCCAAGAAGAAGAATAAGAAGGGATCTTTAACTAGCGAAGAAGAGACGGAAGAAAGTCCGATCGAGCCCCTTTCTCCTCCATCCCCTACCCTTACAAGCCGACCTAAAAAGTTGGTCATTCGGCCAGGTGCGGGCTCAAAAGGTGGGCGGAAGAAGAAATGATGGCTCTGGTTATGTGGCTTCCATATCGCTTTTTTGCCTTTTTTGCATGTAATGACCGGAAATTGTGCGGGTACCGGCCCCCCGCTTTTCTTTTGTTTTTTTACTTTGGAACCTGTACCTGTATATAAAATAGTGTTGAATAAAATGATTCTTTTTCTTTGTACAAACTTCTGTTTGTATCTGAGAATGCATTTACTATTCATTTTTGTACAAGTTTCTTTGTACGATATTGCAGTGAGCTTGTGGTATATATTGTTCGAGCGTAATTTTACCGATGTAGTTATGCCATGCTGCCCCTATACCATAAGCCCATTGTAATATTTTATTTTATGAGGAACTTGCGCTTTTATTTTTTAGAGAATAATTATTCCACATTTGGAGGAATATGATTTCATTAAAAAATAGAGCACAAATAAGTTTCTACGCTTCAACCTTCGAAGATATCACTTTTTATTTTGTGCATATACACATTTTATTGAATGAAATCTTCTATATGGTAAAGCGGGTATTTGTAAGGTACTTCAACTTCTTTTTGAGGAAGAGAATTTTCTAGAACAAGTAATTCACTCTTCCTTTGAAAGTTAAAGTGTGCTTTTAATGAGGATTTTTTTTTTAACTTGCCACAGTAAAGGGCTTCTTGATTTTTGTTTCTTTGAAAAGTTGCACCTCTGAGGAAGACTTTTTCACGTTTCAACACCTGGAAGTTTTATTTCAATCATGGTGAAACGTGTGCCTCCGAAGAGGTCTTTCTGCTTGATTGTGCCTCCGGGAGGAGGTCTTTTCATTTCTGCCTCTGGGAAGAGGTCTTTCTGTCTTATTGTGCCTCTGGGAAGAGGTCTTTCTGTTTCTGCCCCTTGGGAGAGGCTCTCTCTTTTTCTTTTTCTTTTTCTTTTTGCATTTCATCTCTGATGAAGTGAAACTCCGAAGAGCGGCTGTTGCACTTCAACTCCTGGCGAAATGGGCCTCCGAAGAGGGCTTTTATTTTGTTTTACATTTCAACTCTGGTGAAGTGAAACTCCGGAGAGTGGCTGTCGCACTTCAACTCCTGGTGAAATGGGCCTCCGAAGAGGGCTTTTATCTTGTTTTACATTTCAACTCCGTTGAAGTGAAAATCCGAAGAGCAACTCCGGTGAAGTGAAAATCCGAAGAGCGGCTGTCACACTTCAACTCCTGGTGAAATGTGCCTCCGAAGAGGGCTTTTATTTTGTTTTACATTTCAACTCTGGTGAAGTGAAAATCCGAAGAGCGGCTGTCACACTTCAACTCCTGGTGAAATGTGCCTCCAAGGATTGCCTGGAAGTTACTCTCTCATGGTTGGAGGGTCATGACTCCTCCAATCTTTTTTGGTTGAGTAGAGAACTTTCTTTTTTGCGGCATATGCCTCGTTAGAGGTCTTTATCCACCGAAGAGTTGTGCCTTTGAAGAGGACTTGTGCCTCCGAAGAGGGCTTTAGTTGTTCCTTGTCCACTTGCTTATGCCTTTTTAGCGATCCTCTATTTTTTCTTTTCAAGCTCGCACTCCCTTCTCTTACAAGTAGTTTGTTTAATCCAAAGAAGTGTACTTCATTGCTAGGCTAGTTCGCAAGAACGGACATAAGCTTCTTAATTGGATGTTTGTTTGTTCAAACTTCTCAATTTATTAGCTAGAGCCCGTTTTCGGCGAAATCATTAACCGTTCAATTGAAGCACTTCTTATCTAGGATTTAAATTCGGGAATTTTGTGACTTGGAATTTGTTTGTTGAATGATAACAAGAATCACTTGGTCTTGTAATGTGCAAGTTTTATTTTCGTTGCCTGCAAAAATTTAAATCGACATTTCAGTAATACATTTAATGTACTTTTCATATCGAAAATAAAGCAAACATGTAATAATAATAAGGAACACAAGATTTATAGTGGTTCGGCCAAGAATTTGGGCCTACATCCACTTTATAGTCTTTCATTATTCACTTGCATCGGTTTTACAGTCGCTTTCAATTACAGGAATCATACATTCATAATTCTTTTTACAATATTTCAACAAAGTTATCAAGTAAAGTATGGACGCAAGTGATTGCTGTTCCAGGCTCTTGGAATTTGATCTCCTTCGACAGTAGTGAGTTTGAATGTGCCGTCAAGAAGCTTCTGACCTATGACATATGGTCCTTCCCAATTTGGCCCAAACACACCTGTCGCTGTCATAATTCTCTTTAGGACTAGATCTCCAATCTCAAAGCTGCGTTGGCGAACTTTGGAATTGAAATGTCTGGCTATCCTTTGCTGATGAGATGCGATTCTGAGCTCAGCCTCTTCTCTTTTTTCATCAAGGAGATCCAGTGCCTCAAGCTGTAGTTTTTCATTCTCCGTTTGATTGAAATGGATTCTTCTATGTGAAGGGACTTCTGTTTCTACCGGAATCATTGCCTCTGATCCGTATGCCAATGAAAACGGAGTATGCCCAGTCGCAATCTTGTGGGTAGTTCTGTACGCCCATAGTGCTAGTGGTAGCTCATCGACCCAACCACCTTTTGCTCTTTCAAGTTGCTTCTTGATGGTTGACTTGATAATTTTGTTTACTGCTTCCACCTGCCCGTTTGCCTGCGGATGAGCTACTGCTGAGAAGCTTTTTCGGATTTTGAACCGTTTGCAAAAATCTTGGAATTCTTCACTTTCGAACTGAGTACCATTGTCTGTAATTATCTTTTGAGGCACACCATACCTGCAAATGATATTTTTAGTCACAAAACTTATCATCTTTTTAGAGGTGATAGTAGCCAGTGGTTCAGCTTCTGCCCATTTAGTAAAATAATCTACAGCCACAATGGCATATTTAATTCCAGATTTGGCAGTTGGTAACGGTCCTACAAGGTCTATCCCCCATATTGCAAACGGCCATGGACTGACCATCTGTGTGAGTTCAGTGGAAGGTGCTCTAGGAATTTTTGCGAATCTTTGGCATCTGTCACATTTTCGGGAATAGTCTGCTGCATCTCGATTAATTTCTGGCCAAAAATATCCGTATCGGAGAATCTTCTTTGCTAAAGTTTGACCACCTAAATGATCACCACATTCTCCCCCATGTACCTCAGCTAGGATTGTTTTGGACTCTTCCCTGGATACACATCGAAGTAACGGCATTGAGAATCCCTATCTGTATAATTGGCCATCCTGGACTATATAGCGAGAGGCTTTCCTCAGTAGCTTCTTTCGTTCTTTTGAATTTTCCGGTAAAGAGCCATTGAGCAGATATTCTGTTATTGGAGTCATCCATGAGTCTTGCTCTTGAGACACGCTCATGATCCAATCAATATCCATCTCACCAATGCTTGGAGCCGACAGGACCTCCACTGGAGTCAACCCCAGAAATTGAGCTTCGCTTGTGCTAGAGTACTTTGCGAGAGAATCTGTTTTCGTGTTTTCTTCTCGAGGAATATGACTTATCATGTAATGGTCGAAATCATCCAGGAGTTCCCAAACCTTTAACAAGTAGGCAGGCAGATTTCCCCCTTTCGCTTGGAATTCCTTCTTGACTTGGCATACAATAAGCTGAGAATCACTGAAGATCTGTAATGCTCGGATGTTTAGTTCTTTAGCAATTCTTAAGCCAGCGATAAGAGCTTCGTATTCTGCTTCATTGTTTGTTCAAGGAAATTCCAATCTTAGTGCATAGCATAATGATCGACCTTCAGGGGTCTCAAGTACAACTCCGGCTCTAGAACGGTAGTCATTTCTCGCGCCATCAACATATAACTTCCATTGGATTGGGGAATCATCGATCGTTTCCTCCTCACTGTTACCCTTATCTGTGAATTCTGCGATGAAATCCGCTAAAGCTTGTTCGTTGATTGCTTTTCGGGGATGATAAGTGATGTCATACTGACTGAGTTCAATATTCCACTTTAGAAGACGACCCAAAGTCTCAGGGCGAAACAGGACTTGCTTTAAAGGTTGATCGGTGAGGACTCTGATAGGATGAGCTTGGAAATATTGCCTCAACTTTCTTGATGCAATCAGTAGGCAATAGGCGAGTTTTTCCAACTTGGAGTAATTCATCTCTGCCCTAGTGAGTCTTTTGCTGATATAGTAAACTGGATGTTGAATCCTCTTGTCTTCTCGTATCAGCGCTGCACTTAAAGCATGAGATGATACTGCCAAGTATATAAGAAGATCCTCACCATCGCCAGGCCTAGAAAGTATTGGAGGCGTTTCCATGTGGCGAATCAATTCATCAAAGGCTTTTTGGCATTCGGGAGTCCAATCAAAGTTTTTCTTTCCTTTCTTTAGGGCGTCAAAGAATGGGATGCATTTATCAGTGGCTTTGGAAATGAACCGACTCAAGGCGGCGACTTTTCCATTGAGACTCTGCAATTCCTTCTTCGTTCTAGGAGCTTTGACTTCCTTTAAGGCGGTAATTTGAGCTGGACTAGCCTCAATGCCCCTAGCGCTCACGATGAAACCTAAGAACTTTCCGGATTCCACTCCAAATGAACATTTTAAAGGGTTAAGCTTCATTCCATATTTTCGAAGGACTGCGAACATGTCTGCTAAGTGTTCTATGTGATCCACTGCTTTCTTAGACTTTACTAACATGTCATCGACGTAGACTTCCATAGTCTTGCCCAATTGCGGTTTGAACATAGCATTAACAAGTCTTTGGTAGGTTGCCCCCGCATTCTTCAGCCCGAAGGGCATAATCCTATAGCAGTAGAGACCAACATCGGTGATAAAGCTCGTGTCCTCCTGATCTGGCTCATGCATCATGATCTGGTTATATCCGGAGTAGGCATCCATAAAAGATAACAATTCATGTCCCGCTGTTCCGTCTACCAATTGATCGATCCTGGGTAACGGAAAGCAGTCTTTGGGGCAGGCCTTGTTTAGATCTGAAAAATCGATGCACACTCTCCATTTTCCGTTAGCTTTCTTGACCAGCACTGGATTTGAAACCCTATTCGGATAGGTAGATTCTTTGATAAAGTTATTCTCCATGAGCCGATCAACTTCTTCTTTTAATGCTGCTAACCTTTCTGGACCTTGAGTCCTCCTTTTTTGTTTCACAGGTGTAAATTTTGGATCAATATTCAGAGCGTGTACTGCAACTTCTAGGGATATTTCGCACATATCGGCATGAGTCCAAGCAAAAACATCCAAATTTGCCTTTAAAAAAGATATTAAGATATTCTGAATTGACACATTAAGTTGTGAACCCACATTCAACACCTTGTTTGGGTCCTTTGGGTCAACAGGTACTGGTATTGTCGTTTCCACTGGTAACACTCTATTCTCCCCTGCACTGGCTTTTCTAGGATCCATCTCTTTCCGTGCTCCGCTGTGCTCGCCAGTGCAGGGTCCGCCCTGTAATTGCTACAAGGCTGGTTCTTTGATGCGGACTGGGGTTGCCGCATCCTTTCCCATTTCTCTTTTCCTTGTTTCTCGTAGCACTGTCAGATAACACTCCCGCCCAGCATTTTGATCCCCTTTTATAACTCCCACTCCATTATATGTGGGAAATTTAATGGTGAGGCACCATGGGGCCAGAACAGCTTTGAATGCTGCGAGAGTTGGACGGCCAAGGAAAGCATTATAAGCAGAAAATTCGTCGACAATCACAAAAGTTTGCTTGCGGACCATTTTTCTTTCTCCCTCTCCAAGTTCTACAAGCAAATCAACGGTTCCTATCGGCTGTTTTGGCTCCCCAGTGAAGCCAGCGATTTTCTGCGATGAGGCTTGCACATCAGCCATAGGGATCTTCATTTGGTCGAATGTTTTCTTGAAGAGGATATTGCAGGATGCGCCACAATCAATGAGAACTCTTCTGACAATAGCTGGCCCGATACCAGCCGAGATGACTAAGGGATCCAAGGTAGGAGCTTCAATACCTGTGGAATCCCTGGCTCTGAACACAATATCATCATTGAAAGTTCTTTGTTGCTTCAGGGGCGTAGCACCTTCCAAAACAAATACATCTTCCTCGGTCGGTACATACTTCAAAGCTCGGGTATACCTTTCCATCTCACACCAGCACCTGCCTGCTGGGTGAGGTCCTCCCGTAATGACATTGATAACAGGCCTTCCGAATTCATGCCCTGCAGTCTTCTCACTTGTCCTGGGTTGATGAGCAGGAGCTCGTTGCCCCTGACTAGACGAAGCGGGATTGCTGCTATTCTTTTCCACAAATTGCTGCAGCTTGTTTTCCCTTATCAATTCTTCAATCAAAATTTTCAATTGGCGGCATTCATCGGTATCATGACCGGGTTGATTATGGAAGCGGCAAAACTTCCCGCTTTGTACAGCTTTTTTCCCTGTCCTCAAAACGGGAGGTTTAGGATAATCGACAGAATCTTTAGTGGCAAGGTAAATGCGCTCTGGCGTATCTGATAAAGGAGTATATTCTGATGACTTGAAGGAACTAGGCTTCTTCAGATTTTTCTGTTTCTTCCCATCGTTATTTTCCCTTTTCTGTCCTACAGATTCATTCTAGCTTGGAGCAGCAATGTTATCTTCATCTTTTTCCAATACTGCCTTTACCGGTACAGGACGGCTTTCCAGGCGTATGAACTCATCTGCTTTCTTGTAGAATTTTTCAAGAGAATTTGGTTCCTTCATGTTAAGCCATTTTCCAAATTCGCTCGTCTTGTCGATGGCCCTCATCAGATAGGTCAAAATCATCTGTGGTTCTGCATTGTCTACCTCGGCCAGCACTATATTAAAGCGATTCAAGAAAGATCTGATAGTTTCCTCTGGATTCTGTTCTAAACTTGACAACGACATGATATCTTTGGCTTTTGAAGCATATAGTCTGAACTGCTCCTTGAATTTCCGGGTTAGGTCAGAAAACTGATCTATAGACCGAATTGGTAGCTTGGTGAACCAAAGCAGAGCTACACCTTCCAAATATACAGGAAAATATCGACACTTTATTTCATCAGAAGCTCTGGCACCTGTCATGTGCCAATCATACTTATACAAGAATTCGTTCGGATCACTTGTTCCCTTGTAAGCTAGGATAGTTGGAGGGACGAACTTCCTTGGGAATTCAGCCTTTAAGATCCTTTCGGTAAACGGGGTTTTACTTGGAGCGAAACCCCATTCCTTCTCGTCTTCATTCCTCTGCGTGCTTTCTTTCATGATTTGTCGAACCATTTCAGAAAGATACCCCTCATCATTTCGAGCTTTAGATCCACCAACTTTAGGAAATGTCCGCTCAAAGGGGCTGGCGGCCCTCTCAGGAATGTTTCTTTCTTCATCTTTATGAATGTTGCCAGCAAAGTTCCTTTCGTTACCCGTTGGTTGACGGTTTACCCCAAGCAAATCGTTCAACTTATTCAAAATTAGGGCATTTTGGGCATTCTGAGCCTCCAATTGTGCACTTTGGGCATTTATCTGCTGGTTCAGCCCTAAGATTACAGCATCCAACTCCGCTTTTGTAACCCCAACAGGTGGAGTGGCTTGATTAGGTACTGGGGAAGCGGAGGTTCCCTCTTGAACATTTCCAGATCTAACAGATCTACTCCTTCTCCCCGGAGCCATGATTTCAGATAAACTTCTAGTCTTCAGAGAGATTACTTCAACAAACTTTCGTGGAGCAATGATGATAATTCGCCTAAGTTCGATTCTCAGTGAAAGCACCAAAAATGTTAACGCTTAAATTTAAACGCTAACACCCCAGTGCGTAAAGTGTAGTTGTGAAAGCACCACCCGATGATTCGGGAACAGAGTATGATCAGAAAATCACAGAAAAAGCAGTAAATGACAACGATTTTATAGTGGTTCGGCTCAATAGTTTGCCTACGTCCACTCTGAATATCTTTATTGAAGTTTCCGTTACAATTTGATATAATTCTTCCCAAGTACAGTACACTTTGAACTACTAAACACTTTGAACGAGTAGCTTAAACTTCAATGTAAGTGAAAGTCCTCAAATCCATGTCGGATGCATGAGATTTCCTCTTGAAGTTGTTGATAGCGTTCTACGTGTCTTGAAAGCTTTGAGTGTTGAGGAATGTAGCAGAGTATCGGTGTTTGAAAAGAATCAGCCAAAAGTCCTATGAATGTTGGAGATGGTCGCATATTTATAGATGCGATTCTGGGCGGCAGTTTTTCACTCAAGTCATGAGTCGTGCAAGACTCATGGAGAGTCGTGAGTCGCATTCGACTCAAGATTCAAGAGTCAGCAGGCAGTGGAGTAAGTGGTGCGGTTCTGAGCTTTTCTTTGTTCATTTGAAGTCCTAACTCGTTCGCCAGTTAAGAGGTCGTGGTTTAAAGTGAGGCAGTACTAAAATCTTGGCTCTGCGGTTTTAGGTCGTGTATGACTTAAACTAGGTCGTAAGTCGTCGACGAGTCATCTTACTACGGCATGGTATTGAACTTGTCCTCTAAGTCTTAGGTCGTAACGTCTTTAAGTCGTGGACTTTCTTAAGTCGTGACATTACCTAAGTCGCTTAGGTCTTAATTCCGTTGGGTCGTTAGTTCCTTAACTCGTAAGCTTTTAATTCGCAGGCTCTTTAACTCGTGCACTTCCCCTGAGACATGACATATCTTAAGTCGCAGAGGCTTTAAGTCGTAGACTTCTTGGTCCGTTGAGTTGCTGTCTCCCTTGAGTCGTAGAAACCTTAAGTCGTGGATGCCTTAGGTTGTAAAGTACTCTGAGTCGGCAACTTCTTTATGGTATTGAGTTGGTCTTTTTCTTTAGGCCGTTAGGTCGTAGCTTCCTTAAGTTGGTAAGTCGTCAGTCCCTTAAGTCGTCCATCCTCTTGACTTGTTGAGTCGTGCCATCTCTTAAGCCGTAGACTTCCTTAAGTCGTCTGGACCTTAGCTCGTTAGGTCGTGGAGACCCTAAGTCGTGTACCCTCCTTGACCCATTGAGTCGTCGCCCACCTTGAGTCGTTTTCTTATTGAGTCGCGCAGTTTTTGAGTCGGAGGAATTTGAGGGTTAACATAATTTAACATGTGTAATAGTCTGTTAACACTTAACAGTTATCAAATAAGACTTTCACTTGCGGAATGTTAATAAAATTTTAGTACTTAAAATTAGTAATATTTTCTTTATGAATTTTGTTTCTTTTATGAATTTAAACTACTAATACCCAGTGATGTCACATGCACTATGGAATGGATGCAATTTGGCTGATTTCGTCATGTCTTTCTTTTTTTTCATTGTTGGGATGGCTATTTCATTATACCTTAACTTTTAACTTTCTTATTGCAAATTATTACTAGATTGATTAAATCCCCAGCTAAATGTGTTATTTTATTGTCTAATGTTGTAGAGTATTCCATATTGACTTCTAGCTGTTAAAAGAGTGATGATAAGGACTCTGAAGTTACTTTTTTGGGGCATACTCTTACAAGGACATTAATGCATGTCCCATTAATATTTCACTGTAGTATTACTCCAAATTCTAGGATCAACCGACACATATTGTATTATGATATAGGTGGGTACTCTCATGCTCTAAATAAATGAAGTTATGGTGTTGATATGAAACATACAAGGCGGTGCGGTATCCACCATATAAAATCGAATATTGCCTACTCCTTATCATTGTACAACATAAATTTTCCAATCAGAACATTGTTATTTTGTATTGCAGAGAATTGCTCTTTCATACTTGGTAGCATCCCTCTTTGAAATTTTGACCAAGAATGAGAATGTTGAGGCTGATTCGTCTTTTGGCCTTTCAATATTTAAGCTTATACCGTTGGCATTGGTAAGCCTGATGTGATCTTAATTCTAAAATTTAAGAATCTTCTTATAATTTGTATTAGTACTATAAACTAAACAGGCTTCTTGGGGCATGCATTCTTACTATCTATTTGGTCGTCATGTATGCAACTTATGTTCTTGATTAGGAGTTTACAGTTCAAGATGTTAATAGTTAGGATTATAAAAAGGTTTTTACTGTGAGTAATTTCTTTTTCAACTTATACTATTCAGCAAATCATTTTATCGGCTCATGAGATCAAATTTTCATTTACTTATACATGTTATGACTCAAATACAAATAGGTGTGTAATATTTCATTGAATATTGCAACTTTTATTATTTCTTAATATATATTGTGTATACTTAGCATGCATGTATTTCGTGAGTGGTGCTTAGATGTCCTACAGGAACTTATGTTTATCATGTCTCATTGTTGCATAGCTCAATTTCAGCTATTCTACCTACTATAATTGGAGTGTATTTTGGGCATATGCTTCTTCACATGAAGATATATATCCCAGTATTTCTAACGTTCCTTTTGTGTGCGTATCAATCATTTTGATAGTGAAATATGCATAATTTAACTAGATAAAAGGTGAGTGGATAATTTTATTTTTCTGTTCATAACAATTTTACACTATCTTACACTAAAGCCACTTTGTAAGTTGTGACATATATTGCCTTAGCCATGTTCATGATTAATTTGTTAAAAAGGCTTTGTTTTGAATTTTATATGTGATGTTATATTGGTTTTCCTTAAAGACTTTACATACATCGTTTTGGACTAGCTGTGTAAGAAGAGTGCATTAATCATGCCTCTTTGACCACTTTTTTCAATTTTTGGTTACGGGTGCGGTTGGATTTCGGATTTTTCGGGTACTCATTAATAACCCTCGAGTAAAAACAGTTTCAGGAATAGAGAAACACTTCCTGAGATGCTTATAACTTAGCCTTACTCGATATACTCGAATCCAACAAGTAATGTATCTAAATCACAATAAATATCGGTGTACTTCAAATACTGTAGAATAAACTAAGAATGCAAAAAAAAAGTCCTAAGATGCCTCGGTTTTGTTTTGAAAGAAAATGTCCGTATAACCTTTTACCTTGCTCTGTACAAACAATCCAGGTCCAGTTCCTGAGATTACAGTTATTACTGCATTATCAATAACTATTCCTAAAAGTCTAAATCCAGGTCCAGTTCCTGAGATTACAGTTATTATTGCATTATCAATAACTATTCCTAAGAGTCCAAATGATGGAGATGCCTGTATAATCTTTTACCTAGCTCTATACAAACAGTCCGGTTTCATTTTTTGAGATTACAGTTATTATTGCATTATCTATAACTATTCCTAAGAGTCTAAATGATGGAGATGCCTGTATAATCTTTTACCTAGCTCTGTACAAAAGTCTGGTTCCATTTCCTGAGATTACAATTATTATTGCTTTATATGTAACTACTCCTAAGATTCTAAATTATAGAGATGAATTTGTTTCGGTATTAATATTAATTATAATGTTTATATATTTCAATTTGAATATAAAAAGCAGCATTCTGTTAATTTGAAATCATGTCTATGCTTTATTCACCATTTTATAGTTTATACTTATTTCTAATGAGAACAATAATGAATATTGAAGGAAATATGGTTACAAGTTTTCTTAAATCAGCATTATAGAAAATTTAATTTTACGGGTAATAAGAGAATATCATTCGGACATCTGTTCTGAAAATTTTACTTTATCCGTACGTTAGCAATATTTATCGAAAATATTCCATGTGAAAAGTTGTTGACATTTTTTTGTTCTGTTATTAAGTGAGGCGTTTATATTATAATGTATATATACATGGCTGTTAACGTATAAAAATCATATATTAACGACCAACTAAAGCCTTTTATAAAGCACTTTATCCTGTACTTCTATTATAAACCAAGACTTTACATATTTCGCCCTACAACAACCTATGCTTCAAGCCTCTTTTAACATTTAATATTGAACTCACTTGCAGGAACAAAATGACGGAACCTAACTGAAACAAGAATTTGGATTTGCTGGTGTTGGGCGCCCTTTCACACCGGTTTACCATCCAACAACTGCCTTGCTTTCAACTATGGATATTACTTCATCCACCCGTTGTATTTTCTCATACATTTGGAATTAAATTGTACTACTGTTGAACAACTATATTTTGCTTTTTTACTTTAACCAGACTTTGTTTTATAAATTTGCTGTTTGAGTTTACCATTACTGTTACAACTGCTACCTCAGGGCAATAAATGGAATTTACGCTGCTGAGGTTTCTGGGCTTCATTTCTTACCATTCTGTCCATTCTTTGACTGAAATTTTTAGCCACTACCACCATTAGTTCGTTTGTCTCTTCAATATTGGATGGGTTCGGCCTACTGTCTACACATACTACCTGACATATCATTATCGACGTCAATAAATACACATACAATATTTCTTTTTGCATATGTATGCGCTGTCTTCTCAACGTCAAAGTGACTGGTACCAATATTGATGTGTAACATGATCTTAGCAAAAGGATCTCCTGCCAGTGTCACTTTATTTTCCGTTTGATCCTGTATGAAACAAATAACATGCTACTAAATTGTACAACTTCCTTTGTTTTTTCGTGGTTTCATTTGGGTGCAATAGCCATAGGGGATCATAATGTTAGACGATATACTCATAAAGCCCTGCTTAGTGCATATTGCATTGAAATTTATGTTTAAAATTAACATTAAGAAATGTATACTTTTTTCCACTTAAACCATCGCATGGTTGTATTTTAGATTTTATGTACAAGAAAAGGAATAAAGATTCATTAATAATATCGAATCATAGTATAGCTACAACCCCGTGTACGAAGCACAGATTGACACTATAATATCTTTTATTTATGTATGATAAAAATTAAAGGGTTCTTTCTCCACCAAATAGTCGTAAGTTATACATGTCATGGCCCTCAACATAATCAATTCAAAGCAAAATAATATCTATACAGAATAACAATGAATTCTACTGTATGTACTGCTTTTCAATCAATCAATAATGAAAGAATTACGTCACATGATTGTACATCCAAAAAACGAACATAGCCATTTCTTTAGTTGCTTTCGTTCCATGCACGTTGGTTACTTCACTGCTACTACATTCTAACCAAAAGGAAGAAATATAATTATTAGCAAAATCAACGATGGTGGTAATAAATTATTAGCATAGCAAGGCTTTAGTTCCATGATGCAAAAGCATATTTAATGAAGAAGTGTCAAAATGACAACTGTAGAATATATAATTTATACATTGAAAAAATTGGCATCCGAGATGAAAAACATAGCTAGAACAGTTCAGAACAAACATGCTAGTAATATCTGATGTATAAAATGAAAAAATTGAAGAAATTCATTTGCAAGCCCTCAATAAGGCATTGCTGTTGTTTAAATGAATCAAAAATTCATCATTAAATGTTGAAACAACATTCAGTATCAATGGATAATGAGATTGATTCATGATATATGACCCGGTTGATTTATCTTCATATATGACTGTAATTTTGCAAATCACTTGTACCGTATAATGTAATGGTTACTTATTAAGTTAGCAGTACAATTCTTACTCAGAACTGTACCTACGACCAGTTAAAGAGTACTTAGGACGCATTCTTGTACGACACGAAAGAGGCACACGAAAAAGACACTTAAAAATGACATGAGAAAAGAACGGTTCACGAAAAAGAAATGCGTTTTTGTATATGTAAGGAGCACACGAATGGGTTACAGAAAAAGAGGGAGAATACAGTGGCGTCCGACACGTCTGAACCGTTTAAAGTCAACCACTGAATTTGATCCGTTAAGGCAAAAGGTCCAAACATGTGGATCCACATCAGACGTGTTTGACACATCCGATGCGTTCAAAGTGACGCAATCATGACTGCGACTACAAATGTCTACAAACGCACCCTTAAATCCTTAAATTATAAGTTTTTAGTAAACGTCTCTCCACTATTTAGTCAATGTGGTACACAATGGTAGCCCATGCTATATGGTTCACTACTATGCTTTTGGGATATCCCTTCCCTATATGAAACCATTTCCATAATCAAGTTTCTTGATAAGATTCAAGTATGGAAATATGTGACAAAACACTTGTACTATCCACCGCTTGAAGTTCCAGCTATTGCCAAAGAAAAATTCTTTTATGGAAATGGACAAGGGTTACACTGTCTCTATCTTAGAAAGTAATTTAGCTTAAGAGGTGGGAACTGAAGTTCAAATTATATATTCATGGCTTAGCACAATACAGCTGTAACCAAGTTCCTCTTCCATCTATATAGAAACCTTCATAGTTCTCTTGTAATTTCAGTATCGAAAAATGAGGATCCCTATAACCAAATAGAGACACTAGGTGTCAAGTTATATTGGTTATCACAACGTAAATCGGGGAAATATAAATATCTCAAATAAGGCAAGAAAAGGTGCATTGTTTTGATTCAGGTCATAGCCAGCAAAAAATTTCATTTGAAGGTGTAGCGTACCGTGAATTAACCATAGCTTTCAATGCTGATTCTTGTTTTGAATTGGACGGTAGCTCCTCTTTCTCTGAACTCAGAGGTCAATAGTGGATGATTTCCTTAGAACTCCTTCATAGTGCTGGATCAATCTATTAGAGCTTGTAATGTATCAAGGCATACAGGGTTACAGCCAGGCAAAAGTAGAAATTAATCAAGAGTGTTATGTTTCTTGTATCTACCATATAGCAACTAGTTGTTGCAACTTGTATCATGTATGGCTCTGGATAAAACTGGAATAAAAAGCAAAAAACATGAGTCTAGCAAAAATATTCTCTTAAAGTGAAAGTAGCCCATTGTTTCATATTTGATCATCAACATACTTTATGCCTATGTATTATAATGAAAATCCAGCTCCTATTTATATGAAATCAAAATAGTGATCAAGCTAGGAAATGTTGGTATATAAAAAAGGACAATTAGTATCAACAACAGTGTGTAATTAGTTGGCTTTCCATAGCATAGCGGCTGATGATGCATTTTAAAAAATCAGGAGCGACCATTGATTCAAAAATATCGTTAGCATGAATTAATAACAGATGTTAGACATTTTAGAATAAACATAAAGTATATATGTTAGAAAAAAAAACTTATGCACAATGAATTTTTGCACAAATTATAGCAACTTTTGGCGTTCATATAACTTAATGCATGCAAAAAGCTAACGTTCATACTTAAGCTGACTTAGGGAATGTGATGATTTAACTGTGTCCAAACTTCTTTAATCATGATTAACATGTCCAAGTGAAAATTAATTAGCAATGGATCCAGTTATATAGCATGCCCTCTCCTTTAATATCTTTCCATGTACCACTAACAACACTTTATCCTGTAATCATACTCCAAAAGTGGAACTACCATATTCAAAATGGCATATACAACAATAATCAGAACTGTACATACAATCTCTTCCAGAATAACTATTCTATATCAAAAACTTGTGTAAGTGCGCGTATGTGCATGGATGGGTACATGGCATGAGTGGGTGTAATAGCATGCGTACATCAATTCTTTTTATTTATCTTCAATTATATATTTTAAGGGATATTGAATTTCCAATTACTATTCCACAATTAATAGAAGTTTTCATTATCATATTAGACCTGCATGCATCCATTATAAGAAATTTTAGAAGAAAACTAATATGGAGTAAATTGCAAATGGAAAATGTGATCTGTAGTTTTTTACAGGAGAAACTACAATTCTGTTCTTGCTTGATTGTTTGGTTGCAAAATGAGACACACTCAAGCTTGTATCACTCCATCTTCTACATTAATGGTGAGAATGTATTCAATTCTAAGATCATTTCCAACAGTTGTCATGTTCACTTTCTCATTTCTCATCACTTTAAACTGCACAAATCCACCTTTAGGCCTAGTATTAGACAAACTAACCATTAACGTAATTTTTAAATAAATTCTCACACAAACAAAACGGTCATGTGTTTTCCTTTTATTATATTTGTAATGAAACGACAAATGTTTATCCGTTTTAATACGAAAATGTTTTTAAAATGGTACATTGTTTATCATTTTAATAAAATAGCACACTTTGAGGTTTTGCATTATGTTTTTATTGATATGGCGAAGTGTTTGTCGTTTTGATAATCGTACTCCAGACTTATAATTTAAAACTAGATAATGTAGTTTTATAGTAAACAATTCATTCTTGGTTGTGCTCTAATTATTATAAGCTTAGTCCACAACTCTCCACACTTCTCTTGTATAATCATCTTTAAGTATTTTTGGAACATGACAATTATATAAAGATTCTACCAATATTGCATACTAAAACATTCTTCTAAACGTTACATAAATCAATATAATATCCTTTCATCGTAACATAATCAAAACATTTGTTCTATCATGCCAATTTGACCCTCATTTCAAACAATCTAACTACTTAGAGTAAATAATAATTAATATAAACAAAATCAAAATTGATTTCAAACATCGATGTACGTCTAAAATATTCGGTCCTATTCAAAGACGAGAGGGAAGCCTGCCATGTCCATGGGGTGCGGTAGCCTATTGAACCAAAGGCGACATGGAAAATTTAAGTTATTATGTACTGTATAGGGTAGGTTTTACAAAATTAATAGAATTGTAGTATCAGTAAGTGATTAGTGCAATATATTATCAGTTACATAGTTCACGTTAGATGTGGCTCGCATTTCAGAGTGCATGGGTCGATAAGTTCTACATCGCTAGAAATATAATGCATAACCTGGTGTGTATAAGAGATTGATGGCATGTAAATTTGAGAATTTCTTTTGTTACAAACAAATCTTATCAAGATGTCTTGGAGTGCCGAAACACAACAATTCAGAGTTCAAACCAGGTAGGGACCGGCTCTGTATGCATCCTTCTTGATTGCATTTCTCAATTCAACTAATTTACAAGGTTAATACATATAAATAGGGGTAACCAATTTTGAAAGTGAATTGGCTCAAGCTCTTTAACATGTATTTCACGTGAATGGTATTAATTTATCTTATTTATCAGACTTTGCATCTTCTAATTAAAGAGATATCTTTACCGAAAGTCCAAGAAGTAACCATAGTGGAATTTTACTTAACACTATTCCAGTTATTTTTTTGTAACGTTCAAGGATAATATTCCAAAATTGTCGATCTCAGGTTTACTTAGTTTGCGGTGCATATATTGATATAAATGTATTTAGCAAGAGAAGAAGACAACTGATCTCTTGACTCTTAAACAAAATTACAATGCAAAATAAACCAGATCTAGAAAGTTTCAGCGGTGGAAAGAAAATGTTTGTTTAGTGTTCAGTGGATCAAAACTTTAAATCATTGTTCTCTTTTCCATCTTTCTATACAAGCTACCTCAATGTATATTTATAGCATCAAAACATAAATATTATAGGTTTAAGTCAGTTTGTAATAATGGCCAAACAAAGTTTCCTAATTTTCACAGCTCTTGTATTCCTTAATGCTTTTGCTGCAACTGTATATTCCGAAAACTTCATTACAGATGCAGATGTAACATATGGAAATGCCAACATACATGAAGATGGAAACCAACTACAACTTCATATGGACATGGATTCTCAAGGTTCCGAAGCCCGAAGCAAGCAACAATATACTTTTGGACGGTTTGACATTCAAATCAAAGCAGTACAAGGTTACTCCGCAGGGGTCGTGACATCTTTCTTTGTATGAAAATTTCCAACTTTCTACTATTTATTCATAAATCTATACTGGTATTCTTCGCATAACTAATCAAATTTTAAATACAGCTTCTATCGCCACGCCCAACAAATGATGAAATGGACTTCGAGTTGTTGGGAAACGTCACAGGAGAGCCGTTAATTCTACACACCAATGTCTGGACCGATGGGTTAGGTGATAGGGAGCAACAAATTTATCTATGGTTTGATCCTACTATAGACTTCCATAACTATACCATTATATGGAACCCATACAACATATTGTAAGTACTCAACAGTGTTAAAATTCATAACTTTCTACTTGTAATGAACTAGCCGTAAGCAATATGTATATACAGGTGGTTAGTTGATGAAGTACCTGTAAGAGTGTTCAAGAATGCTCAAGAACAAGGGATCCCTTTCTTGACTAACCAGCCATTGAATTCTTATCTTGCTCTATGGAACGGAGAAGAATGGGCAACTCGGAAAGGTCAAGTGAAAACCAACTGGACCAAAGCACCATTCACTGCATACTATCGCAATTACAATGCAGATGCTTGTGTGATGACATCGGATGGAATGGCTTGTTCGGAAAGTAGAGGTCGATGGTGGAACTGGATTTGGGATGAAAGTGATGCTGCAAAACTTAAGTGGGTGAGGGAGAACTACTTGGTTTATGACTATTGTCAAGATTCTTCGCGTTTTCCACAAGGATTCCCCCCTGAGTGTAGAACAAATATGTAACAATTTTTAGAAATAGATTTCATAAAATTGTGCATGACAAATATTAGCCTAGAGGTGCGCCCAATCACGCCGAACCCAAAAATCATCTCCATTGCACGATTTGATGACTCCAAACTCCATAAAACTAAACCCTAGTTCGCTGCCTCCTTTGCTCGATTTGATGACTCGAAACTCCATAAAACTAAAACCTAGTTCGCTGCCTTCAACCCAATCCCACGCAAACACAGCCGCACCTAACAATACTTATACCAGATCGAAGAGAACGGAAAAATAGGATTTTAGAAAGTGGTTTGGTATTTTTTAGCTGAGTATAATTTGAGATATAATTTTTTTAAAGTTTGCTTTCTCTGTGTTTTTTTTTTTTCCCCTCCTCTCTCCCTTTTCTTCGCCTTCCTTCCCTCCCCTTGAACTGTGCTCGGTTGTGTTTTTAAAAAGGAAGAGAGGGACATGTTTTAGAAGGCACAGCAGGTACCAAGGTGGCTTGGGATTGAAAGAAAAGCAGCTGATGTGAGAGGTGGACTAGCCAATATACATGTTAATTAATTTCAAAACGTCTCCATTTATGCAGCTCAAAATTTTGAACCCCTATCGAGACATGCTGTAACAACCCTGGTTTTGGAGATTACCTATAAGTATTAAATTATAATGGTAGTTATAATTTAATATTGTGAACTAAAATAAAATTGGAGAAATTAAATTGTTTATTTGGAATAAACAATGAATTTTGGAATAAAATAAGAAAATAAAGTTTGAAACTATATTTTATTTGTTTCGGTTAATAATAAATGAAAAATAGTTTTTATTTGGAGAAAATGCAATAATTTTATTAATTATTGCCAATTACTTCTTTTAATAATTTTTAAAGGAAGTATTTGATTTTTAAAGGTTGTTTATTGAAATAAAAGATGGAAATTGGGTTAAAAATAAGTTTTTTTCTGTAAATAATGCTTTGAAATGGTTTGAAATATTTTTTTAAGTGATAAAATAAATTTTGTGGAATTTTAGGAGTTAAAAACATGATCTTATTCGTTTATTTGAGTAAATAGTGCATTTTTTTAAATAAAGGAATTTAGTAATAAAAAAAAATGTTTTAAAAATTAAAATTATCTTTTTTTTTTATGTAAACATTTTATTTAATATGTTTGTATGTTTTCATATTTTGTTTGGTTTTAAAACATGAGAGAAATGTGATTTGTTTTGTAAAATAGTGTAACTTATGCATAATTGTGTATGCACATAAATTAAAACTTGGGCTATTTGATTTTTTTTTCTTTTAATTGTTGGGTCCAAGCCCACTTATCCTAGGTTTGAAAGGAGAAAATAGAATTTTCTGTACGTTCATTTCTACCTCATCTTCTTCTTCCTCTTTCCAGTAAATAAGAATTAGAAACCCACTCCACAAACTTCAAAATCCAAGCCAAATCTCCAAACCAAACCAAAAACTTGATGTTTTCTTTCAAATTAAAACATATTCTACAGGTAATCTACTCCAAAACTGAACTATTTCATCAAAAAAAATTTAATTTGTGTAATAGGGTTGTATGTAATCTCTTTTTTTTTGGGCTTGCATGTTTCTTTTTGAGTTTTTATAGGTATTTGAAGCATATTCTAGCTCCAAGCTCTCATCTTTCAGCCGAAATCCGAGACTTTGCATCAAAACAGCAAGGTGAGTTAATAAACTCACAATCTCTAGCTGAAGTAAAGCTTCAAATGCAAAGATATATGCACATAGGTTGAGAATATTGATTTTTTTTTGTTGATGTTTTTATTGAATTCTGTCCATCTTTGAAACTGAAACTAATTTGACAATAACTTCTTCATCCCTTATCCGATTTTAATAAATTTAAATGGTCCGGAAAGCTTAAATCCTATACTACAACTTTCATTTATTAACTTTTCTGTAATTTTTAGGTTATGTATGTCAAAATCGAATTTTTCTATTGTTATCCCGAGAGCAAAACCAAGATTTGCTCTGTGCACGTAGCTGAAACGAATATTGACATAACTTCCTTATTTCTTAACCGATTTTAATAATTTTAGATGTTCCGGAAAGCATAAATCGTGTTCTACAACTTTCATGTATTAAGTTTTCTGTAGTTCTGAGGTTAGGTATGTCAAAATCTAATTTTTCTATTGTTATCCCGAGAGCAAAACCAAGATTTGCTCTGTGCACGTAGCTGAAACGAATTTTGACATAACTTTCTTGTTTCTTAACCGATTTTAATAATTTTAGATGTTCCGGAAAGTTTAAATCGTATTCTACAACTTTCCTGTTTTGAGTATTCGGTAATTTTGATGTTAGTGTGGTAAAAAATGCAATGGTTTGTCGCTGTCCCGAGACAAAACGATAGAAGTTGTGAAATTCAAATCTCAGAATTGTTTTATCCATATCTTTTGCATTTCTTATCGGAATTCGATGATTTTTAATGTTCTGGAAAGCTTAGGATGTCGTCTACAACTTTTATGTTTTGTGTTTTCTCAAATTATGAACTTAAAAGAGGCAAACTGAACAAACAATACACAGGTCTGGGCAAAATGCCAAAGTTTATTTCTATGTATCTTGAATTGTTGCACCAGCTTTTGGTGTTTTCTTTTATGTTTTCCCGAACATGGTTTTGATGCCCATTTCAGTACATATATTGAGAGCTTTATATCATATATGCTCTAGTATTGAATCATTTATTTTCTTAAATTGTTCGAGCAAGTCTTTGATGATAAATTTTAATATAGATCTTGAGTGTTATATTATCTTATTCAAGGGATAAACCAT
This sequence comes from Allium cepa, assembly GCA_030765085.1. NCBI lineage: Eukaryota > Viridiplantae > Streptophyta > Magnoliopsida > Asparagales > Amaryllidaceae > Allium > Allium cepa. The sequence goes on along the minus strand of CM060937.1, from coordinate 695,734,064 downwards.
GATTCTTTTGACTATATTTGGGTTGCTTCTACTATATAGAAGCCCGGATTTTCATGAATCCTTCATTGGGATTTTAATGATTCATTATGTGATGTTTTCATTATGATTCCGAGCACATGTGCACGTATTTTCAAACTATTTTTCCAAAAGTGCTCATATTTTATCTATTGTTCTAAGAAATATATTTTAAAAATTGATTTCATATAAAATATGATACAATTAATATTTCTAAATTATAAAGAGATTTTCAAATCGATTTCTTAAATATTTTCTGAAATTTATTTCAAAACCTGATTTAGCAAAAATATATTTTCTATATAAAGACACACGTTTTTGCACTTTTCGGACGTATGAGAAAGAGAATTAAACGATCTAGTAAAACATGTGGTATGGGACACATGAGTTTGCTTTTTCGGTTAATTCCGGACTTGTACGATCGAAACCTCTTGAGTATTGTATCTTGAGTTAATATTTAAGATTTTCAATTCCTATTATAGGAATTGTCCGAGTAGCCAATATTTGGCGAGTTGAGATGTTCGAGATCTCCTATTATGAGAGTAAAAATTGTTGAGAACCACTTAAAGATGCTGTTTTACTTGCCGATGAGATGAGGCGAGTCTTGAGATGAGATTTTCCTTTTCGGAGATTATGGTTTATGAGAAACCATTATGAGATTTAATTGCATTTGCCGATGATATGAGGTAAATCTATTTATGAAGTATTCATGAAGTTAAGATGTTTATGATGATTTATGAAGTTAAGATGGTTATGATGATTTTTACTTGTCGATGAAATGAGACAAGTCACGATGGAACCATTACTCGTCGATGAGAAGAGATGAGTGTGGTATTATATTAACTCGCCGATGAGATGAGGCAGAGTGAGTTTTATGATGGTTCTGATGCTTTATGATGTTTTCTAATGTGGAACCAACTAACGATTAGTAAACCATTAGGGGAGAACGTATAGTATGGGATATACGTTCTCGCCTTTTGGGTTCCTATTCGAGAAGTTGAGACACATTCACGATGTTACTAGTGCTACAAACCGAGTACTCGATTGGAGTCATCACGATGTTCATGAGGTTATTACTCGACTCCAATCATCACGATGTTATTACTCGGGTTTTTGTGACTGGGTGTCATCAAGATGTTTCCGACTATAGTCAATCAAGATGATCACGATGTTATGATATTATGTGACCCCAAGTCATCAAGATGAATGGTACCAAATAATGGTAGTACTAGTCAAGATGTAAAGCACGTGCTGTTTTCCATGAAGTTTAGATGTTTCGTTTTCACTGTTTTGATGATGATGCTTTATTATAGCCTTATGTAAGAAAAGGGCTTATTTATATACATGGTTTTATGATGATTTCGAATATGATGTTTTGGATTCTTTTCGGGCTCTATCAAGATGGATTTGAGACATTATATATATTTATACCAATGAGATGAGGTATAAATTATGGTAATGCTTTTATGATGAGTGTTGATAATAGATTTAAGATAGATTTATATTTATACCAATGATATGAGGTATAAATGATTATGGAAATTTCTTTATAATGAGTTTAATGATGGATTTTAGATCTATTTATATTTATACCGATGAGATGAGGTATAATAATTAAGAAGTTTCTATTAGATGGGTTTTATTTATGATGGATTCTTGTAGTTTAATTATCTTATGAAGATTTACTTTATGGTCCATATCCTCACCCATTTCATTCGGTTATATATATAATTAGATAAACCATGTCTATCTAATATACATATTGTATTCCTCTATGCAATCATGATGAACCATTGATGTATCACTCTAGAGATAACTTGATGACCTATATCATTCCATTGGTAATGATGGAATGGTTTTCCCCTTATCTCTTATCATCACCTTTACTAATGATAAGTTCTAGCTAGACTGACCCGTGTGTTTTCACTCGGGTCAGACCGAGTTGTTTCAGGTATCATTTATTGGGCTTAGCTTGAAGTTGATGTTGGATATCAGCTCTTCTTTCTCTTGAGTAGTTTATTTCTTCCGCATATTCTGATGTTCTTACATTTGATTCGATGTATATGGTGTGGTCGTGTACCACCTTTATTGTATTCATATTGTATTGTACTGAACGTGTATCAGTGTATATGTATATATATGATGTTGGTTACTGTTCTGTGATGTAGTTTACATTCAGTTATTGTATTTTGTTCTGATAGATCCGTTAGCCACCTATAGTTTTGGATTAAGCATTTACTGGGTATGTCGATCCACTTGAGTTGAAAAAAAAAATTATATTGCATTTATCGACGTACTCAATGGATGTTTAAGACAAAATTATAGATGGTCGCCCTTAACCAGCCCTATTCTCCGCTTTAGTAGACGGAATTACTTGTTAATTCTTTTTGCTAAGGTGGGTCTCGGGGTGGGGCGTTACAGCTTGGTATCAGAGCTGTGGTCAGAACAAAGTAGGATAAACACAGAACAGTACGTATATCATGATACATCAAAGTACAATACGGATGAATCATTGTCTTTTTTTCGAGCTTGCTTTCAAATTGAGCCTTGATTCTTTTTTGAGTTTTGGGATTGTTGAGGTGGAATATGTATAGGAATATAGATATATTATATTCTATAGTGTTCCATAATAGAGTTTGATGTCATCTTGTCTTTTATAAAATCTTATTTAGGATTGTTCTATTCTTATTTTTATCGATACGAGTGAATTCGTATCGATGGAGCTGATTGATTTCTTTGAGCATTCTCGTTGCATTCCTTTGAGAGTTGTGAATCCTATTAAAGGGATCCACAATGATTGGCTTGTTGTGAGCATTCTGAGTTCTCTATTTGTTGTTGCTTTAGTGAGTATTTGTTTATTACTCACTATCTTGAAATGTATCTGATTTGTGATGGATTGACTTATTTGATGTTAAGTCCGATTCTTTTGTTGTTACAGGATCCTATATTTATTTAGGCATCCTAATTTGATTAGGTTATTATTTCTATCACTTTGGAATGTTAGTGATGATTCTGAAGTTTCTGTATTCACTCTTGAGTATCGAGATGTTGATGATATATCTCGAATTCCAGTCAAGGTGACTTTGTTGAGTTTTGTGAGTCCGTTTGGATTTGACATCCAATCGGTACAATCGAGTGTTGAGGTAACCTTTTTCCTAGCACTTCGGTTATCCTTCCATGCGGATATCCACTAAGGAATGAGGCGAATTTCTAGATTGTTCAAGTTTGATGAGTTTATCATTCAGCTTCGTTTGAGTGTTTTTTTTTCATATACTCAATCAATGTTATCCTTTAGCATTACTCCGACTGAAGTAGTGATTCGTGGATTGTTTCTTCTTCTCCTTCGAGAAGAATATCTTGCTTATCCTGTATCTTGATGATTTTTGGGAGTGGCTCGTGACATCGTAAGATTGACGAACACTCTATCTCCTTCTATTGATTTTGAGAATCGGGTATTCTGGGAATATCTCGATGCATTCTCTTAATGTTCTTTGGTTTGAGTTTTGAAGCTATATAAATATATGAGTTTTAAAGAGAAATTTGAGCTTTGAGATATTTTAAAAAAAAAAAAAATCAAAGAATTTTTGAGAATATATTTACATGAGTAATATTTCTTTTATAAAAATAATTTGAGAGTGTTGGGTTGTCCATCGAGTAGTTAAGAGTTCTAGTCGATACGCCCGATCAACGTTATCGATAGGAATCTCCTAAATGCTATGATGAGACAATCAGACACGATGGTTTGTGTTTTAAAAATTGAGATTTTGAAAATAATGTTTGAGATTAAATATTAAATTTATTTTTGAATGCTAATTGCAGCCATTGATTTTAGAGACGAGTATCAGAGTGGCGAGGCAGTTTTGATCGTTCGATCGACTCTGCAGCCAACGAGCATATCTATTTATTAGGGATTCAGTGGCGAGGCAATGCCATTTATTTATAAATTTATTTTGAAGCAAGAGAAGAAATTTGAATTTTAACTTTGAATTTTATATTACTTACTAAGTAATATAGTAAAGAGTTTGATAAATTTTCAAATGTTGAGAATTGAGATTTAAAAGTTAAAGGATGTTGAGAAAAAAAATAAGAATGTTCTGCTTATGAAATTCTATGGTCTGCTAACTCTAAGTATTGTACTTGTGAAATCACAGGATTTGCCGAGCAAACTAGTCCTGATCCTTTCATCCTCTGTTGAGGGTGAATATCTATAATCCTATCTTTCGATTTGAATCTTGTTGTGATGAAATAGGTGTTATAGATAACTTCCATTATAGAAATTGCGTGGACGCAATTTTTTTAAGGGGAGGAGTCTGTAACAACCCTGGTTTTGGAGATTACCTATAAATATTAAATTATAATGGTAGTTATAATTTAATATTGTGAACTAAAATAAAATTGGAGAAATTAAATTGTTTATTTGGAATAAACAATGAATTTTGGAATAAAATAAGAAAATAAAGTTTGAAACTATATTTTATTTGTTTCGGTTAATAATAAATGAAAAATAGTTTTTATTTGGAGAAAATGCAATAATTTTATTAATTATTGCCAATTACTTCTTTTAATAATTTTTAAAGGAAGTATTTGATTTTTAAAGGTTGTTTATTGAAATAAAAGATGGAAATTGGGTTAAAAATAAGTTTTTTTCTGTAAATAATGCTTTGAAATGGTTTGAAATATTTTTTTAAGTGATAAAATAAATTTTGTGGAATTTTAGGAGTTAAAAACATGATCTTATTCGTTTATTTGAGTAAATAGTGCATTTTTTTAAATAAAGGAATTTAGTAATAAAAAAAAAATGTTTTAAAAATTAAAATTATCTTTTTTTTTATGTAAACATTTTATTTAATATGTTTGTATGTTTTCATATTTTGTTTGGTTTTAAAACATGAGAGAAATGTGATTTGTTTTGTAAAATAGTGTAACTTATGCATAATTGTGTATGCACATAAATTAAAACTTGGGCTATTTGATTTTTTTTTCTTTTAATTGTTGGGTCCAAGCCCACTTATCCTAGGTTTGAAAGGAGAAAATAGAATTTTCTGTACGTTCATTTCTACCTCATCTTCTTCTTCCTCTTTCCAGTAAATAAGAATTAGAAACCCACTCCACAAACTTCAAAATCCAAGCCAAATCTCCAAACCAAACCAAAAACTTGATGTTTTCTTTCAAATTAAAACATATTCTACAGGTAATCTACTCCAAAACTGAACTATTTCATCAAAAAAAATTTAATTTGTGTAATAGGGTTGTATGTAATCTCTTTTTTTTTGGGCTTGCATGTTTCTTTTTGAGTTTTTATAGGTATTTGAAGCATATTCTAGCTCCAAGCTCTCATCTTTCAGCCGAAATCCGAGACTTTGCATCAAAACAGCAAGGTGAGTTAATAAACTCACAATCTCTAGCTGAAGTAAAGCTTCAAATGCAAAGATATATGCACATAGGTTGAGAATATTGATTTTTTTTTGTTGATGTTTTTATTGAATTCTGTCCATCTTTGAAACTGAAACTAATTTGACAATAACTTCTTCATCCCTTATCCGATTTTAATAAATTTAAATGGTCCGGAAAGCTTAAATCCTATACTACAACTTTCATTTATTAACTTTTCTGTAATTTTTAGGTTATGTATGTCAAAATCGAATTTTTCTATTGTTATCCCGAGAGCAAAACCAAGATTTGCTCTGTGCACGTAGCTGAAACGAATATTGACATAACTTCCTTATTTCTTAACCGATTTTAATAATTTTAGATGTTCCGGAAAGCATAAATCGTGTTCTACAACTTTCATGTATTAAGTTTTCTGTAGTTCTGAGGTTAGGTATGTCAAAATCTAATTTTTCTATTGTTATCCCGAGAGCAAAACCAAGATTTGCTCTGTGCACGTAGCTGAAACGAATTTTGACATAACTTTCTTGTTTCTTAACCGATTTTAATAATTTTAGATGTTCCGGAAAGTTTAAATCGTATTCTACAACTTTCCTGTTTTGAGTATTCGGTAATTTTGATGTTAGTGTGGTAAAAAATGCAATGGTTTGTCGCTGTCCCGAGACAAAACGATAGAAGTTGTGAAATTCAAATCTCAGAATTGTTTTATCCATATCTTTTGCATTTCTTATCGGAATTCGATGATTTTTAATGTTCTGGAAAGCTTAGGATGTCGTCTACAACTTTTATGTTTTGTGTTTTCTCAAATTATGAACTTAAAAGAGGCAAACTGAACAAACAATACACAGGTCTGGGCAAAATGCCAAAGTTTATTTCTATGTATCTTGAATTGTTGCACCAGCTTTTGGTGTTTTCTTTTATGTTTTCCCGAACATGGTTTTGATGCCCATTTCAGTACATATATTGAGAGCTTTATATCATATATGCTCTAGTATTGAATCATTTATTTTCTTAAATTGTTCGAGCAAGTCTTTGATGATAAATTTTAATATAGATCTTGAGTGTTATATTATCTTATTCAAGGGATAAACCATGATTCTTTTGACTATATTTGGGTTGCTTCTACTATATAGAAGCCCGGATTTTCATGAATCCTTCATTGGGATTTTAATGATTCATTATGTGATGTTTTCATTATGATTCCGAGCACATGTGCACGTATTTTCAAACTATTTTTCCAAAAGTGCTCATATTTTATCTATTGTTCTAAGAAATATATTTTAAAAATTGATTTCATATAAAATATGATACAATTAATATTTCTAAATTATAAAGAGATTTTCAAATCGATTTCTTAAATATTTTCTGAAATTTATTTCAAAACCTGATTTAGCAAAAATATATTTTCTATATAAAGACACACGTTTTTGCACTTTTCGGACGTATGAGAAAGAGAATTAAACGATCTAGTAAAACATGTGGTATGAGACACATGAGTTTGCTTTTTCGGTTAATTCCGGACTTGTACGATCGAAACCTCTTGAGTATTGTATCTTGAGTTAATATTTAAGATTTTCAATTCCTATTATAGGAATTATCCGAGTAGCCAATATTTGGCGAGTTGAGATGTTCGAGATCTCCTATTATGAGAGTAAAAATTGTTGAGAACCACTTAAAGATGCTGTTTTACTTGCCGATGAGATGAGGCGAGTCTTGAGATGAGATTTTCCTTTTCGGAGATTATGGTTTATGAGAAACCATTATGAGATTTAATTGCATTTGCCGATGATATGAGGTAAATCTATTTATGAAGTATTCATGAAGTTAAGATGTTTATGATGATTTATGAAGTTAAGATGGTTATGATGATTTTTACTTGTCGATGAAATGAGACAAGTCACGATGGAACCATTACTCGTCGATGAGAAGAGATGAGTGTGGTATTATATTAACTCGCCGATGAGATGAGGCAGAGTGAGTTTTATGATGGTTCTGATGCTTTATGATGTTTTCTAATGTGGAACCAACTAACGATTAGTAAACCATTAGGGGAGAACGTATAGTATGGGATATACGTTCTCGCCTTTTGGGTTCCTATTCGAGAAGTTGAGACACATTCACGATGTTACTAGTGCTACAAACCGAGTACTCGATTGGAGTCATCACGATGTTCATGAGGTTATTACTCGACTCCAATCATCACGATGTTATTACTCGGGTTTTTGTGACTGGGTGTCATCAAGATGTTTCCGACTATAGTCAATCAAGATGATCACGATGTTATGATATTATGTGACCCCAAGTCATCAAGATGAATGGTACCAAATAATGGTAGTACTAGTCAAGATGTAAAGCACGTGCTGTTTTCCATGAAGTTTAGATGTTTCGTTTTCACTGTTTTGATGATGATGCTTTATTATAGCCTTATGTAAGAAAAGGGCTTATTTATATACATGGTTTTATGATGATTTCGAATATGATGTTTTGGATTCTTTTCGGGCTCTATCAAGATGGATTTGAGACATTATATATATTTATACCAATGAGATGAGGTATAAATTATGGTAATGCTTTTATGATGAGTGTTGATAATAGATTTAAGATAGATTTATATTTATACCAATGATATGAGGTATAAATGATTATGGAAATTTCTTTATAATGAGTTTAATGATGGATTTTAGATCTATTTATATTTATACCGATGAGATGAGGTATAATAATTAAGAAGTTTCTATTAGATGGGTTTTATTTATGATGGATTCTTGTAGTTTAATTATCTTATGAAGATTTACTTTATGGTCCATATCCTCACCCATTTCATTCGGTTATATATATAATTAGATAAACCATGTCTATCTAATATACATATTGTATTCCTCTATGCAATCATGATGAACCATTGATGTATCACTCTAGAGATAACTTGATGACCTATATCATTCCATTGGTAATGATGGAATGGTTTTCCCCTTATCTCTTATCATCACCTTTACTAATGATAAGTTCTAGCTAGACTGACCCGTGTGTTTTCACTCGGGTCAGACCGAGTTGTTTCAGGTATCATTTATTGGGCTTAGCTTGAAGTTGATGTTGGATATCAGCTCTTCTTTCTCTTGAGTAGTTTATTTCTTCCGCATATTCTGATGTTCTTACATTTGATTCGATGTATATGGTGTGGTCGTGTACCACCTTTATTGTATTCATATTGTATTGTACTGAACGTGTATCAGTGTATATGTATATATATGATGTTGGTTACTGTTCTGTGATGTAGTTTACATTCAGTTATTGTATTTTGTTCTGATAGATCCGTTAGCCACCTATAGTTTTGGATTAAGCATTTACTGGGTATGTCGATCCACTTGAGTTGAAAAAAAAAATTATATTGCATTTATCGACGTACTCAATGGATGTTTAAGACAAAATTATAGATGGTCGCCCTTAACCAGCCCTATTCTCCGCTTTAGTAGACGGAATTACTTGTTAATTCTTTTTGCTAAGGTGGGTCTCGGGGTGGGGCGTTACACATGCCGCTATGCGTTAATAATATTATACCTCTATTACGAACACAATGGAAAAAGTTTCGAGTCCTAATTCGATCGTATGAAAAAGATAACTTTTTGAAACCAATCATTATATTAAATTTTCGATATTATATTCAGTGTGTTTCTAACATGTACGACCAAACGATAATTCCAAACGCTACGACATTTGAAATCCAATAATAATTCACAGTTACGGATCAAATTGAACTCGTTTCGTCAGAATCCGAGACAGTGCCTCAGAATGCTATTTTTAAATGTTAATTTTAAACGAGCTATTTTTGAAATCGAACAAATCACATTTAAATTTACCTTTTAAAAAGTTTTATTATTTTCATTCTTATTAATATAAATTTAATAATCCTTTAAACTATTTTTTTATCAAGCTTAAAACTCAAGATTCCATATTTAAACCAATTTTCAATTTTCAATTTAACAACTAAATTATCCAATAACTCGTTATATTTGAAATTAAAGTTACTTAACCTATATAATTTACTTTTCGATATTTAAAATCAAATAAATATCCAAATTTCAAATACCCAAAATTTTGGGTCGTTACATTCCTTCACCCTTAAAAAAATTTCGTCCCGGAATTGCCAAGATAAGAAGAATCGTCCAAAACCCATTTATTTTCCCCAAAACCAATCAGCTGAAACAAATTTTCAAAATCATTTTATTGTAACCACATTATCACTTTTACTAATTTTCAAATTCATCCATAGATTCCAAAGATTTACTCAGCCATTTCAAGTTATAATCCAAAATCAAAATGTAGTTATTAAAAATTTCCCTCAAAAATTTCCAACTCCTTAAATTTCTAAAAATTTCGTCAGCATCTCCTTTACGGACTAGATCTGAACAACTACAAAACACCACTACGGGCCCCAAACCAACAAAAGAAAACAAAAGCCAAGCGACTCAATCATAAAACCATCAAATCAAATGACAAAATAAACATGTACGTTTTTGTCGGGCAATCCAATTTTTTTCTTGATTTTATATGCCCACATCTTATTTACCAATAATATCCAATTGTAAAATTCAAAATTATTTTATTCAGCATTTTCAAATTTCCAACATTTATTCCGCTAAAAACCGTACGATGTACATATATCATCTGTACGCAATATCAAATCTGATCGCTTGCTCGACCACACAATTTCACGTCTGAACTAGTATCGTTCACACGACTCTCTAGTGCGAAATCAGATCTGCTTTCTTGATCAAAAAACCATCATTCTCCTTGCATAACCATATACTATGATAGAGAATCCTAGAATCAATCAAAAATCCACATCCGATGTCCGCCGTCGAAAATCAAGTGAAAATTCCTAATTCAGATCGATATACTTTATCTCGAAATTCTGTGCTCCATTCTGGATCAAACCGCAATACGAATAAAATAATATATGTAAAACTTACATACTTATTTCCAATTGATTCTTAGCTGTTCTAAATTTAATTATTCACATTTATTTCATTCACTTCCAATTTTTCACTTTCAATTATTCACCTTTATTTGATCTGCATTCAAATATTTAGTATATTTTCCAACACCAGTTATCTCTTAAGAATTTCTGCGTTAAATTTTCTTAAGTCAATTATAAACAATTTATACAAACTTCTTATTTTTATTTCCACTTCATCACTTAAGTTTACATCCATTTCTATTCCAATTCAATTTCTATTTCTATTTAACTCATTTTATCTCTAAATTTCAAATATTGAATTTTATCAACCATATCTCAAACCATATTTAATTCACTAATTATTTTAATTAGTTCCATCGACTAATTTATTTCAAATCTCAATCAAACTTTATTTCCAAACTTTATTTTATTTAGTCCAACTTATGCTAAATTTCCAAATCCCGTTTTATTTAACTTAATTTTAAGTTAAATTTCATTCCATGGTTAAATTTTAAAATTTTATCTTCTTGCATTCGTATTCAACACTTTTACACATTGTTTTACTTGTAATTTACCAATTCTTATAATTTATCAACTTATTCTCTCATATTTCCAAATAAACATTTCAAATCAAAATCCTAGAGTTTGCACACATTGTTCTAAGTGTTTCAAGTCATTTTTAAAATTATACATATACATATATATATACACACACACATATATATATATATACACACACACATATATATATTTCTCTTATATATACCAAATCCGAAAAATCTACGCTTCTTAAAATAAAAAACTTGTTACCAAAACAAGACTCCAATAGCAAATCATTATGGTAGCAATCATTACTCAGAAACTCGAAAATGAACACCGACGATGTCACGATCATCTCCGGAATTATTTTCTAGGGACATAAGTGAGTTGAATGCTTTTATTTCCTTTAAAAAACATTTTAAAAATATTTCAATTCAAAAATATTCTCCAAATAATACAACTGTTATTTTCCAAGACTTTGAAAAACATGTCAAAACCAACGGGAATTAAATTCCTAAATTCCCAACCTTCAAATCCTTTAAACAAATCATATTTAAATATACTTCTAGAATTTAATCCCACTTCAAATTATAAAACACATTTACACAATCACATTTGCATAATTCCATTTCATTATACCGAATTATTTCTTCACTGTTGACTATAAAATCAACTTTTATTCAATTACAACAAAAACACATGATAATGGTTTAATTTTATCATTTCCTAACAACCAAGCACACCATATATAACCACAATAATTTATGAAAAATTATTTCTTTCACATATAAAAATAATCTACGTAAATTATTTCATTTACCCAATTTCCAAAACAATATTATGTCGAGTTGCTTTTTTCAAGTGTTTAGAGATCCCTATCAATAACGTTAATTACTCGTATTGACCATAATCCATAACCACTCAACAAATCAACCAACAAAATATAAAACATTTTATATCACAAACAAATACATGCTCATATCTATTAGTACACTCAAACTCTTTCTAGGGTGCTACTGACCCTATCTTTATTGAGTTACCCCATCAAAGCCAAGGTTCTCTCTTAACCTTAGGCTCTGATACCAAATGTAAAGAACGGTGGGCTTTTCAACATCCCGTTAGTGACCAGTTTTCGCTTGGGCATACATTGGTACGTAGAATTTGCTTTTTACGGACAACCTCTTAACTGCAACCAACCACTCAAGGACATGCAGGGTTAAGAATCTCCTGCTCGCCACCAAATACGAAGCGAGAACCCCCAATCATGCTGTAATGAAGCAAATCCGCTTTCGATCTCTTCGAAACGATCTACGAAATTGGCCAATACTTGATAGTTGGTTATTTAACTATCAATATAACATCCATAAGTATTCATTAGGCCCATATTACAATTTTTCAAAATTTATTTAAAAATATATCTTTATAAGATATATATTCAAATCCCTTCCAAATTTTCAATATTTAAGACAACTCAAACACTTATATCCATATCAGGATATTTCAAACCATCTCTTATTTCAACACTTAGAAAAAAATATTTAAAAAAATATTTTTCTAAAACCCTTATTTTCTACACTTAGGAAAGTTCCATTTATTTCTCTTTTCTCAAAGCCCTTCACAATTTATATTGTAAATTCCTTAACTCGTTTATAACAAATTATATAAGTTCTAGCGTTCCTTAACTAAATCACTTTATTCAAAAGCGTATACTTATCTCACAGAAATATGTATATTCACAAACCATTCCTTCAAAAATATTTGAAAACCTTTAAAAATAAATATGGAAAGCACCATGGGGTATCAACCATGGATTTATAGCTCAGTTATCACGTCTCTATCCCAGAGAAATCCAAACTTAACTGTATGCAATGTCTGCCTCCGATTTCACCATGGAAGTATACCATTAGTTTACGAAAACTTATTTAAAAATTAAATATGCTTTTAAACAAATAAAATAATTACATAACTTTGAAACAATAATTAATTATGATTTATTAATAAAATTCTAATGATTTACAAGACTTGTTTATAAAACTTATAATTCATTTTGACAAGCTAAAAATATTTAAACAACTAGCTTTTCGAAATATTTTTATGCTAAAACATTTTTAAATTACCTATATTAATAATTAAAAATCCTCTTTTTAAAAACAAACTTACCTTCTTGATAAAATATATTTTTCAACTCTAATATAACCAATCTAATATTTATAAATCTCTCAAGATTTATCACCAATCGATTTGCGTACCCAATTCCATAAATCCCCCTTTCACATTTCCAAAAGAAAAATATACCATTTCCTTTTAGACCAATTTACCCATATCATTATAAATTCTTACCGTGAATTTATACCTTCAAATTATCAAATGATAATCACTTCACTTTATTTGTAAACATTGTTTACAAATCCCATAGTCTCATTTCCAGTTTACAATGGTTTCACATCACTTAAATCCAATATAATATAAATTAAATTCCATTTATAAATCAATTTCTTAAATAACCCAACTATATTCCAAAAACCAACCAAAACTTTATTCTACTTCCATTTCAGAATTTGGAAATCTTGTTTAAGATCCAGTATACCAAATTTATACTTATTTCCAAATTCCTACTCTTCCAATCTATTTAAAATCTCGATTTTTAAATACTTTTATATTTAAAACAAGTATCACTTAAGAATTATATTTAAAATCCTTTATTTACATTATTCTAAAATCTCCATTTTCAATATCACGGAATAGTCAAAGTACATAGGCAAACCACTTATTTTATCCAAATCAATTTCTTTTAACTAATCCAAAATTGTACATAAATACTTCACCTCCAAATCCTTTTTTTTAATTTTATTTTCAAATTCAATATATATATATATATATATATATATATATTAATACCAAAATCTAGGCCAGTGCTACCATAGCATCAATAAATTTAATCACACTATAACCCACCACAGATTATTCAAACATATCACATATCACTTATATGAAACTAAATTCAACATTTTTGAGGAATCCAATTGGATCCCTCTAACATGTTTCCCTGCAACCACAAATATTAAACAGCGTACAAATACCAATCACACTTCGAGGGGATATCGCGGTAATATAGGGTCATTCGCTATTTTGAGGGGAGCATGGGTTCTCATCCGCTCCAACAGGCGGGAATAATCAATCCAACTACTAATGTATACTACTATATAGATATTATAACATCCAACTGATAACATAATTATCAAATCATCCAATCAAATAATAATTAAATTTTCAATGTTTTAAATTGAACTAGCAATCCAAAGATGATTGAGATTTACTCACTTTGATTTTTGTTGTCGTTTTCGAGTTCTGGTTTCGATTTAATTCAAACGCGTTTGAATTTATCTGAAAATTATATAAGCTCCAAATTCATCCAAACTAGTATTATTGCGAAGCTCTCGTCATTACAATCGCAATGCATAAAATCTCATCCCGATCGGACCTCGTATGCAGGAATTATACATTTTAAAAGTTATCGATATTTAAATATAAATTAAAATACTAACATGACCTTATTAATTAAAATCCTTACCCCACACAGACTTGAAACCCGGCCCACCATATTCTTTGGCCCACACCATCATCTTCTTCTCCCTTTTTCTCTTGCATGTACATGAAAACAAACAACTCACTCTCCTGCACGTCTATCACTGACATGCTCCACCACCTTGTTGTTAGTCCTTGAGATAATGGACTTGATGATAACAACCTTAGGACTTGTTATAAAATATAAATACTAACATTATAGTTTAGATATGTATGTATATTCAGGATTTAACTAAGAAGGTATCAAGAATGAAGACCGTACAGTGTAGAGATTCAAGATTGAAGATATCAAGATTGAAGACACATGAATATCAAAATATCAAGAGTTCAAGATTTCAAAGTACAAGATAAGTAGAATTATGTTAAAACTTCTTGAAATCACTTACATCTTTATTCAAAATTTATTCGTGGAATGGAATCCACTTCGAGCATGTTAAAGGGATGGAACCCTAGTGGGATGGAACCCCACGACAATATCTAATGGAACATATAGTAGTCCTATTTTGATCTCCACTAATTTTATGAAAATGCTTTTCAAAAATATATCTCTTATTTTAAATGTTTTTAAAACATTCTTTTCGAAAAGATATCTCTCTTGTTTGAAATATTTTAGCCTCAAAATTATCTTTATCATTTTTTAATATTTTGATTTCAAAAATTGTCCTTGATTTTAGACTATCTCTTGTTTTAAATATTTAGCTTTTAAATATTTATACACTCAGATTTTAAATCACTTTATAGACCAAGATTATATATATTAAAAATTAATTTTATATGTTTAAACTTATTCAAATATATTAACAAAATTTAAAAATTATTTTGACAAATTATATAAATCAATTTTAATAAGAAAATCAAAATCATCATTTTTTGCCTAGAGCATGTCGACATACTCCTACCCCCCATGTCGACATGGTATTCGTTAAAATTCAAAATTCAATTTTTCAAAAGAAGTGTCTATTCGTCGTATCCTTTCATGAATAGATATGACTATTGATCTTCTATAAATACCAATAGTTCTTAGCGAATTTCTATTAGATTTCACTTGTTTTCTCTCCTCTCCATCTTCCACATTTATTTTAAAAGAATCCTAAACTATAAATTGCCGAAACATCAAGTGAATCAAACTTGATTATCTCTTGTTTGATTCTCTATCCCTCTCTTCATAAGATTTCAGCGCTATTCAGAGATATAGGAGCAAAAGGTGGGGTTGAGCCTTGAAATCAATTGGGTGTGATTGTAGCCCTGGAAATTAATTTGTAACAACCGTGATTTTATTACCGTCGAAATAAAAATTTAAAATGGAAATTTTAGATTGAAATTTGGAAAAAAAAGAAGTGAAAATTTATTTGCAAAGTCCGTTGGAAAATAATCAAGCTATGTTGAAATTCATCTTTTGCCTCACGTGTAAGTGAAGATAATCCATTTCAGAGTCTGTTACATACTTTCTAGTGTGTTGTATTGCTTTGCCTTTCACGTATTATTGGAAATAGGTCCATTTGTAAGCAAAAGTTGAAATGTTTTTGCTTTGCTGTCACACACTAAAAGTTTTAAAGGCAAAAGTTTGTAAAGCAAAGTTGAACACTTTTTGTCACTATCATCATTATTGTTACAACCGTCCTGTCTGTCCAGTGATGCACATCTCCTCTTTAATGCTATTGTACTCAAAGACTATTACTGGCACACTTGTTTATTTTTTTTTGACTTGTACACTTTTGGCAAGAAGAAAAGTAGCACTGCAACTTTCTTTTGTTCATTCTTCAGTAGCTCTGCAGATTATTAATGGCGTTTTCAATTTTTGCTCCATTTGAATCCTAGTTGCAAGTTGATTTGGAAGCAAATTTAAGGTGAGTTTTATACTCACATTTCTAATATATTCAGGTCAGATGATATTTTTGGTTCATTTAAAAAAATTAGTGTGTGCAAGTGTAGTGGCCGTGCATGTATTTGTAGTGTGCACGTGTATACTACCCCAAACCATATTTTTATTCATGTGTGCACTTTGAGTTCTCAGGCATTTTAAATTGTTACCTGCAAACCAGGTCATTTCGTGTACGCGAGTAGTAGTGCCTAACTTCACCTTTTTTCATTTCAAGTATGCTCGGTTCCTTACTGCATGTAAGCATTAGTGTATGTATTACATTAAAAATATTAAGTAGTAGTATTTACAAATATGATACGCATGTCAACGCTCAAGCTCACGAGTGTATTGCCGGGTCTTTTCGTTTTAAATCCTCGCGTGTTAGTACGTAAGTCTAGGTCTAAATTTGTGGTTTATTCATTGTGTGTAAGTATGGTGTAAAGGTGTCTATACCCTTTTATTTTGTGCATGCATATAGTTGTATCGAAAAAAAAATATAAGCCTAGGTCAATTGTACACGTGTAGTAAGGCCAAACTTCATATTTTCATTTTTGAGTGCAAAGATGTTTATTGTCTGGCCTTTTTTTGAAGTAACTTATCAAATAAAGTTTATAATTTATGATGTAATTTATCTCTATTGAAATTGTACTCTCAATGTAAGTATCCCTGTTTTTGGTTAATAAGTGAATAAAAAATTCATACGTGCATGTTATGCACATTAGAAAGAATTCCAGTTTACATTTAATCTAATTCTTGTTATATATGAAAATATGGGTCAAATAAATAATGCATACACGTGTATGCATATTAGTATGTGAAGGTTGAATTGAATTTAATTTGGGTAGTTTTTATACAGATTCGAGTCATTGAAATATGTTTAACTGTATGTGCATGAGCATTAGTGCTTGTAAATGGTCCAGGCTAGTTAATGTTTTACGCGAGTATGGTGAAAAATTATAGCCAGGTCTAGTTCAACATCAATTCATTTTACGTGTACACTAAGTTACTATATTTATCTACCTGTATTCACCTAACACACGAAAGTATGGCCATCACTATTTTTGTCAATTTCAGTTTACGCAAGTTTGTATAGTATAGAAACTATGTTCAGACCATTTTGTTTTCGTGTGTACGTGTAATTTTGTTAGGAAAATTTTTATGCAAACATTTTATGCAGCAACACTTTCAAATATTACCAGGTTGCTTTATTTCGAAATTCATTTCATGCATGTCATTATAAACAATAGTAGTACCCAGGCAACACACTTTATTTGTGCATACGTGAACCTTCGGTTGCCTAGGTCTCATTTTTATTTGGCATTAGATTTTTTTCGTTTTTACTTGCATGCGTGTTGTGCACGTTAGTATAATTCCAATTTATAGTTTGACAAATTCTTTTTGTATGCGAGATGGATTGCACAAAAGTATGACCAAGTTATTTTAATTGGTTTCCTATTTTATTTTGTGCAATTGGGCAGTGCAATATATTGATAAATGTATAAATGGTGTAGACCACTGTTTATTAACTTATATTTGAACCGGTGTTTGGTTTTAAAACGTATTTTATTGCCGTTATTTTTATAATGTATTTTTACTCCGATGCTATAATTTTGAAGCATGTTGTTTTGATGAGATTTTTGACGAATAAAAATTATTGTTGTTTTGACTTCAGTAACCGTCAATTTTAAAGTGAATTTCAAGCGGTTATCCCACAACGCTGATTTGATATCCGTTTTTACGGTGTTTTGTATAGCGTAATTTCTTTGTCGAAATTGCTATAGATGTTGCTGTTTCATTCACATGTTTTCAAATCGTTTTAAAATAAAAGTTGTTTCCAAAAATTTCACACTTTACGCTTTCAAAATAATGAGGAATCGATTTAAACGATTCAACAAAATTAAGGACTATGAACCCTTACTTTTACTGATTCGGTTAATTCCGGACTTGTCCATTTGAGAACGTAATATGTTATTTATATAAAATACACAATTTTGCACTTTCAAGGAAACGATGAAGAGATTTAAACGATTTAGAAAAAGTGTGGAGGATGGAACCACGCTTTTACTAATTCGGTTAATTCCGTACTCGTTAATTGAAATATCTGTTGTTCGATGATTTTGATGATTTTGTTGGGCTTTCGAGCCACTCTGCTGGACCTTCGGGTCATATGATGGACCTTCGGGTCATATGTTGGACCTTCGGGTCAATTACCAGTACTGGACCTTCGGATCATTTATTGGGTGCCAAAAATTATGATGAAGTACTTGGTAGGCTTCGGCCATATGTTGATGAACGTGTGGCGTAGCTTAGACTCGCCATCTGCTGGGATCGATCTACTTTTATGTTGATTTTCTAGTTATCTTATTTTAGTTTCTAGATTTTGTGAATGTTGATTTTCTAGTTATCTTATTTTGGCTTCTAGATTTTGTGAATGTTGATTTTCTAGTTATCTTAAGTGATTCTAGATTTTTGAGTATTGCTGTTTCGAATTCGATCGTGAATTTGGAAATTGATTTGGATGTAGTTTAATGAGATTTCTTCATTTAAACAATATTGATTACTATGTTGTATAGTCTCATCCGAGACTATAAATTTGTGTATAGTCTCATCCGAGATTATAATTTGGTGTATATTCTCATCCGAGATTATAATTTTGCGTATTGCTGTTTTAAATTCAATTGTGAATTTGAAAGTTGATTTCGATGGTGTTTAAATTGAGATTTCCTCATTTAAACTATGCGATTATTTATGCTGTATAATCTTGTTCGAGATTATAATTGATTTGCTTAAGTTTTGTTTATCATACACTTATCTATGAGTTTAAATTAGTCTGATCCATTTATTATTTTCTCTTAAATAATACTCGGGCCAGACCGAGTTATTTCAGGATAATCGCTATCTCTGATTCAGTTGTTGCTTCAGCTTTTGCGATTTCACATCATCTTTTGTCTAGACTTCGAGGTGTTTCTTTTTGGTGCATTGACTCTCATCTCATGTATGTTGATGACATGTAAATGTACATTTGGTTTATGTGAACCATCGATTATTGTAGCATGTATCCAGACTTATCTTCCGCTATATATCTGATATTTCTGTTCTGATATGATTATACTTATCTGTGTCGTTGTTATTATGAGTTGCTCTGAATTTTTCATTAGCCACCGTAGTTTTATTTTTAGATTTGGATTGAATATATATCTTTGGGAGTAATTTACACAACTCTTATCGATGTAATCAATACTCGTCTAAGGCATAACTTACGGATGGTTGCTTCTAACAAGCCTTATTCTTCGCAATAGCAGACGTTATTCCTTAAAATAATCTTTTTTATTGTGAGCATAGAGGTGGGGCATCATAGCTTGGTATCAGAGCTGAGATTCAGAACAAATTATAATAAACACAGAACAGAAGTAGAATGGAACATGCGTTACAACTATTTGAGGGTTTTATTCGTGCCTTTCTAATCTATTCCTTCGTTGTTCTTAAACTTTTATCTTCTCTAATGAGTTGGAATATGTCTAGGGATAAATCTCATATCCCCATAGTATTCCATTTGTTGAATTCCTATCAATCTTAGATTTGCATAAGGTTTTATTCTATTTCATGGACGTCCTATTAGAGTTCTTTTCGATACGGGTGCATCACATTCATTCGTGTCGAAGGAGCTTGTTGATGTTATTCTATTGGATGTTGTTACTCTTTGCGACCCTTTGAGGATTGTGAATCCTATTGGTGGATCCTCTGCTCTTGGTTTGTTATGTGTTGGTGTTGAGATTATTCTATGATGCTTTTCCTTTCATGCAAATTTGCATGTTATGGATCATCTTGGTTTTGTTATGATTTTGGATTTGGATTGGCTCGTCCGTTATGAAGTTTAAATCCTATGTCCCGAAAGAACTTTATATCTCAAGCATCCCGATGCTAGCGAGCAGTTATCTATTATATTTCGAAGCATGGATCATACTTCGAATGCTCTCATTTTTTCCTTCGAATTGGAGGATGTCATAGATAATATTCCGGTTGTTTGTGATTTTTCTAATGTCTTCGAGCCTATTTCATGTTTGCCGTCGAAGAAGGCAATTGAGTTCCGTATTGATCTTATCTCTGGTGCTCATCCTGTCAGTCCCCCTCCCACGAGGATCTCTGCTAAGGAAAATGTGGGACTCAAGCAACAATTATCCGAGTTGGAAGCCAACAGGTTTATTCGTTCTACCTCATCTCCTTGGGGCGCCGCTGTTGTCTTAAGAAGCCTGATGGTGCTCTTAGGCTTTGCATTGATTATCGAAAGCTTAACGAGCTCACTATCAAAAAATAGGCATCCATTACCTAGGATCGACGACATGCTCGATCAGTTAAGTGGTGCTAAGCTTTTCTTCCAACTCGATCTTGCTACCGGCTTTCATCAGTTATGAGTTGCGAAAGATAGCATTCCACTTACCGCATTCCGCACTCGTTATGATTCTTACGAATGACTTATTATTTCATTCAGTTTGTCCAGCTTATTTCATCCATTTTATGAATCGAGTATTCTACGAATATCTCGATGACTCCATTTGTGCATTTATTGATTTTAGATGAAAACAGCAATTTAAAATTTTGCATATCTTTTTCATAAGATTTATTTACAAGTATAATTGAATTTGTGTTTATCATATAGAAGATGATTTTGTGATTGTATTGCCCATTGAGTGCTTTAAAAATTCTGCTCGATGCGCTTGATCAATGTTATCGATAGAAATCTCCTAAAGCTTTGATGAGACAATTTGACACAATAAATTGAACTATAAAAAGTAATTTTTTTCTAGAAAATGATTTCATAAAGATAATTGTAATTTTGAAAGTTTTAGCTTTTCAGGAAAGAAGATTATTTGAAAGAATTCTTTTCCGATATTCTTATCCTTGTGATTCCCGAAGGGAACCATGACTTCATTATTTGTACCAATACTAGCCGTATTGGTTTCGGTGTTGTTCTCATGCAAAAAAATAGAGTAGTTGCCTATGCTTCTAGACAACTAAAGCCTAACGTGATTCGTTATGCTACCCATGATTTGGATTTAGCTGCTATAGTCTTTGCTCTAAAGATTTGGCGACATTATTTATTGGACGAGCGTTTTGTTCTCTTCAATGATCACGAATCTCTGAAATATCTATTTACTTAGAAGGAATTTAATATGAGGCAACAGCGTTGGCTCGAATTTCTTGCTTCATATGATTTCGATATACAGTATACCCCTAGTAAGGGCAATCGAGTTGCTGATGCGCTTAGTCGCAAGCAGCAAGTTGTTGTTTCCATGATGCTAGCAGAGTGGAATGTATTGGAAGCTTTATCTCATTGTGATATTAGACACCGACCTTCAGTTTCTGATTCTTCCGTGCTTTTATTTAGCATGGAAGCTCGTCCTAGTTTGTTGGATCGTGTTGCCGATGCCCAGAAACAAGATCCAGATCTCTCTTATCTTATTCAGAGTTGTAAATCGGAATCCCGAAGTGATGATCTAAAGGTTTTCGATATTGATATTCATGGTTGTATTCGGAAGAAGGGAAGGTTGATCGTGCCTAATGTTCCTAATCTTAGAAATGACATTCTTGAGGACTGTCATCATTCTAAGTATACTATCCATCCGGGTAGTAGTAAGATATAGGCTGTTATGAAACGCTTATATTTTTGGGTAGGTATGAAGCGTGATGTTGCAAGTTAAGTGAGTCGTTGCATGACTTGTCAACTTATTAAAGCTGAACACCATCGTCCTAGTGGTCTTTTTCAGCCTCTTGAGATTCCATTATGGAAACAGGATCAAATTTTTATGGAATTTATTGATGGTCTACCTCGTTCGAGGTCGGGCCATACAAGTGTTTGGGTGATTGTTGGCCGATTGACCAAATTAGTCCATTTTATTCCTATCTAGTCCAATCGGACTGCTTCTTGATTTTGGTGGTAGTTGGGAAGATCACTTATCTCTTATTGAATTCTCTTATAACAACATTTTCCAATCCACAATCGGTATGGCTCCTTTCGAAGCTCTTTACGGAAGACCATGTCGATCACCATCTTGTTGGTTGGAATCAGGGGAAAAGTTAGTTCTCGGCCCTGATTATATTCATAAATCTTATGAGAAGATTGATATTATTAGACAGAGAATGAAAGAAGCTCAGAATAGGCAGAAATCTTATGCCGATCATCGTAGGAAGCCTTTGGATTTTCTGTTGGCGACCACGTATTCATTCGTGTTTCTCCGATGAAGGGTGTGGTGCGTTTTAGTAGCTCCGGGAAATTGGCTCCTCGATATATTGGACCGTTTCCTACTATGGAACATATTGGCCCTATTGCTTATCTGTATCGCTACCTATTCAGTCTTCGGGAATTCATGACGCATTTCATGTATCCCAACTTCGTCGATGCCTTCGAGATTCGGATTCTATTATTGATCCTCATATGTTGCAAGATCTTGAGATCTCACCCGACTTGTCTATGGTGCAAAATCCTATTTGTGTGCTAGCTTCGGAGGTTAAACGCCTTCGGAACAAAGAAGTCCCGCATGTGAAAATTCAATGGTCTGCAAATCCCAAAGATTGAACTTGTTGAAACCAAAGAATTCATCGAGCGTTCTTATCTTGGTTTTCTCTCCTCTTTGGGTGGGGGTGAGCATTCTTATCCATCTTTTCTATTTTAATCTTTGTTGTGATAATAATTTGTTATAAACAACTTCTAGTATGAAAATTGCGGGGACGCAATTTTTATAAGGGGGAGTTTGTAACAACTGTGATTTTATTACCGTCGAAATAAAAATTTAAAATGGAAATTTTAAATTGAAATTTGGGAAAAAAAAGAAGTGAAAATTTATTTGCAAAGCCAGTTGGAAAATAATCAAGCTATGTTGAAATTCATCTTCTGCCTCACGTGTAAGTGAAGATAATCCATTTCAGAGTCTGCTACATACTTTCTAGTGTGTTGTATTGCTTTGCCTTTCACGTGTTAGTAGAAATAGGCCATTTATAAACAAAAGTTGAAACATTTTTGCTTTGCTATCACACACTAAAAGTTTTAAAGGCAAAAGTTTGTAAAGCAAAGTTGAACACTTTTTGTCACTATCATCATTATTTTTACAGCCGTCCTTTCTGTCCAGTGATGTACATCTCCTATTAAATGCTATTGTACTCAAAGACTATTGCCGGCACACTTCTTTATTTTTTTGACTTGTACACTTTTGGCAAGAAGAAAAGTAGCACTGCAACTTTCTTTTGTTCATTCTTCAGTAGCACTGCAGATTATTAATGGCGTTTTCAATTTTTGCTCCATTTGAATCCTAGTTGCAAGTTGATTTGGAAGAAAATTTGAGGTGAGTTTTATACTCACATTTCTAATATATTCAGGTCAGACCATATTTTTGGTTTACTTAAAAAAATTAGTGCGTGCAAGTGTAGTGGCCATGCGTGTATTTGCAGTGTGCACATGTATACTACCCCAAACCATATTTTTATTCATGCATGCACTTTGAGTTCTCAGGCGTTTTAAATTGTTACCTGCAAACCAGGTCATTTCGTGTACATGAGTCGTAGTGCCTAACTTCAACTTTTTTCATTTCAAGTATGCACAATTCCTTACTTCATGTAAGAATTAGTGTATGTATTACATTAAAAATATTAAGTACCGGCACTTACAAATATGATACGCATGTCAATGCTCAAGCTCACGAGTGTATTGCCAGGTCTTTTCGTTTTAAATCCTTGCGTGTTAGTATGTAAGTCCAGGTCTAAATTTGTGATTTCTTTATGGCGTGTAAGTATGGTCTAAATTTGTGTATGCATATAGTTGTATCAAAAAAATATAAGCCCAGGTCAAATGTACGTGTGTAGTAAGGCCAAACTTCATAATTTCATTTTTGAGTGCTAAAATGTGTATTGCCTGGCCCTTTTTTTGAAGTAACTTATCAAATGAAGTTTATAATTTATGATGCAATTTATCTCTATTGAAATTGTACTCTCAATGTAAGTATCCCTATTTTTGGTTAATAAGTGAAAAAAAATTCATACGTGCATGTTATGCACATTAGAAATAATTCCAGTTTACATTTTATCTAATTCTTGTTATATATGAAAATATGGATCATATAAATATTGCATACGCAAGTATGCATGTTAGTATGTGAGGGTTGAATTGAATCTAATTTGGGTAGTTTTTATACAGATTCGAGTCATTGAAATATGTTTAACTTGTATGTGCATGAGCATTAGTGCTTGTAATGGTCCAGGCTACTTAATGTTTTACGTGAGTATGGTGAAAAATTATAGCCAAGTCTAGTTCAACATCAATTCATTTTACGTGTGCACTAAGTTACTATATATATCTACCTGTATTCACCTAACACACGAAAGTATGCCCATCACTATTTTGGTCAACTTCAGTTTATGCAAGTTTGTATAGTATAGAAACTATGTTCAGACCATTGTGTTTTCGTGTGTACGTGTAATTTTGTTAGGAAAATTTTTATGCGAACAATTTATGCAGAACACTTTCAAATATTACGAGGTTGCTTTATTTTGAAATTCATTTCATGCATGTCATTATAAACAATAGTAGTACCCAGGCAACGCACTTTATTTGTGCGTACGTGAATTTTCAGTTGCCCAGGTCTCATTTTTATTTGGCATTTGATTTTTTTCGCTTTTACTTATGTGCATGTTGTGCACATGAGTAATACTTCCAATTTATAGTTTTCCAAATTCTTTTTGTATGCGAGATGGATTGCACAAAAGTATGACCAAGTTATTTTAATTGGTTGCCTATTTCATTTTGTGCAATTGGGCAGTGCAATATATTGGTAAATATATAAATGGTGTAGACCACTGTTTATTAACTTATATTTGAACCGGTGTTTAGTTTTAAAAAGTATTTTAGTGCCGTTATTTTTATAACGGATTTTTACTCCGGTACTATAATTTTGAAGCATGTTATTTTGATGAAATTTTTGACGAATAAAAATTACTGTTGTTTTGACTTCAGTAACCGTCAATTTTAAAGTGAATTTTCAAACGGTTATCCCACAATGCTGATTTGATATCCGTTTTTACAGTGTTTTGTGTAGCGCAATTTCTTTGTCGAAATTACTATAGATGTTGCTGTTTTATTCACGTGTTTTCAAATCGTTTTAAAATAAAAATTGTTTCTAAAAATTTCACACTTTACGCTTTCAAAAGAATGAAGAATCGATTTAAACGATTCAGCAAAATTAAGGACTATGAACCCTTACTTTTACTGATTCCGTTAATTCCGGACTTGTCCATTTGAGAACGTAAAATGTTATTTATATAAAATACACAATTTTGCACTTTCAAGGAAACGATGAAGTGATTTAAACGATTTAGCAAAAGTGCGGAGTATAGAACCACGATTTTACTAATTCGGTTAATTCCGGACTCGTTAATTGAAATATTTGTTGTTTGATGATTTTGTTGGTCTTTTGAGCCATTCTGTTGGACTTTCGAATCATATGATGGACCTTCGGGTCATATGTTGGACCTTCGGGTCAATTACCAGTACTGGACCTTCGGGTAATTTGTTGGGCACCAAAAACTATGATGACAGCACTTGGTAGGCTTCGGCCATATGTTGATGCTTGTGCGGCGTAGCTTAGACTCGACATCTGCTGGGATCAATCCACTTTTATGTTGATTTTCTAGTTATCTTATTTTGATTTATAGATTTTGTGAATGTTGATTTTCTAGTTATCTTATTTTGATTTCTAGATTTTGTGAATGTTGATTTTCTAGTTATCTTATTTTGATTTGTAGATTTCGTGGATGCTGATTTTCTAGTTATCTTAAGTGATTCTAGATTTTTGAGTATTGCTGTTTCGAATTCGATTATGAATTTGGAAATTGATTTGGATGGAGTTTAATGAGATTTCTTCATTTAAACAATGTTGATTACTATGTTGTATAGTCTCATCTGAGACTATAAATTTATGTATAGTCTCATCCGAGATTATAATTTGGTGTATATTCTCATCCGAGATTATTATTTTGCGTATTGCTGTTTTGAATTCAATTGTGAATTTGAAAGTTGATTTCGATGGTGTTTAAACTGAGATTTCTTCATTTAAACTATGCTGATTATTTATGCTATATAATCTCGTTCGAGATTATAATTGATTTGCTTAAGTGTTGTTTATCGTACACTTATTTATGAGTTTAAGTTAGACTGATCCGTTTATTATTTTCTTTTAAATAATACTCGGGTCAGACCGATTTATTTCAGGATAATTACTATCTCTGAATCAGTTGCTGCTTCAGCTTTTGGGATTTCACATCATCTTTTGTCTAGACTTCGAGGTGTTTCTTTTTGGTGCATTGACTCTTGTCTCATATATGTTGATGACATGTAAGTATACATTTGGTTTATGTGAACCGTCGATTGTTGTAGCATATATCCAGACTCTTTCGCTATATATCTGATATTTTTGTTCTGATATGATTATACTTATCTGTGTCGTTGTTATTATCTGAGTAATTTACACAACTCCTATCGATGTAATCAATACTCGTCTAAGGCATAACTTATGGATGGTCACTTCTAACAAGCCTTATTCTTCACAATAACAGACGTTATTCCTTAAAATAACCTTTGTTATTGTGAGCATAGAGGTGGGGCGTCACATAATTAGGTGATCTTGCAGCCTGGTTAAATCAAGAGAGTTTGTTCCTGACTCGAATACAGAAGTGTGTACCTCGTAGCCTTGAAATCAAGGGTGTAATCTGGGAGATTATTTTGAAAAGAAATACGTACAATTGTGCGGGACTGGATGTAGGGTAATTCCGAGCCATTATAAAATACTGATGTGTTCTTTCCTTTACTGTTTTTATTTAGTACTTGCATCTGTGTCTGATTTTGTGATTATATCTGTGTCTGTGAATTGTATTTGTTGATGATTAAATTACATAAGTTTCAAAAAGATTTAGAAAATCCATAAAACACTATTCATCTCTCGCCTCTAGTGTTATTCCAGCCTTAAGATCCGTAATCTGCATTTCTCACATTTGGTATCAGATCAAAGTTTTCATAATCTGAAATTTGAATTTTTTTAAAATGGATATTTTTGGGGATTTTGTTAACAGTATCTTACAACTGTTCAAATAATCATTGTCTCATAAGTCTGCATATAGTTATTATAGAAAATCAAGTTATCTACCGAATTTGTATTCTGTGCAAAAAGAAAAATGTTATATGGCCTTTGAAGAATCAACACTCGATGGACAAATTATGCAAATCAAGAAGAATAAGTAAATACTTGATAGTGGATGTTCAAGACACATGAGTGGAAATCCAGATATGTTGAATGATATTATCTATAAAGATGAAGGATTGGTTAATTTTGGAGACAATTCAAAAGGATAGGTGATTGGCATCGGCAATGTCGGTAACTCTAAAAATCCTACTATTTCTAATGTTTTATGAGTTAAGAATCTAAAACACAATCTACTTAACATTAGTCAACTTTTCAATAAAGGATACAAGATTAAATTTGAAAAAGATAATTGTCACGTTGAAGATAATAATTTAAATATGTGCTTTACGGCTATTCATGATTCAGTTGATCTTGGAGATACAAATCTAGAAAATGGTACTCTAGTATAAGGCTAAGGGGGAGTTATATTAGTTTAGGATTAGTTTTTGTTGATGATAAAGGGGGAGAAATATAACATACAGTTGTAGTTAGGGAACTTAGGCTTAGATTAAAGGGGAGTTATTAGTTTTAATGGGAGTTATTATGAATGAGAAATATATTTTATAAACATAGTTTTTATCATCAAAAAGGGGGAGATCGTTAGTCCTTGAGATAATGATTTTGATGACAACAATCTTAGGACTTGTTATAAAATATAAATACTAACATTAGAGTTTAGATATATATGTATATGCAGGGTTTAATTATGCAGGTTCCAAGAATGAAGACTGTACAGTATAGAGATTCAAGATTGAAGACTCATGAGTATCAAGATATCAAGAGTTCAATATTTCAAAGTAAAAGATAAATATTGAGTCTACAATTATGTTAAAACTTCTTGAAAGCACTTACATCTTTATTCAAAATTTATTCATGGAATGAAATCCACTTCGAGTCTGTTAAAGGGATGTAACCCGCGATAATATCTAGTGGAACATATAGTGGTCCTATTTTGATATCCACTAATTTTACGAGAATGCTTTTCAAAAAATATCTCTTATTTTAAATGTTTTAAAACCTTCTTTTCAAAAAGACATTTCTCTTATTTGAAATATTTTAGCCTCAAATTATCTTTATCATTTTTTAATATTTTGATTTCAAAAATTGTCCTTGATTTTAAGCTATCTCTTATTTTAAATATTTAGCTTTTAAATATTTATATTCCCAAATTTTTAATCGCTTTACAGATTAAGATTATATATATTAAAAATTAATTTTTTATGTTTAAACTGTATTCAAATATAGTTACAAAGTTTAGAAATTGTTTTGACAAATAATAGAAACCAATTTTAAAAAGAAAATTAAAACCGCAATTTTTTGCCTAGAGCATGCCGACATACTCCTACACCCCATGTTGACATTGTGCCTGTTAAAATTCAAAATTCGAATTTTCAAAAGAAGTGTCTATTCATTGTATCCTTTCACAAATATGTATGGCTGCTAATCTTCTATAAATACCAGTAGTTCTAAATGAATTTTAATCAGATTTCACTTGTTTTCTCTCCTCTTCATCTTCCACATTTATTCTAAAAGAATCCCAAACTATACTCTATCAAAATATCAAGTGAATCACACTTGATTATCTCTTGTTTGATTCTCCGCCCCTCTCTTCATAAGATCTTAGTGCTATTCAGAGTTATAGGATCATTTGTAAATCAAACTTTTAAATAAAAGGTGCGGTTGAGCCTTAAAATCAATTGGATGTGATTGTAGCCCCGGAAATAAATTAGGTGATCTTGTAGCCTGGTTAAATCATGAGAGTTTGCCCCGGACTCGAAAATAGGAGGGTGTACCACATAGCCTTGAAATCGAGGGTGTAAGTTAGGAGATTGTTTTGAAAGGAAATCCGTACAATTGTGTGGGATTGGTTGTAGGGTAACTCCGAACCAGTATAAAATCCTGGTGTGTTCTTTCGTTTAATGCTTTTATTTAGTATTTGCATCTATGTCTAATTCTGTGATTATGTCTGTGTCTGTGAATTGCATTTGTTGATGATTAAATTACATAACTTTTAAAAAGATTTATAAAATCCATAAAACACATTCATCCCCCTCTAGTGTTATTCCAACCTTAAGATCGTAATCTGCATTTCTCACACTTGCCATCGACCAAACCGGAAGCGCATACGAACTCCTCTCATCGAGCTCATCTAATCCTACCTCGACATGATGCACCACTACCACCCAGTTAAAATGCAACACCCTTCATCGACTAACGAACCCAAATTGTTGCTGTCACCAAAACACGACCGACCTCCAACAAAATTAGCCCAGAAGTGTTCCCCATCATTCCGAGCCCAAAAATCACCTCCATTGCTCGGTTTGATGACTCGAAACTCCATAAAACTAAACCTTAGTTCACTGCCTTCAAGCCAATCCCGCACAAACGCAGTCACACCTACCAATACTTATACTAGATCGAAGAGAATGGAAAAATAGGATTTTGTAAAGTGATTTGGTATTTTTTAGCCGAGTATAATTTGAGATATAATTTTTTGAAGTTTTCTTTACCCTTTTTCTCTTTACTATGCTCGATTGTGTTTTTAAAAAGAAAGAGGGAGACATGTTTTAGAAGGCACAGTAGGTGGTAGAGTGGCTTGGAACTAAAAGATAAGCAGCAGATGTGAGGGGTTGACTAGCCAATATATATTAATTAATTTCAAAACGTCTCAATTTACGCAACTCAAAATTTTAAACCCTATCAAAGCGTGTCACTAGGCATTCATAATGTTATACCTCTACTTCCAACGCAATGGAAAAGGTTTTGAGTCCTAATTGGATTGTATGGAGAGGATAGCTTTTTGAACCCAATCATTATATTGAATTTTCGGTATTAAATTCAGCGCGTTTCTATCACGTACGACCAAACGATAACTCCAAACGCTACGACATTTGAAATCCAGCAAAAATTCACTATTACGGATCCAATGGAATTGGTATCGTCAAAATCCGAGACTGTGCCTCGAAAGGCTATTTTTATATTTTAATCCAGTTATTTTTGAAATCGAACAACTCACTTTCAAATTCAATTTGTAAAAAGTTTTATTATCTTCATTCTTGTTAATGTAAATTCAATAAGCCTTTAAACTATTTTTTTTATCAAGCTTAAAAATCGAGATTCCATATTTAAACTAATTTTCAATATTAAATTTAACAATTAAATTATCCAATAAATCGTTATATTTGAAATAATTATTTAACCTATATAATTTACTTTTCAATATTTAAAATCATCAAAATATCCCAATTTCGAATATCTAAAATTTTGGAACATTACATAATTTCAGTATCAAAAGAGGATCACTATAACCAAATAGAGACACTAGGTGTAAAGTTATATTGGTTATCACAATGTAAATCGGGGAAATATAAATATCTCAAATAAGGCAAGAAAAGGTGCATTGTGTTGATTCAGGTCATAGCCAGCAAAGATTTTCATCCGATGGTTTAGCGTACTGTGAAGGTAAGTATAGCTTTCAATGTTGATTCATGTTTTGAACTAGATATTGGCTCCTTTTTCTCTGAACTTAGAGTTTAATAGTTTTGGGGAAAATCGCTTCAAATGATCAGTCTAAGGAATTAAAAAACCCAACGCAACAGAAAAAAACTGGATCGTGATTGTAGTGAGATGAAACAAACAGGAATGAACACCAGAACAGACAGTCACAGATCAATGCAACGCAGAAAAATAAATAATACCAGTATTTATAGTGGTTCCACTACCATGGGGCATTGCACATCCACTTAGTGAGAGGAGATTTTATTAATCACTGAAAGATTAGAGTTACAAGATTGATTCACTTTCGGAGGTTATATATACGAAGAATTAACAATACAGACAAAATTCTGTAGATTTTTAGCTCGCTAGGATGGCTGCTGTAACGTTTGCGATTTTTCGACGCTCGAAAATCGACATCAATACGTCCACTGTATCAACTACCGAGCAATCGAATGCCGGAAAACCGTAACGTTAGGGTTAAAGAAGAGGTAGTAGATAGAAGAAGAGAGAGAAAGATAGAACAGAACAGAAACAACAGAACAATATCAGAATCTCACAATCGCAGCGGAACAACATATAATAGATAAATGAATAATCTTTAAACAAAGAACTATATCAGTTATTACATTACATCATATTACATTACATTTCATCATCAGAGTGTACAACAACAAACAATAACAAACAGCGGAAAGGAAATACTATATACTAGTAATACACCATGCTATCTAGCTTGCCTCCAACAACTCCTGAATTCCAGAATATCCTGATAACCTAACTCTAGACTGCCCGTGTGGAATTGGTGGGCACCCAGAGTTTAGGAAGGAAAACAATAAACTCCAAGTCAGTCATGTGACTGGTATGAGAACTTAAAACAGTTTATCTTTAAAACAAAGAACAAGATAATTTTAAAATAGATTCGCAATGCTTTTTAGAAAATGAGACTACCATAAGGCCTCCCGCACACACACACAATGCAAACGCAGAATCGAAGGAGATTTCTCCTTATGATAGTCAAAGATGCTTGATACGCATTAAAAAGAAACATTTGATATTATTACTAGTGCATAGTGTAGGAAAATTATTTCGAAAGTAAAGATATAAATGTTAGCCAGCATAGGCATTTCACACTTATGCCTACTATAGCTACCATCCAAACAGTGGGGCGCCACCATAAGTGAATGATAGGTTCTACAACTAAAACCATACAAGATCGTATTGTTTCTTTGGATTTCCAACAAATGGTCAGGCCAAGGAACTTCCCATTGCCACATGGGTACGCCTCTGGAAAGACGACCCGAGAACCAAATCGAATCTCTGCCAACACAAGGCCGGGTTACCCCTAACTGGGTAACTACTGACACGAATATGTCATCCCCCGATCGTAACCGATCTATCCGAGGTTCCTCGATTTCCAACAACCACAAAGCAATAAATTTGCAGCAACAACATAGGTTAAGTATCTGGGCTCCATACCATGATACCACCTCTATCCAGAAGGAATGACATACACTAAGGGGGCGCTACCCCCTAATAACCTTGCTGCATCCTTCCTGTTTTGACCATTTCCGGGGTGTGAGGTCCGACGAAGTCTCGTCCACAAAGCCACGCTTTATACAAAAGCTGTGCTTTGGGTCAACAAATGATCATAGAAATGATCACCAAGATAAATGATCAAACAAATGATCATATCACAAATGATCAAACAATGATCATTTCACAGCAACACTCAGCATGCCACACTACCAAATTGGGAGTATATCACTAATAACCTTCAACTATATAACCTCTGAGCTCGTACGTCTCAGAGAAGGGTGTTAAGCTAAGAGAATAAATTCTCCGGCACCAACAGAAATATATTTGAAAGAAATCAGCTTTATATCTCAACTTGTAATGTCAGACATACAATCCATACAAGTCTGTTCCGGGCTCGAATAGAACCGAAGGCACTTACAAAGAAGTCCTTGCATTCCGAATAATTTCTAATCACGTCCGGACTTCCCGTCACTAAGGGTGATAAAACCTCTATATCGGAGATCAGCCGATGCAAAGCAACTCAACGGTAATCCTTCCATTTTCAAAAATATCCGGTCTTCAACACGGGTCATCAAATGCAATCTATTACGACGTATCACATATTCGAAATGGGTTATACGACCCCAAGGTCCTTTCCCGGCTAACCCGAATAGTGAGCGCTTATTCAAAAATAAGCGTGACATTCAAATTCAAATAATCACATCAAATACCTATTTAAAGGTAAATATTGATAGTCGGATTATTTAACTATCAATTGGCGTGCTCAACATCACCAAATTCCAAATAATTTCCCAAATTATTTACTTTCCAAAATATCTTTACTAGATATATCTTTCCACACTTCAAAAAGAAATCAACGTTTATTTTTAAATCAAATTCCCTTTACCATTTATAAATTCCATAGTGAATTTACATTCCAAAATATTTATGAATATACGATTTCAATTATTAATTTTCAATTTATCTTCAAAAAGGTAAATTCTCAAAACATTTCATTTCAAATTGGAAAACATTTCCATACTTATTTATTAATAAGTAATTCACAAATCCATTTATTTTCAATTTTAGAAAATATTCAATATACTTAATATCGAAATTAAGTATATATTTCATTCTTTAGGGAAAAAATTCACTTAACACATTTATTTGGGTCAAAATGAATGTTGCGTAAAACATCGTTACGACGACCCAAAATCACTAGTATAGGGATTCAAAGTTTAAATAGATATATAAATCCCAATACTATACAAAAACATTTCCTTTCAGAAATCATTTACTATCACAACAGTGTTACAGTCCACCATTTCCTTTTTTCTCGAAAACGTCTATTTCAACAATAAATGTTGAAATCTATGGTTTCGATTCATAATACATTTTAAAACATCTTTAAAATAATTAACTTCATTCTATGATATTCATTTTGCCAAACATGACTATTTTATTCAATAATGTATTCACTTTCCAAAATCGTGAATATATTTCCTTTAATAAACTTCAATATTCAATTTATCAAATTCAATTGATTTCGAATTTATAAACAATGTTTATAAATTCCATTTCTATTTATAAGCTTCGATCTATAAATCTCATTATTAACAAGTTCCATTTATATCTCATTTAAATGCCAAAATCCGATTTATAAGATAATTACTTATAAATCTTCTATTTCACAAAATCTATTCATTTTATAACTTCACAATTTATAAATCTATAAATTCCGTTCACTTACGAAATCCATTTTTTTTATTTCAGTTTTTTTAACACTTATAAAAGCTCGTTTTATAATTCCAATATTTTTAACTTATAAAAATAAATTTAAAAATCTTTTATAATGATTCAAAATTCCAAATTAAACCATTTTATAAATTAATCACTATTTATTTCGAAAATCTCAATTTGGTTATATTTTACAAAAACAGTATTTTTTATAACATAAAAATTTATAACGTTTTAATTATTTAAAATGAATCAATTCAAAATTTTATAAAAACATATACTTTCGAAAACCACTTTAAAATTCCTTTTAAAACCAAAAATCATTATTTTAAAACTTCAGAAATGGATCCGATGATGCAGCAGCACCAAATTGTCAATCACGACATCCAAATATCATATATAGATATGATAATCAACAAATATCAAAATATCTGTAAATAAATCAATACAGTTGAGGAATCCAGTTGGATCCCTCCAACCTGTTTCCCTGCATCCACAAACATTAGCACAATACCAATTTGCTCCAGTACGGAATTATCGCGGTATATGGGATTTATAAAATATTATCCGCTTAATAGGCGGCGCAATAGGGTCTCATCCGCTATATAATGCGGAAAATCAACTCCAAGTACATAAATAATACCAATTTCACTGTACTGTAAAATATTCACGGTATATGTTTTTAATAAATAACATCCGCTTACTAACAGCGCATAATGTCTATTTTAACAATCAATAGATAAAAATCATCATTCAAACATGCATTCAAGAATTTTAAATCTAACTATTTAAAATAAAAATCGAAACCGATTCGATTGAGTGAGAAGTTCTCACCTTGATTTCAATTCCGTTTTCAGCTTTTATTTCGAATAAAATTAAACACGCGTTTAATTTTACCCGAAATTTTCACTAACTCCAAACGACTCCAATCTAGCTGCATCACGTAGAGCTCGTCCATACGATTCCAACGCAAAAAGTTTCGCGTGAAACGGACCTCGTATGAAAAAGTTATTAATTTTTAAGAATCGTACACTTTTAATATACAATTATTTACAACTTCAATATAATTTTAAAACCCACATCTTGCATCTGCCGTTGGATTTGCATCCCCCTTCATCACACACGCGCCCTTTCTTCTCCAGTAAACTCACGTACGTGAGTTTTCACGTTGAAACCAACAACGCCGCCGCCCTAGGGCTTGATGCCGCCTCGCCTACGTCGCACTAAAACTTGATCGGAGACCATCATCTCGAAGCCAACGTCGAGCTCCACCTTCACCATCAAACACGCGCAACTCGGCCTACCCCCTTCCTCGAGAAAAGTGAATGAACATGGCTGAACGCACCCCCTAGCTCCATCCACGTCGCGCCGTTTCCGATCAACTCCGTATAGATTTGAAGCTCCCATCGTCCTCTTCAATTTTGCTGTTGAACACTTTCTCTAATTGCTTACGGATTTGGAGAGATTGAGGAAAAAACGAGATCAAATTCTGGCCTTTGAAATAAAGGTGGCGGCCGGCCATTAGGAACTAGGGTTTCTTTTTTTTATTTGGTGAATAAACGGGCTATTTATAGAAAATATTCAGAACACTATTCATTTCGGGATTTTCGAACTCCGATTTACGCGCAGTAACTGGCGTTTCTGGGATTTATCCCGTGTTCCGGACACAATGGAACAGGTTTCGGAAGCTAATTCGATCGTATGTGTGAGTTATGGCAATAAACGATCAATTTAAATTAAATCGATTTAAACCAATTTCTATGCGTTTTAGCTTGCACCGGACAAACGATAAATCCAATTAACTTGAAATTTGAAACCTTACAATAATATAACATTACGGATCCGATGAAACTGGTTTCGTTGGAATCCGAGACTGCTTGAAAATGGCTATTTTAACTCGCCAAATTAATATTAAAACAATTTCGATGTGTTTCGAGCTGCCACGGTCAAATGAAAACTCTGATTGCTACAAAAATTGAAATTCGGTAATAACAAACTATTACGGATCCAATGGAGCTAGTTTCGTCCAATTCTGAGACTGTTCGAAAATTGACTAATTTCACTAGTCGATTAAATATTAAAATATGCAATTTTCACAAATTAACTTTTTAATTCGATTTTAAAAGTTCTAAAATATTGTTCTAACTCCAATATGATAAAATAAAATTTTACAAATCATTTTCAATCATATTTAACTCGATTTTCAATTATTTCAGAAATTTCAACTATTAAATAATCGATTTAATTATCCAATTAAATCCAACATTCGAAAATAAATTATTCGACTTATAAATTCCACTTATTAATAATTAAAATTAATTAAATATTCAAAATTTAATTAATAGAAATTCTGGGTCGTTACAACTGCTATTTTTGTCTCGAAGATCCACTATTTATAGAGTGAAGAAATAAGGAGCGGTAGCTTTATGTAGCAGCTCAGCAATCTGGTTCGACGTCATTTGGTTCGGCAAAGACATACAAAGCTGTTTCGGCACTAGAATCAGCAATTGGACCGGTATTCTTCATAAAATCTAGTCCGACAAATCACTATGCCATTTGGTTCATGTTAACGCTAAAAATGTGCGCTAACACCCCCGGAGTGATTTGCGATGAAGTGAAAGCACCACCCGTTTGCACGGGAACTAAGAGTAAAAAGAAAATAATAGAAAACAGTAAAAGAGACAACAATTTTTATAGTGGTTCGGCTCTAAGTCAAGCCTACGTCCACTTTACATCCTCCATTACGATCTTTGAGTACACTCTTACAACTCAACTTCGAGATTACAAAACTTTGACAGCTTTTACAATCAACCTTCGATTACAACACGATCTAAACAAGTAGCCAGAACTTTGATCATGAATTGCTCTTTGGATTCATGTTGAATATAATTGATCTCCTCTCTTGGATCTTTGGAATGTGGTTGGTAAGTGAAGTGTTGTGGAGGTCGAGAAAACAGCAGAGTCTTGGCGCTTCAAAGTCCGGAGAGGTCCCCTTTTTGGTTGGAGTAGGTGGAGTATTTATAGGGAATCCTAGAGTTAGGTCGGCATGGACGACCTAAGTGTTAGGTAGTAGGTCGTGGGCGACCTAAGGGGCAACGGCATAGGGTCTTGCGACCTAAGGAACAACGGCATAGAGATGGGTAGGTCGTTAGCGACCTAAAGAGAATGGTAAGCGGCTCAAGCACGTTGAGGGATCAAGTGGAGCAACCTAGAGGTAGGTTGTAGGTCGTTAGCAACCTAAGGGGTAGCAGGAGAGGGAGTGGCGATCTAAGGAGCTACGGTGCAGGGAGCGGTCTTAATCTGGATAGGTCGCGAGCGACCTAACTTTGATGAGGCAAAGCATAGGTCGCTTTTTCTTAACACGTAGGAACTCCAAGGTGGTTAGGTCGCTAACAAGTCGGGTCGGTAGGAGGTTAGGTCGTTGGGGATGTTAGGTCGCTTAGGCTTGCTGGTGTGTTGGATCGTTGGATGCTCCATGTTTTAGGCCGTTGATCACTAGGTCGTTGAATCTCTTTGACTAGTTGAGTTGCTATGAGGTGGATCATCCTTGCTTTCTCGGTCAATTTTTTGGTATCACGGCCTTGCTTAAAAGGCGGGATAACACTTGCCCCCTAAAACATGCCTTGCGGTAGGATGGTGTGTTTTGTAAAGCCATAAGCTGGATGTTCATATCCTTTTGATGACCTGCAAAGGAATTGACAGTTTTATATGGCCCTAAAATGACAACCGTTCGGGATCGGGCTATTTGGGATGAAGTGCGGCTGTTTACGGTCAAGCGCCTAACTTCAAATGATGACCGTTCGTGATCGAGCCATTTGAGGTAAAGTGCGGCCGTTCGAGGTCAAGCGCCTAAATCCATACGACGATCGTTCGGGATCGAGTCATTTACTGTAAGATGTGATCATTCACGGTCAAGCGCTTTACTTCAAATGACGACCGTTCGAGATTGAGCCATTCGAGGTAAAGTACGACCGTGCCCGGTCGGGAGGCGGACTTCAAATGGTGACCGTTCGCGATCAAGCCACTTGAGGTGAAATGTGACCGTTCACGGTCAAGCGCTTTACTCCAAATCACGAACGTTTGGGATCGAGCCATTTGTGGTAAAGTGCGACCATGTGCGGTCGAGTTGCGGAATTCGAATGACGACCGTTCGGGATCGAGCTATTCGAGGCGACTGTTCGCGGTCAAGCGCCTTACTTCGGATGACGATCGTTCGAGATCGAGCCATTCATGGTAAGGTGCGACTGTTGGCGGTCAGGGGGTGGTGGACCTCAAATGACGACCGTTCGTGATCGAGCCATTTGAGGCGAGATGAGTTGTGCCGTTCGAGGCGAGTTTGTGACTGTTCGAAGTCGGGTGCCGTTCGAGGCGAGTTTGCGACTGTTCGAAGTCGGGTGCCGTTCGAGGCGAGTTTGTGACTGTTCGAAGTCGGGTGCCGTTCGAGGCGAGTTTGTGACTATTCGAAGTCGGGTGCCGTTCGAGGCGAGTTGCCCTGACCTCAAATGACGACTGTTCGGGATCGAGCCATTCGAGGTGAGGTAAATTGATGTGCGCCCGGAGGGGACTTAGTGTTGGGGGGACCTAGTGTTATCGATGCCAGGTTCACATTCGAGTGAGTTCCTAAATTGTTTATGTGCCTGTTGGAGGCGAGTAAGTGTGCCAGGGAGGGCTTAATTATCTCAAGATTATCAAAATCAAATATTCAACTGAAAAGTTTTAAAGTAAAAATGTGTGAAAAAGTCAAATCCAAACATCAGAAGCAAAACATGAAAGCTAAGCAACCAATCATCAGAAGTAAAACACCAAAGAAAAATAACCAATCATCTGAAGTAAAACATGAAAGTAAAGTATTGACGTCCCAGTGCAAACACCTACATCGATATGATTTATAGTTGTATCAAAGCATGTCTGGGGATCGTTCGCGGTCCCGTACATGTGTGAAAAACTTAATCGTGTCGATGTAGAGTTTTCCACTCATTCGTCATAACCTCAATCAATCGATAATAAGCCAACGCCTCGATCCCGAGCCGTCTCCAGTTGGTGCAGGCGGTGGTCATTCTTGTTCCACAGTTGCAGTCTTCTTTTTCACATACTGTGATAACAAACCATCCCGAATATGTCCCTCAACTTCGTCTTTCAAGTGTCTGTAGTCATTTGTGCTATGACCATTTAACTCATGGAACAAGCGGTACTTGTCCGACCTTTTCTCATCGTTAGTTGGATCTCCCTTTATTGGCTTTCGATAAGGAACCTGTCCTTTGGTGTCTCGATAAATCCGCTCCAGAGTCTCATTCAACTCCGTGTATGAGGTGAATCTTGATTCCCTTCGTTGTCTTGCTGATCTATCATTGTTATCCTCAGCCTTTCGCTTACCTTTGTTAGCTTCTGCGTCTTTCTTTGGAGGATTTCTACCTTTGACCACAAAAACATCAATTCCTTCTCCTTCTTCTCTTTCGGTCTTTGCGTCTTCTAACCGTAGAAATCCTTCAGCCTCATGGTAAAATTCACCTAGATCCATAGGGGAATCTCTTGTCAGCGAATTCTTGAATTCTGTGTCATCAGCTATGCCCGATACAGCTGCCATTAGAACCATAGATGGATCTGGCCGATCCACCGACGCCGCAGCTGCGTTGAATCGCGTCAAAAAACATCTTAAAGATTCTCTGGCTTTTTGTTTCAGTGTCGTCAAACTCATAACATTTTTATGTCTCGAAATGTGAACCCTGAATTGCCTCATAAACCTTTCAATCAAATCATTCCATGTCTCGATTGATCCATTCTCCAGTTGTCTGAACCATAACACCGCAATATCTGTCAAATACAATGGAAAGCACCGGGCCATAACTTCCTCTGATGCCCCCAGCACTTCGATATGCCTCATATATTTTGTCAGATGAACTGTAGGATCTGTCCTTCCATTATACATATCCAACGATGGTAGTTTAAAGTCTGGTGGGTTCTTAGCTCGCCTGATTGTTGTGGTAAAAGGACTCCTATTCACATCCTCCAAGTCCTTGTTTACCAAGCCACCTTTCATAGCTCTTTTGACCATTCCTACCAATCTGTCGTTGTCTCCTAGTTGTAGTCCTCGTCCATTGCCTTCGGCCTGCCCCCCGAATTCACGAGGGAATTCGGGAATCCATTCTCCTGGTTGATCTCCTGTTCCTCTGTTAATTCCATGTTGCTCGAATCCACCAGATGTTTTCCTCGATATTGGGTCAGTGTGCTCTAGAAGAGTGCCCCCTAGCTCTGGTGCTGCCTCAGATAGTCCTGCTCTGTTCTAAACTCCAGTCGCTCCTTGATTTTGCGCTCCAAGTTGCCCAATCTGCTGAAACAAATTCTGGATCAACTCCTCTTGCCTTTTCATTATTGTCTCCATCTCATCCCTGGTGATGAAGAATGAAGTTTGGTTCTCTCCTGAGGATGTCCCTTGACTCCCTTCGTGCTGACTTCTTTCTGGTCTCTGTCTTCTACTCGTTTTTCTTCCTGGAGCCATAATCTCGGATAGACTTCTGGTTCTTAAAGAAAGTCTCTCAACAAATCTTTGCGAAGCAATGTTGAAAGCGCTCCTGAGTTCAATTCTCGGTGAAAGCACCAAAAATTGTTAACACTAAAAATGTGCGCTAACACCCCCGGAGTGATTTGTGATGAAGTGAAAGCACCACCCGTTTGCATGGGAACTAAGAGTAAAAAGAAAATAATAGAAA
The DNA here is from genome assembly GCA_030765085.1 of Allium cepa. Taxonomy (NCBI): domain Eukaryota; kingdom Viridiplantae; phylum Streptophyta; class Magnoliopsida; order Asparagales; family Amaryllidaceae; genus Allium; species Allium cepa. The sequence goes on along the minus strand of CM060937.1, from coordinate 695,693,039 downwards.
ACAGTAAAAGAGACAACAATTTTTATAGTGGTTCGGCTCTAAGTCAAGCCTACGTCCACTTTACATCCTCCATTACGATCTTTGAGTACATTCTTACAACTCAACTTCGAGATTACAAAACTTTGACAGCTTTTACAATCAACCTTCGATTACAACACGATCTAAACAAGTAGCTAGAACTTTGATCATAAATTGCTCTTCGGATTCATGTTGAATATGATTGATCTCCTCTCTTGGATCTTTGGAATGTGGTTGGTAAGTGAAGTGTTGTGGAGGTCGAGAAAACAGCAGAGTCTTGGCGCTTCAAAGTCCGGAGAGGTCCCCTTTTTGGTTGGAGTAGGTGGAGTATTTATAGGGAATCCTAGAGTTAGGTCGGCAGGGACGACCTAAGTGTTAGGTAGTAGGTCATGGGCGACCGAAGGGGCAACGGCATAGGGTCCGGCGACCTAAGAAACAACGGCATAGAGATGGGTAGGTCGTTAGCGACCTAAGGAGAATGGTAAGCGGCTCAAGCACGCTGAGGTATCAAGTGGAGCGACCTAGAGGTAGGTCGTAGGTCGTTAGCGACCTAAGGGGTAGCAGGAGAGGGAGTGGCGATCTAAGGAGCTACGGTGCAGGGAGCGGTCTTAATCTGGATAGGTCGTGAGCGACCTAACTTTGACGAGGCAAAGCATAGGTCGCTTTTTCTTAACACGTAGGAACTCCAAGGTGGTTAGGTCGCTAACAAGTCGGGTCGATAGGAGGTTAGGTCGTTGGGGATGTTAGGTCTTTGCTGGTGTGTTGGATCGTTGGATGCTCCATTTTTTTGGCCGTTGATCACTAGGTCGTTGAATCTCTTTGACTAGTTGAGTTGCTATGAGGTGGATCATCCTTGCTTTCTCGGTCGATTTTTTGGTATCACGGCCTTGCTAAAAAGGCGGGATAACAGTCCAGCAAGCACAATTTTGGATGGGCATACATCTAGAGCGGCAAAATATCGCTCCAAATCACCAAATGAAATATTTTGTTCGGAAAATCACCGAACGAAATATTTCATATGACGGTTTTATTTCACCGCTCCAAAACCTCATGCCCTAATTCCCGAATGATATCCCTAGCATCACTTCACCAAACGAAATCATCATGTCTTCCCCAAATCTCATGCTACCACTCCAAATCAAACTACCACCGAAACCTTCAAGCCTTAGCATCTTCCCCAATTCTCTTTCGGTGATTTCAGCTTCTGCTCCTAGGGCTTTGCCCGCTCCTCCTCCTCCGTGTCTCCTACTTCATCAGCGATGGAATCAACATGTAACAATTCCAACAATCTATACCCTGTTACCGTAAACCATCAAGTTATTCAACTCCATCTACACCTTTATGCTTTAAGCAATGGATACTTACCCAATGAGCTTCGTCAATGCCATCACCCATTACACTTTGTTAATGAACTCTGACAAGGCCACCGCCCCAATAAAGTGTTTGAAGTAACCAATCCGTGTAGAACATATCAATCTCCACCATGAAAGCGCGCGTCTCCATGAACCATCGCAACTCTTCCCCCGTTCCACCCGGTGGCACCTAGCACTTCATTAAGCGAATCAAGTCCGAGCAATGCTCGAACTTAGCAATAGGCAACGACTTGGTAAACATGTCTGCTACATTCTCCTTTATGTGAAATTTCTAAAGACGAACTAGCTTCTCTTCACTCATCAAGACAAGGAACGACTTTCTCACCTCAATATGATTCATCCTCGAGCTGAATGCCAATTTTTTTAGCCAAGTTAATTGCACTATGACTGTCACAGTATGCATTCACGCTTTCGTATATGAAGCCTAAATCACACAATAGTCGCCTTAAATAAAGCGTCTCCTTAGCTACTTCAACCGTAGATATGAGCTCTGCCTCTGTAGTAGACAAAGCCACAATCGTCCACAACTTTGCTTTCCAATGGATCGTTGTCTCACCAATGGTGAACATGTATCCGGAGGTTGACTTCCTTTGATCTCTATCATCCGTATAGTCAGAATCATAAAATCCAACCAATTTGAAATCACTTCCTCTGCCACCAAAGACAAGTCCATAGTTTAGAGTTCCTCTAAGGTATATGAAGATATACTTCACTACTTCCCAATACTTCCTTTCTGGATTTTCCATGGACCTACTCACCAATCCAACCGCCTGTACAATGTCAGCGTAGTGCAGACCATGGCATACATCAAGCTGCCAACTGCATTTGCATATGGGACCTTCTCCATGTTGGCCTTGTCCTTTTCCAAGATTGTAGAGCCTCTATTAGAAATCTATATGAGCAAAGGCATATGTGTGCTGATTGCCTTTGCTTTTTCCATGCTAAACCGAGCAAGCACCTTTCGAATGTAACCCTTTTGAGTTAGGCTAAAAAGTCCTAGATTTCTATCCCTTGGGATTTCTATACCCAAAATTTTCTTTGCTTCCCAAAGGTCTTTCACTTCGAATTTTGCTTTTAGCCTTAGCTTCAAACTATTGATTTTAGCCTTATCCTTGAAAGCAATCAACATATCATCCACGTATAAGAGAAGGTACACCCATCTACCATTCATTAAATGCATGAAGGACATACAAGCTTCTTTGATGCTATGATCAAAACCAAGTAAAAGCATAAAAGAGTCAAACCTCTTGTACTATTGTCTAGGCAACTAATTAAGTTCATACAATGACTTATTCAATTTGCAAACCCAATTTTCTTTTCCATCTATAACAAATTCTCCTAGATGCTTTACATAGATGGTCTCATTTTGTAACATCCTGATATTTTCAACCATTCACATCCACACATGCCGGATTTGAATTTCTCAAAATACCAGATTGTTAATTTATATTTGGCAAAACTCAGCATATACAGTAAATAAATAAATCACATAATCATTGACACAGAGTAATATAACAATAATGCAGTGGAAACAAAAGAATAGTAGTTTATGAAGCTACTACATATATAAAAGAGTTAAGTAAGATACAACAGAAGTCACGAATACAATAGTCAAATACAAGATCAGAATACATCACTAGAATCAACTGAATATGTGAAAGCTGGACAGATAGATGGATCACCAAGCGAAGCTTCAATCCAAAGGTGAGTCTCAAAAGATGTATCACTCAGTTTGACCCGAGCGTAAAGCAAAACACAAGACGCTCGAGTCAGGATTAACATTCTTACATCAACAAATCCAACTCAAGTGAAATAACAACTGAAATACAAATAACTCAAAGGATTTTTAGGATAATCATCCTCTAAGTATCCGTTAAGCTATTTACTATGTAGTAATATACACTATTATAATAATGTCTAATGTTCGTCGACGGAAATTCTATCGGTTTAGAAAACCGTCGAACAAATTTAAATTAAAAAATAACTGCAAGCGCACGGTGTACGAGTGTACACGTAGCGAATACGGGTCGATTCGCAGGGAATTGATGATTTTAAAGTTCTGTTCAATCAAATTAAACCAAAGTTGAAGAGAATGTTAAGCTAGAAAATTAGAAAATTAACTAACTAACAAAAAGAAAAGAAACGCAAATATGAGAGTTAAATGACAATTTAGAGAATAAATTCACTCTCTAGATCATGTAGTTCAACACATGAAATCATGATCTCTCTTTTATGGTCATTAGTGTTTTAATTGATGTGTTTATTATAAGTATGACATATTTGAGCTATTGATTAGCCAACATAAGCCATCAAACTATAACATACCTCTTAAAACACTTACTAATTTTCATGAAATTTGACAAAGAAAATGAGAATGAAATCTATTTTAAGTATGGTCTATTAACTATTGATTAGAAACATAGACCATCAAATTTTAATTTCAAATCACTTTCTTTTGCCATAATCATATTTTGATGAAGAGGAAATTAGTGTTAGTGATTGTTTAAGCATAGCCTATTTGGTGTCAACAATATAGGCTATCAAATTCAAGCAAAAACAACATCATTAAACCACTTCATTGATCATTCATTAAGTACAAAAAGAGACCACGAATTAACATATAGTTGAAGCTACATAATTAGAGAGCTTCATTACCCCCTAAATTGAAGGGGTTTAGCCTCTCATATTTGTCATTTTCTTAACAAATGTAGCTTGCAACATGAAAGGAAAAAGAAAGAAAAATGAAAGCAAATGAAAAGAAAACTATTCTACTTGCATAAAAGTAAATCTACACTACTAGCATGAAAGGAAATGAGCATGTAAGTAAAAGGAAACACTAATTAACATTGCATAAAAAGAAAAGAAAATTACATAAAATAAAAAAGGCTAAGTAGCCATGAAAAGAGAAAGAGAGCTTTCTTTTATTTGATCTAAACTAAACTAAAGAGAAGGGGGCCTAAGAGAGACTAAGAGAAGAGAGAGGAGAGGTTACATGAAACATATGGGTATTTATACATGTATGAAACCCTAATTCATATTTTTGGGGAATGCCCAAAATGCCTCTTAGGAAGTGTGGAGGCCAAGTAACCACTAACATGTCTTAATCCCCCATTAAGTGTACATGAAGCCATTAACTCCAAAAGCATGTGCATTAGCCTTTAATTTGTACATTAAGATAGGTGGGTAGGTGGGGTCCTCCATGTTCTTCACTTTGAATTATTTCCATCTTCATCCCTTTGTATTAATTTTATGCATGCATATCTTCATGAAACCACTTCTATTTGAGATCAAATTTCTAAAAAAATATATACAAATTTTCAATTAATTTTTCTCAAATTAATATACGCAAAAAAATGACCATTTTGCCCTTGGATGAAGATGAATATGTGACAATTTCAAATAATATGAATTTTGGTTTAAACAAGTTAAAATACCCAATATGATCATTTATTTAATTTAAAAAGAATAAATATGATGATAAAAATATGCACATTTACGTGCACATCAAATACCCCCACACTTATCTTTTTATTCGTCCTCGAATAAAGGGAAACTAAGATAAATCCGTTTTCATAGGAAACACGATTGCATTGAGCGTATACAACAAGCCGTTAAACCTCAGGGTGTCCCTAGTAGGACGAGTATTGTCTCGTGAGGGTTTTCAGCGGATACTACCCACAAAATCCAAATGCATGATGAAAATATTTACAAAATGCAAGATTTATTTACAAAGAGATGAATGCAAATTTTTGAAAATATTTACAAATGAAGGATTTATTTTTAAGTTGACACGAATAAGTTAAATATAGGTTTTGGTTAGTATCTTGAAAATTTATGTCATTTACTCGTCTAAATTTCCAACAAAAATCAAGTTATCATAACAAATAGACAATAGTTTAACTTGTTGTTTCGGTTGATAACAAAGTGTAATTATAAAATGGATCCTTAGTTGATTATCAAAGTTTATCAAAGTGGTATTTTCATTTTTTTTCAATAACAAATCAAATCAAATAAGTAAAAATAGTGCTAGGATTTCAATTGCTTGCTCTCTCATTATTTGCAAGAAAAATTACACACCTAGCTCAAGTAAACTGAGGCCAGATATACCACCCATGCACTGCCTTTCGGCCTTATGTGAGGGGAGTACAGAGCATGGCGAGTGCACACACTTTCGTGCATACACCTATCGACCGTAGGTGGTTTTTATTAAGTCTGTTTTTTTACATGTGTTCCATACATGCATAACCATGAGGACTTTTAAATGTGTATGAAAGCACATAATCAAAGATTTCAAGTAATTCACCCATGCATAACCGTGAGGACTTTTAAATGAGAGTGAATACTTGGATGTTATTTTTTTTTTATTTATATTTTTTAAGAGAGAGAGAGTTTTGCAAAATCATCTTAGCACCATTTAACTTAGAAGACAAAAAAATGTTATATCATTTACTTTAAATCAACCACTTTTTAAAACAAAGATTTTCAATTAGGATATACTTCATAAATTAACACGTATGAATCTTCCTATATACTAGTTAAACCATTATTATTTGTAATCAAACTTCATTTTTATTTTTTTAAGACCAATAAATTTTCAAAAATTTCAATTTAATAAACCAAAGCCATATACTTATCTTATAGTGTTTCTTTTAAAAATAAATCAAAACAAAATTTACTTTTTGGGATTTTTTTTTTGATTTTTTTTGTTTTTGGGATTTTAAAGCAAAAATAAACCATGAAAAAAATGAAGGTGAGTCTCCAAAAAAATGAAGGTGAGTCTCCCCCCCACACTTGATTTTGACTGTGTCCCCACAGTCAACCCAAATGGAAGGAGAAAAATAAAATAAAAATCCAATATTTATATGAAAGATTATTATTTACAAGAGGTGAGAAAGTATACTGTCAAAAAGTAAATGAAACGGTCTTCTAAAGACCGATTCATTTGTCTCATCAAATGTGTGAGACACGGCTTAAGCATGAAAAACCAAAACATAAATGATTTCGAAGTTGAGTATGGATTTGGAAAAACGAATGTTGTTTTATTGAAAATCGTATGAGTTGTTTTATTTTTGACGATTATTGGGGTTGATAAAACAATTGATTGAAATTCACATTTATTTTCACCAAATTGAAATTCAAGTTTGTCATTGAAAAATTCTTCAAAATTATTGATTTCAAAATGGTGATGTGAATCGTCCCCTTTGGAACCTAACAACCCATCTTCAAAAAGTCCAAGAAATCGTGTTCGTTAAATTTGTCTTCCTTTGTTGGATTATCAACAACTTCATTGCGTATCTCAAGTTCAAAATCCAAAGCTGTTGTATTCAAATTTTCGAAATTTAGAAAAGGAAGATTGAATTTTAAATTTGGTTCCACACCCTCAAAAGAATTGAAATCCAATTCAATTACCGTATTTTCAACAACTTCATTAAGATCATCATTTTCAGTTTCAAAAGTTGTTATTTCAAAATCGTTAATTGTGGTAAAAGATGGATTATTATTTGACTCGTCACATGTTGGGATTTGATTTTCTTTTTCACGTTGTTTCATATATGTTTCAAACAACAAATCCGTGTGATCATCGTAAATTTCATTCGTTTGTTTGACAAAATCCAATTTGTAGTTATTAAATTGAGAATTTTCGATTTGGATTTGTTGAGAACAAAAATTTTCACTCGTAACATGGCTAAGATTATTCCCATTGCCAAACTCATTTGAAAAGTTGTTTCCATTTTCATGTTGAGTTTGAAATTCATTTTGAAGTTCGAAATTAAATTGGCATGGGTTATAATCGTAATCGTTTGTATTTTGAATTGAATTCAAATTTTGAAATCCTTGACTCGAGTTATTACACAAATAAGAATTACATAAATCATTTATCTCTTGATTTTGTCGTGTAAAAAGTTCGAGTAAAGATGAAATCATTTCAATGCAATTTTCAGGAGTCGAAGGTTGGTTATCGTTTTGAAAATTTTGTTGTTCGAAATTTGAATTATTTACATAACAGTTGTTGTTAAAATATCCATACAAATTTGGACTGAAATCGTATGGATTATATTGATTTTCGCAACTATTGTAAAATTCAAGTGAGTATGGAAATTCAGACATTTTAAAGAATGTATTTTTTTGTTTTTTTTATAAACGGAAAATATTTACAAAGAAAATTTATTTTAAAAAGGAAAATCGATTTTTTTTTCAATTTTTTTTGAATTTTGGTTTTTCTAATTTTTTTTGGATTTTTTTTTGAAATTTCAAAGAAAAGTATTTAAAAATTTCAAAGAAAAAGGAATATTTACAATTTTTTTAGTTTTGGATTTTGAAATTTTTTTGTTTTTTTTTAAATATGCATGAACTAATGCAACTAAATGAATGCCAGAGTTAATTACAAATGATTTATCCTAAGTTAACATAAAATTGTATAGTCACACACTGTCTTAAATCAACAAAAACATTTCTCAGCCAGGTAACGGGCAGGGGTTATCGGTGCACCACGAATCACCGTAGCAATGCAGCCGAAGGTTTAAGTACCTTCAGAGGAACAACCACTATAATATTTACGAATCACCGTAATATTTATAAATGGTTATTACTCTGCCGTAGCCTAGACACCAAGAAATTAAATTGTTCAAAGAAGACAACTGTCAATATACAATTAAGTGAGTTATTATTTAATCAAATTCTAAGATGAAATGCAAAGCTGAAATAAAACGTGTATTAACAATGCAACTAGAATGAAATTTTGTTTTTGTTTTTGCTTTTGATTTTGAATTTTTTATTTATTTTTTTTCTTAAAATGCAAGCAAACAACAATGCAAGACAACTAAAACATAAAATTTTATAAGCAAGCAAGCAGTTATTTTTTTTTGGCAAGCACTTCAAATCAAGCAATTTATTTAACAAGCACTTCTGCACTTTCTGTAATTCTGCTTTGGCAACCTGAAATAAAGCAAGATATATACAACTTTTTTTTTTGAAAGGAAACTTAAAAGTAGGGTTTTACTTTAAAAAAAAAATTGTAACAAAGGAAAGTACAAGAAAATTTTGTCGAACACTAACTAGGAAAAATATTTTTTTTTCTTTTGAATGTTTTAACATCAAATAAAACAAGAAAATGATTTAACAAAGAAAGCAAGGAAACAAAAAATACTTAACTAAGCCCACAAAACAGCCTAACAAAATTAGAAAAGAAAAGGATTTAAAAAAAAAACAAAAAACCCAAAACTAAAAAACAAAAAAACAAAAAAAACAAAAAACAAAATTATTCACTAAGCCCGCAACTTCGGCCCATTACCCAAATTAACAAGCAACTTCCAAAACAAGATAGCTATCCACCTGCCTTTTATTTTTTATTTAATACCAGGCCCATTATATCCCTCTGCCCAAAACAAGATAGCTATCCACCCAGTCCAGCACGAACGTTTCCCCAAAACCGATCGAATTTTCACAAATTTCACAAAACAAAGCACATCAAATTTCAGCAGATTGAAATCGCGAGTAGTGGATGAGGATTGAGGAGCGGCGAGGAGATTGCAATTGCTTGGGCTTGGTCGCGAGTTTCAAATGGGGTGTCTGGTGGAGATTCAATTTTGGAATTGTGGATTCGTGGAAGTTGAGTTAGTGGGTGCAATTCAAAGAGGTAGGTGCAAATCGCAGTGATGGTTGTGGTGATCTTTGGCTTTGCGAATGCAGAGGTTGGATTTGGGGATGTTTGAGCAGGTGAGGTTCGCGTCTGCAGGAGGGGTTTCGACTTCGGGTATGGTTATTAGATGATGTTGAACTGATGTCGCGGATGTGAAATTTGGGTGAGCGACTTTGTGGTTCAGGGGATGGTGATGGTAAAGTTTCAGTGATGATGCAGGCCGATGGTAAGGCTTCAGGGGTAATTTGTTGAGTCGTCGGTTTTCAATCAGTTTCAATTGTTTCAGGACTGAATTGGTTTTAGTTGGAAATTTTGTTGATGATGTTTGGACTGAGTTGAAATGGTGTGTGGTAGTAGATGGAGGAGATTGGCAGTTTGAAGGGGAGCAAATGTTGGCAGTGGTGGTAGAAGTGGAATAGGATTGATGAAAGCAGTTTGATGGGGAGCAATGGATAGCTACAACAAGTTTCAGTGGGTAGTGGTCAGAAGTGTAGCAACAGAGGAGATAGATGATGGTATTTGATGTAGTATAGACAGTGGAATGCACTGATGGTAGGTTGTTTCGATGTGGTTAGGGGGTTTTGCTTTGACTATAGTTGATGGAAGTGAAGCAGATAGTGATAGGTGGCTAGTGAGTGGATGTTGCTGAAGTGTGGAAGTGGGAAGTGTCAGTTGTATGTGATATGGTGTGGGGCACTGTGAGACAGAAATGTATATGTCTGTAGTGAGGGGGTTGTAATGATGAAGTATAGCAGGTGGATTGGAAGTGGGGGAAAGTTGCGGTGATGGAGTTGAGTGCTGTCTGGCCGACACTTGAATATTTGTAGTGATGGAATTGAGAGGAGAGTGTGCAGTGATAATTTTGGAGCAGTGCAATGTGGTTGGCAGAGAATGATAGTAGCAGAGATGGAGTAAGTGCTTTGATGGTTTGAAGTGTTTTGATGGTGAAGAGGTAGATGGTAGCAAGGCAGTTAATTGAAAGGCAGAAATGGGTGACTTGTAGGACGAGCAGTATGATAGTGGAAGAAAAGATGGTGGCTGAGTATGTTCTTAGTGGAGTTGAATTGCGCTGGGGATGGCAGTGATGGACAGTGTGATGAAGTTTAGGGTAAGGGCAGTGTTAGTGAAGTGGGAGTGTGTTGTAGCTGTGATTGCTTGCTGGTCTGGTATGGACTGTTGTGGTGAACTGAAGATGATTGTGGAGTTTACGAGGGGTGACACTGTGATCAGCCAGAGGAGTAGGAAAATGTATATGATTCTCTGGTGGTGAATTGTGGTGAAGTATCTGCTGAGGGGGTAATGTAGTTGAAAACTGGGTATTTGTTGAGTGGTGGAGTAAGAACAAGGTGTGGAGCTATGATAGTGCAAGGCAGTGAACCAAAACTGATGGTTGGAGGAAGTGCACTTGGTTGATGGAAATGAAGGAGATGGTTGAGAAGAATGTGGAGGAGAACAAGAACAGAAATGTTTTTTTTTTTACTTAAGATGTAACAGAAATATGAAAACAAAAAGCAACAGAAATGAAATGCAAACAGAGTGTAGAAACAAACAATGCAATGTACATAGTTTCAAACAGAGCTAATGAAATGTAAACATTTATTTTAATGAAATTATGTACTCTTTTTTTTTAGAGATGCAAAGAGAAGAACAACAGGAAAACAAGAATCAAGTCACACCACAAACATACAAACTAACAATTTTTTTTTAATGAAAGTTAACACACAAAACAAAATAAGATACAAAAATCAAACAAAAATAATTCGAAGAATAGAAAAGCAAAATCAAGACAAATCCCCGGCAACGGCGCCAAAAACTTGTTCGTCGACGGAAATTCTATCGGTTTAGAAAACCGTCGAACCAATTTAAATAAAAAAATAACCGCAAGCGCACGGTGTACGTGTGTAGCACGTAGCGAATACGGGTCGATCCGCAGGGAATTGATGATTTTAAAGTTCTATTCAATCAAACTAAACCAAAGTTGAAGAGAATGTTAAGCTAGAAAATTAGAAAATTAACTAACTAACAAAAAGAAAAGAAATGCAAATATGAGAGTTAAATGGCAATTTAGAGAATAAATTCACTCTCTAGATCATGTAGTTCAACACATGAAATCATGATCTCTCTTTTATGGTCATTATTGTTTTAATTGATGTGTTTATTATAAGTATGACATATTTGAGCTATTGATTAGCCAACATAAGCCATCAAACTATAACATACCCCTTAAAACACTTACTAACTTTCATGAAACTTGATAAAGAAAATGAGAATGAAATCTATTTTAAGTATGGTCTATTAACTATTGATTAGAAACATGACCATCAAATTTTAATTTCAAATCACTTTCTTTTTCCATAATCATATTTTGATGAAGAGGCAATTAGTGTTAGTGATTGTTTAAGCATAGCCTATTTGGTGTCAACAATATAGGCTATCAAATTCAAGCAAAAACAACATCATTAAACCACTTCATTGATCATTCATTAAGTACAAAAAGAGACCATGAATTAACATATAGTTGAAGCTACATAATTAGAGAGCTTCATTACCCCCTAAATTGAAGGGGTTTAGCCTCTCATATTTGTCATTTGCTTAACAAATGTAGCTTGCAACATGAAAGGAAAAAGAAAGAAAAATGAAAGCAAATGAAAAGAAAACTATTCTACTTGCATAAAACTAAATCTACATTACTAGCATGAAAGGAAATGAGCATGTAAGTAAAAGGAAACACTAATTAACATTGCATAAAAAGAAAATTACATAAAATAAAAATGGCTAAGTAGCCATGAAAAGAGAAAGAGAGCTTTCTTTTATTTGATCTAAACTAAACTAAAGAGAAGGGGACCTAAGAGAGACTAAGAGAAGAGAGAGGAGAGGTTACATGAAACATATGGGTATTTATACATGTATGAAACCCTAATTCATATTTTTGGGGAATTCCCAAAATGCCTCTTAGGAAGTGTGGAGGCCAAGTAACCATTAACATGTCTTAATCCCCCATTAAGTGTACATGAAGCCATTAACTCCAAAAGCATGTGCATTAGCCTTTAATTTGTACATTAAGGTAGGTGGGTAGGTGGGGTCCTCCATGTTCTTCACTTTGAATTATTTCCATCTTCATTCCTTTGTATTAATTTTGTGCATGCATATCTTCATGAAACCACTTCTATTTGAGATCAAATTCCTACAAAAATATATACAAATTTTCAATTAATTTTTTTCAAATTAATATACGCACAAAATTGACCATTTTTCCCTTGGATGAAGATGAATATGTGACAATTTCAAATAATATGAATTTTGGTTTAAACAAGTTAAAATACCCAATATGATCATTTATTTAATTTAAAAAGAATAAATATGATGATAAAAATATGCACATTTACGTGCACATCAAGTAAAGTATAATATATTTAAAAATAGCGTTAAGGCGTTACACATATCACCCTTAACACATTTTATAGTGCCAATAGTCTATATAATATCATTGTCCCTCCTGATCGGGAAGCCACAAGAGGATACTCCATAGGTACGATACAAATCAAACTCGTACAAGGCGCGCTAGGGTAGGTGGCACCGCACAGCTAGGCAATGCTAGGGTAGATATAGCAATTGCACTTCCGAACTGGTGGTAATGCGTAGCAGCCACTACCGCCCACCTCGAGTTATACTCCCAAAAATCAAAGGTGCGCACCAATCAATCACAAAGTAATAGCATGGCATACGAAGAAGTGTGTCCGATAAGAGGAGCTACCTCATTAGCCCGTCAATTGCCCTTGTTTTAGCCAATTTATGCCAACTCATGGGAGTCGGATCCACGTATATACCTTAATAGAACGTCGCCACCATCCTACTTTCATTCTGGAATCTCCACCGCGCACACGGTTGTTAAAGTGGTTTTCGGAGTTGGCAGAGAGTATGATAACTTCTGATCTGGTCTCTTTAACAACCAAACGTTATTATAACACCGTGATCATTTCAAAATAATTTATACTTCAAAACCAAATATCGTTGCCATTTCAAAACCATATAAATACGATATCCTTTCCATTTCAAAACCAAATACGAAATCATTCCAATTTCAAATATATCCTTTTCCAAAATCATAACATTTTTCAAAGTTATAACACTTTCGAAAATAAACTTTTGAAATTAAAACACTTTCGAAACATAATACTTAAAATCATAATACTTCCCATTTACCAATTTAAGCATTCAAAATAGTATATATATAATAAAATTGTTTTCCTCAAATTTCACAAATTATTCCAAATCAACACGAATTCCAAAATTCAAATTTAGTCAGATCTCAAATCATTAATTCCAATTTAGCTTCTAAATAAACCATTCAAAATTATGTCGATTTCAAATACAGATTTGAGCCATAAATAAACCATTTCAAAATATATATTTCAAAGCTTTAAATATTCTATAATTTCAAAACTAAATGTGGAAATTTTATATATATCTTAATTCAATTTACAATTATTTAGTTTTGAAATATTTACTTAATAAATTCAATATCATTTAAATAAAACCCAAAGTTTAAATATTTATTAATCACTTTAAACCGACATCAAGTTAAAAAACAAATCCTTTAAAATCTCAGTTTCAATAAGTTCCAAATCGATTCTAATTAAATATAATTCTTAATTAAATACAATTTCAAATCAATTTCAAATCCATCTTCTCAACCTTAATTTATTAAAAACATTATAAACTCTATATTAAAATATAATTTAAATAAATACTTAACCATATTATATTTTAATAAAATCACTTTAATATTAAACTTATTTTATATTAAACAAATTTATATATAGCTTAAAAATAAGAATTTAACTATATGTAAAATAACATTTACATAATATCTAAATCAATATTTTATAACCATATATTTCTTTCCAAAACCCTTAGAAATCATTTCTATATATATATATATATATATATATATATATATATATATATATATATATATATATATATATACACACACACACACCAACGGTGTCTATATATAATTTCTATCCTATGGTCAAGTGATAGGATATTTATCATTTAAATCCGTAATTTAAATATATACGGGTATATATCATTTCAACCCGTAATCCCAAATTCAATTCATTGAAACTCACTTGGGTTTATCATTTCAATCCATATTGATTTTCTCCTGTTCTAAAGTCTGTTCGGGTATGTATCATTTCAACCCATAGGGAATTCTATACTAACATGGAACTTGTAGAGTGATAACAGATATGATAATAATATAATAGGCATATATCATCAATATAAATAACAGATAATGGTGTCAGATGTCACAGGTGAACAAATACGGATAACAACACATAAATAACAATGTAAATAACTAACAACAGCATATTTCAATTGTCGTTTCAATTGAAACTGAATTTAATAAATATAAGAACATTAATCTGAGTGATTACTCGCCTTTCGAGGCTAGAAAAATTCGACGATGGAACAAGTTACGAATCCAAACATGAATTTTCAAAGCAAAGCATGATGGCACGAATTCGACGAAAAGAGCAAGGCTGAAAATAATGAAGACGAATCAAAACTAGATTTACTTAACTAGAACTGGATGCACCCATTTTATGATATAACTTTTCTCAAAAATCAATTTGGAAACACAATGTTTTAAAATAAACTTTATATCATAAGTAAAAATCAATATTCAAATAAAATACCCATTAATGTAAAATTCGTTCATATTATATTACCAAATCATTACAAAGATCTAGTTTAAAATATAATCATAAGTGTGAATAAATACCCTTTGAACCTAATATATGCACACGTATATACAAACAAGTATACTACCCTCTTAATATCATATATATATATATATATATATATATATATATATAATATAATGCAGTATGTACAAACTCAGCGAGCAAATTTACACTGTCATGAAATGTAATAAAATATAATAAAGTATAATATAATATAGTATACATATATAAACAAGCTAAGCACCCACACAAGTATATATAACTAACGCCTAAAATTTCATATATAAATATATACACAACTCTTTCGGCTAAGACAAAACACATACATATAAAACAAACATTAAAGTGAGATATGCATTTTCCAAATTCATACTTATTAGACACATAAAACCAAACTTATATACAATATATATAAATATATATAAAACTCTATATATGCATACCATATATATATATATAAACATCCATAAAACATATGTTATATATAATATCCAAAATATGTTTTCAGTCAAGGCATATTCCTTCACATATGAAAACAAGCTTCATCAAACACACACACACACACACACACATATATATAGATTTTCAAAATTAATAATATAACTAAGCTTATATTTGTAAGATATATATATATATATATACACATATATACATAATAGAGAATGCTAAGACCCAACTCAATATTTAAACCAATACACACATATATAATAATAAACTCCAATTTATTTCAAACACATACTACTATGCAACTTATACACTCATCTATCTAAAATATATCTGTAAACATTAGTTATCAAAGTTTAAAATATATATAACTGCAAAAACTGTATCTTTTATTACTAATAGCTATATATACACTAACATATATTTAGCTGTTAAATTTGTATACAAACATTTTATACTAATATATATATCAAAACTGTTTCGACAGTTTACAATACCATGACGACAATATATATATATATATATATATATATATATACATATACAATCATTTATATTAACATAACTCTCCCATATTATAAATGCTATATATGTATATAAACTGGAAATAAGGAAACATAAAACAATAGAACTAATATAACAAAGTCATAAATATACATATGCTAACATACAATATAAGATGGAAGCAAAAAGGGAGGTCGAGGCTTGCGGTGGTGAGGAGAAACATGGCCGAGAAAAATGAGTAGATCTGGATGGAGTTTCGACGCAGGCGGGAGAGTCAAGGCCGAAGCTTCTGATGGAGGAGAATTCGACACTAGCAGGCTTGGATGCACACGCCATAGGTGCTAGGGCGGTTTGTTGGTGGAAAGATGAAGGCGACAGTGGTCAGGTTGTGGGGATTGTTGCCGAAGTCAAGTGAAATGATGGCATGTTGTGGCGTTCTCATGGTGGGCCGATTGGCAACGGCGAAGAGGCGAAACTGCGCGTTCGTAGAAGAAGGAGGAAGTCGGTGAGGCTAACATGTCAGGCAAGCTGCGTGCGGCATTGGACAAAGACAAGGCGAAGGTCAAAAGTGACGAGCCAAAATGTTTACAACAAACTCAATTATAATAGAATTTTATCAAAGCAATTTAAGGAATAAATAATTGTATACATAGCTTAACTTTCTTTTATTCGGCTCAGAACCAAATGGGAAGAGAGGAAAAATAAAGAGAGTTATATTAAAGTAAGAGAAGGGGTGACAAAGAAAAGGCAACAACCTGTAAACTAAACCAGTAGGAATTGAAAAAGTCACGAACGCAAATTCACGCAAATATTGAAGGCAAATGACTGTTTGATTTGAACTATTGGGTAGATGGAAGGTCAAGAATTTAAAAGGTTTTAAAACGAACACCGATATGAAATCGTTCCATAGAATTCATTATCACTTGGACTTCGAAACACACAAATGAATATATTTTGCAGATCAGCACGACAAGACAATCAAAATGATATACTGATACCAGTGGTATGATCATCCGATCAAAAGTCGATAATCGGTACCCAAAAATGCTGCAAATCTGTAAAAAATAAGATAAACGGAGCAACAACAGTTCTAATTTGGCGAAACAAAATATGACGTCTCAATCAGAAGATGATTTACAAATTTTCTATAAAAAAATATTCAGGTTTGGAAAACATTTTTATTATCATGAATTATTAACTGATATAAATTTAAATAGAATTACACAAGAAAATAATTTTCCAAATTATCTGATGAAAATTTACCATCTGCTATATTTAATTGGACGCATTCCAAATATCATATTTGAAATTCAAAATTTTATTATTTAAAGTTTCATGAAAATTAAATTAATTATAAAAGAAATAAAATTTCGGGTCGTTACACTCTCCCCCGCTCAAAATTTTTCGTCCCCAAAAAAGGAGGAGGTACGCGAATAGAACAACCAGAAAGGAAATAGATTGAAAATAAAACAAAACAATTACTTTAAAACCATATAAATTTTAATTTTTATTAATTTATATTCAACAATTGATTTAAATTCGAGGTATCACATTAAGTTTATTCAATTTCAATTTATTAATCCCCCAAAATAGAATTTATTTTATTTATCTCATTCATTATTCAATTAACTCATTATTCTATTTATCAGTACTAACATTTTTATAATTAAGGTTTAAGTGTATAATATTTATTATAACCACACAAATTTTGTTTATAAAATCATTTAGCATCATTTACATTGTAAATTATTTAATTACATATTCACTTATGAATGATTTATGTAAGTTATATTAGAATATGATTGAGTATTACACAAGTAAAATTTCCAATTAAATTATTTCTAGTTTGAATATTCATTTAGAATTTTGGCTTTTATTTAATAATTGAAATCATCCTTAACATAAAATTTAAGAATTAAATTTCCGATTAATTCCGAACCATCAAAGATAATAATATATATATATATATATATATATATATGTACATTCAATATATCACATCAAATCTATAATCATATACCTATATATAATATATTATAGATCAAGGTATACTTTAAAAATTTCAAATTAATTTAATTTCGAAACAAACGTGTAGCAAGCTACAGAATGGTCTCTCCACTTTGAAAGTCGAAAATGAATGTCGATGATGCTGAAGTCATCACCGAAATTATTTTTCAACGACAAAAGAGGAGAGCATTGATTTAAGCATTTATAATTCTTTTGGAAACAATTTATTCAAAAATACATTAAATAATATATATTTTAAAACTTTGAAAACTATGGTTTGGAATTACCAAAAATTTAAATTATCAAATGCTTAATTTAAATTCCAAATCAAATTATAATCAAGTTTATAAATTCATTTGTTTATATTATGCAATAGTTAATGATTTACAAAACAATAAATGAAAATCAAGTATTATCATTTCCAAAAAAATTCATTAACAATTTAATTTCAGAAAAATTTATACTTATATATAATGTAATCGTTCAAAATTATTTTATTTACCAAATTTGAAAGCAATATGATGTCAGTTTGCTCTGTTCAAGTGTTTTTGAAATCCTATCGATAGCATTGATCAGACGAACCGATCAAAAATCCAAATCAACATCAACAACTCATACAACACAATATAAATTTTTTTTATATTAGTATAAATACACTCCCTCACTCGATATACAAGGATAGATTTCAAAACAATGATTGGGATTCGAATTTGGTGGACTCAAATCAAAGAGAATTCTAATTCGAAGATAGGTTCGAAACAAAGATAAGATAATTAAATAGAAAAATAGGAAGGTGGATAAGTTTATATAAATCGCAGGCAACCTTAACTGGGTCGACCGTGACTTCAAGAATAAGATTGGTGCTGAATTCCGAGGCAATCAACATTCGATGTCAAAAAATAGAATTTAGGCATAGCAGGAGATAAATAGCATCGTAAACCGAGGATACATAAATCTCCAGTAAAACAATGCCTATTGTAAAGGAGTTTCCCCCCTTTACAAATCATTTGATGATTGGCAAAACCGCCGAGTTATCATAGAGATCATTCAAAGTAGAGTTATGGAATACTCCAAAATCAAGAACACATATATGGAGAGATAATGATGGATTTTGGAACCAAAGGGAACGTTCAAAAGTCAAAGGAAAATCCGAATCAAAGCAAAGAATTCAAGCTCAAATGAAAGTGATCCCGTATTTAAATTTACCCTATATGTTGAGTTTTGCCTAAAACAAAAGCTCTGATACCAAATGTAACATCCTGATATTTTCAACCATTCACATCCACACATGTCAGATTTGAGTTGCTCAAAATACCAGATTGTTAATTTATATTTGGCAAAACTCAACATATACAGTAAATAAATAAATCACAGAATCACAGACATAGAGTAATATAACAATAATGCAGCGGAAACAAGAGAATAGTAGTTCATGAAGCTATTATATATATAACAGAGTTAAATTAGATACAACAGAAGTCTCGAATACAATAGTTAAATACAAGATCAGAACACATCACTAGAATCAACTGAATATCTGAAAGCTGGATAGATAGCTAGATCTCCAAGCGAAGCTCCAACTCCAAAGGTGAGTCTCTAAAGCTGTATCACTCAGTCTGAGCCGAGCGTAAAGCAAAACACAAAACACTTGAGTCAAGATTAACGTTCTTACATCAATAAATCCAACTCAAGTGAAATAACAGCTGATAACGATCCTCTGAGGATCTGTTAAAGTATCTACTATGTAATAATATACACTATTCTAATAATGTCTAAAGTAAAGTATAGTATATTTAAAAATAACATTAAGACGTTACCCATATCCCCCCTAACACATTTTATAGTGCCAATAGTCTATACAGTACCGTAGTCCCTCCTGATTGGGAAGCCACTAGAGGATACTTCATAGGTACGACACAAATCAAACTCGTACAAGGCGCGCTAGGGTAGGTGACATGGCACAACTAGGCAATGCCAGGGTAGATATACCAATTGTACTTCCGGACCGGTGGTAACGCGTAGCAGCCACTACCGCCCACCTCGAGCCACACTCCCAAAAAATCAAAGGTGCGCATCAATCAATCACAAAGTAATAGAATGACATACGAAGAAGTGTGTCCGATAAGAGGATCAACCTCATTAGCCCGTCAGTTACTCCTGTTTTAGCCACCTTATACTAAATCACGGGAGTCGGGTCCACGTATATACCTTAATAGAACGTCGCCACCATCTTACTTCATCTTGGAGTCCCCACCACGTACACGGCTGTTAAAGTGGTTTTCGGAGTTGGCAGAGAGTATGACAACTTCCGATCCCGGTCTCTTTAATAACGAAACGTTATTATAACACCTTGGGCATTTCAAAATAATTTATACTTCAAAAGCAAATATAATTACCATTTCAAAACCATATAAATACGGTATCCTTTCCATTTCAAAACCAAATACGAAATCGTTTCCATTTCAAATATATCCTTTTCCAAAATCATAGCATTTTCGAAGTTATAACACTTTCGAAACTAAACACTTGAAATTAAAACACTTTCGAAACATAGTACTTGAAATCATAATACTTCCACTTACTGATTTAAACATTTAAAATAGTATATATAATAAAATTGTTTTCATCAAATTTCACAAATTAATTCCAAATCAACATGAATTCCAAAATTCAAGTTTAGTCAGATCTCAAATCATTAATTACAATTTAACTTCTAAATAAACCATTTAAAGTTATATCGATTTCAAATACAGACTTGAGCCGCAAATAAACCATTTCAAAATATATATTTCAAACCTTTAAATATTCTATAATTTCAAAACTAAATGTGGTAATTTTATATATGTCTTAATTCAATTTACAATTATGTAGTTTTGAAATATTTACTTAATAAATTCAATATCTTTTAAATAAAACTCAAGCTTGAAATATTTATTAATCACTTTTAACCAACATCATGTTAAAAATCATATCCTTTAAAATATCAAATTCAATAAGTTCCAAATCGATTCTAATTAAATATAATTCTTAATTGAATACAATTTCAAATCAATTTCAAATCCATCTTCTCAACCTTAATTTATTAAAAACATTATAAAATCTATATTAAAATATAATTTAAAAATACTTAACCATATTATATTTTAATAAAACCACTTTAGTATCAAACTTATTTTATATCAAACAAATATATATATATATATATATATATTAAATTTAGTAATTTAACTATATATAAAATAAAATTTATATATTATCTCAATCAATATTTTATAACTATATATTTCTTTCCAAAACACATAGAAATCATTTTCAATATATATATATATATATATATATATATATATATATATATATATATATATATATATAGACCAACGGTGTCTGTATATAATTTCTATCCTATGGTCAAGTGATACTGATATTTATCATTTCAATCCGTAATTTAAATATATGTGGGTATATATCATTTCAAACCGCAACCGGAAATTCAATTCATTGAAAATCGCTTAGGTTTATCATTTCAACCCATAATGATTTTCTCCTATTCTAAAGTCCGTTCGGGTATGTATCATTTCAACCCATAGGGAACTCTATACTATCAGGGAACTTGCAGAGTGATAACAGATATGATAATAGTATAATAGGCATATATCATCAATATAAATAACAAATTATGTTGTCAGATGTCACAGGTGAACAGATACAGGTTACAACATATAAATAACAATGTAAATAACTAATAGGAGCATATTTCAATTGTCATTTCAATTGAAATTGAATTCAATGAATATAAGAACATTAATCTGAGTGATTTCTCACCTTTCGAGGCTAGAAAGATTTGACGATGGAACAAGTTACGAATCTAAACATGAATTTTCAAAGCAAAGTAAGATGGCACGAATTCGACGAAAAGAGCAAGGCTGAATATAACAAAGACGAATCAAAACAAGATTTACTTAACTGGAACTGGATGCACCCATATTATGATATAACTTTTCTCAAAAATCAATTTGGAAACACAATGTTTTAAAATAAACTTTAAACATATATCATAAATAAAAATCAATGTCCAAATAAAATACCCATTATTGTAAAATCCGCTCATATTATATTACTAAATCATTACAAAGATCTAGTTTTAAATATAATCATAAGTGCAAATAAATACCCTTTGAACCTAATATATATGCACGTATATACAAACAAGTATACTACCCTTTTAATATCATATATATTATAAGCAGTATGTACAAACTCAGCAAGAAAATTTACACTGTCATAAAATGTAATAAAATATAATAAAGTATAATATAAAAAAGTATACATATATAAACAAGCTAACTAGCCCACACAAGTATATACAACTGATGCCTAAAATTTCATATATAAAAATACACACAACGTTCTTTCGGCTAAGACAAAATACATACATATAAAACAAACATTAAAGCGACATATGCATTTTCCAAAGTCATACTTACTAGACACGTAAAACCAAACTTATATACAGTACATATATATATATATATATATATATATATATATATATATATTTAAAACTCTATATACGCATACCAGATATATATATATATATATATATAAATATCCATGTCCACAGAACATATGTTATATATAATATCCAAAATATGTTTTCAGTCAAGGCATATTCCTTCACATATGAAAACAAGCTTCAGCAAATATATATATATATATATATATATATATTCAAAATTAATAATATAACTAAGATTATATTTGTAAGATATATACATACATACATAAGTAACAGAGAAGGCTAAGACCCAACTCAATATTGAAACTAGTACACATATGTATATAATAATAAACTCAAATTTTTTTCAAACACATACTGCTATGCAACTTATAGACTCATCTGTCTAAAATATGTCTATAAACATCAGTTATCAAAGTTTAAAATATATATAACTGCAAAATCTGTAGCTTTTATTACTAATAGCTATATACACACTAACATTTATTAACTATTAAAATTTGTATACAAACATTTTATACTAATAAATATCAAAATTGTTTCGACAGTTTACAATACTAGGACGACCATATATATACAAAATGTCATTTACATTAACATGACTCTCCCATATTATAAATGCTATATATGTATTTAAACTGGAAACAAGGAAACACAAAACATTATAATTAATATATGAAAGTCACAAATATATATATATATATATATATATATATATATATGCTAACTTACAATATAAGATGGAAGCAAAGAGGAAGGTTGAGGCTTGCGGCGGTGAGGAGATACATGGCGGAGAAAAATGAGTAGATCTGGATGGAGTTTCGGCACAGGCGGGAGAGTCAAGGCTGAAGCTTTTGATGGACGAGAGTTCGAAACTAGCGGGCTTGGATGCACACGCCATAGGTGCTAGGGCAGTTTGTTGGTAGAAAGATGAAGGCGACAGTGGTCAGGTTGTGGGGATGGTTGCCGAAGTCAAGCAAAATGATGGCGTGTTGAGGTGTTCTCGTGGTGGGCTGATTGGCAGCGGCGAAGAGGTGAAACTGCTCGTTTGTAGAAGAAGGAGGAAGTCGGCGAGGCTAACATGTCAAGCAGGCTGCATGCGACTTTGGACAAAGACAAGGCGGAGTTCAAAAGTGACGAGTCAAAATGTTTACAACAAACTCAATTATAATAGAATTTCATCAAAGCAACTTGAGGAATAAATAATTATATACATAGTTTAACTTTCTTTTATTCGGCTCAGAACCAAATCGGAAGAGAGGAAAAATAAAGAGAGAGTTATATTGAAGTAAGAGAACGGGTGACAAAGAAAAGGAAACTGCCTGTAAACTAAACTAGTAGGAATTGAAAAAGTCACACGCACAAATTCACGCAAATATTGGAGGCAAATGACTGCTTGATTTGAACTATTGGGTAGATGGAAGGTCAAGAATTTAAAAGGTTTTAAAACGAACACCGATATGAAATCGTTCCATAGATTTCGTTGTCACTTGGACTTTGAAACACACAAATGAATATACTGTGCATATCAGCACAATAGGATGATCAAAATAATATACTAATATCAGTGGTATGATCATCCGATCAAAATTCGATAATCGGTTTCGAAAAATGCTGCAAATCTATCGAAAATAAGATAAACGGAGCAACAACAGTCCTAATTTGGAGAAACAAAATGTGACGTCTCAATCAGTAGATGATTTACAAATTTTCTGTAGAAAAATATTCAGGTTTGGGAAATAATTTTATTATCATTAATTATTAATTGATATAAGTTTAAAAAGAATTACACAGAAAATAAATTTCCAAATTATCTGATGAAAATTTACCATCTGCTATGTTTAATTGGACGCATTCCAAATATCAAATTTAAAATTCAAAATTTTATTATTTAAAATTTCACAAAAATTAAATTAATTATAAAACCACTAAAATTTTTGGGTCGTTACACATTCAAGTTTCTGTGCAAGAAAGCGGTTTTCACATCCAGTTGCTCCAGCTCTAAGTCATGAGCTACGATGATAGTGAACAAAATGCGGATGGACATATGCCTCACTACTGGAGAGAATATCTCATCATACTCCAATCCCTTTCGTTGTGAAAATCCTTTAGCAACTAGTCTAGCCTTGTATCTCCCATCATCCTTCACATTGAACACCCATTTGCAACCTATGGCTCGGCTTACTTGAGGAGGTGGTACCAAATCCCAAGTCTTGTTCTTCTTCAATGACTCTAACTCCTCTTCCAAAGTGCACATCCACTTCAAATTTTCACACGACTTAAAGCTTTATTGAGGTCAAGCGGCTCCTAAAGAACCACTTGTAGGGCATAGTTAAACTGATCATCAAGGCAAAGGTTCGCAAACTGCCAACTACGACACCTTTTGGCTAGCCTAATAGTCCTACGGATGACTCAAGTAGGCAATGCTTGGCATAACTCCTTTTAGCTCCACCTTGAACTGAACTTCCTCTAGATTCATGCATATCACCAGCACTACAAGAAGGTACCTGTGGACTATACTGTGATGTTTCCACAACTGCGTTTTCCTCGATAGCATCAACAAAAACTCTACTATTTGGCTAGGACATGGGAACTTCTTCCATCTCCTTTGGCCTATCAAAATCTTCTGATGTGGTAGGTAGCTTCTTCTTTGGATTGAACACAGTAGACTCATCAAAAGTAACATGTCTGGAATGAACAATCTTCCACTCAACAGGGTTCCAAATTCGATACCCTTTGATACCATCGGTGCATCCCATTAGTGTGCCCTTGTATACTCTAGCCTCTTACTTGTCATCGTCTGTATGGTGAACATACATAGGACAATCAAAAATTCGAAAGTAACCAAGATACACTGTTTTACCTCTCCACTTCTCCTCTAGAATCTTCCCATCTATGGCTAAGCACAAAATTCAATTTATGATATGCGCTTGATAATGCGTCAGCCCAAAGGTATTTAGACAAGCTCGCCGTCTATCTCAAGCAACGAGCCTTCTCTAGTAAAGTCATGTTCATCCTTTCTACAATCCCGTTGGATTGCGGATTTCCAAGTGTAGTGAAATGTCTCTGAATGTCATGCTGTCTATAGATACTTTAGTTTGCTTGCCTAGCACATGCTCCTGGAAAAAGTCCATCTTTTCGAAGGTTTCTCCTTTGATCATCTTCCGTCTTCAAAGCAAATCTAAGTCCTTCTCTGAAATATGACCAAACCTGAGACGCCAAAGCCTTATGGCATCCGATGCACGAGAACTATTTACTCCAGCACACGAATCTCCAAGGACCGTGGCTCCTTTCTGCAAATACAGATTTCAGAACACATCTCCTTTCATAAGGACTAGTCCACCTCTTGAAATTTTTGGACTATCCTTCTCGATAGTTACCTTGCATCCCAAAGTTGCCAATTGTCCTAAAGAATTAAGGACTTTCGAAGACCTGGATCATACCGGACATCTGTCAAAGTGCGTATCACTCTATCAAACATCCTGATCCTCACTGTACCTTCACCCATTGCTCTACAGCTAGCATAATTACCCATAAGAATAGAGATTCCCTCTCGTTTGACGAAAGAACTGAAGTAACCCTTATTACGCGTCATATGGAAAGATGCCCTCAAGTCCAACACCCAATAGTCTATGACATCCAACATTGCTGCAGACAACACATCGTTAGATACAGAATTATCCACCGCAAATGATGATGATCCGTCTTCTTCCTTCTTCTTCAAATCTAGACAATCCTTTTTCCAATGACCAGGTTTCTTGCAGATAAAGAACTTTCCATCCGTAGTCTTTCCTCTTCTGCTATTACCGGGCTTCCTGAACTTGGAAAGCCCTCTAGGGTGCCAATTCTTCTTATCATCTCTACGTCTTTTGACAAACATGCAATGACTACTACAACCACCTTTACTTTCTTCACTCATCTCCTTTATCTAATCTCTCAAGCCTTTAAATAGAAATCCCGACTTAACATCTTCCAATATTAATGTGTCTCTAGCGAAGACAAGGCTGTTAGCAGAATGTGTGTATCGCTCCGAAAGAGAACACAAAAGAATCATTGTCATTTTCTCCTCATCCATCTTCAAGTCAACACTTTTCATCTTCATCGCAAGATCATCAAAGAAATTATAACATTCCTTTACTGAAGTGCCCTCTCTCATCCACATGGTGAAAAATGTCTTCAGCAATATCACACGATTAGTCAGAGATTTGTTCAAGTTAATATTTTCTAGCTTGGTCCAAATGTCTCTAGTAGTGGTCTCGCTGCTAATCTCTTAGATAACATTCTCTCTCATTGCTAGTAAATGCCCCTTCTCCATATCCTTCCTTTCTGCGACTGAGATGTCAACTGTCAACTCCTTAATGGGCGAACACTACTGGGTTGACTTCATTGCTCATTAGAACAACCCTCATCCTCCATTACCACTTCTCGAAGTCTTTATCCCCATTCCATTTTTCAATTGCCAACAGTGATCCTGACGTGATATACATCAATCTAGTATAAGGTCTTGTAACAACTGGAGTTGGTTCATCTTCTGCCATAGCATCTGACACTCCTCAATCATCCTTGCAGCTCCGAACCAATCTGTTGGGGACTATCCCTTCAAATGATCAGCCTAAGGGAATAAAAATCCAACGCAGCAGAAAACAACCGTATCGTGATTGTAGCGAGATGAAATAGTAGAGAAACACCAGAACAAACACTCATAGATCAATGCAATGTAGAAAATTAAATAACACCAGTATTTATAGTGGTTCCACTACCACGAGGCAATGTACGTCCACTTGAAAAGAAGAGATTTTATTAATCACTGAAAGATTAGAGTTACAAGATTGATTAATTTCTAGAGGTTACACATAAGAAGAATTAGCAATACGAAAAAAATTCTATAGAGTTTTATCTCTCTAGGATGGCTGCCGTTGTTGTCAAGAAGCTCCACCATTTGTAGAGTGAAGAAATGAGTAAAGGTAGCTGCTATATAACAACTCTACAATCTGGTTCGGCGTCATTTGGTTCGGCACACATTTGGTTCGGTAGAGACATACAAAACTGGTTCGGCATTAGCATCAGCATTTGGACCGTTATTCTTCACAAAATCTAGTCTGGCAAATTACTACGCCATTTGGTTCAGCAAGCACAATTTTGGATCGGCATACATGTAACAACCCTAGATTTTTTGGCATATAATTTAAATTTGACTTTATTTTATTTTGAAATTATTTTAAACTTTTTTTGTTTCAAACATTTCATTTTTAGATATAAATTTTGATTATTATATGAATTATAATTTCAAACTGGTATAAATTGAATATTTTCCTGAAAAATGGAATTGTGGTCAAAACTGGTCGAACTTTGACTTTTAAATTTAAATTTAAATATTTGAAGTCTTGAATTTCATCTTTTATTATGAAATTAGATTTAATAACATGAATACTACTTTTCTTTTCGTTGAAAACGGATTTAAATTGTGAAAGTTATATTATTTTCAATATTGTGTGTATACTGAGTTATTTAACAATATTCTTTGTTTTAATTTATAAAAATGACATCTTTATTTGATATATCTTATTCTAATTTGTGCATTTATGTTATATTATACATATTATGAATTTTAAATATTTTTAAAGTGATTATAGAATTTTTCTAAAGCTTATTGAATTTATTTCCAAATTTTAAAGCCTAGTTTCTATTTTCTTTGCTATTTTCTTCATCTAAATTATATTTAATTAAAATTTATTTATTCATTTTTGTGAATTAATTTTATTTTGTGTTCTTGTCTTTGTTTATAAATATTTTTCAAGTATTTAAAATTTTTCCAAAGCTCATTGAATTTGTTTTAAATTTTTAAAGCCTAGTTTGCATTTTTAAGCCATTTTCTTACTTTAAATTCTATTTAATTAAAATTTAATTATTTATTTTATATATTTATTTTTATTTCTGACTTGTTATCTTTATTTATTAGTTTTTATATGTATTTATAAATTTCAAAAATATATAAAAGAAATTCGAAGAGTTTTGTGACTCTTTAGCTACTTGTGACTCTTTGATTTCCACCTCTTCATTTTCCAACCTCTTGTATTCGTTTCCTTTAGGCGACCTTAACTTTTCTTCAGCCACTTCTTTTTTTTATTTTTCACGTATGAAAAAGCTTCTTATCTTTGAAAAGTTCGGCCTCCCATCATCTCTCAAAGCTTTGGTAAATTCTTTTCTCTTTTTCATTGTTTTCTTCTTATTTATGTTATTTTCACTTGCTTGCTTCACCTTTGTAGCTCAGCCCCTTGCTCCTCCTTCACTGTGGCTGCTTACACCACCACCTGAGCCATCCTCCACCACCTCCTCTACAGTCCCAAGCCACTGGCCATGCACCCATGTGACCAAATCCAACAATACTTGCACAAAACTTCACCCTATAACTCATAGTCGAGCACCATACATCGCCACCACCTTCAACCACCCCTTGGTCGCCACCTACTCCACCTCCACCACCCATGGACGACCTAAAACCCTCTGCCACACCATCCTCCAGCCCACTACAGAGATGGCCATGTCTGGTCTTGCTTGAGCCGAGGACAAAATTGTATTGAATTCATGATATTTTGACTTGTTGTTGAAATCCATGCACCTATCTCTTTGTATCACCTTTGCCTCATCAACATACATGTTTGGCCGACCCTATTCAACCTAAAACCAAATCAGAACCCACTCCTTAGCCATGTGTTTCTGAACTATAGCTGAAGAATAAGTGGTTGTAAGCAAGTGCAAACATTTTGGGCTTTGTTTACGCGTTGGTTCCTAAGATTGTTTAGTCGTATTTTGAGTTGAAAATTAATGTGTGTTATATTGTCTTGTTTGAATGTGTTCAAGACAATTTATCTTTGGCTCTCTCAAATTCGAATCATCATCATGCCATAGTGATTTTGAAGATCTCAGTTTGTGCATTCGATTGTTGCCTCCAGCTTATACCAGTGAGTAATTCTCACCAGACGATTTGTACTTATATAACTAGTAAACTGACCCCTTTTGAATCTGTAAAATGCATTATCATGTTACACCTGGTATACTATGATCATATGATGTTCACCCATGCTTAAACACCTGTTATATCATATGTTACTATTATATTATGCTGTTCTGTTATTTTTATCAGTTTATCACACTGCAAGCTCCCTTTAGATTAGAATCACTATGGGTTGAAATGATACAAACCCGAACGGACTTTAGAATAAGGGAAAATCGTTATGGGCTGAAATGATAGGCCTGAGCGATTTTCAATTATTTCATTTAATTGGGACTGCAGGTTTGAAATGATAAAACCCGGATTTTCTTTGTAAATTACGGGTTGAAATGATATATTACCCGTATCACTTTACCTAGGCTAGGAAATTACATATAGACCCATAGTTAAAATATATTTTTCTAATTTTTTTAAAATATTTTAGAAATGTAATTATTATAATATTTTGATTTAAAATTAATTAAAAATAATTTTCGTAAATTATTATTGATTTTCTGGAAATTTATAAGTTAAATAAATTATGGAAAAGTTAGAAAATCTGAATGTAAGTTATTTTGAAAATTTTGATTTGATTATAATTGGAAATTAAATTTAATATGAAATTATGATAAATTTATGTTAATTTGAATTTAAAATGAATTTAAAATGAATTTATAATATATTAACGATTTTTTAGTAAAGTTAAAAAGTGAAAGGAATGATTATTTAAGTTGAAATTTGGAAATATAACTTAAATTGGAATTTATGAATTTGATTTAAAAGTGAAATTATAAGTTAAGTTAAATAAAATGGAATTAAGTTATATTTGAAATTTTAAAATTAAGTGTTAAGTTGAAATTTAATGTAATGAATTCAAATTTGAATGTTGAAATTTAATAAGTGAATTATTAATAAATATTGATTTTTGAAAGGGAACTTAACTTTATAAAATCATGAATTTAAAGAAAATTAAATGATGATTATCAATGTTAAAATGTATGATTTTAAATGTTAAAAATGATTTAAATAAAAATATAAGTGTTTGTGAAATTCTATTGAATATTTGAATTTAGTTACAGCATTTTAAATGCTGTCTTTTGTAGCATTTACAAAACTTTCTGTAGCATTTTCCAAATGCTGTGAAATTTGAATTTTCATTGTTTTAATAAATTTAAGTGAATAAATGAACATTGAAAAGTTTAAATTTTTGGAATTTAATAATTTAATTATTAAATGTAATAACTTTATTTTTATGATTTAAAATGAAGTAATTTGTTTTGAAATATAATTATTTCGATTGATTAAAACGATTGGAAATGAAGTTTGTCAAGATATGATATTTTGATATATTAAAATGATTGGAAATGAAGTTTTGTAAAGATATGATATTTTGATAAATTAAAATGATTGGAAATGAAATTTAGTAAAGATATGATATTTTGATATATTAAAATGATTGGAAATGAAGTTTAGTAAGATATGATATTTTGATATATTAAAATGATTGGAAATGAAGTTTGTAAGGATATCATATTTTAATATATTGAAATGATTTGACATGAGTTTTGCAAAGATATGATGTTTTTGAAATGGTTTGGAATTAATCTGATCTTTATTTTGATAAAGATTTTGATTTGAAATGATGTTCTGTTTTGAATTATAAAATATTGTTTTAAAGTTATAACTGCGGGTTATAATAACGATTGGTTGGAAAAGAGATCAGGATCGGATATCTGGCATACTCTCTGTCGATACCGAAAACCACTTTGACAACTGTGTAAGCGGTGGAGATTCCAGAATGAAGTAGGATGGTGGTGATGTTCTTGAGGTATATTACGTGAACCCAACTCCTGTGAGTTGGCATAAGATGGCTAAAACAGGAGCGATCTCGGGCCAAGTGAGGTAATTCCTTCGATCAGACATATTCCTTCGATACTATACTCTTATTTGTGATTGATTATACGACCATCCTCCGATTTTGATATGGGAGTGTGTTCCGAGGTGGGCATATGTGGCTGCTGCGTTACCACCAACCCGTGTGCGTAATTGGTATATGTACCCTGGCATTGCCTTGTGTGCCGTGTCACCTACCATATCGAGCCTTTACTACGAGTTTGTTTTTCTCCCGTAGCCCGTCTGGTTTCCTCTGATAGTTACCCGGTGTGGAGATGTCATGATATTGGATGGACTGCCGGGACTATTATGTGTAAAGGGTGATATGGGTAGCCCGGAACGCTATTTAAAAGTAAGTTTATTTTACTGTAGACATTATTATAATAGCGCAATATTAGTATATAGTAAATAGTTTAACGGATCCTTGGAGGATGGGCGGTCCCAGGCATCCTTTAAGATACTTGTGCCTTATTACAGTTCACTTGAGTAGGTTTACATTATATAAGTATATATTGTCCTGACTCGAGTGTTTGTATTTTTATTTATGCTTGGGTCAGCCTGAGTTATTCACAGATTTGGTTTCCACTTTCTGGAGATTGGAATCACTGGAGATTATCTGCTTATCTAGTTTTATCTGTTCCAGTTATGTTGTTCTATTTAGCTTGTACTTGGTTATCATCTTGAGACTTCTGTTGTACTTTATTTATTCTGTTGTATTTTATTTAACTTTGATATATTTACATAGTAGCTTCATGAACTACTATTTCTTTTACTTCCGCTGCACTATTATTACTCTGTGTCTGTGATCTGTGATTATAATTTACCGTATATTCTGAGATTTGCCAAATTTTATTTACAACACGGTATTTTGAGCAATTCAAGTCCGACATGTGCGGATGGGAATGGTTGAAAATATCGGGTTGTTACAGTTATTATCAGAGCTTTGGCTTTGAGGCAAAACTTAAAATGTATGGTAAATTTAGTTATAGAATCACTTTCATCCAAACTCGAATCTCTTCTTCTTTGATTCAAATTTCATTTGAATTTTGGAATGTTCCCTGCGGTTCCAAAATCCATTCATGTCCCTCACTATTCATGTCCTTTTGATTCTGGAGTATCCCATAACTCCACTTCGAATGAGCTTTATAGTGAATTGGCAGTCCCGCCAATCTCAAAAATTCATTTGTAAAGGGAGAAACTCCTTTACAATTAGCATCGATTCACCAGAGATTTATATCTATCCTCGGTTTAGATGCTAATCTCTTTTGTTATTCCAAACTCTATCTCCTGAGGTCGAATGTAGATTTACCCCAGAAAATCCACATCGATCTTATTCTATAAGTCACGGTTGACCAATTAAAGTTGCCCGCGATTATATAAGCTTATCCATCTTCCTATTCTATTATTTAAGCATCTCATCCTTGTTTCCAACCTATTTTAAAATAAGAATTTCCTTTGATTTGAGTTAATCATATTTGAATCTCTATCCTTCTTTGAAAATCTATTCATGGTGTATTTGTAAACTAATATTTAAAATTTAAATGTTTTACATATTGTGTTGTTTGAGTTGTTGTTGTTGAATTGGGTTTCTGATTGATTCGTCTGATCAACGCTATCGATGGGATTTCTAAAACACTTTGACAGAATGAACTAACACAATATAATTTTAAAAAAATTTGATTAATGAAATAAATATTGATATAAGCAAATTTATGGAACTTAATAAATTGATTTAAATTGATCATTTGAAATGATAATACTTGATTTATCATTTAATGTTCTATAAAAGAATTTATAAATAGCTATTTATAAATTCATTTGGGAAAGTAAATGAGTTAAAACAAGAAATTCGAGAATTTAATTTCCGATGGTTTCAAACCTTGTGTTTAAAGTTTTAAAATGGGTATATTATTTAAAGTATTTTCTAATAGAAATTTGTTTCCAAGAAATTTTAAAGTTTAAAATTAGTGCTCTTCTCTTTGTCGCTGGAAAATAACTTCGGTAATGACCACGGCATCATCGATGTCATTTTCGAGTTTCGAAGTGAAGAGACCATTATGTAGTCTTGCTACAGCTTTGTTTTGGGAAATTTAGTTGATTTGAATTTCTAAAATAAGACTGGATTTATAATATATATATATATATATATATATGATTTAAGTATGATTTGGCTTATTATGTTTATATATTTATTTATCTCCAAATTGTTTGAAGAAATCGGAAATTTAATTCTTAAATTTTGTTTTAAAGAATCATTTCAATTATAAAAAGAAAATCAAAATTTTAGATAAATGATTCTAACTTGAGATCTGGGAATCATAAGGTTTTAATTGTATAATACTCAGTTGCATTTAAATATAACTTACCTAAATTATCTAGAAGTTAACAATTGTAATTGGATAATATACAATATAAAAAGATTTTACAAATAAAATTTGAGTGGCTATAATAAATGTTATACACTTAAATTTTAGTTATAAAATTATTAACAGGAGTAAATAGAATAAAAGGTCAATTGAATAATTTACAATATAAAATGATGTTAATGGAACTAACAATAAATTTAAAGCAGTTATAATAAGAGTAAGTATAATGGGCATAGATGATAAAATATATCGAGAGGAATAAATTTAACTTTAAGTAGGAATAAAGAAGAATTAAATTTATTAAGTACATTATGAGTATAATAAATGATTTTTTTTTCAAATCCATGATTTTAGAAATTGTTAATTTAAGACGATTAGAAGATAAGATAATAAAATTTGAGATAGTTAAGATTTATTCAACTTGTGTAAAAATTAATTAATTATTTAAGTTGAAATTTCCATGGTTTATAACTTATTATCTAATTTTATTTTTCAAACTATCTTTTGGTTGTCCTTATTTTCCTTATCTTGCTTCAGGCTGGTGTAGGCATTTTCCTATAATTTTTCTGTTTAGAAATCTTTCTATAATCTTTGATAATCTCCACCATGTTAAACTTACCTATAACAATAGTTATCAGGTATAATTTCAATCTCCTTGTCATCTTGTCTTAATCTTATTTCACTTTATCTTTTTCTGTGCTTTCCTGTACCTCATTACTTTTCGGGGATGAAAAGTTTTAAGGTGCGGGAAAGCACAGAAAAAGATAAAGTGAAATAAGATTAAGACAAGATGACAAGGAGACTCATTCCTTTTCGGGGACGAAAAGTTTTGAGTGGGGGAGAGTGTAACAACCCTAGATTTTTTGCATATAATTTAAATTTGACTTTATTTTATTTTGAAATTATTTTAAACTTTTTTTGTTTCAAACATTTCATTTTTAAATATAAATTTTGATTATTATATGAATTATAATTTCAAACTGGTATAAATTGAATATTTTCCTGAAAAATGGAATTGTGGTCAAAACTGGTCAAACTTTGACTTTTAAATTTTAAATTTAAATATTTAAAGTCTTGAATTTTATCTTTTATTATGAAATTAGATTTACTAACATGAATACTACTTTTCGTTTCGTTGAAAACGGATTTAAATTGTGAAAGTTATACTGTTTTCAATATTGTGTGTATACTGAGTTATTTAACAATATTCTTTGTTTTAATTTATAAAAATAACATCTTTATTTGATATATCTTATTCTAATTTGTGTATTTATGTTATATTATATATATTTT
This sequence comes from Allium cepa, assembly GCA_030765085.1. Classification (NCBI taxonomy): domain Eukaryota; kingdom Viridiplantae; phylum Streptophyta; class Magnoliopsida; order Asparagales; family Amaryllidaceae; genus Allium; species Allium cepa. The sequence goes on along the minus strand of CM060937.1, from coordinate 695,658,242 downwards.
TACTTTTAAATATTTTTAAAGTGATTATAAAAATTTTCTAAAGCTTATTGAATTTATTTCCAAATTTTAAAGCCTAGTTTCTATTTTCTTTGCTATTTTCTTCATTTAAATTATATTTAATTAAAATTTATTTATTCATTTTTGTGAATGAATTTTATTTTGTGTTCTTATCTTTGTTTTTAAATATTTTTCAAGCATTTAAATTTTTTCCAAAGCTTATTAAATTTGTTTTAAATTTTTAAAGCCTAGTTTGCATTTTTAAGCCATTTTCTTAATTTAAATTCTAAATTAAAATTTAATTATTTATTTTATATATTTATTTTTATTTCTGACTTGTTATCTTTATTTCTCAGTTTTTATATGTATTTATAAATTTCAAATACATATAAAAGAAATTCGAAGAGTTTTGTGACTCTTTAACTACTTGTGACTCTTTGCTTTCCACCTCTTCATTTTCCAACCTCTTGTATTCATTTTCTTTAGCCGACCTTAACTTTTCTTCAGCCGCTTTTTTTTTCATTTTTTTCGTATGAAAAACCTTCTCATCTTTGAAAAGTTCGGCTTCCCATCATCTCTCAAAGCTTTGGTAAATTCTTTTCTCTTTTTCGTTGTTTTCTTCTTATTTATGTTGTTTTCACTTGCTTGCTTCACCTTTGTAGCTCAGCCCCTTGCTCCTCTTTCACTGTGGCTGCCACCACCACCACCTGAGCCATCCTCCACCACCTCCACTACATCCCCAAGCCACTGGCCATGCACCCATGTGACCAAATCCAACAATACTTGCACAAAACTTCACCCTATAACTCATAGCCGAGCACCATACATCACCACCACCTTCAACCACCCCCTGGCCGCCACCTACTCCACCTCCACCACCCATGGATGATCTGAAACCCTCCGCCACACCATCCTCCATCCCACTACAGAGATGGCCATGTCTGGTCTTGCTTGGGCCGAGCACAAAATTGCATTGAATTCATGATATTTTGACTTGTTGTTGAAATCCATGCACCTATCTCTTTGTATCACCTTTCCCTCATCACCATACATGTTTGGCCGACCCTATTCAACCTAAAACCAAATCAAAACCCACTCCGTAGCCATGTGCTTCAGACCTATAGATGAATCATAGGAGGTTGTAAGCAAGTGCAAACATTTTGGGCTTTGTTTTATGCGTTGGTTCCTAACATTGTTTAGTCGTATTTTGAGTTGAAAACTAATGTGTGTTATATTGTCCTGTTTGAATGTGTTCAAGGAAATTTATCTTTGGCTCTCTCAAACTCGAATCATTGTCATGCCATAGTGCTTTTGAAGATCTCAGTTTGTGCATTTGATTGTTGCCTCCAGCTTATACCAATGAGTAATTCTCACCAGACGATTTGTACTTATATAACTAGTAAACCGACCCCTTTTGAATCTGTAAAATGCATTATCATATTACACCTGCTATATTACGATCATATGATGTTCACCCATGCTTAAACACCTGTTATATCATATGTTACTATTATATTACGCTGTTCTGTTATATATATCAGTTTATCACACTGCAAGCTCCCTTTAGATTAGAATCACTATGGGTTGAAATGATACATACCCGAACAGACTTTAGAATAGGGGAAAATCGTTATGGGCTGAAATGATAGGCCTGAGCGATTTTCAATTTATTTCATTTACTTGGGATTGCGGGTTTGAAATGATAAAACCCGGATTTTCTTTGTAAATTACGGGTTGAAATGATATATTACCCGTATCACTTTACCTAGGCTAGAAAATTATGTACAGACCCGTAGTTAAAATATATTTTTCTAAATTTTTTAAAATATTTTAGAAATGTAATTATTATAATATTTTGATTTAAAATTAATTAAAAATAATTTTTGTAAAGTATTATTGATTTTCTGGAAATTTATAAGTTAAATAAATTATGGAAAATTTAGAAAATCTGAATGTAAGTTATTTTGGAAATTTTGATTTAATTATAATTGGAAATTAAATTAAATATGAAATTATGATAAATTTATGATAATCTGGATTTAAAATAAAATGAATTTATAATATATTAATGATTTTTGAGTAAAGTTAAAAAGTGAAAGGAATGATTATTTAAGTTGAAATTTGGAAATATAACTTAAATTGGAATTTATGACTTTGATTTAAAAGTGAAATTTTAAGTTAATTTAAATAAAATGGAATTAAGTTATATTTTAATTTTTAAACTTAAGTGTTAAGTTGAAATTTAATGTAATGAATTTAAATTTGAATGTTTAAATTTAATAAGTGAATTATTAATAAATATTGATTTTTGAAAGGAAACTTAACTTTATAAAATCATGAATTTAAGGAAAATTAAATGATGATTATAAATGTGAAAATGTATGATTTTTTATAAAAATGATTTAAATAAAAATATAAGTGTTTTTGAAATTCTATTGAATATTTGATGTTAATTAACAACATTTTAAATGCTGTCTTTTGTTAAATTGAATTGTTTTGAATGTAACTTTCTGTAGCATTTTCCAAATGCTGCGAAACTTGAATTTTCATTGTTTTAATAAATTTAAGTGAATAAATGAACATTGAAAAGTTTAAATTTTTGGAATTTAATAATTTAATTATTAAATGTAATAACTTCATTTTTATGATTTAAAATGAAGTAATTTGTTTTGAAATATAACTATTTTGATAGATTAAAACGATTGGAAATTAAGTTTGTAAAGATATTATATTTTGATATATTAAAATGATTGGAAATGAAGTTTTGTAAAGATATGATATTTTGATAAGTTAAAATGATTGGAAATGAAGTTTTGTAAAGATATAATATTTTGACATATTAAAATGATTGGAAATGAAGTTTAGTAAAGATATGATATTTTGATATATTAAAATGATTGGAAATGAAGTTTAGTAAAGATATGATATTTTGATATATTGAAATGATTGGAAATGAAGTTTAGTAAAGATATGATATTTTGATATATTGAAATGATTGGAAATGAAGTTTAGTAAAGATATGATATTTTGATATATTAAAATGATTGGAAATGAAGTTTTGTAAGGATATCATATTTTAATATATTGAAATGATTTGACATGAAGTTTTGGAAAGATATGATGTTTTTGAAATGGTTTGGAATTAATTTAATCTTTATTTTGATAAAGATTTTGATTTGAAATGATATTCTGTTTTGAAGTATAAAATATTGTTTTAAAGTTATAACTACGGGTTATAATAACGATTGGCTGTCAAAGAGACCGGGATCGGATATCTGGCATACTCTCTGTCGATACCGAAAACCACTTTGACAACCGTGTACGCGGTGGACATTCCAAAATGAAGTAGGATGGTGGCGACGTTCTTAAGGTATATTACGTGAACCCAACTCCCCTGAGTTGGCATAAGGTGGCTAAAACAGGAGCAATATCGGGCCAAGTGAGGTCATTCCTCAGATCGGACACATTCCTTCGATACTATACTCTTATTTGTGATTGATTAGATGGCCATCCTCCGATTTTGATATGGGAGTGTGTTCCGAGGTGGGCGTATGTGGCTGTTGCGTTACCACCAGCCCGTGTGCGTAATTGGTATATGTACCCTGGCATTGCCTTGTGTGCCGTGTCACCTACCATACCGAGCCTTTACTACGAGTTTGTTTTTCTCCCGTAGCCCGTGTGGTATCCTCTTACAGTCACCCGGTGTGGAGATGTCAAGATATTGGATGGACTGTTGGGACTATTTTGTGTGAAGGGTGACATGGGTAGCCCGGAATGCTATTTAAAAGTAAGTTTATTTTACCGTGGACATTATTATAATAGCGCAATATTACTATATAGTAAATAGTTTAACGGATCCTTAGAGGATGGGCGGTCCCAGACATCCTTTAAGTTACTTGTACCTTCTTAGAGTTCACTTGAGTTGGTTTACATTATATAAGTATATATTGTCCTGACTCGAGTGTTTGTATTTTTATTTACGCCTGGGTCAGCATGAGTTATTCACAGATTTGGATTCCACTTTCTGGAGATTGGAATCGCTGGAGACTATCTGCTTATCTAGTTTTATCTATTCCAGTTCTGTTGTTCTATTTAGCTTGTACTTGGTTATCATCTTGAGACTTCTGTTGTACTTTATTTATTCTGTTGTATTTTATTTAACTCTGATATATTTACATAGTAGCTTCATGAACTACTATTTCTTTTACTTCCGCTGCACTATTATTACTCTGTGTCTATGATCTGTGATTATTATTTACTGTATATTCTGAGATTGGCCAAATTTTATTTACAATGCGGTATTTTGAGCAATTCAAGTCCGACATGTGCGGATGCGAATGGTTGAAAATATCGGATTGTTGCAATACATCGGAAGCGGAAAATTACCGCTCTAAATCACCGAATGAAATATTTCATTCGGTAAATCACCGAATGAAATATTTCATTCGGCAATTTATTTTCACTGCTCTAAACCCTTATACCCTAATTCGCGAACGATATCCCTAGCACCACTTCATCGAACGAAATCATCATGTCTTCCCCCAAATCTCATGCTATCGCTCCAAATCAAACTAACACCGAAACCTTCAAGCCCTAGCATCTTCCTCAATTCTCGTTCGGTGATTTCAGCTTCTGCTCCTAGGGCTTCACCAGCTCCTCCTCTTCCGTGACTCTTACTTCTTCAGCGATGGAATCAATAAGCAAGAATTCATAAAAATAGTGGATGATTTCCTTTGAGCTCCTTCATAGGCGTTGGATCGTTCTATTAGATCTTGTAATGTATTAAGGCATACAGGGTTACTGCCAGGCAAAAGTAGAAATTAATCAAGAGTGTTATGTTTCTTGTACCTACCATACAAGAACTAGTTCTTGTAACTTGTATCATGTATGGATCCAGATAAAACTGGAATAAAAATGCGAAAGCATGAGTCCGGTAAAAATATTCTCTTAAAATGAAAGTAACCCATTGTTTCATACTTGATCATCAACATATTTTATGCCTATTTTTATATTGAAAATCTAACTCCTATAGATATGAAGTCAAAACAGTAAAGCTAGAAAATGTTGGTATACAAAGAAGGATAATTAATATTAATAACAATGTGTAATTTGTTGGCTTTCCAAAGCGTAGCAGCTGATGATGCATTTTTAAAAAAGGCTTTGCATGAAAGGTCCATATTTCTGATGTTGTTACAAGAAAAGTCCCAGTAGAAATAAGAATGTAAATTAGGTCCACATTTTTCCTAAATCAGAAAGTGAAAATTAGCTTGCGCTGTTTAAAAATTTCAAAAAGTTCAAAATCAGTAAGCACAAACTAGCTTGCACTTTCCTGATAGAAAGCGCAAGTTACCTTGCGCTTTTCAAAAATTCAAAATTTTCAAAAATTCAAAATCAAATATGCAAACTAGCTGGCACTTTCCTGGTAGAAAGTGCAAGATAACTTGCGCTTTTCAAATTTTGAAATTTTCGAAAAAGATTACAGAAACAGAAAAGTGCAAGTTACCTTGCATTTTTTGTCAGATAAGTGCGAGGCACCTTGCGTTTTTTTTTGAAATGGTACTTTATATACAACAAATCATTGGGATAACATATCCTATGTCAATAAACGTTCGAAAGCAAGTTTCAAACTTGTGCCTCTTGCACCAAAGCCGAATCAATTAACCACTTGGACAATGATGCTTGTCTAACACCTTACGTTTTTTATTTTTCAAAAATAAGGACCACATTTACATATTCATTTCTGCAGGCTATTTTTCTATAACAACCTCAAAACAGGGACCTATGACTCTTTTCTTTTTAAAAAAAACCAAGAATGATTGTTGATTAGAAAATACTATTAGCATGAATTAATAACAGATGTTAGACATTTTAAAGTAAACATAAATTATATATGTTAAAAAAAATATGTACAATGAATTTTTGTATAGATTATAGAAATTTTTGAAATTCTTATAACTTAATGCATGTAACAAGTTAATGTTCATACTTAACCTGACATAGAGAGTATAATGATTTAACTGCGTCCAAACTTCTTTTAATCACGACTAACATGTCCAAGTGAAAACTAAATAGCAATGGATCTGATTTTATAGCATGCCCTCTCCTTTAATATCTTTCCATGTACCACTAGTAACACTTTATCTAGTAATACTACTCTTAACATGGAACAACCAATTTAAAAATGGCATACACAACAATAATCAGAATTGTACATACAATCTTTTTTCTATATCAAAATCATGTGTAAGTGTGCATATGCGTATAGGTGGGTGGATGGCTTGCATGGGTATTTATATCATGCATGCATCAATTCTATGTATATATCTTTAATTGTATATTTTAAGGGATATTCAATTTCCAACTACTATTCGAAAATTCAAAGAAGTTTTCATTATCATACTAGACATGCATGCATCCATTGTTAGAAATTTTAGAAGAAAAATAGTGCAGACTAAATTACAAATGGAAATTAAAATGTGATCTATGTTTTTTTGAAGAAGAAACATCTTTATTCTATTTTATTCTTGCTTGATTGTTCGATTGTAAATTGAGACATGCTCTTTCCTATATTACTTCATCTTTTACATTAGTGGTGAAGATGTGTTCAATTCTAAGATCATTTCCAATGATTGTTATGTTCTTTTGCTCATTTTTCATCAGTTTACACCGAATAGATCCACATATAGGCCTAGTATTATACAAAATAACCATTAAAGTAATTTTTTTAATAAATTCTCACACAAACAAAACGGTAATGTGTCTTCCATTTTATTATCTTTGGAATAAAACGACAAATGCTTTTCGTTTTAATACAAAAATGTTTTAAAATGGTAAAGTGTTTTCCATTTTAATAAAACGGCAAACACTTCGAGGTTTCACTTAATTTTTCTAATAATACATCAAAGTGTTTATCGTGGAAAAGGGTCTTCTCTCCTCATTCATACATGTTTCAACTTTGTAAACCCTAAATCAATTTGGGGATTTTGCCTTGTATGCATAAGAAATTGGAAATCTAACAATTACATAGCATATAGACTATGATTTATTGACTAGCGTATTTGTCTTTGATTATAATTTGTACCTTAGCTTGACTTCTAATTCGAACAAGCATACCATGTTGAGCTTATTCGCGTTTGAGACGTACATATCGAAATTTGACTACAACATAACTTTGACCCTAATTATGCATAGCATATTTAGACTTACACATTGATTTCGACCCTATATAACTCTGGCTTTGACAATTGAACAAAGAATTGCAGCAGATATTGAATCATGCCCATCTCAGCCTATGACTTTGATGACTTCGACCATTTTCTAAGAGGATACTTCTTTTGGTTAATCCATCTTTTATTCACATTAAGGTGTCGACGAGTTTATTCGTTGAAAACACTATAACACTTTACCAATATGTAATGTTTGTATAACATATTTGTGAATAAGCTATAATAATGTATTAATTATACTACATGAAACAGATACACTTTGTAAACAACATTACATGCTAGATGATGGGAAGACACCTATAGAAAAGCTCAAGACGATCTTGAGATTGTAGATTAGAGAGCATGGATAGTTGACGAAGGAACGAGATAGGTGTCGGTTTGTGGAAATGTACTAGATGTTAGATGAGCGCATTCCTATGTAAATGCAACAACATGATACATTTCCTTTATACGTGGGATCTAAAGGTGACGAGGATCACTAGGTATGATTTTTTTGTTTATGTTGAGACATTGTGTACATATATATGCATTTGGATGTTATGAGGTAGTTTGGAAATTATATATACTTTGAGATGGGTGAGGTTGATGTGATTTAATATTTACGATACATTTTGAGATATTATTGGATGGATGAGGTTGATTTGACTTGATGTTCGATATATATTGAGATGTTGACGAATATTTGTGATTTTTGGTATATTGATGGATGTTTGAGGTTGGTTTATTGTATATATTGATGTTTTTTTGTCAACATGATATATTCTGTGATGTATGTTATATTTGTGATTTGAGCTATGATATATATGATTTATATATGTGAAATGTTACTGCGATATATATTATTATATATATGTATATTGTTTGAGGCATGAAGTGTTGTCGCAATTAAAAAAAAAGTTTTAATTTCGACGGCTAGTGACAACTTACTGGTGTCGAGGATTCTGATGGCTAGTGGCGACCGACAACGACAAATTGGTAAATGTTTGACTGACCACATATACTCGACGGCGTGATGAAAGCCTTCAAAAATTCGATGAAAGCCATCGAAAAATTGCCTGCAGAGCCGTTGAAAATTCAGTTGAAGAACAGTTCCTTGATTGACCATAATTCAATGACTATTGCTATCAGCTTTCGACAGATTTCGACGGCTGCTGATGGAAAACAACAGTTGAAATTACTGTTGTTTCTTGCAGCGGCTACAATATGAGAAAACCATTACTGTACCGATACTACTGATAAGTCAAAAATGACTATCGATATATTACCATTATCGTTGGTAAATGTTTATCGTTATGTCGATAAACTGATAAATTGTTGATTAGTAATGGTAAATTTACCAATACAAAGGACACTGAAATTTCATTACATTAAATTTAATAATTAGAAGAAAGTAAATATTTTGTTACTAATTCAAATTGTTATAAAAAAATTGATTGATTTTACTTGATGGAGAAAATTTTCTTGATTCTTTATAATTTTTTTAGAATAACTTGATGTAGTAATTTTACTAATCTTAAGCTTTGAAGTTAATAAAGCCAAAATGAAATATAATCATAAACAATACTACAAGCCTCTACTTAAAGGGAAAGTCTATTTAGGCACAAAGACACAATTAGTGACACAAAGAATCTTCACCATTGGATTACCCCCTGAATTCCACCTTTCTCATAAAGACAAAAAAATCCAATGGTCCGGATCTTTTGTGTCACCATTTTGTATTTTATTTTGTGTACAAATAGCCGGCCCCCTACTTAAAATATAATAAACCTTCAAAAGTTTATATGGTTAATTAGAAATAATTAAAACAATGAAAAAATAATATTAATATGGCTGATAAATTTACTATTATCATTGTTTTTTTACATTTTTTTACCACTACATTTCATGTTAATAAAGATAAATTTACCGTTATCACACCGAAAACATTGATACATCGATGTAGTTCGGTATTGGTTACCAATTGCTTAATTTTGGTATGGTAATGATAAATTCACCATTACCGTAATGACCCTAGTTTCAATGCCGATTTTGTGTTGAATTGGATGACAGCTCCTCTTGCTCTGAAGATAGAGGCCAATAGTGGATGATTTCCTTAGAGCTCCATCATTGTGCTGGATCAATCTATTAGAGCGTGTAAAGTACCAAGGCATATAGGGTTAATGCTAGGCAAAAGTAGAAACTAATCAAGAGTATTAGGCCCCGTTTGGTTTGTTATTTTTAGTTTTGTGTTTTCGTTTAAACAAAAATTCGCATTTATTATGTATGATTGAAAACCACATAATTTTGAAAAATGAAACTAACATAGAAAATAGAATACAAGTTTATTTGGTTTTTCGTATTTTGAGACATAACAAAAGGATGAAAAACAATTCATCTCCTCCATTTCCCGTCCATCATCGTGACGGCTAAGAATTGTAAATTTTTTTCCACAATTTCTTGTATTTTGTAGTGTATGTTGAAAACACAAAATACAAAACACAAAACTCAAAACGAAACCAAACGGGGCCTTAGATTTCTTGTGTCTACCCTATATGAACTAGTTGTTTTAACTTGTATCATGTATCGTTCTAGATCAAACTGGAACAAAAGGAAAGCAAAAACATCAGTCGGATATTGATTTTACCTTATTTAAGATAAATGTAACTCATTGTTTCATATTTGATCATCAATATTTTTATGCTTATATGTCTTATAATGAAAAATCAACTGCTATAACATGAAACCAAAACAATCTGGTTTGAAAATGTTGGTATATAAAAAGGAAAATTAGTATTGACAACAATGTGTAATTAGTTGTCTTTTCAAAGCATAGAAGCGGATGATGCATTAACTAAATAAGAATGACTGTTAATCCAAAAATATTGCTAGCATTTATTATAACATAGATTAGACATTTTAGAAAAAAAACATAAAGTATAAATGTTGGAATTTAGAAGAAATGCAGCTAGAATGAATTTTTGTGCAGATTTAAAGAATATTCCATATTCCTATAAGTTACTGCATACAAAAACATAATGTTCATACTTAAGCTGACGATGTTTCTGTGTCCAAACTTGTTTTAATCATGATAAACATGTACAAGCGAAAATTAATTAGCAACTGATCCAGTTCTAAAGCATGCCCTTTCCTTTTGTATCTTCCCACATATCACAAATGACCCTTTATCCTATAACAACTAGTGAGTAGCCCGTGCTACGCACACAGACATTGTTATACTTCGTAAAGTTTAATCGCAACACATAAAAGACGATGTTATAGAAGAAGAGTGACCATATTAATCATAGCATATTCATGCATAATGTACAATGGATACATATGGAACATAGAGTTTGTGACTTAAAAATTAAATACACATGAGTATAGTTCTAAATAGTATACTGTACACAGTTTAGGAAATGACAGTCAGAAAACGTAGTTAAGTTGAAAAAATAAATGTTCAAAACTAAGTTGACTGAGGTGTAGGAAGGGTGAGTAGGTGTAGGTGAAATTAAGCAGGAGATATATATATCAAGTGTGAATTTGGAACATCTTAGGCACTACAGTTTCGTTGTGATACATACGCAGAAAGCCAAAAACATGCAAAAACAAATTGTTAACCAATACATTGAACGTGTACAGGTCATTGATAACCAGTAACAAACTTATACATAATTATCCTATATAGAATTCGCATACAGATATATAACTTCTTCCACCAGCATAACAGAGTTAAAATGATCATATCCAAGTAATTCATAATGTGATGTGACTGCAGCATGTTGACAATCCAGGCATTGTGCACCGCTGTTTCCGTGCAATCTTAAGAATGTCTAGCATATTTACTGAAAGTAGAGATAAATAATCTTCGTTAGAGTATGTGAACCGTTGGAATGTTGAAACACACAGTACAACGACAGTCTACAACGAACAGTTTTTTTATATTGGCCTGTGCAAAAAAAATTAAGTTTCACTATATCATCAGCAGCTGTAACAGCAGGTCATCCATATTCGGATTATGGTAAGATGCAAAAACGACATATATCAACCGAAAATAACAAATGGAGTAAGTAAATGGGCTGCAAATGGCACGTGTGCAGAAAAGATCCAGTTTTTATTTTTCGCTTGTGATTATATTTTGTCCACATTTAGCACAATAATGGTTAACATCTTATTCTTAAAATTGATCGCTAACCATTTTCTTCTTTGTTTATATCCTAAACCAGCTCATCTTATCCTATAAAGAAGTCCTGAACTGGACTGTTTTTGATCGTGCATATGCCACATGAGTTGAATAGAGAAATGCTGTATGTATTGTTAGTTTCCTAGCTTCAGCAATATGAACACAATTAACAATTCATTCACTGCATGAATATATTGTTATTTTTTCCATAATAGACACGCATACTGTTCTGAAAATCTTGGAGTAATATATAATATAAAAAAAATTGAATACTTTATTAGAATGAAATTAAAAAACAGAGCCAGTGTACAAACATTATATGTGTAAGAAATGATGAAAATAAAATATACCATCATCTTTGTTACCTTAAACACTCAGGCGAAGACGTTGCACATTTGTATAACCGCACCACCAAACTTAGTCATAGCTATTTCCTCACTTCTTATTCCTGCGAAGCATTTCACAAAACATATAAATAAACAAAATTAAGAATAGAAATAAAAATATAAAACATTATCTGCAGCTGGAATGCAATACAGGTTTCAAATAAAAGCCGCTTCAACTCTTTTTTATTCATGTCATGCTTACATTGGACAATAGTTTGATAATATTGACATTGAAAAACCATGGTAGTCATAGTTGTTTAATATGGTTTTCCTTGTATGGTACAGTCAGTGTACCATTTTTAAATCCACATAACAACCATTAATTATAAAGTGATTACTAAATGAATATGGAAATAAGTGGTAATTCATTGTAATATTAAACGCACCTACTAATCTTGCATTTTCAGTAATAAACCGCGGAAATAGGATAAATGTTCAAGTTCCAAACTTGAGTGTAATACCCAATACACAAACTATACCAACGCATAATCAATTGTTTGATTACTCGTTTGCTAATATACATATAAACCCAATTTTTTTATACGTGAACGGTAGCAAGAATGACTTTAAGTAAAATATTATAATTCGTACCCGATAAAGGGACTGTAATATCATGTGTACAAATATAAACACGTAATATAGCTGGCATACGTGGAACAATATACCGATGAGGAATTTGTTAATGGTAATATCAAAAGCTAATATTGAAAATTAGAGGCATTTGACTACAAAGGGGGACATCATGTACTACAATTTCTAAAATGAGATATGGTTCACTTATCACCTAAATGACTCAACTGAACATCATCCAGCAAGTACGCTGCTTAATTGGGCAGACACATGTATGGTGCCATTAACTCAAAGCATGGATCAAACTAACAACTGAAAAATTGTAACGGACAACAAAGACATAACAGAAAGAGCAGACCCAGATTCTAAAAAATTCCAAATAGGAATAATGTATGAAGCATTTACACTTGGCTTCCAAATATATCCTTCAGGTTTAAGAAGTAATCAAGCTCACAAGAGCAAACTGTACAGTTGCAACAGTGAGTGCTAACCGCAAGAATGATGAAAAGTCAATGTTTCTACCTTGTGTTGGAAAAGGTAATGATAAGGAAGTTCTTGATATTTAGATCACAATTTAATACTAAGAATTAGCGACATGGACACACATGAGTTGCTGATTTTCCTTAACATATAGGTAGACCCATAAGCGTATTTGTACATATGATCACAAACTCTAGTGTCAAGCATCCAAAAATAACTATGTCACTAAGTTGAAAAAGGTATTTCAGTGAGAAAAAAATCAAGAAATAGTATGTTGAATAGGAATGTAAAATATCAAAACAACATAGACTACCAAAATAAAATTTATTTTTAGCAAATATAAAGACATATGTATAGTTAAATAAGGAATATGCATCAAAATTCTTCATAACATGTGAAACACAAATAATTTCAACGTATACAACAGTTAACAAATAGAAATCTGTTAACAACATAACAAAGCTAAGTTCAATTTTACTCTGTAAACATATAATGGTGTATGACCTGACATAGGAAAAAAGTCTCATGCACAACTGTAGTTGTTAATTTGCAAAAGAAAGTTTTAAATATGCACTACAAAGTATACAATAATCACCATAAAATAGGCACAATACTTAAGTAGGTTGATTGAAAATTTCAACACGTTTTCAGCAAACTTAAATTGTCAATCTAATTTAAAAGAAAAAATTAATGATGTATTCGTAAATGAGGTTAAGGAACTTCAAACTTGGTATTTGATAAAGTAATACTAAAAATCAGATGGACAGAACCACAAACAAAGAGAGAATGTTCAACAAATTATGAGACCTAATATGTTAATATTTTTTTTTTTGCAAAACTCGCATATAGATACCAATATGATCAAGAATTTGTTACCTATTACATTGACAAACCAACGGATCGGCTTTCATAAATCTCGTTGTGTAGATGAGCAGACAGAGGTTCGGTGCCAGCAACTGCTACCAAAAGAACACAATCCAAGTTAAGTCATTGAAAGACTGCAACGAACAACATAGGAATAAGGAAAAGACTGAACTCATATTTTGGTTAAAAGCATGGGATTAAAAATATGATACAACTAAATAAAAATTCCAATGTTTTCCTTTGGACCGGGGAAACAATGAGTTCATATCAGCAAACTATTTGTGTGAGAAAAGCATAAATTTTAACCTAGATTATACTCTAAAACGCAAATTAACGGAAGATAAGAAGATGAAATCCTAATTCATAAACCGAAACATCGATTTACCTTATTATGAGAAGTAGGGATATGAAATCACCTTACCTTCAGTAAACCAAGGATGCTTTTGTAGGTAGAAACTATAAAGTTGAGCGGCGAGGAAGATTTTTTTGTGGAGAATAAGGCGGTGATTTGGGAAAGTCAACTGCTTAAATCTGACATTGATTGGGGAAAGGGATGTACAGTGAAGGAGGGGAAGAAGCGATGGAGCGGGAGAGGAAGGAGGAAAAGAGTGACGAAATTACAGAAGCAGTTGTGGACAGAGTGGTAATTGGGGGCAACTGCTGAACGGGAAAGAGAAGAAGTTGGATAGGCAACAACGTCGACTAAAAGAAGGAAGATGAGGTATTAGGCACGTGCTGTAGCGGTTTGAGGGAAGTTAAAAAAATAACGCGGATGTGAATACGGAAGCGTTATTTTGAAATAAGAAAGGCAGAGCAGTCCATGTTTCCTGCTTTAATATAAAGTAATAGATACTTCTAACATGGAACTACCATTTTCAGAATGGCATACATAACTCTGCGTAAATCAAAATAATATCCTTTATCTTAACATAGTCAAAACATTTGTTCTATCATGCTAACTTTACTCCCACTTCAAACAATCTAACTACTTAGAGTAAAATAATAACTGACATAAACAAAATCAATATTAATTTCAAACATCCATGTTCGTCTAAAATATTCAGTCATATTCATCTAAGCAAAGACGAGAAGGCGTCCCACTAAGTCCATAAGCTGGGAAGCTCATATGCTGGGGCAGCCTATTGGGCCAAAGGCAACACGGAAAATTTAAGTTAATATGTATTGTATAGAGTAGGTTTTAAAAAATTAATAGGATTATAGTACCAATAAATGATTAGTGGCTAGTGCAATCAGCTACATCTCTGAAGTCCAAAGTTCAACCTAGGTAGAGGCCTGCTCTGTATGCATCTTTCTTGAGTTGCATCTATTAATTAAACTAATTTACAAGGAAATGATATATTAGTTATGTGTAATCAATTTTGAAACCGAACTGGCTCAAGCTCTTTAACGTGTATTTCACATGAATAATATCAATTTATCTAATCTATCACATTTTGCATCTTCTAATTAAAGAGATATCTTTACTGAAAGCCCAAGAAGTGACCCCAACTAAAATTTCCATAATATATCTCCAATTCTTACTAAATGTTCAGGAATAATATTCCAAATAGGTTGATCTCAGGTTTACTCAATTTGCGTTGGATATATTGATATAAATGTATTTAGGAAGAGAAGAAGACAACACCGTAACGGCGTTTTGAATTTTTGTTATTTGAAATTGGAATATTTATCAAATTTAAATATTGAAAAATTAATTTATAGACTAAATAACTTGAATTTCAAATATAGTGATTGATTTGATAATTTAATGGTTGAATTTAATACTCGAAAATTGTTTAAATAATTGAATTTTGGGTTTTAAGTTGGATAACAATTATTTAAAGGCTTATTAATTCCTATTAATAAGAATGAAGATAATAAAACTTTTAAATTGGTTTTAAAAGTGATTTAAATGATTTTGAATTTTACTTGTTTTAAATAACATATAAAAATAACCTCTTTGTGTACTATCTCGGATTTTGAGGAAATCTATGTCATTGGATCCATAGTAATGAATTTTATTACGCCGTTAATTTTTGTAGCAATCAGACGTATCGTTCTGTCATGCGAGATCGAAATGTGTTGAAACTAATATTGAAAATTTAACATAATAATTGGATTCAAAAACCTATCTTCTGCATACGATCGAATTAAGTCTCAAAACTAGTACCATCGCATTCAGAATAGGGGTATAACATACATAATGCCAAACGACATGTCTCGATTTGCATTCGAAATTATATAGCTTGATATTTTGAATTTAAATAATACATGTAATTTGATTTTACCATATTTGTGCTATTTCATATTAGCCCACACCTATCTGTACAAGCCATGTGCCTATTGTTCTTTCCTATCGTTCCCCTCTTATATAACACGCTGCTGATAAACAAAAAGAAGGAAAGAAGTTTTTTTTTGAATTCCAAATTTTGTATTTTAATTTTTACTTAATGAATAATTTTCAAATGAATTTTAAATTCTTGTTTCAATGAGATCTTCGTGTAGAAGGTTTTCTAGGGGTTGCGGTAGTTTTTGGAGTGATCGACATTAGGGTATGTGAGGTTAGCAAACTAGGGTTAAGGTTTTCGTTCGATGGAGGAGTTTGGCTGAGGGGTTGTTTGTAGTGGGTTTATTGGTCGAAAGAGCAACTTTTGGCTTGAAATGAGGGTGTGCGGCGCTCTATGGGGTGACGCGACATGATAGAGGCCGCGAATAGTTCGCTTTTCGATTGGGGAACGTAGAGCCGTGGCGAAGGGGTACATCAAACAAGATGAAGGAGAGAGATGTATAGGTAAACTTCGATTATAGGTTGGTGACTCGGGGTGTTTGTGTACGTGCACGATCGTGCACATGAATGTTGGGTACAAGCAAATACAGGAAAGCAGAAGAGAGGGAAGGAAGAAGGAGAAAGGGGGCGGGGGAGTTTGTATCGGGTCTGCTTTGGTGGGCCTTGGGCCAAGATGTTGTGGTGAGGATTTAAATTTGTTTTAATTTTTTTGTTAATTTAAGCAATAACCTAGTAAATACATATCTCATTCATATTAAACCCAATTGTCACATGGATTTTTGCCTTAGGATCGTATCCATAAAAGCTTCGCAGCGGAGATGGTTTGGACGAATTTGGAGACTATCAAAATTTGGGCTACAATCGGACGTTGTTCAATTTTATTTCTAAATCGGAACGCCTCAGCGATAACAGAAAATTTTGGTGAGTTCAATTCACCTTTTTGGTTAACTAGCATGACATATATTTGATAAAAATTATTGATTGATTATTTGGATGAATTATTATATTTATTAGCTGGATTGAATATTCCCGCCTATTAGATTGGATGAGACCCTATCGCGTTCCCGTGTAAGAGCGGATGACCCTTTGTATATGAAACCCACCTCGAAGTGGTTGGTTTATATTTTATGATTTAATAAGGTTTGTGATGTAAGGAAGCAGGTTGGAGGGATCAAACGGGATTCCTCGCTATTATTAAATTGTTCAATGATATTTCTTGTATATGGTTTACTGAATAATAAATAGGATTGTGGACAATGTGTGATTATAACGTTCTTATATGTATAAAAATAAAACCCAGTAGTGATAGAAAATCTATATCGCTATTGGTTACGTGTTGGATGGCCATTGGCCTCAAATAAGTATTTTATAAATACTATAAATTGCCGTTCAAGTTGGAATTGAGTTTTAGGACAAGAAACTTTGAAATCCGAAATTGAGTGTCGGAAACATGTTGTTTAAGGATTATTTAAGTTAATTAAAAATATTAATATTGCTTTAAGTTAATTAAATGTGACGCCCCACCTCTATACCCACGCTAGCCAAGAACACTACGGTGTAGTGCTGTCAACTAGCACGGAGAATAAGGCTGTTGAGGAGCGGCCATCAATAGTTGGCCTTACACTAGTATTGGTTATCTCAATGGGAGTGGTATATAAATATATTTTCTTTCATATTCCATCTCTGATTTATTTTCTCCCATCGAAATACCCCAATTCCAGTATAAAACGAACTACGATGGTTCATAATAGTTTAGAACAGCAAATATAAAATAATAACACAGATAAATATAAATGCGGAACACAGATGAAACAGAAAGTCTCATATATATATATAATAACTGATATCAGTTACAATACATTCACACGGTACATATGATACAACTACAACAATCGACTAAGGAAGTTACATATACAAGTACATTAACGTATTTAATATACAGGAACACATATCTTCCTATACAATTTTACAGACTACTACAAATGACGACGACTACTCCAAAAGATATGAAAGAACTTCATAGCTCTAGCAGCAACCCAAAGAAGAATATCTACAACCTGAAATACTCGGTCTGACCCGAGTATTAAATTCAAAAGAAAATAATACTCGGGTCAGTCTAATTCAAACTCAGTTATTAGTGCACAGAAGCAATAATAATCAAATAGTGAATAGACGACAGTAATTAATCCAAGTCAGAATGCAATTCAGAAATATTGAATTGAAATAAACATAACAGTTCAAATCATTGAAATATCAATTAAAATATTAATTCATGTAGGGCTGCAGTACACGCACGCGTGCACTGCCTCGCCACTACAGAATATGGAATACGCAAAGAGATCCATAAGTCAAAACAAATAGAATATCATACACGCCATACCGTGTGGCTGCAGTTCACGCTTGCGTGCACTGCCCTGCCACTATAGTGACGAAGTACCCAATGAATGTCGTGTGGCTGCAGTTCACGCTTGCGTGCACTGCCTTGCCACTACAGTAACGAAGTACACAATGAAAATTCATAACAAACAGACGGTCAAACCCAGAAAAGTGGGGTTCGAACTCAAGTGAAACACAGATGCAAATAATTCCCGAGTAGAACCAAGGACATCAAACAAAAACTCAGATGCAACAATCAAACAGAAGCAACAGTACAGATTAAACAAACCCGCATACTCAAATAGTTGAAGTAATGTCACTGACAGTACCGGAGTCATCAAATTCAGAGACATAATGACCGAAGCCAACATATAAAGCGTATGCACTGCTCAAATATAGACCGATAACAACCAAGTTTTCATTATGCAGACAGCTAAGTGAAAGCATGTACACGTATCTAGACAGTGTTCATGTTGCAATGTACACAAGGAGAATATCAAGCAGATCATGTGAGGAAAGAAGCTCAATAACTTCAAATTATATGGTGATTCAGCAAATGAGCATTCGATACATGGAAATGCTAACCTGAAGAACAACAACATAAGTCTGCAACATATACTACCTATATACATGTATGATTGCACATGTGTATCCACAAAACATATGTACAGCAACACGAACACAGGCCACTGAATGGCGAAGGGCAAATGGAACCGAACCCAAATTACAGTATCATTAAAACATGGACAATGGAGTACGTGGATACATGAAGTCCAACAGCCAATGAACATCAAAAATGAAAACTGCAAACTAAATCAGCATGTACAAACTAGCATCAAAATACCACAAAATAACAGTGACAACAATTGTATCAAAACAGTTATCAAAATTGAAGCCCAGTGAATAAGAATGACAACATACATATATACGCACATACATATCTGTACGTATATATATGGTGACTAAATGGACAAACTCAGCAACTAACCAATGTACCAAGCCCATAAGAGTCAGAACCAAAACAAGCTTCAGAAATTCAGAACAAAATAACATGCTCACATTCAATATGAATGCAATACTGAAGCAAGTGGATGAACTATACAACAGAGTGATATGTACAACTCGAAGGCATGGTGCCAAATCAATGCAGGCACGAGTGCTATCAGGTAACAATGAAGACAGTGCTACCAGATAACAAGGAAGACCACAAAACACAATGAATACAATGCAACAAACGAATGTATCAGTCTTAATCAAGACAGTCAAACCAGAGGCTCGAACTCAAGTCAGCGACAACAGAAGCATAGGCAAATGAAGGCTGCATGATGATATTCAACATGCTATGCAACCTGAACCATGTACTATAAGTACAAAGACAAAGAAATACAAGCTAATAGCTCATGCTACAGATCAGAAATCAGGTCAGAGAAACAAATGAAGTCAGCAACTTCAAACTGCTTATAAACAAAAAAAAACATGGTCAGATACACTTCATAATGCAGTCAACAACATGAAGTGGACAGAACAACAGCCTCGACACAAGAACACAAAGAGAATGCAAAGCAAACTGCCCAAAAGAATGACATGAACATGATAGTGCCCAGCAAAAGAAATACAACACATGGACATGAACTCTCTGGCAAACCAACAACAAACATATCAGGTCTTACAACATGGATGGGCCATCACACATATGCAACAGTGGTAGGAATATAACTCGACTGGTATGTGTATAACTCGAACATAGTGAAGTGAGCAACACACAACATACCCTGATGAATGTGTGATAACTAATACCGTGATCTCGAATGGTACAAGTGCACTAACCAGGAGCAATAACGATACAACTGTGATGGTCGAAGGTAATATTATGTCAGAAACGTGGCAACTAAGGCACAATCAAGCAGCCTCTAACTTTAACTAAAGCAAATTGCCCAATGTTAGAGAGAAAAGGACGAAACGTCAATCAAAACAGAAATTTCAAACCGTGACCAAGAAATCAAAATTAGAAATCAAAGCCGAGGGCATCCATTAATCAAACAACGAAAAGAACAGATTTGAACAAGCCATAAATCATCAAGACTGATTTGAATTAGATGTGAGGGGAAGACCACTCACCTTTTCACAAGTCGAAGCAGCTGGAGCAAGCTACGAGGAGGCCATCGATGGATGAACCAGAACGCTGAATCGCCTCTTCAATCGAGCATCGGCATCTTCGATTTCGAGAAGCCCTAATCTTTGAATGACAAAGAGGAGGCCGCCATAATTTTCTTCGTTCGTTTCGATTTTTGGGGTTGCTAATGAAAAATGAAATGGGGGGGGGGGGGGGAAAGGACGGGTTGAATTGGAAATAAAAAGAGAACGAAGCCGCCATTAAACTCTCGTTTGATTTATTTTTGAGGGTTTTACGAATGAAAAAAATAGAGAGAAAGAAAGAGGGGATCGGGTCGAATTGGATAAAAAGGAACGACAACGAAATAAACATGGGCCTATATTAAAACGTTAAAGCCCGAAATTTCTTTTAACAATTTATAAAAGAAATTTAAAAATTAAAAATTTAAAACTTCAAATGGAAATTTGTGTCAATATTAATCGTTTAAATTGTTGATTATAATTGATGCAAAATACCGGGTTGTTACAGACTCCCCTCCTTAAAGAAATTGCGTCCACGCAATCCTAAGGAATAAATGGACAAAAGGTAACAACCATAAGAGCATGAGAAGGTAAGCTTTTAATTTCATAAAAGAAATTCCCAAATTCTCAACAAAGTTTGATTATCAAATAGATAATCAGAATAAAGAAATCTTAAAACAGCAAAATCAGCAAATCTAATTATCAACAAAGATAATTAGAAAACACAAATATCTAACTATCAAAAACGATAATCAGGAATTACCTCAACGGTAATAAAATTCCAAATCAGCAAATATTCAATCATCAAAACGATTATCAAATCTTGAATCACTAATTATCACAAGTGATAATCAGAAACAATAATTATCTGATTATCAAAAACGATAATCAGAAATCACAAATCAACGAATATTTAATTATCACAACCGATAATCAAATTTTAGATCGTAAATATTTAATTATCACAAACGATAATTAAATCTCAAATATCTAATATCACAAACGATAATTAGAAACAATAAATATCTGATTATCAAAAACGATAAATCAGAAATCATAAACATCCAATTATCAAAACGATAATCTGAAATTACCACAACGGTAATCAAATTTCAAATCACAAATATTTAATTATCACAATTGATAATCAAATCTCAAATCGCAAATGTTTAATTATCACAAACGATAATTAAATCTCAAATATCTGATTATCATAAGCGATAATCAGAAACAGCAAATATCTGATTATCACAAACGATGATCAGAAATCACAAATTTTCAATTAACGAGTCCGAAATTAACCGAAATAGCAAACGCACATGACCCATAACCACGAGTTTTACTAAATCGTTTAATTCACTTCATCGTTTCCTTGAAAGTGCAAAATTGTGTATTTTAAATAAATAACATTTTACGTTCTCAAACGGACAAGTCCGGAATTAAGCGAATCAGTAAAAGAAAGGGGTCATAGTCCTCGATTTTTCTGAAACGTTTAATTCGCTTCCTCATTCTTTTGAAAGCGCAAATCGTAAAAATTTTGAAAACAATTTTGATTTATATTTTGAAATATTTTGAAGAATAACAAATTTTTTAAAACACGTGATTAAAATAGCAATGTCGGTAGCAACTTCGACATACGTCAAAATTTCATCGAAATAATTGGCATCAAAATATAATACCAATGAATTTTCGTTCATCAAAAATGTCACAAGAATCTTCTCAAAGATAGAAAGGGATATCATACCCTAAACTTGTATTCATAACAAGTCAATAACACACGAATTCACCAATGCACAAGAATTGATAAAACTTATCAATAGAAATCACGAAAATTGGTGAAGCACAAATTCCAGAAATCTACACAAGAAATCCAGAAATCACAAGATAAGAGTATGAGAACTCGAACGGAGTATGAAAACTCGAACGGAGTATGAAAACTCGAACAGAGTATGACATAGAATAAAAGATATGGCATAACATAAAATATCCATAATGACATACTACTATAAGTATGTAAATAATGATCAACAGGAGATCAACCGATAAGAGGTATGGCATAAATATGAAATACCCATACTGACATACAACTATAAGTATGCAAATAATGATCAACAGGAGATCAACCGATAAGAGATAATCAATATCACAAGAATCTTCTCAAAGATCCAAAGAGGTATCATACCCCAAATTTGTACTCATGACAAATTAATAACATATGAATTCACCAATGCAAAAAAAATAGGTGAAGCATAAAATTTCCAGAAATCAACATAAGGAATCTAGAAATCACAGAAAAAGGGAAAGAGGCCTATCACATGACGGTCCGAAGACCATGGGGAGCTACCCCGCATGTGTGAATGGAATCACACAGATTGAGGTCAAGACTAACCAAAAAGCAGAAAGGTATGTGTGAATGGAATCACACAAGTGGTGTCTAGTCTGACCATCAGAACGATCATCATGATCAACGAGGAGTGTCAATTACACTAAGCATGTGTGAATGGAATCACACAGATTGAGGTCAAGACTAACCAAAAAGCAGAAAGGTATGTGTGAATGGAATCACACAAGTGGTGTCTAGTCTAACCTCGCAATGAAAGAGACATCGCGCAATTGCTAGTCTAATTCATAAAGCGATCATCAAGATCAACGAGAAGTGTCAATTACACTAAGCTAGTAAATATAAAAGTTTAGCTTCATGTCCCATAACCACTAGCTTAACTTAAATATTTACGAACAAACTGTAGATCTTCACTAGAAAAATGTCACAAGTGGTTCAATCGAACAAGTCCAAAAATTAACCGACGAAGTAAACGCAAGCGTTTCATACCACTTGTTTTGCTAAGCCGTTTAATTAGATTTCTCATACGAGTGAAATAAAGGTTTGTATATACTAATAGATTGGAAAACGGTTTAGGAAAAGATTTTGATATTGAAAATAGAGTTGAAAACATTTTGATAAAAGAGTTTTGATATTTACTACTAGTATTGAAACATTTATATTTTTAAAGTGACAAATCACAAAAATGATTGCAGAAACAATCAATCACAAGAATTCACATACGAAGACGTGAATAGAATCCAAAGAAATCGATACTGTATCCATCCAAAAGTATGTTCACGAAAGTCCCAAAGAAAATGTTATCAAAGTTGCTAATAAATGATAGCAATAAATCAGGAAATTAACAAGAATCGATTAAATTTGGAAACCAAATCAATTCACTAAAATTCACCTTCGAAGACGTGAATAAAATCCAAAGAATTCGATTCTAAATCCATCAAAGTAGGAATATCCAAAAATTCCAGAAATAGAAGTTATCAAAGTCAACAAAGGAGATATCATCTAATCGGAAAAGAAGAATCGATTAACAAATGGGATAACGAAGCAGAACGAGCATAAATGCATAAATGACTTCAACAAAAATAAAAATCAAGTCGAAGTCGAAGTCAACAATTAATGGCCATAATAGAGTACAAAACGATTCAACATCATCAACAAAGAATTCAACGGCAAACAATGTCAGAGTCTTGGAAATCAAGAATTTAGAAATTTCTCAAAAACAAAGTGACCGAAGTCGAATGGAATTCAAGCAGAGGAAAACATAAAATATCAAGTTCGGAATCGCTGAGATTCGAACAAAATCAATCATCGACTAAATCAAATCAAAGCCGAAAACACAAGAATCAAAATCAAATGCATATGAATAAGCGCTAGGAATTCATACCTAATAATCAAAGACAATCATATGCAAATACGAGAGATTAAACGTCGACAAATAGTTGTAACATATGTTCCATCCAAGTTATGTTTTATATTTGTTCTAAACCCCAAGCTCTGATACCAAGCTGTGACGCCCCACCTCTATACCCACGCTAGCCAAGAACACTACGGTGTAGTGCTGTCAACTAGCACGGAGAATAAGGCTGTTGAGGAGCGGCCATCAATAGTTGGCCTTACACTAGTATTGGTTATCTCAATGGGAGTGGTATATAAATATATTTTCTTTCATATTCCATCTCTGATTTATTTTCTCCCATCGAAATACCCCAATTCCAGTATAAAACGAACTACGATGGTTCATAATAGTTTAGAACAGCAAATATAAAATAATAACACAGATAAATATAAATGCGGAACACAGATGAAACAGAAAGTCTCATATATATATATATACTAACTGATATCAGTTACAATACATTCACACGGTACATATGATACAACTACAACAATCGACTAAGGAAGTTACATATACAAGTACATTAACGTATTTAATATACAGGAACACATATCTTCCTATACAATTTTACAGACTACTACAAATGACGACGACTACTCCAAAAGATATGAAAGAACTTCATAGCTCTAGCAGCAACCCAAAGCAGAATATCTACAACCTGAAATACTCGGTCTGACCCGAGTATTAAATTCAAAAGAAAATAATACTCGGGTCAGTCTAATTCAAACTCAGTTATTAGTGCACAGAAACAATAATAATCAAATAGTGAATAGACGACAGTAATTAATCCAAGTCAGAATGCAATTCAGAAATATTGAATTGAAATAAACATAACAGTTCAAATCATTGAAATATCAATTAAAATATTAATTCATGTAGGGCTGCAGTACACGCACGCGTGCACTGCCTCGCCACTACAGAATATGGAATACGCAAAGAGATCCATAAGTCAAAACAAATAGAATATCATACACGCCATACCGTGTGGCTGCAGTTCACGCTTGCGTGCACTGCCCTGCCACTATAGTGACGAAGTACCCAATGAATGTCGTGTGGCTGCAGTTCACGCTTGCGTGCACTGCCTTGCCACTACAGTAACGAAGTACACAATGAAAATTCATAACGAACAGACGGTCAAACCCAGAAAAGTGGGGTTCGAACTCAAGTGAAACACAGATGCAAATAATTCCCGAGTAGAACCAAGGACATCAAACAAAAACTCAGATGCAACAATCAAACAGAAGCAACAGTACAGATTAAACAAACCCGCATACTCAAATAGTTGAAGTAATGTCACTGACAGTACCGGAGTCATCAAATTCAGAGACATAATGACCGAAGCCAACATATAAAGCGTATGCACTGCTCAAGTATAGACCGATAACAACCAAGTTTTCATTATGCAGACAGCTAAGTGAAAGCATGTACACGTATCTAGACAGTGTTCATGTTGCAATGTACACAAGGAGAATATCAAGCAGATCATGTGAGGAAAGAAGCTCAATAACTTCAAATTATATGGTGATTCAGCAAATGAGCATTCGATACATGGAAATGCTAACCTGAAGAACAACAACATAAGTCTGCAACATATACTACCTATATACATGTATGATTGCACATGTGTATCCACAAAACATATGTACAGCAACACGAACACAGGCCACTGAATGGCGAAGGGCAAATGGAACCGAACCCAAATTACAGTATCATTAAAACATGGACAATGGAGTACGTGGATACATGAAGTCCAACAGCCAATGAACATCAAAAATGAAAACTGCAAACTAAATCAGCATGTACAAACTAGCATCAAAATACCACAAAATAACAGTGACAACAATTGTATCAAAACAGTTATCAAAATTGAAGCCCAGTGAATAAGAATGACAACATACATATATACGCACATACATATCTGTACGTATATATATGGTGACTAAATGGACAAACTCAGCAACTAACCAATGTACCAAGCCCATAAGAGTCAGAACCAAAACAAGCTTCAGAAATTCAGAACAAAATAACATGCTCACATTCAATATGAATGCAATACTGAAGCAAGTGGATGAACTATACAACAGAGTGATATGTACAACTCGAAGGCATGGTGCCAAATCAATGCAGGCACGAGTGCTATCAGGTAACAATGAAGACAGTGCTACCAGATAACAAGGAAGACCACAAAACACAATGAATACAATGCAACAAACGAATGTATCAGTCTTAATCAAGACAGTCAAACCAGAGGCTCGAACTCAAGTCAGCGACAACAGAAGCATAGGCAAATGAAGGCTGCATGATGATATTCAACATGCTATGCAACCTGAACCATGTACTATAAGTACAAAGACAAAGAAATACAAGCTAATAGCTCATGCTACAGATCAGAAATCAGGTCAGAGAAACAAATGAAGTCAGCAACTTCAAACTGCTTATAAACAAAAAAAAACATGGTCAGATACACTTCATAATGCAGTCAACAACATGAAGTGGACAGAACAACAGCCTCGACACAAGAACACAAAGAGAATGCAAAGCAAACTGCCCAAAAGAATGACATGAACATGATAGTGCCCAGCAAAAGAAATACAACACATGGACATGAACTCTCTGGCAAACCAACAACAAACATATCAGGTCTTACAACATGGATGGGCCATCACACATATGCAACAGTGGTAGGAATATAACTCGACTGGTATGTGTATAACTCGAACATAGTGAAGTGAGCAACACACAACATACCCTGATGAATGTGTGATAACTAATACCGTGATCTCGAATGGTACAAGTGCACTAACCAGGAGCAATAACGATACAACGGTGATGGTCGAAGGTAATATTATGTCAGAAACGTGGCAACTAAGGCACAATCAAGCAGCCTCTAACTTTAACTAAAGCAAATTGCCCAATGTTAGAGAGAAAAGGACGAAACGTCAATCAAAACAGAAATTTCAAACCGTGACCAAGAAATCAAAATTAGAAATCAAAGCCGAGGGCATCCATTAATCAAACAACGAAAAGAACAGATTTGAACAAGCCATAAATCATCAAGACTGATTTGAATTAGATGTGAGGGGAAGACCACTCACCTTTTCACAAGTCGAAGCAGCTGGAGCAAGCTACGAGGAGGCCATCGATGGATGAACCAGAACGCTGAATCGCCTCTTCAATCGAGCATCGGCATCTTCGATTTCGAGAAGCCCTAATCTTTGAATGACGAAGAGGAGGCCGCCATAATTTTCTTCGTTCGTTTCGATTTTTGGGGTTGCTAATGAAAAATGAAATAAGGGGGGGGGGGAAAGGACGGGTTGAATTGGAAATAAAAAGAGAACGAAGCCGCCATTAAACTCTCGTTTGATTTATTTTTGAGGGTTTTACGAATGAAAAAAATAGAGAGAAAGAAAGAGGGGATCGGGTCGAATTGGATAAAAAGGAACGGCAACGAAATAAACATGGGCCTATATTAAAACGTTAAAGCCCGAAATTTCTTTTAACAATTTATAAAAGAAATTTAAAAATTAAAATTTTAAAACTTCAAATGGAAATTTGTGTCAATATTAATCGTTTAAATTGTTGATTATAATTGATGCAAAATACCGGGTTGTTACATTAAATATATTAATATTATTTAAAGTTATTAAACTATAAATATTAATTTTTGGTTATCTAATTATAATAATATTCTTTTAATGTTATTTAATTATATTAATTTTTTTTTAAAGTTACATAATTATATTAATATAATTTTAAAGTTATTTAATTATCTTAATATTGTTTAAAAGTTATTTGTTTATAGTTAATATGTTTTAAGAACTCATAAAAAGGTTAATAAATTGAAAGATTAATTGTTTAAGAATAATTCTGGTTTGAAATTAATAATAGGGATTATTAATATGGTTTTAAATTATTGTTATTTGTAAAATGGTAAAGATTAATTATTATTATTATTATTTCTTAGTAATATTTTAGAATGATTAATTATTATTTTAAGATATTTAAAGTTAATGCATTCCATTTATTTATAGTGTTCATTGCTAATAATTTTATTATATAATAATGTTTTGAAGCAAATGATTTTAATCATTTATAAATGTTTCTAAGACTATAAACTGTGTTAAAAGACTTGTATTTTATAATGAAATTTATAAAATGGATTGAAGACTTAAGGAAAGGTTATTTGCAAGGAGAAAGAGTTTATAAATTGTTAGATATTTATAAATGAATTTTAGAAACAGGTTTATAGATATATAAAAGAAGTTTGTGTAAATGGGTTATTGTAACAACTCATAATTTTCGAAAATTAAAAATAGTTAATTTAATAAAGTTTTGTGATTTAATGTTGGAAGAAATAAAAAAAATTGGCTTAATAATACTGGAATGAAATGTGGTATTATATATTTTAGGTAATTGATAACTGCTTTAAATGTAATTCGAACTAATTAAAATAATTAAAAACTTATAATTGGGTAAAGATCGTAAAGTAATTATAATAATGTGTGTATTAATTGATCATTGGATTTAAAGAGTAATAGATCATTTAAATGTTGATTTATTAATTAAATAATGTGTAATCAACTGTAACTGGATAGAATTGGTATTGTGTAAGTTGTTATAACATTTATTTTAAATCTAGAAATGGTGACAACTGTTATTTTTTATCAATTTATTTAAATCAATTGCAATTGAATGTCATTAAATGTTACATTAATGTGAGTTAAGACAATAACTGCAAATTGTGAATGTAATAAAATGCATAAAAATGTTAATTATATTCATAAGTTTATAATTAATTTAATAAAAGAGTGAAACCAAGATAAATAAATAAATTGGGATTTCAAATTTTAATTAATGGGAAAATTGACAAAAAATTCAATGTAATTGAAATGCTGCAATTAATATGTTAAAAGATAAAAAATCTGGGAATATTAATCAAAAAAATATAAACCAATGTTAAGTATGTCCATAAAATAATAATTGGTTGAATAAAAGATTAAAATAAAATTAAACCAAATTTATTGGAATTAAATTATAATTAATTGGATTTAATTATTGTTAAAATTAGACATTGTAATTAGTTTAATATCTAACGTTGAATTGATATTTTTTTTAAATTATTACAAATGTTTAAGAAATCAAAAAAGATAAAATTGATTGATTATAAGATTTGAAATTAAAAAGAGATTTAGCTGATTTAATATTAATTTATTTAATTAATGTGAAAATAGCCATTTTGGCTACTGTCTCAGATTTCGGCGAAACTAGTTTCATCAGATCCGTAATGGTGAATTATTGTAGGTCTCATGTTTTGTAGCGATCGGACTTGTTTGATCATATAGACTCGAAACGCGTAGAAATCAATCTAATTAGATTTAATTGAAATCAATTTGAAATAAGCTAATTTCAAAGCTAACTTCTTCATACGTTGGAATTAGGACTTGAAACCTATTCCATTGAGTTTAAAATTATCGAAACACCTATTTTAATATATGGGATGACCCACTTCCGTTTCGAAAGCGAAATGGGCTTTTTAGGCTGTTATTGTCAATCCGAACTAATTTGAGATGTTATTCATTTCTTATCGGGCTTTGTCAGTATAAATAGTCTTGTTTTCCTTTGTAACGACCCGAAATTTCCAAAGCCGAAAATTCCAGATAGCTATGAAAAGAAGAAAGAGATAGAAGAAGAAGAACAGAAACATCAACAACTCACATTCGCAGCGGATAAAATATAATAATAAATAATAACAGTTTACAAAAGAATATTATATCTTCGATTACGTTTAATTACAACAGCGTTTCACAAATATATACAGTCACTGAAAATACACAATTATCAAGTCTCGGAATAACAATAATATAAATACAGTGGAAATACCCTGTACGCTATTGCCATCCAGCTCGCCTCCCGAGCTCCCAAAACGTATCTACCTGAAAATCTGTAATACTCGGTCTGATCCGAGCATTACACCAAAGTAACACCCGGATCAAGCTGGAAACCAGCATGAGTAAACCCAACTAACATGGAATACCAAAGCAATCAACTTATATAAACCCGGGGTAACATATATCAATTTAACCAATCATAATTTGCTATAGAAAATGCTTATTTCACATATAAATTTCTAAGTACCAAACTTAGATAAAATAATCCAATTCACTTAAACCATTTCATTTCAGCCTATTGATTTCACAAATCAATTTATAAAAATTCAAAGGGGTTTCGGGTATTTCCCAATACCCGATCCCGGCCTCTTCGAGTCTCATGTCATCCTAATCCAAGTTATCCAAATGGAATATGCGACATTCATATCAGAGATTTCAACACATTCAAACATCTATTACCATTCAATCATCCCTAAGTCAAGCTTAATCACATACAAATCAATTCAATTGATTCTAATGAAATTCCAAACCTCAATCACTTAGATTTCTTTTTTCAATATTAATTAATTCCCAATCAATTTATTAATCAATCCTTCATTTTCATCTTAATTAATCACACTGGATTAATTAACTTTAATTGCATTCAAGTCATAATCTTTTTTCGCAATTTAATTATCCTTAACCCAGATCAGTAGTAAATCTTTAATTACCTGTATAATAAATTTGTCATAATGCACCTAGTATTGATTAATTTATCTTAGTAAATTAATTTTTAATTACGCCATTAATTATAACTTAATAACTTCCCATTTATATTTCAATTTATCCTAATCTAAATTAATTACTTTAATTCAACCACAATATTAATCGTTCTCGATCAATCTCAACATGTAGTTAATTATCTCTATTTTTTCTTGCTGTAAACTAAAACTCCTGCATATAATATTCCCTAAAAATTTTGTTTTAGGCTCTAAAAACTCAAATCTGAACAAAATATACTAGCATGTAAAACGAGGAAAACGAAAAACAATTACCTCCTCCTGCCGTAGATCGTCACCGGCGCCTCGAGCACCCAACGGCCAGAGCCCAAACCCCAAAAACAGCTCATCTCCTCGAAATCACGTCGCCACCGCTGCCGAGTTCCCTAGCCCCTTCGACTTCGACTAAGTTGTTCGCACGCGTGGAGATGGTGAGATGCCTGAGCCAATTCCACGACCCCCAATGCTCGAATCGCCTCACGACGCTCACAAGAAATCAATCGAACAACCTCGAGAAACCCTACTCCCGTTCGCGACTTCGCTCTACGCTTCGATGCTCGAACTAGTATGCACAGACCAACTCGACGTCGAATAAGGGTGAGAGGAGTTGACTCGATTTCGAAATCGAGTGTAGGGGAAGAAGAACGCGTCGTGAGGTTTTACCTGACGTATCGGCCATAGGAAATGTAACGACCCAGAATTTTGAACAATTTAATTTGATAATATTTAATTAGTTTTAAATATTTGAATGATGGTTTGGATTGAATTTTCAATATAACTTTGAATTTGGTGATCAAATTTTAGAATTTAATCAATTGAAAGTTGAATAAAAATCTGAATCTTCAATTTTAAGCCGATTAAAAATAATTCAAAGGATTGTAAAATTCATATTGATAATATTGAAGATTATAGAAGCTTCAGAATTGAATTTGAAAGTGAATTGTTCAGTTTTGGAATTAAATCGCTTGAATCGATATTTAAAATAGCCGTCCGAGGCACAGTCTCGGATTTCGACGAAACCAGTTCCATTGGGTCCGTAATATTGAATTATTCTCGGATTTCAAATTTCGTATTTTTCTGAGTTGATATGTGAGCACACGGCGAGTAAACGCGTTGAAATCTTCAACGAATATGCGGCAAGGTTATGAGGGGTAGCTCCCTTTAGGGTGTGTGCATTTCCTTCTGGAAAAGGGTGGTATCATGGTATGGAGCCCAGATGCTTACTGATGTTGAAACACTTATTATTTTGGTTTGATGTTGATTAGAGAGCTCTCGGATAAAGGTCCCAAAGGACCGGGGGATGGCATGCTCGTGTCAGTTGTTACCCAGTTAGGGGTAACCCGGCCTTGTGTTGCAGAGATCCGGTTTGGTTCTCGGGGACGTCCTTCCAGAGGCGTTCTCATGTGGCAATGGGAAGTTCCTTGGCCTGACCATTCGTTGGAAATCCAAAGAAACAATACGATCTTGTACGGTTTTAGTTGTAGAACCTGCTTCCTCAGGAGGTAGCTATAGTAGGCATAATATAATGGTACCTATGCTGGCTAAGATTTATATTCTACTTTCGAAATCATTTTATACACTATGCACTAGTAATAATATCAAATGTTTTCTTTTAATGCGTATCAAGCATCTTTGACTAACATAAGAAGAAATCTCCTCCAAGTCTGCGTTTGCATTGTGTGTGTGGTGGGAGGTCTTATGGTAGTCTCATTTTTAAAAGCATTGCGAATTGAATTTAAAAATATTCCTCTATTTGATTTTAAAGAAAAATAAACTGTTTTAGTTCTCACACCAGTCACATGACTGACTCGGAGTTTATTGTTTTCCTTCCTAAACTCTGGGTGCCCACCAATTTCCACACGGGTAGTCAAGAGTTAAGGTTTATCAGGATATTCTGGAATTCAGGAGTTGCTGGAGGCAAGTTGGATGGCATGGCGTATTTACTAGTATATAGTACTTCTTTTTCCGCTGTTTGTTTGTTGTTGTACACTCTGATGTAATGTAATGTAATGTAATGTAATGTAATAACTGATATAGTTCTTTGTTTAAAGATT
The DNA here is from genome assembly GCA_030765085.1 of Allium cepa. Classification (NCBI taxonomy): domain Eukaryota; kingdom Viridiplantae; phylum Streptophyta; class Magnoliopsida; order Asparagales; family Amaryllidaceae; genus Allium; species Allium cepa. The sequence continues at coordinate 695,625,327 of CM060937.1, read as the reverse complement.
ATTCATTTATCTATTATGTGTTGTTCCGCTGTGAATTGTGAGATTCTGATGTTGCTCTGTTGTTTTCTTTCCATTCTACTTTCTATCTTTTCTCTCCTCTTCTACCTCTTTCTTCTTTCTTAAACCCTCAGTGTTCGGTTTTCCGGCATCCGCATGATCGACATTCGTTACAGTGGACGTATTGATGTCGATATTCGGGAGTCGAAGAATCGGGTCCTGACAATGTGGTATCAGAGTATATGGTTAAGGGACAACCATGGTTCTGTTGGGTGTTACTCATTAGAGATAGAGTCAGTAGTACTCTAGAATGAGTTTGAGTGTAATAATAGATATGAGCGCGTATTTGTTAGTGAATATAAAATTGTTTTGAATCGGGTAAATAAGATAATTTTGCCCAAAACTATTTTTGTATAGAAAAGAAATGATTTTCTATGAATTATTATAGTAAATGGTTGCATGATTGTTAGGAAGTAATAATATTAAATCATTATCATTATTATATGGAATTAAATAAGAAATTAAATGGATTGAATTCAAGTAAACTAACTTGATAAATTATTAATTCTTGGACTAATAAATTGGAATTTGAATTGGTTAAATTAAAGTTTAGTCGTAAGCTAAATTTGAAGATAAATTTGAATTTGTATATAAATTCAAGTAAGTAAAAGAAATAAATAAAAATTCCCTTTGTTAGTAATTAAGTAAATTCGAGATGAATTGAATATGGAAATTTGAAATGAATAAGTGAGTGTACTAATTGAAATGAATCAGTGAATGAAACTAATTTAAAGTAGTAATGAGAATTAGCAAATGAAAGTTAATCGTTAGAATTCAATATTTAGAATTGAGAATTGAATTCGAATAAAATTGGAAGTGTGAATTGAATTCAAATAGAATTGAAATTGTGAATTGAATTGAAATGTAAAATTGAATGAAAATGGATGTGTAACTTCAATAGTGAAGTAAAAATGTATAAGAAGCATATATTGGAAATTTTGTAATGGAAAGTGCAAAATGGTTTGAATGTTGGAATTGGATATTATGACTAGCAGGATATACAGGTGTATAAAGGAATTGAGATTTTGATTTCAAAGATAAAATTGAATTGCTCGACAAAAGGTACGTATTTCAATTTCAGTATGAGATTTGATGATTTTCTTCTCCAGCCACTTGGCTTTCTCTTTTCTTTTTGATTCTGAGGGGCCGTGGTGCCATTTTGTAGTCGTACCGAGCTAGCCGCGCAAAGGAGACGCTGGCGAAATTTTTCAAAAAATTTAGGGTGTTAGAAAAATTTTGAGAAATTTTGAAAGTTTAAAATTTAAATTTAAATTTAAATTTGAATTGTTAGGAGAACAATATTGATTGAAACCTATAATTGAAGTTGGAAAGCTAGTCGAAATGATAATGAATCTCTAATAAAAATATTTAGGTTAGTAAGTTGATAAAACTATTTGGATTGTGAAAAATAGTAGACGGATTAAGGATCGTTCTTCTTTACTTGTAATTTCGAGACGAAATTCTTTTAAGGGGGGAAGATTGTAACGACCCAGAATTTTGAACAATTTAATTTGAAAATATTTAATTAATTTTAAATATTTGAATGATGGTTTGGATTGAATTTTCAATATAACTTTGAATTTGGTGATCAAATTTTAGAATTTAATCTATTGAAAGTTGAATAAAAATTTGAATCTTCAATTTTAAGCCAATTAAAAATATTTCAAAGGATTGTAAAATTCATATTGATAATATTGAAGATTATAGAAGCTTCATAATTGAATTTGAAAGTGAATTGTTCAGTTTTGAAATTAAATTGTTTGAATCGATATTTAAAATAGCCGTCCAAGGCACAATCTCGGATTTCGACGAAACCAGTTCCATTGGGTCCGTAATATTGAATTATTCTCGGATTTCAAATTTCGTATTTTTCTGAGTTGATATGTGAGCACATGGCGAGTAAACGCGTTGAAATCTTCAACGAATTCAATTTAAATTTAAATTTAAAATTTAGTCAAACAACAGCACGTTCTTCCTTCAATTACGCCTAAACTTTCGCCTAAAATCACGCGATTTCCTCTGCAAAGGCACGATCTCTTGTCCTCTGCCTCCTCTCATTCAAATAAATAAAAGAATGGCCGACACTCTCGTTCAAAAGCAAAATCAACTTCAGCTTCAAAACTAAGCAAACAATGGCCGCTATCTCCCTCTTTTCCCCCAAATCGTATTCACCATTTCCCTCATTCTCAGTTTCGAAATCAAAACCCCTTCCTATTCAATTTATAATTAATGCCGAGCCTCTCCTTTTTAAAACGCGAGCAACACAGAAAGAAAAAAAAATGGCTGAAGCCCTAAATCAAAAATCGCGTGGGGGTGCTCGACTTCGTACATCGGCGACCAAGCTCTGACGAGCGCGTGCGAAGCAATGGAGGGCGACGACAGTAGGGTTCACGTGCGTGAGGTGATGTCGCGCGACAGAGAGGGGTTGTTCGTGGGGCATTTCGTTTTGGGTCGATGGGAGAGAGAATCGAGAGCAGCGATCGAGGTTGAGCGACGCTAACTGGTGTTCGAGGCAGCAGATGGCGGCGACGCCTTGGAAGCGGCGATTGCAGTTTGGCCACTATGGTGTAATGTCAGATGTTGGCAAGTGTGATGGGGGTCGCGTTTTATCTAGGGAGGCCGGTGGTGGCTACTCGATAGGTGAGGAGGTATAAATGTTAATTTTATCGGGTTTCTTTTTAGTCCAGTTGTGTTAATCTGTTATCAGTAAACAGGGAAAGAAAATGAAAATTTATAAACAGAGAAAAAATGAGTATGCAGTTGAAACAGGAATTATGTATATAGGTCAGATTTTGAAATATATATGTAGTTTACAATAGAAGGAAAAGTTATCTTTAAATCAAAGTGCTTAGTTAAATAAACTTATTTAAAAGAAAATTGATTTGCAGTTGTTTAAATTAAAATTTTAAAATGGCAATTAATTTGTTTATTTACCAATTTAATTATTTTTAGTTGTTAAAAGATTTTAAAGAAAAATATTAGTTCAAATTATTATATTAAGAATAAAATTGTTAGTTTAAAATATAATTTTTAGTTAATCAAATTTATTAAAATAAAAGGAAGAATTTAATCATTAGTTAGATAAATTTAATTATTTAAAAGAAATTGTTTTAAAAAGGAATTAGTTAGTTAAAATAAAATCTTGGTTAAATAAATTTAATTTAAAAGGAAATTTAAATTTTAGTTGAATAAAATTTTTAAAGACAAAATTAGTTTAAATAAATTTATTAAAGGAGAAAAACTGGTTTAAATAAAACTATCAGTTAATTTAACTATTAAAATGAAATCACCGATGAATCGAAATTACAAATCAAAATTTATTATTCGATCTGTTCGAATATTAATAAATTGTGTGAATATTTATACAAGGTATAAATCAAGAAAATCGAGTCAAGATGGGAAATGGATTGCAAAATAAAAGCAAAGGTGAGAACTTCTCACTCAAAAGGGTTTATTTAAATTTTAAATAGTTAGATTTAAAATTTGTTAGACTGTGTTGATTGAATGCTTGAACGATGATTGTTTTATATATATATATATATATATATATATATATATATATATATTGGATGTGAATAGACCCTATACGCCGTTAGTAAGCGGAGGTTATTTATTACACACATATACCGCGATATTCCACCTCGAAGTGGAATTGGTATTATATTAGTATATAGCAATATATATATATTGGCATATGTATATATTGCTATTGATGATTTCCCGCATTGTATAGCGGATGAGACCCTATTGCGCCGCCTATTAAGCAGATAATATTTTATAAAATCCCATATACCGCGATATTCCACCTCGAAGTGGAATGGGTATTGTGCTAATGTCTGTGGATGCGGGGAACAGGTTGGAGGGATCCAACTGGATTCCTCACAAATATTTATTTGATTTTAGATATTGTGATGTTTGATTGATTATCATATCGATATATGATATTGGAAAGTCGTGATTGACTATTTGATGTGTTGCATCAACAAATCCAATTTTGAAGCTTAAAAATAACGATTTTGATTTTTAAGGGATTTCTAAAGTGATTTTTGAAAGTATACGTTTATAAAATATTTTTTTGAATTGATTCATCTTAAATAAATAAACGTTATAATTTTAATATTATAAAAATTATGATTTTTGAGAAATACAGTTAAAAGTTGATTTTTGAAAATATGGGATTGATGATTTTATAAAATAGTTAAAAATTGGGATTTCTGAATTTATTATAAAAAGTTTAAATATAGGATTTATGAAATTTGATTATTTTATAAATCAAAATGAGGAAATTATAAAGGAGTTTAAAGACGTTTTAAAAGAATAAGATAAATTGATCCATATAAAAGATTTATAAATTGATATTTATAAATTAAAAAATATTTTGAATTATAAAACGAGTTTTTATAAGTATTAGAATGAATTGTGAATGAATTTCATAAATGAATGAAATTTATAGAATTACAACGGTGAAGTTATAAATGGAATTTTATAAACAGTAGGTTTATAAAATTTGTGAAGTTATTAAAGGAATAGATTTGGATAAATAAATGAATCTTATAAGTTATAAGATTTATAATTATGAAGTTGAAAGAACAATTTTGTAAACGAATAAATTATAAGCATTTAACTTACAATATGGACTTTCGGTATATAATTGAATTATAAATCGAATAGGTTAATAAAAGAAATTTATAAATGGAAGTTGTTATAAAATAAATAGAAATGTAATTTATAAACATTGTTTTATAAATCCGCAACGACTTATTTTGATAAGTAATTTGTTGTAATTTGTTAATGGAGTTATATTCACGTTTTAGATAGTGAATAAACCTTTGAAATAAAATGAATAGAAATGATGAAATTGGTTAACAAGTATATTCACGTTTTTGAATAGTGAATAATATGTTAAAGAAATGGTTTTGAATGTGATGTTTTAAATAGAATTAAAACGATCTAACGATAATTTTAAATGTGTTAAGATCGAAACCATAGATTTCAACATTCATTGTTGAAATAGACGTTTTCGAGAAATAGAAGGAAATGGTAGATTATAACACTGTTGTTATAGTAAATGATTTCCGAAAGGAAATGTTTTGTATAGTATTGGGATTTATATATCTATTTTAAATTTCGAATCGCTATACTAGTGATTTTGGGTTGTCGTAACGATGTTTTACGCAACATTCGTTTTGGCCCAAATAAATATGTTTAAGAGAATGATTTCCTTAAAGAATGAAATGTATACTTGATTTCGATTAGAGTATATTGAATATTTTCCAAGTGTTGAAAATAAATAGATTTGTGGAATACTTATTATTAAATAAGTAGGGAAATGGTTTCCAATAAGAAATGAACGTTTTGAGAATTATCTTTTTAAGATAAATTGGAAGTGAATATTTGAAAACGATAACGATTTGAAAATCGTATGTTCACAAATATTTTGGAAATGTAAATTCAATATGGAATTTATAAATGAAATTTGGAAAATGGGTTAAAAAAATAACATCGATTTATTTTTGAAGTACTGAAAAAATATATATCTTGTGTAACGCCCCGGAAATTTTCGACTTTCGAAAATTCAACATCGATACTCACTTTATCGACTGCCGAGAAATCGAAGGCCGGAAACCCGAAATGTTATGGTTTAAGAAAAAGAAAAACAAAGAAAAAGAGAGAAAAAGATAGAAAAGATAGAAAATAGAGAGAATAGAGAATAGAACGGAAAGAAAACAACAGAACAACATCAGAATCTCACAATTCGCAGCGGAACAACATATAATAATAAATGAATAATCTTTAAACAAAGAACTATATCAGTTATTACATTTTATACTTTACATCATATCATCAGAGTGTACAACAACAACAACAACAAATAGTGCAGCGGAAAAGAAATACTATATACTAATAATACGCCATGCCATCCAGCTTGCCTCCAGCAATTCCAGAATATCCAGAATATCCTGATAAACCTAACTCTTGACTGCCCAAGTGGAAATTGGTGGGCACCCAGAGTTTAGGAAGGAAAACAATAAACTCCAAGTCAGTCATGTGACTGGTGTGAGAACTCAAAATAGTTTATTTATCTTTTAAATCAAAATAGAGGAATATTTTTAAAGTCAATTCGCAATGCTTTTAAAAATGAGACTACCATAAGGCCTCCCGCACACACACACAATGCAAACGCAGAATCAGAGGAGATTTCTCCTTATGATAGTCAAAGATGCTTGATACGCATTAAAAAGAACATTTGATATTATTATTAGTGCATAGTGTAGAAAAAATTATTTCGAAAGTAGAATATAAATCTTAGCCAGCATAGACATTCCGAACTATGCCTACTATAGCAACCATCCAAACAGTGGGGCGCCACCATAAGTGAATGATAGGTTCTACAACTAATACCGTACAAGATCGTATTGTTTCTTTGGATTTCCAACGAATGATCAGGCCAAGAAACTTCCCATTGCCACATGGAAACGCCTCTGGATGGACGTCCCGAGAACTTAACCAGCTCTCTGCCAACACAAGGCCGGGTTACCTTTATCACTTGGTAACTACTACACGAGTATGCCATCCCCCGGTCCTTTGGGACCTTTATCACCGAGCGCTTGTAATCAATTCACACAATCATAACAAAGTGTTTTCAACATGAGTAAGTATCTGGGCTCCATACCATGATACCACCCTTTTCCAGAAGGAAATGCACATACCCTAAAGGGAGCTACCCCTCATAACCTTGCCGCATCTTTCCTGTTTTGACCATTCCGGGGTGTGAGGCTCGACGAAGTCACGTCCACAAAAACATACTTTATACAAAAGCCATGCTTTTGGTTCAACAAATGATCATAGAAATGATCACTAAGATAGACGATCAAATAAACGATCCTATCACAAATAATCAACACAATGATCATTTCAGCAACACTCAGCATGTCACATTACCAAATTGGGAATATATCGCTGATAACCTTCAACTACATAACCTCTGAGCTCGTACGTATCAGAGAAGGGTGTTAAGCTAAAAGAATAAATTCTCCGCCACCAACAGAAATATATTTGAAAGAAATCGGCTTTATATCTCAACTTGTAATGTCAGACATACAATCCATACAAGTCTGTTCCGGGATCGAACAAAACCGAAGGCACTTAAAAAGAAGTCCTTGCAATCCGGATATTCACAATCCTGATCGGATTCACCATCACATATGGAGATCTCTATACCAGGAGCTACCCAGTGCAGAGACAATCGATAGGTCATCCTATCGCTTTCGCAAATACTCAGTCTTCAACACCGGTCATCAAATGCAATTCATAACGACGTATCACATATTCGGAATGGGTTATACGACCCCATGGTCCTTTCCCGGTTAACCCGAATAGTGAGCGCTTATTCAAAAATAAGTGTGGCATTCAAATTCAAACAAATCACATCAATTACCCATTCAAAGGGAAATATTGATAGTCGGTTATTGAACTATCAATGGATATGCACACATCACCAGATTCCAAATAATTTTCCAAATTATTTATTTCCCAAAAATATCTTTACAAGATATATTATTTTAATATGTCAAAAATAAATCAATATTTATTTTTAAACAATTTCCACTTCCTTTTATAAATTCAATAGTGAATTTATATTCCAAAATATTCATGCATATACGATTTCAATTATCCATTTTCAATTTATCTTCCAAAAAGATAAATTCTAAATATTCACTTCATATTGGAAAACATTTCCATACTTATTTATTAATAAGTAATTCACAAATCCATTTATTTTCAGCACTTGGAAAATATTCAATATACTTAAATCGAAATTAAGTATATATTTCATTCTTTAAGGAAATCATGCTCTTAAACATATTTATTTGGGCCAAAACGAATGTTGCGTAAAACATCGTTACGACAACCCAAAATCACTAGTATAGGGATTCGAAATTAAAATAGATATATAAATCCCAATACTATACAAAACATTTCCTTTCGGAAATCATTTACTATAACAACAGTGTTATAGTCCACCATTTCCTTTTACTTCTCGAAAACGTCTATTTCAACAATGAATGTTGAAATCTATGGTTTCGAATCTCAACACCTTTTAAAACATCGTTTGATCGTTTTAATTCTATTTAAAACATCACATTCAAAACAATTTCTTTAACATATTATTCACTATTCAAAAACGTGAATATACTACGTTAACGCATTTCATCCTTTTATTCATTTTATTTCAAGGGATTATTCACAGTCAAAAATGTGAATATAACTCCATTAATAGGTTTCAACAATTTACTTATCAAGATAAGTCGTTTACGAATTTATAAAACAACGTTTATAAACTCCATTTCTATTTATTTTATAACAACTTCCTTTTATAAATTCCTTTATTAATCTATTCGATTTATAACTCAATTATAAACTAAAGGTTCATATTATAAGTTAAATGCTTATAAAACGATTATTTTACAAAATCGTTTCTTTGAACTTCATAATTATAAATCTTATAACTTATAAGATTCAATTATTCATCCAAATATATTCTTTAATAATTTCACAAAATTTATAAATCTTACTATTTATAAATTTCATTTATAACTTCACCATTTATAATTTTATAAATTCCATTCATTTACAAAATTCATTTTCACTTCATTCAAACACTTATAAAAACTCGTTTTATAATGTCAATATTTCAATTTATAAATATCCATTTATAAATCTCTTAATATAAATCAATTTATATTATTCTTTAAAACATCTTTAATCTCCTTTATTATTTCACCATTTTGATTCATAAAATAATTAAATTTTATAAATCCTATATTTAAACTTTTCACAATAAATTCTAAAATCCCGATTAAACTATTTTATAAAATCATTAGCATAATTTTCTCAAAAATCAATCTTTAACTATATTTCTCAAAAATCATAATTTTTATAACATTAAAAATTATACGTTTATTTATCTAAAATGGATAAATTCCTAAAAATATTTTATAAACGTTTTCTTTCAAAAATCACTTTAAAAATCATTTTAAAATTCCAAATTTGGTCCAATGATGCTACATACCAAATAGCCAATCACGACAACAACGATATCATATATCGATATGATAATCCATCAAATATCAAAATATCTGAAATCAAATAAAAACTGTTGAGGAATCCAGTTGGATCCCTCCAACCCGTTTTCCTGCATCCACAAACATTAGCACAATACCAATTCCGTTCCAGTACGAAATTATCGCGGTATATGGGATTTAAAATATTATCCGCTTAATAGACGGCGCAATAGGGTCTCATCCGCTAAACAATGCGGGAAATCAATAACTCCAATATATACATATGCCAATATATATATATATTGCTATTATATACAATACCAATTTCACTGTTTATGAAATATTCGCGGTATATGTTTTTAATAAATAACATCCGCTTACTGACGGCGCATAATGTCTATTTTAACAATCAATAGATAACAATCATCATTCAAACATGCATTCAAATATTTTAAATCTAACTATTTAAAATAAAAATCGAAACTGATTCGATTGAGTGAGAAGTTCTCACCTTGATTTCAATTTCGTTTTAGCGATTTATTCCGAATAAAATTAAACGGACGTTTAATTTTACCTGAAATTCTCACTAACTCCAAACGACTCCAATCTAACTCCATCGCGTAGTGCTCGTCCATACGATTCCAACGCAACTGGTTTCGCACGTTTTCGACCTCGTATGAAAAAGATATGATTTTTCAAAGTTTTACACGATTTTATTATCATAAAATTCAACATAAATTTTATTTTTTATAAACCTAACATAATCTGGCCGTTGCTTCCTGCATCTCCTCATCTGAACCGTCCCTGCTTTCTTCTTCATTCACGCGTCCATCAGTAAAAGAGGCCGAACCCATTTTAGGTATTTAGGGTTTAAATTCGCACCCTAACACTTCACTTCCACGACGATCAGAGGGTTCCATCGCGTGCGCCTCTCCTCACTCCACCCACGGCCCAAGTGCGGTCACATGCGGCCCCCCCATCTGCATGCAGTTCGAGGCCGAACGCGCGCGCTTTCTCCCCATTTTCTGGCCACCACAATGCTCGAAACTCGATCACCACCGGTCATCTTGAAGCTCTCACTGCCGTCTACAATTCTCTAGTTGAAAGTTTGTTGCAATACTTCACGGATTTGAGGAGATTTGTGGGAGAAGAGTTGACAATTCTGGCCGTTCGTTTGAGGGGTGGCGGCTAGGGTTTTGATTTGTTTGTTTTTTTTTAATTTATGAAGGGGAGGGTGTCTATTTATAGAATTTCGAACGACGCTATTCATCCCAGAAATTCCGAACTCCGATTCACGCGCTGAAACTGACGTTCCTAGGGTTTATCCCGTGTTCCGGACACAATGGAACAAGTTTCGAAAGCTAATTCGGACATCTGTGCGAGTTATGGCAATAAACGTTTGATTTAAATTAAACCGATTTAAACGATTTTCTAGGCGTTTTAATTTATACCGGACAAACGGTAAATCCAATTGACACGAAATTTGAAACCTTACAATAATATCACATTACGGATCCGATGAAACTGGTTTCGTCGAAATCCAAGACTTTTTGAAAAATGGCTATTTTAACTCGCTAAATTTAAAAAAAAAAATAATTCGATGCGTTTCGAGCTGTTACGATCAAACGATAACTCCGATTGACACGAAAATTGAAATCCGGTAATAACTAACTATTACGGATCCAATTGAACTGGTTTCGTCCAATTCTGAGACTGTTCAAAAATTGACTATTTTCACTAGTCGATTTAATATTAAAATATTCAATTTTCACAAATAAACTTTTAATTCGATTTTAAAAGTTCTAAAATATCATTCTAACTTCAACATGATAAAATAAAATTTTACAAATCATTTTCAATCATATTTAACCCAATTTTCAATTATTTCCATAATTTAACATATTAAATTATCGATTTAATTATTCAATTAAATCCAATAATTCAAAATAAAATTTATTCGACTTATAAATTCACTTATTTATATTTTAAAATTAATTAAATATTCAAATTTTGATTACTTAAAATCCTGGGTCGTTACAATCTTCCCCCCTTAAAAGAATTTCGTCCTCGAAATTAACAAGTAAGAAAAGTTACAAAATCGATTAACTTTCCAAAATTCATAATCAACTTCTTACAATAACTTTACTAAGTTTTCAAATCACACTTAGTTATCTTTTCAAAAACAACTACTATTGTTTAACTTTCAATTCCAAATCAAAGTTATAGTTTTCAAAATTTTCTAATTTTCTCAAAAATTTTCTAACGCCTTATATTTTCGGAAAAATTCGCCATAGTCTCCTTTGCGCGGCTCGATCCGAAAAAAAATGACAGTATATATATCACAAATATACATCTCATCAAGTAATGAGGCATCCCGAAGGGAAAAAGTATAAAAGTACGGTATGTAATCCGAGATATGTACCTTATATTTTTTTATTAGCAAGCATATACGGCTAATATAGCGCGAAAGTGAGCTCCATATGCGAAGCAAACGCGATCCGCACCTACTAAACACTCAACAAACAACATGAGAAACATGTATATATGAAAATAGTATCAATACACAACATATAGCAACATAATAACTATATATACTAACATAGCAAATGCAACAAAAGCAATATATTCAACCATCAACCAACTAGCATTCAACTAATTCATAACCAATAAATATTCATTCATATTCTCCTTAATATTCAATGAAATGGTTTTCAATTTAATCACATTCGATTTATTAACAGTGGATGTTTCTAACATTTATTTTCAATTAGTTTATATTCACTAATTCATATTCAAGTTGGTTCACTTCCAAATCAAATTCAATTTTATTTAAAATTCACTTAACTTCCAATTGGATTTCAATTACTTTAACTTCCATTTCCATTAATACTTAATGAATTATATACAATCAACTAACAACCATATAGCAACCAATGTATATTTATTACAACCAAATTCCTTTGCTTATATTCATTTTGGTTTAACACCATCACTTTCAATTGGTCTAATTAAATTGATTTTCATTCAACTATTCAACTTTCCATAACATTAGATTTTAATGAATTAACACTTACATTCATTATTTCATATCAACTTAATTCACATTCAATTGATTAACATTCAATCCATTAATTCAATTCAATTTAGAAAAGTTGAATTTCATTTAAATAACTTAAGTTCATATCCATCACTTAACTTTATTAATTTACTTTGATACTAATATCAACTTCATTCAACATCTCTTAAGTTATACTTCTTATATATATAATTTTATTTCACAATTGTAAATTACTTTAATTATAATTTCATACTTATAATTCTTTTTACTTATACAATTATTCTCTTATTTAGATTATTCAAACAACTAAACAATCAACTTGTATACACTTTAATTATTCTGAAAAATTATTTTCTTTATATATAAAATATAATCAAGGCAAAATTATTTCATTTACCCAATTTAAAACAATATTATGTCGAATTGTTCTATTCAAGTGTTTAGAAACCCCTTCGGCATAGTTGTACATACCGTGCTGACGAAGGTTCATATGCCACTCAATAAACCAATCATCACAATATAAAACAATTTTATATTCACTAACAAATACGCTCTCATAGCTATTATTACACTCAACTCATTCTAGAGTACTACTGACTCTATCTCTAATGAGTAATACCCAACAGAACCATGGTTGTCGCTTAACCATATGCTCTGATACCAAATGTAACGCCCCGGAAATTTTCGACTTTCGAAAATTCAACATCGATACTCACTTTATCGACTGCCGAGAAATCGAAGGCCGGAAACCCGAAATGTTATGGTTTAAGAAAAAGAAAAACAAAGAAAAAGAGAGAAAAAGATAGAAAAGATAGAAAATAGAGAGAATAGAGAATAGAATGGAAAGAAAACAACAGAACAACATTAGAATCTCACAATTCGCAGCGGAACAACATATAATAATAAATGAATAATCTTTAAACAAAGAACTATATCAGTTATTACATTTTATACTTTACATCATATCATCAGAGTGTGCAACAACAACAACAACAAACAGTGCAGCGGAAAAGAAATACTATATACTAATAATACGCCATGCCATCCAGCTTGCATCCAGCAATTCCAGAATATCCAGAATATCCTGATAAACCTAACTCCTGACTGCCCATGTGGAAATTGGTGGGCACCCAGAGTTTAGGAAGGAAAACAATAAACTCCAAGTCAGTCATGTGACTGGTGTGAGAACTCAAAATAGTTTATTTATCTTTTAAATCAAAATAGAGGAATATTTTTAAATTCAATTCGCAATGCTTTTAAAAATGAGACTACCATAAGGCCTCCCGCACACACACACAATGCAAACGCAGAATCGGAGGAGATTTCTCCTTATGATAGTCAAAGATGCTTGATACGCATTAAAAAGAACATTTGATATTATTATTAGTGCATAGTGTAGAAAAAATTATTTCGAAAGTAGAATATAAATCTTAGCCAGCATAGACATTCCGAACTATGCCTACTATAGCTACCATCCAAACAGTGGGGCGCCACCATAAGTGAATGATAGGTTCTACAACTAATACCGTACAAGATCGTATTGTTTCTTTGGATTTCCAACGAATGATCAGGCCAAGGAACTTCCCATTGCCACATGGAAACGCCTCTGGATGGGCGTCCCGAGAACTTAACCAGCTCTCTGCCAACACAAGGCCGGGTTACCTTTATCACTAGGTAACTACTACACGAGTATGCCATCCCCCGGTCCTTTGGGACCTTTATCACCGAGCGCTCGTAATCAATTCACACAATCATAACAAAGTGTTTTCAACATGAGTAAGTATCTGGGCTCCATACCATGATACCACCCTTTTCCAGAAGGAAATGCACATACCCTAAAGGGAGCTACCCCTCATAACCTTGCCGCATCTTTCCTGTTTTGACCATTCCGGGGTGTGAGGCTCGACGAAGTCACGTCCACAAAAGCATACTTTATACAAAAGCTATGCTTTTGGGTCAACAAATGATCATAGAAATGATCACTAAGATAGACGATCAAATAAACGATCCTATCACAAATAATCAACACAATGATCATTTCAGCAACACTCAGCATGTCACATTACCAAATTGGGAATATATCACTGATAACCTTCAACTACATAACCTCTAAGCTCGTACGTATCAGAGAAGGGTGTTAAGCTAAAAGAATAAATTCTCCGCCACCAACAGAAATATATTTGAAAGAAATCGGCTTTATATCTCAACTTGTAATGTCAGACATACAATCCATACAAGTCTGTTCCGGGATCGAACAAAACCGAAGGCACTTACAAAGAAGTCCTTGCAATCCGGATATTCACAATCCTGATCGGATTCACCATCACATATGGAGATCTCTATACCAGGAGCTACCCAGTGCAGAGACAATCGATAGGTCATCCTACCGCTTTCGCAAATACTCGGTCTTCAACACCGGTCATCAAATGCAATTCATAACGGCGTATCACATATTCAGAATGGGTTATACGACCCCATGGTCCTTTCCCGGTTAACCCGAATAGTGAGCGCTTATTCAAAAATAAGTGTGGCATTCAAATTCAAACAAATCACATCAATTACCCATTCAAAGGGAAATATTGATAGTCGGTTATTGAACTATCAATGGATATGCACACATCACCAGATTCCAAATAATTTTCCAAATTATTTATTTCCCAAAATTATCTTTACAAGATATATTATTTTAATATGTCAAAAATAAATCAATATTTATTTTTAAACAATTTCCACTTCCTTTTATAAATTCAATAGTGAATTTATATTCCAAAATATTCATGCATATACGATTTCAATTATCCATTTTCAATTTATCTTCCAAAAAGATAAATTCTAAATATTCACTTCATATTGGAAAACATTTCCATACTTATTTATTAATAAGTAATTCACAAATCCATTTATTTTCAGCACTTGGAAAATATTCAATATACTTAAATCGAAATTAAGTATATATTTCATTCTTTAAGGAAATCATGCTCTTAAACATATTTATTTGGGCCAAAACGAATGTTGCGTAAAACATCGTTACGACAACCCAAAATCACTAGTATAGGGATTCGAAATTAAAATAGATATATAAATCCCAATACTATACAAAACATTTCCTTTCGGAAATCATTTACTATAACAACAGTGTTATAGTCCACCATTTCCTTTTACTTCTCGAAAACGTCTATTTCAACAATGAATGTTGAAATCTATGGTTTCGAATCTCAACACCTTTTAAAACATCGTTTGATCGTTTTAATTCTATTTAAAACATCACATTCAAAACAATTTCTTTAACATATTATTCACTATTCAAAAACGTGAATATACTACGTTAACGCATTTCATCCTTTTATTCATTTTATTTCAAGGGATTATTCACAGTCAAAAATGTGAATATAACTCCATTAATAGGTTTCAACAATTTACTTATCAAGATAAGTCGTTTACGAATTTATAAAACAACGTTTATAAACTCCATTTCTATTTATTTTATAACAACTTCCTTTTATAAATTCCTTTATTAATCTATTCGATTTATAACTCAATTATAAACTAAAGGTTCATATTATAAGTTAAATGCTTATAAAACGATTATTTTACAAAATCGTTTCTTTGAACTTCATAATTATAAATCTTATAACTTATAAGATTCAATTATTCATCCAAATATATTCTTTAATAATTTCACAAAATTTATAAATCTTACTATTTATAAATTTCATTTATAACTTCACCATTTATAATTTTATAAATTCCATTCATTTACAAAATTCATTTTCACTTCATTCAAACACTTATAAAAACTCGTTTTATAATGTCAATATTTCAATTTATACATATCCATTTATAAATCTCTTAATATAAATCAATTTATATTATTCTTTAAAACATCTTTAATCTCCTTTATTATTTCACCATTTTGATTCATAAAATAATTAAATTTTATAAATCCTATATTTAAACTTTTCACAATAAATTCTAAAATCCCGATTAAACTATTTTATAAAATCATTAGCATCATTTTCTCAAAAATCAATCTTTAACTATATTTCTCAAAAATCAATCTTTAACTATATTTCTCAAAAATCATAATTTTTATAACATTAAAAATTATACGTTTATTTATCTAAAATGGATAAATTCCCAAAAATATTTTATAAACGTTTTCTTTCAAAAATCACTTTAAAAATCATTTTAAAATTCCAAATTTGGTCCAATGATGCTACATACCAAATAGCCAATCACGACAACAACGATATCATATATCGATATGATAATCCATCAAATATCAAAATATCTGAAATCAAATAAAAACTGTTGAGGAATCCAGTTGGATCCCTCCAACCTGTTTTCCTGCATCCACAAACATTAGCACAATACCAATTCCGTTCCAGTACGAAATTATCGCGGTATATGGGATTTAAAATATTATCCGCTTAATAGACGGCGCAATAGGGTCTCATCCGCTAAACAATGCGGGAAGTCAATAACTCCAATATATACATATGCCAATATATATATTGCTATTATATATAATACCAATTTCACTGTTTATGAAATATTCGCGGTATATGTTTTTAATAAATAACATCCGCTTACTAACGGCGCATAATGTCTATTTTAACAATCAATAGATAACAATCATCATTCAAACATGCATTCAAATATTTTAAATCTAACTATTTAAAATAAAAATCGAAACTGATTCGATTGAGTGAGAAGTTCTCACCTTGATTTCAATTTCGTTTTAGCGATTTATTCCGAATAAAATTAAACGGATGTTTAATTTTACCCAAAATTCTCACTAACTCCAAACGACTCCAATCCAACTCCATCGCGTAGTGCTCGTCCATACGATTCCAACGCAACTGGTTTCGCGCGTTTTCGACTTCGTATGAAAAAGATATGATTTTTCAAAATTTTACACGATTTTATTATCATAAAATTCAACATAAATTTTATTTTTTATAAACCTAACATAATCTGCCCGTTGCTTCCTGCATCTCCTCATCTGAACCATCCCTGCTTTCTTCTTCATTCACGCGTCCATCAGTAAAAGAGGCCGAACCCATTTTAGGTATTTAGGGTTTAAATTCGCACCACAACGCTTCACTTCCACGACGATCAGAGGGTTCCATCGCGTGCGCCTCTCCTCACTCCACCCACGGCCCAAGTGCGGTCACGTGCGCCCCCACCCCCATCTGCACGCAGTTCGAGGCCGAACGCGCGCGCTTCCTCCCCATTTTCTGGCCACCACACTGCTCGAAACTCGATCACCACCGGTCATCTTGAAGCTCTCACTGCCATCTACAATTCTCTAGTTGAAAGTTTGTTGCAATACTTCACGGATTTGAAGAGATTTGAGGGAGAAGAGTTGACAATTTTGGCCGTTCGTTTGAGGGGTGGCGGCTAGGGTTTTGATTTTTTTTTTTTTTTAATTTATGAAGTGGAGGGTGTCTATTTATAGAATTTCGAACGACACTATTCATCCCGGAAATTCCGAACTCCGATTCACGCGCCGAAACTGACGTTCCTAGGGTTTATCCTGCGTTCCGGACACAATGGAACAGGTTTCGAAAGCTTATTCGGACATCTGTGCGAGTTATGGCAATAAACGTTCGATTTAAATTAAACCGATTTAAACGATTTTCTAGGCGTTTTAATTTATACCGGACAAACGGTAAATCCAATTGACACGAAATTTGAAACCTTACAATAATATCACATTAGGATCCGATGAAACTGGTTTCGTCGAAATCCGAGACTTTTTGAAAAATGACTATTTTAACTCGCTAAATTAAAAATAAAAAATAATTCGATGCGTTTCGAGCTGTTACGATCAAACGATAACTCCGATTGACACTAAAATTGAAATCCGGTAATAACTAACTATTACGGATCCAATGGAACTAGTTTCGTCCAATTCTGAGACTGTTCAAAAATTGACTATTTTCACTAGTCGATTTAATATTAAAATATTCAATTTTCACAAATAAACTTTTAATTCGATTTTAAAAGTTCTAAAATATCATTCTAACTTCAACATGATAAAATAAAATTTTACAAATCATTTTCAATCATATTTAACCCAATTTTCAATTATTTCCATAATTTAACATATTAAATTATCGATTTAATTATTCAATTAAATCCAATAATTCAAAATAAAATTTATTCGACTTATAAATTCACTTATTTATATTTTAAAATTAATTAAATATTCAAATTCTAATTACTTAAAATCCTGGGTCGTTACATCTTGTAAAGATATTTTTGGAAAAATAAATAATTTGGAAAATTATTTGGAATCTGGTGATGTTGTGCATATCTATTGATAGTTCAATAACCGACTACCAATATTTACCTTTGAATAGGTATTTGTTGTGATTTGCTTGAAACTGAATGCCACACTTATTTTTTTAAAATAAGCGCTCACTATTCGGGTTAACCGGGAAAGGACCTTGGGGTCGTATAACCCATTCCGAATATGTGATACGTCGTTATGAATTGCATTTGAAGATCGGTGTTGAAGACCGGATATTTTCGAAACGAAAGGGTTTCTTGTTGATTGTCTCTGCACTGGCTAATCCCTGGTATAGAGATCTCCATATGTGATGGGAAATTCGGACGTGATTAGAGATTATCCGGATTGCAAGGACTTCTTTGTAAGTGCCTTCGGTTCTGTTCGATCCCGGAACAGACTTGTATGGATAGTATGTCTGACATTACAAATTGAGATATAAAGCCGATTTCTTTCAAATATATTTCTGTTGGTGGCGGAGAATTTATTCTCTTAGCTTAACACCCTTCTCTGAGACGTAAGAGCTCAGAGGTTATATAGTTGAAGGTTATTAGCAATATATTCCCAATTTGGTAATGTGACATGCTGAGTGTTGCTGTGAAATGATCATTGTGTTGATCATTTGCGATAAGATCATTTGTTTGATCGTTATCTTTGTGATCATTTCTATGATCATTTGTTGACCCAAAGCATGACTTTGTATAAAGCGTGGCTTTGTGGACGAGACTTCGTCGAGCCTCACATCCCGGAATGGTCAAAACAGGAAAGATGCGGCAAGGTTATGTGGGGTAGCTCCCTTTAGGGTGTGTGCATTTCCTTCTGGAAAAGGGTGGTGTCATGGTATGGAGCCCAGATGCTTACTCATGTTGAAACACTTATTATTTTGGTGTGATGTTGATTAGAGAGCTCTCGGATAAAGGTCCCAAAGGACCGGGGGATGGCATGCTCGTGTCAGTTGTTACCCAGTTAGGGGTAACCCGGCCTTGTGTTGGCAGAGATCCGGTTTGGTTCTCGGGGACGTCCTTCCAGAGGCGTTCTCATGTGGCAATGGGAAGTTCCTTGGCTTGACCATTCGTTGGAAATCCAAAGAAACAATACGATCTTGTACGGTTTTAGTTGTAGAACCTGCTTCCTCAGGATGTAGCTATAGTGGGCATAATATAATGGTACATATGCTGGCTAAGATTTATATTCTACTTTCGAAATCATTTTATACACTATGCACTAGTAATAATATCAAATGTTTTCTTTTAATGCGTATCAAGCATCTTTGACTAACATAAGAATAAATCTCCTCCAAGTCTGCGTTTGCATTGTGTGTGTGGCGGGAGGTCTTATGGTAGTCTCATTTTTAAAAGCATTGCGAATTGAATTTAAAAATATTCCTCTATTTGATTTTAAAGAAAAATAAACTGTTTAGTTCTCACACCAGTCACATGACTGACTCGGAGTTTATTGTTTTCCTTCCTAAACTCTGGGTGCCCACCAATTTCCACAAGGGCAGTCAAGAGTTAAGGTTTATCAGGATATTCTGGAATTCAGGAGTTGCTGGAGGCAAGTTGGATGGCATGGCGTATTTACTAGTATATAGTACTTCTTTTTCCGCTGTTTGTTTGTTGTTGTACACTCTGATGTAATGTAATGTAATAACTGATATAGTTCTTTGTTTAAAGATTATTCATTTATCTATTATGTGTTGTTCCGCTGCGAATTATGAGATTCTGATGTTGTTCTGTTGTTTTCTTTCCGTTCTACTTTCTATCTTTTCTCTCTTCTTCTACCTCTTTCTTCTTTCTTAAACCCTCAGTGTTCGGTTTTTCGGCATCCGACTGATCGACATTCGATACAGTGGATGTATTGATGTCGATATTTGGGAGTCGAAGAATCGGGTCCTGACAGGAAACGAATGAATGACTTCGATTTTATTTACCCCTTTTCTTTTTTTTTTCTTTTTTTTTATGAATTCAATTCTGATGAAGGTTGGAGAAGGAACGGGAATAAGATATAGGGTTGGGGAAAATGGCTTCCTGAATACGATTGTTGACTAATAAAATATCTCTGACCAATTATATTATAAATTTCCAAAACGTCTTGATAAGCATAATGCGACATCCCAAACCCCAAATCAGACATGCCGACAGGCGATTATAAGGTTTTACCTGCGTTCCGAACACAATGGAATGTGTTTCGGAAGCTAATTCGATCTTATGCGTAAGCTACGGCAACAAACGATCAATTTTAAATTGAATCGATTAAAATACTTCTAAGCGTTTTGAGCTGCCAGGGTCAAACGGCAACTCCGATTGCTACGAAATTGAAATCCAATAATAACTTACTATTACGGATCTAATGTAACTGGTTTCGTTGAATTCCGAGACTGTGCCTCGGAAGGCTATTTTTAAATATCGATTTAAACGATATATTAATAAAATTGTACAAATTACCTTTAAATTAAATTTTAACCATTCAATTATCTTCAGAATCATCCTTATAAATTTTATAAGCCTTCAAATTATTTTTAACAGGCTTCAAAATCCTAGATTCAACAATTTACCCAATTTCAATTATTAAATTCATTTCTTAAACCATATAATTCAATGGTTTAATTATCAAGTAAATATTGATATCTTGAATTCAAGTTAAAATTAACTTTTAAATATTTTAAAATCAATTAACAATTCCAATTTAAATTGTTGGAAAATTTTGGGTCGTCACATCCTTACCCTAGTAGTTATTTTTCTTTTTCAGTATGAACAACTCCATATGTCTGTTCCTCCTTCTCAATGGCTGAAAATCCTGAATTCCTCATTTCTATTTCAATTCAAAGTTCAACTTAAAATTCAAACTCCTCCAAATCCTAATAAATTATAAACTTCTTCCAAGCTCTCGACGAGCGTAATCAACTGGTGGAATTCGTTTTTGCAATCGAACCAATGTTTGGCCATAAATTAATGTTTTATTCTTGGCCGTCCTTAGGCCATAACCTCGTTTAACGATAGATTTGCACAATCAGAGGGCATGCGCACGTAGAGGGTGACGAGCAGGTTCGATCCATATGGCTGCTTGGACCTGGAGGTGTATGGATTCGCCGCGATTGTCCCTGGAAGGCAGAGGTGGTGTTTGGGATTAGCGAGCTCGCGGGCGGCAGCGGTGGTATGGGGGAGGTCGGCTTGGCGAGGGCAGTTGCGTGGCAACGATCGATCGAGGTGAAGGTCATCGAGGCATCGGTGAAATTTGCATGATTGGTGGCGACCGTAGGTTCGAGTAGGGGCGTTATGGTTCGGTGAGATCACATGAACGATGGTATGTTGCAGATGTGTTTTGTATATTTTAATTTTATTGATTTTCTATATTTTAAAATCGTATAACTTCTAACGATCAAGTCTTTTGCATATCAACTCAAACTTGGACGGGTTTAGTACCGCTAGGATCATATCAAAATTTCAGACATTATGGAACTGGTTTGGATGAATTCCGAGATTGTTCAAATTTGGGGTTATTTTGGATTTCAAATCGATTTGAATTCAAAGGTGAGTGTTTTGACCCACTCACAATTACTAAACTATCTTATGTTAGTTGAATTAAATTTATGATGTGATTAGAAATTAATTGCTTGACGTTTGGTATGTTTAAATTGTCATTCTAGTTAAATTAGACTTTTATTGCACTTAATCTTGTTTAATTAAATATTGAATTTAATTATCAGTCTGATACCTGTTAATGATAATAAGTTATCTACTGATGTTTATTGATTGATTTGGATGAGGATTGTAATGGATGTTTGATTGCTGATATAGGATGACTGGATGTTGTATTTTATATTGTTATAACATTGCAAGTTCCCTATAGGTTAAAATGATACATACTCGAATGATCTATAAATTAGAAAAAAATCGTTATGGGTTGAAATGATAGACTCCAGTAATTTTATGGTTTTTTATTTAATTTTGGATTACGGTGTGAAATGGTATATAACCGTCAAATTTTAAATTGTGGACTGAAATAATAAATATCCGTATCACTTGACCATAGGGTAAAAAAACTATATACGGACAACGGATTGCTTAAATTAAATGATTTTGAATCTTTAAATTTTAAATTCAGCAAACCGGTATTTTGAAATAGAAATTGATTTGTATAAACTGAATTATTTTCGAAAGTCCAAGCGTAAATGTTGAAATTGGAATTGATTTAATGAATTGTCCAAAGGATTTAAATTTGAAATTCAAAGTTGAGTTGTCAAATATAAATGAATTCATTGGAATTGAGTTATTGAAAATATTTTGATATAACTTGAAAATCTATTCTAAACTAATTTAAACTATTTTAATTAATATAAACTATTTTAATCAATTTAAACTATTTCAATTTATTTTAATATGTTATAACCTATTTAATCCAATTTAATTAAACCAAATAAATTTATTTAATCTATTCAAAATCTACTTAATGTAATTTAAATCTATATTTAATCCATTTAAATCATTTTAAACGTATTTAAATCTATTTAATCACTTTTAAATCTATTTAAATCATTTTAAATCTAATTTAATCTAATTTAAATCTATTTAAACTATTTGAACTATTCTAACTATTTTGTTCTATTTTAAAACCATTTAAATCATTTCAACTATTTTAGTATATTTTAACTATTTTAAAACTAATTTTTAAAATATTAAAACTATTTATGAGCATCTAAGCTATTTTCAAAAATTTCAGACTGTGTAAAGTTATAGTATTTATATTTAAATCCTCGATGAGGATAAAACCTAATTTGGGATTTGAAATGGGTACTTTTTATGAAATAATATATTTTTAGTAAATATGATGATTTTCAAGTAAGTTTGATTTCGAAAGTGGATATGATTTTGGAAGCGAATATGATTTCAAAAGTGATATGTTTGAATTGAATATGATATTCGATATCAATTATGAAAAGGTTTTTGAAATGTAAAAGAGCCATCCGGTGTGAAATAAGTGTTTGGTTGTTAAAGTGACCGGGCTCGGATATTGTCATACTCTCTTCCAATACCGAAAACCACTTTAACAACTTTGTACGTGGTGAAGACTCCAAAAATGAAGTAGGATGGTTTGGTGTACGATTCTGTATGTATTTACGTGACCCTGACTCCCATGACTCAGCTTGGATGTGACAAAAGCATGAGCTATATCAGGCCAACTTAGGTCATTCCTTTTATGGGGTACATTTCTTCGACACTATACTTTTACTTTGTCATTGATTTGGTGGTCCCCCCCTCGATTTTGATTATGGGACTGTGTTCGAGGTGGGCGGTAGTAGCAGCTATGTGTGACCACCAGTCTAGGAGTGCAATTGGTATATCTACCCTGGCATTGCCTCTAATGTCGTGTTTGTAACCACCCAGAATTTTTATTAATTAAAATTTGAATATTTAATTTATTTTAAATATTAATGAGTGAATTTATAAGTCGAATAAGTTTTTATTTGAATTATTGAATTTAATTGGATTATTAAATCGATAATTTAATATGTTAAATTATGGAAAATAATTTATAATTGGGTTAAATATGATTGAAAATGATTTGTAAAATTTTATTTTATCATGTTGGAGTTAGAACGATATTTTAGAACTCTTAAAATCGAATTAAGAGTTAATTTGTGAAAATTGAATATTTTAATATTTAATAATCGACTGTAAAATAGTCAATTTTTGAACAGTCTCAGAATTGAACGAAACCTGTTCTATTGGATCCGTAATAGTTAGTTATTACCAGATTTCAATTTTCGTGTCAATCGGAGTTATCGTTTGATCGTGGCAGCTCGAAACGCATCGAATTATTTTTAATTTAAATTTGGCGAGTCAAAATAGCCATTTTTCAAAAAGTCTCGGATTTCGACGAAACCAGTTTCATCGGATCCGTAATGTGATATTATTGTAAGGTTTCAAATTTCAAGTCAATTGGATTTACCGTTTGTCCGGTACGAATTAAAACGCCTAGAAATCGATTTAAATCGGTTTAATTTAAATTGAGCGTTTATTGCCATGACTCGCAAAGATATCCGAATTTGCTTCCGAAACCTATTCCATTATGTCCGGAACGCGGGGTAAACCCTAGGTACGTCAGTTTCGGCGCGTAAATCGGAGTTCGGAATTTCCGGATGAATAGTGTTCGTTCGTTCTTCTATAAATAGCCCCTACCCCTTCATAAATTAAAAAAAAAAATATAACATCTCAAAACCCTAGCCGCCACCCACATCTATGAACGGCCAGAAATGCTCCCATCTTCATCCCCAAAAATCTCCAAATCCGTCGACAATTAGGCTAAACTTCCTGAAGCAAAATCGAAGAGCATGTTGAGATCTATAATCTCAACGGTTATGATCAAAAATAGAGTGACGTGGTGACCAGAACTCGAGCTGGAAGCTTGGCCGTTCGGCCTAGAATCGCGTGCACATGATGAGGCCGAGCTCCACCCTATTGAGGCCGAAAGTAGGGGTCGTGTAGGGCTTCGAAGCTATGGTGTTTGATCGAGTTATCGTTGTGTGTATATGGCGAGAATTGAAACCCTAGAAATTGTTGATGGGTTCGGTTCTATAACGTGTGCCTGGAGAAGAAAACGTGGGAGAGGGGGAGAAGCAATGTGCGGCTCTGATGGGCTGGAGCAAGATCTAACGGCCTTGATTAGGGATTGGTTTAAAAATAATTAAAGTTGTAAATTATATATATATAAAATCGTGTACAAACTTCAATTATTCATATCTTTTTCATACGAGGTCGAAAACGCGCGAAACCAGTTGCGTTGGAATCGTATGGACGAGCACTACGCGATGGAATTGGATTGGAGTCGTTTGGAGTTAGTGAGAATTTTGGGTAAAATTAAACGCGCGTTTAATTTTATTCGAAATAAATCGCTAAAACGGAATTTAAATCAAGGTGAGAACTTCTCACTCAATCGAATCGGTTTCGATTTTATTTTAAATAGTTAGATTTAAAATATTTGAATGCATGTTTGAATGATGATTGTTATCTATTGATTGTTAAAATAGACATTATACGCCGTTAGTAAGCGGATGTTATTTATTAAAAACATATACCGCGAATATTTCATAAACAGTGAAATTGGTATTATAAATAATATCAATATATATATATTGGCATATGTATATATTGCAGTTGATTGATTTCCCGTATTTTTTAGCGGATGAGACCCTATTGCGCCGTTATTAAGCGGATAATATTTATTAAAAACATATACCGCGATAATTTCGTACTGGAGCGAAATTGGTATTGTGCTAATGTTTTTGGATGCAGGAAAACAGGTTGGAGGGATCCAACTGGATTCCTCAACAGTTTTTATTTGATTTCAGATATTTTGATATTTGATGGATTATCATATCGATATATGATATCGTTGTTGTCGTGATTGACTATTTGGTGTGTAGCATCATTAGACCAAATTTTGGAATTTTAAAATGATTTATAAAGTGATTTTTGAAAAGTATACGTTTTATAAAATAATTTTGGAATTGATCTATTTTAAATAAATAAACGTTATAATTTTAAAGTTATAAAAATTATAATTTTTAAGAAATATAGTTAAAAAACTGATTTTTGAGAATATGATGCTAATGATTTTATAAAATGATTTAATCGGGATTTTTGAATTTATTATAAAAGTTTAAATATAGGATTTATAAAATTTAATTATTTTATAAATCAAAAGGATGAAATTATAAAGGAGATTAAAGACGTTTTAAAAGAATAATATAAATTGAATTATATTAAGAGATTTATAAATGGATATTTATAAATTGAAATATTGAAATTATAAAACGAGTTTTTATAAGTGTTTGAATGAAGTGAAAATGGATTTCAGAAATGAATGAAATTTATAGAATTATAAATGGTGAAGTTATAAGTGAAATTTATAAATAGTAAGATTTATAAATTTTGTGAAATTATTAAAGAATATATTTGGATAAATAATTGAATCTTATAAGTTATAAGATTTATAATTATGAAGTTCAAAGGAACAATTTTTGTAAAGTAATCGTTTTATAAGCATTTAACTTATAATATGGACTTTTTGTTCATAATTGAGATATAAACTGGAATAGGTTAATGACGGAAATTTATAAAAAGGAATGAAAGTGCGGTGTGTATACAATTATATGTGCTAATATAGTATACACGGATCGTGTAATATGGATTACAATACAAATGCGGAAATAGATGATAATAGCATTGTAAATAGAAAATAGAAAAATCACACCAGAGATTTTTATACTGGTTCGGAGCACCGTCCTACGTCCAGTCCCAGACTCCTATCTGGATTTTCACTATTAACTACCTCGCTTCACCCGGAGGAACAGGTTTACAATACCCGAACAGCCGAACGGGATTTCACGCCTCTAATACACTGAGGACTTCAACACTTGCCTCTTACAACACCGAGGACTTCAACACTTGCCTCTTACAACACGAGGACTTCAACAAAAGAACAAATACAATTGTTGTTGACAACTTGTGTTCTTGAAAACACGGATTTGTCACTAGTAGTACACCCTTCCTATAATCTTATCCTCAAAGAATATGAATGATGTTTTGTAAAGATTAAAGAAGGTATTTACTTATTGAATCAAAAGATATGAAATAGTTTCAAAGATTCAATAAGCTAAATTAATTTTTAGAATGCAGGAGTGTTAGAGATTAGATTAGAGAGCATATATGATCGTGTAAAAACTTGTGTTTGAATCGATGATTTAGATGAGTATATATAGAGAAAAATAGTTGTAACTCTTTGTGAACAGTTGCCATTAAGAGTTATGATCATTGATGAAAGATAGGAGATGCAACCTTTGGAGAAGAGAAGTGTCTTTTGGAAAAGTTGCTTTCTGTTTAAAAACGGTCGACAGGTCAAAAATGGACCGGTAGACAGGAATTCAAATATATATACGTTATGTGCATGTGTGCATGTTATCTGTGCATTCTGGGCAAAAACGGTCGACCACCTTATTTTCAACCGGTCGACCGGTTTAGTCCAATTTGCACAGTTAATGTGCATATGTATATATATTGAAAGATTGAAGTTATATGATTATTTGAGGATAGATTTTAACATAAATTACTAACATACCAAATAATCAACCTCTAATATATGGAGCTCTTTGTGTTTCTTAAATGAATAACTTCTTTTTGTCGATCACGGCTTATTCCTTTGTCAGAAATCAAAACTCTATAAAAATCTTGACTCAACATTCTCCCCCTTTTTGATTGATGACAACATATATCTGAAGTTCTGAATCTCCCCCTGAATATGTGATCTCCCCCTGAGATTTTGTCTTATATATATATATTCCTGCAAATAATTGTTAGCACTTTCTCCCCCTTTGTCATCGACAAAAAGGAGTTGTTAAATGGAAGATGTAAAACAGATTATAGGCAACATAAAACCATAGGCAACATAAAACCACTATCACAGATCAAAAGTAACATTCACACAAGTGCCAAATAATGTCTTTAAAAATCACACCAGAGATTTTTATACTGGTTCGGAGCACCGTCCTACGTCCAGTCCCAGACTCCTATCTGGATTTTCACTATTAACTACCTCGCTTCACCCGGAGGAACAGGTTTACAATACCCGAACAGCCGAACGGGATTTCACGCCTCTAATACACTGAGGACTTCAACACTTGCCTCTTACAACACCGAGGACTTCAACACTTGCCTCTTACAACACGAGGACTTCAACAAAAGAACAAATACAATTGTTGTTGACAACTTGTGTTCTTGAAAACACGGATTTGTCACTAGTAGTACACCCTTCCTATAATCTTATCCTCAAAGAATATGAATGATGTTTTGTAAAGATTAAAGAAGGTATTTACTTATTGAATCAAAAGATATGAAATAGTTTCAAAGATTCAATAAGCTAAATTAATTTTTAGAATGCAGGAGTGTTAGAGATTAGATTAGAGAGCATATATGATCGTGTAAAAACTTGTGTTTGAATCAATGATTTAGATGAGTATATATAGAGAAAAATAGTTGTAACTCTTTGTGAACAGTTGCCATTAAGAGTTATGATCATTGATGAAAGATAGGAGATGCAACCTTTGGAGAAGAGAAGTGTCTTTTGGAAAAGTTGCTTTCTGTTTAAAAATGGTCGACAGGTCAAAAATGGACCGGTAGACAGGAATTCAAATATATATACGTTATGTGCATGTGTGCATGTTATCTGTGCATTCTGGGCAAAAACGGTCGACCACCTTATTTTCAACCGGTCGACCGGTTTAGTCCAATTTGCACAGTTAATGTGCATATGTATATATATTGAAAGATTGAAGTTATATGATTATTTGAGGATAGATTTTAACATAAATTACTAACATACCAAATAATCAACCTCTAATATATGGAGCTCTTTGTGTTTCTTAAATGAATAACTTCTTTTTGTCGATCACGGCTTATTCCTTTGTCAGAAATCAAAACTCTATAAAAATCTTGACTCAACATTCTCCCCCTTTTTGATTGATGACAACATATATCTGAAGTTCTGAATCTCCACCTGAATATGTGATCTCCCCCTGAGATTTTGTCTTATATATATATATTCCTGCAAATAATTGTTAGCACTTTCTCCCCCTTTGTCATCGACAAAAAGGAGTTGTTAAATGGAAGATGTAAAACAGATTATAGGCAACATAAAACCATAGGCAACATAAAACCACTATCACAGATCAAAAGTAACATTCACACAAGTGCCAAATAATGTCTTTAAAGCTCCACCTAAGTATAACATCTCCACCTAAGTATAACATCTCCTCCTAAGTATAATATCTCCCTCTATTTATATGCATATGAATTTCTCCCCCTTTGTCATTATCAAAAAGAATGAGGAAATATATAAAATATCTTGTATATAACGAGATGAACTCATTATTAATTATGAAGGAAAAGTAAAATAAATTTTACCATATTTACCGAAGTCCATATTTTATTGTAAGCACGTAATTCTATTAAACATATGGAACATTCTTTGAAATTCCAAAATCTATCCTTTTCCTTTTGTTTCTCTGAGTACCTGTAAAAAATAATAATAATTTTCGGTACCCACTTACTATGTTAGGGTCCGGGGGGTTAGGTCTTTGGAAACCATACCCATTTGGGTGTGGTTGAACCTTTATAAATATAATTTTCATTACAAATTACATTCTCATAATAGTTGCTAATATAAAGTTGTTTATCATGATCAATCATATTAGCTGGAATCCATATCTTAATACTATTAGTCATTAGCTTAGTACTTGAAGAATAATTTCTATCATTTCTAAGAAAAGTACTATTATGACTATAACTGGTTTTAAAAATCTTGATTACTAGTACTAGCACTAAAGTTAGTATACATGAATGCATATCTAGTACTATTTTTACTTTTAGCTTGTTTATAGCCTACACCACTTCTATCATTGTGAGCTTTTGAATTCTTAACATAACCTAATCCCTTCTTATTTGAAGCAGGTTGAGAATTTTCAATAATTCTGCATAAATTTTCTCTCCCTTTATTAAAATTGGAAATATTTTTAGTAATGTCATCAAGCTTAGTTTTGAGACTAGTGTTATCTAACTCAATAATTTTAATTTTTGTTTTTAACTCATGATTTTCAGAAGCTAGAGCATTATTCTTTTCTTTTTGAGCTTCTATTTCTTGACTTAATAGAGCGAGTTGAGAATTGTCTGAATCTTGAATTTTCTCAAGTTCTTCTTCTAATATTCTCTTCTCGTCTTTAAGCATATTTCTTTCGAATTCTGCTTTCTTCTGATTTTCCAGAGCTTCCTTATATTTGCTTTTGAGACTTTTTAAAGTGTCTAGAAGTTCTGAATTTATTTCTATCATATCATCAAAAGTTAGATCACTAACCTCGTTATCTTTTGCCATGAAGCATTTGTTTGTTTGCTCCTTTGATTGTTCTTTATTGCTCTTCCTTTTCTTATTGCCTTGACTAGATCTCTTTATAGCCATTTATTCTAGGATGTTGTTATGATCTCTAGAAAACCAGGCTCCGATACCAACTGAAAGTGCGGTGTGTATACAATTATATGTGCTAATATAGTATACACGGATCGTGTAATATGGATTACAATACAAATGCGGAAATAGATGATAATAGCATTGTAAATAGAAAATAGAAAAATCACACCAGAGATTTTTATACTGGTTCGGAGCACCGTCCTACGTCCAGTCCCAGACTCCTATCTGGATTTTCACTATTAACTACCTCGCTTCACCCGGAGGAACAGGTTTACAATACCCGAACAGCCGAACGGGATTTCACGCCTCTAATACACTGAGGACTTCAACACTTGCCTCTTACAACACCGAGGACTTCAACACTTGCCTCTTACAACACGAGGACTTCAACAAAAGAACAAATACAATTGTTGTTGACAACTTGTGTTCTTGAAAACACGGATTTGTCACTAGTAGTACACCCTTCCTATAATCTTATCCTCAAAGAATACGAATGATGTTTTGTAAAGATTAAAGAAGGTATTTACTTATTGAATCAAAAGATATGAAATAGTTTCAAAGATTCAATAAGCTAAATTAATTTTTAGAATGCAGGAGTGTTAGAGATTAGATTAGAGAGCATATATGATCGTGTAAAAACTTGTGTTTGAATCAATGATTTAGATGAGTATATATAGAGAAAAATAGTTGTAACTCTTTGTGAACAGTTGCCATTAAGAGTTATGATCATTGATGAAAGATAGGAGATGCAACCTTTGGAGAAGAGAAGTGTCTTTTGGAAAAGTTGCTTTCTGTTTAAAAACGGTCGACAGGTCAAAAATGGACCGGTAGACAGGAATTCAAATATATATACGTTATGTGCATGTGTGCATGTTATCTGTGCATTCTGGGCAAAAACGGTCGACCACCTTATTTTCAACCGGTCGACCGGTTTAGTCCAATTTGCACAGTTAATGTGCATATGTATATATATTGAAAGATTGAAGTTATATGATTATTTGAGGATAGATTTTAACATAAATTACTAACATACCAAATAATCAACATCTAATATATGGAGCTCTTTGTGTTTCTTAAATGAATAACTTCTTTTTGTCGATCACGGCTTATTCCTTTGTCAGAAATCAAAACTCTATAAAAATCTTGACTCAACAAGGAAGTTTTTATAAATAAATAGAAATGGAATTTATAAACGTTGTTTTATAAATTCGCAATGACTTATTTTGATAAGTAAATTGTTGTAACCTATTAATGGAGTTATATTCACGTTTTGACTGTGAATAATCCTTTGAAATAAAATGAATAAAAGAATGAAATTTATTAACGTAGTATATTCACATTTTTGAATCGTGAATAATCCTTTAAATTAAAATGAATAAAAGGATGAAATTGTTAATGAAGTATATTCACGTTTTTGAATAGTGAATAACATGTTAAAGAAATTGTTTTGAATGTGATATTTCAAATAGAATTAAAACAATCTAACGATGTTTTAAAATGTGTTGAGATTCGAAACCATGGATTTCAACATTTATTGTTGAAATAGACGTTTTCGAGAAATAAAAGGAAATGGTGGACTATAACACTGTTGTTATAGTAAATGATTTCCGAAAAGAAATGTTTTGTATAGTATTGGGATTTATATATCTATTTTAAATTTCGAATCCCTATACTAGTGATTTTGGGTTGTCGTAACGATGTTTTACGTAACATTCGTTTTGGCCCAAATAAATATGTTTAAGAGAATGATTTCCTTAAAGAATGAAATATATACTTAATTTTGATTTAAGTATATTGAATATTTTCTAAGTGTTGAAAATAAATAAAATCTGTGAATTACTTATGAATAAATAAGTATGGAAATGTTTTTCCAATATAAAGTGAATATTTTGAGAACTTATCTTTTTGAAGATAAATTGAAATGAAGAATTGAAAACGTATATTCATAAATATCTTGGAATATAAATTCACTATGGAATTTATAAAAGAAAGTGGGATTGGTTTAGAAAAATAAATATTGATTTATTTTTGAAGTGTGAAACTATATATCTAGTAAAGATATTTTGGAAAATAAATAATTTGGAAAATTATCTGGAAACTGGTGATGTGGGCATATCCATTGATAGTTCAATAACCGACTATCAATATTTCCCTT
The DNA here is from genome assembly GCA_030765085.1 of Allium cepa. Classification (NCBI taxonomy): domain Eukaryota; kingdom Viridiplantae; phylum Streptophyta; class Magnoliopsida; order Asparagales; family Amaryllidaceae; genus Allium; species Allium cepa. The sequence continues at coordinate 695,592,682 of CM060937.1, read as the reverse complement.
TGAATGGGTAATTTATGTGATTTGTTTGAATTTGAATGCCACACTATTTTTTGAATAAGCACTCACTATTCGGGTTAACCGGGAAAGGACCATGGGGTCGTATAACCCATTCCGAATATGTGATACGTCGTTATGAATTGCATTTGAAGATCGGTGTTGAAGACCGAGTATTTGTGAAAGCGATAGGATGACCTATCGATTGTCTCTGCACTGGGTAGCTCCTGGTATAGAGATTCCTTAAGTGATGGGAAATTCGATCGGGATTGTGAATACCCGGATTGCAAGGGCTTCGTAAGAAGTGCCTTCGGTTTTGTTCGAGCCCGGAACAGACTTGTATGGATTGTATGTCTGACGTTACAAGTTGAGATATAAAGCCGATTTCATTCAAATATATTTCTGTTGGTGGCGGAGAATTTATTCTTTTAGCTTAACACCCTTCTCTGAGACGTACGAGCTCAGAGGTTATATAGTTGAAGTTATCAGCGATATATTCCCAATTTGGTAATGTGACATGCTGAGTGATGCTGAAATGATCATTGTGTTGATTATTTGTGATAGGATCATTTATTTGATCGTCTATCCTTGTGATCATTGTGTTGATCATTTGTTGACCCAAAGCATGGCTTTTGTATAAAGTATGTTTTTGTGGACGTGACTTCGTCGAGCCTCACACCCCGTGAATGGTCAAAACAGGAAAGAAGCAGCAAGGTTATGAGGGGTAGCACCCTTTAGGATGTGTCCATTTCCTTCTGGAAAAGGGTGGTATCATGGTATGGAGCCCAGATACTTACTCATGTTGAAAACACTTTGTTATGATTGTGTGAATTGATTACGAGCGCTCGGTTAAAAGGTCCCAAAGGACCGGGGGATGGCATATTCGGTCAGTTGTTACTCAGTTAGGGGTAACTCGGCCTTGTGTTGGTAGAGATCCGGTTTGGTTCTCGGGGATGTCCATCCAGAGGCATTCTCATGTGGCAATGGGAAGTTCCTTGGCCTGATCATTCGTTGGAAATCCAATTCCCAATACGAAATTTGTACGGTATTAGTTGTAGAACCTACCATTTACTTATGGTGGTCACCACTGTTTAGATGGTAGCTATAGTAGGCATACGATAATGGTCGTATGTTGGCTAAGATTTATATTCTACTTTCGAAATGAATTTTTCTCTACACTATGCACTAATAATAATATAAAATGTTCTTTTAAATGCGTATCAAGCATCTTTGACTATCACAAGGAGAAATCTCCTCCGATTCTGCGTTTGCATGTGTGTGTGTGCGGGAGGCCTTATGGTAGTCTCATTTTTAAAAGCATTGCGAATTGAATTTAAAAATATTCCTCTATTTTGATTTTAAAGATAAATAAACTGTTTTGAGTTCTCACACCAGTCACATGACTGACTTGGAGTTTATTGTTTCCTTCCTAAACTCTGGGTGCCCACCAATTTCCACACGGGCAGTTAAGAGTTAGGTTTATCAGGATATTCTGGATATTCAGGAGTTGCTGGAGGCAAGATGGATGGCATGGCGTATTACTAGCTATATAGTATTTCTTTTTCCGCTGCACTGTTTGTTGTTGTTGTTGTACACTCTGATGATATGATGTAATGAAATGTGATGTAAAGTAATAACTGATATAGTTCTTTGTTTAAAGATTATTCATTTATTATTATATGTTGTTCCGCTGCGAATTGTGAGATTCTGATGTTGTTCTGTTGTTTTCTGTTCCGTTCTATGTGTTCTATTCTCTTCTTCTTCTATTTTAAAAATTTCTATTTTCTATTTTCCATTTTCTTTTCCCTATATTTTCTTTTCTCTCTATTTTCTACCTACTTATCTCTTCTTCTTTTTTTTCCTTTTCTTTTCTTCTTTCTTAAACCCATAACATTTCGGTTTTTCGACAACGAAAATCCGTTCAAGCGTTACATTTGGTATCAGAGCATATGGTTAAGCGACAACCATGGTTCTGTTGGGTAGTACTCATTAGAGATAGAGTCAGTAGTACTCTAGAATGAGTTTGAGTGTAATAATAGCTATGAGAGCGTATTTGTTAGTGAATAAAAAATTGTTTTATATTGTGTTGACTTATCGGTTGATTGTTTATAGATTCCCGTCGATCTAGTCTAGCTAACTATCGTAGATAGGGGTTTCTAAACTCTTAAACAAGATAAATCGACATAATATTGGTTTTAAATTGGGTAAATGAAATAATTTTACCTTGATTATATTTTATATATAAAGGAATAATTTTTCAAAATTATTAAAGTGTATATAAGTTGATTGTTAGGTTGTTTGAATAATCTAAATAAAAGAATAATTGTATAAGTAAAAGAATTATAAGAATTGAATTATAATTAATGTGATTTACAATTGTGAAATAAACTTATATATATAAGAATTGAAACTATATGAATATGAGTTGTAAATAAAAGTGAATTTAAAGTTAAATGGAAATATAACTTAAGAAGATGTTAAATGGAGTTGATATTGGTATCGAAGTAAATAATCAAGTGGATTAAATGAATATGAACTTAAGTTATATAAATAAAATTCAACTTTGGAAATTGAATTAAATTAATGGATTGGATGTTAACCAATTGAATGTGAATGAAGTTGATATGGAATAATGAATATAGGTGTTAATTCATTGAAATCAAATGTTATTGGAAGTTGAATAAATTGAATGAGAATGAATATAAGCAAAGGAATTTGATTGAAATTAATATACATTGGTTGTTATATGATTGTTAGTTGATTGTATGCAATTCATTAAGTGTTAATGAAATTGGAAGCTATGAAATTGAATTCAAATTGAAAGTAAATAAATTTGAATAGAATTGAATTTGATTTGGAAGTGAACCAACTGGAATATGAATTAGTGAATATAAACTAATTGAGAATGAATGTTGATAAAATCCAATGTTAATGAATCAAATGTGATTAAATTGAAAACCATTTCATTGTATATAAAAGAGAATATGAATGAATATATTGGTTATGGATGATGTTGGTTGATGGTTGAATATATATTGCTATTGAATGCATTGTTATGTTGGTATATATAGTTATGATGTTGCTATATGTTGTATATCGATACTATGCTTTATATGCATGTTTCTCATGTTGTTTGTTGAGTGTTTAGTAGGTGCGGATCGCGTTTGCTTCGCATTTGGAGCTCGCTTTCGCGCTATATTAGCCGTATATGTTCGCTAATAAAATATAAGGTACATATCTCGGATTACATACCGTACTTTTACACTTTTTTCCCTGCGGGATGCCTCATTACTTGATGAGATGTATATTTGTGATATATATACTGTCATTTTTTTTTGGATCGAGCCGCGCAAAGGAGACTATGGCGAATTTTTCCGAAAATTTAAGGCGTTAGAAAAAATTTGGGAAAATTTTGAAAACTATAACTTTGATTTTGGAATTGAAAGTTAAATGATATAGTTTGGTTTTGAAAGGATAACTAAGTATGATTTGAAAACTTAGTAAAGTATTGTAAGAAGTTTAATTATGAATTTTGGGAAAATTAATAAATTCTATAACTTTTCTTACTTATAATTTCGAGGACGAAATTCTTTTAAGGGGGAAAGATTGTAACGACCCAGAATTTTTATTAATTAAAATTTGAATATTTAATTTATTTTAAATATTAATGAGTGAATTTATAAGTCGAATAAATTTTTATTTGAATTATTGAATTTAATTGGATTATTAAATCGATAATTTAATATGTTAAATTATGGAAAATAATTTATAATTGGGTTAAATATGATTGAAAATGATTTGTAAAATTTTATTTTATCATGTTGGAGTTAGAACGATATTTTAGAACCTTTAAAATCGAATTAAGAGTTAATTTGTGAAAATTGAATATTTTAATATTTAATAATCGACTGTAAAATAGTCAATTTTTGAACAGTCTCAGAATTGAACGAAACCAGTTCCATTGGATCCGTAATAGTTAGTTATTACCGGATTTCATTTTTCGTGTCAATCGGAGTTATCGTTTGATCGTGGCAGCTCGAAACGCATCGAATTATTTTTAATTTAAATTTGGCGAGTCAAAATAGCCATTTTTCAAAAAGTCTCGGATTTCGACGAAACCAGTTTCATCGGATCCGTAATGTGATATTATTGTAAGGTTTCAAATTTCAAGTCAATTGGATTTACCGTTTGTCCGGTACGAATTAAAACGCCTAGAAATCGATTTAAATCGGTTTAATTTAAATTGAGCGTTTATTGCCATAACTCGCACAGATGTCCGAATTAGCTTCCGAAACCTGTTCCATTATGTCCGGAACGCGGGGTAAACCCTAGGTACGTCAGTTTCGGCGCGTAAATCGGAGTTCGGAATTTCCGGATGAATAGTGTTCGTTCGTTCTTCTATAAATAGCCCCTACCCCTTCATAAATTTAAAAAAAAAAATAATATAACATCTCAAAACCCTAGCCGCCACCCACATCTATGAACGGCCAGAAATGCTCCCATCTTCATCCCCAAAAATCTCCAAATCCGTCGACAATTAGGCTAAACTTCCTGAAGCAAAATCGAAGAGCATGTTGAGATCTATAATCTCAACGGTTATGATCAAAAATAGAGTGACGTGGTGACCAGAACTCGAGCTGGAAGCTTGGCCGTTCGGCCTAGAATCGCGTGCACATGATGAGGCCGAGCTCCACCCTATTGAGGCCGAAAGTAGGGGTCGTGTAGGGCTTCGAAGCTATGGTGTTTGATCGAGTTATCGTTGTGTGTATATGGCGAGAATTGAAACCCTAGAAATTGTTGATGGGTTCGGTTCTATAACGTGTGCCTGGAGAAGAAAACGTGGGAGAGGGGGAGAAGCAATGTGCGGCTCTGATGGGCTGGAGCAAGATCTAACGGCCTTGATTAGGGATTGGTTTAAAAATAATTAAAGTTGTAAATTATATATATATAAAATCGTGTACAAACTTCAATTATTCATATCTTTTTCATACGAGGTCGAAAACGCGCGAAACCAGTTGCGTTGGAATCGTATGGACGAGCACTACGCGATGGAATTGGATTGGAGTCGTTTGGAGTTAGTGAGAATTTTGGGTAAAATTAAACGCGCGTTTAATTTTATTCGAAATAAATCGCTAAAACGGAATTTAAGTCAAGGTGAGAACTTCTCACTCAATCGAATCGGTTTCAATTTTATTTTAAATAGTTAGATTTAAAATATTTGAATGCATGTTTGAATGATGATTGTTATCTATTGATTGTTAAAATAGACATTATACGCCGTTAGTAAGCGGATGTTATTTATTAAAAACATATACCGCGAATATTTCATAAACAGTGAAATTGGTATTATAAATAATATCAATATATATATATTGGCATATGTATATATTGCAGTTGATTGATTTCCCGTATTTTTTAGCGGATGAGACCCTATTGCGCCGTTATTAAGCGGATAATATTTATTAAAAACATATACCGCGATAATTTCGTACTGGAGCGAAATTGGTATTGTGCTAATGTTTTTGGATGCAGGAAAACAGGTTGGAGGGATCCAACTGGATTCCTCAACAGTTTTTATTTGATTTCAGATATTTTGATATTTGATGGATTATCATATCGATATATGATATCGTTGTTGTCGTGATTGACTATTTGGTGTGTAGCATCATTAGACCAAATTTTGGAATTTTAAAATGATTTATAAAGTGATTTTTGAAAAGTATACGTTTTATAAAATAATTTTGGAATTGATCTATTTTAAATAAATAAACGTTATAATTTTAAAGTTATAAAAATTATAATTTTTAAGAAATATAGTTAAAAAACTGATTTTTGAGAATATGATGCTAATGATTTTATAAAATGATTTAATCGGGATTTTTGAATTTATTATAAAAGTTTAAATATAGGATTTATAAAATTTAATTATTTTATAAATCAAAAGGATGAAATTATAAAGGAGATTAAAGACGTTTTAAAAGAATAATATAAATTGAATTATATTAAGAGATTTATAAATGGATATTTATAAATTGAAATATTGAAATTATAAAACGAGTTTTTATAAGTGTTTGAATGAAGTGAAAATGGATTTCAGAAATGAATGAAATTTATAGAATTATAAATGGTGAAGTTATAAGTGAAATTTATAAATAGTAAGATTTATAAATTTTGTGAAATTATTAAAGAATATATTTGGATAAATAATTGAATCTTATAAGTTATAAGATTTATAATTATGAAGTTAAAAGGAACAATTTTTGTAAAGTAATCGTTTTATAAGCATTTAACTTATAATATGGACTTTTTGTTCATAATTGAGATATAAACTGGAATAGGTTAATGACGGAAATTTATAAAAAGGAAGTTTTTATAAGTAAATAGAAATGGAATTTATAAACGTTGTTTTGTAAATTCGCAATGACTTATTTTGATAAGTAAATTGTTGTAACCTATTAATGGAGTTATATTCACGTTTTGACTGTGAATAATCCTTTGAAATAAAATGAATAAAAGAATGAAATTTATTAACGTAATATATTCACATTTTTGAATCGTGAATAATCCTTTAAATTAAAATGAATAAAAGGATGAAATTGTTAATGAAGTATATTCACGTTTTTGAATAGTGAATAACATGTTAAAGAAATTGTTTTGAATGTGATATTTCAAATAGAATTAAAACAATCTAACGATGTTTTAAAATGTGTTGAGATTCGAAACCATGGATTTCAACATTTATTGTTGAAATAGACGTTTTCGAGAAATAAAAGGAAATGGTGGACTATAACACTGTTGTTATAGTAAATGATTTCCGAAAAGAAATGTTTTGTATAGTATTGGGATTTATATATCTATTTTAAATTTCGAATCCCTATACTAGTGATTTTGGGTTGTCGTAACGATGTTTTACGTAACATTCGTTTTGGCCCAAATAAATATGTTTAAGAGAATGATTTCCTTAAAGAATGAAATATATACTTAATTTTGATTTAAGTATATTGAATATTTTCTAAGTGTTGAAAATAAATAAAATCTGTGGATTACTTATGAATAAATAAGTATGGAAATGTTTTTCCAATATAAAGTGAATATTTTGAGAACTTATCTTTTTGAAGATAAATTGAAATGAAGAATTGAAAACGTATATTCATAAATATCTTGGAATATAAATTCACTATGGAATTTATAAAAGAAAGTGGGATTGGTTTAGAAAAATAAATATTGATTTATTTTTGAAGTGTGAAACTATATATCTAGTAAAGATATTTTGGAAAATAAATAATTTGGAAAATTATCTGGAAACTGGTGATGTGGGCATATCCATTGATAGTTCAATAACCGACTATCAATATTTCCCTTTGAATGGGTAATTTATGTGATTTGTTTGAATTTGAATGCCACACTATTTTTTGAATAAGCACTCACTATTCGGGTTAACCGGGAAAGGACCATGGGGTCGTATAACCCATTCCGAATATGTGATACGTCGTTATGAATTGCATTTGAAGATCGGTGTTGAAGACCGAGTATTTGTGAAAGCGATAGGATGACCTATCGATTGTCTCTGCACTGGGTAGCTCCTGGTATAGAGATTCCTTAAGTGATGGGAAATTCGATCGGGATTGTGAATACCCGGATTGCAAGGGCTTCGTAAGAAGTGCCTTCGGTTTTGTTCGAGCCCGGAACAGACTTGTATGGATTGTATGTCTGACGTTACAAGTTGAGATATAAAGCCGATTTCATTCAAATATATTTCTGTTGGTGGCGGAGAATTTATTCTTTTAGCTTAACACCCTTCTCTGAGACGTACGAGCTCAGAGGTTATATAGTTGAAGTTATCAGCGATATATTCCCAATTCGGTAATGTGACATGCTGAGTGATGCTGAAATGATCATTGTGTTGATTATTTGTGATAGGATCATTTATTTGATCGTCTATCCTTGTGATCATTGTGTTGATCATTTGTTGACCCAAAGCATGGCTTTTGTATAAAGTATGTTTTTGTGGACGTGACTTCGTCGAGCCTCACACCCCGTGAATGGTCAAAACAGGAAAGAAGCAGCAAGGTTATGAGGGGTAGCACCCTTTAGGATGTGTCCATTTCCTTCTGGAAAAGGGTGGTATCATGGTATGGAGCCCAGATACTTACTCATGTTGAAAACACTTTGTTATGATTGTGTGAATTGATTACGAGCGCTCGGTTAAAAGGTCCCAAAGGACCGGGGGATGGCATATTCGGTCAGTTGTTACTCAGTTAGGGGTGACCCGGCCTTGTGTTGGTAGAGATCCGGTTTGGTTCTCGGGGATGTCCATCCAGAGGCATTCTCATGTGGCAATGGGAAGTTCCTTGGCCTGATCATTCGTTGGAAATCCAATTCCCAATACGAAATTTGTACGGTATTAGTTGTAGAACCTGCCATTTACTTATGGTGGTCACCACTGTTTAGATGGTAGCTATAGTAGGCATACGATAATGGTCGTATGTTGGCTAAGATTTATATTCTACTTTCGAAATGAATTTTTCTCTACACTATGCACTAATAATAATATAAAATGTTCTTTTAAATGCGTATCAAGCATCTTTGACTATCACAAGGAGAAATCTCCTCCGATTCTGCGTTTGCATGTGTGTGTGTGCGGGAGGCCTTATGGTAGTCTCATTTTTAAAAGCATTGCGAATTGAATTTAAAAATATTCCTCTATTTTGATTTTAAAGATAAATAAACTGTTTTGAGTTCTCACACCAGTCGCATGACTGACTTGGAGTTTATTGTTTCCCTTCCTAAACTCTGGGTGCCCACCAATTTCCACACGGGCAGTTAAGAGTTAGGTTTATCAGGATATTCTGGATATTCAGGAGTTGCTGGAGGCAAGATGGATGGCATGGCGTATTACTAGCTATATAGTATTTCTTTTTCCACTGCACTGTTTGTTGTTGTTGTTGTTGTACACTCTGATGATATGATGTAATGAAATGTGATGTAAAGTAATAACTGATATAGTTCTTTGTTTAAAGTTTATTCATTTATTATTATATGTTGTTCCGCTGCGAATTGTGAGATTCTGATGTTGTTCTGTTGTTTTCTGTTCCGTTCTATGTGTTCTATTCTCTTCTTCTTCTATTTTAAAAATTTCTATTTTCTATTTTCCATTTTCTTTTCCCTATATTTTCTTTTCTCTCTATTTTCTACCTTCTTATCTCTTCTTCTTTCTTTTCCTTTTCTTTTCTTCTTTCTTAAACCCATAACATTTCGGTTTTTCGGCAACGAAAATCCGTTCAAGCGTTACAGTGTTCACATGACCTATCGCTCCTTTCTACAAGTTCAGTTTGTACCACGTCTATGGAGTGCCTCTAATAGCTCTCCAATTTACGGAGGAATTACGGTACTGTATAGACTCTTGGAATATATAAAAATGCATTAAGGGGGATATGGGTAATGCTTTAATGTTGTTTTAATACTTTACTTCACTGTAGACACTATTATAATTGCGTATTTTACTACATAGTAGATAGTTTAATGGATCCTTAGGAGACGGGAATCCCGAACATCTCTTAAGTTATGACACTCACGTTAGACACTAGATAGGAGATGTCAAACCCCGTAAACATTTCTAATGCCATTACACTCATGTGTATTTACTATTGATTTAACCTACATAAGATCTTTTAGTTCTGACATGAATGTTTTGTCTTTTCAATTCGCTCAAGTCAATCTGAGTTCTTCAGTTATCAGAGACTCCTTTTTGGAGGATGAAGACGAAGATTTTGTACAGTTATCTTTTATCATATTTATTTTGTTGCATCATGTGGTTCCGCTGTATTTATTTATTATTTATTCTTGTTTTATATAACTCCGATCTGTATTATAAAGAATAATAAAATGTTATTTGTAAAACAGCTTCATGAACTGTTTATTTGATTATTATATTTTGTCATTCCACTATGAGATTCTGTAATTGTTTTCTCTCTTTCTCTGTTTTTTTTATTTACCCCAATAACAGTCTGCCCTTTTGCATGGTTTGAGTCTGATATGTGTGGTTTATCCTCGATTCAAACCATCTAAAAAGGCAGGCCATTACAGTTGGCATCATATCTTTGGTTTAATGATAACCTTAGCTTTGTGGGGTCTGACTCAAATTAAATAGGGCAGTAATCCCCAAAATTAGTCGTCGAGTGTATGTATATAAGAGAGAGTATTTGTTAGTGTTATAAAATATTTTTGCATTTTGTTAATTTGTTCCATTTTGTATTTAAAAATTCTGGTCGATGCATCGGACGCTATGACATCGATAGAGATTTCTAAACACTGAATAAGGCAAACTGACACAATATTGGTTTTGGAATATAAGTAAATGAAATAATTTTATCTGTTATATATTTTATATATAAAAGAATAATTTTATAAATGATATAATTGGTTGTAATATATTAGTTTGTTAGGTAGGGAAATTTATAAATATTGGCTTAAAAATGAGATTGTAAATAAAATAAATATAAATGGGAAATTTTAGAACTTAAGTTCTGGGATTTTTGAAATTTCTTCCAATGGATTTTAGAATATGATATTAGTATTATTTGGAAGTATTTTCAAATATAATATCCCAATATGATTAGAAAGAAATGTTTAAAAGAGTTTTGGAAGGAAATAAGTTCTGTACTCCCGTCTCTGTCGTTAGAAAATAACTTTGGTGATGAGTGCATGCATCATCAACGTTCGTTTTCGAGTTTCAAAGTGGAAAGACTGTTATAGTAGTTTCACTACATACCGTTTTGATAGACGAAACTTCATTTTAATTTCTGGAGTTGGATTTGATATATATATATATATATAAGTTATTATTGTGTGTGTATATATATATTATTTTTAATAATTGAAATGAAACTCGGTTGTTTAGTTCTTAAGTTTATGTACATTGGAAATTGAAATTATTATAATGAATGGAATGTTGACTCTATTATTAATTTGAAAATTCTAAAATGAAAATAAGGAATTTGATGTTAAAATAATTAATGAAATAAATAAGAAACCAAAATTTTGAAAACTAAAAATAAGACGGAAATGAAAATAAGAAAAAGCAACTATTGAACATTTTGTTGTAACATTCAATTTCATTCTAAAAGACATATATTTAACTTACCACATTATTAAAAGTTGAAATGTTAATAAGGATATGTAATAGAATATTATACAAGTAAAATTTGGAAAAATAAAAGAGTTTAATTGAATTACTTTTATAAATAAGAATTCCAATGTTATAAATTGTTATAAACTGAAGTTAATAGTTTGAAATGCTACTAAATGTAACGAAAGTGAGTAATGAAAGAAAAATGATTATAAACTTAGGTTAACATTTTAAGCTATTTATAATCAAATTTAATGGTAAAGGTGAATACTGTAAGTACATAATTATAAACTTAAATTAATATTGAAGCCATTTATAATTAAAATGAGTACTATATAAATTGAATGAGTATAACTTTAGAGAACATTGGAAATGATTTAGAAATGGAGTCAATATTCAATAATACTTTATATGGAAGAATGAATATGAAAAACAATATTCTATAAATGGTGAACTGAATCGTTAAGAAACTTACCTAACAATGTATAATTCATTGAAATAAAAATAACTTATTTAGGCAATGAATGTAAAGTAATAAAATGAAAGAAAATGGCACCATATGAATAAAGGAGAAATGGACTTTTGCAAGTAATAACGAATGTAAATTAGTAAAAATAAACATTATATGAATGAGAAAAGTAAAGTAAATGATGAAAAGAAAAAGGAAAATCAAACTAAATTGTAAATGCGAAGTAAAATGAAATACAATACTTTAATAATAAATTCATTTATGATCCAAATAGTTGAAATGGATATAACTTATGTAAGTAAAGAATGCGAATTAATGAAATAAGCCTTACATGAATGAATGAAAATCAAAATTTTGTAAGCAATGAATGTGAATTAAAGAAAATCATTGTATGAAAAAAATGAACAGTAAATGATGTGAAAAAGATAAAAAGAGTAAACCAAAAATGTGTTGAATTCTTTGTTGTTGGGCTTATGGATTGGTTAGGAAATGATACTTTTATTTTGTAGGATGTATAAATGATCTATTGAGTTTTATCTAAAACTGTTGAGTGTATGGTATACTTAGTAGCATGTTTATCATTTTATATGATTAAAAGTTTCTGAACCCGAACAGACCATTTGTTTTGGTTGAAATGGATGGATGATTGTTTTCTTTGTTGAAATAATGTTTGTAATGCTTGGTTGCAAGTGATTATTGTTATGTTGTATTGATTTGTTTTGTTATTAGTTGAAAACAACTTAAAATATTTCTCTTCTACATAATTATTAACTATTTTGGATTATATAAGTGAAATATACGCACGGAAGCAATAAATACCGCTTTTGGTCTCATAAATTAAGCCTTGTTTGCCCGACAAATAAGTACGTTCTCGGATTACCGTTTTACAGCGATATTATATTGTTTTCCCGTGGTTTGGGATATTTTATTTTGAAAAATATGTGATATATATTGTATTATTGATATTATTATTTCTTCCAGACCTCTCCGTACAAAGGAGATTCTGTCGAAATTTTCCGTAAATTTTGGACGCAGAAAATTTTGTGAAATGGTTTCCAAACTTTTTTAACTTAAGTATAAAAGATTCAATTGTTATAAATGGAAATATTTTACTTAAATTATTTAATTATGTAAGTTAATTGTTTTTAATTTAATATTTTGAATAAGACATATTGATTACTAAATTCCTTCTTTTCGAGGACGAAAAGCTTTGAGTGTGGAAGAGTATAACGACTCGTAATTTTCAAAAATTAAAAATAGTTAATTTAATAAAGTTTTGTGATGTAATGTTGGAAGAAATAAAAAAATTTGTGGCTTAATATTAAGAATGTTACTGGAATGAAATGTGGTATTATAAATTTAAGGTAATTGATAACTATTTTAAATTTAATTCCAACTAATTAAAATGATTAAAAAGTTATAATTGGTTATAGATTGTAAATTAATTATAGTAATGTGCGTATTAGTTGATAATTGGATTTAAAGAGTAATAGATAATTTAAATGTTGATTTATTAATGAAATAATGTGTAATAAATTGTAATTGGATAGAACTGGTATTGTGTAAGTTTTTATAACATTTTTTTGTGAATAATAAACTTACAATCATTATTAAATATAGAAATGGTGACTATTATTATCTGTTACCAATTTATTTAAATCAATTGCAATTGATTGTCATTAAATGTTACATTAATATGAGTTAAAGTAATACCTGCAAAATGTAAATGTAATAAAATATATAGAAATGTTAATTATATTCATAAGGTAATAATTAATTTAATAAAAGAGTGAAACCAATATAAATTAATTAATTGGGATTTCAAATTTTAATTAATGGGAAAATTGACCAAAAATTCAATGTAATTGAAATACGACATTTAATATGGTAAAAGATGAAATTTTTTGGAATATTAATTTAATAAAATATAAACCAATGTTAATTATGCCCGTAGAGTAATAATTGGTTGAATAAAAGATTGAAATCAAATCTATAGAAATTAAATTATAATATATTGTATTTAATTACTGCTGAAATTAAACACTGTAATTAGTGTAATATCTAACACTGAATTGATATGTAAATTTGTTTTAAATTATTATAATTGTCTAAGTAATCATAAATGATACAATTTATTAATTACAAGATTTGAAATCAAAAAGTGATTTATCCGATTTAATATTAATTTACCTGATTAATGTAAAAATAGCCATTTTGGCCACTGTCTCGGATTTGACGAAACAAGTTTCATCGGATCTGTAACGGTGAATTATTGTAAGAAATCAAGTTTCATAGCGATCGGACTTATTGTTTAATCATACGAAATCGAAACGCGTATAAATCAGTCTAATTAGATTTAATTGAAATCAATTTGAAATAAGCCATTTTTAAAGCTAACTTCTTCATACGATAGAATTAGGACTCAAAACTTATTCCATTGAGTTTAAAATTATTGAAAACACCTACTTTGATATATGGGATGACCCACTTCCATTTCGAAAGCGAAACGTTCTTTTTGGGTCGTTATTGTCAATCCGAACGAATTTGAGATGTTATTCATTTCTTACCGGGCTTTGTTAATATAAATAGTCTTGTTTTCCTAACCCTAGCAATTATTTTTCTTATTCAATAGGAACAACTCCATCTGTCTGTTTCTCTTCCTCAATGGCTGAATACCAAAATTTCTATTTCAATTCAAAATTCAACTTAAAATTCAAGCTCCTCCAAACCCTAATAAATTATATACCATTTCGAAGCTCTCAACGAGCATAATCCACGGGTGGAATTCATTTTAGAAATCGATGCATCATTTGGCCAGAAATCAGTATTTTATTCTCGGTCGTCCATAGGCCATAACCTCGTTTAACGGTGGATCTGCGACGAGGAGTCGATCGCAGAGCATGGGCACGTAGTGGGTGACGAGCATGTTTGATCTATGCAGCAACTTAGACCTGAAGGTGTATGGATTTGTCGTGATTGGTCGTGGAAGGAGGTGGTGGGGTTTGGGATTGGCAAGCTTGCAGGAGGCTGCGGTGGCATTGGGGAGGTTGGCTTGGCGAGGGCAGTTGCGTGACGGCAACCAATCATGGTGAAGATCATCGTGGCGATGGCGAAATTTGCACGATTGGTGGAGGCCATGGGTTCGAACGGGGGAATTATGGTTCGGAGAGATCGCGTGGACGACGGTGTGTTGCTGACGTGTTTTGTTTATTTTAATTTTATTGATTTTCAATATTGTAACGCCCCAAAAATTTTCGACTTTCGAAAATTCAACATCGATACTCACTTTATCGACTGCCGAGAAATCGAAGGCCAAAAACCCGAAATGTTATGGTTTTTAAGAAAAGAAAAAGTAGAAAAGAAGAGAAGAAAAGAAGATAATAGATAAGGTAGAAAATGGAGGCAAAAGAAAACAGGAAATAGAACATAGAAAATAGAATGGAAAGAAAACAACAGAACAACAACAGAATCTCACAATTCGCAGCGGAACAACATATAATAATAAATGAATAATCTTTAAACAAAGAACTATATCAGTTATTACATTACATTTCATTTCATTTCATCATATCATCAGAGTGTACAATATCATACAACAACAAACAGTGCAGCGGAAAAAGAAATACTATATACTAGTAATACGCCATGCCATCCAGCTTGCCTCCAACAACTCCTGAATATCCAGAACATCCTGATAAACCTTAACTCTTGACTGCCCGTGTGGAAAATTGGTGGGCACCCAGAGTTTAGGAAGGAAAACAATAAACTCCGAGTCAGTCATGTGACTGGCGTGAGAACTCAAAACAGTTTATTCATCTTTAAAATCAAAATAGAGGAATATTTTTAAAGTCAATTCGCAATGCTTTTAAAAATGAGACTACCATAAGGCCTCCCGCACACACACACAATGCAAACGCAGAATCGGAGGAGATTTCTCCTTATGATAGCCAAAGATGCTTGATACGCATTTAAAAGAACATTTTATATTATTACTAGTGCATAGTGTAGGAAAAATTCATTTCGAAAGTAGAATATAAATCTTAGCCAACATACGACCATTATCGTATGCCTACTATAGCTAACTATGTTCAATAGCAGGTTACCGCCACATTCCATAGCAGGTTATACAACTAAAACCGTACAAGTCTCGTATTGTTTCTTTGGATTTCCAACGAATGATCAGGCCAAGGAACTTCCCATTGCCACATGAGAATGCCTCTGGATGGACATCCCCGAGAACCAAACTGGATCTCTACCAACACAAGGCCGGGTTACCCCTAACTGAGTAACAACTGACCGAATATGCCATCCCCCGGTCCTTTGGGACCTTTTCACCGAGCGCTCGTAATCAATTCACACAATCATAACAAAGTGTTTTCAACATGAGTAAGTATCTGGGCTCCATACCATGATACCACCCTTTTCCAGAAGGAAATGCACACATCCTAAAGGGCGCTACCCCTCATAACCTTGCCGCATCTTTCCTGTTTTGACCATTCACGGGGTGTGAGGCTCGACGAAGTCACGTCCACAAAAACATACTTTATACAAAAGCAATGCTTTGGGTCAACAAATGATCATAGAAATGATCACCAGGATAGACGATCAAATAAACGATCCTATCACAAATAATCAACACAATGATCATTTACAGCAACACTCAGCATGTCACATTACCAAATTGGGAATATATCGCTGATAACATTCAACTACATAACCTCTGAGCTCGTACATCTCAGAGAAGGGTGTTAAGCTAAAAGAATAAATTCTCCGCCACCAACAGAAATATATTTGAAAGAAATCGGCTTTATATCTCAACTTGTAATGTCAGACATACAATCCATACAAGTCTGTTCCGGGCTCGAACAGAACCGAAGGCACTTACAAAGAAGTCCTTGCAATCCGGATATTCACGATCCTGATCGGATTCACCATCACATATGGAGAACTCTATACCGGAGCAACTCGGTGCAGAGTCAATCGACAGGTCATCCTATCGCTCTCGCAAATACCGGGTCTTCAACACCGATCTTCAATGCTATTCACAACGACGTATCACATATTCGGAATGGGTTATACGACCCCATGGTCCTTTCCCGGTTAACCCGAATTGTGAGCGCTTATTCAAAAATAAGTGTGGCATTCACATTCAAACAAATCACATCAATTACCCATTCAAAGGGAAATATTGATAGTCGGTTATTGAACTATCAATGGATATGCACACATCACCCGATTCCAAATAATTTTCCAAATTATTTATTTTCCAAAATATCCTTACAAGATATATTATTTTCAATACTTCAAAAATAAATCAATATTTATTTTTAAACCAATTCTTCTTTTCATTTATAAATTCCATAATGAATTTATATTTCAAAATATTCATGCATATATGATTTCAATTATTCATTTCAATTTATCTTCAAAAAGATAAATTCTCTAAAAGTTTCATTCCACATTGGAAAAACATTTCCATACTTATTTAATAAGTAATTCACAAATTTTATTTATTTTCAACACTTAGAAAATATTCAATATACTTAAATCGAGATTAAGTATATATTTCATTCTTTAAGGAAATCATTCTCTTAAACATATTTATTTGGGCAAAAACGAATGTTGCGTAAAACATCGTTACTACAACCCAAAATCACTAGTATAGGGATTCGAAATTAAAATAGATATATAAATCCCAATACTATACAAAACATTTCCTTTCGGAAATCATTTACTATAACAACGGTGTTATAGTCCACCATTTCCTTCTATTTCTTGAAAACGTTTATTTCAACAATGAATGTTGAAATCTATGGTTTCGAATCTTAACACATTTTAAAACATCGTTAGATCGTTTTAATTCTGTTTAAAATATCACATTTTAAACATTTTCTTTAACATATTATTCACTATTCAAAAACGTGAATATACTACGTTAACAAATTTTCATCCTTTTATACATTTTATTTCGAAGGATTATTCATGGTCAAAAATGTGAATATAACTCCATTAATAGGTTTCAACAATTTACTTATCAAAATAAGTCGTTTGCGAATTTATAAAACAATGTTTATAAATCCCATTTCTATTTATTCTATAACACTTCCTTTTATACATCTCCTTTATTAATCTATTCGATTTATAACTCAATTATAACCCAAAAGTTCACATTATAAGTTAAATACTTATAAAACGATTATTTTACAAATTCGTTTCTTTTAAACTTCAAAATTATAAATCTTATAACTTATAAGATTCAATTATTTATCCAATATATTCTTTCAATAACTTTATAAATTTTATAAACCTACTGCTTATCAAATTCCATTTATAACTTCACCGTTTATAATTCTATAAATTCCATTCACTTATGCAATCTATTTTCACTTCATTCAAACACTTATAAAAACTCGTTTTATAATGTCAATATTCCAATTTATAAATATCCATTTATAAATCTCTTAATATAAATCAATTTATATTATTCTTTAAAACGTCTTCAAATTCCTTTATAATTTCACCATTTTGATTTATAAAATAATTAAATTTTATAAATCCTATATTTAAACTTTTCACAATAATTCTAAAATCCCGATTAAACTATTTTATAAAATCATTAGCATCATATTCTCAAAAATCAGCTTTTAACTATATTTCACAAAAACCATAATTTTATAACTTTGGAAATTATAACGTTTATTTATTTAACATGGATCAATTCGAAAAATTATTTTATAATTTATACTTTCAAAAATCACTTTAAATTCATTTTAAAATTTCAAAATTTGGTCCAATGATGCTACACACCATTATAGTCAATCACGACAACAACGATATCATATATCGATATGATAATCTATCAAATATCAAAATATCTGAAATCAAATAAATACTGTTGAGGAATCCAGTTGGATCCCTCCAACCTGTTTTCCTGCATCCACAAATATTAGCACAATACCAATTTCGCTCCAGTACGAAATTATCGCGGTATATGGGATTTAAAATATTATCCGCTTAATAGACGGCGCAATAGGGTCTCATCCACTAAACAAATAAATGCGGGAAATCAATAACTCCAATATATACATATGCCAATATATATATATTGCTATTACATATAATACCAATTTCACTGTTTATGAAATATTCGCGGTATATGTTTTTAATAAATAACATCCGCTTACTAACGGCGTATAATGTCTATTTTTAACAATCAATAGATATTAATCAACATTCAAACATGCATTCAAATATTTTAAATCTAACTATTTAAAATAAAATCGAAACTGATTCGATTGAGTGAGAAGTTCTCACCTTGATTTTAATTCCGTTTTAGCGATTTATTTCGAATAAAATTAAACGGACGTTTAATTTTACCCAAAATTCTCACTAACTCCAAACGACTCCAATCCAATTTCATCGCGTAGTGCTCGTCCATACGATTCCAACGCAACTGAGTTTGCATTTTTTCGACCTCGTATGAAAAAGATATTGATTTTACAAGTTTATACAAATTTTTATACACAATTTACAACATATATTTTATAATTAAAACCCACACTAGTATAGGCCGTTGATTTCATACTCCTTGCATTAGAGCCGCTCTTTAGCTTCTTCCCAATACTCACGTATCTTCTACAGCCAATATCAAAACGCAAGAACCCATCACTTCGAATTTAGGGTTAATTTTTTCATCTTCCACGTTGAATTCTAGCATGATCAGGATACACCATCGTGAAGCCCTCACCCACGTTCACCTCCGCCCCCACTATGGTCAAGCTCGGCCACCGTATGATGTTGAAAACCGTGCGCGAACCGCTCGCGTTCAAATGCCCATAGCCACCAATCCATCTCGAATTAAACGATCTCCACCGTTGGATATGTGGATCTTGGCATGCTCTTCGATTTTGCTTCAGGAAGTTTTCGAAAATATTGAGTGGATTGGAAGATTTCGAGGGGAGAAAGGGAGAAGATATCGGCCATTAATATGTTAGAGGCGGCGGCCTGAAGATAACAATTAGGGTTTTTAGTTTTTTTCTAGGATTTGTGAATTTATGGTCTATATATAGGAAATTTTTCAATCACTATTCATCCGGGTTTTCCAAACTCCGATTTACGCGCCGAAACTGACGCTCCTAGGGTTTATCCCACGTTCCGGACACAATGGAACATGTTTCGAAAGCTAATTCGGACATCTGTGCGAGTTATGGCTATAAACGTTCAATTTAAATTAAACCGATTTAAATCGATTTCTAGGCGTTTTAATTTGTACCGGACAAACGGTAAATCCAATTGACTTGAAATTTGAAACCTTACAATAATAACACATTACGGATCCGATGAAACTGGTTTCGTCGAAATCCGAGACTTTTTGAAAAATGGCTATTTTAACTCGCCAAATTAAAATTAAAAATAATTCGACGCGTTTCAAGCTGCCACGATCAAACTATATCTCCGATTGACACGAAAATTGAAATCCGGTAATAATTAACTATTATGGATCCAATGGAACTGGTTTCGTTCAATTCTGAGACTGTTCAAAAATTGACTATTTTCACTAGTCGATTTTAATATTAAAATATTCAATTTTCACAAATTAACTTTTAATTCGATTTTAAAAGTTCTAAAATATCATTCTAACTCCAATATGATGAAATAAAATTTTACAAATCATTTTCAATCATATTTAACCAAATTTTCAATTATTTTCATAATTTAACGTATTAAATTATCGATTTAAAAATCCAATTAAATCCAATAATTCAAAATAAAATTTATTTGACTTAAAAATTCACTTATAAATATTTAAAATTAATTAAATATTAAATTTTTAATTAATAAAAATTCTGGGTCGTTACAAATATTTTAAAATCATATAACTTCTAACTATCAAATATTTTGCATACGAACTCGGATTTGGATGCCGTTTGTTCCGCTAGGATTGTATCAAAATTTCGAACATTATGGAACTAATTCTGAGACTGTTCAAATTTAAGACTTATTTTGGATTTCAATTCGATATGAATTCAAAGGTAAGTGTTTTGAATTACTCACAGTTATTAAACTATCTTATGTTAGTTAAATTAAATTTATGATGTGGTTAGAAATTAATTGATTGATGTTTGTTATGTTTAAATTGTCATTCAAGTTAAATTTGACTTTTATTGCATTTAATCATCGTTTAATTAAATATTGAATTTAATTGTTAGTCTGATACTTATTAATGATAATCAATTATCTATTGATGTTTACTGATTGATTTGGATGAGGATTGTGATTTATGTTTGATTGTTGATATTGGACGACTCGGTGTTTTATTTTATATTGTTATGACACTGCAAGTTACCAATAGGTTGAAATGATACATACTCGAACGATCTATAGATTAGAGAAAAATAGTTATGGGTTGAAATAATAGACTCGAGCGATTTTATGGGTACTCGAGCGATTTTGTGGATTTTTATTTAATTCGAGATTGCAGTTTGAAATGGCATATAACCGTAAAATTTTAAATTGCTGATTGAAATGATAAATATCCGTATCACTTGACCCTAGGTAGAAAATTATATACGGACACCAGATTGGTTAAGGTAAATAATTTTTGATTTTTTAAATTTTAAAATTCAATTAACTGGTATTTTGAAATAGAAATTGATTTATATAAACTGAATTATTTTCGAAAGTCGAATTGTAAATGTTGAAATTGGAATTGATTTAATGAATTGTCCAAAGGATTTAAATTTGAATTTCAAAGTTAAGGTGTCAAATATAAATGAATTAATCGGAATTGAGTTATTGGAAATGTTTAGATATAACTTGAAAATCTATTTTAAAATAATTTATACTATTTTGATTAATATAAACTATTTCAATCAATTTAAACTATTTCAATTTATTTTAACCTATTATAACCTATTTTATCCAATCTAATCTATATCACCTATTTAAAACTAATTAAATTTATTTAATCTATTCAAAATCTATTTAATGTAATTTAAATCTATATTTAATCCATTTAAATCATTTTAAACCTATTTGAATCTATTTAATCTCTTTTAAATCTATGTAAATCATTCTAAATCTAATTTAATCTAAATCTATTTATTATATTTTAAAAATTTAAACTATTTTAATCTATTTTAAAACCATTTAAATCATTTTAATCATTTTAGAGTATTTTAACTATTTTAAAACTATATTTTAAATTATTAAAACTATTTATGACCATCCAAACTATTTTTGAAAATTTCAAATTGAGGAAAGTTGAAGTATTTATATTTAAATCCTCGATGGGGATACAACCTAAGTAGGGATTTGAATAGTTTTTGTGAAATAACAAAATTTGTTAAATATAATGATTTTGAAATAAGTTTGATTTCAAAAGGGGATATGATTTCAGAAGCGAATATGATTTCGAAAGTGATATGTTTGAATTGAATATGATATTTGATATCATTATAAAACGGTTATGGAAATGTAAAAGAACCATTCGGTGTGGAATAAGCATTTGGTTGTTAAAGAGACTGGGATCAGATATTGTCATACTCTCTGCCAATGCCGAAAACAACTTTAACTACTGCGTACATGGTGGAGACTCTAGAAATGAAGAAGGATGGTATGGTGTACGATTATGTGTGAGGTATTTACGTGGCCCTGACTTCTACGAGTCAGCTTAGATGTGACTAAAATATGAGCTATACCAGGCCAAGTGAGGTCATTCCTCCTATCAGGCACATTTATTCGATACTATACTTTGACTTTGTGATTGATTTGGTGGTCATCCCTCGATTTTGATTATGGGAGTGTGTCCAAGGGGGATGGTAGTAGCTGCTATGCGTTACCACCAGTCTGGAGTGCAATTGGTCTATCTACCCTTGCATTGCCTCGAGTGTCGTGTCCACAAGCGTTATTATGCCTTTTAAAAGTTCAGTTTTGTGCCATACCTATTGAGTGCCCTCTTATCGCCCTCCAATTTACGGAGGAATTACTGTACTGTATAGACTATGGAAATATGTTAAAATGTGTTAAGGGGGATATGGGTAATGCCTTAATGCTATTTTAATATTTTTCTTTACTGTAGACACTATTATAATAGTGTATTTTACTACATAGTAGATAGTTTAACATGTCCTTAGGAGATGGGAATCCCAAACATCTCTTAAGTTATGGCACCCACGTTAGACACTGGATAGGAGATGTCAAATCCCGTAAACATCTCTGACATCGTTACACTCATGTTTATTTACTATTGATTTAACCTACATAAGATCTTTTAGTTCTGACTCGAGCGTTTTGTCTTTTCAATTCGCTCGGCTCAGTCTGAGCTTTTCAGTCATCGAAGACTGCTTTCTAGAGGACGAAGATGAAGATTTTGTACTATTAACTATTATTATATTTATTTCATTGCATCATGTTGTTCCACTGTATTTATTTATTAATTATTCTTGGTTTATGTAACTCAGATTTATATTATAAAGAATAATCAAATGTTATTTATAAAAAAAGCTTTATGACCTGTTTATTTAATTATTATATTTTGTCATTTTGCTGCGATATTCTATGTTTGTTTTCTCTCTTTCTCTGTTTTTCTTATTTACCCTAATAACAATCTATCCTTTGTATGGTTTGAGTCTGATGTGTTCATTTTATCGTCGATTTACACCGTCCAAAAGGCAGGCCGTTACAGTTATGGGTTCATAAAGGGTTTATAAGTGATCTTGAAATGTGTAAGAAGCTTATAAGGGATTGAATTTTATAAAGGAATTATAAATGGTTTTTGGGAGGTTTATAAAATGATTTATAAATGGTTTGGAGAATTGTAAGGAAATTTATAAATAATTTAAGATTCGAAAGAAAAGAGAATCTTTCTTAGTTTTGTAAATATACTTATACTTTTGTGGTAAGTATATAGATGTTTTCTAAGTATTGAAAATATAGGAACCAGTGGATATATCTTATAAAAGTATTGCTATACAAGTAATTTACAAGCTATTTTTATTCATAAAAGTTTTATAAAACGAGGCTCCTGGTTGCTTATTTGCTTAACTAATGTTTGTTTTCCATATGAAATAAATTCCCGATTGAATGTTTGTTATTCGATAATAAAATAATCGACTAACGAGAATAGACCCAAACATAACTTTGGAAATATTAAGGAGAAACACATGGTTTTATGGCACAGTCATCTCCATTGATGTTTTACTGTGCATATAAATCTCATTTTGTTCTCCTAGGACATTGATAAGGAAATCCATCGACTAATGGTTAGGTGCTGATCTCCGATCTTATCTTTGACTGTTTATTTCCTAAAGAACCGGGGTTGAGTTTACTGAAATCTATCGAAAGTTATTTCGAAGAGATTGAGATCAGATCTGTTTCCATTTTTTGGATTAATGTGATTGGGGGTTCTCGCTTTCTGTTTGGTGGCAAGCAAGACACTCTTACCCCTACCTGTCTCGAAGAGGTAATATAAGGCCTTGATAGGTTGGTTTGCTAGGTGCTTATAGCCGTGCGAGGCAGCCCATAAAAGAAAATTTGAGGTACCAATGTAGTGCCACGGTAGACCTGGGATGGTTGAAAAGCGCACTGGCCGTCACTATCGATAGCTGAAAGACCTAGACCGTTACATTTGGTATTAGAGCTGAAGGTTAAGCGAGAACCTTGGCTTTGGTGAGGTAAATCATTAGAGATAGGGTCAGTAGCACCCTACAATTAAATTGAGTGTATATGTATGAGCACGTATTTGCTAGTGATATAAAAAAATGTTTTATATTGTGTTGTTTGATCTATTGAGTGGCTTATGGATTTTAGTCAATATGGGTAATTAAAGTTATTGATAGAGAACCCTAAACGCTTGAGTAGAGCAATTCGACATGGTATTGTTTTGAAATTGGGTAAATGAAATAATTTTACCTTGATTATATTACATACATACATACATACATATATATATAAAGAAATAATTTTTTAGGAATTATTATGGTATATATGGTGTGGTTGGTTGTTAGAGTATGATAATATTTGATTTGTTGTTGTTGTGCTCTAATAAAAAATGTCATTATTGTAACGCAAACAAGATAAACAATTAAGGAATGATTCTATATAACAAAATTAAGATTACATAAATATATGGCTCATAAAAGTGATTTATAAATTAGAGGGACATGAAATTTCAAAAGTATATTATATAAATATGATTATAAAAGCGGTTTATAAATTAGAAAGGATTTAAAAGCTAGAAATTTAAATCCCGTTGGTTTGGAAATGATTTTTTTATTTTGGGAAAATAAAATATTATTTGGAAAATATTTTGAATGGAAATACTTTAATAGGGATTTAAAAGGGATAAAAGCACCGAAATCACTTCGGTCGCTATAAAATGACTTCGATGATGACTATAGAATCATCGACGTTCATTTTCGAGTTTCCAAGAGAGGAATTGCTATCATTGGAGTTTTGTTTTGATAAAACTTGTTGGATGGTGAAAATTCAAAAGAATGATTTAATATACCAAGAGGATTTTGTATATATATAATATTTCAAAATGATTGAAATAAATAAGAACAAGGGTTTAAACTTGAAATTTTCATTTAGGTTTTTATGAAAACATGAGAAAAGGAGTTTGATAACCTATAAATTTTGAAAATTAGTAAGTTAAAACAATATTTTAAATTGTTAAATATGAATGCTAAGAAAAGTAAATTTGAAATTGAATTATGGAATTAAATTTAACTAGGTTCAGATAAATAAAATAATTTTTCAAGTAAACTTGACGAGACTTGTAATAAATTAATGAAATGAGCTAATTGAATAAATTAGTAAGTCGAATATGATTTTGGAATTGAGTTAAATAGAATCGAAATTGACCTTGATTTAAATCGTATGTGTACTTAAGTTGTAAATTGGAAATAAACTTAAGAGTTGTATAAAATGTTTATAAACTTGGGTAAAATTTTATGAAATAATTCATAAATAAATTTAGCATGGAGTGAGATGTTGTTAAACGTAGAGTTTGGTGGAATAATTCTGAAATGATATCTGTATTTCGGGGATATACGAAGTAAATAATAAATATGAATTAACCAATGTAAATAATTAATTTGAATAATTGAATGTAAATGAAGTAAGCATGCAAAAGGAATTTGGTATAGCTAAGAAATTAATTGAAATAAACACGTAAGTTGTATATATATTATTCGCATAAAGGTTTGATCTAGATTTGAGCATAGGATTTCAAGACAATTATATCGATCCAAGTTGGAATCTTTCATTTACTTCTTGACGGCAAACACCGGATATGGATTTTTGATTGATTTTGGGATTCTCTATCACAGTATATGGATATGCAAAGAGAATAATGGTTTCCGATTAAGGAACCAGATTTGAGTCCACACTAGAGTGGTCGTGTGAATGATACTAGTTTTAAAGTGAGATTGTGTGATCGAGCAAGCGGTCGGATTTGATTATGCATACGGATGATATATGTACATCATACAGGCTTAAGTAAAACAATGTTGAAAATTGGAAAATACGAAATAAAATAATTATGAACTATATGATTGGATATCATTAGTAAATAAGATTCAGGTATATAAAACAAGAGCTAATTTGATGCCTTTGATTTCATAAGAAAATTTGGTTGCTCGACCAAAGGGTACATGTTTAAATTGTTATTTGAATTTGATGGTTTTATGATTAAACCACTCGGCTTTTGTTTTCTTTGCTGGTTTGGGCTCTTAGTGGTGATTTGTGATTGTTCTGATCTAGCCGCACAAAGGAGATGTTGGAAAAATTTCCCGAAAATTTGATGAGTTTGAAATTTTGGAGAAAAATTGTAAATACTAAAAATTAGATTTCGAGTTATAATCTGAAAGGGTTGAATGGGATGATATTAGTTGGAATCTATGAATGAATTTGGAAACATAGGTGAAAATAATAACAAGATTAGACAAACTGATTTTGGAAAGTCAAAGACTTAAAAGTATTTGGTAAGTTATTTCAACTAATTGATTTTAAAAAGTAATGGGCTTGGGCATCTTTCCTACACCTAGCAATTTCGAGGACGTAATTCTTTTAAAGGGGGAAGAATTCCAAATTATAGTTATTTGAAATTAGAATATTTAATCAATTTTAAATATTGAAAGTTAATTTATACATTAAATAACTTTAATTTCAAAAATAGCAATTGGTTGGATTATTTAATTGTTGAATTTAATAATCGAAAACTGCTTAAATAGTTGAATCTTGGCCTTTAAGTTGGATAAAAATGATTTTAAAGGACTATTTAATTTCTATTAATAAGAATGAAGATAATAAAACTTTTAAATTGGTTAAAGTGATTCAACTAATTTTGAAATGTACTCGTTTTAAATAACATATAAAAATAGCCCTACGTGGCACTTTTTCGGATTTCGACGAGACTGGTGCCATTAGGTCTATAATAATGAATTATAAAGTGCTATCAAATTTTGTAGCGATCAGACGTATCGTTCTATCATGCGGGATTGCAACACATTAAAATTAATATTTAAAATTTAATAAATAATTGGGTTCAAAAATCTATCTTCTTCATATGATCGAGTTAGGTTTCGAAACAAGTTACATTGCGCTCGGAATAGGGATTTAACATACAGAATACCATGTGGCATATCTCGATTGGCTTTCAAAATTATATAGCTAGATATTTTGAATTTAAATAATATATATAATTTGATTGACCATACTTATGCTATTTCATATCAGGCCACACCTACCTATACAAGCCCATGACCCTCTCATTCTTTCTCGTCATTCCCCCCGATATATAACACGCTGCAGGTAAATAGAAAGAAGATTTTTTTTTTAAAATTCAAAAATATATGTTTCAATTTTCACTCAATGAAAAACTCTCAAACGAATTATAGGTTCTTATTTCAATGAGATCTTCGTGTAGATGGTTTTCAAGGGGTTGCGGCATTTTTTGGAGCAATTATGGGTAGGATGTGTGAGGTTAGCAAACTAGGGTTACGTTTTCATTCGATGGAGGAGAAGTTTGGCCAATTGGGGAACATGGAGCTATGATGAAGGGGTACAATCAAATGAGGAGAAGGAAAGAGATGTGCAGGTGAACTTGGATTTAAAGTTAGTGGCTCAAGGTATTTGTATAAGTGCATAGTCATGCACGTAAATATTGGGTACATGCAAATAAAGGAAAGTAGAAGAGAGGGGAGGAAGAAGAAGAAGGGGGTGGAGTTTGTGCCGAGCCTGCCTTGGTGGGCCTTGGGCCGAGATGTTTTGGTGAGGATTAATTTTTTTTTTAATTTTTTTACTAATTTAAGCAATAGCCTAGTAAATACATATCTCATTCATATTAAACCTGATCGTCACGTGGGTTTTTGTGTTAGGATTGTATCGACAAAGGCTTTGAAATGGAGATGGTTTGGATAAATTTGGAGACTTTCAAACTTTAGGCCAAAATCGGACGTTGTTCGATTTTAGTTCTAAATCGGAACAACTCGATAATGACAAAAAATTTCATTGAGTTCAACTCACTTTTTTGGTTATATTATATATAGTTAATAAAAATTATTGTTCCATTGTTTGGATGAATTATTATATTTATTAGTTGGATTGGATATTCCCTCCTATTGGAACGAATGAGACCCTATTGCGTTTCCGTGTAAGAGCAGATGACACTTTATATACGAATCCAACCTCAAAGTGGCTGATTTATATTTTATGGTTGGAAAATGTTCATGATGTAAGGAAGCAGGTTGGAGGGATTCAATGGGATTTCTCGCTATTGTTGAATTGTTTAATGATATTTCTTTTATACGGTTTATTGAATAATAAATATGATTATGGATACCGTGATTATAATGTCGTTATATGTTCGAAAATAAACCTAGTAATGATAGAACATCAATATCGATATTGGTTAAGTGTTGGGTGGCTATTGACCTCGAATTAGTATTTTAAAAATACCATAAGCGTTTAAGTTGGAATTGGATTTTGAGACAAGAAATGATTTTTAAATCCAAAATTAGGTTTTGGAAAAATGTTGTTTAAGGATTATTTAAGTTAATTAAATAAATTAATATTATTTTAAGTTAATTAAATATATTAATATTGTTTAAAATTATTAAATCATAAATATTAATTTAAGGTTATTTAATTACAATAGTAGTCTTTTAAAGTTATTTAATTATATTAATTTTTTTTAAAGTTATATAATCATATTAATATTATTTTAAAGTTATTTAATTATTTTAATATTGTTTAAAAGTTATTTGTTTAATGTTAATATGTTTTAATAATTTATAAAAAGAATAATAAGTTGAAAGATTAATTATTTAAGAATAATTATGGTTTGAAATTAATAATAAGGATTATTAGTAAGGTTTTAAAATAAATTATATTTATTTATAAAATGGTAAAGATTTTTTTATTATTATTGCTTAAAAAATATGTTGAAATGATTAATTATTATTTTAAGATGTTTAAAGTTAATGATTTCCATTTATTTATAGTGTTCACCGTTAATAATTATTATTATATAATAATGTTTTGGAGTAAATGATTTTAATCATTTATAAATGTTTCCAGGACTATAAATAAAGTTGAAAGACTTGCATTTTATAAATTTCAAAGAAATTTATAAAATGGATTGAAGACTTAAGGAAAAGTTATTTGCAAGGAGAAAGAGCTTATTAGTGGTTAGATATTTATAAATGAATTTTAGAAACAGAATTATAGATTTATAAAAGAAGTTTTTATAAATGGGTTATGGGTTCATAAAGAGTTTATAAGTGATTTTGAAATGTATAAGAAGCTTATAAGGGATTGAATTTTTATAAAGGAATTATAAATGGTTTTTGGGAGGTATATAAAATGATTTATAAATGGTTTGGAGAACTTTAAGGAAATTTATAAATGATTTGAGAGTCGAAAGAAAAGAGAATCATTGTTAGTTTTGTAAATGCACCTATACCGTTGAGATAATTATATAGATATTTTCTAAGTGTGAAAATATAGGAATCGGTGGATATATCTTGTAAAAGTATTCCTATATAACAAATTTTCATGTGCATTTTATTCGTAAAAGGTTTATAAAACAAGGCTAGTGGTCGCTTGTATGCTTAACCAATGTTGTTTTTCCGTATGATATAAATTCCTCAATGAATGTTTGTCGTTTGATAATTAAAGGACTATTGAGATTGGACCCAAACGTAATTATCAAAATATCAAGGAGAAACACGTGGGGTATATGGCAC
Source organism: Allium cepa (assembly GCA_030765085.1). NCBI lineage: Eukaryota > Viridiplantae > Streptophyta > Magnoliopsida > Asparagales > Amaryllidaceae > Allium > Allium cepa. The sequence goes on along the minus strand of CM060937.1, from coordinate 695,562,840 downwards.
AGTCATCTTCGATGATGTTATACTGTGCGTATAAATCTCGTTTCATTCTCCTAGGTCATTGACAAGGAAATCCGTCCACTGACGATTATGAGGTTATCTCCGATCTTATCTTGGACTGTTTATTTCCTAATGAACCGAGGTTGAGTTTACCAGAAATTATCGAAAGTTGTTTCGAAGGTACCAAGATCGGATATGTTATCTAAAAACAACTTCAATCCAATGAATTCATTTCGAAGTAAAGGCATTGTGAGGGGCATGGAATCGAAGATAGAGAAGTGAAGTGCAAGGGCTAGTCGATACTAATCCTGAACGTGATACCAAAATGGATGTAATAGAATAATGCCTTTGGTTTTGTTCAGACCCATAATAAACTTTTATGGATGAATTATATCAGCACATTGTCATTAGAGGGCAATGAGCATTCTAAATGTAAATTTATTCAAAGGTAATCATAGCCTCAAGCCTCATAAACTGGGAATGACTAAAACAGGGGAGATGTAGTAGGGCTATGTGGGCCGCACCCATTAGGGTATGTCAACGCCTTTCTAGATGAACATTCATATTTTCGGATTCAGTTGTGCATATGAGCTCAATGAAACTATTGGAAACAACCCGGGTGATGACATACTCGATACTATCCAGAAAGGGGTAGCCGGTCCTATATTGGCAGGGGTCGTTAGGTACGATCTTGGTAAATTGTTCTAGAGGTATACTGCAACCTATACCTCAATAGCCCTGTCATTAGTTGGAATCCATTCTCCAATATGAGCTTGCGGTTTTAGTTGTATACCAAGTATGCTGAAATGTGAGACGCAAGCATTTCAGCTATATTCGTATTTTACTTTGATCCTTAGACATTATTATAATATAAATGGATTTTCTATAAAAAAGGCTTTGGGTATCGTAAGGTAAAAACCCATCCATGTTTATGTGCGGCGTGGTCTTGCGAGATACTTTTGATTTTAAAGTTTTTGTATAAACTTAAAATCCAGTTATATATGTTTTTTTTCACGCTGATTTTCCAGATGGACCTGGGTGTTATTTTATTACAATGCTCGGGTCAGACCGAGCGTATTACAGACTTGTTTGGATGCTTTAGAGCTTCAGGAAATGAGTTTGAGGCCTAGAGACGTATTAACGTAGATGTTTATTTCTGCTATATTCCATTTTGTTTTTATTTGCAATTGTGTGGACAAACTATTATAACTGTCCAAGCGAGATAGGTTAGTATACTCCGATTGATGTTTCTATATATATATATATTATAGTTTTGCTTTTGTGTAAAGATTTGTGGTATATTATAGATAATTCGTTCCGTTGTGGGATTCTGTGTTGTTTAGGTTTCTTCTTATCTTCTCCCTTCTTTATTTTTCCTTAACAATCAGGTTTTTTCAGCATTCTATTTCTCGGCATGTAATATAGTGGACGTATTAGTATCGATTTTCGAGAGCCGAAAAGTCGGATCATTACAAACACTCTTAAACAAAATTACAATGCAAAATAAAGCGGATACAGAAAATCTCATCGGTGGAAAGAAAATGTTTGTTTAGCGTTTAGTGGATCAAAACTTTAAATCATTTTTTTGTTCCATCTTTCTATACAAGCCACCTCAACCTCAATGTATTTTTATAGCACCAAAACATAAATATTATAGCTATAAGTCAGTTTGTAATAATGGCCAAACAAAGTTCCCTATTTTTCATAACTTTGGTATTCGTTAATGCTTTTGTTGCAACTGTTTGTTCCGAAAACTTCAATACAGATGCAGATGTAACTTAGTGCCAATATACATGAAGATGGAAATCAACAACTTAATATGGACATGGATTATCGAGGTTCCAATGCCCGAAGAAAACAACAATATACCTATGGATGGTTTGACGTTCAAATCAAAGCAGTACAAGGTTACTTTGTAAGGATCATGACATCTTTCTTTGTATGAAAATTTCCAACTTTCTACTATATATTCATGAACACACATTAAATGTGTTGCATCTTCAACCATATCTTTTATAAGATTTGTCAAAACAATTTCAATATCCAACTCCTCCACATAATATACATGAATAAGTGCTATAAGTTCTTTAGGACGATCCTGCAACAGATAATTCGGCATAAAACCATATTGGTGCAAATGAACTTTTACCATATCCAGAATCAAATACTTCCATAATTTGCACCTACTACATGGACAACATATTCCTTTGTCGTTCCTGTTATTACTTAATGCGAACTAAATAAAGACTTGTACACCATTTTGAAAATGTTCACTTATTGAGCCTTCAATTTCTTTTCTTTATTGGTACATCCAGCTCTGATCGATAAAATAATTGATCATTTTTCGTACTTCGAAACATAAAAAAGTATTGATTATTTACGTATTGACATTTTATTTTTCAATTAAATCATACATTTAAATTTTCGCAAATATATAATATTATTCTATTTAATTTTATTTTCAAATGGATCTACACAAATTTCATGGATATAATTTACATTTTTTAAGTTATTGTTTTATACTTTAATGGTTGGTCATCCCATTGCAAACACAAAGTAATTATATTTTGTAAATTATTTCATTTAAACGATTCAACAAAATTACAGCAGCACTTCCCCTTTGTTCTCTGTATCGTACATATATGCGCGTATACAGGAAACAAAAAGAAAGCGTTCAAAATTTTCTTAACGGTTTAAAATGAAATGTTTTAAAAAATATAATTACTTTATTGTTTTTGTAACTTGTCCTATACCGGGACAAATCCAAAAGTATTATGTCAGATTAATGTAAATGTCCATTCTTTGATAAAACGAATATCCATATAGCGATCATATAAAATACTTATCAAACGAGGACAAAAACTATCTAAGGAATTTACAAAAAGTAAAGCGTATTATACAATAATTTTTAGAATAATTTATTTACATTCTAAGAAACGCATACACTAAATCGTCGTTTTTGTCATCTTAAAAACGCATACACTAAATCCTGAACATCAACTGTAATTAATCCAAACTAGCCCTAGTGCGCGTATGTACTAATTAATCAACACATATATACCAATTAACACACATATAAACTAAAACAAAAATATTTTTCCCAATATTTAAATTATAAACAATTATAATAACAATCTAATAAGCATACAATAGGGTATAACAAACAATTAATTCGATATTATAAACAACAATAACAATAAATTGACTGAATTTACAAAATTAGAATTAAATAGGCTTTATAAATTAAACCATCTTACAGAAAAATAGCTAGTGGAAAGAGTTGAAAATTGAAGATGGAGACTTGCCGACGGCGTGGAAGCTTGCTGATGGCATGGAGGAGGGGTTGGAGGAGCCGAACGCGCTAATTTGGGGAGGATGATGATAATGAACCAAACTATAGGTCTGGGGTTAAGATATTTATGACTTTGCGATGGCTTTTGACGGCCGCCGACGGCTTCATTTTTGATGGCTTCCAACGGCTGCCGTCAACTAGTTTATTTTATTTTCATTTATGTCATGGCAATTGCTTGCCGTCGGCAGCCGTCGTAAAATAATCGACGAGCTGCCAGAAAATGGCACCGCAATTAACAATGTTTCTACTAGTGAAAGAACATGAAAAGATAGCATTTCATAAAAAAGAAATGTGCTTTCCTGATGTAAGGGGAACACGAAAGGGGTAACAAAAAAAATGAAAAATGTTGAGGCGTTAGACGCGTCCGAACCTTTTGAAGCCAACCGCTAAATTTGACCCGTTATGGAAAACGGTCCAAACATATGGACCCTATGTTGCATGTGTTGATTAGTTTGATGCATTCTAAGTGACGCAAACATGAACGTGACTACAAATGTCTACAAATGCACCCGCAAATCCTTAAATTATAAGTATTTAGGAAACATCTCTCCACTGTTTAGTCATGTGGTTCAACGGTAGCCCATGCTATATGATTCACTACTATGCTTTTGGGAATCCCTTCCTTATAGGAAACTATTTCCATAATTAAGTTTCTTGATAAGATTCAAGTATGGAAATATGTGATAAGCACACTTATTATCCACCGCTTGAAATTCCAGTTACCGCTGAATCTAAATTCTTTTGTGGAAATGAACACGGGCTATATCTTAGAAAGTAATTTAGCTTAACAGGTAGGAACTGAAGTTCAAATTATATATTCAGGCTTAGCACAATACAGCTGTAACCAAGTTTGTCTTCCATTTATATCGAAACCTTCATAGTTCTCTTACAATTTCAATAGCAAAAAAGGAGGATCCATATAACCAAATAGAGATACCAGGTGTCGAGTTTTATTGGTTATCTATTAAATAATAGTAAAGCAGAAGAATTTAAAGCTCTCTTATTAATTCTAGCTATTTCCTCCTCTCTCCTTAATTCTCTCTAGATATTTTATTTTTTCCATCTCACAATTTATTGTTACTATCATAATTACAATGCTTTTATTGGTTCTCTTTTCTACTATTAAAATTTAATAATAAATTTTATAATTATTACATATTTCTTGCTAGTTTTTTTGTTATTTTTACATTTAAGCCCATATATATATTAAATTTAGTTAAATGGTCTTAAATTTAAGCTTTTTAAATAAACAATTAACGAATATTCATTGGTCGATCTAATAAATTCTGAAAAATAACAATTCAATATGCGTACTGCATTCATATTGACAAAAATAATAAAACTAATTTTTTATTCAAGTCCATATAGTTTTAATTTTCCACAACTATATACAAATTATACAATGTTTTACTAATATTCCCTCCTATCATTTTGCATTTAAATGCCAACGTTCAATAATTTTTACAATTATTTACGGATCTCTCCTAAATTTTCTTATATTATTTTACATCCAACCCTACATTTTGAATTTATTAATTGATCTTGAATTTAAACTTTTCAACTGAATCCAATTAACAAACATTTCTTAATTGATTTAATAAATCATAAAAATGATAATTCAATGTGTATACCGCATTTGTACTGATATAAATGGTAAAACTATTTTTTCACTCAAGTCCGAATAATCTAATATTTTCATAATTATATGCAAAATTATCTTTAATACTTTTACATTTTTATACATTTAAGTTCATAAATTTCTTTCTTTCTAAAATTAGTTATTTAATACAAAGAAATATAAACATAATTTTTTCTTTCTAAAGTTGTTATTTCGTTACAGACAAATATATACAAAAAAATTCTTTCCATATTGGTACATCATTACAAACATATATAATGTTTTTTATTCCTAAAATTGGTAAATCAAATGGACTCTTTATCATCATTAAATCATATTTTATGAAGAATAACATTACAATTAATGATAATTGATGAATGTTTGTATTTTGTATTATTGAGGAAAGAATATATATTTCCAATTAGTATGTTTTTGTACAAAAAGTTACGGCTTGATTATTTATATCGTAATATGAGTTGATCAATGGGCAAAAATTATAACATATTTTGTTAGAAATATTTTTCTTTCATATTTTATTATTATTTTTACATAAATGTTAAATATTTTTTGAAAATTTGTACTATAAAATAAAAATAGTAAGGCTTGAAACAATGTGATTTGTAACGTTTTAGATCTTATTTTCACTTAATGTTTCTTTTAATGGTTAAATAAATATTTTTATAAATATGCACTGTAGGAACTTTAAATGCATACAAATATATTGAATCTTTGGTAGTACACTTCTATTTTTAGGTAATAGTCGACATTCTCTCAAACAATGTTTGATATTTAATGTACACATCATTTATCTTTTAGCCAAGTGTATCAAAAGCTAAATGTCAAATTCAGAATATATGTATATGAATATTTATTTATGAAATTTTATAAAAATATTGATTTTAAAATTTATGAAGAATCTTTTTTTCATTTGTTTGATTAATAAATAATGAATCCTAAAAAATAAATAAATTAATATATAACTCATTTTTATCAACAAACATGATAATTTAATTTTCATTCAAATATAAAAATATATGAATCTCATAAAAAATACACATTTATAATATTGTAATTTCATTTTATAATTCATTTATCTTAATAAATTCATGAGATGTTGCATAATAAATTATATTCTTTAAAAATAGTTAAAATATTATTTTTCTACAACATACCGTGTGCAACGCACGGGTAGCACACTAGTCATGATGTAAATTGGGGAAATATAAATATCCCAAATAAGGCAAGAAAAGATGCATTATGTCGATTCAGGTCATAGCCAGCAAAGATTTTTATCTAAAGGTATAGCGTACTGTGAAGGTAATTATAGCTTTCAGTGCTGATTCATGTTTGGAATTGGATGGTGGCTCCTCTTTCTCTAAACTTAGAGGTCAATAGTGGATGATTTCCTTAGAGCTCCTTCGTATGCGCTGGATTAGTCTATTAGATCATGTAATGTATAGAGGCATATAGGGTTACTGCCAGGCAAAAGTAGAAATTATTCAAGAGTGTTATGTTTCTTGTTTCTACCATATAAGAACTAGTTGTTATAACATGTATCATGTATGGCTCCAGATAAAACTGAAATAAAAAAGAAAAAACATGAGTCTGGTAAAAATATTCTCTTAAAATGAATGTAACCCATTGTTTCATATTTGATCATCAACATATTTTATGCCTATATTTTATATTGGAAATCCAGCTCCTATAGATATGAAGTCAAAAAGTCAAGCTAGGAAATGTTGGTTAATAAAAAAGGACAATTAATATTAATAACAATGTGTAATTAGTTGACTTTCCATAGTATAGCAGCTGATAATGCATTTTGAAAAAACAGGAGCGTTTGTTGATTCAAAATTACCGTTAGCAATGTAAGATAGGTTTAAGTACACAGTCTTTAAAACTTTTGAAATCTAGGGTTTCCTTTCTGCAATGGAGAAAATCACCCCTCTCGAAAAGCCATTGTCCAAGTGGTTAATTGATACGGCTTTGGTGCAAGAGGTCACAAGTTCGAAACTTGCTTTCGAACGTTTATTGACATGTGATATGTTGTCCCAATGATTTGTTGTATATAAAATACCATTTCAAAAAAAAAATATCAATACCTCACCAAATCTCTTCCAATCCTCTTCCCTAATCAGACCACCTGAAGCTTCTCATGTCAGAAGAGCATCAGGTGATATCAACATTGATGATGATGGGTTCAAATTGGTCCGATCAAAACAACAAAGGAGAAAAGATGCCAAAAAAGTTTAGGAGTTGCTAACAGTATCTCAAATTGGCAATCAGAGATAGAGATAGTCAAAATACGACCACCTAGACAGCCAAGAAAGGCATAATACTGCCAATATTGGGAAATCCAATAGCCATCTCACTGAACAGAAATCAAGGCCGTAAATCTTAGGCAGACATTGTTGCAGATCTGCCCCAAGAACCTAATGTTGAAGAAAACAATCTTGAGCATATTGCGCCAATCAGTATTGACAATAAGAAGTATGGTCTGGTTAAAGAGAAGGTATGTAAAAGGGCTACTGAATCTCGGATTAACTCTGTTCTTGTTTATGTTGTGGGCACCAAACCATACTACTTATTTTTCAAATCATACATACAAAGAGTTTGGAAACCAATTGGCGAATTCGAAATCTTTACTAGAGAGAATGGTTTCTTCCTAGTCAAGTTTAAAGACTTTCAAGATTGTATTTCAGTTTTGAAAAATGGACCATATTTCTATAATGGCAAACTCATCATAATGAGAAAGTGGTCTGATTCTCTAAAAATGGACGGAGACTTATTAACGTCTATGCCGATATGGGTAAGACTACCTTGTGTTAGTCTGAAGTTATGGGACAGAGAGGCTTTCAGTGTTATGGCAAGTATCATAGGTAAACCCATAAAAATGGATGCAGCCACAAAGTTGAAGACGAATATGCTCGCCTTCTTGTAGAAGTGTCTGTAGAGGATGAGCTTCATAATGAAATATTTATTTCTTTGTATAATGGAGAAAAAATTATTCAGAAAGTTGAATATGAATGGGTACCGGCAAAATGTAATGTATGCAAATGTTTTGGGCACATGAGAAATCAATGTAACCCTAAATAGGCATGGGTACTCAAGAGTCAGAATCAAGAAATGCAAGAAAAAGAAACTTCTTATCCAAATTCTAGAATCAATTCAGAGTCACTAAACCAATCTATGTCATATGAAGATAATGAATGGATCAATCAATTAAGTATCATTTGAGATCATCATAAGATTAATATTGTGCTCCCTGATCAAGAAGATCAGGTCATAACAGAGGAAGCTCATCAGAATAATTCGGAAAACATTAAAATAAAATTGCAGAGCAACAAAATGGTGGGCGAAAAGAATACAAAGGTCTTAGAATCTGTAACCCCACCAATTACAGATCCTTGTATAATTACAGACAATCATGTTACAAATAGAAAAAATGATATTGAAAATCATCTGCATTCTGCAATCTTGTATTTAGACAAGCCACCTGAAACAGCCCACCGGAGCAGGCTGCACTGACTGAGAATTCCGACTCAGCCATGCCTCGCACTGGTGCCCCATTTGACATCTCGACTATTATAATTCCGAAAAGTATCAATAACTCTAGAGATGAAATGGAAATGGTGGATGCTGTTGATCAGTTTAATATTTCTGAACTGCATATACCTAAAACAAAGGTTACAGGTAAGTATAAGGGTAATAAAGAGAAGAAAGCCTTTAAACAAAAATACATTTCTATAAATCCATATTGGGGAGAAATGTCTACCAGGCTAAAAGCAAAAAGTGTTGAAAATAAGAAAAGAGGTAAGAGTGCTCTGGCATCAGGTACTATCTAAACCCATACTTTAATTAAGATTATGTCTATGTTTGCATGGAATGTAAGAGGTATGAATTCCTCTTCTAAACAATCTGATATATTGCATATGCTTAGTGTTTATAAACCTTCTGTTATTGCCCTTATTGAGAATAAACTGAATGAGGATAATTTTGAAATTTTTTGTTTTAAACTTCCTAGAAATTGGAAAGCTATTAATAACAATGATTGTGGTTGTAAAGGCAGAATTATTGTTATTTAGGATTCCAATATTTGGAATATGTTAAAAAGCGAAAAAGATAAGCAATTTATAGATTGTCACTTTGAAAACACTGGGGTTTTTTCTTCAAATAACTAGTATTTATGGAAGTAATCTGAAAATGAGAGAAACAGTTTGTGGAATAGGTTAAAAGCTTTAAACTTTAACTATAATCTCCCATGTATTATTTTAGGGGATTTTAATACTATTTTTCATGCCTCTGAAAAATATGGAGGTATTAAAATTCCCCAAAGTAAGCTTGATAGACTTAATAAATTTTTAATAGAAACTGGTATAATAGAACCAAGTACTAATGGTAACAAATTCACTTGGAAATCTAGTTTGGAAATTAATATTCATTGTAAATTAGATAGAGCCTTGGTTAATAAAATTTTTTCCAATGTTTTCCCTAATTTTATATGTTCTACTTTAGAACAAAATACTAGTGATCATACCCCAATTTTAGTTTCTCTTTTTAGGGATTCAGGATCGGTTAAAAAATTTCTCCCTTTAGATTTAAGAATGGTTGGATTTTAGAGGATAACTATAATAACATTATGAAAGAATGTATGAATTTTTCTTCTAATGGTACTAACTTTAAAATGTTTTTGAAAAATACTAAGCATAACCTTAAAAATTGGAATAAGAATGATTTAATGAAACTTAACAAGCTGGAAATATTAAGACAAGAAGGTAAAATGTTGCAAGATACAATTGATAAAAACCCAGGGAATGTAAACACAGTCAAAGATTTTTTTTCCAATCAACATAATTTAGCAACTGAATTACATATTAACACGTTAAATGCTAAACAAAAAGCCAAGGCAGACTGGTTAACAATGGGTGATGACTATACCAAATTTTTTCATGCTAAAATGAGTAGCAGGAGATATATGAATAACATTGGTAATATTATTGACAAAACTGGTAATCTTACTAATGCATATGACAAAGTAACTAAAGAGGCTGTTGAATACTATGAAAGACTTTTTTTCTCTAACTCTAATATTAAAGAATTTCCTCATATTATTTGTAAAAATATTTTAAATACTAATGCTTCTGAAATCTTGCTTTCTCTTGTTGTTATGGAAGAAATCAAATATGTTGTCTTCATGGTTGGTGACAATAAGAGTCCAGGCCCTGATGGCTTTAATGCCAAATTTTACAAAACTCATTGGGATAACAATAAAGTTCAGGTTTTGGATTTAGTAAATGAATTTTTTGATAAAGGTAAAATTCTTAAAAGCATAAATCATACCTTTATAACCTTAATTCCCAAAATTAAAAATCCCTCTTGCATTAGTGACCATAGACCTATCTCTTGTTGCAACTTTATCTATAAAATAATTTCCAATGTTTTAAGTAATATGATTAAAAAATTTCTGCCATTTATCATCTCTGAAAATCAAAGTGCATTTGTTCCTGGCAGACTCATTTATGAAAATTCCATTTTAGCCCACGAACTTGTCAAAAACTTTAACTATAAAAGTGTTGAAAATGTATGTACTAAGGTGGATTTACAAAAGGCTTATGATAAAGTTAATAGACATTTCATATATCATATAATGAAATGTATGGGTTTTCCTATTAAGTTTTGTAATTTGGTTTTTGAATGTATAAACTCCCCTACCTTTTCTATTCTCATTCAAGGAAAATCAAAGGGTTTTATCAAAAGTAATAGAGGTATTAGGCAAGGGGATCTATTATCTCCTTATCTCGTTACTACCGTTATGAAGTATTTTTCTATTCTAACGGAAATGGAAGTGTTTAAAGGTAATATTACATCACTGAATAAAGTCCAGCCCCATATTAATCATCTTATTTATGCTCATGATCTCATGATTTTTGTCAAGGCTAGTAAGACTAATGCAGATTCTATTAATTTTTTTTCGTAAACTGTTCCAGTATGCTGGTCTTCAACTCAATGAATTTAAAAGTAAAGCATATTCCAGTAAAAACAACAGATATAAAAATGAAGTTTTAGAATCTTTAACTATTGCAGAAGGCAATCTACCAATTAAATATCTTGGTCTTCCCTTATCTATTAATCAAATTAGAGATTCTGATTGCTCTATTCTTATAGAAAAAATTCAAGATAAAATGGAAACATGGTCTTGTAAACTTCTTTCAATAGCTGGAAGACTGAAGCTTATTAAAACAGTAATATATGCAATTATTCTATATTGGATTCAAACATTTCATATTTCAGCTGCCTCAATTAAAAAAATTGAAAGTAGATGTGCTGATTTTTTATGGAGGGGTAAATATCATAAAATCAATTGGGATAAAGTGTGTAGGCCTAAAAAGGAAGGGGATTATGTATTTGAAATATGAAGGATCTTATTCTAACTTTCCATTTAAAATTATTTTGGAGGTTTTTGAATGCAGATTCTCTCTGGGCCATATGGATGAGATCCAAATATCTTAAAAATGTTAATTTTTGGACTGTCTTACCTAAAAATAATCAATCTTATGCTTGGAAACAGATTTTAGAATGCATAAAAATTGGTAAGACTTTTTTGGAAAGAAGATTTAAATCTGGTGATCAAACCAGTCTTTGGTTTGACCCCTGGTTTAAAAATGAATCATTTATTAATAAAGTGCACTGGGATAATTTAGTTATTTGTGGGAGGGGGGGCGATTAATGATTCTGTAGCAATGATAATAAAAGATAATCAATGGCAACCTCAGCTACATCCTATCACATACCCACACAAAAACAATATATGTCAAATTCCTATTGATGTTCATGCAGACAGTGACTATTGGGAATGGATTGCAAATACCAAAGGGAAATTTTCTTTTATAACTACTTGGGAAAGCATCAAAAATAAACTTCCTAGTGTTGAATGGTATAATTGCTTATGGAACAAAGTGAATTGCCCCAAAATGGATTTCTGTACCTTTTTTGCAGTCAATAATAGATAGCCAACTTGGGGTAGAATTAATAAGTGGGGAAAATCCACTAATTCACTATGTTCCCTATGCAACCTTGTTATTGAAAGTGCTAATCATTTGTTTTTTGAATGCAGCTATTCTTACTACATCTGGAATAACATTCAAACATTTTGTATATCTCTAATAATGGTCGGATGGATTTAATTCATGCCATACAACATATCAACAACACCTTTAAATATAAAAGCTACGAAAGAGATTACGCGCACATTTTATTAACTACTACAGTATTTCATATATGGAAAGAGAGAAACTTCCGAGCTCGTAACAAAAGCAGTATGAATAAAGAGCAGAAGTGGATACTTGTCGAGTCAGAGAGCAGAATTATCCTTCAAAAATTTCAGAAAAAGATCAGAAATCAAACCAAATTTTCTTTCTTAGCCGATGACTGGAGTCATGAAGTTGGTAGCAAGCATATGGAATTTTTTCTCGCTCGTGCAAAAGAGTTTAAAGGCAAATATCATTCATACGAAGCTAATGACCCTCACTAGAGTTCATTAGCTACTGAAAGAGACTTATGTATTCATCAACGAACTAGAGAAACAACCAGGCAGAGTTGGCTCCTAATTTTTGACAATAAGGCTGCGAAGGGTACGAAACTAACAGATCTAAGTTGTAAATAACTTAGATCTGCTAATCTACCCTCGATCTTAGAGTAATAACAGTTACAGAGAGAATATTGAGGGGATGCGCGGTGGCTTTAATAGTTGTTTATCCTACTGGGAGAGAGGAGAGCCGAATGGAGTTTGTAAAGAAGTAGAGAATCTGAGTAGTAATTAATCGTCTTTCCTCTCGCCAATGGTAGTAGCTGTTGAGAGGATGAGTGTTTATGTCGGCTAGGGTTTTGCGTGTGTTTTGTATGTTGAGTTTGTGGATCTCGAGTTATTTAACCTATTTTATTGGGCTTGGCCCGTTTAACTCCTTTCAAAAAAAAGTACCGTTAGCATGGTTTTTTTTGAAATGTTGATAAATGGGCCAAGCCCAGAACATTTACAAAAAATAGAGTCGGGTAAACTAATCTAGAAATACCCGCAATCACACCATAAATGCACAAACCCTAAGAAGACTAGGGCATAACCATGCCTACATCATCTAACATTGGAAGAAAACAAAAATGGTAGAACGCCATGGGCGAATTAAGCTAAAATGACAAAATCATCTCTCTTAAGCCTAGATTAAGGGCCTAAGGAGGCTTCCAACTTATCATAGCTGATCTTTGCGACATACGAAACTCTGGTATGGAGTGGAAATCATTCTCCTAAGTGGTTTTTTATTTTGCTTTAACATGCGAAGTCAATTCTTTGCTAGAAGCTTTATCAAGCCTTAGATCTAAGAGCTGATCAACAAAATTAGATGATTTATGTATGCCTCAAAAGTCTTCGGCAAATCGAGCTATAAACTTGCTGCTTTTGTGACCAACAAAGTATGGACTCTCAAATTCAGTTATCCAACTAACTTTCTTCTCTCTCCCATTTAGATAGCAAAAGATTTGATTGTTTATTTCGCTCATATAATGATTGTATCCTCGTCTTTGATCTTTTATAGCCCATTGGAGCTCATTGTCATGCTCTTGAAGGCAACTAAGAGAGTTGTGGCCTCTAGATTTAGCAGGTAAAAGTGAAAATGGTTAGAATTCGAAAATTTGAAATTATTATAATTTATGTTTATGAGAGACATGGTACTTCCCTTGCAGTTAACATTCGTGTTGCTATTGATCTGGAGGCATCCTTCTGTATGATTACATAAATCATCTATGTTGGTCTCTTTAGCTAAGTATCTACTACTGAGCACACTGATGAATCAAGAGCTCTGAATCCGTTATTTATAATTATGGGTTAAGAATTGCCAGATTTTTCAAGCTCATAGTTGAAAGAGAGACCCCCTCTGTTCAAATCAGGTAAATAATTCTTGTTAGTAAAGTTATTATTATAATTGTAATTATTATTACCAAAACTAAGTAAATGCTTTCTTCCCTTATAGGGAGGATCTTTGGTTTGGACCGAGGAGCGGCTACCAATAACAATGACCTGAATGAAGCTTTTCCCACGATGTCCTACTGAAACTTCAAGCTTAATGTGATTGTTCGGGTGAAGGGAATTCTCGTATGAGAACTTACCCTTTTGAATATTCCTTAACCTTCTTTTTCATAATTATCAGAATCACTTGACATATGGCCTTGCATACTTGGATTGCAAATGTGTTTAGACTTTTGTAGAATGATGTTGGATTTTATATCTATTATTTTCCAAAGATGAATACTGTCAGTCTCTTTGTTTTGATGAATTCTGTTGTTTCTTCCTTCCATATAAAGTAAACTGTTGTGGTTAGAACCACATATGCTTTATCAAAATCCTTTTTCTTTCCTTTCAAAGTTGTTTGAATTTGTTTAACGCGGTCTCTGATATTCTGGAGAGCTAATTGCAGACGAGCATTAATTTTTTTTTGGCAATAAAAAAAATGTCTTCAATAAGAACAGTCAAACAAAAGATGCTCAGTATTTGCTACCTCTTTCTGACATAGGAAATAATTAGTGTTAACTATGTTTTTATCCCATTTAGCACATCTTTCTCTTATTGACAGTCTGTTCAAAATAGCAAAGTAGGTGCTATTAGCCATTTTAGGACAATTTGCATTGTTCCAAATTATGTTGAACCAGTCCATCTCCATTTCTATTCTTTTGATAAAATCCCATGTGTTTTTAAAAGAGAATTTACCTTTACAAGATAATTTTCTAATCCATAACTCTTCTTCAAGGCTTGTATCAATTTCTATTTTGCTAAATGAAGAGTTAAAAATATTAGTAGTTATTTTTTACTGTGTTTTCCAACAAGAGTTTTGGATAATACTGTCTACTTTTGCATTAGCTTCTCCAAATTGATAAAGATTGATCCATCTAAGAAGATTAATTAAAGATTTTCCATCATTCCAAGGATCAAACCAAAGACTTGTTTGCTTGACATCTTTGAGTTTTCTTTCTATCAGACCTGAACCTGTTTCCCTGCAATTTTATATTATTTTCCAAGTATATGAATGATATTTTTTCCACTGATATAGACCCAAAGTTCTTATTTTTGACGTATTTGGCTTTCATCCATTTTGCCCAAAGTGAGTTTACTTATTAAAACTTCCAAAACAATTTGTAATTGCATGCCTCATTTAAGTCTTTAAAGTTTATGATGCCTAAGCCTCCAGTCCATTTTGTTTTAGTGATAATTTTCCATGATACCTTATGATGCTTTCCACTCCATATAAAACTGGCATATAAGTTTTATATTTTCTCTATTATATTGATTGGAATGTTGTGAGATTACATCCAATACATAACTATAGCCGTGATGATAGTGTGGATGAGTTCAACTCTTCCTGCAATTGATAGAAGCTTGCTAGAACAATTGTCTAATTTGTTTTGAATTATTTCATGAACCTTGGCACAGTCTTTGTCCTTGATTTTATTACAACTAGTGGAAGCCGTAGGTATTTAATTAGTAGTTCCCTTTACCGAAACTTAAGAACATTGTAAATTTCTTGAACATTGCTGCATGACATACTGAAATAAATCTTGCTCTTATTGTCATTTATTTAGAGTCATGCAAAATCTTTGAGGTTAGCAAAAATCTTCTTTATAATCACTACATTTTGAACATCTGCTTTGATGAAAATTAATAAGTCATCTGCTTATAAAAGATGGGTAATACTAGGGGTAAATGAATAAATTAGGTTTAGATTTTTAATCAGTTGCTCCTTATCTATTTGTAATGTAAGATATTCCATTGCTATAGTGTATAGGTAAGGAGATAAAGTGTCTCCTTGCCTAATTCCCTATTGCTTCTAATAAACCCATAAAGGGAACCATTTATAATAATGGAATATGATACATTATAGATGCATTCTTTTACTAGGTTGCAAAATATTTCATTGAAATCTAGTTGGCTCATTATATAAATGATGAAATTTCTATTTATTTTATCATCTGCCTTATGAAAGTCAATTTTGATACACATTCTTTTGTACTCTGTTTGATTGAATTTTCTTAATAGTTCATGAACCAAAAGATTATTTTCAGCAATATATCTGCTAGAGATAAAGGCACACTTGTTTTCAGATATAAGATATTTTAAAATAAATTTATTATGTTGCTTAGAATGGTATTAATGATTTTATCAAAGAAGTTACAGCAAGCAGTTGGTCTAAAGTCCCCAAGGCAGTTAGGGTTTAATCTTAGGAACTAATGTGATAAAGGTATGATTGAAAATTTTAATAGTTTGCTAGTTAGGAAAAATTCAATAACTGCCTCAATGATAAAATTCTTTAGTTCCATCCAATGAGTTTTATAAAATTTTGCCCCAAAGCCATTTGGGATTGGGCTTTTGTCATCCTTGGTAGAGAAGATAATTTTTTTAATCTCATCAAGACAAATAGAAGCAAGAAGAATATCATTGCTATTATCATGCAGCAAAAATTTAGGGGTAATTTTGGGAAATGTACCCGGGCTTCTAGTATGGTTGTACAAGCAGTGGAATAGTTTGTTGCTTCCCTTTCTAACTGAGAAGCTTCATTAATGATAACCCCATTGTTATTTAATAATTTTCCTATATTATTATTGTATTTTCTACTAGACATTTCGGCATAAAAAATTTGCTAGGATTATCACCACTAGAAAGCTAGTCAACTTTGGCTTTTTGTTTAAGGTTAGCAGCTTCTACATGTAAAGAGTTTGCAAGCTTTTTTTGCGTATGAAAAAATTCAATAATTTGATTTGTGTTTGAGCTATCTATGTCAATATTATCTTGCAACCTTTCACATTCCTGCTTATTTACTTTGATTTCATTGTTATTTCTATTTTTATTCCAAGTTTTTAGATTAGCCTTACTTTGATGAAGTAAATTTCTCAATATAACTTGAGCAGTACCACCCACTAAGGATTTAAAACTGTTTTTAACAACTAGACTGTGATCCTTATTATAAACCCATCCATTTTTAAATCAAAAGGGAAAATTGATTTTAGAAGGGTTATTCTGAGAAAAAATTAAGTGGAATCGGGGTATGATAACTTGTTTTTCGGGGTAAAGTATAACATTTAAAATAGGGAAATTTATTTATTAAACGTCAATTGATTAGAATTCTGTCTAATTTACATTTGATATTTCTCGAGTCTCCTGAGTTCCAAGTAAACTTGCTGCCTTTGATATTTGGTTCAATTAATCCTGTTTTAAACATAAAGTTAGAGAAGCATTCCAATTTTTTAAAAGGAATTAGAATTCCTCCTCTTTTCTTTGATGCTTGCAAAACATTATTGAAATCACCAATTAAGATCCAAGAGTTGTTAATATTAATATTTAAAGTAACCAAATTCTGCCATAATAAAAGTATGTCTTTCTCTAAATTAGAGGCATAGATAAAAGTAATAGTTAACTGAAACCCCCTTTGTCTATAAAACTACAATGCATGTATTGAAAATTAGGGAAATATTGACATAAATCCCAAATGTTGGGGTCCCAAATAACCATAAATCCACCATTACCCCCATAGAGTTATTATTCATAGAGTTCCAATTCTGTAAAATCTTGTTTTGAAAGCTATTTAAATTACTACCCTTAAGTTTATGATCTAAAATACCTACAATGCTAGGCTTATAAGAAAATAAGAGAAAGTCAAGTTGTCTTTTAGGGGAATTTAAACCCCTAGCATTCCAAGTTATTATAGACATTAAAAAATATAAAGTATATATAAAAGATATCATGCAACATTGGAGGAGAATTGTTGCTTATTTCAATGCTATCAATAACTCTCCTTCCTCTTTTCTTATATTCCTTTTTCCCTTGAACTTTTTGGAATTCTTCCCAATCTTGATTTTTAATAATGTATTTTTTCTCAAAGCTCTTAGAGGTTGGCATATCATCATTATCACTGTCCAGTATTTCTTTTATACTCTTTTTCTTGGCTTTCTTCCTTTTATTGTTAACTGGGGATGAAGATGAAGAGAGAAATAGGCCAGCATTTTGAATAAGTGCTGTTGAGGGCTCTAGAACTTGTGCGAACATCTTTTAGATTACATATTAGAAATATCATTTCCTGAATTATTTACAATGTAGCTGTCTGTAATTAAACATGGAACTTCCTGCAAGGGGGATGATCCATGAACTATGAACTATTATCCCCGAACATTCTGTATTGGTTTCTCAGCGATTTCCAAATTTTTGCAATTAGAAACCATATTGGCAGCAGAGGAATTATTTTGCTGTATACTTTCTTTGGCGACATTGAAGCTTTTTCCTGCATTATTTGAATTAATTGAAAATCCTTGAAGAGGCATCTCGGATTGCTCATCAATGCTAATGAGTCACAGAAATGGTCTCAACATTCATTTCTTGAACTGTATGATTTTGAACGTTTCTTGGATCTTCTAGAACAGATTTTCTTAAAATTTCATTCACGGTTTCTTTTTCTTTCCAAACAAGTTTTGATGAGAAAACCTCTGTAAGATGGCCAAAGTAAACAAACTTCATCCATTTAGGAGGGTTCAACTCGTATTCTATTTTCTTGCCATCGTGCATGCTTATATAAGCGGATTCTGGTAGGATATTACTAGCTTTGTTTTCCCCGAGGATTCTGGCATAGTTGAGTCTTGTTTCATTTGCTGTAGGCTCACGAAGTTTAATTGGATGCCTACTATACTAACTATCGTAGAAAAAGCTTCTTTGTCCCATAATCTGAGGTTAAGCTCTGATAATCTTAGCCAAACTGGATAAGTGGATAGTAGATCGCAGTCAAGAATCATTTTCTTGTACCATTTCTTCAGTATAATGAGTTTACCATTAATAAAATAGGGACCTCCTTGTATTACCTTGCTACAATCTGATTCAATAGCAAATCTGATGATAAAAACCCCATTATTTCTTGTATATATTTAAAAAAATTCTGTTGGGTTCCATGTTTTGTGAATAAATTCCTTGAAATGATGATAATATGGTCTTGGACCGAATACATAAGCAACTATTGAATTTTCCCATTTTTTCTCAGTTTTTTAACCGATTTCCACTTTTACTACAGTAATTCTTTTGTCTCCAATTTTCATTAGAGCATGATAACTCAAATACGCATTTGATTAAACCCTCCTTTCTAGACTAGATCTGCCCAAGAAGATGCTGGTTTGCCGATTGTTTCTTTAGGGAGAATTCTGAAGGCTTTATCTAGTTTGTTATGAAACTGAATCTGAGAGTTTCTGTGGTTATGGTTTGGCCCTTTAGGTGCAGATCTTTGCTGATTCTGCATCATTGGCCTTCGAAATTGCCCTTTATTTACCAGACTCTGAAATTGTCTTCGAAATTTCTCTAAAGTATGGCTGCGAAGGTTTTTAAGCAGTTGGAAACCATCGTTTTCTTGATCCAGAGGTATATCTTTTAGATTATAGAGAGAGAAAGGAGGAGAGATCGGAGAATTGAGGAGGGGAGAAGAAGAAGCCATAGAATGCTGATCAAGTTTGTCACAAAATATTGGGTTATGTTGGATATTTATGGCAATCATGGCTGCTTGAAAGGAACACATGACACTCATGGTATTTTTCTATATACCGAACTGTGAGAGTTACTGTTAGCATGAATAAATAACAGATGTTAGACGTTTTAGAATAAACATAAATTACATATGTTGAAAAAAAGTATATACAATGAATTTTTGTATAGATTATAGCAATTTTCGGAATTCTTATAACTTAATGCATGCAAAAAGTTAATGCTCATATTTAAGCTAACATAAGGAATATTATGATTAATTTTATCCAAACTTGTTTTAATCACGATTAACATGTCCAAGTGAGAATTAATTAGCAGTTGATCCAGTTTTACAGCATGCCCTCTCTTTTAATATCTTTCCATGTACCACTAGTAAAACTTTATCCAGTGTTAACTCCTCTTTTTCACGACTCAGTGACCTAATGAGATAAAGGACTCAGCGACCTAACAACTTAAAGGTCTCAGCGACCTAACGAGTTAAGCATCAAGCGACCTAACGAGTTAAGAGATCTCAGCGACCTACTGGGATCTAACGACCTAAACGTCCAAGCGAGCTAACATAAATATAAGACCTACAGCGAGTTAGCGTGGCAACAACTTAGCGACATACTCGACCTAACGAGTTAACGACCTAAGCTACTCCACGGGTTACGACCTAGTGACTCAATGAAAAGCAATGACCTAGCGAGCTAAGGGAACAGCGACTTAAGGATCTAAGCATTCAGCGACCAAGCATAAGAGCAACTCAGTGACTTAACGACATAGCAAGTGAATGACCTAGCGACCTAGCAGATTAACGACCTAGCAAGTCACAAGCCTCATATCCTTATGTCGCTTGGTTATAAGTCGAACCAACATTAGATCGCTACGAACAACCAGCAGAAGCAGTTGATCAAGCACAACCATTTTAAGCCATAGCCTGTGTCCCATAGGTCGTTCACGACCTACGACCTAACCTTAGGTCGCCCACGACCTACGAACTACGACCTACCTCCAGATTTTCCCTATAAATACCTTGCCTACTCCACCAGGAAGGGGACTTCTGGATCATTTCTGGAATGCCTATACTTTGCGGTTTTCTCGATTACTTCAACACTTCAAACACCAAAGACGCTTCAACGAACTTTGGGAAAGATCTAACTCATTCAACATGAATTCAAAGAGCCTTTCTACATCGAAGTTCTAGCTACTCGTCTTGATTGTGTTGTAATTGAAGATTCATTGAACAAGTTGTAATCAAATCAGCAATAAAAGAGACTAAGTGGACGTAGGCTTGACTTGAAGCCGAACCACTATAAAAACTGTTGTTTCTTTACTGTTTCTCTGCTATTTTCTGCTTATTTTCAGTTCCCGTACCAATGGGTGGTGCTTTCACTATACTACAACTTACACCGGGGTGTTAGCGTACATTTTTAGCGTTAACATTTTTGGTGCTTTCACTGAGAACTCGAACTCAGGGTGCTCTCATCATTGCTCCATAAAGATTTGCTGAACGACTTTCTTTAAGAACTAGAAGTTTATTTGAGATTATGGCTCCTGGAAGAAAACGTAGATCTTATAGATCTGGAGATACTTGTAATAACACCGCCACCTCTCCCGTGTCAAATGAAGCGGCTCCTAGTGTTGGAGTCACAAGGGCAGAGTTGGATGCCATAGTGTCTGGGTTATATCAACAAATGGAAGCCCAGGACGCTTTAATGTTGGATAGGTTAAATGCTTTGCTTGGAGTTAACCGTCAACCGGAAAACAATGAAGAAACCTTTGTCGAACATGTTCACGATTGTCAAGGAAAGAGTATTCCTCAAATGGCAGCTGGCACCGCCGAAGGGGCACCTCCCCAAGCCGGAGGTTCGAGGCCGCGGCTAACTTTTCGCGAATGTTTGTCTAGGCAAACTTCCGAAAAGATAGCTGACGTCTGTCCCGCGGGGCCTCTATATGATGAGGAATACCTCTCGGGAATGGTTCGACAGATTATGAAAGAAAGTATGCCAAGGGAAGAAGATGAAAAGGACCGGGGGTTTGCGCCAAGCAAGACTCCCTTCACTGAGAGGATCCTAAAAGCTGAATTTCCAAAGAAGTTCGTTCCCCCCACTATTCCAGCTTATCGGGGAACAAGTGATCCAAACCACTTCTTGTACAAATATGACAGGCATATGACCGGTGCCAGGGCAATGGATGAGATCAAATGCAGATACTTTTCGGTATATTTGGAGGGAGTGGCCCTGCTGTGGTTCACAAAATTGCCAGTTCGATCGGTGGATCAGTTTTTGGATCTAACTCGAAAGTTCAAAGACCAGTTCAGGTTATATGCTTCGAAGGCTAAAGATATAATGCCACTTTCCAGCCTTGAACAAAACTCTGGAGAGTCTATCAGATCTTTCTTGAACCACTTTAACATAGCCTTGGCCGAGGTCGATAATGCAGAGCCTCGAATGATTCTGACCTACTTAATGCATGCTATTGATAAATCAAGTGAATTTGGGAAATGGCTGAAGATGAAAGAGCCAAATTTTCTTGAGAAGTTCTACAAAAAAACCGATGAATTCATGGGCCTAGAATGCCTTCCTGTGCCGGCAAAATTAGTTGTAACTGAGGTTGAGAATAACACTGTTGCTTCTAACATGAAAGAATCTCATGGTCAGAAGAGGGAGAATAATGGCGCTAAAAAGCAGAAGGATGTGAAGAAAGGCCACCACTTTAGACCTTTAGATTTCACTCCCTTAACCGACACTCCAGAAAATATCTTCTTTGCAACCTAGGATACTGTTGAATATCCCAAACCCCCTAAGATAAAGCCTGGGAAAGATGCCGCTCATAATGGGAGTTTCTGCTGGTTTCACAATCAACCTGGCCATGACACTAACGAATATCGCCATTTAAAGAATTTGATTGAAGAGCTGCTGCGATAGAATAAATTGCAACAATATGTGAAGAGAAATAGAAATGACCCGAGCTCATCTACTCAGGGGCAACAAGTTCCTGCTCATCATTCTGGCTCAGATGAGAGGGCTACAACGCATGAATCTGAAAGGCCTATCATTAATGTGATTACAAGGGGTCCTCACCCAACGGGCAGAAGTTGGGGTGAGATGGAAAGATATGCTCATGCTTTGAGATATGCTCCAGTTGAAGAAAGTGTTTTTTTGTTTTGGAAGATGCTACACCATTAAAACAGCAGAGAACTTTTAATGATGACATCATTTTCCGGGCCAGGGATTCTGTTGGTGTTGAGGCTCCTACCATAGATCCCTTAGTGATTTCTGCAGGCATCAGACCAGCCATTGTAAGAAGGGTGCTTGTGGACTGCGGTGCTTCTTGCAATGTCCTTTCCAAAAAGACATTTGATTAGATGAAGATTCCCATGGATGATGTCCAAGCTTCTTTACAAAAAATTGTTGGGTTCACTGGAGAACCAAAACAGCCTGTTGGGACTATTGACTTATTCGTAGAACTTGGAGAAGGGGAAAAGAAGGTGGTCCGAAAGCAAACTTTTGTGATTGTTGACGAACTCTCTGCTTATAATGCCTTCTTGGGACGACCAGCTCTTGCCGCATTTAAGGCCATTCTCGCCCCCGGTGCCTGACTATGAAATTCCCCACTGATAATGGATTTGGTGTTGTGAAAGGGGACCAAAACGCCGGGCGAGAATGTTATCTCACAGAGCTACGAGAGGTGACGAAAAGAGAGATGGGTAAGGGTGAGGCAGCTCTGCTCCGCATCGAAGAACCCACCTTGTAGCAATTACAGGGTGGACCTTGCACTGGTGAACATAGTGGTGTGCGGAAAGAGATTGATCCCAAAAAAACCAGTGCAGGGGAGAATAGAGTGGTGCCGGTGGAATTGACGGTGCCAATACCTGTTGACCCGAAAGATCCAAACAAGGTGCTGAATGTGGGTTCTCAACTCAGTGTGACGGTTTAGAATATGTTGATATCATTCTTAAAAGCAAACTTGGATGTATTCGCTTGGTGCCATGCCGACATGTGTGGAATATCTCCAGAAATCGCAGTGCATACTTTGAATATTGATCCGAAATTCACACCCATTAAGCAGAAGAGAAGAACCCAGGGTCTTGAAAGGTCGGCAGCATTAAAAGAAGAAGTAGATCGGCTCATGGAAAATGGCTTTATCAGAGAATCCACTTATCCAAATTGGGTTTCTAATCCGGTGTTGGTTAAAAAGCAAATGGAAAGTGGAGAGTATGCATCGACTTTTCAGACTTGAACAAAGCATGCCCCAAAGACTGTTTCCCGTTACCCAGGATCGATCAGTTGGTGGATGGAACAGCCGGGCATGAATTATTTTCTTTTATGGATGCTTACTCAGGATATAACCAAATCATGATGCATGAGCCAGATCAGGAGGACATGAGCTTCATCACTGACGTGGGTCTTTACTGCTATGAAGTCATGCCCTTCGGACCGAAGAACGCAGGGGCAACTTATCAGAGACTTGTCAACGCCATGTTCATGCCCCAGATTGGCAAGACTATGGAAGTATATGTTGATGATATGCTAGTGAAATCGAAAAAGGCAGTAGACCACATGGATCATTTGGTAGAAATGTTTACTATTCTCCGAAAGTATGGGATGAAGCTAAATCCTCTAAAATGCTCATTCGAGGTAGAGTCCGGAAAATTTTTGGGTTTCATTGTGAGTGCTAGGGGCATTGAAGCCAATCCTGCTCAGATTACTGCCTTAAGAGAAGACAAAGCCCCTAAGA
The DNA here is from genome assembly GCA_030765085.1 of Allium cepa. Lineage (NCBI taxonomy): Eukaryota > Viridiplantae > Streptophyta > Magnoliopsida > Asparagales > Amaryllidaceae > Allium > Allium cepa. The sequence continues at coordinate 695,538,600 of CM060937.1, read as the reverse complement.
CAAAGAAGCAATTGCAAAGCTTCAATGGGAAAGTCGCTGCTTTGAGTCGGTTTATTTCCAAAGCCACTGATAAATGCATTCCCTTCTTTGACGCTCTGAAGAAAGGAAAGAAAAACTTTGAATGGACTCCTGAATGTCAGAAAGCTTTTAATGAACTGATTCGTCACATGGAAACGCCTCCAATACTTTCTAAGCCCAGCAATGGTGAAGATCTTTTCATATATTTAGCAGTTTCATCTCATGCTCTCAGTGCAGCACTGGTACGGGAAGACGCAAAAGTTCAACGCCCGGTTTATTATATCAGCAAAAGATTCACTGGGGCAGAGATGAACTTTTCAAAGCTGGAAAAGCTTGCCTATTGTGTGCTGATTGCATCCAGGAAGTTGAGGCCATATTTCCAAGCTCGTCCTATTAAAGTCCTCACCGATCATCCTCTGAAGCAAGTCCTATTTCGCCCTAAAACTTCGGGTCGCCTTCTGAAGTGGAATATTGAACTCAGCCAGTATGATATCACCTACCATCCCTGAAAAGCAATCAGTGGACAAGCTTTAGCAGACTTCATTACAGAATACACAAATAAAGGTGATAGTGAGGAAGAGGTGACTAGTGACATCCCGATCCAATGGAAGTTATATGTTGATGGTGCAAGAAATGATTGTTGTTTCGGGGCTGGGGTTGTGCTCGAAACCCCCGAATGGCGATCATTGTGCTATGCATTGAGACTAGAATTTCCTTCGAAAAATAATAAAGCAGAATATGAAGCTCTTATCGCCGGATTAAGGATTGCTAAAGAACTGAACATAAGAGTTTTGCAGATCTTCAGTGATTCCCAGCTTATTGTCTGCCAAGTGAAGAAAGAGTTTCAAACTAAAGGAGGAAATCTGCCTTCTTACTTGTCAAAGGCCTGGGAGCTTCTTAATGATTTTGATCATTGTACAATAAGCCATATACCCCGGGAAGAGAACATGAAGGCAGATTCTCTCGCAAAGTATTCAAGTTCCGGCGAAGCTCAATTATTGGGATTGGTCCCTATGGAAGTCTTGTCAGCTTCAAGTACTAATGAGATGGATATTGATTGGATCATGGCTGTATCTCAAGAGCAGGAGTCATGGATGACCCCGATCAAGGAATATCTACTCAACGGCTCCCTTCCAGAAAATTCAATAGAGCGCCAGAAATTGTTGAGAGAAGCCTTGAGATATATAATTCAAGACGGTTGGTTGTACAGACGGGGATTCTCGATGCCATTACTCCGATGTGTAACCAAGGAAGAGGCTAAGACAATTTTAGCTGAAGTGCACGGAGGAGAGTGTGGGGATCATTCAGGTGGTCAAACTCTAGCAAAGAAAATTCTCCGCTATGGGTATTTTTGGCCAGACATTAATCGAGATGCTGCTAGATACTCCCAAAAGTGTGACAGGTGCCAGAGATTTTCAAAAATCCCAAGAGCACCTTCCACCGAGCTAACATAGATGGTCAGTCCATGGCCATTTTCCATTTGGGGAATAGATCTCATCGGACCTTTGCCAACTGCCAAGTCCGGAATCAGATATGCTATTGTTGCTGTTGATTATTTCACTAAATGGGCGGAATCTGAATAGTTAGCTACTATCACCTCTAAAAAGATGATAAACTTTGTGACTAAGAATATCATTTGCACGTATGGTGTGCCTCAAAAGATAATCACAGACAACGGTACCCAATTCGAAAGCGAAGAGTTCCAGGACTTTTGCAAGCGATTCAAGATCCAAAAAAGCTTCTTAGCAGTAGCTCATCCACAGGCAAACAGGCAAGTGGAAGTAGTAAACAAAATTATCAAATCAACCATCAAAAAATAGCTGGAAAAAGCGAAAGGTGGTTAGGTCGATAAGCTGCCACTAGCACTATGGGCATACAGAACTACTCACAAAACTGCGACCAGGCACACTCCATTCTCATTGGCATATGGATCAGAAGCAATGATTCCGATGGAAATAGAAGTCCCCTCATACAGGAGAATTCATTTCAACCATGCTGAAAAAGAAAAGCTGCAACTTGAAGCACTTGATTTGCTTGATGAAAGAAGGAAAGAAGCTGAGCTCAGAATTGCAGCCCATCAGCAAAGAATAGCCAGGCACTTCAATTCTAAAGTTCGCCAACGCAGCTTTGAAATTGGGGATCTAGTCTTGAAAAAGGTCATGACAGCAACAGGAGTGTTTGGACCAAACTAGGAAGGGCCATATGTCAGAGGCAAAAAACTTCTCGTTGGCACTTTCAAGCTCACAACTGTCGAAGGAGATCCAATTCCAAGAGCCTGGAACAGCAATCATTTGCGTCCATATTTTACTTAGAAGCTATGCTTAAATTTGTAAAATGATTAAGGATGTATCATTCTTGTATTGTAAACCATTGTAAAAGCAATGTAAATCAATAATAAGAACTATAAAGTGGATGTAGGCTCAGTTCTTGGCCGAACCACTATAAATCTCGTGTACTTTATTACTATAAAATGCCTGTCTCATTTCGATGTGCATGTATCTTAAATATATTGCTAAATGTCGATTTAATAATGCAGGCTATCAAAGAAAAGCTTATATATTCAACACATAACAAGGCCAAGGGATTGCTACAAATCACCAATAATTAAATGTCAAGCCACAAAAATTCCACATTCAATTCCTACATCGAGAGTGCTTCTCACAAATAGTTGGTGATTCCACCGGAGGGCACCTTCCCAACGTGAAGGTTCCAGGCCCTTGCTAACCGATTGCGATCGTTTGTGCAAACGGACATCCGGTCAAGTAGCTTGCGTCTGCCCCGTGGATTCACTTAACAATGAAATGCACTTCTCCGGGAAAAAGCAAACAACTCGCAAAGGAAGGGAACATGTGCTTGGGAACAATAATGAGGAATCGCTGAGAGGCAGATGGTGGAAAGACGTTGGCAAGCAGACAAAGAACAACCAGAATGGAATCTTGTGCTTCAACCAAAAAGGTTGATGGAACCATCGGAGGGGCACCTTCCCGACGTGAAGGTTCCAGGCCCTTGCTAGTTAATTGCGATCGTTTGTGCAAATAAACATCCAGTTAGTTAGCTTTCGTCTGCCCCGTGGATCCACTCAACTATGAGATGCGACCTTCCAGGCGACCAACAAAGCCCTCTTCGGAGGCACACTTCACCAAGCTGGAGTGCCAAAGCCCTCTTCGGAGGCAAAAGCCCTCTTCGGAGGAAAAAGCCCTCTTCGGAGGCAAAAGCCCTCTTCGGAGGAAAAAGCCCTCTTCGAAGGCACACTTCACTAAGCTGGAGTGCCAAAGCCCTCTTCGGAGGCAAAATCCCTCTTCAGAGGCACACTTCACCAAGCTGGAGTGCCAAAGTCCTCTTCGGAGGCAAAAGCCTTCTTCGGAGGCACATTTCACCAAGCTGGAGTGCAAAAGCCCTCTTCGGAGGCACGCTTCCCCGCGTAAAGGGAAAAAATAAATCCCTCTTCGGAGGCACGCTTCCCCACGTAAAGGGAAAAAATAAAGCCCTCTTCGAAGGCACGCTTCCCCGCGTACAGGGAAAAAACAAAAAGCCCTCTCCCCAGAGGCACAAACAAAATCCCTCTCCAGAGGCACAAACAAAAAGCCCTCTTCGGAGGCCCAAAAAAACAAAAGCCCTCTCCAGAGGCACAAACAAAAAGCCCTCTTCGGAGGCACAAATGAATCAAAGCCCTTTTCAGAGGCCCACTTCACCGCATAGGGGAATTCACTTGTCAAAAAAAAAAGTAACCATCTCCGAAAGCGAAGTGTAAAAACTTTTTTTAAACAAAAAGGAAAGAAAACTTCTCCAATACAAAGCACACTCTACTGGAGTAGAATAATATTTCCATAAAATGGGAGAAGTATTCTCCAAAGTAAGAGTACGAATCTTCTCAAAGTGGAAGAATTGTTCTCCAAAGTAAGAGTATAAGTTTTCTCAAAATGGATAAGATTACAATAAGCCGTGGTATGGGGGCAACATAATATATTCGCATTAATAAAAGCGACGCTCAAGCAACATACCACGAGCTTACTGCAATATCATACAAGGAAAATAAAGAGACTTGTGTGATAAAAAGGAATGAATGCATTTATAAATACAGACAAAACTTTGTACAAGTAAAGAGAATCATTTCGTTCCGTACTATAAAAAATCTGTATACATATGCAGGTTTCAAAAAGCGGGGGCCGGTACCCGCACAATTTACGGTCGATACAAGTTTTCAAATAAAAGCAAAAAGCAAAACAAGAAGGATAAAGCCGGACCCATCACTTCTTCTTCCCTCCGCCTTTGGAGCCTTCGCCCGGCCTGATGGTTAACTTCTTAAGTCGGCTTGAACGGGTCGGGGAAAGAGGAGAAAGAGGCGCAGTTGGGTCCTCTTCTGCTTTCTCGTCACCAGTAGAAGTCTCCTTCCTTTTCTTCGAAACTCCACGCTTGCCCCTCTTCTTTGAGGAAGATTCGCTGCCCAGAGCAATAAGATCAATCAACTTTGTATCATTGGCAGCGAATTCCTTCGGGGTCCTCTCATCCTCCTCACGCTCTTCAGTTTTCTGCTCTTGCGAAGTGGCCGGGTCATCCAAGCCTTGAAGGGCTTCTATCTGTTCTTCTTGAGACCCTGGTTGAGAAGAAAGAGAAGGAGTAACTTGAGGAGATGAAGGAGCAACAGCAGAAGGAGGCGAAGCTTGTGGACTACTTGTTGTTTTCACTACAGAAGAAGAAGAATTAAACGTCAGTATTTCCCGCAAAAAGAGGAGATAGTGGCACGTCAAGGTTTAAGTAATAATCAAGAAGTTCATCAAACTCATGTGAAGCAAAAAAGTAGTCCACTTGAGCTAGATCAGTGTTGAAGTTACCTGGAGGAGTTGGCTTTATCATGTCGATTTCAAAATCGTGGGCTTCAATGTCTTCCTGAGCCTCAGTGTGGGCAGTCGTAATTTCGGTCTCGACTTTAGCAGGAGGCGGAGAATGAGAACTAGAGCCAATAATGTCGACGTCAACCGAAGCCGAAGGATGAGTCGGGTCGGTCAAAGGTGCCTTCCCTGAATGCTCTCTTTCCACTGCTTCGGCTCGTTCTTTGGCAAGTTGTTCTTTTCCTCTAACAAGGGCGGCTTGACCTTCATCGTCCAAAAAATGAGCCTCGAGACCCTCCTCAGTGTAGCCGGAACCTTTAAGCATTTCAACCGCTGCTTCCCACACTTCCGCCAGGGTAATTTCATACTTTGGCCCCAAAAATGAGAGACTGCCATGCCCCAAGACGCTGTGAATGTGAAACTCAAATAAAGTAGAACTGACGTTGGCCTTCGTCTCTTCATGAGATTGTTCAGCTGCTGCTTTTCCAACAATAGCCTCGTCACGCTCTTTTCCAACTTTAGAAAGCTAAGCTTTTAACATTTCAATCTCCAAGTCTTGGGAGCTAGTCTTTTGCCGCAGTTGAACAACATCACTGCGGTAGCCTTCCATTATTCTCTGTTGTGCCTCAAGTCTAGCCTCAGCATCTCGTTGACTAGCATGGGCATCTCTTACTTGCTTTTGAAGCACCTCTTCCTTTTGAGTAAAAGAAGTGGAAGAGGTAGCAGGTTCAGCTTTATGTTCTCAACTTCAGCTTCGAGTTTGTCATTATATGCAGTGATGATCTTCATCTCCGTGTCGTGCTGGTCGAGAACTTTTTTCTATTTAAATTTGTCACTCTCCATCATTAGCATAGCTTCGAGATTTAAACGGTTCACTCATTGAAGCTAATCGACTAGCTTTTGCCACCCGGACATTCTTTCGATGTCAAGCCTAACAGCATCAAGATTTCTTAACATAGCCTGTTTATCAACAGGGACTAAGTACAAGTCAAAGCGTACTCCTTTTAAACACCAGTTTGGAAACCGGCTTTGGAGTGCAGGCGGGGCATTCTAAACTTGATATGCAGGCCTATCAATGATTGTCTGAATCTCAGTTTTTTTGAGGGCAGGGGAACTAGAAGGGATGCCCAGAGAAATAGAAGTAGCAGGCACTTCGGAAATTTTAGATGAAGATTTTTCGCTAGGCTTGGCCTGTTTGCTGGACCCTTCAGCTTCAAAACTCTTCCCCTTGTCATCGTGTGACTTTCTTTTATGGGAGTCATCGTCCCTTTGGTGAGAGTCATGGCGGTCATCTCTTCTTCCATATCTCTCCTCGTAAGACTGCCTCTCGCGAGCTTTTCTGGCAGCTCTTTCCTCATCGGTTTCTCCGGGGGCAGGAAAGTAACGCCTGGGGTCGTAAGAATCGCGCCTCCCATAGCGTTGAAAGTCGTCGTAGTACGAACCACTGTGTCCCATTGGAGAACCTGAAAGTGTAAAAGAGACAAGTTTAGAAATCTTCAAAATAAAGAAGCTAAGTACACATAATTGCCAAAATTCTAAGTGTGTGTGGCGTGTGAACTACGCGCGTCAAGCTACAAACCACTCGTCGGCTTGGGAGTCAATTCTAGGATTGATAGAGTTGACCGCAAAACAGACTTCGCTTCAATTGATGGAGAAACGAGCTTAGAGGTGATGGTGTCGTTTTTAAAAAGCTCTTGGGAAGTCACCATAAGGTCACTCAGTCCCCCGAAGACATCATCACCATTGTGCCCAACGGAACTCTCTTTCCCAACTCCCTCGTCGGTCTCTCCAGTGGCCTTCCCAGAACGGTGAGGAAGTTCCTCTTCTTCAATGACTGGGAGAAGTTCAGGTTTTCCAGATAATCCCGCATCGTCAATGGAACTTGAGCATTTCATTAACGAAGCCCCAGCAATAGATTCCTTCGGTGCGGGTTCCTTCACGGAGTCTGGGGCATCTGATACTTCTACCTGGGAATTGGGGGCATCACAGGGTTGAATAGATCGAGAAGGGTGCAAAAGTCCGAATTGGTGCAAAAACTCATCCTTCGGCAGAAATTTAATACTTCTCTCCTAAGTAGCTACAGCGCTCAATCTACCAAAACTCGGTTTATGGCTAGAATCTCTTGATGGAGGAGGAATTGCTGCAAAAGTAAAAAGTGAAGTTAGCACTTAACGACTTGAATTCTGAAAGGCTCACAAATCAAGTAAACGAAGATAAGCAGTCTTACTTCCTACTCTCCAGATGCCATAGAATCCCGGGGGGCAGCGAACAAAGAAGAACGGATTTAAAAATCCATGAGCACTCTCAGGAAGATCAGTAATCAGTTTACGGTTTCTTGCGCCCCTCACAAGTATAATAGAAGGATGATCTTTGTTCTTTGAAAATGTGCACAAATAGAAAATCTCTTCAAAGCTCGGAAGACGGTCAAGCGTTCTCCTGAACAGTATGCACAATCCCATCAAAATGGCGTAGCCATTAGGGTGTAACTGGAAATGGGAGATAGTCAATCGAAGGAGGAGCACACTAAGAAAATCATTGAATGGGGGGATAGCTCCGTTCAATCACATTTGACGATTGATGGCGACGAAGCCAGGAGGTGGCCTATCGGTAGTGTCGTTTACCCCTGGAAGCAAAGCATCCGCTTCGGCGATGCCGAATTGAGTGCATAGCTGATTGAAAACCCGTTGGCTCAATGAAGTTGTAACTCTCTCTGGAGGATTATCTAAAGGATCGGCTATTGGAAAGACACCTTCAGTTCGCTCTATCATCTCTTCTTGTATTTGTTGGGAAATAATTCTACACAAGGAATTAGATATTCAAATATGAAGGTGCACGTTTCCTAAAAGTGCGAAGTGTTGTGCAAAACTAATAAAAAGAAAAGCAAATATAACTGGAATTAAACTAATTGGCATTTGTCAATTATAAAGTTCTAGGGCTTGTTATTTTAAGTTCAAGTACAGTATCGATGCAAGCAGATTGGCTTTAGTTGATTAATTTAGCTTTGCTTTAATGCTTCACTTGAACTTGTTAACTCCCAGCACTTCGCTCGTGTAAATTCCATTAAATTGATTATTCTTTATCGACTAATCTGTCATTCGATGTGGGCAGTCAATGGCAATATATTCATCCTATTTTTCTGCAAATGTTGTGTTTGACAGGTTATTAGCTTAAAAGTTAATTCAAGCTGTGGAAACATGCAACATGTTCAAGCAGTTTATCCTGGTTGTTCAAGTTAGAAATTCAATCAAGTTCTTTTACAAGTGTTCAAGTCCTATTCACTTCTTAGGTCGAAGGAACGACTTAAGTTAACTCGGGGCTCTTTAGGTCATCCAGATTGTGCTCAAACGACTTATCATAGGTCAAGCTTTCCTTAAGTCATTCTATTTGGAATTCATATGCTATTCTGGAAAAATTAAGTCACTGCAAGGCATATTTGTTCAAGTGTTAGCTCGCTCAAATACATCAGTGACCTAAAGGTTATGACGCAGGAAGTTAAGTCGCAAGTTCGAAGGTCGTTTAGTTTCCTTTAAGTCGCAAGGCTCTTAGGTCGTTCGATTCATTAGGTCGCTCTTGAAGTACTCGGAAGTACCAAACTTTGTCCCATCAAAAAACCCTAAGGCCTGTTCTCCACTCACACTTTACCACGCGTCCACTGCCCATGCATCACCAGAAGCACCACGGTTTGACCTAAAATCCACTAACCCGTTAACAAAATATCCCTACATCTCTTCCAAGCACCTAAAGCCTCATCGTCTCCTCCAAATCTCCAGAAACCATCCACAAATTCATTCATTTTTAAAGCGATTACCAACGATTCAACGGTGATCGGAGGGCGAATCAGAATATAGCCTTACAACATGGTAACGAAAATTGTATGGAGCTGATTATGGAGGAATCAATGGTAAACGTGACAGATAGATGATCAGAATTACCTAAATTTGCTGTGGAAATCAACAATTGGGGAAGAAAGGAGAAGATTTCATGTTAATTTCTGAGCTCGAATGCAACAATGGCGGCAAAGTATAAGCAATAAAGTGAAGAGGAAGGAGTGGTTTAACAGCTTATATGGGAGAATGAGGAGAAGACGGATAGGCGCGCGAGTTAACAAGCTATTTAGGTCGCTCATGACCTAGCGGAGTTAGATCGAAGCACACGACCTATAACCTAGGCATATGCTTTGAGGGGCAAGTGTTAACTCCTCTTTTTCTTGACTCAGCAACCTAATCAGCCAAAGGACTCAGCGACCTAACAACTTAAAGGTCTCAACGACCTAACGAGTTAAGCATCAAGCGACCTAACGAGTTAAGCATCAAGCGACCTAACGAGTTAAAAGGTCTCAGCGACCTAAAGGGATCTAACGACCTAAACGTCCAAGCGAGCTAACATAGATATAAGACCTACAGCGAGTTAGCATGGCAACAACTTAGCGACATACTCGACCTAACGAGTTAACAACCTAAGCTACTCAACGGGTTACGACCTAGTGACTCAATGAAAAGCAACGACCAACGAGCTAAGGGAAGAGCGACCTAGCGACTTAACAATCTAAGCATTCAGCGACCTAGCATAAGAGCAACTCAGCGACTTAACGGCCTAACAAGTGAACGAACTAGTGACCTAGCAGATTAACGACCTAGCAAGTCACAAGCCTCATCCTTATGTCGCTTGGTTATATGTCGAACCAACATTAGGTCGCTACGAACAACCAGCAGAAGTAGTTGATCAAGCACAACCATTTTAAGCCATAGCCTGTGTCCCTTAGGTCGTTCACGACCTACGACCTAAACTTAGGTCGCCCACGACCTAACCTTAGGTCGCCCACGACCTACGACCTACGACCTACCTCTAGATTTTCCCTATAAATACCCTGCCTACTCCACCAGGAAGGGGACTTTTGGATCATTTCTGAAATGCCTATACTTTGTTGTTTTCTCGACTCCTTCAACACTTCAAACACCGAAGACGCTTCAACGAACTTTGGGAAAGATCTAACTCATTCAACATGAATTCGAAGAGCCTTTCTACATCGAAGTTCTAGCTACTTGTCTTGATTGTGTTGTAATTGAAGATTCATTGAACAAGTTGTAATCAAATCAGCAATAAAAGAGATTAAGTGGACGTAGGCTTGGCTTGAAGCCGAACCACTATAAAAACTGTTGTTTCTTTACTGTTTCTCTGCTATTTTCTGTTTATTTTCAGTTCCCGTACCAACGGGTGGTGCTTTCACTATACTACAACTTACACCGGGGTGTTAGCGTACATTTTTAGCGTTAACATCCAGTAATACTACACCTAACACGGAACAACCAATTTAAAAATGGCATACACAACAATAATCATAATTGTACATACACTCTCTTTTCTATATCAAAAACTCGTGTAAGTGTGCCTATGTGCATGGGTGGGTGGATGGCTTGCGTGGGTGTTCATATCATGCGTGCATCAATTGTATGTATTTATCTTTAATTATATATTTTAAGGGACATTCAATTTCCAACTACCATTCGACAATTCAAAGAAATTTCATTATCATACTAGACATGCATGCATCCATTGTTAAAATTTAAAAAGAAAACTAATATGGACTAAATTACAAATGGAAAATGCGATCTATGGTATTTTAAAGGAGAAACAACATCTTTATTACAATTTTATTCTTGCTTGATTGTTTGATGAGACACACTCTTGCCTATATTACTTCATCTTCTACGTTAACAGTGAAGATGTGTTAAATTCTAAGAGCATTTACAATGATTGTTATGTTCTTTTCCTCATTTTTCATCAGTTTACACCGAACAAATCCACCTTTAGGCCTAGTATTATACAACCTAACCATTAAAGTATTTTTTTAATAAATTCTCATACAAACAAAACGGTAATGTGTCTACCATTTTGTTATTTTTGGAATAAAATGGCAAATGCTTTGCGTTTTAATACAAAAATGTTTTAAAATGGTGAAGTGTTTTCCATTTTAATAAAATGGCAAACACTACAAGGTTTTGCTTCGTTTTTCTACTAATACGTCGAAGTGTTTGTAATGGAAGAGGTTCTTCTCTCCTCATTTATTACATGTTTTCAACTTTGTATGCCCTAAATCAATTTGGGAATTTTACCTTGTACACATAAGGAATTGGAAATCAAACTATTACATAGCATATGTACTATGATTTATGACTAACATATTTGTCTTTGATTATAATTTGTACCTTGACTTGACTTCGAACTCGAATAAGCATATCATGTTGAGCTTATTCGCGTCTGAGACATACATGTCCAAATTTGACTACAAATAACTTTGACCCTAATCGCATAGCATATTTGGCATTACACATTGACTTCGACACTACATAACTCTGACTTTGACAATTGAACAAAGAGTTGCAATGGACATTGAATCATGCACGTCTCAGTCTACGACTTCGATGACTTCGACCATTTTTTAAGAGGATACTTTTTTGATTAATCCATATTTTATTCACATTAGTGTGTCGATGAGCTTATTCGTTAACAACACTATAATACTATGCAAATATGTAGTGTTTGTATAATATATTTGTGTATAACCTATAATACGTTGGTTTTATTAATTATACTACGTGAAACAGATACACTTTGATAAACAATGTTATTGGCTATATGATGAGAAGACACCTATAGAAAAGCTCAAGATGATCTTGATATTGCAGAGTTGAGAGCGGGATTGCTGACCTGAAGGAACGAGACAAGCGTCGGTTGGTGGAGATGTAATAGATGTTAGATGAGCATATTCCTCATTCCCTATATCTATAGCCTCTGAGGTGATGTGGATCATTAGGTATGATTATTTTTTTATGTTAAGACATTATGTTTATATATGCATTTTTGAAGTTGTGAGGTAGTTTGGAAATTATGTATACATTGAGATGAATTAGGTTGATATGATTTAATATTTATGATACATTTTGAGATATTGTTGGATGGATGAGGTTAATTTGACTTGATGTTTGATATATATTGAGATGTTGATGGATATTTGAGATTTATGGTATACTAATGGATGTTTGAGGTTAGTTTATTGTATATATTGATGTTTTCTATTATTAATGTGCTATATTCTATGACATATGCTATATGTGTGATTTGAACTTTTATATATATGATTTATACATGTGAAATTGGATCGTGATATATATTGTTATATATGTATATGTTGTTTGAGGCATGAAGTGTTACCGCAATTCAAAAAAGTTTCAATTTCGACGGCTAGTGACAGCTTACTGGTGTCGAGGATTTTGATGGCTAGTGGCGACTGGTGGCGACAAATTAGTAACTATTTGATTGGCCATGCATACTCGAGGGGGAGATAAAAGCCTTTAAAAAGTCGATGAAAGCCATTGAAAAATTGTAGACGGAGCTGTTGAAAATTCGGTTGAATAACAGTTCCTTGACTGATCATATATCGATGGCTTTTTCTATCAGCTTTCGATAGATTCCGACGGCTGCTGAGGACATATAGCAGTTGAAATTACTGTTGCTTCTTCCAGTGGCTACAATACGAGAAAACCATTACCATACCGATATTGCTGATAAATCAAAAATGAATATCGATATTACCATTATCGTTGGTAAAATGTTTATTGTAATGTTGATAAACTGATAAACTGTTAATTTGTAATGGTAAATTTACCAGTACAAAGGACTTTAAAATTACATCACATTAAATTTGAATAAGTACGAGAAAGAGAATATATAGTTACTAATTAAAATTGATATTAAAAAACTAATTGATTTTACTTGGTGGTGAAAATTTTCTGGATTCTTTATAATTATTTTAGAACAACTTGATATAGTAATTTTAATAATCTTAAGCTTTGAAGTTAATAAAGCCCAAAAGAAATATAATCATAAACAAATACTACAAGCCTCTACTTAAAACATGATAAACCTTCAAAAGTTTTGATGGTTAATTAGAAATAATTAAAACAATTAAAAAATATAATTTATATGGCTAATAAATTTACTATTATTACTGTTATTTTACATTTCTTTACCACTACATTTCACGTTAATAAAGATAAATTTACCGTTATCACATCGATAGCATTGGTTCATCGATTGTAACGATATGATTTTTCGATACCCGAAAAATCGAACCATTAGGGTAAAAGAAAAGGTAAGAGGAAGAAGATAGAACAAACCAACAACAGAATCTTACCATCGCAGCGGAATAAAATATAATAGATAATAACAGATCTTTACACAAAAGAAATTTTATATGTTTTATACATACATAATATCATAATATAGCATCAGAGTTCAATACCATCAACAACACAACTCAGGATGGTTATAATATCTCGTCCTTCCAAAACTGAAATCCACAGCGGAATATTCATCAAATATGTCGGATACGTCACGCCATCCAGCTCGTCTCCTAAGCCCTACAGCAATCCATCCAGAATCTGTACTCTATAATACTCGGTCTGACCTGAGCATTATAGTTAAATAACACACGAGTCAGTCTGGAATACCAGCGTGAGAAATCACAATAAATTTGATTATTAAAGTTTCAAAATTCTTTGAAAAATCAAAAGCGTCTCGTAGGACCACGCCACAAATAAACATGTCGGATTTTTACCTTACGATAGCCAAAACGTTTCTTAGCAAAATCCTCTGATATAATAATAGTGTCTACATACAAATACTTATTCAAATAGCCGAAATTGTTACATGATTAAATTCTAGCATACTAGTCACAAAATGGGTTATACAAACAAAAATCATAAAGGCACGTAGGAAGTATGGATTTCCAACTAATGACCAGGCACTGGGGTACCACCTGTCACAGTACCCGGTCTAAATCAGCGTACCGAGGATCCACCCTAAATCCCCTACAACATATGACCGGGTCTACCCCTTACTGGATAATCCCGAGAACAATCACCCTACGGTTGGGATCAGCAACCGCACCACATAACCGAAATAAAAGGAACATCTAGACAGGGATGACCTGACCATAATGGGCACTACTCACTTAGCCTTGTTGCATAACCCCTGATTTTCAGTCATTCCCGATTGATGAGGTTCGAGGCTAAGCGTTACCTTTTTAGAACATGTCACTTAGAATGCTCATCGTCCTTCAGACGATGTTATGAAAGCATTCATCCATACAAGTCCGTCTCGGGTTCGAACGGAACCGATGGCGCTACTCCTACTACATCCATTTTGGAATTATCCTCAGGATTAGTAGCGATTAGCCCTTGCACTTCACTGCTCCAGCTTCGACTTCCAGCACTTGTCTTCCTCATGAAAACGTTCAAACCGGATCGAAGTGGTTTTTGGAAAATTAATCCCGGTCCCGGTCTCTTCGAAATGATCAACGCATTGGCCAACATTGATAGTCAGTTATTTAACTATCGAACAACATTCATAAACAATCATCAAGCCATAATAATTTATTCCAAATTATTTATTAACTTCAAAATATCTTCGCATGATATTTTTTCACTTTTCAACCCTTTGGAAACAGTTTCAAACCATCCTTCTCTCATGGAAATAAATTCCCCAAATATTTCTGTTTCCACTGTAATCACCAAGTGAAAATACTTTAGATTTGAAAAATAGTTTAAAACACTTTATTACAAAATATACTTTAAAAAATTTAAATTAAACTACTTAAACACTTTATTCAAAATTATATGCTTTAAAAATAATTATAATAAAACTACTTTATAAAATATAAAACTACTTTAAAATAAAAGTTAAGCCAAACTAAATTTTAAAATAAGAATTACGAAATTCTATACAAGTTTTAAAATATAACTTTAACCAAACTACCTTTTAAAATAAAACTATTTTATAGAATATAAACATTAACAATTATCTTCTTAAAACATAATACTAATTAACCTTTGAATACTTACTACTAAAATAAATTTGAAAAATATTTACTTTAAAATTTAAAACATTTAAATATAATAAATATTCTAAAAAATTGCTTTAATTTTTTTTAAAGTCTTTAACTTATATATAAAAAAAATTCTCCTTTTAAAATATACTTGGCTTTCCAGGGAAATACACTTCCCATTTCCATACCTTTTTAAAAAATAAACCACTGTTTATTTTTAAAACAAATTCACATTCCTTTATAAATTCCTACCGTGAATTTATACTTCCAAATATCCATTGATATCCATTTCACTTTATTAACGCAATTTATAAATTCCATAGTCTCACCTTCCCTTTGAAAACACAATTTCAAACACTTAATCAATTTCCAATTTGATTTCCAAAATTTACTTCATTAAAATAAATTTCTTTACTTATCCAAATTTATTTCAAAACCCATAAATTTTGGATTTAATTTCTTTATTATAATCTAAAATCTTATTTAAACTGAATACCAATTTCATACTTTTCCAAATCTCTTATTTATTTTTCTTAACAAATTTTTAAACATTGAATTTAAAGTTAATTCTTTATTCCCTTAAACAGTATCGCTTAAGTTCAAAATTCATTTATTCCCATTTATCCATATATCTCCTTTTCTATACCGGAATTACTTATTTGAATTTAAAATCAACTTATTTTTTTCCCAATTCATTCTTTAATTATCCCAATTCTCCAAAGTTATTTTTCTTAAAAAATTCTTTCCTTTTGTTTCCTTTCAAAGATCAAATCTTTATATTTTGATAACCCAATACCAAAATTATTAAATCCATTCATAGCATCCAATATTCCAATTCCCAATATAATCAATAACCTATCATAGATTATTAGATTAAACATAAACTATAAAAATAAAATACACTACTTTTGAGGAATCCAGATGGATCCCTCTAACCTGTTTCCCTGCATCCATAGATGTTAGCACAAGATAAAATACCAATTCCACTTCGAGGTGAAATATCGTGGTATATGGGATTATATTTATATCATCCGCTATTATGTGGCGCATAGGGTCTCATCCGCTATATAACGTGGGAAGTCAATCACTCCAAATACATATATAATACTAATTCCAATTCGAGGTGGAATATTGCGGTATATGGGTTTAATCCAATATAACTGATAATAATTTATCATCCGAGCACACAATCAACAATTTTAAATTTAACTATTTAAATTTAAATAAAACCCAGATGAGTGAGATTAACTCACCTTTAATTTTTCTTGCAATCCATTTCCAATCCTGCTATTTTCTTCTCGATTTTGGACCTTGTATAAACATTGTATATTTATTAATATTTGAAACAATTGGACAAATCAATTTTCATTCGAAAATTTTATTTTAACAATTTTCCTATATATAATTTTAGATACATATGAGTATTAATATATACTTATTTTTATGTTGTTTATCATTTAAAATATATAAACTGCATATAAAATTAAAACTGAAATAGGTTTTACATATTTTTATTTCTGTTTGTATTTACATTTATTGTTTACTCCTATAAATCTAAATCAAAATATGCATAAGTATTTGTATATATATCATTACTTTCCTATCCAGTAAAACATAGTATATAACTTTCCAAAAATATTTTTTTAAATTGAAATATCAAACCTTAAACTAAAAATCACGACACTTACCTCACTGAAATACCCTGCCTATTCGCCTCGCCCTCACCACTCGACTTCACCACCAGCCTCAACTGCTGCCACCGTGCCCCAATTCGAACAACAGCTACCTCACCTCGGATCGTCCAAACCCCCCCTTTTGCTTCGCATCCCACGGCTACGCTCGCCATCATCGAGCTTACACGATTTGCCACATCCCAAACTGTGACCTTCCCCTACCCTCGCGCCTAGACATCGCGACTTCAACGAGATTGCTGACGCCCCAGCCTCCTTGAATGACGCCGCTGGACCTCATCACGACCACGACTAGGCACTGTCAGCAATTTCACACCTCCACTAAATCGCGACAAAGGTCGACCCCTCAATCTCACCTCGAGCTGCTCAGATGCAACTCTCAAAAGACGCGCCTAAGCCCTTCATTAATATAGTTTTCGATAAGTATTGATGCCGATTAGAACAGAGCTTGAATGATTCGAACGATTTTGATTTCCCTTTTTTTTAAATAAGTTCAGCCATTTATTTTTATTATAGAAGAGGAAGGAATTTTTTTGAATCGATGCTGCTTCCATATTTTTTTATCGGCTGGCTTTGATTTACTGTTTACGTTTATTATTATTATTATTTTAAAAAAACGAACGCGTGTTAACCCGACGGACACGTGTTAATAATTGTCTACGTGTCTGTAGCCAACACAGTGAATTGTTTGACTGATCTTAAAATATAAATTTTTAATTTAAATTTGAATTCGAATGTCTCGAAATCAAGCTAAAAAATCCCGACCTCCTATCGAGGCGTGCCGCTAGGCGTTTATAATGTTATATGCCTATTCTGAACACAATGGGAACGGTTTCTACTCCTAGTTTGATCGTATGGAGAAGATAGCTTTTTGGACCCAGTCATAAAATTAAATTTTCGATTTAATTTCAGCGTGTTTACTCACTGTATGACTACATAATCACTCCAAACACTACGAAAATTGAAATCTGTTAATAATACACTATTACGGATCCATTGAAACTTGTTTCATAGAATTCCGAGATTGTGCCTTGGAAGGCTATTTTAAATATCGATTAAAACAACATATTTTTAAAACTGAACAAAACACTTCCAAATTAAATTTTAACACTTCTGTTATCCTCAATGTTATCAATATAAAGTTTACAAGCCTTCAAATTATTTTTAACAGGCTTAAAACTGAATATTCAATATTTTAACCAATTTCAAATTATTAAATTCAATAACTTAATTGCCAAATAATAATGATTTTTGAAATTCAAGTTAAACTACCATTCAAATATTTAAATCAATTAAATATTTCAATTTCAAATATCCAGAAATTTCGGATCGTCACATTCCTCCTCCCTTAAAAGATTTTCGTCCCCTAAATTACTAGTTGGGAAAAATGGTCCACAACCCGTTAACTATTTCTCACTCTCATAGTTTTTAACAATACCCAAAACAATCTTTTTACAACAACACTATTACCCTTCCCGACCTTTCAGACCTATCCAAAATTTCCAAACAACATTAGTAACACAACCATTCAAATTATAATTCAAATTAAAATTTTAAATTATCAAAATTTTCCCAAAAATTTTCTAACTCCCTTAATTTTTTGAAAAAGTTCGCCAGCGTCTCCTTTACGCTGCTAGCTCGGAACAACTACAAAATGCCTCTACGGGCCCCCAGATTTTAAAAGAAAACAAAATGCCAAGTGGCTAGACCAGAAAATCATCAAATCTCATACATAAATTTAAATAGGTACCTTTGCCAAGCAAATTTCAACTTATTTTCAAAAATAAAAAATCCCAATTTTCATTTTGCTTTTTAAACACTTGAATATCCTACTAGGCCATAATATTCAATTACAACATTCAAAATAGCTTTACACATTTTTTTCCAAAAGGTTCCATATCTATTCATTTACATTCGTATGATGCACATATATCATCTGTACGCACTACCCAATTCGATCGCTCGCTCGATCATACAATTTCACTTCCGAACTAGTACCGTCCACCCGACTTCCTAGTGTGGACTCAGATCTGGTTTCTTGATCAGAAACCGTCATTCTCCTTGCATAACCACAAACTATGAAAGAGAATTTCCAGAATCAATCAAAAATCCATATCCAGAGTTCGTCGTCGAAAATCGAGTGAAAAAATCCAACTTAGATCGATACAACTACCTCGAAATTCTATGCTCGAATCTGGATCAAATCACTATGCGAATAAATAATATACGTATATCCTACGTATTCATATCCATTGATTATTAACTATATCAATTCTCTTTTATTCACATTATTTTGATTTCTATTCACCTATCCACAATTATCTCATTTCACAACTTCACTTAATCTCCATTCCAAAATTACTTAGTATATTTCCAATGCCAAACTTACTTAATAATTTCACCATTCATTTCTTAAGTTTAATATAAGCATTTTATATAATCTAATATTATTACTTTACCTCTTTAGCCTTTATATCCACTTATTTTAAACTGGATCTCCAATCCCATATGAGTTCAATTTACCTTTATCTCAAACCATATTCAATTAATCATTTCTTTAATTAATCTCATTACTAATTTATTTAAATCCTAATGGATTTATTTCCAACTTTAAATTATTTTTAGTCTACCACAAATTAATCTTTCAACTTCACTTTATCACTTGGTTTTTTAATCTATATTTAATCAAATTGGATTCCAATTCCATATAGATTCAATTTGCTTCAATTTACTAATTTATCTCAAATCTCAATATTTTCTCAATTTTCATCCATAGTTTCATTTCCAATTTCTACTTAAATTCAACTCATCTTCAAACTCTAAATATTGAATTTTATCAACTATCTTCCATTCAGAACTGGTTTATATCATTATTTAAAATTAGTTCCACTTACTAATTTATTTTAAATCTCAATCAATTTTTATTTCCAATCTTTTATTATTTGATTTCACTTCGAATTAATTCTATAATTTCACTTTATTTCACACATTATAAAATTGAATATCATCTCAACATACAATTCCAATTCATCTGCTTACCCTCTTGAATCAACTAGTTTACTCACTAATTTAATTCCAGTTCTTTATTTTATTTAGTCATATCTTGACTAACTTCCATTACACATAATTTAAATTAATTCCCAATATTCAGTTTCAATTCTATTTTCTTACAAATGCAAATTCATTTGTCCATTAAAATTTTATTTCCATTCCATTTACCAATCTGCTTTAATTGGCTTATCTTTCTAACTCCATTCTCTAGTCACACTTACCTTAATTTGCCCCTTTCAAGTAGAATCTTATTCCACAAATTTCAATAAATAGTTTATTTCTAAACTCTTACTTCTTTTAGCTCCTTCGAACAAATTTACAGTTCACTTTCTTGACACCATTTAAAATGATTTCATTGTTCAACTTTAATTTTTGTTCTGTTATTTACAAATAAAATAAATTTGTTCTCCTACAAATTTGCATCCAATAAAATAAATTTTTACTTTTATTTACTAGATTCAATTACATTCCATTTTAATTCGAATCTTTAACTTCTATAAATTTTTCCAGCTTATTTATATTCCAATTGCATCTTAATAAGATTTCAGAGTTTCTATAATAACCCGGGATTTTGCATTAATTAATTATCGTCATTAAACGATTAATGGTGATAGCTAATTGCTATTTGGGGTTTTTAATTAGGTCGTGATTCCTTTAATAATTGGTTAAGGGATTGCAGGCTTTAAAATTTAATCTCGGCCCACGTTTATCCTTGGTACCGTTGTTATCTCATGTATATGCCCGTTCCCCTTTATTTTATTTTCATTTGTAAACCCTAAAACAAAACAAACGAGAAAAATAGCGGCTCGTTCGTTCCTCTTTAACAAACATTAGGGTATGATCGAGGGTGATTTATCTGACTTAGTTCGATGGTGACTTCGGCCGCTTGGTTTGGGTTCGCCACTGCTTCGATTTTAAACCGTGCGATCTTTGGGTGTGTTCTTCGAAACAAGGTGAGCGATTTTTTTTCACTCACATCTAACTCTATACTGTGTTTCGGTCATTCGATTATGTTGGATGTTGATGATTTATCTGTCTTTATCGAGTTTGTATAATTTGATGAATTTCCGGCTTTGATGATTTTTGCTTTGAGTTTGACAATGTTTTTTGTTCGACTTTGGCTGTATTGTTTACCACCTCTGATAGCACTATTGACCTTGTTCGATTTCACCTGCTGTTCTATGACTTCGACCACTTTGATGAATTTCTAGCTTGACTCGTTTGTAATGTGTATTTTGGTTTTGCTTTGATTTTGTCGCTGCTGAATGCTTGAACTCGGATATGCACTATGCCTAAGCCTTGCTTATGCATTTTTAAGTTCACCTGACATCGGCTTTGGAATTGCTTTGTGTATCGGCTTCGGCCATTATGCATTTGTTTTACTTGAGGACTTGACTTTGAGTCTTGTTCGAGTATTCATGCATTTTTCACCAATCATTTGTTCATTTTGTAGACAGTTAACATTGCATCACCACTGACTGTGGACACTACTTTGTGTTTGCACTGCTTCATCTGGTCAATGTTTACATGTGCACTGGTTCATATATATATGGGTAGTTTCTTAGTAGAGATGCTGTCATGTGTACATTCCGTGCATTTGTGTCTTTGTATCGATTACATTTGTTATTTGAATCTGGCTATTGGTTCAGGTTTGAGTAATTAAGTTGGTTTGCATACTTGCATGTTGCCACCTCTGTGGTATTGTGTCTGGTCTTTGTTTCATTTTCATTTGGTGGATTTTGGTCCAGTTTCATTTAGTTGTTCACTGGTCATCATTAGCTAGTGAAGTTGAGCTTGGTCCAGTTTGGTTTACTGGTCACTGCATACATGTTCCCACTGTACACCACTTCATATGGCTTTGTATATAGTTCTAGCCTTTGTATATTTATTGCATTGCTTCTTGGTTTTGTATGTTGGTGACTGGTCTTTGCTTATGTGTTCATCATGGTTTGCTATTTGATGTAGAGGCCAGTTGCAGTTTAATATTGATCCTGCAGCTTTGTTTATTATGTAGTCAAGTGTGCTTTGGTGCTGTGTTGCCATATTTCTGTTGTAACTGTACTTGGCTTTCCTGTCCACTACTTGACTTTGTGGACTGGTTCATTCATGTTGTTATCTTTTCATCATCACTGTTGCATTCCTGTATAGGCTGAGTCATGGTAGCGGTGCCTTGATCTTTGCATTTTGTTATTGATTTGGTTATGCAGTCTCGACTCTGTCCCCTGTTGTATTAGGCTGTACCTGTTTTGTGCCTTCATGTGCATGCCGAGTCTTGTTGGCATCATTGGTGCACAGACTTTAGTCTCTGCCATTGTTGGTTTACTGTTTCACTTGATGCCATTCCTTTGGTGCAGTTTCATTTTGTTTGCAGTCGTGTTGAGTCATGATGGCCGTGACTTCACATCTGCAATTTCGATCTGTTGTTAATATTTGGAGTTGTGATGACATCATATACTGTATTGGTGAGGCAGTGCACGTGAGCGTGTACTGCAGCCACACGGAATTGACTTTTTGATTGATATTTCAATTGCTTGAATTGTTTCATGTGTTCAATTCAATATGTTGTTAATTGCCATTTAGGCAATTCTGTTGTTTTCTAAATTATCTTCATTGATAATCCTTTCATTTATCATTGTTTATAATTTGAATTTTCTGATTTGTTGTTTAACACTGTTACGTGTTATATTTACCGTTATCCAATTTCCTTACTATAGGATTGGATAGGTAAGATTTATTGTGATTGTCGTCTATTTGATTATTTAATTATTATTGCTTCCGTGCATTAATAACTGAGTTTTAATTAGACTGACTTGTGTATTATTTTCTTTTGAATTTAATACTTGGGTTAGACCAAGTTATTTCCAGGTTGTATATATCTTGCTTTGGGTTGCTGGTTGAGCTATGAAGTCTCTTCATATCTTTTGGAGTAGTCAGTGTATTTTCTGGGATGATATGTATTCATGTATATTTTTCACGATAATGTACTTGTATGTGTAACTTCTTGAGTCGACAATTATAGTTGTATCATATGTATTATATCACATGTATTGTAACTGACTTCAGTTATATATATATATATATATATATGAGATTTTATATTATCTGTGTTTCACATTTAGTTTATCCGTGTTATTATTATATATGTTGTCCTAAACTATTATGAACCATCGTAGTTCGTTTTATACTGGAATTGGATATGTCGATGGGAGTAAATAAATGGAGATGAAAAACGAAAGAATATATACCACTCCTATCGAGATAATCAATACTAGTGTAAGGCCTAACTACGGATGGCCGCTCCTATCCAGCCTTATTCTTTGTAATAACAGACAGTATTTTTTTTAATACTCTTTGTTATTGTGACCATAGAGGTGGGGCGTCACAGTTTTTTTCTCGATTACTCGACATTTCAAAAAAAAATTTGAAATCCATTATATCCAACCCAAAATTTTCCTTTGCAGTACAAAATTTAACTCAATTTTGCAACAGACACCAATTCAAAATATTCAATATTCCTTTGTATTTAAAATCAAACGGTTTTACCAAACCAAAACTTCAACAATCCAAAAACCGTTTTTGAAATCCATAATTCAATTGCATATCCAATTATTCCTTGAATTTTTAAAACCTACCCAGTTATGCAAACAACTTCTTAATTAAATCTTTCGGGTAGCAATTCCTCCCTTGGAAACTCAAAAATGAACATCGATGATGCTTTAGTCATCGCCGAAGTTATTTTCCAGCGGCCGAAGAGAGTTTAAATGCTTTTACCCCTTAAAATATTTTTAAATTCCAAATCTCTCTAGATTTCAAACCCAATTCAAAAACATTCTTCAAATATTATCACCATTTATTCCAAAACCTACGAAAATAATTATCAAATGCAAAAGGGATTTAAACCTTTCCCAAAATTCCAAATTCCAATCCTGCCAATTCATATTGAAACATTGCTCTGGAATTTTTATTTCGTCTTCAATTATAAATCACATTTACAATTCACATGTACAAATCTTATTCTATTATATGAATTCATTTCCCTAATATTTGGTTATAATTTTTATTATTTATTCCACTTTCACTTAACAATGATAATAATTTAATATTATCACCCCCTAACAACCAAGCAACCACATATATATATCTATAATAATTTACAGAAAATTATTTCTTTTATATACACAAATAATTTGGGTAAAATTATTTCATTTACCCTATTTAAAACAATACGAAGTCGGTTTATCTTGTTTAAGAGTTTACAAACCCCTATCGATGACGTGGCATCGCACATATCGACCAGAATCTATAAACACTTAACCGATAAGTCTACACATTATAAAAACAATTTATATATTCACTAACAAATACGCGCTCATATTTATTAATATCCTCAAACTCGTTCTAGAGTACTACGGATTCTCTTTCTAATGAGTAATTCCCACCAGAGCCAAGGTTCTCGTTTAACCTTCAGCTCTGATACCAAGTGTAACGATCCGATTTCTCGATGCTCGAAAAATCGAACCATTAGGGTAAAAGAAGAAGAAGGAAGAAGAAGATGAAACAAAACAACAACAAAATTTTACCATCGCAGCAGAATAAAATATAATAACAGATCTTTACACAAAAGAAATTTTATCTGTTTTATACATATATCATCAGAATTCAACATCAGAGTTCAATACAATCAACAACACAACTCAGGACAGTTATAATATCTCGTCTTTCCAAAACTGAAATACACAGCGGTATATTCATCAAATACGTCGGATAAGTCTCGCCATCTAGCTCGTCTCCTAATCTCCACAGCAATCCATCCAAAATCTATACTCTATAATACTCGGTCTGACCCGAGCATTATAGTTAAATAACACCCGAGTCAGTCTGGAACACCAGCGTGAGAAATCACACTCAATTGTATTATTAACGTTTCAAAATCATTTGAAAAATAAAAAGCATCTCGTATGACCACGCCACAAATAAACATGTCGTGTTTTCACCTTACGATAGCCAAAACATTTCTTATCAAAATCCTCTGATATTATAATAGTGTCTATATACAAATACTTATTCAAATAGCTGAAATTGTTACATGATTAACTTCCAGCATACTAGCCACAGAGTGGGTTATACACACAAAAATCTTAAAGGCATGCAGGAAGTATGGATTTCCAACTAATGACTAGGCACTAGGGTACCACCTGTCACAGTATCAGGTCTAGATCAGCAAACCGAGGATCCACGCTAAATCCCCTGCAATACAAGACCGAGACTACCCCTTACTGGATAAACCCGAGTAAGATCATCCCACGGTTGGGATCAGCAACCGCACTACACAACCTAAATAAAAGTGACATCTAGACAGGGATGACCTGACCCTAATGGGTGCTGCCCACATAGCCTTGTCGCATAACCCCTGATTTTCAGTCATTCCCGGTTGATGAGGCTCGAGGCTAAGTGTTACCTTTTTAGAACATATCACATAGAATGCTCATCATCCTCCTGATGATGTTCTGAAAGCATTCATCCATACAATTCCGTCCCGGGTTCGGACGGAACCGAAGGCACTACTTCTGCTACATCCATTTTGGAATCACCCTTAGGATTAGTAGCGATTAGACCTTGCACTTCACTGCTCCAACTTCGACTTCCAGAACTTGTCTTCCTCACGAAAATGTTGAAACCGGATCGAAGTGGTTTTCGAGAAATTAATCCTGATCTCGGTCTCTTCGAAACGATCATCGCATTGGCCAATAGTGATAGTCGATTATTTAACTACCAAGCAACATTCACAAACAATCATCAAGCCATAATAATTTCTACCAAATTATTTATTAACATTAAAATATCTTCGCAGGATATTTTTCCATTTTTCAACCCTTTGAAAACAGTTTCAAACCATCCTTCTCTCATGGAAATAAATTCTCCAAATATTTCTATTTCCACTATAATCACCAAGTATAAATACTTTAGATTTTGAAAATAGTTTAAAATAAAATATACTTTAAAACATTTAAATTAAACTAATTAAACACTTTATTGAAAATTATATGCTTCAAAAATAATTATAATAAAACTACTTTAAAAGATATAAAACTAACTTTTAAATAAAAGTAAAGCCAAACTAAATTTTAAAATAAGAATTATGAAATTCTATACAAGTTTTAGAATATAACTTTGACCAAACTATCTTTTAAAATAAAACTATTTTATAAAATATAAATATTAATAATTATCTTTTTAAAACATAATACCAATTAACCTTTGAATACTTATTAATAAAATAAATTTTAAAAATATTTACTTTAAAGTTTAAAACATTTAAAAATAATAAATATTCTAAAACATTGCTTTAAAACAAAAAAATTTAAAGTCTTTAACTTATAAAGAAAAAATCTCTTTTTAAAATATACTTGGCTTTTCAGGGAAATACACTTCCCATTTCCATATATTTTTAAAACAAATTCACATTCCTTTATAAATTCCTACCGTGAATTTATACTTTCAAATATCCACTGGTATCCATTTCACTTTATAAACCCAGTTTATAAGTTCCATAGTCTCTTCTTCGCTTTGAAAACACAATTTCAAACACTTAATAAATTTTGAAATTGATTTCCAAAATTTACTTCATTAAAATAAATTCCTTTACTTATCCAAATTTATTTCAAAATCCATAAATTTCATATTTAATTTCTTTACTATAGTCTAATACCTTATTTAAACTGAATACCAATTTCATACTTTTCCAATCTCTTCTTTATTTTTATAAACAAATTTTTAAACCATGAATTTAAAATAAATTCTTTATTCCCTTAAATAATATCACCTAAGTTTAAAACTCATTTATTCCCATTTATCCATATATCTCCTTTTCCATACCGGAATTATTTATTTGAATTTAAAATCAACTTATATTTTTTCCCAATTAATTCTTTAATTATCCCAATTCCCCAAAATTATTTTTCTTAAAAAATTCTCACCTTTTATTTCCTTTCAAAAATCAAATCTTTATATTTTGATAACTTAATACCAAATTATTCAATCCATTCATGGCATCCAATATTCCAATTCCCAATATAATCAATAACCTATCACAGATTACCAAATAAAACATAAACTATAAAAATAAATTACACTACTTTTGAGTAATCCAGTTGGATCCCTCCAACCTGTTTCCCTGCATCCACAGATGTTAGCACAAGATAAAATACCAATTCCACTTCGAGGTTGAATATCGTGGTATATGAGATTATATTTATATCGTCCGCTATTATGCGGTGCATACGGTCTCATCTGCTATATAATGTGGGAAATCAATCACTCCAAACACATATATAATACCAATTCCACTTCGAGGTGGAATATCGCGGTATATGGGTTTAATCCAATATAACTGATAATAATTTATCATCCAAGCACACAATCAACAATTTTAAATTTAACTACTTAAATTTAAATAAAAACCAGATGAATGAGATTAACTCACCTTTAATTTTGCATGCAATCCATTTCCAATCCGGCTATTTTCTTCTCGATTTTGGACCTTTTACAAACATTGTATGATTTATTAATATTTGAAACAATTGGACAAATCAATTTTCAATCAAAAATTTTATTTTAATAAATTTTCCTGTATATATTTTTAAATACATATGTGTATTAATATATACTTATTTTTATGTTGTTTATCATTTAAATTATATAAATTGTATATAAAATCAAAACTGAAATAGGTTTTACATATTTTTATTTCTGTTTGTATTTACATTTACTGTTTACTTATATAAATCTAAATCAAAATATGCATAAGTATTTGTATATATATTATTACTTTCCTATCCAATAAAACATAGTATATAACTTTCCAAAAATATTTTTTTGGATTGAAATAACAAATCTTAAACTAAAAATCACGACACTTACCTCACTAAATACCCTGCCGATTCGCCTCGCCCTTACCACTCGACTTCACCACCAGCCTCAACTGCTGCCACCGTGCCCCAAGTCGAACAACAGCTACCTCACCTCGGATCGCCCAAACCCCCTTTTGCTTCGCATCCCACGGCCACGCTCGCCATCATCAAGCTCACACGATTTGCCACATCCCAAACCGCGACCTTCCCCTACCGTCGCGCCTAGAGATCGCGACTTCAACGAGATTGCCAACACCCCAACCTCCATGAATGATGCCGCCGCACCTCATCACGAGCACAGCTAGGCACTGTCAGTAATTTCCCACCTCCACTAAATCACGACAATGGTCGACCCCTCAATCTCACCTCGAGCTACTTAGATGCGACTCTCAAAAGACGCGGCTAAGCCCTTCATTAATATAGGATTTCGATAAGTATTGATGCCAATTAGAACAGAGCTTAACTGATTTGAACGGTTTTGGTTTCCCTTTTCTAAATGAGTTCAGCCATTTATTTTGATTATAGAAGAGGAAGGAATTTGTTTTGAATTGATGCTGCTTCCATATTTTTTTTATCGGCTGGCTTTGAATTACTGTTTACATTTATTAAATTTAAAAAAAACGAACGCATGTTAACTCGATGAACACGTGTTAACAATTCTTTACGTGTCTGTAGCCAACACAGTGAATTGTTTGACTGGCCTCAAAATATAAATTTTTAATTTAAATTTGAATTCGAATGTCTCGAAATCGAGCTTAAAAATCCCGAGCTCCTATCGAGGTGTGCCGGTAGGCGTTTATAATGTTATATGCCTATTCCAAACACAATGTAAAAGGTTTCGAGTCCTAATTTGATCGTATGGAGAAGATAGCTTTTTGGACCCAGTTATAAAATTAAATTTTCGATTTAATTTCAGCGCGTTTACTCGCCGTATGAACACACGATCACTCCAAACACTACGGAAATTTAAATTCGATAATAATACACTATTACAGATCCAATGAAACTAGTTTTGTCG
Organism: Allium cepa; assembly: GCA_030765085.1. NCBI lineage: Eukaryota > Viridiplantae > Streptophyta > Magnoliopsida > Asparagales > Amaryllidaceae > Allium > Allium cepa. The sequence goes on along the minus strand of CM060937.1, from coordinate 695,510,197 downwards.
AATTCTAAAACCGTGCCTCGGAAGGCTATTTTACACATCGATTTAAACAACATATTTTTAAAATTGAACAAAACACTTCCAAATTAAATTTTAACACTTCTACTATCCTCAGTATTATCAGTATAAATTTTACAAGCCTTCAAATTATTTTCAACAGGCTTAAAACTAAAGATTCAATATTTTATCCAATTTTAAATTATTAAATTCAATAATTAATTGCCAAATAATAATGATTTTTGAAGTTCAAGTTAAACAACCTTTCAAATATTTAAAATCAACTAAATATTTCAATTTCAAATATCTAGAAATTTCGGGTCGTCACATCGATGTAGTTCAATATTGGTTACCAATTGCTTGGTTTTATATGGTAATGATAAATTCACCATTACCATAATAACCCTACTTTCGATGCCGATTTTTGTGTTGAATTAGATGATAACTCCTCTAGCTCTGAACATAGAGGCCAATAGTGGATGATTTCCTTAGAGCTCCATCATTGTGCCAGATCAATCTATTAAAGCATGTAATGATTCAAGGAAAGTATGGTCAATGCCAGGAAAAAGTAGAAATTAATCCAGAGTATTAGGTTTCTTATGTCTACCCTATAAGTACTAGTTGTTGTAACTTGTATCATGTATCGCTCTAGATCAAACCGGAACCAAAAGGAAAGCAAAAACATCTGTCGGATATAGATTTTACCGTATTCACTACTGAAAAACATCCAATTAAAGACCGAAAGTTAGAAACTGAATTTTTTTTTCAGTCCCTAACTAAAGACAAGCTAAGGACCAAAAAAATCAGTCTTTAACTACAAAAATTAATGACTGAATTTCAGTTTCAAATCGGTTGCAAAAACTTAAAATACTTAAAGACCAAATGTCAGTCTTTAATTTGGTCATTGATTGTTGTTTAAATGAATGAGTTTACAACCATTGAGATTTTTATTCTATTTTAAAATCTAACGGGTAGATTCAGTCATCCACGTGATAATGTTGAATATTATTAAAATTCAAATTATTTTTTAGTTTTAATAAATCATTTTTTAATTCGTCAATATTCCCACTTATTCCTTAGATTAAGGGTGTAACATCCCGGAATTTTTAACAATATCAATTTAATAATCTGTAGTCAAAAATTAAATTGATATTGATAATCTATTAATAATTATTCAGATAAACTTAATAATCTTCTTCAATAAATATTTAAATTGGTTATTTTATCTTTTAAATGATATAAATTGTTTTCTATTTACAATATAAATATATGGTTCATATTTTAAATAAATTGGCATTGTTTTAAATTTAGAATAAATTCAACAAATTGATTTCATGACTTGATAAAATGGATTATTTATTTAATAGAAATATAATTTCTTGAAAAATGATTTTAATTTAATAAAAAGAGATTTATAAAAATAATATTAATATTGTATTGACTTTTTAAATAAGCTTTGAATTAGATTTGTAATGTTTACTTCAAACTGAATTTTTATTTATAACATTTGAAAAATATTTGATTTGAATTTAGTTGAATTTAAGTTCAAAAGTAAAATCTTAATTTGTTTTAATCTATAATATGTATAAGTTTCATTTATTAAAATGATTTGTTTTTATTTCCATTTGTAAATTTATACACATGTTTAAATATAAACTAACAACTTAATTTAAGCTAACATATATACATAAATTTGTAATTACTATTAACTATCTTTAAAGAAAATACAAGTGTTAAATACTTATACATTCATTTGACAAGTGTTGTAATAATAGACAAGTGTTAGAATTTTGTTTTAATTTTTCTTTTCTTTTCTTAAAGCTGAAGTACATTAGTTAAGTTTACAATCTTCATTCATGCATAACATTTTCATTCTCCTTAATCAAAAGAAAAACAAAGATCAAACCCATCTTCATATTTATTTTAAAAGATCTGCATACCTCAAAATTCATTTTCATATTAACAATCCAACATCTGCATCTAAACATCCTCAAATCCACCTTCACCTAAAATTCAAATACACAAGTCTGCATTTACAATCAAAATTAAAACCTGCATATTAAAAGATCAAAAGACTCCTCTTGTCAAAGCCATTCAAATACCTGAACAAATTCAAAACCCTGTACAAATTTCACTTCCTCAAAATTAAATTGAGCCTGCACACTATAATTCTCTGCATTCTGTTTAATCCTGGAAGCAGTGGAAGCATTAGCATGGTTTTTGGGGGGGTGGTATTAGCTACAACATCATCTACATGCAAATAATAAGTGTATGGGATCATAAGCATGAGCAAACCAAACTTTAAACAACAGAGGAAGCAAACTGCATGTGTTCTGCAAATTCAAAATACAACAGGGATCTGCATTTATAGGTGAGTAACATTTATATCTCAAAACTATAAATAGGTTGCTTGTTAAATGCTAAGATAAATATGTTTATGTGCTTATATAAGGTCTGTTGAAATTGTGATTGAATGTGCATGTTGATTTTCTTGCTGTATTGCCAGATTTATCCTTCTATTTGAAGAATTACTAACATTGATCTAAATTGAGATAACATCTAAGTTTTAAAATAATTAAAAGAGTTTGCTGATTTTGAATCAGTATTCAAACTTATAAGTAATGTGTTATTTCCTTAAGATAAGGTTTTAAATAAAAAATATTAGAAGAAGTAAAACTACAGAATGATATCTCTGTAAAAATAAGTAATACCAATTATGTTAATCTTGATTAAACTCAGTCATATTAACATTGAAATCCAGTTTTATAAACTAAAAACTTTACTGGAACTTGATTTTTTTAAATCAAGTAATAGGGATTTTAGAGTATGGTTTTACTTACTGCCTATTCTTGAGAAAAATATGAATTTGTGAGAATTCCTGCAAACTGTAGTTTAAGAAAACTTAAAATTCTTTCTGGGTTATAGGGTAAGGATTATAAAACCTTAGAAAAATCAGAGAAGAATTTAAAGTTTGTTTGTTAAGTTGCAGATTGGATTCAAACTTTTTAACCCTAGTTTGTACTGTGTTCTTGAATCAATCAATTTCGAGATATAGGGTGAATCGAGTGTTCTTGTTTTTGGTGGGTAGTTGATGTGTAGAGGGATTGGAGGTCGGAGGGGTTGAACGCCTAGTGGTCGGAGCAGTTGGGAATGGACGTTGACAAGTTTCGAATTGAAACCTGTAAAAATTTTCCAGGTTTTTCATCTAGGGGTTCAATTTTTGATTCCGTGTATGATTGTTTGTTTTGGGTTGATGTTTGAAGTTGTGGTGGGTTTCTGGTAGTGGTTGGATCATCACTGGTGATCACCAGAGGTGGTGGTCGTCGTGCATATGCACGGCGACATGTTTTCTAGAAAATTGTTGGGTTAGGGATTGTTTCAGGGGAAGGTCTTTGTGTTGCTCGAAGCAAGTAGGTATTAAACTCGAAGTAAGTTTGGATGAAACTCGAAGTAAGGTAGCTTGTAACCCAAAGTAAAATCTTGTTTCTCGGGTTACTGCAAATGTTCAGGTTTTTGAACTTGTTTTTTTTTTTTTTTAAATCTGGGTTTCAAATTTTAAAATCTGTGGTTATAGGTTTTAAACAAGGTTTAGGTTCAAAATTTAATTTAAGTTTGAATTACTAATTTGAATTTAAATTTCAGGTTTTGAGTTGAAAACTATTTTTCTGTTTTCTTTAAAAATCTGGTTTTTTTGAAATTTAAATCTGGGTTTTTAACGTTGGAGATTCTGCAGATTTAGTTAAAGTAAGGATTAAGTATTAATTCAAATGCAAGTTTGAAATTTTAATTCAAATTTAAATCCCAGGTTTGGAATAAAAGTTTAAATTCTTAACTTAATTAACTATTTCAATTTGGTAAATAGTTGAAATTTTAAATAATGAAGTTTTAAATATGAAGCAAGATTTAAAGATAGATTTTAAATCTGGAAATTTTAAGTTTAAAAAATAGAGTTCAATTTTAAATTTAAAAAAGAAGATTTAAATTTGAAAGTTTTAAACTAAGAATGAATTGAGTTTCTAAAATTTTAAAATGAATTTAAATCCAAATTCTTATGATTACATTTTTAAGTCAAACCTTTGTTTTGACTTGTAATTTTAAATAAGTTTTAAAATTATTTAAAACTTTGATAAGTTTAAAATTATTTTATTTTAAACTTGAATTGAAATTGAAATTTAAAGGTAATCTCAAAAGTACTTAGATTTGGATTGAATTGTTTAAAACATAATCAAGTTATGTTTTATTTTGAAAATTTGATTAAGATGTATGTTTTAGAATTAATTAATAAGGTGATTAAGATAAATTAATTAATTAAATTTGGGATTAATAATTGATTAATGATTAATCAATTTAAGATTAAGATCATTAATTAAGTTATTAATTAATGATAAATGAATATTAATTCTGCAATTAAGTTTTAAATTAAGGATAATTAGTTTAATAATTAACTTTGATTAATAAATGATTAAAGATGATTTAAAAAGTAATTAATTTAAGTTAATTACTTTATAAATAATTTGAGGATGGTTAATGATAAACCAAGATTGTTTAACAATTAATTAATGTAGTTAATTTTATAATTAATTAGATTAATTAATTTAATAATAATCATTATAAATGGTTAGAGAGTAATTACTTGATAAAGTAATTAGGAAATTAATTACTTAATGTAATTAATTTAATTTAATGAGATTGTTAATTTTTTAATTAATTAAGTTTAATTAATTTTAAACACTTGAGTTTTATAATTACCTTGTGTAATTAATGATTTGGAAATTACTTAGTTAAGTAATTGATTAATAATTACAGATTGTAATTAAGTGGTGATGATTAAGAATGAGGTAATTTGGATTAATTATTTAATAATTAATCAAGGGATTAATTAAGTAATTAATTAAGGATAATTAATCTTATTTAAATAAAGTAATTAAGCTAGTTAATTACTAAATGTAATTAATCTGTGATGATGATTAATAAGTTAATTACTTAAGGTAATTAATAATTAAGGATCATTAATTATTTTAATTAATGATGTAATTAAATATGATTAATTATGATTAATTAATCAATAATAGTTAATTAAAAGTAATTAATTAATGTAATTAATTAAGGATTAGGATAATTAATTATGGTTAATTAATTAATTGAAGTAATTTAAGGTTAATCACTATTTTGTTTGAGGTTAATTAATTTGTGAAATTAATTAAGGATAATTACATGAATGTAATTAAGAGTAATTAATCAAGAGTGATTAAATAGGATGAGTATTTTGAATGATTAATTAATTGATTGTAATCAATTAAATGGTTGAGTAAGCAAGTTATAATTTGGTGAAGTAATTAATTTAATTTATTTTAAATTAATTAAAGATGAAGGAATTGATTTAATTCATTTTAAATTAATTAGAGATTAATGATAGTTAATTTAATTTATTTTAAATTAATTATATTGTGAAGAGTAAATCATTGCTATGGATGAATGGTTGAACTTGATTGTCTTGAATGCTTTGTGATCTCAGTAATGAGATAATGATATTGTGTGATATAGATGATTGATTGTATTATAATGATAACATAGGTTATCTATTGAGATGATGATATATGGAAAATCTATTTGATATTGATGATGTGAATTACCTATTATGTGATAATGTTGATTATCAGTTATGATTTATAAGTTATCTACCTGTGTGAATATAGATACTGTAATTGTATTGTTTTAAAAACTTTAAAACAACTTGGACCTTAAAAGACACGCTTTGGTTTTCGATGAGACCGGGATCGGGTTTCCATATTTGGATATCCGAAAACCACATCGATTCCAAATAACGTTAGGTCGTGTATCTAAGTGGAGCTTTGTGAAGACTCGAGGTGTAAGGACTATGAGTCAGTATAACTCTGTGGGTGATTCCGTAATGAGTTGACGGAATTAGTCCTTATAGATTTGAGATGGTGAATTAGAGTGCAAGGGTTATTGTCGTTGACTCTGAGGGTGATTCCAAAATGAGTGTAACGAGATAATGCCTTCGGTTTCGTTCGAACCCGGAATGAACTTGTATGGATTGAATGCTTTCAGAACATCGTCAGGTGGACGATGAGCATTCTAAGTGATATGTCCTATAAAGGTAATCGTAACCTCAAGCCTCATCAACCGGGAATGGCTAAAATAGGGGAGATGCAGCAAGGCTTCGTGGGTATCTCCCACTGGAGAGCAAGATTTACCCCTGTCTAGAAGTCCCTTTACATTCGGCTGTGTGGGGCAGTTGATTGCAACAACTACCGGGGTTGTCTTGTTCGGAACTGTTCAGTAAGGAACGAGTCCGGTCTTGTGTTGCAGGGGAGTTAGGTTGGCTCCTCGGTACGGTGATCTAGGCCACGTACTGTGACGGGCGGTACCCCAGTAGCCCTGCCATTGTATGGAATCCAAAATCCAATAAGTGCCAACGGTTTTGATTGTATTACCCACTTTTGTGGCTAGTAGCTGGAATTTAATCATGTAACAATTTCGGCTATTTCTTATTTACGTGAAAACCCTAGACACTATTATAATATCATCGGATTTCCTATCAAATGTTTTGGTTAGCGTAAGGTAAAAACTTTTCCATGTTTATGTGTGGGAAGTCTTATGTGATACCTTTCTTTTCAAAAGGTTTTTGAAAGTTAAGCAACTTTAACCTGTTACTCACACCAGACCCATGTCTGACCCAGAGTTTATTTTTGTTTTTCATAAACTCTTGTGTACTCAAATTTTTACGAGTAGCCAAGGGATTCAGGTTAGCTTTGACGAATAATGGAGGAGCAATGGAGCAGGAGGCTTCCGCGTTAGATATATAGTTTCGATGTGTTTTCTCTGTATTGTGTTGTATTGAGTTGTAAATACTAGACAGGTGTTTATAACTGTCTAGTATATGTGATGTGTATGCTGTGTATCTCTGATTGGTATTGTATATTATGTAGATACTTATGTTACTAATATAATTTATTCGTTCCGCTGTTGAGATTCTTGTGTTGTTTCTTCTCTCTCTTCTTTCTTTTCTTCTTCTATCCCTTTCTTTCTTAATTCATGATGTGAGTTTCTGGGAGTAGAAAGTCGGGTCGTGACAGTTGGTATCAGAGCATTAGGCTGAGTGAATACCTAGGCTCTATAGTGGTGTCTATCTTGAGAGAGCGTATTTGTACATTTTTATATATAACTATATATATATATATATATATTGTTAACGTGAAAATCAGACGCTAACACCCCGGTGTAAAATGAAGTTGAGCAAAAGCACCACCCGTGAACACGGGAACTAATGAACAAGTAGAGAAATCACAAAAAAAAGCAGCAAAGACAACAGTTTTTATAGTGGTTCGGCTTATGTGAAGCTTACGTCCACTTTAATTCTCTTTATTACTGAATTTGATTACAACTTTACAACAATCTTCAATTACAACACACTTTAAACCAGTAGATCAAGCTTTGATAGAGAATAATCTTCGAATTCATGTTGAATGATGTAGATTTCCTCTTGAAGATCGTCGTAGTGTCTTTGGTGTTTGGAGTACTTGAAGTGTTGAGTGAGTCGAGAATTCTGCAGAGTATTGGCGCTCGAAATGGTCGGCCAAAAGTCCCCTGAAATTTGGAGCTAATGCTGTATTTATAGAGAAATCTGGACAGGAATTTTCGCCTAAGTTATAAGTCGCGACCGACTTAAGGAAAGTCGTAAGTCGCGCCCGACTTAAGGATCATGAGTCAGCAGGCAGCGGCATAATAGAAGCGGTATTAAGTTTGTCTTCGTTCACCTGGATGCCAAGTCATAAGTCGTAAGTCGGTCACGGCTTAAATGCAGTTGCTTCCACTCATTTCTATCTTGAGTCACTAGGTCGTCCCTTTTTTAGCCTCTTTAGGTCGTAGCCTTTTGAGTCGTGACATTTCTTGAGTCGTCCAGGCCTTAACTCATAAGTCGGCATCCTTGCTAACCTTAAGTCGGCATCTTTGTTAACTCTTAGGTCGGCATCCTTGCTAACCCTTAAGTCGGCATCTTTGTTAACTCTTAGGTCGGCATCCTTGCTAAGTCCTAGGTTGGCGACCTTGTTAAGACTTTGGGTCGGCATCCCTCTTGAGCCTGTTAGGTCGGAATCCCTCCTAAGCCTCGTGCAGTTAAGTCGGTCTTCCATGCTAAGATACTGGGTCGGCATCCCTTCGTGCCTTAGGTCGGCAGAACGCTGGGTCGCTACCTATTTGATGTGTTAGATCGGTGAGTCACGGCCGAGATGGAGTCAACATTTGCCCCTCGAAGCATACGCCTAATTGTTAGGTCGTGTGCTTCGATACCCCTTAACTCGTCCATTTTTAGGTCGGTAGGTTGTGTGCGACTCATCAGTTAGATCGTATGCGCCGCTCTTTCCACTGCAGGGTATAAGTTAACCTTCTTTTTCTTTCTCCATTACTTTCTCTATTGCTTGATTCCTCCATTAATATATTCTCAAGTTCCTGAAGGCGATTTCATTCCAACTGACCACCGATAATTTCTACCATTCATTGCGTAAGTAATTTTACGCTTTTTTCGACCGTAGATTACTATCGATTCGTGAATCCTGTCGCTCGAACTCGAATTGCCTCCTTGTACGATGCTCCATCACGAATCCCATCATATTTATAGTTCATAAAGCCTAGGTAGCTCGATTCGGCTTCAGATGATTGTTGATACAACGAAGGTGGCTTATCACCTTATGCTTGATGATCTCTGATGGCTGGTCATTGGATTTTTGACATTTTCGGATTGTTTTATTGAGTGGTTCGATAGCATGAATGAAGGCTGCTGTTGATGGAATGGTTATCGGGTTAATGGGTTGAATGGAGTGAAATGCTGGTTTGGAGGCGACTCAGCAAATATGGATGATTTATCTTTTGGCCGACCTAAACCTTAAGTCGCTGCCGAACTAGCTCTTAGGGAAACTTGCCGACCTAGCCCTTAAGTCACGGCCGAGCTGGCAGTTGGGGAAACCTGCTGACCTAACGTAATGCGACCTAAGCCTTGAGTCGTTACCGAGTCAGCACTTGGGGAAATTTGCACCTCCTTTTGAACCGAAGCCTTGCTCCTTGCTACTCCATGACTTGGATGCTCAACTTGAACTGCCGGATTAAAATGCCTAAACCCAAGATTTTTTAACTTTTGTTGCAGTATCATATTAATTTATAAGCTAACAGCCTGCTAAAAATAACCATCACAGAAAATGAGGGCGAATATACTGCCATTGATTGCCCACATCAAATGACAGATTAGTCGACATAGAGTAATCAACTTGAATACATTGTATGAAATGCTGTGAACCAATCAACTGAAGTGAAACATCAATGCAAAGCATCGCTAACTTGAACTGACTTGTTTGCATTAACATCTCACTTGCATATTTGGATTTAAAAACAGTAAGCCCTGGATTTCATAATTGACAAACGCTTGCTAGTTTTTTTTATTCCAGTTATATTTGCTTATTGCTTTGTTGATTTTACACGACACTTCACACATTTTTAGGAAACGTGCACCTTCACGTTTGAATATCCAGTTGTTTGTGTAGAATGACTTCCCATCAAGAAGAAGAAGTGGTAGCTCAAGAGGAAGAAACTTTTTCGATAGCTATTCCCATAGAGAATCCCCCGGAGAGAACTTCGACTATTCTAACTCCGAGAGTGTTCATTCAGCTACGTACTCAGTTTGGCTTTGCTGAAAATGATACTCTACTTCCCGGACCAAATGATACTGCAGATAGTCCTCCTCACGGTTTTGTTGCAGTCAATCGTCAAATGTGCTAAAGCGGGGCGATTCCTCCTTTCAACGACTTCCTCTGAACCCTTCTCCTTCGGTTGACAATTTCTCCATTTCAACTTCATCCTAATGGTTATGCCATCTTGATGGGGTTGTGTGTTTTGTTCAGGAGATCTCTTGATCGTTTGCCGAGTTTTGAAGAAATTCGCTATTTATGCTCGTTTGCAAAGAGTAAAGACCATCCTTCCCTCATCATCGTGAGAAGTGCTAGAAATCGCAAGCTTATTTCTGATCTCATAGAAAGCGTTCATGGATTTTTGAACCAGTTTTTCTTTGCTCGCTGCCCCCCAGAGTTTTATGCCATCTGGAGAGTAGGAAGTAAGATTACTTGTTTCTATTTTCTTCATTTCCAAACTTTTCCGAGATCCGAATTATCAATTGCTAATCTCATTCTTTGCTCTTTTCAGCACTTCCTCTCCCTTCTAGAGACCCAATCCATAAGCAAGTTTTTGAGAGACTGAGTGTTGTGGCCGCGGAAGAGAGAAGTGTAAAATTCTTGTTGAGGGATGAATTTTTGCATCAATACGGGCTTTTGCATACTCTCGCTCTACACACCCCCATGAGGTCCCCGACTCTCCGGCTAGAGCGTCGGATGCCCCAGTTTCTACTGACACGTCCATACCAAAAGAACCTGCTTCTGAGGCTTCTCTAGTGAAGTGCTCCACTTTTGTTGATGTCGCTGGGTCATCTGGCAAACTTGCCCCGGTTATTGAGGAAGAGCCTCAGGGATCTCCCCAATGTTCATAGAAATCTGGCGAAGAAGCTGAGAAAACCAGCCCTGCCAAGCAGAGCAGGGACGACACTTTCGAAGGACTGAGTGATCTCTTTGCCACCTCACAAGAGATCTTTAAAGATGATCCTATCACTGCTGGGGTTTCTTCTTCAGTAGTTGAAGCGACTTCCATTCTGCAACAGACTCCGTCAACTCAAGAGTTGACGCTAACTACTACACCCACAACGACTCCACAATTAAAGAGTGGTTCGTAGTTTGATGCGCGTAGTTTGCACATTACACACACTTAGAATCTTTCGGCACTTTTATGCTTCTGACTTTTTGTGCTTTGAAGAATTCTAAAACTTATCTCTTTTTATTTCAGATCCTCCGATGGGACGCAGCGGATCCTACTATGATGACTTCCAACGCTACGGGAGGCGTAGCCAATATGATTATAGGCGCTACCTCCCCTCTTACAGAGAATCCGATGAAGAAAGAGCCGCCCGAAAGGCTCAAGAGAAGAGGGCTCAAGAGGAGCGTTATGAAAGAAGAGAGAGGGAGGAGCGCCAAGATTCTTCGCAGAGAGGCGACGATTCCCACAAGAGAAAATCCCATGATGACCGAGGAAAAGGTCATATGGTTGAGGATTCAAGCAAGCGAGCCCAACATGGTGAGAAGCATACCTCTACCACTCCTAAAAAGGTTACTGCCCCCGTTTCGCTAGACATTCCTTCCAGCTCTCCCGCTCTTCGGAAAACAGACATTCAAACAATAATCGGCAGGCCTAAATTTCAAGTTGGACCGGGCCCAGCCACTTTGCAAAGCCGGTTTCCACAGTGGTGCCTGAAGGGAGTGCGGTTCGACCTTGATCTGATCCCTATTGACAAGCCTGCCATGCTACGAAATCTTGATGCCGTAAAGCTTGATATTGAAAGGATGTCGAACTGGCAAAAGCTTGTTGACGAGCTCCAAAGGGTCAATCGTGCAAATATAGAGGCCATGCTTACTATGGAGAACGATAAAGCCGAATGGCAGAAGGTTCTCGAGCAGCATGATACCGAAATGAAGAGTATTGCTGCTTACAATGAAGAGCTTGAAGCAAAAGTTGAGGAGCTTAAACAGGAGCTTGCTACTTCTTCAACGACATATTCTCAAAAAGAAGAAATATTTCAAAAGCAAGTTCGTGATGCTCACGCAGCTCAGCAACATGCCGAGGCACAACTTGAAGCTGAGCAGAAAACAGCAGGAATTTATCGTGCTGAGGTCACAGAACTACAGGAGAAAGTCAGCTCCCAGGAGGCGGAAATTCAAATGCTTAAACTTCAACTTTCCAAAGCTGAAAGAGAGCGTGATGAGGCCGTTGCCGGCAAAATTGCAGCTGAAGAATCTCATGAGGCAACGAAGACCAACATCAGCTCAACATTATTTGACTTCTACCTGCATAGCGTCTTGGGGCGCGGTAGCCTCGCCTTTCTAGGCCCCAAGTATGAAATTACTCTGGCTGAAGTTTGGGAGGCTGCACTTGATATGCTTGGTGGTAAAGGCGCTGGCTATGCCGAGTCAGCTCTTTAGGAGCATTACCTTGATGATGATGCTCGCGCCGCTCTCGCCAGGGGGAAAGAACAGCTTGCAAAATTAAGGGCCGAAACGGCGGTAGGAGATTATTCGGGAAAGACTATCTCAACTGCTCCAATTCGGCCTTCTCCTTCGGCCGAAATTGACGTTATCGGTTCCAGTTCTCATTCTCTATCTCCTGCTAAGGTTACCACCGAGATCACAAGCATACAAGGTGGAGATGAAGGCGACAAGAATGCCGAGGCACAGGCTTACGAAGTTGATGCCAGGAAACCGACTTCTGCAGGTAACCTTGCTGTTAATCTTGCCCCAGTAGACTGCTCATCTGTTTCTTACGAGCTTGATGAGCTTCTTGACTACTTCTTGAACCTCAGCGAACCTTTATCTCCTCTTTTTACTGACTTGAACTTTTTTCCTTCTGTAGAGAAAACGTCGAGCATTGTTCAAACTTCCCCTTCTCCAATTATTCCTCCTTCATCTATTCAGGTGACTCCTCCTTCTGCCTCGCAACCGGGATCACAAGAGGAGCAAATAGAAGCTCTCCAAGACTTGGACGATCCCATTGCTTCACAAGAACACAAGAGAGAAGAAACTGAAGGGAGTGAGAAGACTCTAGAAGCAACTGGTTCCGATGATGAACCATTAGCTAAACTTTTTTCTCCAGGGAGTGGGTCTTCCTCCAAGAAGAGAGGAAAGCAGGGAGTCTCCAAGAAGAAGAAGAGATCTTCAACTGGCGAAGAAAAAACGGAAGAAAGTCCGATTGAGCCCCTTTCTCCTTCATCCCCTACTCTTACAAGCCGGCCTAAGAAGTTGGTTATCCGGCCAGGTGCGGGCTCAATAGGTGGGCGGAAGAAGAAATGATGGCTCTGGTTCTGTGGCTTTCATATCGCTTTTTGCTTTTTGCATGTACTGACCGGAAATTGTGCGGGTACCGGCCCCCGTTTCCTTTATTTCAAAACTTGTATCTGTAAGAAATTGTAACAGAATTGAATAAAATGATCCTTTATTTGTACAAACTTCTTGTTTGAATTTGAGAATGCATTTATTATTCACTTTTGTACAAGTTTCTTTGCACGATATTGCAGTGAGCTTGTGGTATACTGTTCGAGCGCAATTTTACCGATGTAGTTGTACTATGTTGCCCCTATACCATAAGCTCATTGCAATATTTTACTTTATGAGGAATTTGTACTTTTATTTTTTAGAGAATAATTATTCCGTACTTGGAGGAATATTATTTCGTTAAAAAACAGAGTACGAATAAGTTTTTACACTTCATCCTTCGAAGATATCACTTTTTCTTTTGTGCATATACACATTTTACTGAATGAATTCTTCTATGTGGTAAAGCGGGTATCTGAAGGGTACTTTAACTTCTTTTTAAGGAAGATAATTTTCCAGAATAGGTGGATCATTCTTCCTTTGAGAGTTAAAGTGTGCCTTTGAAAAATTACACCTCTGAGGAGGGCTTTCTCACGTTTCAACACTTGGAAGTTTTATTTCAATCTTGGTGAAACGTGTGCCTCTGAAGAGGTCTTTCTGCTTGCTTGTGCCTTCGGGAGGAGGTCTTTTCATTTCTGCCTCTGGGAAGAGGTCTTTCTGTTTCTGCCTTTGGGAAGAGGTCTTTTTGTTTTTGTTGTGCCTCTGGGAAGAGGTCTTTTTTGGTTTCTGCCCCATGGGAGAGGCTTTTATTTTTCCCTGTTCGCTGGGAAGCGGGCCTCCGAAGAGGGCTTTTCACATTTCGTTTTACGGGAGTGTATCGACCGATGATGAAATGTGTGCCTTTGAGCTGGGTTACTGCCTGGAAGTTTGAAGTTTCTTTCTCTCGGTTGGACGGATTTACGGGAGTGTATCGACCGATCATTCCGCAACTATGTATCGAGAAAGATCTCTCTTTTTCTGGTTGGCCCACCCGAGGTCTTTTAGCATTTCAACTGTGGTGAAATGGGCCTCCGAAGAGGGCTTTTTTCACGTTTCAACACCTGGAAGTTTTATTTCAATCTTGGTGAAACGTGTGCCTCCGAGTAGGACTTTTGCCTGGAAGTTTGGAGTTTCTTTCTCTCGGTTAGACGGATTCACGGGAGTGTATCGACCGATCATATCGCAACTTTGTAACGAGAAAGATCTCTCTTTTTCTGGCTAGGCCCACTCGACGTCTTTCTCCTCCGAAGAGTTGTGCCTCCGTAGGAGGCTTGCACCTCCGAAGAGGTCTTTTGTTGATTGATGCTTGCTCGCCCATGTCTCTTTCGCCATCCACACATGTTGGCAATCCCCGTTGTCTTTTGCAAGTGTCAACACTTTTTAGTTGCCTATAATTTCCCTTATCCAAAGAAATGTACTTCACAGTTAGGTGAGTTGGTGGTGGTGGACACAATTGGCTTAACTGGCTGTTTATTCAAACATTTATAGTTAGTTAGAGATGGTCCACTTCCATCCACATTGCTCACTTTTGTTTGAAGCACTTCTTTTGTAGGATTTGAGTATGGAAATTTTGGTGGTTTAGTGTGTGTTTGCTTGGTCTTGGGATGGGTAAGCTTTACTTTCATGACCTGCATTATTAAATCGATTTAATGACACAATTAATGTATTTTAAATGTCGAAATAAAACAAAGCAGTTTGTAATAGTAGAGAACACAAGATTTATAGTGGTTCGGCCAAAAACTGGGCCTACATCCACTTTATAGCTTTTCATTATTCACTTGCTTTACAATTGCTTTCAATACAAGAATCATATTTTTGCAATTCTTTTACAATATTTCAGCAAAGCTTTCAAGTAAAATAAGGACGCAAATGATTGCTGTTCCAAGCTCTTGGGATTGGTTCTCCTTCGACAGTTGTGAGTTTGAATGTGCCATCAAGAAGCTTCGTGCCTATAACATATGGCCCTTCCCAGTTTGGCCCAAACACACCTGTGGCTGTCATGATTCTTTTCAGAATTAGGTCCCCAACTTCAAAGTTGCGCTGACGAACTTTGGAATTGAAGTGCCTGGCTATTCTTTGTTGGTGAGCCGCAATTCTAAGTCTAGCCTCTTCTCTTCTTTCATCAAGGAGGTCAAGTGCTTCCAATTGCAGTTTTTCATTCTCATCTTTATCAAAATGGGTTCTTCTGTGTGAGGGGACTTCAGTTTCCACTGGAATCATTGCTTCTGATCCGTATGCCAATGAAAATGGAGTATGCCCAGTCGCAGTTTTGTGAGTGGTCCTGTATGCCCATAGTGCAAGTGGTAACTTATCGACCCAACCACCTTTTGCCTTTTCCAGCTGCTTTTTGATGGTTGATTTAATGATTTTGTTTACTGCTTCCACTTGCCCGTTTGCCTACGGATGGGCCACTGCTGAAAAACTCTTCTGGATTTTGAATCGTTTGCAGAAGTCCTGGAACTCCTCGCTTTCAAATTGAGTACCATTGTCTGTGATTATTTTCTGCGGCACACTGACCTGCAAATGATATTTTTAGTCACAAAATTTATCATTTTCTTAGAGGTAATAGTAGCCAAAGGTTCAGCTTCAACCCATTTAGTAAAATAATCAACTGCAACAATAGCATATTTAATCCCTGATTTGGTAGTTGGTAATGGCCCAATGAGATCCATTCCCCAAATGGAAAATGGCCACGGACTGACCATCTGTGTTAGCTCAGTGGAAGGTGCTCTAGGAATTTTGGCGAATCTTTGGCACTTGTCACATTTCCGAGAATATGCAGCGGCGTCTTGATTAATTTCCGGCCAAAAATATCCATAACGGAGAATTTTCTTTGCTAATGTCTGACCACCCGTGTGATCACCACATTCCCCTCCGTGTACTTCAGCTAGAATTGTCTTGGCTTCATCTTTACTTACACATCGGAGTAATGGCATTGAAAAACCCCGCCTGTACAATCGGTCGTCTTGGACTATATATCTGGAGGCTTTCCTTAGAAGCTTCTGTCTTTCTCTCGGATTTTCTGGCAAAGAACTTCTGAGTAAATAGTCCAGTATTGGAGTCATCCATGATTCTTGTTCCTGAGATACATTCATAATCCAGTCAACATCCATCTCGTCTGTACTTGGTGCTGAGAGGACTTCTACGGGGACTAATCCCAATAGTTGAGCTTCACCAGTACTTGAATACTTCGCGAGGGAATCTGCCTTCATATTCTCTTCCCGGGGAATATGGTTTATTGAATAATGATCAAAATCTTCAAGAAGCTCCCAGGCCTTTGACAAATAAGCGGGTAAATTTCCTCCTTTAGCTTGGAATTCCTTCTTGACTTGGCATACGATAAGCTGAGAGTCACTGAAGATCTGTAATATTTTGATATTTAGCTCTTTAGCGATTCTCAAACCTGCAATGAGAGCTTCATATTCTGCTTCATTATTAGTCGAAGGAAATTCCAGCCTCAGTGCATAACACAATGATCGTCCTTAGGGGTTTCAAGGACAACCCCTTCCCCAGAACAGTAGTCATTCCTTGCGCCATCAACGTATAATTTCCATCTCACCGGGACGTCATTAGTTTCTTCTTCCTCACTATCACCTTTATCTGTGCATTCAGCAATGAAGTCTGATAAAGCTTGTCCGTTGATAGCTCTTCGGGGATGGTAAGTGATGTCATATTGACTGAGTTCAATATTCCACTTTAAAAGACGGCCCGAAGTCTCAGGGCGAAACAGGACTTGCTTCAGAGGTTGATCAGTGAGGACTTTGATGGGATGAGCTTGAAAATATGGCCTCAATTTTCGTGATGCAATCAATAGGCAATAGGCGAGTTTCTCCAGCTTCGAGTAATTCATCTCTGCCCCAGTGAATCTTTTACTAATGTAATAGACTGGTCGCTGGATTTTTGTATCTTCTCGAACCAATGCTGCACTCAGAGCGTGAGATGATATTGCTAGATATATGTAGAGATCTTCACCATTGTCGGGCTTTGAGAGTATTGGAGGCACTTCCATATGACAAACCAGCTCATCAAATGCGTTCTGGCACTCGGGAGTCCAATCAAAGTTTTTTCTTCCTTTCTTTAGAGCGTCAAAGAATGGAATGCATTTATCAGTAGCTTTAGAAATGAATCGGCTCAAAGCAGCAACTTTTCCGTTAAGACTCTGCAGTTCCTTCTTTGTTCTAGGAGCTTTGACCTCCTTCAATGCAGCGATTTGAGCAGGATTAGCCTCAATGCCCCTAGCGCTCACAATAAATCCCAAAAACCTTTCGGACTCCACTCTGAATGAACATTTCAACGGGTTAAGTTTCATCCCGTATCTCCGGAGGACCGTGAACATTTCCGCCAAGTGATCCATGTGGTTCACTGCTTTCTTTGACTTTACCAACATATCATCGACATAGACTTCCATTGTCTTTCCGATCTGCTGTTTAAACATGGTGTTAACAAGCCTTTGGTAAGTTACCCCCGCATTCTTGAGTCCGAAGGGCATGACTTTGTAGCAGTAAAGACCAACATCCGTTATGAAGCTCGTGTCCTCCTGATCTGGCTCATGCATCATGATCTGATTGTACCCGGAGTAAGCATCCATAAAAGACAACAATTCATGTCCCGCCGTTCTGTCCACCAACTGATCAATTCTAGGCAGTGGAAAACAGTCTTTGGGGCAAGCTTTATTCAGATCTGAGAAGTCAATACATACTCTCCACTTCCCATTAGCCTTTTTAACCAGGACAGGATTTGAGACCCAATCTGGATAAACAGATTCTCTGATAAAACCATTCTCCATGAGTCGATCGACTTTTTCTTTCAGCACTGCTGACCTCTCTGGACCTTGAGTTCTTCTTTTCTGTTTTACTGGAGTGAACTTTGGATCGATGTTCAGAGCGTGTACCGCAATCTCTGGTTATATTCCGCACATGTCGGCATGAGTCCATGCGAATACATCTAAATTTGCCTTCAAGAACGAGATCAGAATATTCTGAGCTGTAGTGTTGAGTTGTGAACCCACATTCAGCACCTTGTTTGGGTTCTTTAAGTCAATAGGTACCGGCACTGTCACCTCTACCGGCACTGCTCTATTCTCCCCTGCACTAGCTTTTCTTGGATCCATCTCTCTCCGGGCACCGCTATGTTCGCCAGTGCAGGGACCAACCTGTAGTTGCTACAAGGTTCGTTCTCTGATGCGGACTGAAGGCGCCGCATCTTTTCCCATTTCTCTCCTCTTTGTTTCACGTAGCTCTGCAAGATAGCACTCCCGTCCCATGTTCTGATCTCCTTTAATTATCTCAATTCCGTTATCAGTGGGAAATTTTATAGTTAGACACCATGGAGCGAGAACAGCTTTGAATGCAGCCAGGGTCGGTCGGCCCAAGAAAGCATTATAAGCAGAAAATTCTTCAACAATTATAAAGGTCTGCTTTCGAGCTACCTTTCTCAGCACTTCTCCGAGCTCTACAATCAAGTCTATAGTCCGAATCGGCTGCTTTGGCTCCCCAGCGAAGCCAGCAATTTTCAATGACGAAGCCTGAACGTCAGCCATTGGTATCTTCATCTGGTCAAAAGTTTTCTTGAAGAGAATATTACACGAAGCCCCGCAATCGACCAGAATTCTTCTCACAGTGGCTGGGCCAATACCGGCAAAAATGACCAGAGGATCTATCGTAGGGGATTCAGTACCCATAGAGTCCCTGGCGCTAAATATGATGTCATCAGGGAAAGTTTTCTGTTGTTTCAATAGCGCAGCATCTTCTAACACAAAAACACTTTCCTCCGTGGGTGCATGCTTCAGTGCACGAGCATACCTTTCCATCTCACCCCAGCTTCGGCCTGCCGGGTGAGGACCTCCCGTTATCACATTAATGACAGGCCTGTCTAACTCATGGTCTACGGCCTTCTCACTCGAGCTTGGATGGTGAGCGGGGACTTGTTGCCTTTGGACCGATGAGGTTGTTGTGTCCCTACCCCTTTTAACATACTGTTGGAGCTTGTTCTCTTTCAACAGTTGCTCAATTACTTCCTTCAAGTGTCGGCATTCGTTAGTGTCATGACCAGGCTGATTGTGAAACTGACAGAATCTTCCACTTTTCTCCATTTTACCTCCAACCCTCATCTTAGGTGGTGTAGGATAACTGATATTATCTTTGGTTGCAAAGAAGATATTTTCAGGGGTATCAGACAAGGGTGTGAAGTTGAAAGCTCGACCCTTCTTTGCATCCCCTTGTTTGTTTCCGCCATCATTCCCCTTTTTCTAAGCATTGGATTCCTTTTTTTTTGGAGCGTTACTATCATTCTTAGTTTCTGCTGACGCCACCTTAGCCATTGCTTGAAGGCTTTCCAAGCGCATGAATTCATCGGCCTTTTTATAGAATTTATCGAGTGAATTTGGTTCTTTCATTTTCAACCATTCTCCAAACTTGCTTGATTTATCAATTGCCCTCATCAAGTATGATAAGACCATGCATGGCTCAGCATTATCAACCTCGGCCAAAGCTATGTTGAATCGATTCAGAAACGACTTGATGGATTCCCCTGGGTTTTGCTCCAAATTTGACAATGACATTATGTCCTTTGCTTTAGAGGCGTACAATCGAAACTGCTCCTTGAACTTTTTAGTTAAGTCCGAGAACTGATCAATGGATCTAACTGCCAGCTTGGTAAACCATAATAAAGCTACTCCTTCCAAATACACCGGGAAGTATCGACACTTAATCTCATCGGATGCCCTGGCACCAGTCATATGCCAGTCATACTTATACAGAAATTCGTTAGGATCGCTTGTTCCTTTGTAAGCTGGAATAGTGGGCGGAACAAATTTTCTCGGGAATTCAGCTTTCAGAATCCTCTCGGTGAATGGAGTTTTGCTTGGAGCAAAGCCCCACTCTTTCTCATCCTCGCCTTTCGCATACTTTCTTTCATGATTTGACGGACCATCCCTGAAAAATACTCTTCATCATCCACAGGCCCTACGGGGAAAACGTCAGCCATTCTCTCAGAGTTCTGCCTTGACAGTCGTTCACGAAGGGTCGGTTGAGGTCCCGATCCTCCATCCTAAGGAAGTGGCCTTTCAACGGGGCTTGCCGCCCTTTGAGAAGTATTCCCTCTAACACCCTAAGCTGTATCAGCAGAATTTCCTTCTTTATTTGTAGGCTGACGATTAGCCTCGAGCAAATCATTTAGCTTATTCAGTATCAAGGTATTCTGAGCATTCTGAGCCTCTAATTGTGCATTTTGAGCATTTAACTGTTGATTCAATCCCAAAACCACAGCGTCTAATTCCGCTCGCGTAACTCCCACAGTTGGAGTTGTCTGACTCAGAGGAGGAGAAGTGGCGGTGTTCTCTTGAACATCATCAGATCTGGCAGATCTACGTTTCCTTCCGGGAGCCATAATTTCTGTTAGACTTCTGGTCTTAACGGAGATTCTTTCCTCAAAGTTTGGTGAAGCAATGATGTAAATACCCTGAGATCGATCTTCTCAGTGAAAGCACCAAAAATGTTAACGTGAAAATCAAACGCTAACACCCCGGTGTAAAATGAAGTTGAGCAAAAGCACCACCCGTGAACACGAGAACTAATGAACAAGTAGAGAAATCACAAAAAAAAGCAGCAAAGACAACAGTTTTTATAGTGGTTCGGCTTATGTGAAGCCTACGTCCACTTTAATTCTCTTTATTACTGAATTTGATTACAACTTTACAACAATTTTCAATTACAACACACTTTAAACCAGTAGATCAAGCTTTGATAGAGAATAATCTTCGAATTCATGTTGAATGATGTAGATTTCCTCTTGAAGATCGTCGTAGTGTCTTTGGTGTTTGGAGTACTTGAAGTGTTGAGTGAGTCGAGAATTCTGCAGAGTATTGGCGCTCGAAATGGTCGGCCAAAAGTCCCCCGAAAGTTGGAGCTAATGTTGTATTTATAGAGAAATCTGGACAGGAATTTTCGCCTAAGTTATAAGTTGCGACCGACTTAAGGAAAGTCGTAAGTCGCGCCCGACTTAAGGATCATGAGTCAACAGGCAGCGGCATAAGCGAAGCGGTATTAAGTTTGTCTTCGTTCACCTGGATGCCAAGTCATAAGTCGTAAGTCGGTCACGGCTTAAATGCAGTTGCTTCCACTCATTTCTATCTTGAGTCACTAGGTCATCCCTTTTTTAGCCTCTTTATGTCGTAGCCTTTTGAGTCGTGACATTTTTTGAGTCGTCCAGGCCTTAACTCATAAGTCGGCATCCTTGCTAACCCTTAAGTCGGCATCTTTGTTAACTCTTAGGTCGGCATCCTTATTAACCCTTAAGTCGGCATCTTTGTTAACTCTTAGGTCGGCATCCTTGCTAAGTCCTAGGTCGGCGACCTTGTTAAGACTTTGGGTCGGCATCCCTCTTGAGCCTGTTAGGTCGGAATCCCTCCTAAGCCTCGTGCAGTTAAGTCGGTCTTCCATGCTAAGATACTGGGTCGGCATCCCTTGGTGCCTTAGGTCGGCAGAACGCTGGGTCGCTACCTATTTGATGTGTTAGATCGGTGAGTCACGGCCGAGATGGAGTCAACATATATCTATTTCTACCTATCTATTGGGTTACCTGTTTGGGTTTTCCAATTTAAATTATAAAGGTAGATGAGGTAGTAGTGTGTGTAACCCGATTACTACCATTGGTTGGAGTTTGAATGTTTTGAGGTTGGAAGTGTTTTGTCGAGCCTGTAGACCTAATACCGTCTCGAGTGAGTTCTGTAGTGATGAAGAACTTCATTAATCTCTGAAGGCAACCTGGAAAGGTTCGGAGTTTATTTCTGAAGTTGGATGAGTAGTATTTGGATCTGTTGGCTTGGCAGAAGTGAGTGATGGTATTTTGGAAACCTTAAGAAGTAGTAGCTGCGTGATGAGATGCAGTGACTATGGATGTTCCCGAAGATGTTTTCTTTGGAACAAGTTAAGAAGGTGAGTCTGCTTCGGTGTTGTGGCTGTGGTCGGCTGAAGTTTCTGTTTGCTTTGAGGTCCGAATTTCTCGAAGAGATTTGTTTTGGAATTCTTTGGCATCTGTGGCAGCAGTGTAGTTTGGAATGTTCTCGGTGTTGGCAAGAGATCTTCTGGCTTAGCAGTTTTCTGAAGTGGAGTTCAGGAGAAGTTGAGTGAAACCGTTTCTTCGATAGCTTGACCAATTAAGTGTAAGCTGTTCAATTTGGTTAAGGAAGAACAGTATTCCTTGGATTTGGTTTGGGGGTTCGCAAAAGTGACTTGCGATTGTTTGAGTGTTCTCTTGGGTTATCTGAGTTTTTCTGGATGTCTTTAGGAAGTCAGAGTTGGGTCTACATCTGGAGTTTGAGCTTTCTTATCGACTGGAATTCCAGGAGGGGACCGGTGGTTCAGCCTTATAGAAGAATGGTTTCCAAGAGTTGAGTTGGTGTAGCAGCTCGGAGTTTTGGAGGAACTTCTAAATTTCTTATGGATTTGTTGAATCATATCTCTGGGGTGTGTTGTCCAGTTGTGCTCGTGTTCTTCTTCAACATTCTCTTCTACTTTGGATCAGAGTTGAGCAGCGGAAGCAGTTGGGAAGTGTATCTGCTTTTCTTTGCTGGACAGGAGAAGTGAGTTGTTGTTTTCTGATGTTGAGGAGTAGAGTTTGAGTTCTTGGTTTTGGTTGATCTTGAGGAGATCATTTAGGTTGAGTTGATTGGTCTAGTTTGTTTCTAGAAGCATCAGTGAAGATTGAGCTGATCAGTAAGTTTGTAGACAGCCCAGGATTGTCCGAAGAGAATTTTGTGGATAAGAGACGAAGGGAATCAGACTCTGAGTCGGAGATTTAATTTTGGATAAGTTTTCTTCGATCATAAGTGAGCTATAAGTTGGGTAAGTTTGAGAAGCTAGCTCTGTAGTGTTTTTGATCTTTTCTGTGATCTTGGAGAATTAGTGTTGATCTACAGGATTGAATTGCCAGTTTGGATAACTGAAGTTCGTTGAGTTTCACGTATCTCTGGGGGAGTACGTGTATGATCTATCTCTGGTTGTGGAACCAGCAGTTCTGGAGTTTTGGTTGTTGAGTCAGGCTCGTTTGTAGTCTGGTATCTTGACTAGTGTTATAGATATAGTTGTATTGGAGCTTTGTAGCCTCATAGTATTGTTTGTTTGGATTCTCTAGAGAGAGTATCCCGGTATATATATATACCTGGGGAAACTCGATGAAAATTATATCTAGATTTTGTCTGGATAATTAGATTTGTTTGACTGGTTGTTTTGGTTGAATTGGTTGTTGGTTGTTAGCATAGGTTTGATATATGCTTGTGTTTTAAATTTAAAATTTAATGAGATTATTAAATTACCTTTGTTTTAAATTTCGAGGACGAAATTCTTTTAAGGGGGAAGGATTGTAACATCCCGGAATTTTTAACAATATCAATTTAATAATCTGTAGTCAAAAATTAAATTGATATTGATAATCTATTATTAATTCTTCAGATAAACTTAATAATCTTCTTCAATAAATATTTAAATTGGTTATTTTATCTTTTAAATGATATAAATTGTTTTCTATTTACAATATAAATATATGGTTCATATTTTAAATAAATTGGCATTGTTTTAAATTTAGAATAAATTCAACAAATTGATTTCATGACTTGATAAAATGGATTATTTATTTAATAGAAATATAATTTCTTGAAAAATGATTTTAATTTAATAAAAAGAAATTTATAAAAATAATATTAATATTGTATTGACTTTTTAAATAAGCTTTGAATTAGATTTGTAATGTTTATTTCAAATTGAATTTTTATTTATAACATTTGAAAAATATTTGATTTGAATTTAGTTGAATTTAAGTTCAAAAGTAAAATCTTAATTTGTTTTAATCTATAATATGTATAAGTTTCATTTCTTAACATGATTTGCTTTTATTTCTATTTGTAAATTTATACACATGTTTAAATATAAACTAACAACTTAATTTAAGCTAACACATATACATAAATTTGTAATTACTATTAACTATCTTTAAAGAAAATACAAGTGTTAAATACTTATACATTCATTTGACAAGTGTTGTAATAATAGACAAGTGTTAGAATTTTGTTTTAATTTTTCTTTTCTTTTCTTAAAATCTGAAGTACATTAGTTAAGTTTACAATCTTCATTCATGCATAACATTTTCATTCTCCTTAATCAAAAGAAAAACAAAGATCAAACCCATCTTCATATTCATTTTAAAAGATCTGCATACCTCAAAATTCATTTTCATATTAACAATCCAACATCTGCATCTAAACATCCTCAAATCCACCTTCACCTAAAATTCAAATACACAAGTCTGCATTTACAATCAAAATTAAAACCTTCATATTAAAAGATCAAAAGACTCCTCTTGTCAAAGCTATTCAAATACCTGAACAAATTCAAAACCCTGTACAAATTTCACTTCCTCAAAATTAAATTGAGCCTGCACACTTTTATTCTCTGCATTTTGTTTAATCCTGGAAGTAGTGGAAGCATTAGCATGGTTTTGGAGGGGGGGGATTAGCTACAGCATCATCTACATCTACATGCAAATAATAAGTGTATGGGATCATAAGCATGAGCAAACCAGACTTTAAACAACAGAGGAAGCAAACTGCATGTGTTCTGCAAATTCAAAATACAACAGGGATCTGCATTTATAGGTGAGTAACATTTATATCTCAAAACTATAAATAGGTTGCTTGTTAAATGCTAAGATAAATATGTTTATGTGCTTATATAAGGTCTGTTGAAATTGTGATTGAATGTGCATGTTGATTTTCTTGCTGTATTGCCAGATTTATCCTTCTATTTGAAGAATTACTACCATTGATCTAAATTGAGATAACATCTAGGTTTTAAAATAATTAAAAGAGTTTGCTGATTTTGAATCAGTATTCAAACTTATAAGTAATGTGTTATTTCCTTAAGATAAGGTTTTAAATAAAAAATATTAGAAGAAGTAAAACTACAGAATGATATCTCTGTAAAAATAAGTAATACCAATTATGTTAATCTTGATTAAACTCAGTCATATTAACATTGAAATCCAGTTTTATAAACTAAAAACTTTACTGGAACTTGATTTTTTTTTTAAATCAAGTAATAGGGATTTTAGAGTATGGTTTTACTTACTGCCTGTTCTTGAGAAAAATATGAATTTGTGAGAATTCCTGCAAACTGTAGTTTAAGAAAACTTAAAATTCTTTCTGGGTTATAGGCTAAGGATTATAGAACCTTAGAAAAATCAGAGAAGAATTTAAAGTTTGTTTGTTAAGTTGCAGATTGGATTCAAACTTTTTAACCCTAGTTTGTACTGTGTTCATGAATCAATCAATTTCGAGATATAGGGTAAATCGAGTGTTCTTGTTTTTGGTGTATGGGTAGTTGATGTGTAGAGGGGCTGGAGGCCGGAGGGGTTGAACGCCTAGTGGTCGGAGCAGTTGGGAATGGACGTTGACAGGTTTCAAATTGAAACCTGTAAAAAAATTCCAGGTTTTGCATCTAGGGGTTCAATTTTTGATTCCGTGTATGATTGTTCGTTTTGGGTTGATGTTTGAAGTTGTGGTGGGTTTCTGGTAGTGGTTGGATCATCACTGGTGATCACCAGAGGTGGTGGTCGCCGTACATATGCACGGCGACATGTTTTCTGGAAAATTGTTGGGTTAGGGATTGTTTCAGGGGAAGGTCTTTGTGTTGCTCGAAGCAAGTAGGTATTAAACTCGAAGTAAGTTTGGATGAAACTCGAAGCAAGGTAGCTTGTAACCCGAAGTAAAATCTTGTTTCTCGGGTCACTGCAAATGTTCAGGTTTCTGAACTTGTTTTTTTTTTTTAAATCTGGGTTTCAAATTTTAAAATCTGTAGTTATAGGTTTTAAACAAGGCTTAGGTTCAAAATTTAATTTAAGTTTGAATTACTGATTTGAATTTAAATTTCTGGTTTTGTGTTGAAAACTATTTTTCTGTTTTCTTTAAAAATCTGGTTTTTTTGAAATTTAAATCTGGGTTTTTAACATTGGAGATTCTGCAGATTTAGTTAAAGTAAGGATTAAGTATTAATTCAAATGCAAGTTTGAAATTTTAATTCAAATTTAAATCCCAGGTTTGGAATAAAAGTTTAAATTCTTAACTTAATTAACTATTTCAATTTGGTAAATAGTTGAAATTTTAAATAATGAAGTTTTAAATATGAAGCAAGATTTAAAGATAGATTTTAAATCTGGAAATTTTAAGTTTAAAAAATAGAGTTCAGTTTTAAATTTAAAAAAGAAGATTTAAATTTGAAAGTTTTAAACTAAGAATGAATTGAGTTTCAAAAATTTTGAAATGAATTTAACTCCAAATTCTTATGATTACATTTTTAAGTCAAACCTTTGTTTTGACTTGTAATTTTAAATAAGTTTTATAATTATTTAAAACTTTGATAAGTTTAAAATTATTTTATTTTAAACTTGAATTTAAATTGAAATTTAAAGGTAATCTCAAAAGTACTTAGATTTGGATTGAATTGTTTAAAACATAATCAAGTTATGTTTTATTTTGAAATTTTGATTAAGATGTATGTTTTAGAATTAATTAATAAGGTGATTAAGATTGATTAATTAATTTAATTAATTAATTAAATTTGGGATTAATAATTGATTAATGATTAATCAATTTAAGATTAAGATCATTAATTAAGTTATTAATTAATGATAAATGAATATTAATTCTGCAATTAAGTTTTAAATTAAGGTTAATTAGTTTAATAATTAACTTTGATTAATAAATGATTAAAGATAATTTAAATAGTAATTAATATAAGTTAATTACTTTATAAATAATTTGAGGATGGTTAATGAAGGTCATTAACCAAGATTGTTTAACAATTAATTAATGTAGTTAATTTTATAATTAATTAGATTAATTAATTTAATAATAATCATTATAAATGGTTAGAGAGTAATTACTTGATAAAGTAATTAGGAAATTAATTACTTAATGTAATTAATTTAATTTAATGAGATTGTTATTTTTTTTAATTAATTAAGTTTAATTAATTTTAAACACTTGAGTTTTATAATTACCTTATGTAATTAACGATTTGGAAATTACTTAGTTAAGTAATTGATTAATAATTACAGATTGTAATTAAGTGGTGATGATTAAGAATGAGGTAATTTGGATTAATTATTTAATAATTAATCAAGGGATTAATTAAGTAATTAATTAAGGATAATTAATTTTATTTAAATAAAGTAATTAAGCTAGTTAATTACTAAATGTAATTAATCTGTGATGATGATTAATAAGTTAATTACTTAAGGTAATTAATAATTAAGGATCATTAATTATTTTAATTAATGATGTAATTAAAGATGATTAATTATGATTAATTAATCAATAATAGGTAATTAAAAATAATTAATTAATGTAATTAATTAAGGATTAGGATAATTAATTATGGTTAATTAATTAATTGAAGTAATCTAAGGTTAATTACTATTTTGTTTGAGGTTAATTAATTTGTGAAATTAATTAAGGATAATTACATGAATGTAATTAAGAGTAATCAATCAAGAGTGATTAATTAGGATGATTATTTTGAATGATTAATTAATTGATTGTAATCAATTAAATGGTTGAGTAAGCAAGTAATAATTTGGTGAAGTAATTAATTTAATTTATTTTAAATTAATTAAAGATGAAGGAATTAATTTAATTCATTTTAAATTAATTAGAGATTAATGATAGTTAATTTAATTTATTTTAAATTAATTATATTGTGAAGAGTAAATCATTGCTATGGATGAATGGTTGAACTTGATTGTCTTGAATGCTTTGTGATCTCAGTAATGAGATAAATGATATTGTGTGATATGGATGATTGATTGTATTATAATGATAACATAGGTTATCTATTGAGATGATGATATATGGAAAATCTATTTGATATTGATGATGTGAATTACCTGTTATGTGATAATGTTGATTATCAGTTATGATTTATAAGTTATCTATCTGTGTGAATATAGATACTGTAATTGTATTGTTTTAAAAACTTTAAAACAACTTGGACCTTAAAGATACGCTTTGGTTTTCGATGAGACCGGGATCGGGTTTCCATATTTGGATATCCGAAAACCACATCGATTCCAAATAACGTTAGGTCGTGTATCTAAGCGGAGCTTTGTGAAGACTCGAGGTGTAAGGACTATGAGTCAGTATAACTCTGTGGGTGATTCCGTAATGAGTTGACGGAATTAGTCCTTATAGATTCGAGATGGTGAATTAGAGTGCAAGGGTTATTGTCGTTGACTCTGAGGGTGATTCCAAAATGAGTGTAACGAGATAATGCCTTCGGTTTCGTTCGAACCCGGAACGAACTTGTATGGATTGAATGCTTTCAGATCATCGTCAGGTGGACGATGAGCATTCTAAGTGATATGTCATATAAAGGTAATCGTAACCCCAAGCCTCATCAACCGGGAATGGCTAAAACAGGGGAGGTGCAGCAAGGCTTCGTGGGTAGCTCCCACTGGAGAGCAAGATTTACCCCTGTCTAGAAGTCCCTTTATATTCGGCTGTGTGGGGCAGTTGATTGCAACAACTGCCGGGGTTGTCTTGTTCGGAACTGTTCAGTAAGGAACGGGTCCGGTCTTGTGTTGCAGGGGAGTTAGGGTGGCTCCTCGGTACGGTGATCTAGGCCACGTACTGTGACGGGCGGTACCCCAGTAGCCCTGCCATTGTATGTAATCCAAAATCCAATAAGTGCCAACGGTTTTGATTGTATTACACACTTTTGTGGCTAGTAGCTGGAATTTAATCATGTAACAATTTCGGCTATTTCTTATTTACTTGAAAACCCTAGTCACTATTATAATATCATCGGATTTCCTATCAAATGTTTTGGTTAGCGTAAGGTAAATTTTTTTCCATGTTTGTGTGGGAAGTCTTATGTGATACCTTTCTTTTCAAAAGGTTTTTGAAAGTTAAGCAACTTTAACCTGTTACTCACACCAGACCCATGTCTGACCCGGAGTTTATTTTTGTTTTTCATAAACTCTTGGGTACTCAAATTTTTACGAGTAGCCAAGGGATTCAGGTTAGCTTTGACGAATAATGGAGGAGCAATGGAGCAGGAGGCTTCCGCGTTAGATATATAGTTCCGCTGTGTTTTCTCTGTATTGTGTTGTATTGAGTTGTAAATACTAGACAGGTGTTTATAAATGTCTAGTATATGTGATGTGTATGCTGTGTATCTCTGATTGGTATTGTATATTATGTAAATACTTATGTTATTAATATAATTTATTCGTTCCGCTGTTGAGATTCTTGTGTTGTTTCTTCTTTCTCTTCTTTCTTTTCTTCTTCTATCCCTTTCTTTCTTAATTCATGATGCGATTTTCTGGGAGTAGAAAGTCGGGTCGTGACAAAGGGTGTCATCTACCACCACTTTCTTTTCCCTATATTTTTCGTTTTCCCTCATAAACCATACTATTTCCTTCACATCACTGTCTTCTCCATATCATATCTACCACCGTACTGCTGCAAATTACCTACAAAATCCCATTCACAGAAAATAAAAAACAAACGTTTCCCTCTTTGTTTTGTAGCCATGTTTTCTTCTTCAAGGAGCTTTATTTTGTACCCAAGTACCCTTCTTCAAGCAGCTATATGTCCATATCTCCATTCCATATAAAGCAATATAAGTCCACCCAAATTAGTAAAAAAATAACATAAAGCATCAATCACTTCACCATAGAATGGCACTACCTAGCTAGTAACAGTATCCTAGAAAGCTGCTGAAACTGGACATGGGTAGCACCCTTCATGAGATGGAGAATTTGATTTGAAGGCGATGAAGATAGTAGGTGCAAAATTAATTAGATCTGGATTTGTCAAAGGATATTTTACTGTTTGGATGATGTTAATAGATATGTAGATGTGAAAAGATTTGCTTATGTACTCTATTCTAAACCACTTTTGTAATCTCATGTTGAATTGATAGGTATAGTTCTATGATGTGAATTATATTACATAGCAGTAATTCATAAGCAGTTTACTTACATGTATGTATTATAAGTTGCTTAATTGTGGCCTAATATGATCTCTTGCTCTACACACACATTTGTGTAACAATTATTTTTAATTAAGAATAAATAAAATGAAATTATTAATATATTGAATTTATATAATTTTGTGACCGATTAAAAACTGCATTTTGGTCTTTAAATTGCAGTCTTTAATAATACTTAAGACTGACTGAATACTCAGTCCTAAAACCTTTTTGGAACCAGAGAAATAAAGACGGAAATTGCAATCTCTAGTCGGTCTTTAGATATATTTTTAAGACTGAATTGTTTAATTAAAGACTAATATCTTCTATCTCTGTTTCAATCTTTTTCTGTGGTGATTTAAGATAAAAGTAAATCATTTTTCATATCTGATCATCAATATATTTTTTGCTTATATGTTTTATAATGAAAAATCCAACTGCTATAGCATGAAAAACAACAGTATGGCTTGAAAATTTTGGTATATAAAAAGGAAAATT
Organism: Allium cepa; assembly: GCA_030765085.1. NCBI lineage: Eukaryota > Viridiplantae > Streptophyta > Magnoliopsida > Asparagales > Amaryllidaceae > Allium > Allium cepa. The sequence goes on along the minus strand of CM060937.1, from coordinate 695,479,668 downwards.
AGCACTAACAATAATGTGTAATTATTTGGGTTTTCGTAGCATGATGAAGCATTAACAAAACAAGAGTGACTGTTGATTTAAAAATATTGCTAACATGTATTAATAACAGAGGTTAGACATTTTAGAAAAAAATATATATGAAGTATATATATTGGAATTTAGAAGAAAGGTAGCTAGAATGAATTTGGTACAGATTTAATTTTTTTTCGTATTCGTATAACTTATTGCATACAAAAACATAATGTTCATACTTAAGTTGACATAGGGAATGCGATGATTTAACCATGTCCAAATCTTTTTTAATTATTACTAGCATGCCCAAGTGAAAATTAATGAGCAATGGATCCAACATTATAGCATGACCTCTCCCTAAATATCCTTCATTGTACCACTAATAGCACTTTATCCTGCAATACTACTCCTAACATGGAACTACCAATTTAAAAATGGCTTACATAACAATAAAAACCATACATACAATTTCTACCATAATAACTTTTCTATATCAGAAACGTGTGTGAGTGTGCGCATGTGCATGGGCAGGTGCATGGCGTGCATGGCGTGTTTACATCGTGCGTGTATCAATTCAATTTAATTATCTTTAATTTTGTTTAAGCCATATTCAATTTCCAACTATTATTCGACCACTCATAGAAGTTTACATTATTATATTAGGCTTGCATGCATCTATTGTTAGAAATTTTAGAAGAAACTAATATGGGCTAAATTGCAAATGGGAAATGTGATCTATAGTTTTTTAAAGGAGAGACAATGTCTTTATTACAATTTTGTTCTTGCTTGATTTTTAGTTGCAAAATGTGACACACTCCAGCTTATATTACTTCATCTTCTACGTTAGTGGTGAAGATGTACTCAATTCTAAAATCATTTCAGCTAGTTGTTATGTTCACTTCTCCATTTTTCTTCAATTTTGAAAACTTCTCCCGAATATCATTTATAAAACCCGAATCTGGGTTCAGGACGCTTACTATTAACTTCCGAACTTCAATTACAAATGCTCGAACCTGGGTAATTGAATTTCTGTTACAAATTTTCAGATAATATTTTTTGGAATTCTAGTACGCGATTATTAATGTTACGTGCCAAAAATACTTAAAGATCGTTGTACAAGAGAATATGGAGAGTTTAGAGTAAGATTATAATACTTAAGAGCATAACCAACAAAGCATTTTTTACAATAAAATTATATAATCTAGTCTTAGATTATAAGTCTGTAATACAATCATCAAAATGACAAACACTTCGCCTTTTGTTGGAAAATGGAACAAAACCTGAAAGTATTTGCCATTTTGTTAAAATGCTAGACACTCTTTTTTTAATCCATTTTTGAATTAAACAGAATTTTTTTTTTTCGTTTTATGGAAAATACAATAAAAAGGAAAAACTTTACTATTTAGTTTGAGTGAGAATTTATTAACAAATTAGTTTAATGGATAGTTTGTAATACTAGGTATAAAAGTGGACTTGTTCAATATAATGTGATGAAAAATGGAAGTGAACATAACAACTGGTTGAAATGATCTTAGAATTGAGTACATCTTCTCCATTAATGTAGAAAAATGAAGTAATTTTAGCACAAGTATGTCTCGGTTTGCAACCAAACAATCAAGCAAGAAAAAAATTGTAATAAGGACATTGTCTCTCCTTTAAAAAACTATAAATCACCTTTCCCATTTGCAATTTAATCCATATTAGTTTTCTTCTAAAATTTCTAACAATAGATGCATGAAGGTCTAATATGATAACGTAAACTTCTTTAAGTGGTCAAATAATAGTTGGAAATTGAATATGGCTTAAAATAGAATTAAAGATAATTAAATTGAATTGATGCTCGCACGATGCAAACACCCCATGTACGCCATACATCCACCCATGCACATGCGCACACTCGCACATGTTTCTGATGTAAAATAGTTATTATGGAAGAAATAGTATGTACAGTTTTTATTGTTGTGCATGCCATTTTTAAATTGGTAGTTCCGTGTTAGTAGTATTACAAGATAAAGTATTATTAGTGGTACATGGAAAGACATTAAAGTAGAAGGCATATTATAAATATGAATCCATTGCTAATTAATTTTCACTTGGACATGCTAATAATGATTAAAACAAGTTTGGACACGGTTAAATCATCACATTCCCTATGTCAGCTTAAGTATGAACATTGTTTTTGTATGCAATAAGTTATTGGAATGCGGGGAAATTTTTAATATGTACCAAATTCATTCTAGCTACATTTCTTCTAAATTCAAATATATATACTTTATATTTTTTTATGAAATTTTTAACCTTTATTATTAATACGTGTTAGAAATATTTTTGAATTAGCAGCCACTCTCATTTTGTTAATGCATCATCAGCTGCTATGCCACGAAAAGCCAACTAATTACACATTGTTGTTAATACTAATTTTCCTTTTTATATACCAACATTTTCATGTCAGATTGTTCATGTTATAGTAGTTGGATTTGTCATTATAAAATACATAAGCATAAAATATATTAATGATCAGATATGAAACAATGAGTTACTTTTATTTTAAGTGGGTAAAATCTATATCCGAATGATGATTTTTCTTTCCTTTTTGTTCAAGTTTGATCTAAAGCGATACACAATACAAGTTACAGCAACTAGTTCTTATAAGGTAGACACAAGAAACCTAATACTCTTGATTAATTTCTACTTTTGCCTGGCATTAACCCTATATACCGTGATACGTTACACGCTCTAATAGATTGACCCAACATTAAAGGAAATACTATCCACCTCTATGTTCAAAGCTAGAGGAGCTACCATCCAATTCAACATAAAAAAAGCATTGAAAGTAGGTTTGTCATGGTAATGGTAAATCTATCATTACCATACTAATACAAAAACTAATAGCCAACATCGAGGTACATCCACATATCATTATTATCGACATGATAATGGTAAATTTTCCTTTATTAACTGAAATGTAGTGGTAATAAAAAAGTGTAAAAACCAGTGGTAATTGCAAGTTTATCAATCATATTAATTTTATTTCTTCATTATTTTAATTTTTTCTGAACACAATTTTTTTTGAAGGTTTATCACATTTTAAATAAAGGCTTGTAGTATTATTTATGATTACACTTTTTGGCTTTATTAACTTCAAAGTTTAAGATTAGTAAAATTATTATTCCAAATTGTTCTAAATAAGTTATAAAGAATCAAGAAAAATTTCTCGAATAGGTAAAATCAATCACTTTTTTAATATAAGTTTGATTTAGCAACAAAATATTGCTTTTTCGTCATTATTTAAATTTTAATATAATAGAATTTTAATTTTTTTTATGTATTGATAAATTTGCCATAACTAGTCAATGGTTAACCAGTTTATCGATATACCAATAAACATTTTTTACTAACGATTACATTAAAGTATCAATAGTCATTTTTGAAGTACTAGCAGTATCAGTATGGTAATGATTTTCTTGTGTTGGTAGATATAGCAAGAAACAACGGTAATTTTGAAGATTATTTGTCATAGGCGCCCATCGAAATATGTTGAAAGCAAATAGAAATATCCTTTGAAATATGGTCCATCGAGAGACTGTTCTACGGTGGATTTTCAACGGCTCCGTCGACAACTTTTCAATGGCGTTCGTCGACTTTTCAAAGGCTTTCAATAGAAAATTGCATCAAATTTTGTAGCTTTACGGCAGCATCGATAATGTTTATTTTTAGGTCTCAAAGTGGGGAAGTAACACACACTCTTTGAAAGCTTAATCCTAGAAAAATATAGTTATTGCTGAAGAATGATGTGGTTGGCTAAAGACTTATTTAATTGTTTCTTCGTCTAACTCTCATAACACATGTAAAGACACAATTATATAAATGTACGGACTTCCTCCTCCATCTTCTGCAATTCAACATCCATTTTTCCAACAATCTTCTTAAGGTCTTAAACTATTTTATAGTTCTTTCTTTCTTCAGTAGAACCTTTATTTCAACTTTCATATCCCAACGTCTTCTTTTCAATCGACCTTGGCGACTCCATATATTCGTACTACTTCTAGAATAACCAACCATTGATAACTAATTTTTCAACAATGCAGCTAACTCTGATAATAATAATATGTTGTGAAAATTATTGCTTCTACCTCAAAAGCTTACCCAAGGATCTAGTTTGTTGATTGAAATTAACCAACCAATTCAATTAACATTATTAATCAAACAAAATAGGAAACATAAATATTTAAAGAAGAAAATAATTCATATCTAAATAATTTGCATGGTTGCTTCATTTTTCATAGGTATTTGTTAATTTAGGCAACTTTAACTTTCTACAGGAAATATGGAATGACCGATGAATGTTTTAACTCGCATATCTCTTTCCAAATTATGCTAAGTATACTTGGCTTGATGGATTAACTAGTTAATCAATCAATTTCCTTCCGATGCTCCATTTTGATCATAACTTCTACATGTTGCCTTCTTTTCATAAATTCAAGAAACTTAATAAACCAATTATTACACCTTTAACTTGTAAATAATTCCCATTCCATTAGTTAGATTGAATTCTGTGCTCTCTTTTATTTTATTTATTGCTTATAATTGTTATTATTTGTGAAAAAAATAAGTTCTACTAAATGTAAATTCGTATGACATATAATTTACTCACACAATTTCAAACGTTACCCATAACTTTACAAATATAAATACAAAGTTTCAGGCAATACATTTTATTGGAAGTGGCTATTTTTTTTCTCTTAAGATGTGAATAACATCCCAACATAAAATTCTGCTAAAAAAAATAGAAGAAGAAGCAATAAAGGTAAAACGAAAGGGCATGATGCCCACATCGCATTAAAAAAATAACTGTTACGACATATAATTATAAGAGTAAGTTCTAATACCAAACTACACATCATCATTATAAATTTCAAACAGTTCTAAACAACCAGCTATCTAGGATAGCTGAAAGATGAACCTCATTGCAACCAAATATTACAAATGCTTACGTCAGTGTCATTTTTAGTGTATTTTGCAGAAATGTGCACGTATGGTGTAGACTTTTAACTGCACCAAAAATGAAACTAAACAGCACATCATATTTCTATGGTGTAGCTAAGTGTTTGCACAGTAGATGCATATTCATACAACACATATCATATTAACCCTACCCATGAGTCATGATGCTTATATATTAGGATAGAAAAAAATAGAGGGAAAAGAAGGAAAAATACAAATGTGAGAAATAATATGGGAACAGCAATGTGTGCAAAATCTTATATTGTATCGGAGAAAATATTTTGAACTGTTGTTTACATTGCATTTCTTCAAGTTTTTAGGTATCCCATAAAGTACACTGGTCACTCCTTGTTATTGGTACATTTTCAAAACAAATAAACTGCAATAATCAGGATCGACAACACCGTAGAATGTCCACAGCAATCATTTTGCTACCGTGAAAAATTAGTTATGTACTACCATTTCTCTTCATTTTATAATACTTTACCTGGATAATATTTGCTAAAGAACGCGTTCGAAATGGCACCTTCAGCTTTCATGCTGTACTCGTCCAAATCTTCTTACCACTCGCTAGAATACGCTATCCATTCCTTTCTCCACTTTTCCAAAGGAAAGTACTTGTTATCTCTCGATCAATTCATTCACTGATTTTATTTTAAATTTTAAATATCACTTCATTCTCTTATCTCCTCAAAATCTCAAAATAGGCCTCCGCATGTCAATTTTCTAAAACTATAAGGCTCTATAGGAAAACAAGAGGCTTTCCCTTAATGAAGAAGAAGTCATTGATGTTGGTGTAAACCAAAATTAAGAGTCGTGTCTGCTGATGTGAAAAGTCATGTCTATTCGAATGAAGAGTCATGTCTATTCGAATGAAAAGTCATATCTATTCAGTGAAGAGTCGTGTCCGTTCACTGAAAAGTCGTGTCTATTGAAATGAAGAGTCGTGTCTATTAAGTAAAAGTCATGTCTATTGAAGTGAAAGGGTGTCTGTTCAAAAAGGTTATGTCCGTTTGTAAAAGTTGTAAACCACTATATATATGTGGTCATTTTGTTGTGTTGAATGCAAGTTGTAGACAAGACAAAAAGCAAGTTATAAAAAAAAAAAATTGTCTATTCTCCTCTAAAATTATAATTCTCTCTCTTTTTTCTACTTTAACAAATTGGTATCGGAGCTTGGTTGAAAAATGTCAAACAACCTTGTCTCCCTTGTTCCTCGATTCAATGGTGAAAAGTTTGATTATTGGAGCAATCTAATGAGGCTCTGTCTTGAATCTCAAGACTTGTGGACAGTTGTTGAAGAAGGTGTTGGTGCGCCGGAAGATGAAACGCAACTCACAGTTGCCCAAAGAGATCTTCTGAAAAGCAAAAAACAGAAAGATCGGAAGGCTCTCTTCCAAATCTACCAGACACTTGAAATTCAAGTTTATGAGAGAATTTCAAAAGTTGCAAATGCTCAGGAGGCTTGGAAAATATTGAATACAACGTATTCTGGCCAAGATCAAGTAAAAATGGTTCGCCTGCAGTCACTACGAGCTGAATTCGAAAAGCTCGAAATGAAGGATAGTGAGAAAATCTCAGAGTATTTTACTCGTCTCACTTCCATCATAAATCAAATGGCTTCAAACGGAGAAGTCGTGGAGACTCAAAGAGCCGTTGAAAAAATTCTACGGAGCCTACCAATCAAGTTCGATCATATTGTGGTTGCAATTGAGGAATCAAATGATATTGCTTCACTTTCTCTTGAAAGCTTGCAAGGAAGGCTGGAAGCTCATGAGGCTAGAATCTTGATGAGAAGTAAACAAACAAATTCTTCTCAAGATCAAGCCTTAAAATCTCAATTCACATCCATAAAAGTTCAAGGCCCGTCCCATGGCAAAAGTAACAGCAGGAATAGTGGAAAATTTGAAGAATCAAAGGAGGAGAAACGATCATTCCAAAGTAACAAGGCGCGAGGCAAATAGAAAGGCAAAAAACCATATTTTGAATGCAATTTCTGTCACAAGCCGGGTCATAAAGCAAATGATTGTTGGGAGAAACATCCTGAAAAGAAGCCAGTTGCTGGTTTTATGCATAATGAAGCAGAAAAATCTGAATCTTTGTTGATCGCTTCGAATGGAAATGTTGAAAACGTATGGTACTTGGATAGTGGTGCAAGTAGGCATATGACTGGAAATAAAAATCTATTTTCAAGTCTTGTGGAAGCTGATGATGGTCAGGTTACTATTGGAGATGCAAAATCATACAAAATTCAAGGTGTTGGCGAAATCTCTTTCAAAACCAAGGCTGGAAAAGTTGAAAAAATGTCGGAGGTTCTTTATGTACCAGGCATACGTAGCAATCTTCTTAGCGTCGGTCACTTGCTGAAGAACGGATTTGATTTTCGATTCGTTGGAGATCAATGTAGCATGAAGAAGAACGACCAACAAGTGGAAAATATTGTGATGGGATCCAACAAATTATTTCCGATCAAACTTGATATCGTAAGCAGTACGTGCATGATTGCTACTTCTAATGATGAAGTTTCCAAGTTATGGCATGAGAGGTTTGGCCATTTAAACTTCCGGAGTTTGAAGGAAATGTCTACCAAAGAAATAGTCCGAGGGCTGCCTAAACTTGAAGTGATAAACGAAGCATGTGAGGAATGCCAATTGGGAAAACAACATCGTGAATCTTTCCCATCCAAATCGAAGTGGATTTCTCAGTCACCTCTGGAGCTTGTTCACACCGACCTCTGTGGACCAATGCAAGTGCCATCGCTTGGAGGCAGCAGATATTTCTTGTTATTTGTTGACGATTACACAAGAAAAATTTGGGTTTATTGTGTCAAAGAAAAATCAGATGTCTTCTCTTGCTTCAAAGAGTTCAAATTTCAAGTTGAAAAACATTCCGGTCATCAAATAAAAAATCTAAGGAGTGACCGTGGAGGAGAATACATGTCCTCTCAGTTTGAAGAATTCTGCCAAAATCATGGAATCCGCCATGAGTTAACTGCTAGATACTCACCTCAACAAAACGGAGTCGCAGAGCGCAAAAATCGAACAATAATGAATATGGTCAGATGCATGTTGAAGAATAAGAACTTGCCTGCATGTTTTTGGGCTGAAGCGGTCTCTTGTACCGTTTACTTAATCAACCGATCACCAACAAAGAGCTTAAAGGATTCCACTCCAAATGAAGTCTGGTATGGCAAGAAACCAAATGTTGCTCATTTAAAAACTTTTGGTTGTCTTGCATACTCTCATATTCCTGATGCTTTAAGATCGAAGCTCGACGACAAATCTGAAAAAGTCATTTTCATTGGTTATAGCCAAAGGACTAAAGCATACAAGCTTTACAATCCGAAGACGAAGAAGATGATTATCAACAGAGATGTTCGCTTTGATGAAAATGGGTGTTATAATTTTTCAGATTTTGCAGAATTACCTGGATGGCAAACTCTAAATCTTGAAGAGGAAACTTCTTTGGAACAAGATGTTGATGCTGATGTTGGTATTGAAGAACAACAGCTTAAAAATAATGGGGTTGAGCAGGAGCAAAATTCACCACCAATGGCGGAAAGAAGGACACGATCCTTGAGAGAAATCTATGATGCAACCGCAGAAGTTGACACTACGGATCATGTATATTTTGCATTTTTTGCGGGAGAAGATCCAATCACTTATGAAGAAGCATCAAAGGAAGAAAAATGGATGAATGCAATGAAGGATGAAATCAAGTCTATTGAGAAAAATGGTACGTGAGAGCTTACCACTTTGCCTTCACACAAATCAGCCATTGGTGTAAAATGGGTGTTCAAAACCAAAACAAATCTTGATGGCTCCATCAACAAGTACAAAGCACGTTTGGTTGCGAAGGGGTATAAGCAAAAGGAAGGGGAAGATTTCAATGAGGTATTCGCTCCTGTCTCTCGACTTGATACAATTCGATTATTGATTTCTCTTGCTGCCCAAAATGGCTGGAAGCTGCTGCATATGGATGTGAAATCAGCTTTCTTGAATGGTTTTCTTCAAGATGAAATTTATCTTCAACAACCTCCTGGTTTTGTGAAGAGGGGCGAAGAGGAAAAGGTGTATAAGCTGCGGAAAGCTTTATACGGGCTGAAGCAATCCCCCCGTGCATGGTATGATCGTATCAACAATTTCCTCTTAAAGAATGGCTTTGAAAGGTGTCCTTTTGAACACACTCTTTACATGAAGAAGCATTCAAAAGGAGGTTTCATGATCGTGAGTATATACGTGGATGATATGATTTTTACTGGAGATAATATGAAGATGTTATCTGAATTCAAAAATTCAATGATGAAGGAGTTCGAGATGACGGATTTGGGAGAATTACATCATTTTCTAGGGATAGGTGTTCAGCAATCAAAATGTGGGATTTTTATCTCGCAAGAAAAATATGCTGCTCAAGTATTGGAGAAGTTCAATATGATGAATGCAAATCCAGTTTCAACTCCTTGTGTTGCAGGTTCGAAATTGTGCAAAAATGGTGAAGGAAAGTTTGTGGATCCAACTATTTTTCGAAGCCTAGTTGGAAATTTGATGTATCTCACTGCTACAAGACCCGACATCATGTACGCAGTAAGCTTGATTAGCAGATTCATGGAGAAGCCTTTCTCAAACCATTGGGAAGCTGCAAAAAGAATTTTACGATACGTTAAAGGAACTATTGACTATGACATTTTCTATGAAGCTCATGTGCCTGTGAAGCTTGTTGGATATACGGACAGCGATCTAGGTGGAAGTATCGATGATTCAAGGAGTACTTCAGGTTATGCATTTAACCTTGGAAGTGGAATTATTTCTTGGTGTTCAAAAAAACAACCAGTTGTGGCACTTTCTACCACCGAAGCGGAGTACATCGCAGCATCTCTAGCAGGATGTCAAACTTTGTGGCTAAGAGGAATTCTTGAAAATCTAAGCTTCAAGCAAAAAGATCCTACGATCATTTATTGCGACAATAGTTCTACTATCTCTGTCTTAAAGGATCCTATTTTGCATGGAAGAACAAAACATATTCATCTACGTTTCCATTTCCTACGAGAACTCGTTCGTGAAGAAGAAGTGAGTCTTGAGTATTGTCGAAGTGAAGAACAAATTGCTGATATCTTCACAAAGCCGCTTGGAGGGACTGCTTTCTCAAGAATTGTTGCTGCATTAGGTGTTCGAAGGAATTTTGGTTTAGGGGAGGCATTGTTGGTGTAAACCAAAATTAAGAGTCGTGTCTGCTGATGTGAAAAGTCATGTCTATTCGAATGAAGAGTCATGTCTATTCGAATGAAAAGTCATATCTATTCAGTGAAGAGTCGTGTCCGTTCACTGAAAAGTCGTGTCTATTAAGTAAAAGTCATGTCTATTGAAGTGAAAGGGTGTCTGTTCAAAAAGGTTATGTCCATTTGTAAAAGTTGTAAACCACTATATATATGTGGTCATTTTGTTGTGTTGAATGCAAGTTGTAGACAAGACAAAAAGCAAGTTATAAAAAAAAAATTTGTCTATTCTCCTCTAAAATTATAATTCTCTCTCTTTTTTCTACTTTAACAATTGATACGTATATGATGTAGCTACTTCTGAAAAAGTTTTTTCTAGAAGATATGCTAAATTTGAAGATTATTCCTCTTATGGCCTTCAAGATATTTAGGTTCAAAATGAAAATTTTGTTTTGATTGATTCTTCTCAAAATGATTTTGTTTGTTATTCAGATTTAATAAAAATATTTTATGTAAGTTTAAATTGAAAAATTTCTAAAGGACAAGTGGGACAAATTTGAAATAATGTCAATGACATGTAACGACCAGTAAATTTCAATAATAAAATTTGTCATTTTAATAAGATTTTGGAATTAAATTTAAAAAAGAAATATTTTTTTATAATTTATAATGAAGTAAATATTAAGAATTAAGCGTATCAATGGTTATTAAAACTAATTATTGACAATTGAAGTTGAATCACAAAAATAATGAAATAGTGTAAATTGTTGCACTTGGATATAAAATGGAAATTTAGTAATTAAAAGTAAGCTTTGAATTAACCAATGAAATATTGTATTGATTAATATAGACTTAATAAAAAGGTTGAATTGAATCAATCTATTTGAAACTAATTAATTGGTATGCAAATTTATAATAAATGGGTTATTGCAAGAAATTGAAATTTGATATTATGGTGAATTAGAATTAAGATGAAAGTGGGAATATTGAAGTATGTAATGTCAAATTGATTGCATTTAATAAATTGGGGAATAAAATTCATTAAAGGTAATTAATTATTATGTTAATGTGAATTAAGAAAATATTTGTAATTAATGTTAATTATATTCATAATATGGCTATTGGTTGAAGTATAAGAAACTTAAGCGTAACCTTGGCTTGTAAACAATTATGATAAGTTGCATGTTGAATTTGTTGATTTAATTGGAATTGAAATTAAATTTTAATGAACAAATAAAGGTTACAATAACGGGAATATGAGTAAAATAAGTGTAATTATTGAACTAAATGAAATAATATTGCTCAATAGTAACTAAACATAAATTTAGGTAATAAGGTTAAAACAAGTTGATAAATAATAAATGTAGTGTAATCCCAACTAATTTAAAAATTTGTGAAGTTTTATTTGATTGAAAGTAGTAGATTTGGGAAATAGATTTAAATTATATCAATTGATACAATAATACGTAATAAGTGGAAAATTTATACAATCAATGTTAGATAAATAATCATAATGTTTGTTGTTGTTGATAAACATTACTTTAATGATTGTTAAAATAATAACGGAAGTGTGAACGTAAATTTAATAGAAACATAAATTTATTTATAAGGTAAATAATTGGTAAAAAGGATTGGACTAAGGAAATTTTATTAATTAGTTTAAAAACGTTAATTAGTATGTATAATAGATAAGATTTCACATTTTGAAATATAGCCATTTATATAAATCAAAGATGTATATAGAAGTATCGGTGTAATGAAACGTAAACAAATGTTAAATATGTTTATAGGATAATGATTTTTTGAATAATAAAAATGGGAATCAACTTTTATTTATTTATTCGAATTTAAATTACGATAATATGATTTATTGCAATTAAATGAAAATTTAATATTTAAATTATTGCATAAATGGAAATATAGATGAAATCTTAGAAAATAAATGTAAACAATCGTGAACCAATGTAAATGCGTCCTTCTGATGATGATAAATTTAATAATAGAATGGAAAGTGAATTTAATAGAATTATTGGAAATTTTATTTATAATTTTGAATTTAATCAAATTGAGGATTTATATTGACATTTATAAATTAATCTTCTCTAAATTGACTTTTAAATTTGTTTAAATTATTGTAAATGTTTAAGAAATATAAAGGTGATAAAATTGTCAATTTTAGAATTGAAATTTAAAATTTAATTTGATTAAAAAAATTATAATTTGATTAAAAAAATTATAATTTATTTAATTAGTGTAAAAATAGCCATTTTGGCCACTGACTCGAATTTCGACGAAACTAGTTTCATCGGATCCGTAACGGTGAATTATTATAGGATTTCAAGTTCCATAGTGATCGGACTTGTCGGTTGATCGTACGGGCTCGAAACGCCTTGAAATAAATGAAATTGAAATAAATTGAAATCAATTTGAAAAATATTGATTTTAGCTTAACTTCTTCATATGATGAAATTTGGACGTGAAACCTTTTCCATTGCGTTTAAAATATTTTAAAACATCAATTTTGACATACGGGTTGACCCAGTTTCATTCTAGAGTCGAAACGGCTTTTTGGGCCACTTTGTCGTCAACGCGTATATTCGACTCGATCCATCTATTCTATTTCAACCCTGCATATAAATAGTCTGTTATAAACCCTAGTCTCCCTAATTCTCATTCGTGTATAATTCCTGCTCAGCTCCTCTTTTCAATGGCTGCTAACCCAAATTCCCAAATCCAAATCAAATCAAAGGCCAAAATTTCTAACTCTACAATATGTGCCAAATTTTATATCAATTCGAAACTCTCGACGAGCGCAAGTTAATGCTGTTGTTCGTTCAAATTGGATTTCTGTTTGGTCAGAAATTGATCAAACAGCCATGGCCGTTCATCACGCAACGATCAACATCGATAGATCGTCAATTCAATTGTACCATGGCGTGGAGAGTGGAGAGCGCAGCGCAACGGAGTTGGTGGTTCGTGGAATCTACGGTCGGATTTGTCGATTTAATTCGATTTGTGTCTAGGTTTTATGGCGGTGGCTCTGTGATTTTGAGGGTCGTGGGTTACCCTGGGTGACCGACATCGTGGGGGAAAGGCGAGGTCGGCGTCTAGGGGAGGTAGTGGCACGCGTGGCCGCTGGCATGGCATGAGTTGCGAGATGGAAGGTGTTGACTAGGCCTTTTTTTCGAACGAGGCAGTTTGGTTTCCTGTAGCTGCGCGTGGAGTTCATTGTAAATGGTGATGATGTGGCAACAATTTGGGTGAGCCTGTTTTATTTATTTTATTTCAATCTTTGATTTTCAACTCGTTTTAATCAAATAACTTTTACATACGATATCCAATTTATGCGCGGTTTTTTTTGTTAGGATCGTATTGAAATTCCGAACATTTTGGGGCTGGTTTGGATGAATTCTGAGACTGTCAAATTTTTGGGTTTACACTGAATTTAAATTCAATTTAAATTCAAAAGGTGAGTGTTTTAACCCACTCACGACTTCTAAAATTTCTTATATTTGTTAAATTAATTTTTGATGTAATTAGAAATTTGTTTGTAATCATTGGCATCTTTTTAGTCATCATCTCAGTTAAATTAGATTTATTTGACTTAAATTGTTATTCAATTTATTGTATAAACTACCAATTAAATTTATTTATTATTGTATTTAAACTGCCAGTAATTACCTGATATTTTTATCTGTTCTATAAATGTTATTGTTTTAATTAGATGATGATTGTGATAATGTTTGATGATTGATATTAGATGAATGGATGTTATTAACGCTAAAAATGTAAGCTAACACCCCAGTGTGATTTGTGATAAAGCGAAAGCACCACCCGTTGGTACGGGAACCAAAAGCAAGCAGAAAATAGCAGAAAATAGTAAAGAGACAATAATTTTTATAGTGGTTTGGATCAAAGTCAAGCCTACGTCCACGTAATCTCTTCTATTATCGACTTGATTACAACTTGTACAACAATTCTTCAATTACAACACCATTAAGGCAAGTAATTAGAACTTCTATGTAGAAAAGATCTTTGAATTCATGTTCAATGAACTTGATCTTTTCCCTAAGGTTCTTCGAAGTATCTTTGGCATTTGAAGTGTTGTAGAAGTCGTGAAAACAACAAAGTCTTGACCTTCCCGAAATTCTTCCAGGAAAAATCCTGGAAAATCCTCCCCCTTCAATCTGGCTAGGTGGGCTATTTATAGGGGGGTCTCAGAGTTAGGTCGTGTGGTGTCATAGGTCGTGAGCGACCTAGGGAGTTGCGACCTAAGAGTGATCCCGAGGTAGCATAAGTCGTTAGCGACTTAATGGAGCTATCCTGGACGAGATATATGCTGTGAGCGACTTAGCATATGTAGCACAGGAGTTATCTCGGCTTGCTTAGGTCGTAAGCGACCTAATGGAAGAGGCAGTGTGCCTGCGGCTTAACTCTGAAGCTTGCTAGGTTGTTAGGTCGTTTATGCCTTCATTGAGTCGCTAGGTTGTTAAGTCGCTAAGTTCCTTAAGTCGTTGAGTCGTGCTATGTTGAGCCGCTCTATGCTTTAGGTTGTTAGGTCATGCCATGTTGTAGGTTGTTAAGTCGTTGATACCTTAGATAGTTAAGTCACTTTTTCCCTTAGTTCGTTGAGTCGAATAAGTCGCTAAGTCGTGAATAAGAGAGGTGTTAACACTTGCCTCTCGAAGTACACGCCTAAGAGTTAGGTCGTGTGCTTCGATGTCTCTTAACTTGCGCCATCCTGAGTTGCTAACTCGTGAGCGACTTATGAGAGAGCTAGGTCATTCGTGCCGATTCGAGTTCCATTGCCCCTGTATATAAGTCGCTTAGGTTGCTCTTTCTTCTCTTCACCTGCTATAACATTCTAACCCGTCATTGAAGAATCTCTGAGCTCTCGAAGAGGAATTCAAGCAAACCAGTCGCTAATCATCTTCATCGCTAATCATCTTCACCATCACATTACAATAAGTGAATCCGATCATTATCCAACCACGACCATCACCGTATCGTGAATTCCCCATTTTTCGACCCTAATCCAATTGCATGTGCTACGTTTCACCACAAATCATGTTATTGGACATGATGTCGTTGTAATTCATGAGAACACGGTAGTGTGTCGGATCTATGATGGATCTAAGGTGATTTAAATCGGTTTTGGATGATTTGGCAGTGGAGAGATGATGGATTTTATTGTGGAGATGCTAATGGGTTATCGGGTTAGGCAAGTTGTTGAATAAAGAGGTGTTAGCGGGTCAAGGGGAGTTAGGAAGTGCCCAACTTAGGAACTTTGAGCGACCTAGGGCTTAGCAATTTGGACATGAATCGCATGACTTAACTTAGTGAACGACTTAAAGAATCAACACGACCTAATTTCACCCCGCGGCATAGCTTTAACTCGTAGGAACATGATTGATGAACTGCCAGAATTTGACAGAACTTGATTGAATTTCCAACTTGAACTGTCATAATGAACTTCTTGAACTTATTGCACTCTTTCATAGATTGTATTAACTTTTAAGCTAACAACCTGTTAAATACAACATTTGCAGAAAACTAGGGTGAATATACTGCCATTGAATGTCCACATCGAATGACAAATTAGTCGATAGAGAATAATCAACTTAAAGGAATTGTGTGAACGAAATGCTGTGAATTAACCAGTTCAAGTGAAGTATTAAAGAAAATCTAAGTTAATCAACTAAAGCTGATCTGTTTGCATCAACACTGTACTTGGACTTAAAATAACAAGCCTTGAAACTTTATAATCGACAAACGCCAACTAGTTTAATTCCAGTTATATTTGCTTGTCATTTTATTAGTTTTGCACAATACTTCACACTTTTAGGAAACGTGCACCTTCGTATTTGAATATCCAGTTCCTTGTGTAGAATGGCTTCCAAACAAGTGCGAGAAGAGATAGTAGAGCGGACTGATGAGGTTTTCCCAATAGCTGACCCTTTGAAGAATCCTCCGGAAAGAGTTTCAACTTCATTGAACCAACAGGCTTTCAGCCAGCTATGTACTCAATTTGGCATTTGTTGGGTGCGTTTCCACCCTTCACCGGACCAAGTCCACCGAACCAACCAACCTACCGAACTAACCCATTACCAGCACTACTGAATCAAAGCTAGATAGACACTACCGAATCGGCCACCTCCATCCACCACCGAACCAGAAGCAAGGGAGGCCACCACCGGACCACTTACTACTGGACCAACCTCCAACGAATCAACCACCACCGGACTACTTACAACCAACCAACCTACCAACCAACCCACTTCCAACACTACCGAGTCAAAGCTAGATAGACAGTACCGAACCAACATACTCCGAACCAACTTTACCAGGCCAGATTGCATCAGCCCGGGCCCACCAGCAGCTATATACATCCAAGACCCCTGCCCCCAGCCTCACTCTATAAATAGAGGAGCAGGGGTACAACAATGGCAGACAAGTTTGAGAGCTCAAGCACAGATAGAACTTCCAAACAACTTTCATATACTTGTGATCAAAGCTTTGTACTTGTAATCTGATCAGTAAAGGAGAATAACATATAAAGTGGACGTAGGCACATTCTGGCCGAACCACTATAAATCTGTGTGTCTTTTACAGTTTAGTCCCTGCTTTTTACATATTTGCATGAATCACTCAAATCATTAAGAACAACTTAAAATCGACTAAATCATACGACTTGGAGGTGTTTTCCCATTTTTTGTGCAAACATTTTTGGTGCTTTCACTAAGATCGCGAGCTAGAAGCTTAAGCTTCTCCCACTAAACCTTCTTCCCAACAGCATCGCTCATTGCTTGGAAAACATGCCTCGCAGGCAGAGGAATGATGCTAGCAAAGGAAAAAACATCGCAACTAGTAGTATCCCAGATCCAGTGATCAGAGATCAAGAGAATCGTCCTGTTCCAACAGCAAAAGGAAATCAGGCAAATCCGACAGCCCCAGCTACGGAACAACCAATTACTAGGGCATATCTGGACAGGGTTGTGGCTGAAGTAACTATCCGCTTCACATCTCAACAAGAAGCTTTGGTGGACCAACTCATGTCACGCTTAAGGGATGCTAAAGAATCCAACCGCAACACCGAATCATGTGGTGAGTCCCAGTCTGGAGGATCTGGGAGGCGACAAGATCTTTCTTCTTCGAAGAGGCGAACATCAGAAACAGCAATGGTAGGAGCCGAGCCCAGACTCATCCCAAACTCCGACCCGAGGAGACACTTGGAACCGAACCCCACGGGGGAGGTACCAGGCAGGGGTCGGATATGGCTGAGCCTGTCATGCTACCTAACCATGGGAACACCAATGGACGGGGCCGAGCTGGAGTTCGGCAAGAAGTTGGACCCGAGGGAATGTTTAGAACATAGCCCAACAGGGGAAGATCGAGGCAAGGGCCAACTGTGGCTGACCCCAGCATGCTCCCAGAAGACCGAAGACCGCCACCGGAAAATGTTAGGAGTAATAGACGATACCATCCCTATAGGTCATCTGGACGGAATCAATCCTGCAGAGAAGAACCAAACTCATTTCTATCCGCTCCAAGTTCTGATGAAAGGATGACGCGATTGTTCAGAGAGTGCGTCCAACGGGACCAAAGGGATCGAGGGATAGGCGCTAGGCTAACCAGCCCCTTCACCCGCAATATCGAAACTGCCATCACCCCCGGGAATGGAAAATGCCGACAATGGAACCTTATAAGGGAACCTCTGACCCCGTTGTACACTTGCAGAGATACACACAGCATATGCTCATGAGCGGAGCAACAGAGGGAGTGTTGTGTAAATGCTTCCCACTATTCTTGGCAGATCTAGCTACCTCCTGGTTTTGCTATCTACCCCAAGGATCCATCAGCTCATGGGAAATGCTGAAAGAAAAGTTCATCAGCCAGTTTCTCATTTATGTGGAACAACCCAAGGACGCCTATTCCCTATCTAATATCAAACAAAAGCCCGAAGAGATAGTGCAACAATATCTAACCCGATTCAATGCCGCAGCGGCCGCAGTCCAAGATGCCGATGGGAAACTTATCCTAATGGCTCTTTGTAGTGGCGTACACCCAGATAGCAAGTTTGCTAGAAGATTAACGAAAGAAAAACCAGCTACCTTACCCGATTTCTTCCATGAAGACGGAAAGTATATTAGACTTGAAGACGCTGCCACCGAAAGGCAGACAGGGCAATAAGCCAAGGCAGCTCATGGAAACGCACCCGCTACAGCAAAGGACGTCAGAAGAAATGACTCTCGAGACAATGCTGGGGGCAGGAAGGGAGAAAAACGCCTATATCGGCCAGGACCAAGATTTGACGCTTACACTCCTTTGAATGAAACAGTCGAAAACATCTTCCTGGCCGCCCAAGAAGAGCTTAAATACAAACGCCCGTGTACAAGAAGGAATCAGATCACGCAATCAAGTCTGGAAAGTTCTGTCGCTTCCAAGAATCCCATGGGCATGATACCAATGAATGCCGTCATCTCCGGGACCTGATTGAAGAACACATCAGAAGGAAGAGATTGGTACACTTTGTAAAGGGTCAGGACAGGACTCCAGCTCCTGCCAAGGAGAACCCAGGGCAACTCCACCCAGAGACAGGCGGAAGAAATCGCAACATCAGCGGTTCCAGTCAAGAGAAGATAGTGGTCCATACAATATCGGGAGGACCACACATCGCCGACAGAAGCTGGGAAGAAATGGAAATATATGGGAAGTCACTTAGAAACAATGAAGACTGCATCAATTCCGTCATGGAAGAATGCCGTCCGAAGAGGAAAGAGGATAATGACATCACATTCAGTAGGCAAGACCTAGAAGGAAGGAAATACCCTCACATGGATCCTATGGTCATCTCTGCCTGGTTCGGACCAGCCGAAGTTTTTCGAATTATGGTAGATACTGGAAGCTCCGTAAACATTCTATTCAAGCATGCTTTCGACAAAATGAAGCTGTCAATGAAGGATGTGTCTCCCTGCAACAAACCACTATACGGTTTCACTGGAGATGCGAAGATGCCCCTCGGGAAATTGGACCTCTTTGTTGAAATAGGAAGTCATCCCCGCTCTGTTGTACGGAAACAAACATTTGTTCTAATAGATAACCACTCGGCCTACAACGCCTTTTTAGGAAGACCAGCCTTGTCCGACTTCCAGATTGTCCTGGCCCCTTGGTGCCTCAAGATGAAATTTCCGACAGATAATGGGATAGGGGAAGTAGAAGGAAATCAAGACGCCGCTCGAGATTGCTATGTAACTGAACTTCACAATAACCGCAGGAAGGATAAAGGGAAGGATGTAGAGACTACTCTCTGCAAGAAAAACTTGAAAGCATAGCAACTAAAGAAATCCCCTCCTCTTCGATATACCAGTGATCCTTTCAATGAATTAGACCCCAGGGACAAAGAGGAGGAGGCCACCGCCGAGCCTGCAGAGGCTATGGAACTGTAGACAAACACGACCCAAGTAGACTGCTGAGAATCGGGTCACAGTTAAGAGCAGAATTGAAAGATCAACTCACCAATTTTCTTTGCCCCAACTAGGATGTATTTGCATGGACGCACACTGACATGACTGGAATCTCCCCTGATGTAGCATGCCACGTACTGAACATCGATCCCACCAAGGTGCCAGTAAAGTAGAAAAAGAGGAGTATAGGGGCAGAACGATCAGCAGCCCTCGAGGAAGAAGTAAGGAATCTACTTGCCAATAACTTCATACGAGAAGCCATCTACCCAGAGTGGATCGCCAACCCGGTACTGGTGAAGAAGGCTAATGGAAAGTGGAGAACATGCATTGACTTCTCCAACTTAAATGACGCTTGCCCGAAGGATTGTTTCCCGTTCTCCCGAATCGATCAACTCGTGGACATCACAGCCGGGCACGAACTCTTACCTTTTATGGATGCATACTCAGGATATAACCAGATTCCAATGCACGCCCCCGATCAAGACCACACTAGTTTCATCACTGACCGGGGATTGTACTGCTATAGGGTAATACCTTTTGGACTTAAAAACGCCGGAGCTATTTATCAACGCCTCGTTAACAAGTTGTTTGCGGAACTAATAGGGCAAACTATGGAAGTTTATGTGGACGACATGCTGGTAAAATCGAGGAAAGCCAACGATCATGTAGGCCACCTGGACGAGATGTTTCAAGTACTTCGCCAATATGGAATGAAGCTGAATCCTCTAAAGTGCTCCTTCGGAGTATCGTCGGGAAAGTTCTTGGGATTCATCGTCCATGCTAGGGGGATTGAAGCAAACCTCGAACATGTCCGGGCTTTGCAAGATATCAAGATACCATCCACTCGAAGAGAGATGCAAAGCCTAAATGGGAAGGTGGCCGCCCTAAGCAGATTCATCTCTAAAGCAACCGACAAATGCATCCCTTTCTTCGAAGCCCTAAAGAAAGACAAAAGAAAGTTCGAATGGACTGACGAATGCTCGATAGCCTTCCGTAACCTAATTGAACACCTCCAGAGACCACTAGTACTCTCAACTTCAAATGAAGGCGAAGAACTATACCTATACCTTGCTATATCGTCCCATGCTCTAAGCGCGGCTTTGGTGAGAGAAGACAACCGCGCGCACCGGCCCGTATACTTTGTAAGCAAGAGATTTACAAGGGCAGAAGCCAGATACCCTAAACTTGAGAAGCTAGCATACTGTTTGCTAATCACGTCACGGAAACTGCTACACTATTTCCAATCTCATTCCATCAGAGTTTTAACCGATCAACCGCTAAGGCAGGTACTCCATCACCCAGACACTTCTGGGTGTAAATGGTGCATTGAACTGAGTCAATATGATATCACCTAATATCCTCGCTCCGCCATCAAGGGACAAGCCATGGCCGATTTCATTGCCGAATTCACTACCAACGAAGGTAAGGATCAATCTGAAATAACAAAAGATATCAAGTGGAATCTCTTTATAGATGGAGCATCAAACGAACAAGGCTTGGGGGTAGGTATTGTGATAATCATCCCTAGGGGAAGGAAGCTGCACTATGCCCTAAGGTTGGAATTCGCTGCCACCAACAACGATGCAGAATATGAAGCAGTATAGCAGGATTAGAACTTGCCTTAGAAATTGGAGTCAGTTCTTTATGTCTTCATAGTGATTCTCAACTTATCGTAAACCAAGTACTAGGAGAGTTTCAGACTCGAGGAGAACGACTCACGACATATCTAAAGAAGACCAAGCTGCTGCTCGATCAATTGGATAACTATTTAATAAAACACATTCCTCGAGAAGAGAATTGAGAGGCCGACGAATTGGCAAAGCAAGATAGCATGATGAACAGCACCATTTCTGGAACAATAGCCATCTCGAAACAACTTGCCCCAAGTTTCGAACAAGAAGATCTGATAGCTGCAATCGAAGAAGAAACTTGGATGACTCCTATCCGGAAATACTTACAAAATGGCACACTACCCAACGAGCGTAACGAAGTCAGGAAAATCTTGAGGAGAGCTTCCCGCTACACAATACAAGAAGGCATCCTCTTTCGACGCGGCTTCTCAAACCCTTTATTAAGGTGCGTTGCTGGAAGGGAAGCCAAGAAAATCTTATCCAACATCCATCAAGGGAGCTGCGGAGATCACACTGGTGGGCAGACTCTGGCAAAGAAGACGCTCCGATATGGATATTACTGGCCCACTTTAAACAAAGACGCCTTAGACTTCGTCAAAAGATGCGACAGATGTTAGAAATTTGCTAAGATTCCTCGACTACCAACAAATGAGACTACTCAAATGACCAGCCCTTGGCCCTTTGCAGTATGGGGAATTGACTTGATTGGCGAACTACCGACGGGCCGAGGCGGAGCCAAATATGCTATAGTGGCAATCGACTATTTCACCAAATGGGTGGAAGCGGAACCTCTAAATAAAATATCTTTGGCAAAAGTTATTAACTTCTTGATCAAAAATGTTCTATGCAGGTACGGGTTTCCACTCAAAATCATATCGGACAATGGACTTCAGTTTGACAGCGAGGAGTATGCCGACTGGTGCCAAGAGCACGAAATTCACAAAAGCTTCTCATCTGTGGCTTATCCCGAAGCAAATGGACAAGTTGAAGCTGTCAACAAAATTCTTAAAAGTCTAATCAAGAAGAAGTTTGGAAAGTCAAAAGGCGCTTGGGTGGATGAACTTCCTACGGCACTTTGGGCCTACCGCACGTCTTTCAGAACATCAATAGGGCATACTCCTTTCTCTTCGGCATACGGATTGGAGGCCATGCTCCCAGTTGAAACTGTAGTGCCATCCCACCATAGGATCCACTACAACCCAGAAGAGAACGAAGAACTCCTCCACATGTCTTTGGATCTAATCGTAGAAAGAAGAAATGATGCAGCACTCAAAGCAGCAGCTCACAAGCAAAAAGTGGCAGCACAATACAACACCAAAGTCAAGCATCGCAGCTTACAAGAAGGAGATCTTGTCCTCAAGCGAATCTTCCCGCGCCCGGAAGCTCTAGATTCCATCTGGGACGAACCACATGTAATTCATAAAGATCTCCACAACGGAGCTTATATTTTGTCATCAGTGGACGGAGAGGTGTTCCAGAGGGCATGGAACATCCAACACCTTCGTCGATACTTTTCTTAACTTGTATTGCCCATATAAAGTGAATTAACAAAGAGAATCAGTGGACGTAGGCATTTTCGTGCCGAACCACTTTAAAAACTTGTCTCCTTTTTAACTTGATCCTTTATACCTTGGCTACTTGTTGAGCTTTATCCTTTTATGTTGAACAAAATCTTGTGTAGATGGCATCTCTATTCAAGGCATCACAGCACAACTTCACTTGGACAAAGCCTAACAGGTATTATACGAATCTATGCCCTCGCCAATGAGACACTTTTGCTCCAACATCCCTCTGCTGCGGGTTAACTCATTGCTCTTGACGGCCCTTAAAGCCAACTGTAATGAGCCGATTATAAGTCGTCGAGAAAGGCTAACCATAGCCTAGGCAGCTCATTACGGCGTTCGGCTCGCCAGCAATCGTGAACCGATTATAAGCCCCAACATAAGGTGTGGCCAACCAGGGGAAGTTCACAGTTGACGATCGGTAAATCGAATAATACCTACGATTACGGGCCATAATGGCCCGGGTAGTTACCGTGCGCGATCCCGGCTTCGATGTGTCTTAAGTACGGCAGTGGTAAAAAAAACAACTCCCCACGGAGGCGTAAGATGGGTGACAAATGTCTCCAAGACCCACAGCTAGGGAAAGTGACTACAAAGCCCGTTTGCCACGAACTTAAGCGCGTCGAAGGCATTTCGTGATTGGAAGTTTTACTGTTTCTTATATTTCCATTTTATTTATAAAAACTTTCTTCCTATCCTCTATAACGATCACTAAAGTATAGGACACAAAATAGGAGACACTCACTAAGGGGAATAAGAACTCACAGCTGGATGGCAGGTCACTCAGCTGCATTCCATATTCGATTACACATGGCATTCAAAGCTATCGTTTACAGCTAAAACTTGAAGGGCGGTACTTTCTTCTCTTGTACACAAATATGTAACTATAATTTATTCATATATCACAATAACATTGCAAGACATGAAACTATATTTTAAGTAGGAACTTAGCGTCAAACACAATTGAATCACTAACACATGCATAGCTATATTTTATGCAACACATCAAAATAACGACAGCATCCAAACATGACAAATTCAGCATATGTTATAAAGTTGCATGCCAAAAATCAAGTTGTTCGTTACATAATTATAGCCTGAAAATTACATTAATGTTTTAAGACTAACATAGACAGCGATGTCAAGTAAACTGAAAAATGTCCAGATCAAGCCAAGGAGCCGACTACATCGGGGCTTCGCCTCTATCCTGCTAGCCCTCCGAGGTCTACTTAACCGCCCGATCAGAACTTCCAGCGTGCTGACCAGTGGTAGTTGGCGCTTTAGAGGTCCTGCCTGTCCAATTCAGGAGAAGAATTCATTGAATAAACAATAAGCAACCAAGCTATGAAAAGGCTAAAAGGGAAGACTTACCAGCATCTGTTCCTTGATCATCATCCCCCAACTGCACGCCTACCTCCTCAGCAGCGAGCAACCACATGACCTCCTTCACCGCCACTTTCTCCTCCTTAGTTAATTGGGCCGTAACCACATCCACTCTGAAGGCCATGCCACCCTCCTTATCCGCATCGGCCTTGGCCTCCTCTAGATCCCGGAGATAAATCCTGGCCATTATCTGAGGATAATCATCCATCCAGGATAAGTTGCCCTGCTTCCAAGTAAAGAAATACATATCCTCGAGCATCTCATACATCATCCCCTCATTCTCCTCAAACTCCCTCATTCGGACCTCAGAAGCCAAAAGCTTTGCAACAGCATCATCCCTCTCCGATCGGAATCGCGAGCGGTCAGCCTGAAGGGATTTCCTCATCGCCTCCATCTCCTCTTTCAGCTTGGCTTGAGCAAGCTCCGCGGCTTCAAGCTTCCTAGATAACTCCTCCACCTGCTCGAGATCCGCTTTCCGAACCTCATCCAATGTTGCAATGGCCATATCGATCCGTTCCTTGCAGATGGCCTCCATTTTCTGTAGCTCGGCTCTACTAGCCTCTTCCATCGTTTTCTTTAGCCGTCTGGAGGCAGCCTCGTGCTGAGACATCTGGATGGCCTGATCGACGAGTTGCTTGGCCTGGTCGGAAACCACTAACCGTAATCTTATGTTGGCACTCCCAATTTCCTCCCCGGCCTTGACCAATCGGGCATGATGCCCCATCAACTTCCTAGTCTCCTCAGCAACCCGGTCGATATTTGCATTGGCTTCATCCCCCATGGTTACAATCCGAGTAGTAAGCAAATCAAGGTCCAGGGACTTGGCCTCATCAAGCACCCTTACCATAGGATTGCGAGGAAGAAGGTGCTCACCAGTAACCTCGTCAAAGGAAATATCATGAGAACCCGGATCCAGATCTAGATGACCCGTAAATGGATTACGAGCCAAGCCGGGACGATCAATCTGAGTAACGGTAGGATTCTCATACGGATGCGGAGAGGGTATGAACTCAGTACCTCCCCCATGATATCATGAATAGGCTGGGTTGGGGGCTAAGGACCAGGTGAAGGTTCGAATAAGGAGCGACTCCTCTTTTTCTTTTGAATATCCTCTTCAATAACTCCGAGAAGAGGACGGTAGCCAACTACGTCACCAGAACGGTTGGTCGGAGGTTTTGGTTTAGCGGAAGCTTTGAGGAGTTTGAATTGTTTGAGACAGTGCCGAATGTCTGATGTCTTGGACACCTAACCCGTTCCTGGGATAAAAACCAAGTGTTACAAGCATGCATGGGACTATAATCCAAGAAACATGTGAAGTTAAAAGAGGAGTCAGAAATTCACCTTGAATCGCCGGAGTTGCCCTAGCTGAAATGCTCCTGGAAGATGAATCAGCACCAGTCCCGGCCTTATCAGTTTTCTTTGGCTTCTCCACCAAGGCCGATCCTTCCTCCAACCCCTCTAAAGCCTGGCGGAAAGCATCATCTGTCTGCTCTTGGATCTCCCCTGCTTGCCCAGAAGACAAAGCCCCGGTGCCATCACCGCTCTGTCCTTCGCCACCATCATAACCATCACCTTCTCCATCACCTCCGCTCTCCTCCTCGCCTCTTTCCTCCTCCACATTTTCCTCCTTCGGAACATCTGGACATGTGCTAGGGGAGGGTCCATCGGATTTCTTGAGCTTCTTCCCCTCGGCGACTGGAGGTATCGAGAAGGGTTTCCTCTTGCTGCTCTTCGTCGTGGCCCCTCCTTTAGCTTTGGTAGCCCTATCCTCAGCTGTATCTCTTTGCTTGGCCACAGACTGACGTGGT
The DNA here is from genome assembly GCA_030765085.1 of Allium cepa. Lineage (NCBI taxonomy): Eukaryota > Viridiplantae > Streptophyta > Magnoliopsida > Asparagales > Amaryllidaceae > Allium > Allium cepa. Next base: position 695,453,592 of record CM060937.1, on the reverse strand, counting down.
AGAATCAAGTTGTGCTGCAGAAGAGTAGCATTCCTGATCAGGTAAGATGCTGACCTCTCCCTTCCTGAAACGGCTTCTATGTCCGCAGCAATCTGAACCAGGCGATAGTTCTCCACGATCGCAAAGCCACCTGTCGCTAGTAAGAAATAAAAAAACATAAGAAGAAGCATTGCGGTCAGAACAAAAATTATGAGTGAGATTCAACCTACAGCCAGAGGTGAAGCGACGGATAGAAACAGAGTCATCCTTGACGAAAAACCATTCTTTCTTAAACATGCTGAACTTCGAATACAAGTCCAGGACCGTCTTGAAGGACACGGTCGATTCCAAGCTGATGTATGGAGACCCCTTCTTGTAACCTCTCAAGTTGTACAAATACCGGATCTCCCGGTTGGAAGGGGGACGCCCGTATGTTCTCTGGAAAATGATGAATAGACTCACCAAGATAGCATAAGAATTGGGCTGAAGCTGGAAACGGGCCACCTTCAAATAGGTAATGAAGCTGACTATCCAAGCATTGATCGGGGGAATGGCCCCCACATGCAACGGTACTTAGTATAAGCGAAATATCCTTCAGGGGGGTCGTACGACATAACACCTTCCCCCGGCAACAGCAGACACGCTATGTCAATCCCAAAAGAGCAAGAAATAACATCAAGCTGCTCCTCATTGAGGGAGCTAGGAAAGCAGTCAGGAGGAGAGTTCAAGAGCTCCTGAGGGCCATATCCATCCACTAGTGATCTCGGTGTGGGCCCATGGCGTCCCGATCCTGACTGAGCTGGGGGAACCGTGGAGGACTCTTCTCTGTCCTTGGATTTCTTTTTATCTGTTCGAGTTTCCACTTTATGAGACATTTATTTGCTAACACAAAAAAGTACGTCGTTAGAACGAGGGAAGTAGACGAGCAAGTGCGTACGGTCTAGAATTTCATTTATAATTCATTCAGTAAAGTCAGGTCTTTGAACTCATTCGGTACTTATACTCCACGAGTTCATTCGGCAAGTCAATTCTTTGAACTCATTCGGTACATATACTACACGAGTTCATCCGGTATGTCAAGTCCCCGAGTCCATTCGGTAGTTCAAAGAAAAAGCACATTCGGTGGAAATGGGCCTCACCTGGTCCGGCAGAAGAGAGTTTGGTGCAGCTAATACGTTTGATTCGGCAAAAATAAGAAGTTTGGTTTGGCTGATAAGGAATAACGGAAGCATTAGGCCCATACTTATAGGCGAAATATAAATAACCGGACCAACTGGTTCGGCACACAAGACCGGATGAGAATCCCCCAAGCTAAAACAAAGCGCGACATATGATGACATATGCCCCACTTTGGAGGGCAAATGTTGGGTGCGTTTCCACCCTTCACCGGACCAAGTCCACCGAACCAACCAACCTATCGAACCAACCCACTTCCAGCACTACCGAATCAAAGCTAGATAGACACTACCAAATCGGCCACCTCCATCCACCACCGAACCAGAAGCAAGGGAGGCCACCACCGGACCACTTACTACCGGACCAACCTCCACCGAATCAACCACCACCGGACCACTTACTACCAACCAACCTACCAACCAACCCACTTCCAACACTACCGAATCAAAGCTAGATAGACACTACCGAACCAGCATACTACTGAACCAACTTTACCAGGCCAGATTGCATCAGCCCAGGCCCACCAGCAGCTATATACATCCAAGACCCCTGCCCCCTGCCTCACTCTATAAATAGAATGGCAGGGGTCCAACAATGGCAGACAAGTTTGAGAGCTCAAGCACGGATAGAACTTTCAAACAACTTTCATATACTTATGATCAAAGCTTTGTACTTGCAATCTGATCAGTAAAGGAGAATAACATATAAAGTGGACGTAGGCACATTCTGGCTGAACCACTATAAATCTGTTTGTCTTTTACGGTTTAGTCCCTGCTTTTTACATATTTGCATGAATCATCCAAATCATTAAGAACAACTTAAAATCGACTAAATCATACGACTTGGAGGTGTTTGCCCTTTTTTTGTGCAAACAGCATTGCTGAGGCAGATGCTCTGCTTCCTGGGGTAAATGACACTACCGATAGGCCGCCTCCTGGATTCATTGCAGTCAATCGTCAAATGTGTTTGAATGGAGCTATTCCTCCCTTTAATGATTTTCTTAGAACACTCCTCCTTCGACTAACTATCTCTCCATTCCAGTCGCACCCTAATGGCTATGCCATTCTGATGGGGTTGTGCGTACTATTTAGGAGGATGCTTAACCGCTTCCCAAGCTTCGAGGAGATCTGCTATTTGTGTTCATTCGGGAGGAGCAAAGATCACCCTTCCATTACCCTTGTAAGAAGTGCAAGAAACCATAAGCTGATTACGGATCTGCCCGAGAGCGCTTATGGGTTTTTAAACCAGTTCTTCTTTGTCCATTGCCCTCCGGGATTCTACGGTACCTGGAGAGTAGGAAGTAAGACTACCTATCTCCGTTCACTTCATTTCCGAGCCTTTCAAAATTCGAGCCGTCAAGTGCTAACTTCATTCTTTACTTTTGCAGCACTTCCTCCTCCCTCTAAAGATTCTAGTCACGAATCGACTTTCGAAAGATTAAATGCCGTAGCTATTGATGTGAGGAGTATTAAATTTCTGCTGAAGGACGAATTTTTGCACCAATTCGGACTCTTGCACTCTTCTCGATCCATTGAGTCTCGTGATGACCCTAGTTCTTAAGCAGAAGCGTCAGATGCCCCAGCCTCCGCAAAGGAATCCGCCCTGAAGGAACCTATTGTGGAGGCTTTATTAGTGAAATGCTCCAGTTCCATTGACGGTGCGAGATTATCTGGCAAATCTAAACTTCCCCCAGTTATCGAAGAAGAAGAATTTCTTCAACATTCCGGGAAGGCTACTGGAGAAGCTGAGGGAGCTGGGAAAGAAAGTTCTACTACGAAGAGTGTAAAGCGTGCTGAAGAGAGCACTGCTGATGTGACCCATTCCGTTGGGCACAATGGTGATGATATCTTCGGAGGACTGAGCGACCTTATGGTGACTTCCCATGATCTCTTTAAAGACGACACCACCACTTCAAAGCTTGTTTCTCCAGCAATCGAGGCAACATCCGTTTTTCGATCAATTCTGAAACGACCCGAAATTTTCGAAGCCGAAAATTCCAAATAGTTATGAAAAAGAAGAAAGAGATAGATGAAGAAAAAGAACAGAAACACCAAACATCTCACAATCGCAGCGGATAAAATAATAATAAATCTTAACAGTTTACAAAAAATATTAGAACTGTCTATTTTATTTAATATACATCAGAGTTTCACATAATATACAGTCAATAAATATTTACAATTTTGATTTATGACTTAAATAAACAATAATATAAATACAGCGGATATACTCCATACGGTATTGCCACCAGCTCGCCTCCTGAGCTTCAAATGTATCTACCTGAAAATCTGTAATACTAGGTCTGACCCGAGCATTACACCAAAGTAACACCCGGGTCAGGCTGGAAACCAGCATGAGTAAACCCCACTAATATGTAAAACCAAAGTGATCAACTTATATAAACCCGGGGTGACATATATCAATTTTGTCCAATTCTCAATTTGTTATAGACAACACTTACTTCACATATAATTTTCTAAGTACCAAACTTAGATAAATAATCCAATTCACTTAAATCGTTTTATCTCATCGTATTGATTTCACAAATCAATTTATATAAATTTGAAGTTGTTTCGGGTATTTCTCAATACCCTATCCCGGCCTTTCCGAAAACTCATGTTATTCTAACCCAAGTTATTCAAATAAAATACACAACATCTCATATCAGAGATATCTACTCATTCAAAACATCCAATACCATTCAATCACCCATACCCAAAACTTAATCGCATACAGGCCAATTTAATTATTTTAACTGAATTGTAAACCTAAATTACTTAGACTTCTTCATTTATTAATTTCCAAACCAATTAATTAATTAATTCTTCCATATTCATTCATTTTAATTAATCACCCTGGATTAATTATCTTCCAATTTCATTCAAGTAATTATCTTGAATCAATTTCACGTTATTAGTTATCTTTAATTCCAACAAATACGTAATCCTGATTATTTCATAAATTAATTTATGATATTAATTACATTAATCCTTAATTACTTATATTAATTAACTCTCATAAGTCTCTTATATTGATTTATTTTCTTAACCAATCAATCTCTATTTACATCATCAATTATATAAATTAATGATTCCTCGTTTATATTTACATTTATTCTAATCTGATTTAATTTCTCTTTTTATAATGGAAGCTGAGAGAAATTTAATACAACGTTTATTTTTAAATTCAATTCGGTTTACAATTGCACTTTGACATTCAAGCTTTTAAAAGACATAATATTTTAAAACCTTATTTGTTAGATTGAACTTGAATTCAGAGCTTGTTTAAATCTCTACTTTACAATTTAACTTCCGTCTTTAAATATCACCTCTATTTTTTTTATAATTCATTTTTATTTTATTCTATAATTATTTCGTTTTCAAATTCCCACCATGTATTTTTCAAAATCCAATTTTATATATTTCGATAACTCAGGGTACCGAAATATCTAAGCAAACCACAACATCCAATTACTAAAAATATTCATCACAGAATATCAACCATTTTAATATAGACTATACATTTCTATATAATATAGCACATCGAATCGATTTCAATCATTCAACCAATCATTCGAATTTAACCATTTAATTTAAATAAAGGCCCAGAAGCCTGAGATTACTCACCTTTGCTTTTGCTGTGTGCAATTCATCCTAACCCGGCTTGTTTCTCAATTTTAGACCTTGTATCAAACAAATTTTATAATTTATTAATATTCGAACGAACGGAAACAATTAATTTCCGATTAATAGATTTATTTTCACTTAATTATTAAATTTAAACTAAATTTCCTTTACTGCAAATTATATATATATATATATATATTTTAACAAGTAATCATAAAAATAAAAATAAACTACCTCACTACAAAAGTCCAACCCGATAGGCTAAATGTTGCAGCACCAACCCTAGCCGATAACTATCACCTCCTCGATGGCGCCAACATCGTGACAGTCGCAAGAATAACTCACGATCACCGGCCCCCTCTGACGACGTCGCCCAACATCAATCGCGACAGCTTCCAGACCGATTGCGTTGTCGAGACTCAAATTCCAGATCGAACGCCTCCGCCCCGTTCAATAGCCTACACCCCAAACTCGTTTCGAGCCACCGAGCCAAACGCGATTGCTTGAATTACACGTTCTTGGATGCCGCTGCTTCTCCCCTTTCATCTGACCTCAACACTCCACAGCTCGAATCGAGCATCTCGATTCATCTTCCCTCAATTGGAACTTCGCCGCCGCCGAGCTTGCTAGTGGAACGTTTGCCTCCCTCTTTTTCCTTCTTTAAAAAAAAAAAAACTGAACTGGAAATCGCGATTTAGGGTTAGGGAAAGGAAGCGTGGGTTACAAAAGAGGAGGGAAAGATAAATTTGGGGGTCTTCATCAGAAAATAGAAGTTCGGCGATTCCCTTTTTTTTTATATACACGTTATATTCTGCTCGAAGAATTCAGGGAGGAACGGAAGAAATATAGATGGTGTGAGGCTTCACGAGCAAGCCTTGAAATGAAAATATCTCTGACAATATGTACCTCAAATTTATTATTTTCTAAATTTTACGAACGTCTTGTGAAGCATAACGCGAAACTCCGAACTTCGTATCGGACATGCCGACCGGTGTTTATAAGGTTTTACTCGTGTTCCGAGCACAATGGAACGGGTTTCGAAGGCTAACTTGATCATATGCGCGAGTTACGGAAATAAACGATCGGTTTTATATTAAATCGATTAAAATAGTTCTAAGCGTTTCGAGCTGCCAGGGTCAAACGACAACTCCGATTGCTACGAAAATTGAAATCCGATAATAACTAACTATTACGGATCCAATGGAACTGGTTTCGTCGAATTCCGAGACTGTGCCTCGGAGGGCTAATTTTTTTTTTAAAATTCCAATTTAAACGATATATTATTAAAATTGAACAAATTACCGTTACATTCAATTTCAACCATTCTATTGTCTTCGGTATCATCATTATAGTTTTATAAGCCTTCAAATTATTTTAAACAGGCTTAGAATCACAAATTCAAAAATTTACCCAACTTCAATTGTTAAATTCAATATTTAAACTATACAATTCAATGATTTAATTATCGAGTAAATATTGATATCTTGAATTCAAGTTAAAATTAACTTTTAAATATTTTAAAATCAATTAATTATTCCAATTTAATTAATCAAAATTTCTGGGTCGTCACATTCCTCCCCCCTTAAAAGAATTTCGTCCTTGAAATTACTAGTCAAGAAGAATGGACCATTACCCGTTTACCTTTCTCAAAACTCAAAATCAACTTTCTACCAACTATCCGTTATCAATGACCCACTACCACCTTAACCAACTTCCCAAAACTTTCTATAGTTTCTAACAACACCCTCTTGCTTACTCATTTAAATTTCAATTTAAAACCAAATTTGGGATTATGAAAAATTTTCTCAAAATTTTTCTAACTCCCTAAATTTCCGAGAAATTTTGCCAGCGTCTCCTTTGCGCGGCTAGCTCGGTACAACTACAAAAGGCCTCTACGGGCTCCCAAATTCCAAAAGAAAACAAAAGCCAAATGGCTGCATCAAAAACCCAATCCAATTTCATATAGAAACTAAAATACATACCTTTTTGTCGGGCAATTCACATTAATCTTTTGGAATCAAATCCAATTTTCTTTTCCCCTTTTTAATACCTGCATATCTTTCTTAGCAACAATATCCAATCATAACCCTATACAATCATTTCATACATTTCCTTACACAAGTTTCATATCTATTTCAAATTAGTTTTCACCATTTCATATGAATTCAATTTATTTTTGATTTCTAATATGGAGTTATATCTTTCATTTAAACTGATTCATATTAGTTTCATTTACTAGTTTATTTTAAGTTTCCTATTTGAAATTGTTTTGTCGTTAACCAAAATTTTACAAAAATTTTCTAACTCCCAAAATTTTCGAATTTTTTTGGCAGTGTCCCCTTTGTACGGAGGAGCTTTTGCAATTTGACAATAGATATAAATATGTATACATCGACCCACACGGTCGGAAAAAGCAAAAACAGTTCATATTTCCTATTTTTATTGCGTAGGCGTACCTTATTTAGCAATTTAAGCAAGCGGCTTATAAATTTTGGCAATTAACATACCCCAAATCTAGCCAAACCGCTTCCCTGTACCTGTACTTAATTTAAATACGTAAGTGTCATACGTAGAAAATCTATTAACATTTCACTTACTTTAAATAGCTAAACACAAGCATTACATAAACAACAAGCACTAAACACTTCCAATAAGCAGTTTATATGTTTTAAAGCACATATAATTATTTCCAACCAAATTTATATGTCTTTTCATTCAATTTTAATGGTTTACACACAATTACTTGCGTTCAACTCATTTTAAGCGAAACAATCTCATATTCACTTCAATTGATTCAAAAATTCAATTATATCGCTTCGACTAATTCATAGCATTTAATTTGATTAAATCTCGCTTACGTTAAACGATAATCATTTCTACGCAATTTGATAATATCCATGTGAATAATTAATTATTTAAGTTTTATAACCAATTAAAATTGATTCCAACTCAGTTTTATTTAATTCAATTCCATTTATTTTATAATCCTAGTAACCCATTTTAAATTTTAAATTTACTTATTTAATTCAATTTCGAATTTATTTTATTAATACATGGTCATTCTCAATTTATTTTTATTCACTTGGGTTTTGTGAGCAACCCAAACCATTTTTATTATAATTCGCTTTTATTTCATTCAACAACACTTCCATATTATTAAAATTTACTTGCAAATTACACTATATATTATTCAAATCACTTGAATTTTATTTGCAAGTCAAACCATCACCCTTTCAAGCCAACTTTATTTTATTTTTTTATTTTTTTACAACACCTCTTATTTAATTCATTACCAAATCCAAGTCGAATTCTATTTATAATTTGAATTCATTTCCAAACTCCCTTATCAACTTACAATCCATTTTAGTTAACCGAGTTAAATTTTTATCAACATGCTCCACTAAATAATTTATTTAGCTAATTAGCTTCCCTCCAACTTAATTTACAAAAATCACTTCATTAAATTTTTCCTGCGTTCAGTTTTGTTTTATATTTCCAGTTTGGATTCCCTTTTTACTTGAAGATTTAGAAATGCCTTAAATTCGGATAATACAATTAAAATAGCTTTTTATAAAATATTTCTCATAACTCGATGTCTCAACCAGTCCATTCTTGTTCTCACAGAAATTCAATCATACGTTGATCAGGCGTAGGACTGAAAATCTATAAGTACTTGGTAAACCCATTTTCAACACCCAGTGGGAATACTTGGAAAACAATTTTATTGAAATTATCGAAAACAGTTTTTTTTTTGAAAATAGAGGAAATATCCTTAGTGAGGATGCTCTGAAAATCATCACCCCCATTCCATGGTCACAGTTACATACCAGGGTTACATTGTAGTCGCAACAAAAGTCCATGTAACTGCAGGCTCTCCGCGGCACTCTCAATTACGCCGTGGAACCCACACAATAGATCACAGTTACATCCAGGGTTACGTTATCGTCGCAACAAAAGTCCATGTAACTGCAGGCTCTCCGCGGCACTCTGATTTTCGCTGTTGAAATAAAACTTCTCTACTCCTACATAGGTCGCAGTCTACCGAGATAAACTCAAACGTAGACTGTTGGCTCTCAGCGGCACACACGACTTTCGCAATGTTACCATAGGTCGCAGTTACATCCTGGGTTACGTTGCAGTCACAACAAAAGTCCATGTAACTGTTGGCTCTCCGCGGCACACACGACTTACGCTATGGTAAACTCAACTCATAATCCTCAGGAACTAGTTTTGTCCGGACTCCTCACAGGATCAACTTTAGAACCCCTCTTGGGGCTCAAGGCAGCACCACCCGGTGGCACTCCTGAGAAGTTCATTTCAAGGAGGCGCCTTTTTCCCCAGAGCCATCATAAAAACATTTTATACTAGATACATATAGTATCTTCAAAACATACACCTAGTTTGATTTCATACCAAGCTCCTTTACACAAAATCGATTATTCCAAAATCGATAATTCTCAAACTAGGCTTTTCCGAATTTCAAATATTGATTTTACCCAAAATCAAAAGCCTTTTCAAATCCAAAGGTTCTCAAAACCTTTTTCAAAATCCTCATAAGATCCTTTATGTATATATATTCAAAATATATACAATTTTTAAAACTTTGGATCTTTCAAACTTGTATAAAACTCCTTTTATACTTCAAACATCTTCAAAATTTTTTTCTTTCGGCAATAGATTTACAAGAAAAGGTTTATCTTATATAACAAAGATATATATATATATATAACTTTGTTTATTCAAACCAAATATTCAAATTTGATTGCTCTTTTCAATATCAATTTCTTTTCCATTCACTTATCCACCTTTACATTAATCCCCATTTGGATTATCACTTCAATTCCTATCTCAGTTGGGTATTAAATCCATAACAGTTTGAACTCCGACCCGTTTATTTAGAACATAGCTTGAAAAATTTAAAAACAAATAAGTAGTTGAAAATAATTACTGGTTTTGTATAGTTAGAAAATAGTTAACTAATCGTAGAATAGTTGAAAATAGCTGAATAGTTTCATAAATTTTAGATAATTGTAAAATAGTTGTAAAATAGTAATTAATTTGTAACATAGATGAAAAATAGTAATTAGTTTAGAAAATAGTTGAAAAAAATGGTTAAATAGCTTCAAACATAATCGTAGAACAAGTATATAAAATAATTTGGCTTTAAGAAAGAAAGGTTGTATATATTAAATAGCTTAGAAAAATAAGTTTACATCAAAACAAATTATATTAAAAATAGTCCAGAGTCAAAACTGTTCCCTTCCCCCAACAATTCAATTCAAATTTCCACTCCCATTTAAACTGAGCCGATTCCAATAACTCCAATTTCCATTGGACTTAATTCATTCCCAACTCATTTGAATTTATTTTCAATTTCTTTCCAACTTCAAATCAAATTCCATTTGATCTTAAACCAATTCCACTTAAATTTTAATTCCAAATTATTCACATAAATCTGGACTAATATCAATTGAACTCTCTTCAAGTTCAATACCATTTTCCAGTTAATCCAATACAAATTTCCCATTTGAATTTTAAACTTGTACAACTTTAATTATAATTTAAAATTTTCAACTTCTATTTATAATCAATTACATTCACACTTTTCTTTTAACTTGGAGTTATACATTTTATTTATCCAATATATTTTTATTATTCCATAAACATTTTAATCAAGATTCCAGAGTTTAAACAAATTTCCAAAATTTCAATATCTCCTTTAGGAGTCAACTATATCCAAAATTCTTTGGCGAATTTAGTTACCCTTTTGAATTTCAAAACCAAACCCAGTTCACAAAAAATTCCAATTTAAAATAATTTGGTAGCAATTTCTCATTTAGAAACTCGAAAATGAACCTCGATAACGCTGCAGTCATCACCGACGTTATTTTCCAGTGACCGAAAGAGAATGCTTTTATCTCTTTTAAAACATTTTTAATTTCAAATCTTCCAGATTTTAAATTCAACACCAAAAATATTTTTGAAATAATACTATTATTTCTCCAAAACCTTTGGAAACCACTTTCAAATCCAAAGGGATTTTAATTTTTCCCAATCCATCCAATTCATGCTTTATTTACTATATTTTTTTTTCTTTTTTTTTAATTTCGTTGAAACAAAATTTTCAAATTCTAGGATTAGATTTAGAATTTCATTTTCAATCACTTAAATTTTAAATTAGATTTCCTTTTGTTCCTACTAAACTTCAATTTCAGTTTGAATCTATTTCAAACTTATCTTTACTAAATTTCAGTTGGTTATATTATATTATTCCTTAATTTTAATTCCAATAATTAACAACCAATCACCTAAATATCTATTAGAATGAAATATTTCTACATATATCAAAATATACTTTTATTTTAATCATTTAAAATCTTTATATAAGAAAATAACAAGTACGCGCTCATATATATATATTCTCAACACATTCTAGAGTACTACAAACTCTATTAAACGAGTAATCCCCTCCAGAGCCAAGGTTCTCGCTTAACCTTTCAGCTCTGATACCAAATGAAACGACCCAAAATTTTCGAAGCCGAAAATTCTAGATAGTTATGAAAAAGAAGAAAGAGATAGAAGAAGAAGAACAGAAACACCAAACATCTCACAATCGCAGCGGATAAAATAATAATAAATCATAACAGTTTACAAAAAAATATTAGAATTGTCGATTTTATTTAATATACATCAGAGTTTCACATAATGTACAGTCAATGAATATTTACAATTTCGATTTATGACTTAAATAAACAATAATATAAATACAGCGGATATAGTCCATACGATATTGCCACCAGCTTGCCTCCTGAGCTCCAAATGTATCTACCTGAAAATCTGTAATACTCGGTCTGACCCGAGCATTACACCAGAGTAACACCCGAGTCAGGCTGGAAACCAGCGTGAGTAAACCCCACTAATATGTAAAACCAAAGTGATCAACTTATATAAACCCGGGGTAACATATATCAATTTATCCAATTCTCAATTTGTTATAAACAACACTTACTTCACATATAATTTTCTAAGTACCAAACTTAGATAAAATAATCCAATTCACTTAAATCGTTTTATCTCATCGTATTGATTTCACAAATCAATTTATATAAATTCGAAGTGGTTTCGGGTATTTCTCCATACCCTATCCCGGCCTTTTCGAAAACTCATGTTATTCTAACCCAAGTTATTCAAATAAAATATACAACATTTCATATCAGAGATATCTACTCATTCAAAACATCCAATGCCATTCAATCACCCATACCCAAAACTTAATCGCATACAAGCCAATTTAATTATTTCAATTGAATTGTAAACCTCAATTACTTAGATTTCTTCATTTATTAATTTCCAAACCGATTAATTAATTAATTCTTCCATATTCATTCATTTTAATTAATCACCCTGGATTAATTATCTTCCAATTTCATTCAAGTAATTATCTTGAATCAATTTCACGTTACTAATTATCTTTAATTCCAACAAATAACTAATCCTGATTATTTCATAAATTAATTTACGATATTAATTACATTAATCCTTAATTACTTATATTAATTAACTCTCATAAGTCTCTTATATTGATTTATTTTCTTAACTAATCAATCTCTATTTACATCATCAATTTTATAAATTAATGATTCCTCGTTTATATTTCAATTTATTCTAATCTGATTTAACTTCTCTTTTTATAATGGAAGCCGAGAGAAATTTAATACCACATTTATTTTTAAATTCAATTAGGTTTACAATTGCACTTTGACATTCAAGCTTTTAAAAGACTTGATATTTTAAAACCTTATTTGTTAGATTTAACTTGAATTCAGAGCTTGTTTAAATCTCTACTTTACAATTTAACTTCCGTCTTTAAATATCACCTCTATTTTTTTTATAATTCATTTTTATTTTATTCTATAATTATTTCGTTTTCAAATTCCCACCATGTATTTTTCAAAATCCAATTTTATATATTTGATAACTCAAGGTACCGAAATATCTAAGCAAACCACAACATCCAATTACCAAAAATATTCATCACAGAATATCAACCATTTCAATACAGACTATACATTTCTATATAATATAGCACATCGAATCGATTTCAACCATTCAACCAATCATTCGAATTTAACCATTTAATTTAAATAAAGGCCCAGAAGCGTGAGATTACTCACCTTTTCTTTTGCTGTCTGCAATTCATCCTAACCCGGCTTGTTTCTCAATTTTAGACCTTGTATCAAACAAATTTTATAATTTATTAATATTCGAACGAACGGAAACATTTAATTTCCGATTAATAAATTTATTTTCACTTAATTATTAAATTTAAACTAAATTTCCTTTACTGCAAATTATATATATATATATATGTATATATATATATACTTTAACAAGTAATCATAAAAATAAAAATAAACCACCTCACTGCAAAAGTCCAACCCGAGAGGCAAAATGTTGCAGCACTAACCCTAGCCTATAACTATCACCTCCTCGAGGGCTCCAACATCGTGACAGTCGCAAGAATAACTCACGATCACCGGCCCCCTCTGACGATGTCGCCCAACATCAATCGCGACAGCTGCCAGACTGATTGCGTTGTCGAGACTCAAATTCCCGATTGAACGCCTCCGCCCTGTTCAATAGCCTACACCCCAAACTCGTTTCGAGCCACCGAGCCAAACACGATTGCTTGAATTACACGTTCTTGGATGCAGCTGCTTCTCCCCGTTCATCTGACCTCGAGACGCCACAGCTCGAATCGAGCATCTCAATTCATCTTCCCTCAATTGGAACTTCGCCGCCGCCGAGCTTGCTAGTGGAACGTTTGCCTCCCTCTTTTCCCTTCTTCTTTTTTTATATAAAAAAACGGAACTGGAAATCGCGATTTAGGGTTAGGGAAAGGAAGCGTGGGTTACAAAAGAGGAGGGAAAGATAAATTTGGGGGTCTTCATCAGAAAATAGAAGTTCGGCCATTCCCTTTTTTTTATATACACGTTATATTCTGCTCGAAGAATTCAGGGAGGAACGGAAGAAATATAGATGGTGTGAGGCTTCACGAGCAAGCCTTGAAATGAAAATATCTCTGACAATATGTACCTCAAATTTATTATTTTCTAAATTTTACGAACGTCTCGTTAAGCATAACGCGAAACTCCGGACTCCGTATCGGACATGCCGACCGGTGTTTATAAGGTTTTACCCGTGTTCCGAGCACAATGGAACGGGTTTCGAAGGATAACTCGATCATATGCGCGAGTTACGGAAATAAACGATCGGTTTTAAATTAAATCGATTAAAATAGTTCTAAGCGTTTCGAGCTGCCAGGGTCAAACGACAACTCCGATTGCTACGAAAATTGAAATCCGATAATAACTAACTATTACGGATCCAATGGAACTGGTTTCGTCGAATTCCGAGACTGTACCTCGGAGGGCTATTTTTTTTTTAAAATTCCAATTTAAACGATATATTATTAAAATTGAACAAATTACCGTTACATTCAATTTCAACCATTCTATTATCTTTGGTATCATCATTATAGATTTTATAAGCCTTCAAATTATTTTAAACAGGCTTAGAATCACAAATTCAAAAATTTACCCAACTTCAATTATTAAATTCAATATTTAAACTGTACAATTCAATGGTTTAATTATCGAGTAAATATTGATATCTTGAATTCAAGTTAAAATTAACTTTTAAATATTTTAAAATCAATTAATTATTCCAATTTAATTCATCAAAATTTCTGGGTCGTCACAAATTCCATCAAAGAGTGGCTTGTAGCTTGACGCGCGTAGTTCGCACGCCACGCACACACTTAGGATTTATGGCAATTATGTGCACTTAGCCTCTTTACTTCGAAGATTTATAAATTTTGTCTCTTCTTCAATTTCAGGTTCTCCCATGGGACGCAACAGCCTATATTACGATGACTTTCAGCGCTATGCGAGGCGTGATTCTTATGACCCCAGGCGCTATCTTCCTGCCCCTAGGGACACTGATGAGGAAAGAGCAGCTAGGAATGCTCGCGGGAGGCAGGCTCATGAAGGGCGTTATGGAAGGAGAGACCACTGACATGATGATAACTCCCATAAGAGAAAGTCTCATGACGATAAGGGGAAGAGTCATGTGGCCGACGATTCAAGCAAGCGGGCCAAGCTTAGCGAAAAGTCTTCATCTGAAGTTTCTAAAGTGCCCGCTGCTCCTACCTCTCTAGACATCTCTTCCAGCTCTCCTGCCCTTAAAAGAGATGAAATTCAAGCTATCATTAATAGGCCTGCTTATCAAGTTGAGAAATCTCCGCCTGCACTCCAAAGCCAATTTCTGCATTGGCGTTTGAAAGGAGTATGTTTTGATCTGGACTTGGTTCCAATTGATAAGCGGGCCATGTTGAGAAATCTCGACGCTGTCAAGCTTGATATTGAAAGAATGTCTGGCTAGCCAAAACTAGTTGATGAGCTTCAGAGAGTAAATCGCTTAAATTTCGAGGCTATGCTGACCATGGAAAGCGATAAGTCTGAATGGCAAAAAATTCTTGATCAGCATGATACGGAGATGAAGAGCATCACCTCCTACAACGAGAAACTTGAGGCTGAAGTCAAGAAGCTTAAGGATGATCTTACCACCTCTTCCACTTCTTATACTCAAAAGGAAGAGGTTCTTCAAAACCAAGTAAGAGACGCCCATGCTGTTCAAAGAGATGCTGAGGCTAAACTTGAGGTGTAGCAGAAAATCGTGGGAATCTACCGCAATGATATTGCTCAGCTGCGGGAAAAGACTAATTCCCAAGATTTGGAGATTGCAATGTTAAAGGCCCAGCTTTCCATGGCTGAAAATGAGCGTGACGAGGCCATCGCTGGAAAAGCAATAGCTGAACTATCACATGAGGCGACTAAGGCCAACGTCAGCTCCACTCTATTCGAGTTTTATCTTCATAGCGTCGTGGGACGCGGCTTCTTTCATTTTGGGCCCAAAGTATGAGGTTACCCTAGCTGAAGTGTGGGAGGCAGCAGTTGATATGCTTAGGGACGTGGGCTACGTCGAGGAGGATCTTGAGGCTTATTATTTAGATGATGAGGGTCATGCCTCCCTTGCCAAAGGGAAAGAACAACTTGCCAAGGAGCGAGCCGAAGCGGCGGAAGGAGAGCATCAAGGGAAGGCACCTTTGACCGACCCAACTCGTCCTTCGGCTTTGGTTGACATCGATATTATTGGCTCTAGTTCCCACTCTCCGCCTCCTACCAAAGCTGAAACTGAAACTACAATTGCTCATGCCAAAGACAAGGCCCAAGAAGACACTGAAGCCCAAGATTTTGAAATTGACGTGATAAAGCCAATCTCTCCAGGTAATTTGGATACTGATCCAGCTCAAGTGGACTATTCGTTTGCTTCACAGCTCGATGAACTTCTTTCTTATTACTTAAGCCTCGACGTGCCACTATCCCCTTTCTTTGCGAGAAATACTGATGTTAACTTTTCTTCTTCTGTAGTGAAAACAACAAGTGTTGTACAGGCTTTGCCTCCTCCAGCTGTTGCCCCTCCACCACTTCAAGTTACTCCTTCTTCTTCTTCTCAACCGGGGTCGCAAGAAGAACAAATAGGAGATCTTCAAGGCTTAGATGACCCTGCCGCTTCACAAGAGCAGAAAGCTGAAGAACATGAGAAGGGTGAGAGGACCCCGGAGAAATTTACTGTCGATGATACAAAGCTGATTGATCTTATCACTCCGAGCAGCGTATCTTCTTTAAAGAGAGGGGAAAGCGTGGAATTTCGAAGAAGAAGAAGGGCACTTCTGCTGGTGATGAGAAAGCGGAAGAGGACCCAATTGCACCTCTTTCTCCTTCTTCCCTGATCCGTTCAGGCCGACTCAAAAAATTAACCATTAGGCCAGTCGAAGGATCCAAAGGCGGCGGGAAGAAGAAGTAACGGGCTTGGTCTTATCCTTCTTGTTCTGATTTTTTGCTTTTTGCTTATATTTAAAGACTTGTATTGACCAGAGATTGTGTGGGTACCGGCCCCCGCTTTTTGAAACATGCACATGTATACAAATCTTTTATAGTATGGGATAGAATGACTCTTTTTTACTTGTACAATCTTTTGTCTGTATTTGTAAATGCATTTATTCCTTATTTTCCACATGTTTCTTTATTTTCCTTGTATGATATTGCAGTGAGCTCGTGGTATGTTGCTTGTGCGTTGCTTTCATTAATGTAGCTATACTATATTGCCCCCATATCACGCTCATTGCAATCTTCTCCATTTTGAAAAAACTTGTACTCTAACTTTGGAGAATAATTCTTCCATTTTGAGGAAATATTATTCTGCTTTAGTAGAGTGTGCCTTGTATTGGGGAAGTTTTTTTTATTTAAATTTTTTTTTACGCTTCAACTTTCGGAGATGGTCACTTTTACTTTTGAGAAGTGGATTCCCTTACGCGATGAAGCGGGCCTCCGAAGAGGGCTTTGATTTGTTTTCTAGAAGTTATATCTCATCGCTAAGTGGATCCACGGGACAGATGCAAGCTACCTAACTCGATGTTTGTTAACACAAGCGATCACAATTAACTAATGAGGGCCTGAAAACTTCATTTCGGGAAGATGCCCCTTCGGTGGTTCTACCAACGACTTTTTCAAGAGATACATTTCATATTTGGGCATGCCTCGTTAGAGGGCTTTTTTGTTTGTGCCTCCGAAGAGGGCTTTTTGTTTGTGCCTCTGAAGAGGGCTTTTTGTTTGCCTGAAAGTTACTTCTCACAGTTAAATGGATCCACGTGGCAGACGCAAGCTACCTAATTGGATGTTCGTTTGTACGGACGATCACAATTCGTTAGCAAGGGCCCGGTGCCTTCATCTTGGGAAGGTGCTCCTTTGGTGGTTCCACCAACCTTTTCATTGAGAGAAGCATATCATTTTTGGGCATGCCTCGTTAGAGGGCTTTATTTGGCACTTCTCCCTTGAGAGTAGAAGTGTGCCTCCGAAGAGGGCTTTTTTGTTTGTGTCTCCGAAGAGGGCTTTTTTGTTTGTGCCTCCGAAGAGGGATTTTTTGTTTGGTTTGCCAGGAAGGTTGCATCTCACAGTTAAGTGGATACACGGAGCAGACGCAAGCTACCTAACCGGATGTTTGTTTGCACAAACGATCACAATTAACTAGCGAGGGCCTGGTGCCTTCACTTCGGGAAGGTGCCCCTTTAGTGGTTCCACCAACCTTTTTGGTTGAGAGACAAGATTCCATTTTGGCTGCTTTTTGTCTGCATGCCCATGTCTTTTCACCATCTGCCCCTCAACAATTCCTCGTTATCATTTCCAAGCACATGTTCCTTTCTTTTGCAAGTTGTTTGTTTTTTTGTTTCCCTTTTTTCAGAGAAGTGCATCTCATTGTTAAGTGAATCCACGGGGGAGACACAAGCTACCTAATTGAATGTTTGTTTGCACAAACGATCACAATTAACTAGGGAGGGCCTGGAACCTTCACTTTGGGAAGGTGCCCCTTCGATGGAATCACCAACTGTTTGTGAGAAACACTTCTTATGTAGGAATTGAATCTGGAATTTTTGTGGCTTGGCATTTGTTTATTGAGTGATTTGTAGGAATTGCTTGGCCATATGATGTGTTGAATAGGTAAGCTTTGCTCTGATAGAATGCAATATTAAATCGACATTTTAGCAATATATTTAAGATATTTGCACATCGAAATTAGACATTCATTTTATAGTAGTAGAGAACACAAGATTTATTGTAAAATCAGTGTGAATCAATACAAGAATGATACATCCATAATCTTTTTACAAATTTAAGCATAGCTTCTAAGTAAAATATAGACGCAAGTGATTGTTGTTCCAAGCTCTCGAAATTGGATCTCCTTCGACAGTTATGAGCTTGAAAGTGCCATTGAGAAGTTTTTTGCCTATGACGTATGGCCCTTCCCAGTTTGGCCCAAACACTACTGTTGCTGTCATAACCCTTTTCAAGACTAGATCCCCAATTTCAAAGCTGCATTGGTGAACTTTAGAATTGAAGTGTTGCTGATGGGCTGCAACTCTGAGCTCAGCCTCTTTCCTTCTTTCGTCAAGCAAGTCAAGGCTTCAAGTTGCAGCTTTTCATTTTCAGCTTGGTTGAAATGAATTCTCTTGTATGAGGGGACCTCTATTTCCACTGGAATCATTTCTTCTGATCCATATGCTAATGACAATGGAGTGTGCCCAGTCGCAGTCTTGTGGGTAGTTCTGTACGCCCAAAGTGCTAATGGCAGCTTATTGACCCAACCACCTTTTGCTTTTTCCGACTGTTTTTTGACGGTTGATTTGATGATTTTGTTCACTGCTTCCACTTGCCCGTTTGTCTGCGGATGAGCCACTGCTGAGAAGCTTTTTTGGATCTTGAATCGCCTGCAAAAGTCTCGAAATTCTTCGCTTTCGAATTGGGTACCATTGTCTGTGATTATCTTTTGAGGCACACCATACCTGCAAAATGATATTCTTAGTCACAAAATTTATCATCTTTTTAGAGGTAATAGTAGCTAATGGTTCGGATTCAGCCCATTTGGTGAAATAATCAACAGTAACAATAGCATATTTGATTCCGGACTTGGCAATCGGAAAAGGCCCAATGAGATCTATTCCCCAAATGGCGAATGGCCATGGACTGACCATCTGTGTTAGCTCGGTGGAAGGTGCTCTTGGGATTTTTTGCAAATCTCTGGCATCTGTCACACTTTTGGGAGTAGCTAGCAGCATCTCGATTAATATCTGGCCAAAAATACCCATAGCGGAGAATTTTCTTTGCTAGAGTTTAGCCACCTGAATGATCCCCACACTCTCCTCCGTGCACCTCAGCTAAAATTGTCTTAGCCTCTTCCTTGGTTACACATTGGAGTAATGGCATCGAGAATCCTCGTCTGTACAACAGACCGTCTTAAATTACATATCTCGGGGTTTTTCTTAACAGCTTCTGGCGCTCTTTTGAGTTTCCTGGCAGGGAGCCATTGAGTAGATATTCCTTGATCGGGGTCATCCATGACTCCTGCTCTTGAGATACAGGCATAATCCGATCAATATCCATCTCATCAGTACTTGGAGCTTACAAGACTTCCACAGGGACCAATCCCAATAATTGAGCTTCGCCAGAGCTTGAATATTTTGCGAGAGAATCTGCCTTCATGTTCTCTTTCCGGGGTATATGGCTTATTGTATAATGATCAAAATCATCGAGAAGCTCCCTTGTCTTTGACAAGTAAGCAGGCAGATTTCCTCCTTTAATTTTAAACTCTTTCTTGACTTGGCATATAATAAGATTTGAGTCACTGAAGATCTGCAATAATTTGATGTTCAGTTCTTTAGCAATCTTCAAGCCGGCAATAAGAGCATCATAGTTTGCTTCATTATTTGTCGAAGGAAATTCTAATCTCAAAGCATATCACAATGACCGCCCTTCGGGGGTTTCAAGCACAACCCCAGCTCCGTAACAATACTCATTTATTGCACCATCAACATATAATTTCCATCGGATCGGGATGTCATCAGTCACCTCTTCCTCGCTGTCACCTTTATCTGTGTATTATGCAATGAAATCTGCTAAAGCTTATCCATTGGTTGCTCTTCGGGGATGGTAGGTGATATCGTATTGGCTGAGTTCATTATTCCACTTCAGAAGACGACCCGAAGTTTCAGGGTGAAATAGGACTTGCTTTAGAGGTTGATCATTGAGGACTTTAATAGGATGAGCTTGGAAATATGGCCTCAGCTTTCTAGACGCAATCAACAGACAATAGGCGAGCTTTTCCAGCTTTGAATAATTCGTCTCTTCCCTAGTGAATCTTTTGCTGATGTAATAAACCGGGCGCTGAACTTCTCCGTCTTCCCGTACCAATGATGCACTGAGAGCATGAGATGAGACCGCTAAAGATATGAAAAGATCTTCACCATTGTTGGGCTTAGAAAGTATTGGAGGCGCTTCCATGTGACGAATCAGTTCAACAAAAGTTTCAGGAGTCCATTCAAAGTTTTTCCTTCCTTTCTTCAGAGCATCAAAGAAGGGAATGCATTTATCAGTGGCCCTGAAAATAAACCGACTCAAAGCAGCGACTTTCTCGTTGAGGCTATGCAATTCCTTCTTTGTCCTATGAGCTTTGACTTCTCTTAAAGCAGTAATCTGAGCAGGATTAGCTTTGATGCCCCTAGCACTCACTATGAAACCCAAGAATTTTCCGAACTCTACCACAAATGAACATTTCATAGGTTTTAGCTTCATCCCACACTTTCGGAGGACCGCGAACATTTCTGCCAAATTATCCATGTGGTCTACTGCCTTCTTTGATTTCACCAACATATCATCAACATATACTTCCATAGTCTTGGCAATCTGGGGTTTGAACATGGCATTAACAAGTCTTTGATAAGTTGCCCTCGCGTTCTTTAGTCCGAAAGGCATGACTTTATGGCAGTAAAGACCAACATCAGTGATGACGCTCATGTCCTCCTGATCTGGCTCATGCATCATGATTTGGTTATATCCTGAGTAAGAATCCATAAAAAATAATAATTCATGCCCGGCTGTTCCATCCACCAACTGATCAATCTTGGGTAATGGGAAACAATACTTGGGCACGCTTTGTTCAAGTCTGAAAAGTCAATGCATAGTCTCCACCTTCCATTTGCTTTTTTAACTAACACCGGATTAGAAACCCAATTCGGATAAGTGGATTCTCTGATGAAGCCATTTTCCATGAGCCGATCTACTTCTTCTTTTAATGCTGCCGACCTTTCAGGACCCTGGGTTCTTCTTTTCTGCTTTACGGGTGTGAATTTTGGATCAATATTCGAAGCATGCACTGCAATTTCTGGAGATATTCCACACATGTCGGCATGACTCCAAGCGAGTACATCCAGGTTAGCTTTCAAGAATGATATCAACATATTCTGAATCATCAAACCGAGTTGTGAACCCACATTCAGCACCTTGTTTGAATCATTCAGGTCAATAGGTATTGGCACCGTCACTTCCACCGGCACCAATCTACTATCCCCTACACTGATTTTTCTAGGATCAATCTCTTTTCGTGCACCACTATGCTCACCAGTGCAGGGTCCACTCCGTAATTGCTACAAGGTGGGCTCTTTGATGCGGAGCGGAGCTGCCACATCCTTACCCATTTCTCTCTTCTTTGCCTCCCATAACTCTATGAGATAGCATTCTCGCCCAGCATTTTGGTCCCCCTTCACAACACCGACGCCATTATTAGTGGGGAACTTCATAGTTAGGCACCATGGGGCGAGAATGGCCTTGAATGCAGCAAGAGTCGGTCGACCCAAGAAGGCATTGTAAGCGGAGAATTCATCAATGATCACAAAAGTTTGTTTTCGGATCGCTTTCTTTTCCCCTTCTCCAAGCTCTACAAACAAATCAATAGTCCCTATAGGCTATTTTGGTTCTCCAGTGAACCCAACAATTTTCTGTAAGGAAGCTTGGACATCGGCCATGGGAATTTTCATCTGGTCAAATGTCCTTCTGAAGAGGACATTGCAAGAGGCGCCGTAGTCAATAAGCACCCTTCTTACAATGGCTGGTCCGATTCCTGCAGATATCACCAAGGTATCAACGGTAGGAGCCTCAACACCAACAGAGTCACTAGCCCGAAATATGATATCATCGTTAAAAGTTCTTTGGTGTTTTAAAGGTGCAGTATCTTCCAAGACAAATACATTTTCTTCGGCCGAGGCATATCTCAAAGCGTGAGCATATCTCTCCATCTCACCCCAACTTCTGCCCGCTGGGTGAGGACCCGCTGTGATAACATTAATGACAGGCCTCTCAAGTTCCTGCACTGCAGTCCTCTCACTTGAGCTGGATTGATGAGCAGGAACTCATTGCCCCTGAGCAGATGAGGTTGGGTTACTTCTGTTTCTCTTCACATACTATTGTAGTTTATTCTGCCTCAACAACTCTTCAATCAAATTCTTTAAATGGCGACATTCATTAGTGTCATGACCAGGTTGATTGTGGAACCGACAGAATTTCCCATTATGCACAACATTTTTCCCAAGCTTCATCTCAGGTGGTTTGGGGTATTCAACAACATCCTTGGTTGCAAAAAAGATATTTTATGGAGTATCAGTTAAGGGAGTAAAATCTGAAGGTTTAAAGCGGCGAGCTTTCTTTGCATCCTTCTGCTTTTTTCCACCGTCATTCTCCCTCTTCTAGCCACCAGATTCCTTTCTGTTAGAAGCAACATTGTTATTCTCAACTTCAGTCACAACTACTTTTGCTGGCATAGGAAGGCTTTCTAAGCGCATAAATTCATCATCCTTCTTGTAGAACTTCTCAAGTGAATTTGGCTCTTTCATCTTTAGCCATTTTCCAAATTCACTTGATTTTTCAGTAGGTCGCATCAAGTAGGATAGAATCATCCGAGGCTCTGCATTATCAACTTTGGACAAGGCTATATTAAAGCGGTTTAAGAAAGATTTAATAGATTCTCCGAGGCTTTGTTCGGGGCTGGATAGTGACATTATACCCTTGGCCTTCGAAGCATATAACCTGAAACTGATCTTTGAATTTTCAAGTTAGGTCGGAGAACTGATCCATGGATCGAACTGGCAGCTTTGTGAACCAAAGCAGGGCCGCTCCCTCCAAGTACATAGGAAAGTATCTGCAGTTGATCTCATCTGTTGCTCTGGCACCTGTCATATTCCATTCATACTTGTATAAGAACTGGTTAGGATCGCTTGTCCCCCGGTAAGCTGGAATAGTGGGGGGAACAAACTTCTTCGGAAATTCAGCCTTCGAATTCTTTCAGTAAAAGGAGTCTTGCTTGGAGCAAACCCCCAGTCACTTTCATCTTCCTCCCTTTGCATGCTTTCCTTTATAATTTTTCGAACATTCCCGAGAGGTACTCCTCATCGTTTAGAGGCCCCGCGGGACAGACATCAGCTACTTTATCAAAAGTTTGCCTAGACAAACGTTCACGAAGAGTTGGCTGCGGCCTTAAACCTTCAGCATGGGGAGGTGCCCCTTCGGCGGTGCCAGCTGCTCTCTGAGGAATACTTTTCCCTTGGGAATCATGAACATCTTCAGCAAAAGTTTCTTCATTATTTTCTGGTTGCAGGTTAACTCCAAGCAAAGCATTCAACCTGTTCAACATCAAAGTGTTTGGGCTTCCATTTGTTGATGCAACCCAGACACCACAACATCCAATTCCTCCCTTGTGATTCCAACACTAGGAGCCACTTGATTTGACGCGGGAGAAGTGGCGGTGTTGTCGTAAGCATTTCCAGATCTAGTAGATCTACATTTTCTTCCAGGAGCCATAATTTCGGATAGACTTCTGGTTCTTAAGGAGAGCCTTTCAACAAATCTTTGTGAAGCAATGATGAGAGCACCCGTTCAGTAAGCGGGAGGTCCTAAGTTCAATTCTCAGTGAAAGCACCAAAAATGTTAACGCTACCCAGTATGAGTTGTGATAAAGCGAAAGCACCAGCCGTTGGTACGGAAACTAAAAGCAAGCAGAAAATAGCAGAAAATAGTAAAGTGACAACAATTTTTATAGTGGTTCGGCTTAAAATCAAGCCTACGTCCACTTAATCTCTTCTATTATCGACTTGATTACAAGTTGTACAATAATTCTTCAATTACAACACCATTGAGGCAAGTAGTTAGAACTTCTCTGTAGAAAAGCTCTTTGAATTCATGTTCAATGAACATGATCTTTTCCCCAATGTTCTTCGAAGTGTCTTTGGCGTTTGAAGTGTTGTAGAAGTCGTAAAAACAGCAAAGTCTTGGCCTTCCCGAAATTCTTCTAGGAAAAATCCCCGAAAATCCTCCCCCTTCAATGTAGAGTAGGTGGGCTATTTATAGGGGGGGTCTTAGAGTTAGCTCGTGTGGTGTCATAGGTCATGAGCGACCTAGGGAGTTGCGACCTAAGAGTGATCCCAAGGTAGCATAAGTCGTTAGCGACTTAATGGAGCCATCCTAGACGAGATATATGTTGTGAGCGACTTAGCATATGTAGCACAGGAGTTATCTCGGCTTGCTTAGGTGGTAAGCGACCTAATGGAAGAGGCAGTGTGCATGCGGCTTAACACTGAAGCTTGCTAGGTTGTTAGGTCGTTTATGCCTTCATTGAGTTGCAAGGTCGCTAAGTCGCTAAGTTCCTTAAGTCGTTGAGTCGTGCCATGTTGAGCCGCTCTATGCTTTAGGTCGTTAGGTCATGCCCTGTTGTAGGTTGTTAAGTCGTCGATACCTTGGATAGTTAAGTCACTTTTTCCCTTAGGTCGTTGAGTCGAATAAGTCGCTAAGTCATGAATAAGAGAGGTGTTAACAGATGTTGTATTTTATATCGTTATAAACTGCAAATGGTTATGCAATTTTTCATTCGGGATTGCGATTTGAAATGATATATAACCGTATTTTTATTTTAAATTACGGATTGAAATGATAAATATCCATACACTTGACCATAGGATAGAAAATTATATATAGACACCGCTGTCTATATATAAATTTTTTTGAAATGATTTCTATGGTTTTGTAAAGAAATATATGGTTTTATGAGATATTGATTTGGATATTTATACATATTATTTTATATATAATTTATTTTTTGGTTTTAAGCCATGTATAAAATTGGGTTAAAGTATAAAGAAGTTAAATAATAAATGTTGATTTTATTAAGATATAATACGATCAAGTATTTATTTAAATTTTATCTATAGAGTTTATAATGTCTTAAATAAAATTAATGTTGCAAGATAAATATGAATTTGATTCGAATTAAAGTATTTAAGAATTATCCTCGAATAAAAATTATTTGAAATTTTAACAAATTTGAGATTTTAAAAGGTATGATTTTTATAACTTAATTTTGGTTCAGAGGACTTAAAATGAATATCAAGTCGATTTAAGTGAATATTATCAAATTATCTAAATTGAAAGAATATCCTATTATTTGAAGTTTAAAAGTTTTACTTAAATGATATTTGATTTTTTTAAGTAAACATTTCGAATCTAAATAATAGTATTTGAAATTGATATATATGAAATTATCAAAGATTTAGTTTCAAAATGGTGGAATATTTAAGCTTTGAAATATATGGAAATTTATTTGTTTATTTGGGGATTTAAACATATATTTGGAATTGATTTGTGAAGGTGAAGAATCTACTTTGTTATATTAAGAAAATTAATATTTAAACCATTTAAGTAGTGTAGTTATATTTCAAAGTTACAAAATTCAAAGGTTTATGTTTTGAAAGGCTATAATTCAAGCATTTGGTTTCGAAATATTAAACTTTGAAATGCTTTAGGCTAGGAAAGGATATATTTGAAAATGATATCATACTGATTTGGTTTTAAGAAAAAAGGAAAATGATATCGTGTTTATATGGTTTTGAAATAAATATTATATCCTGGTTTTGAAGTATAAATTATTTGAAAAGACCACGGTGTTATAATAACATTTGGTTGTTGAAGAGAACGGGATCGGAAGTTGTCATGCTCTCTGCCAAATCTGAAACCCACTTTAACAACCATGTACGCGGTGGAGATTCCAGAATGAAGTAGGATGGTGGCGGCGTTTCCTTTGAGGTAAATACGTGGACTCGACTCCCGTGAGTTGGCATAGGGAGGCTAAAACAGGAGTGATTGACGGGTTAAGAAGGTAGCACCTTTTATCGGACACATCCCTTCGATATTATACTCTGACTTTTGGATTGATTCGGTGGCCACTTTTGATTTTTTTTGATTTGGGGGTGTGGCTCGAGGTAGGCGGTAGATGTGCGCTACGCGTTACCACCGGCCTGGAAGCGTAATTGGTATATCTACCCTGGCATTGTCTAGTTGTGTCGTGTCACCTACAATAGCACGCCTTGTACGAGTTTGATTTGTGTCGTACCTATGGGGTATCGTCTCTCGATCAGGAGATATGCAGGTGCTGTATAGACTACTGGCACTATTACGTGTAAAGGGCTATATGGGTAACCCCTTAACGCTATTTTTAAGTAAGTTTATTTTACAAATAGACATTATTATAATAGTGAAATATTGCTATATAGTAAATAGTTTAACGGATCCTTAGAAGATGTGAATCCCGAGCATCTTTTTAAGTTATTGCACTCAAGTTAGACACTGAATAGGAGATGTCAAATCCGGTAAACATCTCCGACGCCATTTACATTCATATTTTTTCTGTTAATTTAACTCACATAAGATCTTTTAGTTCTTACTCGAGTGTTTTGTCTTTTCAATTCGGTCGGGTTAGCCTGAGCATTTCAGGATTTGAAGACCGTATTCTGAAGGACGAAGACGAAGATTTATTCTTATTAGTTATTGTTGTATTCCACTATATTCTCACTGTTCCGCTGCATGGTTATTGATTTTTCTCCGGTATGTGTAACTCTGATATATATTTTATAAGTATAATTGAATATTTTGTAAACAGCCTCATGAACTGTATATTTGATTATTATATTCTATCATTCCGTTGCAAGATTCTATGCTTTTTTTCTTTCCTACTTTTTCTTTTTTACCCCATAACAATCTGCCCTTTTGTATGCTTTGAGTCTGACGTGTGTGGTTTATCATCGATTTAAAGCGTGCAAAAAAGCAGGACGTTACATGACACTAGAATTGTCTTAAATTAAGAATTTTGGGGTTATATACCTGGTTGCAAATCTGGTGGAATTGACATCTCTACTTTTCAAATTGATGAACAAAATAACGAAGTTTTTCATACATGATGAAGAATTTTATTTTAAACACAAGAATTTTCAATCAAAATCGAGATTTACGAGTCTCATTTCACAACCAAATATCCCTTCAATGGTGGATAATTGTAATAACTTTACTTGAAAAGTTTTTAAAGCTCTTTTCTTCATTTACGAAAATTACAAGATCAACTGGGCACAAGTCATTTTAGATGAATTTGTTCAAAATGACATTTCTAGAGAAAAGAACACTCTCTACCATAGTGTGTATCTTACTAGAATTTTCATATATCTTGATTTTCATTTAAGAGGAGAAAAAAACTCTTCTTTGAGAAGTTTCGACAAGGCCAACATTTCACTTATGCACATTCACCTTATTTCAAATCGTATGATACACTTTTCGAAAAGGAACGAAGGTTTGCATATGAAGAGGCATAAGAAATTTAGTCAGAAAATGAAGAGGAGGACGATGAGATGGATATGGAAGAAGAAGAAGATAAGGCGGAGGAAGAAGTGGATACTCCTTTAGAAAGTTTTAACAAACCATCCCACATCTTCAACAAAGATATACTAAAGAATCAAGAGAAGTTTCTCAAAAATAAAAATAAGCTTAAATATTCTTTTAGTAAAAAGTTCACCTCCATTTCAAAAAAGGTGGACAAACACTTTGGAAAGACCATTCGCAAGCTTGGTGGAAATTCATCACCATCATTTACATTTTTATAAAGCTATCTAGTAATTTAATTATGATATCTAGCTTTGTATTCTTTAGTAATGTGTGTTTTCAGTTTAAATTCATGTTATTTTCATGCATTTCATTGTTTTCTTTCAAGATTCGTGCGCTTTTCTATTTCTGTAATGAAAATAATTTCTTGCCGATAATACATATAACCTATTAATCTTGGAGAAGTAAAAAATATAATAGTATCAAGTAGAAGTAGAAATAGAAAGTATAAAAAAATACTTAATAATTCATTTTCAAGTATATATGTTGACATAAATATATATCATATGTCGACATATGTTGGCCATTAGGCAAAATTTGTAAATTTGAAAATAAAATAACTACCACATATTCAATCCTTCTAAATGACTTTTCACTCGTATATAGTCTATTTCTTTTAGAAAAATTCATTATTCATTCTATTCATTCATTCTCTTTCATTCTCTTTCATTCTCAAAACTTCTCTATTAAAAATGTCTTCTTCGCATTGAAAATTATGTGAAAATCTTAAAGAAACACTTCAATCATTCAAGAATATTCTTACTTTCATCTTGAGAAATCAAAGGCATTTAGAGTTATGTCAAATGCAAATGATCAATGAACAAGAGAAGTATTTTGACGCTATTCGATGGATGATTTCTTTCGTAATCAAAGACGATCAAAAGGACAACCTAAAATGCTCTAATAACAAAGATAATGAAGATTGGGATGCCATGGAACTAGATCGCATCTTTCGATCTGAAGGTTGGATCGAATTCCATGAAAAATCTAGTTATTAGCTTTGGATTTATTTGAATATGTATATGTGCACGCGTATTAATACTCTTAAGAATTGATTTGGTCCAGTTTTTTTATGTATATTTGGATTTTATTTTTTCTTTAGTTTGATTATTTATGTTTGATTTGATAATTTGATACGTATGGTTTGAACTGAATAAATATAATCCATTTTTATGTATCAGTCTACATTATCATATCATAATCATCATATAATTATCATACATTAAATCATGGTAAGTATGCCTTGATTACTTTATTACATGTTATTGATTCTGGCTCTATAGTCTCTAAGTATTTTATTTAGAGTGAGTTTTTACTATTTCCATCCATTTTTTGACCACAAAAAGGGAGAAAGATATAAAATTTATATACAATTAGGGGTGGTTATTTAATGTAGGGAGGTTATATTGTATTTTATGTACATGAATATTTAATGGTTTTCATCATCAAAATTGGGAGGATTATTAAGATTTCATCTATTGATTTTGATGATAACAACCCAGATAACAAAAATATACATTCATATAAAATACAGATATTAGTGTTTTACTAAGTTATATAATATAGTGTAGATATTATGCAGGTGTTCAATCGAAGACTGAATATAAAAGACTCATGAAATAGACATGAAGATTCATGCATACAAAGACTAGGATATGAAGATTTCAAGATTATAATATAGTATATAGAGTAACAGAATATTGTTAATATCCTTGGTTGCAATATTTGATCAATATCTTCTAATTATCTATCTTTTATCTATTTAAATAAAATAAATTTTCAAAATCTGTTCATAAAAATTTAATAATTTTTTTTCAAATATAAAAATGTTTATAAACTATATTTAAAGTGTTTTACAAATTATCAAACTATTTTACAACGTATAGGGTCATCGAAGAAAATTTAGAGATAAATAAGTTTTCAATTTTTACAAGCATATGTCGATATGCCCGGATGATATGTCGACATACATGCCACCAAATGGTTTTTCAAATTTTGAAAGAAGTGTCTATTCGTTGCAACTCTTCATGAGCGAACATATCTGTTTGTACACCATATAAGGGAGGGAGTTCAAATGAATTATTGAGCAGTTATTTACTTATTTTCTTCCCTCCTCTTACTTCTTGAAAACTCCATTAAAAATATTCCAATTTCTCTTCAAAAGAATTAGAATCAATTCGTACTTTTGCGTATTGATTCAATCTACCTTCTTATTATTTTGGAATCATCTCTCTCATAAATCAAAGACCAAAGCGTTGTCTAAGAGGCTATAAGATCCATTGTATCCAAAGCCCAAGAAATTATCTTTGAAAAACCATCAAATTCAGTTTGTATTTGTTTCGGTGTGATATAGCCTATTCAAATTAAGCGGGTATGCTTATTAGCTTGGAAATCCAAATGGTATGCTAGTAGCTTGTCGTAATCAAGTGGGTGTACCCTAAGCCTAGAAAACTAAAAGGTTGTTTCTCGTGGCTCGAAATCGAGATTGTAACTGGGTTATCTTCTGCTCGGTCAAAAAATAAAATTTGAAAAGAAATATGTATAAGAAATTACACCAAACTGAATGTAGGAGAAATCCAGATCAGTATAAAATCTTTGGTATTATCTCTCTAACTCTCTACTTTATTTTATTACCGTTTTAATCTGTGACTATATTTGAGATTGATTGTTAACATATTCTACGTTGAAAATCAGCGATTTATTAAAAATATTTACAAAATTTAGAAAATACTATTCACCCCCCTCTCTAGTATTTAATTAGCCTTAAGATGCATAATTCCACAACCCATGGATTTTTCTTGTATTTTTAGTTACCGTTGGTCATTGTTATGTCGGTTGACCTGTTATGTCCATCAATCTCATACATAGTTACATACTTTTTCTATTAAATTTGATACATAAGTGGTTGTAGACATTTGTGCAACAAGTCTTAGGTAGTATATAACATACTACTTTTCAACATATATGTTGTGCAATGGCTCAAATCATATTACGTTTGATTTAAACATATGAACCCAAGAACCAAAGTTAAAGCGTCTTTAACAATTTAATAGTAGTACTAGAATAGGTTACATATTGTGATCAATAGTATCATCTTAACACTATTCATAGCAAATTATATTTGAATCGATAAAATTTATGATTCACCCATTTAATATTAAAACCAAATAGGAGAAAAATAATGTAATTTTTACTTATTCTACATCATCTCTTTCCTTTCTAATCTTGCGCTAGTTCTTTATTCCAATGAGCTTAGGAAAAATAAACAACTCAGATATAATCGAGTACCCGAGAGTTTAGCGAAAATAAACAAATTGGATCAAACAAAATGTCTGGTATGAGTAAAACCAAAAACAAATGGTGGTGTATTTGATTAATAACATATAAGACCACGCTGCAAACACGGAACAAGTTTTCTCACACATAAACAACAATCAAACATAATAGAAATAGAAATGAACAATAGAGAATAAATCAAAATATAGATGATGGGCATATCATCTATTGCCTAAAGATTTGGACTCTTTGATGTTTTGCCCATATTAACAGTCTAGCTCTCTTCTAGTGGCGAAGGGTTTGGAACTCAACAATCTTAGCCTTTTTGAGGGATGGGCCCGTAATGGCCACTATGCCCAATTTTCTTTTAACGATCATCTTTGATCTAGCAATGGCTCGAGCCATTGATGATGCATGAAATGTGGAAATTGAGGGAGCTGGATCATTTGTAATTAGTTCAATCTGAGGAGCATTCGCTGAAGATTCAAAAAATTACAAGCCAGTGAAATAATTTAACGAGCAACACAAACTGCAAATGCTATGTTTAAGCTTACTAGAGAGATCAGAGCAAATATGAGACATATGGGAAATTTTTTTGGATCACCTAAGTATAAGAAGTGATTGCTCCGAGAAGTGTGTTGAACATGGGGAGGTTGACCAAGGAATCTTTGTCCGACAGTAAGAAGAGAATGCTTTCAAAGGTTTTAGGGATTCAACTGAGTAAGCCTAGGCAGCAACAGTAGCTTTATAGTTTTCTTATCTTTTTCATTTAGTTCTTCAACAGAAGGTCCTGACAAAAAAGTGTAGATTAGCATAATAAAGTAACGGAATAAAGATAAAGACTGTAATCAACTTACAAGGGAAAGAGAAGACTCCACTGATAATGGGAAAGCATTTGATAAAGAAGAATCCAATCACTAAATTTGCTTAAACCCTCGGAAATTAGCTTTTTAGGGGATTATCTCTAACATTTGGTTATTCAAATTGCTGAGTTTAACTAATCGAACTAGATACTTCAAAACTTCATCATTTATTGATATAATCTCTAACACCAAGGCCAAATGTTCCAGAGTTAGAAGATATGTATATACATCAGGAAATAAGTCAATGGGAGGAATGCCCAAGCAGACCAAGAATTGTATAAGAGATCTGAGAAGTGCAGAGAACCACCATGCCAAATATGGATAGCAGTATAGCCGAAATATCCTTCAGGATGGCTTTAATTGGTGCCGCTATCACCTAAAGGAATAGCTTTGTAACAACCCGCATATTTTACGATTGCATATTTAAATATTTTATTTAAATATAGCATTGTTAGTCAGATTATAGTCCGAAATGCTACTTTTTGCAAACAGTCAAATTAGGACTCGAGACCACTTCCATTGAGTTCAAAATGACATTTGCGATCTTTTTGAATATAGACATTGATGTGTTTGGAGTTAGCTAGAATTTTGACCTTTTCACTTAGGGCATTGGGTTTGGGTTTCAGCCCATTTACCCCAACTTAAGACCCTAGCTCTACCCCCACTCCACTTCATCCATTTCATTTCTATTTCCTAACACTTCAAGCTTTAGGAACAATGGGGGAAGAAATTGGAAATTAAAATTCCTAAGCCCTAGCTCCTTTGCAAATTCAAGTTCTAACTCCAAAATCCAAGAGAAGCTTAGATTGGAGATTCTAGAGATAAAGTTGAACAACGGTTGATCTTCCTTTTGTTTTCAAGCTTCTCCTTCATTGTTTTTGAGAAAAGGTGAGATTTTAATCTCACATCCATGTCTATAACTATCATTATTGTTAGGTATGAATTCCTAACATCTATTCATGTTCATTTGCTTTTGATTTAAATTGATTTCATGAACATTTAAATTTTTGGTGTTTCGAAGTCAAAACTTTATAAAATCCTAGCTTTGATGCATGGACATGCTTTTGGTAGTGTATCGAAGAGCCTATAGGGCGGGGTTGTCGATTGGCATAAACCTCTTGTGCCCATTGCTCGTCGGATCGCAAATTGTTGAGAGTTTCCCCTTCATTGTGATAAGCTGGAAATATTGGAAAATAGGGTCCAGTCGACTGGCTCTCTGAGTCCAGTCGACTGACTTGGAACCCGAGAGTTTTCCAAGCATTGGGCCAGTCGACTGAACTCAACGACCAGTCGACTGACCTGCTTACTTCATCCCAATTTACCTATTTTGCTTGAGATTCTAATTTTTATCGATTTATGATAATCCGAGTTGTTGTTATCATTTACTTGACTTTGATGACTTCTTTTTCGGGTTCTTTGGGAATATCCATTTTGATGGATTCGGTGTTGATTTTTTTGGATCAAATTCACATCTTCGAATGTGAATATTTGGTGAATGTTTGTTTCTACAATCATTTCTTTGACTTTTCACTTTGTAATACAAAGGTTTCTATACTAATAGTAAATATTCAAACTCTTTCTCAAATATGATTTCAACTTTATTTTTAGTACAAAGCTCTTTACAAAACCATTTTCAAATGTATTAGTATATACAAACCTTTACCATATTCGTTTGAGAAATCTAATTAAGCGGCTTATAAAACTAGTGGTATGAAATGCGTGCATTTACTTCGTCGGTTAATTTTTGGACTTTCTTGATTGAAACCCTTGTGACAACTTTCGAGTGGAGATCTACAATTTGTTCGTAAATATTTAAATTAAGCCAGTGGTTATGGGACATGAAGCTAAACTCATTTATTTTCTAGCTTAGTGTATTACTGATCATTGATGATCATTTTTATGGTTTAGACTAGCAATGTGCGATGTCTCTTAGGGGACGATACCTAATTTTATTAAGCCTTGTCTCATTTATTTTATAGGCTAATGACCTATTGGTTCTTTGGAGTTTCGACTCAATTCTTATGGGCTAGCGACCCATGTTCTTTTATGGTGTTTGGTTCATCGAATATACCATTATTGTACTACATCGATGTCCTGACTTTTCGGTTCATTGGACGTTCCGTTATTGTACTGCGTCAATGTTCCGAATTATTGGAGTTTCGGTTCATTGGACGTACCGTTATTGTACTACGTCGATGTTCCGAATTATTTGAGTTTCGGTTCCAGGGACGTACCGTTATTGTACTGCGTCGATGTTCCAGCTTTATGGTTAGCGACCATGGAGTAGCGTTCCATTTGCGATACACGTGTTGGAGAGTTTTCATGCTCCCGTTTATGATAGGCCTCCCCCTTTTTGTGACTTCTGGATTTCTAATTGATGATATATAGAATTTGTTTTTCACCAAGTTTATGATTGGCATTGATATGTTAGCCAATTTTTGTGGTTTGGTGAATATGGTAAAGAATATGAAATTCTTTTTGATGTTATGAGATTTTTGAGATATTGTATGATTTCTGTTGTTGTTAAATGTATACTTTTCATAGTATGGCATTATTGTTCTCATACGTTTTCGTCATATCTCTTATTCTATCTCATTTTATCTAATATTTATAGCTAGACTGATCCGTTTATTATTTTCGTATTAAATAATACTCGGGTCAGACCGAGATGTTACAGGTGCTTCTGCTTGACTCCTTATCAGGGATCATCATCTCACTTTTGTCTAACTACAATAGATTGGTAGTTTTTGTTGCTATACATTTGAGATAG
The DNA here is from genome assembly GCA_030765085.1 of Allium cepa. NCBI lineage: Eukaryota > Viridiplantae > Streptophyta > Magnoliopsida > Asparagales > Amaryllidaceae > Allium > Allium cepa. The sequence continues at coordinate 695,418,701 of CM060937.1, read as the reverse complement.
AGACTCCTTGATGTATACATATTCTTTTGTCTAGCACTTGTATCTATTCTTTTTTTGATATTGTGGATTTTGTTTGACCACTACTCTGATGTACACTTCTATGTGTTATATTCATATCTATTTCCGCCTTTGTGATATGGATAATTGTGACTGATTTATGTTATGTTTATTTCTATATTTATTTCCAAATACCACATAGCCACTATGTAGTAGCTTTGAGTTTGTATCGGCACATTGGATTTCGTCTTGAAATGAAATGCATGTTATACTTTCTGACATATCGGTGCACGCACAAAGCAATTAAACGGAGGGTCGCTCCTCAACAACCTTATTCTTCGTGCGAGTTGACGACACTACTCCGTATTGTCCGTGGATAGCGTGAGTATAGAGGTGGATCATCATAGCTTGGTATCAGTGCCAAACTTCGGAACAATGTAGAATAATTTATCGTCCTACGTCCATCTTAGGAGTCATGCCTTAGGGTTTTATTCGGGTCATTGGACCTATTCTATCCTATTTTCTTTGTGATGCCCTGTTTTACCAATCTTGATTGTTTGATATTCATTCTGAGATTAACCTTTTTCTTCTTCTTTCTTTCTTTCTTTCTTTTTTAAAGAAGAGAAATGGTTAGATCTAACCGACCCAGTGTCGGTCAATCCAGTGCTACTCCTTAGGAGGGAGTATTTATGTCTGCCCAGCAGCTTTTAGACCTTGTAAAGAATGGTCCAGCCGTTGGACCCATTCCTGAGCCTACTCATCCTAGATCTGGATTTGCACGCTTGTGCAAAGACTATACATTTTTCGGTGGAAGGCCATTCAAGGGATCCGAAAGTGTTATAGAAATCCAAGCTTGGTTTATATCATGCGACCACATCTTTTCCCGCATGAATCTCGTTGATCTCCATCGAGTCCAAGTGGCTCCTAGCATGCTCCAAGGAAGTGCATTAGATTGGTATGAGCTTTTGATTTCTATGATTATCGAAGCGGATCTTACTTGGGAGCAATTCTGGGAAAGGTTCGAGTAGACATTTGTGCCGGAGGCTGAAAAAGTAACTTTAGCTCGATGATTTATTGACCTTGTTCAAGGTGAATCTTCCGTGATAGACTATGTTGCATCTTTTGAATCTCTTTCTAAATATGGGGTTGAGTATATTAATACCCCATTGAAGAAAAATCAGAGGTTTGTCTATGGGTTGAATAAGAACCTCAAGAAGCCATTATTTCTGAAACTAGAAGTTTCTTTTGATCAGCTTATTGATATCGCTCTTCAACTTGAAGAGGCAGATAATGGAAGTTATGTTAAAGTTATGGGTGCCAAACAGAACTTCAACAATAATAGGACAAGGCCTATTAAAGTCAAAGGCCCCAATCCCAACAAGAAAGGGAAACAAGAAACTCCGGTTGCAAAGACTCGTACCTCTAGTCGTGGACAATGCTACAATTGTGGTTTCATGGACCATTATGCTAATAAGTGTCCGAGACCTCTCTTTTATCGTTATTGCAAAAGTTCGGGTCATCTTTTATCTTTATGTCCCAAACTTCCAAGCAAGAGGGAGGGAAGTCTAAATGTTGTGCAAGCGCCTAGTAGCACTTCTCTTGGTCAAGGTATTTCTCATTTGGTCCTTGATGACATTTATTTTTGATTATCCTATTCGAGTTCTTGTTGATATAGGTTGATCTCATTATTTTTATAGAGAAAGAACTTGTTAATTTCTTCTCTTTAAATATTTTGGGCCTAATGACTTCACAAAGAATTGCTATCCGGATAGTGGATTCGCAACGCTCAGTTTATTTTGAAAAGATGTCGAAATTATTTTATGTGATTATTCTTTCTGGGCCGATTTACATGTTATACGTTACTTAGGCTTCGGAATTGATTTTGTAAAAGTATTGGCTTACTCATTATGAAGCCATGTCCTATATCCCGAGTGGACTATCCATCTTCGACATTTTCAATCTGTTAAGCAGATTTCTATTTTTCTAAAATGATTTTCATTCCAATTTGGTGGCATCATTTTATTTTCTAGACCCACTTTTTGAAGAAAATGTTATTTCTCTCATTCAAGTAGTTTGTGAAATATCTTTGAGCTTGACTTAGGGTTAACACCTAAGCAATCTTTTGAGTGGTGCTAAGGTCTTTTTAGTATGACTTTACCACCAGTTTTCATTAGCTATGATTTGCGGATGATAGCATTCCACTAACCGCATTCCACACTCATTATGATTCTTATGAGTGACACGTGATGTCATTCGAGTTGCCTAGCTTAATTCGTCCATCTTATCAATCAAGGATTCGGCGAATATCTCGATGAGTCCATTTTTGGATTTATTAATTATAGATGAAAATAGCAGCTTAAAATTTGCAATTCTTTTTCATAAGATTTATTTCTAAGTATAATTGGATTTTGTTCTTAAAACGAGCAAAGAGTATTCGTAAAAATTTTAAGAGATATTTTTATCATATAAAAGATGATTTTGTGTTGTTTTTCCCATTGTGTGCTTTAAGAATTCTGGTCGATGCGCCTGATCAACGTTATCGATAGGAATCTCCTAAAACGCTTTGATGAGACAAATCTGACACAGTAAATTGACTTGGAATAAGTAAATTTTTCTAGAAAGATGACTACAAAGTTAATTGTGATTTTGAAAGTTTTAGCTTTTCGGGAAAAAGGATCAATTAAAAGAACTCTTTTACCGATACTTCTATTCTAGTAATTCCCGAAGGGAACTAAGACTTTGTTGTTTGTACCAGTGCTAGTTGTATTGGTTTGGGTGCCGTTCTCTTGCAAGAGAGAATGTTCTATCATTTATGCTTCTATACAATTAAAGCCTATCGAGAATAGGTATGCCACTTGTGATCTAGTGTTCGCGGCTATTGTTTTCGCTTTTTGAAATTTAGCACTATTATTTTGGGAGAGAAATTTGTTCTCTACACCGATCATAAATCTTTGGGTATCTATTCTCTCATAAGGAACTTAATTTGTGTCAACATCGTTGGCTCGAGTTCCTTGCATTTTATGATCTTGATATTCTCTATACTTCGGAAAGGGAGATCGTTTTGCCGATGCCCTTAGTCGTAAATAACAAATGGTTGTTTCTTTGTTGATGTCTGAATGGAATGATCTTCTTGACAGAATCAATGGGCGTACCGTTATTGTACTACGTCATTGTCCAATTTATTTGAGTTTCGGGTACATCGGACGTACTGATATTATACTACGTCGTTGTTTCGAATTATTCGGGCATACTGTTATTGAAGTACATCGTTGAACCGGCTTGACTTTTTGCTATTCATGACGTTTTTCATGTCTCCCAACTACGGAAATGCCTTCGAGGTTCCGATTCTGTTCTTGAGCCCGGTGTTGTTGAAGAAATTGAAGTTTCACCTAATTTGACTTATGAGCAGCATCCTATTCGTGTCATTGCATCGGAGGTAAAACGCCTTCGAAAAAAATACGTCCCTCTTTTGAAAGTTCAATGGTCCTCAAATCCTAAGGATTGTTCTTGGGAATCTAGAGAATTCATCGAGCAAACACTTTCTTTCTCGTGCTCTTTGAGGTGAACTTCATATTTCAAATTTCTTTTTTGTTGATATGCTTCTATGGTTATTACTTGTTATTTTCTTCTTAAATATTGCGAGGATGAAATTTCTTTAAGGAGGGGAGTCTATAACAACCCACATATTTTACGATTGTGTATTTAAATATTTTATTTAAATATAGCATCGTTAGTCGGATTATAGTCCGAAATGCTACTTTTTGCAAACAGTCAAATTAGGACTCGAGACCGCTTCCATTGAGTTCAAAATGACGTTCGCGATCTTTTTGAGTATAAACATTGATATGTTTGGTGTTAGCTAGAATTTCAACCTTTTTACTTAGGGCTTTAGGTTTGGGTTTCAGCCCATTTACCCCCACTTAAGACCCTAGCTCCACCCTCATTCCTCTTCATCCATTTCATTTATATTTTCTAACATTTCAAGCTTTAGGAACAACGGGGGAAGAGATTGGAAATTAAAATTCCTAAGCCTTAGCTCCTTTGCAAATTCAAGTTCTAACTCCAAAATCCAAGAGAAGCTTAGATTGGAGTTTCTAGATATAAAGTTGAAGAGTGGTTGATCTTCCTTTCGTTTTCGAGCTTCTCCTTCATTGTTTTTAAGAAAAGGTGAGATTTTAATCTCACATCCATGTCTCTAACTATCATTATTATTAGGTATGAATTCCTAACGTCTATTCATGTTCATTTGCTTCTTATTTAAATTGATTTGGTGAACATTTCAATTTTTGGTGTTTTGAAGTCAAAAATTTTAAAAATCCTAGCTTTGATGTATGAACATGCGTTTGGTGGTGTATCGAAGAGCCTATAGGGCTGGTTTATCGATTGGCATAAACCCCTAGCGCCAATTGCTCGTCCGATTGCAAATTGTTAAGAGTTTGCCCTTCATTGTGATAGGCTGGAAATACTGGAAAACGGGGTCCAGTCGACTGGATCTCTGAGTCCAGTCTACTGGCTCTCTGGGTCCAGTCTACTGACCTGGAACCCGGGAGTTTTCCAGGCATTGGGCCAATCGACTGAACTCGGTGTCCGGTCGATTGACTTGCTTGCTTCATCCCAATTTGCTTATTTTGCTTGAGGTTCCAATTTTTATCGGTTTGTGATTATCCAAGTTATTGTTATCATTTATTTGACTTTGATGACTTCTTTTTCGGGATTTTTGGTAATATGCATTTTTGATAGATTCAGTATCGATTTCTTTGTATTTAATTCACGTCTTCGAATGTGAATTTTTAGTGATTGATTGTTTCTACAATCATTTCCTTGACTTTTCACTTTAAAATACAAAGGTTTCTATACTAATAGTAAATATTCAAACTCTTTCTCAAATATGTTTTCAACTATATTTTTACTACAAAGCTCTTTATAAAACCGTTTTCAAATCTATTAGTACATACAAACATTTACCTCATTCGTTTAAGAAATCTAATTAAACGGCTTAGTAAGACTAGTGGTATGAGACGCTTGCGTTTACTTCGTTGGTTAATTTTTGAACTTTCTCGATTGAAACCCTTGTGACTACTTTCGAGTGGAGATCTACAATTTGTTCCTAAATATTTAAGTTAAGCCATTGTTTATGGGACATGGAACTAAACTCATTTATTTGCTAGCTTAGTGTAATTCACACTTTTCATTGATCATTGTTGATCACTTTTATGGTTTAGATTAGCAATGTGCAATGTCTCTTTGTCCACATAGGGGAAGGTACCTAGTTTTATTGAGCTTCGTCTCATTTCTTTTATAGGCTGACGACCTATTCGTTCTTTGGAGTTTCGACTCAATTCTTATGGGCTAGCGACCCATGTTCTTTTATGGTGTTTGGTTCATCGGATGTACCGTTATTGTACTACATCGATGCCCCGACTCTTCGGTTCATTGGATGTACCGTTATTATACTGCGTCAATGTTTCGAATTATTGGAGTATCGGTTCATTGGACGTACCATTATTGTACTGCGTCAATGTTTCGAATTATTTGAGTTTTGGTTCCATGGACGTACCATTTTATACTGTATCGATGTTTCGGCTTTATGGTTAGCGACCATGGAATAGAGTTCCATTTGCGATACACGTGTTGGAGAGTTTTCATGCTCCCGTTTATGATAGGCCTCCCTCATTCTATGATTTCTGGATTTCTAATTGATGATTTCTAGAATTTGTATATCACCAATTTTTATGATTGCCATTGACATGTTAACTAATATTTGTGGTTTGGTGAATATGGTAAAGAATACGACATTCTTTTTGATGTTATGAGATTTTTGAGATATTGTATGATTTTTGTTGTTGTTAAATGTATACTTTTCATAGTATGGCGTTATTGTTCTCATACGTTTTCATCATATCTCTTATTCTATCTCATTTTATCTGATATTTATAGCTAGACTGATCCGTTTATTATTTTCTTATTAAATAATACTCGAGTCAGACCGAGATGTTACAGATGCTTCTGCTTGACTCCTTATCAGGGATCATCATCTCACTTTTGTCTATCTAAAATAGATTTGTAGGTTTAGTTGTTATACATTTGAGATAGAGACACCTTGATGTATACAAATTCTTTTGTCTAGCTGTTGTATCTATTCTTTTTTTGATATTGTGGATCTTGTTTGGACCACTACTCTGATGTATACTTCTATGTGTTATATTCATATCTATTTCTGCCTTTGTGATATGGATATCCGTGACTAATTTTTGTTATGTTTATTTCTATATTTGTTTCCAAAGACCATATAGCCACTGTGTAGTAGCTTTGAGTTTGTATCGGCATGTCGGATTTCCTCTTGAAATGAAATGCATGTTATACTTTCTGACATATCGGTGCTTGCACAAAGCAAGTAAACGGAGGGTCGCTCCTCAACAGCCTTATTCTTCGTGCCAGTTGACGGCATTACTCTGTAGTGTCATTGGATAGTATGAATATAGAGGTGGGGCATCACAGCTTGGTATCAGAGCCAAACTTCGGAATAATGTAGAATAATTTAATAAGGATCATCGTCCTAATCCATCTTAGGAGTCGTGCCTTAGGGTTTTATTTGGGTCATTGGACCCATTCTATCCTATTTTCTTTATGATGCTTTTGCTAGCGTGAGTATAGAGGTGGGGCGTCACAAGCTTCCACCCTAATGAGGCGGAAATTATTTAGTGTCCAACTCATTCTAATAGGATATTAAAGAGTGTTTACAAACTGCTTCAATCTTCTTTGGAGAAGATTCCATCATCGGTGCTGTATCTTTTTCTAGTTTCTGGGAGATCTTTTCAACTAATGATCCTATTAGGTTGAAATTACTTTAGCAAAAGTTATAAATTATTTTATAATCAATATTTTCAAGGATATCGAAAACCTATTGCAACAATTAAAATATCAACCAAAATACAAAATTTCGTATATTTGAAAAAATGTTAGGATTAGTTTAAGAAAAAAGAATTCGTTGTGCTTCCAATAGTTTCAAAAGGGAAAATGGAGTTGGAACTCCAACAAATACCCTTTGAAAAACTCGAAAGCCCAAGGAAAACTTTATTTGAAAGGTGTATTTGAAGCCTACGCAATTAATTTTAATATAAATATACTCTAACGACATTCAATAAATAAGACAAATGAACCTTTCAACATTATCAAGACCCATGAACTTTGTTCTACTAAGAGAATATTAATGACGTCGAAACCCTATATGCTAATGGAGTCGAAAGGTTTGGGTTTGAGTAAAATCAATATGAATGAAAGGGCTTTAGGACGTTTCGATAGTGTTTGTATAAAATGATGATCAAATCTCAACTAAATACAATGGGTTTCGAGTAAGTCGAAAGGGAGGCAAGGCTTCAAAAACGTACAAACAATCAAATCTGATTCAATATAGCAGGTTTTGATCAAGTCGAACGGTTTGGTTTTCAACTTAAACATAATATGTTTTCCTCGGTCTAATTTAATAAAAAGAATAATGAATTTCTAACATCCAACATCTCCTAAAATAAAGTAAAGTTAGGCATGTACTAGAACTTTTGATACCTATAGAATAAAAATTATACTTCTGAAAGTATGTACTATGTAATCATTTAGAGAAGCACATCAGGCAACTTCTTCGAAAGGTATCATAATATACTATAGCATATTTGTGCTTTCAAGAAGTCCACTTCATATTAATTGCATCAACACTTTCGATGAGATTAAGTAGGAGATAGACGTTGGACTTTCTTTTGACTTCATTAAAAGAGGTTGAAGAAGAAAAACAAAGTTAGCCTCCTTAACCCTTTTCGAAGGGGTATAAAGGTAAAATTACAATATCAAGTTGTGATTCATACGGCTTAAACTTCTCGATAAATTAACTGGAAAAACATTTCTTCCCTAAATTCATTTTCAGCCCAGTACTTTAAGAAATCAATAACAAAATTGATTTGAGCGCCAATTTTCAATCAATAGTCCTAAAAAATCTCCAAAATGTAAATTCGAACCTAAAAAAGGCAACTCAAATCGGATGAGTTCTAAATGTAAATTGAAATGGAAAATGGAACGAAATAAGCCATAAAAATGAATCAGAGGATACTTTCTAGTGAATGAAAAACCTAAATTATCTTTATAAAATTAAAGCAGTAATTCAAATTCAAACCACGTGAATTTTAAGTTCAAAATTTAGCGTAGAAAATTAGTTTGAATAGCAAGATAACAAGAATTTCATTTGAATTCGAGCTTTTGTTGGCTAGAAATAGGGATTATTTACGAAATTGAGAATTCTAGTTCTTACTAGAAGTTCCTTTTAATCGTATGTAAAAGAAAGAGGGGAACAAAGAAGAGTGACATATAAGAAAAGTCAGCATGAAAGACAGACCATACAGTCAAATTTAAATAAACGACCAAGATTTGTGCAAGAATATGAAAAGGCAGAAAATCTCAATGCTAAAATAAAGAAGAGTATTGAAGCAGATGACTTAAAAAGTCAAAGGCATCCCTTCGAAAAAGGGGGTAAGTGTTACCACCATTTCTCACTTTAACCTTGTCATAACCAAGACGAGTAGAAAAGAAGGATGTCCGAGAAATGATAGCATAAACAAAGCCTTTCGAAAGAGTCAAAGGGATGCTACAGCTAAAAATCAGATGTGCCATAAGCTTTCGAAGGGGTCGAAAGAACTCTTTCGCTTCAAATGCCTCCTTTCGAAATAGATACTTCTGCCTGCATGAAGATGTTTCGAGTAAATAGGGGAAAAACTTTTGATGGCAGTTAATAACATCCACTCACATGCGTGATAGACCTTTCGAAACCGAAGGTTTCGGCTTTATTCAAATTACTCAAATAGATGTGTGATTAGAGCAACCCCTTCGAAAGCATAACTAAGCCTTTCGAAATGGTTGAAACTTTCACAATTAAGAGGGGTTTCGTATCAATCCCTTGATAAGTTTTTGAAAGAGACCTTCCTCCTTAAAACCTTCAACGTCTCAACTTCTTTGAAGCTCCAAAGACCAACCTATCGAAAAAGCAGAGAGCTCATGCCCCTTCTTACTTGCAACAACAAAGCAACACAAGGTGGAAAGGCGCACCTACCCCTTACGATGAAGATGAAAGAACTCAAGTTCATTCAGATGTAATGCAGAAGAATGCCCAAACATTGACAGAAACGAAAGATTTACAAGGCCGCATTTCGACCAGATCAAAAGTACTAGGTCAAAAGATTACAAACCGCACCGACAAATAAGACCCTTGGGTCTGGTTTTGTGGATCTGAATTCATTCACTTCATTACATTTTCCTAAATTTGTAAACCCTAATTTTGAAATTAGATTAGGGACTTGTTCAATTTGTATAACATTAGCCAAATGGAAGCAAGGTTATGATATTTTTGAATACGTAACTATTTTGAACTCTTATTGGATTCGATTATGATCTGTTTGTGTCGACTTGGTCTAAGAGCCATCTTTTAAGAGAGTCAAAATCTTTAACTCAGCAGATATTTTTTAGATTTATAGGACAAAATCCAAGCCATCAAATAGGAGAGCTTTCGATGAATCCCAAACCTATCTATTTAAACCACATCCTTAAATCATTAGAGCAACCTTTAGGATATCCCAACTATTCCCAAGGGGGGGTTGCAAAAGCCAACTAATCCCACAAAGCATGTTTGAAAGACTTAAAAGAAAGGATATGAGTGTTTCAATTGAGATGAAAGGTTGAATAAAGAGAAGTTTTTATTGCAATGACCTATCCCAAAGGAAGATTAAAGAGACTAATAAGATTATAACTACCCATACCTGAACAAAAGGGTGTTTCGAAGGAGACTCCTCCACTTTAAACTCTACTTTGATGTGTAGAAAAGTTTTCTTGTTAACATACATGATTTTGAAATTTAAAAACTTATAATTCAGATATAGGCTATGTTCAAATATTTGAATTATGAATTCATTATTAATTAAAGGAATTTAAATTTTTTATCTACTCCTTTTATTTATTTAATAATATTGATGAATCAACTTGTAAATTTATCTACAAATATAAATAGATCGAATAAATACCGATAATTGGATCGAAAATATAAAACGATATCTAAATTTGTGAAATTATCATTTTGGGGCACTGTCTCAAATTTCAACGAAACCAGTTTTATTGGATCCATTATAATGACTTATAATACGTCATCGAATTTCATAGCGATTAGACGTATCTTTTGAGTGTACGAGCTCATAATACGTAGAAATTAATTCTAGAAATTTACAATATAATTAGGTTTAAAAAGCTTCTTCTATATGTAATCGAATTGGCCTCAAGATTAGTTCTAATGTGTTCGAAATAGCATACAACATAAAGAACGCCAAGCGGCTCATCTTACTTGGAGTCCAAGATTTTTGGGTATGTTATACTGGATATGTAATGACCCAACTTCCAATCTCCAGGAAGTCGCATCGTTAAGGAGAAAGAAAGGGACAGAAAAGAGAAAAGAAAGGAAAGAAAGAAGAGACAACATCAGAATCTCACAGCGGAACGAATAAATTATATTATATCACATAATACTTTACATAAAATCATATACATCAGAGTTTTACAGCCAATACAACACAAACTAGACAGTTATTAACATATGTCTAGCGATTACAATTAAGTTTATATCAGAGGAAACAAATACAACTCAAACACAGCGGAACCACTATATATATCTACTCGCTGAAACCTCATGCTCCATTATCTCCTCCAGAACTCGTCAAAGCAATCCTGAATCACTTGACTACTCATACATAATATGAGTACCCAAGAGTTTAATAAAACATAAAATAAACACTCGGGTCAGACAGGGGTCTGGTGTGAGTAAACGGGTTTAAATGCTGCTTAACTTTATAAAATCCTTTGAAATAAAAGGTATCACGTAAGACTCCCCACACATAAACATGGAAAAGTTGTTACCTTACGCTAACCGAAACATTTGATAAAAAATCCAGTGATATTATAATAGTGTCTAGGGTTTTCAAAATAAAATAAAGAAATAGCTGGAATGCTTACATCTCAGGTTCCAACATAGTTGGGCACAATCAAAACCGTACAGGCACTTATTGGATTTTGGATTCCATCAATGGCAGGGCTACTGGGGTACCGCCCGTCACAGTACGTGGCCTAGATCACCGTACCGAGGAGTACTCCCACTCCCCTGCAACACAAGGCCGGACCCATTCCTTACTGAACAGTTCCGAACAAGACCACCCCGACAGTTGGAGCTCACAACCGTCCACACAGCCGAAATAAAAGGGACCTCTAGACAGGGGTAAATCTCACTCTCAAGTGGTGGCTACCCACGAAGCCTTGCTGCACCTCCCCTGTTTTAGCCATTCTCGGTTGATGGGGCTTGAGGATGCAATTACCTTTAGAGAACACATTTATCTTAGAATGCTCATCGTCCACCTGACGATGTTCTGAAAGCATTCAATCCATACAAGTTCGTTCCGGGTTCGAACGAAACCGAAGGCATTATCTCGTTACACTCATTTTGGAATCACCCTCAGAGTTAACGACGATAGCCCTTGCACTCTAAATCACCATCTCGAACCTATAAGTACTATTCCGTCAAATTCATTACGGAATCACCCATAGAGTTATACTGACGTATAGCCCTTACACCTCAAGTCTTCACTTGCTCCACTTGGATTAACGACCTAACGTTTAATTGGAATCGATGTGGTTTTCGGATATCCAAATATGGAAACCCGATCCCGGTCTCACCGAAACCAAACGCCATTTTAATGTCCAAGTTATACTTAAGGGTTTTAACCAATTAACTAATTTCATTAGCATCTATTTCACACAAATAGATAAACTATATATTTTCATCATAACAGATAACCCATAACATTATCACAATAGATAATCATCACAATAGACAATCATCACAACCAAAATAATCCATCATACTATAACTAAGCATCCACATCCTATAGATACTACTCATCTCATTTCTGAGATCACAACCATCCAAAGGTATATCAATATCATCCATAAGCAATGATATATTATCCATCATTTATAATTAATTTAAAATAAATTAAATTAATTACTTATATCTTTAATTAATTTAAAATAAATTAAATAAATTACTCACCTATAAATCCTGCTTATAAATCTATTGATTAATCAGCCTAGTAAATTAATCATTCATTAAGTATTCAACTTGATTAAACATCTATAATTAATCACCCACTAATTGCAATAAGTAATTAGTCTTAAATAAATTTTATAAAATAAATTAACCTTAATCATAAGTAATTAACATTTAATTACTTCATTCATTAATTAACTGTAATTAATTACATTTATCCTTAATTAATTACAATTAATTAATCACTTAATTAATTAATTAATTAATTACTACTTAATTAAACAATTCTTAATTACTTCATTAATTATAATAATTAATGATCTCTAATCAATATTTAAATTAATTTCTTTATTTAATATTAATTACATTTAGTAATTAATCTAAAATTAAAATACAATTATTAATCACCTTGATTAATATTTAAATCCAATAATTAATTACCCTTAATTACTTATTAATAAATTAATTATCCAATAATTAATTACCTTCATTAGTTAATTCTTTGATTAATTACAAAAGTAATTATCCAAATTACTTAATTAAAATAAAACACCTCTCCATAATTAAAATTTAGCAATTAATACTTCTCTAAGTAATCTTGCTCCATAAATTACATTAAGTAATCATTAAATTATTAAATTATTTCTTAAATTAATTAAACTAAATTAATTAATTTAAACAAAACACATTATCAGAATTAATTACAATAAGTAATTATCCCTTAATTACCATATAAAGTAATTATACTTATCCAATTACAAATGATAACCTTCAACTAATTAATCTAATTAATTCATCAAAATTAATCTCATTAATTAATTATTAATTACCCTTAGATAAATAACAACATTTTCATTAATTCCTTATTTAAGTGAATTATCTTAGATTAATTATTCATTAATCATCTTTAATTTTAAATTAATCCAAAACATTAATTAAAATCAATTTAGTAAGTAAATTTCTAAATTATCTTAATTATTTCCAAATTAATCCATTTACTTATTAATGACTTATTAATTATTCAAATGTATTTAAATAATACACTCCTAAAATTAAATTCAACTTTCCTTTTAAAATTTAAGATTTAAAAATGTTTAACCATATAAACATTCCCAAATTTAGATAATTAATAACCTAAAGGTAAAGAACTAACATTACTATATAAGAAAAATCTATATTACTAAATTTTTACTAAAACTAAATCAAGTCTTTTAAAATAGATAGATTATTTTAACTTTCAATTTAAAGTTAAACATTTCATAATTTATTTAAATATTTAAAGGAAAGAATTCTTTTAAAATTTTACCTTTATTTTAAATTAAATTCATATTTAAATTCTACTTAAAAACATTCTCTATCCAATATTTAAAAATTTTCAAAACTGTTTTGAATCAAACAGGTCTCAAAGTAAAACTGAAATCATACTTAAACTTGATTTCAAAACCAAATTTAAATCTTGCTTAAAATTTAAAATTTCCATTTTTAAACTTTGAATTCAAAGTTACTCTTGAATCTAAATCAAACTTACACTTAAATTTGAATCTTGTTTTAAAAATTGAATTCCCTTCAAAATTTAAAAAAACAAAACTGGATTCACCAAACCTGAAACTTAATTTACCACTGTTTTCAAATTTAAATTTAAATCTTACTTAAATTTAAATTCATCATTTTTAAACTTTTTGAATTCATAAGCTCACTTGAATTTAATTCAAACCTATACTTTAATTTAAATCATAGTTTTTTTTAAAAAAAAATTTAAGTTTCCCAGATTTTAAAAAACACAACACTCAGGTTACAACCTGTTCAACTAAACCCGAGACAACCATCTAATCACTTCGAGTCAAAACACTTCCATCTTCGAGTCACAACACTAACTGCACTAGAGTGACTTCGAGTCACCCAAAACCTTGCACACCAGAGTTCACCAGAGTCCACCAAACACTGTGCAAATGCACCACTGCTCCGGCGACTTCCAGCATCCTTCACCAACAACTCCAAGACAACCTCCATCCCTCTACTTGACAATGATCATCAACAAAACCCTCTGCAGCTCGAATATTAGAATCAAGCAAATCAAACAACGTGGAAAAAAAACTTCACCAAACACACCAAACCTGTCAACCCTCTTGACACTCCACTCCGACCATCTTATGGTCTCCAACTCCGGCCATTGCTCCACCTATACCCCCTCTTCCAAACCCCAAAACCTCAGGCCACTCGAATCACCACAGTGTTCAGGAAGTTACAAGACCTCAGCTACTTTAAAACTAGGGATTTAAACCTGAAAAACCTCTCTTACCCTCACCACCACTCTCTGATCAACTATTAGGAATTTTTTCCCCACTTCCCAGTCAACATTCAACCTCCAGGCAGAAATCCAGGTTCCAAAATCTAATTTATGATTTGATATTCCCAAAATACCAAATTCTGCACAGTTCTAAATTACTAACTCCTCAGAAGATTTTAAAACTTGATGCATGTTTTAATATCCATGTTTTTAAACATGCATTAAAGCTTTAAACTTGTTTTGAATAATTTAGAGATGTTTGGTAATTTTACTTTTTGAAACTATTGTTTGTTGTGATTGATTTCAAAAGTAACAGGTTTTTTTTTTACTTTTCCAAATTAAAATTTTACAAACCTAATCTATGCTAAACAACATAATTTGTTTACATAATAATTCCTAACTAAGACTCAGACATAAATAAGTAGATTTGTATTTAAAATCCTAATAAGAGCAGAAACAGAGCTGTTAGAAGGTCTGCATCACACCTATATGCATATTCAAGAATGTACACAGAACATCCATCTTACAATAGTCAAAACATACTCAATTCTATCAGTACTTATGCATAGATAAATTTAGTACAACCTATCAACTTTTGAGGTTACTTACTAAAAGAAAAACAGAACAATTTTTAATTACCACTGTTTTACAGTTTCTTATTTGAAAGGCATTTTGAATTAACTTTAGTTTCTTATTTGAAATCCAGTGATATTATAATAGTGTCTAGGGTTTTGAAAATAAAATAAAGAAATAGCTGGAATGCTTACATCTCACATTCCAACATAGTAGGGCACAATCAAAACCGTACAGGCACTTATTGGATTTTGGATTCCATCAATGGCAGGGCTATTGGGGTACCGCCCGTCACAGTATGTGGCCTAGATCACCATACCGAGGAGTACTCCCACTCCCCTGAAACACAAGGCCGGACCCATTCCTTACTGAATAGTTCCGAACAAGACCACCACGACAGTTGGAGCTCACAACCGTCCACACAGCCGAAATAAAAGGGACCTCTAGACAGGGGTAAATCTTACTCTCAAGTGGGGGCTACCCACGAAGCCTTGCTGCACCTCCCCTGTTTTAGCCATTCCTGGTTGATGGTGCTTGAGGCTGCGACTACCTTTAGAGAACACATTTATATTAGAATGCTAATCGTCCACCTGACGATGTTCTGAAAGCATTCAATCCATACAAGTTCGTTCCGGGTTCGAACGAAACCGAAGGCATTATCTCGTTACACTCATTTTGGAATCACCCTCAGAGTTAACGACGATAGCCCTTGCACTCTAAATCACCATCTCGAACCTATAAGTACTATTCCGTCAAACTCATTACGGAATCACCAATAGAGTTATACTGACGTATAGCCCTTACACCTCGAGTCTTCACTTGCTTCACTTGGATTAACGACCTAACGTTTAATTGGAATCAATGTGGTTTTCGGATATCCAAATATAGAAACCCAATCCCGGTCTCACCGAAACCAGACGCCATTTTAATGTCCAAGTTATACTTAAGGGTTTTAACCAATTAACTCATTTCATTAGCATCTATTTCACACAAATAGATAAACTACATATTTTCATCATAACAAATAACCCATAACATTATCACAACAGATAATCATCACAACAGACAATCATCACAACCAAAATAATCCATCATACTATAACTAAGCATCCACATCCTATAGATACTACTCATCTCATTTCTGAGATCACAACCATCAAAATGTATATCAATATCATCCATAAGCAATGATATATTATCCATCATTTATAATTAATTGAAAATGAATTAAATTAATTGCTTCTATCTTTAATTAGTTTAAAATAAATTAAATTAATTACTCACCTATAAATCCAGCTTATAAATCTATTGATTAAACAACCTAGTTAATCAATCATTCATTAAGTATTCAACTTGATTAAACATCTATAATTAATCACCCACTAATTATAATAAGTAATTAGTCTTAAATAAATTTTATAAAATAAATTAACCTTAATCATAAGTAATTAACATTTAATTACTTCATTCATTAATTAACTATAATTAATTACATTTATCCTTAATTAATTTCAATTAATTAATCACTTAATTAATTAATTATTACTTAATTAAACAATTCTTAATTACTTCATTAATTATAATAATTAATGATCTCTAATTAATATTTAAATTATTACTTTATTTAATATTAATTACATTTAGTAATTAATCTAAAATTAAAATACAATTATTAATCACCTTGATTAATATTTAAATCCAGTAATTAATTACTTTTAATTACTTATTAATAAATTAATTATCATATAATTGATTACCTTCATTAATTAATTCTTTGATTAATTACAAAAGTAATTATCCAATTTACTTAATTAAAATAAAACACCTCTCCATAATTAAAATTTAGCAATTAATAATTCTCTAAGTAATCTTGCTCCATAAATTACATTAAGTAATCATTAAATTATTTCTTAAATTAATTAAACTAAATTAATTAATTTAAACAAAACATATTATCAGAATTAACTACAATAAGTAATTAATCCCTTAATTACCTTATAAAGTAATTATACTTAACCAATTACAAATGATAATCTTCAATTAATTAATCGAATTAATTCATAAAAATTAATCTCATTAATTAATTATTAATTACCCTTAGATAATTAACAGCATATTCATTAGTTCCTTATTTAAGTGAATTATCTTAGATTAATTATTCACTAATCATCTTTAATTTTAAATTAATCCAAAACATTAATTAAAATCAATTTAGTAAGTAAATTTCTAAATTATCTTAATTATTTCCAAATTAATCCATTTACTTATTAATGACTTATTAATTGTTTAAATGTATTTAAACAATACACTCCTAAAATTAAATTCAACTTTCGTTTTAAAATTTAAGATTTAAAAATGTTTAACCATATAAACATTCCAAAATTTAAATAATTAATAACCTAAAGGTAAAGAACTAACATTACTATATAAGAAAAATCTATATTACTAAATTTTTACTAAAACTAAATCAAGTCTTTTAAAATAGATAGATTATTTTAACTTTCAATTTAAAGTTAAACATTTCATAATTTATTTAAATATTTAAAGGAAAGAATTCTTTTAAATTTTTACCTTTATTTGAAATTAAATTCATATTTAAATTCTACTTAAAAACATTCTCTGTCCAATATTTAAAAATTTTCAAAACTGTTTTGAATCAAACAGGTTTCAAAGTAAAACTGAAATCATACTTAAACTTGATTTCAAAACCAAATTTAAATCTTTCTTAAAATTTAAAATTTCCATTTTTAAACTTTAAATTCAAAAGTACTCTTGAATCTAAATCAAACTTACACTTAAATTTGAATCTTGTTTTAAAAATTGAATTCCCTTCAAAATTTAAAAAACCAAAACTGGATTCACTAAACCTGAAACTTAATTTACCACTATTTTCAAATTTAAATTTAAATCTTACTTAAATTTAAATTCATCATTTTTAAACTTTTTGAATTCATAAGCTCACTTGAATTTAATTCAAACCTATACTTTAAATTAAATCATTGTTTTTTTTAAAAAAAAAATTTGAGTTTCCTAGATTTTAAAAAACACAACACTAAGGTTACAACCTGTTCAACTAAACCCGAGACACCATCTAATCACTTCGAGTCAAAACACTTCCATCTTCGAGTCACAACACTAACTGCACTAGAGTGACTTCGAGTCACCCAAAACCATGCACAACAGAGTTCACCAGAGTCCGCCAAACACTGTGCAAATGCACCACTGCTCCGACGACTTCCAGCATCCTTCACCAACCCATCCAAAACACCATCCATGCCTCTACTTGACAATGATCATCAACAAAATCCACTGCAGCTCGAATATTAGAATCAAGCAAATCAAACAACCTGGAAAAAAACTTCACCAAACACACCAAACCTGTCAACCCTCTTGACACTCCACTCCGACCATCTTATGGTCTCCAACTCCGGCCATTGCTCCACCTATACCCCCTCTTCCAAACCCCAAAACCTCAGGCCACTCGAATCACCACAGTGTTCAGGAAGTTACAAGACCTCAGCTACTTTAAAACTAGGGATTCAAACCTGAAAAACCTCTCTTACCCTCACCACCACTCTCTGATCAACTATTAGGAATTTTTTCCCCACTTCCCAGTCAACATTCAACCTCCAGGCAGAAATCCAGGTTCCAAAATCTAATTTATGATTTGATATTCCTAAAATACCAAATTCTGCACAGTTCTAAATTACTAACTCCTCAGAAGATTTTAAAACTTGATGCATGTTTTAATATCCATGTTTTTAAACATGCATTTAAGCTTTAAACTTGTTTTGAATAATTTAAAGATGTTTGGTAATTTTACTTTTTGAAACTATTGTTTGTTGTGATTGATTTCAAAAGTAACAGGTTTTTTTTTTTACTTTTCCAAATTAAAATTTTACAAACCTAATCTATGCTAAACAACATAATTTGTTTACATAATAATTCCTAACTAAGACTCAGACATAAATAAGTAGATTTGTATTTAAAATCCTAATAAGAGCAGAAACAGAGCTGTTAGAAGGTCTGCATCACACCTATATGCATATTCAAGAATGTACACAGAACATCCATCTTACAATAGTCAAAACATACTCAATTCTATCAGTACTTATGCATAGATAAATTTAGTACAACCTATAAACTTTTGAGGTTACTTACTAAAAGAAAAACAGAACAATTTTTAATTACCACTGTTTTACAGTTTCTTATTTGAAAGGCATTTTGAATTAACTTTAGTTTCTTATTTGAAATCCAGTGATATTATAATAGTGTCTAGGGTTTTGAAAATAAAATAAAGAAATAGCTGGAATGCTTACATCTCACATTCCAACATAGTAGGGCACAATCAAAACCGTACAGGCACTTATTGGATTTTGGATTCCATCAATGGCAGGGCTATTGGGGTACCGCCCGTCACAGTATGTGGCCTAGATCACCATACCGAGGAGTACTCCCACTCCCCTGAAACACAAGGCCGGACCCATTCCTTACTGAATAGTTCCGAACAAGACCACCACGATAGTTGGAGCTCACAACCGTCCACACAGCCGAAATAAAAGGGACCTCTAGACAGGGGTAAATCTTACTCTCAAGTGGGGGCTACCCACGAAGCCTTGCTGCACCTCCCCTGTTTTAGCCATTCCTGGTTGATGGGGCTTGAGGCTGCGACTACCTTTAGAGAACACATTTATATTAGAATGCTAATCGTCCACCTGACGATGTTCTGAAAGCATTCAATCCATACAAGTTCGTTCCGGGTTCGAACGAAACCGAAGGCATTATCTCGTTACACTCATTTTGGAATCACCCTCAGAGTTAACGACGATAGCCCTTGCACTCTAAATCACCATCTCGAACCTATAAGTACTATTCCGTCAAACTCATTACGGAATCACCAATAGAGTTATACTGACTTATAGCCCTTACACCTCGAGTCTTCACTTGCTTCACTTGGATTAACGACCTAATGTTTAATTGGAATCAATGTGGTTTTCGGATATCCAAATATGGAAACCCAATCCCGGTCTCACCGAAACCAGACGCCATTTTAATGTCCAAGTTATACTTAAGGGTTTTAACCAATTAACTCATTTCATTAGTATCTATTTCACACAGATAGATAAACTACATATTTTCATCATAACAAATAACCCATAACATTATCACAACAGATAATCATCACAACAGACAATCATCACAACCAAAATAATCCATCATACTATAACTAAGCATCCACATCCTATAGATACTACTCATCTCATTTCTGAGATCACAACCATCAAAATGTATATCAATATCATCCATAAGCAATGATATATTATCCATCATTTATAATTAATTGAAAATGAATTAAATTAATTGCTTCTATCTTTAATTAGTTTAAAATAAATTAAATTAATTACTCACCTATAAATCCAGCTTATAAATCTATTGATTAATCAACCTAGTTAATCAATCATTCATTAAGTATTCAACTTGATTAAACATCTATAATTAATCACCCACTAATTATAATAAGTAATTAGTCTTAAATAAATTTTATAAAATAAATTAACCTTAATCATAAGTAATTAACATTTAATTACTTCATTCATTAATTAACTATAATTAATTACATTTATCCTTAATTAATTTCAATTAATTAATCACTTAATTAATTAATTATTACTTAATTAAACAATTCTTAATTACTTCATTAATTATAATAATTAATGATCTCTAATTAATATTTAAATTATTACTTTATTTAATATTAATTACATTTAGTAATTAATCTAAAATTAAAATACAATTATTAATCACCTTGATTAATATTTAAATCCAGTAATTAATTACTTTTAATTACTTATTAATAAATTAATTATCATATAATTGATTACCTTCATTAATTAATTCTTTGATTAATTACAAAAGTAATTATCCAATTTACTTAATTAAAATAAAACACCTCTCCATAATTAAAATTTAGCAATTAATACTTCTCTAAGTAATCTTGCTCCATAAATTACATTAAGTAATCATTAAATTATTTCTTAAATTAATTAAACTAAATTAATTAATTTAAACAAAACATATTATCAGAATTAACTACAATAAGTAATTAATCCCTTAATTACCTTATAAAGTAATTATACTTAACCAATTACAAATGATAATCTTCAATTAATTAATCGAATTAATTCATAAAAATTAATCTCATTAATTAATTATTAATTACCCTTAGATAATTAACAGCATATTCATTAGTTCCTTATTTAAGTGAATTATCTTAGATTAATTATTCACTAATCATCTTTAATTTTAAATTAATCCAAAACATTAATTAAAATCAATTCAGTAAGTAAATTTCTAAATTATCTTAATTATTTCCAAATTAATCCATTTACTTATTAATGACTTATTAATTGTTCAAATGTATTTAAACAATACACTCCTAAAATTAAATTCAACTTTCGTTTTAAAATTTAAGATTTAAAAATGTTTAACCATATAAACATTCCAAAATTTAAATAATTAATAACCTAAAGGTAAAGAACTAACATTACTATATAAGAAAAATCTATATTACTAAATTTTTACTAAAACTAAATCAAGTCTTTTAAAATAGATAGATTATTTTAACTTTCAATTTAAAGTTAAACATTTCATAATTTATTTAAATATTTAAAGGAAAGAATTCTTTTAAATTTTTACCTTTATTTGAAATTAAATTCATATTTAAATTCTACTTAAAAACATTCTCTGTCCAATATTTAAAAATTTTCAAAACTGTTTTGAATCAAACAGGTTTCAAAGTAAAACTGAAATCATACTTAAACTTGATTTCAAAACCAAATTTAAATCTTGTTTAAAATTTAAAATTTCCATTTTTAAACTTTAAATTCAAAAGTACTCTTGAATCTAAATCAAACTTACACTTAAATTTGAATCTTGTTTTAAAAATTGAATTCCCTTCAAAATTTAAAAAACCAAAACTGGATTCACTAAACCTGAAACTTAATTTACCACTATTTTCAAATTTAAATTTAAATCTTACTTAAATTTAAATTCATCATTTTTAAACTTTTTGAATTCATAAGCTCACTTGAATTTAATTCAAACCTATACTTTAAATTAAATCATTGTTTTTTTTAAAAAAAAAATTTGAGTTTCCTAGATTTTAAAAAACACAACACTAAGGTTACAACCTGTTCAACTAAACCCGAGACACCATCTAATCACTTCGAGTCAAAACACTTCCATCTTCGAGTCACAACACTAACTGCACTAGAGTGACTTCGAGTCACCCAAAACCATGCACAACAGAGTTCACCAGAGTCCGCCAAACACTGTGCAAATGCACCACTGCTCCGACGACTTCCAGCATCCTTCACCAACCCATCCAAAACACCATCCATGCCTCTACTTGACAATGATCATCAACAAAATCCACTGCAGCTCGAATATTAGAATCAAGCAAATCAAACAACCTGGAAAAAAACTTCACCAAACACACCAAACCTGTCAACCCTCTTGACACTCCACTCCGACCATCTTATGGTCTCCAACTCCGGCCATTGCTCCACCTATACCCCCTCTTCCAAACCCCAAAACCTCAGGCCACTCGAATCACCACAGTGTTCAGGAAGTTACAAGACCTCAGCTACTTTAAAACTAGGGATTCAAACCTGAAAAACCTCTCTTACCCTCACCACCACTCTCTGATCAACTATTAGGAATTTTTTCCCCACTTCCCAGTCAACATTCAACCTCCAGGCAGAAATCCAGGTTCCAAAATCTAATTTATGATTTGATATTCCTAAAATACCAAATTCTGCACAGTTCTAAATTACTAACTCCTCAGAAGATTTTAAAACTTGATGCATGTTTTAATATCCATGTTTTTAAACATGCATTAAAGCTTTAAACTTGTTTTGAATAATTTAAAGATGTTTGGTAATTTTACTTTTTGAAACTATTGTTTGTTGTGATTGATTTCAAAAGTAACAGGTTTTTTTTTTTTTTACTTTTCCAAATTAAAATTTTACAAACCTAATCTATGCTAAACAACATAATTTGTTTACATAATAATTCCTAACTAAGACTCAGACATAAATAAGTAGATTTGTATTTAAAATCCTAATAAGAGCAGAAACAGAGCTGTTAGAAGGTCTGCATCACACCTATATGCATATTCAAGAATGTACACAGAACATCCATCTTACAATAGTCAAAACATACTCAATTCTATCAGTACTTATGCATAGATAAATTTAGTACAACCTATAAACTTTTGAGGTTACTTACTAAAAGAAAAACAGAACAATTTTTAATTACCACTGTTTTACAGTTTCTTATTTGAAAGGCATTTTGAATTAACTTTAGTTTCTTATTTGAAATCCAGTGATATTATAATAGTGTCTAGGGTTTTGAAAATAAAATAAAGAAATAGCTGGAATGCTTACATCTCACATTCCAACATAGTAGGGCACAATCAAAACCGTACAGGCACTTATTGGATTTTGGATTCCATCAATGGCAGGGCTATTGGGGTACCGCCCATCACAGTATGTGGCCTAGATCACCATACCGAGGAGTACTCCCACTCCCCTGAAACACAAGGCCGGACCCATTCCTTACTGAATAGTTCCAAACAAGACCACCACGATAGTTGGAGCTCACAACCGTCCACACAACCGAAATAAAAGGGACCTCTAGACAGGGGTAAATCTTACTCTCAAGTGGGGGCTACCCACGAAGCCTTGCTGCACCTCCCCTGTTTTAGCCATTCCTGGTTGATGGGGCTTGAGGCTGCGACTACCTTTAGAGAACACATTTATATTAGAATGCTAATCGTCCACCTGACGATGTTCTGAAAGCATTCAATCCATACAAGTTCGTTCCGGGTTCGAACGAAACCGAAGGCATTATCTCGTTACACTCATTTTGGAATCACCCTCAGAGTTAACGACGATAGCCCTTGCACTCTAAATCACCATCTCGAACCTATAAGTACTATTCCGTCAAACTCATTACGGAATCACCAATAGAGTTATACTGACTTATAGCCCTTACACCTCGAGTCTTCACTTGCTTCACTTGGATTAACGACCTAACGTTTAATTGGAATCAATGTGGTTTTCGGATATCCAAATATGGAAACCCAATCCCGGTCTCACCGAAACCAGACGCCATTTTAATGTCCAAGTTATACTTAAGGGTTTTAACCAATTAACTCATTTCATTAGCATCTATTTCACACAGATAGATAAACTACATATTTTCATCATAACAAATAACCCATAACATTATCACAACAGATAATCATCACAACAGACAATCATCACAACCAAAATAATCCATCATACTATAACTAAGCATTCACATCCTATAGATACTACTCATCTCATTTCTGAGATCACAACCATCAAAATGTATATCAATATCATCCATAAGCAATGATATATTATCCATCATTTATAATTAATTGAAAATGAATTAAATTAATTGCTTCTATCTTTAATTAGTTTAAAATAAATTAAATTAATTACTCACCTATAAATCCAGCTTATAAATCTATTGATTAATCAACCTAGTTAATCAATCATTCATTAAGTATTCAACTTGATTAAACATCTATAATTAATCACCCACTAATTATAATAAGTAATTAGTCTTAAATAAATTTTATAAAATAAATTAACCTTAATTATAAGTAATTAACATTTAATTACTTCATTCATTAATTAACTATAATTAATTACATTTATCCTTAATTAATTTCAATTAATTAATCACTTAATTAATTAATTATTACTTAATTAAACAATTCTTAATTACTTCATTAATTATAATAATTAATGATCTCTAATTAATATTTAAATTAATTACTTTATTTAATATTAATTACATTTAGTAATTAATCTAAAATTAAAATACAATTATTAATCACCTTGATTAATATTTAAATCCAGTAATTAATTACTTTTAATTACTTATTAATAAATTAATTATCATATAATTGATTACCTTCATTAATTAATTCTTTGATTAATTACAAAAGTAATTATCCAATTTACTTAATTAAAATAAAACACCTCTCCATAATTAAAATTTAGCAATTAATACTTCTCTAAGTAATCTTGCTCCATAAATTACATTAAGTAATCATTAAATTATTTCTTAAATTAATTAAACTAAATTAATTAATTTAAACAAAACATATTATCAGAATTAACTACAATAAGTAATTAATCCCTTAATTACCTTATAAAGTAATTATACTTAACCAATTACAAATGATAATCTTCAATTAATTAATCGAATTAATTCATAAAAATTAATCTCATTAATTAATTATTAATTACCCTTAGATAATTAACAGCATATTCATTAGTTCCTTATTTAAGTGAATTATCTTAGATTAATTATTCACTAATCATCTTTAATTTTAAATTAATCCAAAACATTAATTAAAATCAATTTAGTAAGTAAATTTCTAAATTATCTTAATTATTTCCAAATTAATCCATTTACTTATTAATGACTTATTAATTGTTCAAATGTATTTAAACAATACACTCCTAAAATTAAATTCAACTTTCGTTTTAAAATTTAAGATTTAAAAATGTTTAACCATATAAACATTCCAAAATTTAAATAATTAATAACCTAAAGGTAAAGAACTAACATTACTATATAAGAAAAATCTATATTACTAAATTTTTACTAAAACTAAATCAAGTCTTTTAAAATAGATAGATTATTTTAACTTTCAATTTAAAGTTAAACATTTCATAATTTATTTAAATATTTAAAGGAAAGAATTCTTTTAAATTTTTACCTTTATTTGAAATTAAATTCATATTTAAATTCTACTTAAAAACATTCTCTGTCCAATATTTAAAAATTTTCAAAACTGTTTTGAATCAAACAGGTTTCAAAGTAAAACTGAAATCATACTTAAACTTGATTTCAAAACCAAATTTAAATCTTGCTTAAAATTTAAAATTTCCATTTTTAAACTTTAAATTCAAAAGTACTCTTGAATCTAAATCAAACTTACACTTAAATTTGAATCTTGTTTTAAAAATTGAATTCCCTTCAAAATTTAAAAAACCAAAACTGGATTCACTAAACCTGAAACTTAATTTACCACTATTTTCAAATTTAAATTTAAATCTTACTTAAATTTAAATTCATCATTTTTAAACTTTTTGAATTCATAAGCTCACTTGAATTTAATTCAAACCTATACTTTAAATTAAATCATTGTTTTTTTTTAAAAAAAAATTTTGAGTTTCCTAGATTTTAAAAAACACAACACTAAGGTTACAACCTGTTCAACTAAACCCGAGACACCATCTAATCACTTCGAGTCAAAACACTTCCATCTTCGAGTCACAACACTAACTGCACTAGAGTGACTTCGAGTCACCCAAAACCATGCACAACAGAGTTCACCAGAGTCCGCCAAACACTGTGCAAATGCACCACTGCTCCGGCGACTTCCAGCATCCTTCACCAACCCATCCAAAACACCATCCATGCCTCTACTTGACAATGATCATCAACAAAATCCACTGCAGCTCGAATATTAGAATCAAGCAAATCAAACAACCTGGAAAAAAACTTCACCAAACACACCAAACCTGTCAACCCTCTTGACACTCCACTCCGACCATCTTATGGTCTCCAACTCCGGCCATTGCTCCACCTATACCCCCTCTTCCAAACCCCAAAACCTCAGGCCACTCGAATCACCACAGTGTTCAGGCAGTTACAAGACCTCAGCTACTTTAAAACTAGGGATTCAAACCTGAAAAACCTCTCTTGCCCTTACCACCACTCTCTGATCAACTATTAGGAATTTTGCCCCCACTTCCCAGTCAACATTCAACCTCCAGACAGAAATCTAGGTTCCAAAATCTAATTTATGATTTGATATTCCCAAAATACCAAATTCTGCACAGTTCTAAATTACTAACTCCTCAGAAGATTTTAAAACATGATGCATGTTTTAATATCCATGTTTTTAAACATGCATTAAAGCTTTAAACTTGTTTTGAATAATATAAAGATGTTTGGTAATTTTACTTTTTGAAACTATTGTCTCTTGCGATTGATTTCAGAAGTAACAGGCTTTTTTTTTTTACTTTTCCAAATTAAAATTTTACAAACCTAATCTATGCTAAACAATATAATTTGTTTACATAATAATTCCTAACTAAGACTCAGACATAAATAAGTAGATTTGTATTTAAAATCCTAATAAGAGAAGAAACAGAGCTGTTAGAAGGTCTGCATCACACCTATATGCATATTCAAGAATGTACACAGAACATCCATCTTACAACAGTCAAAACATACTCAATTCTATCAGTACTTATGCATAGATAAATTTAGTACAACCTATAAAATTTTGAGGTTACTTACTAAAAGAAAAACAGAACAATTTTTAATTACCACTGTTTTACAGTTTCTTATTTGAAAGGCATTTTGAATTAACTTTAGTTTCAGCAAATCTTGATAGCTTGGTTTTTTTTTAAAAGAAGAAACTGTTTTTAAACATAGATTTACTCACCTTTCAATTGAAAAACAGAAAGCAATCCATATGCAATTCATTTCCAGGAGGCTGAATTCCATTGCATTGACTGAATCTGCTTGCTCCTCATGAATTACTCTGATAATGATGAATCTGAGCTTGCATGCTAGTTAGAGTTGATTATAACTTGATGCTTGCAGGTTTTGAAACTGCATTTGGTGATGATTTTAATCTGCATGCTTCCCATTTCATCTTTGCTTGAATTGATCTTTACAGGTTGTAGATGAATTTTGTTTGTTTGCAGGTTAAACAGAATTTGCAATTTGGGTTTTCTTATGCAGATTTAAAAACTTTGATTGCAGATCTTGGTTGAATTAGGGTTATGGATTTTAGAGTGAAAATGATTTCAGTTTTATTTAAATTTGAACTTAGATTCATTATAGGAGATAAGGTGTTTGAAACAAAAAGATTTGTTTTAAGTTTTTATCTAAAATAATAAATTCAATATTGATTTAGTATGCCACTTGTTATTTAGATAAGAAGATTAATTACAAGTGTCTACTTTAAAAACATGAATGTTTAACACATGTAAGATTTAATATAAGATAAATTTCTTTGTTTACAAATGTTTTAATTTAAGATAAAACCATTCTAATTTAATTTAAGATGTTTTGTATGTTTATTTATATTTAGTCTTTAAATGATTACAAATGAATTATCTTTACATATTTAAATGTTTGCTTGAATATTTTTAAAAATTATTTAAAACTAATTTTCAAAAGAGAAAATTTTAAAAAGAAAAGAAAAATGTTGAATTCTATTTTATTCCAAAGTTTTCCAAACCAAAATATTATTCTCTAATATAAATAACTAAGTTTATTTCAAAACAATTCTAAGATAAAACAAAATAAACTTTATTATAAAATACAATTTTTAACTATATATATATATATTTATAACAAAATATTTAATATAATTTCTTTTGAAAATATAAGAGAGATTTATAAATTGACTGATGAAAAGTTTCAATACTAATTTTAATTCAATTTGATCAATTCATAAATTATATACCTATATATATTATAAATTTGAAAATATCCTTTATTAGATTTAAATTTAAAATAAAAATCAAAACTCCTATTTACAATGTGTATATATATATATATACATTATAAATAAAATATTTTTAAATCAGCTTAGAAAGAAACTTTTATCATTTGAATATTTTTAACATTTTAAAACAATAAGATTCTCAAATTCAATTATTATTACAAATTTTGAAAAGAATATCATTTATCCAAACTAAATAATTATAAATTTTCAAAAGAAAATTATGTTTGAATTAGATTATTAAATCAATATTTCACATTTTCAAAAATAATTATAAATGAAATTATTAAATAAATATTGCCCAAATTTCCGGGACATCACAGGATATTTTGATCATGCCGTAAAAATGACTTATAATATGTCATCGAATTTCATAGCGGTTTGACGTATCTTTTAATTGTGCGAGTTTGAAACACATAGAAATTAATTGTGAAAAATTATAATATAATTAGGTTTGAAAAGCTTCTTCTATATGTAATTGAATTAAGCCTCAAGGCTAGTTCCATTGTGTTCAGAATAGGGTACAACATAAAAAACGCCAGGCGGCACATCTCACTTGGAGTTCGAGGTTTTTGGGTATGCCATACTGAATATTTTAATGTAAAATAAAACAATATATGCCTATACCCAAGACCATACCCATCTATCTCAACCCATACCCCATCTTTCTAGCCACCATACCCCTAGGTACACTTCCATACACCTTTTCTCTTATGAAAGCAATGCCTATAACATGAAGAGAAGCTTCCTCTTACAACATAAACTTTAAAAATACATAACTTATGATTTAAGCAACTAAAAATTGTTATTTTGGATTTGTTGGGCATGAATGCATGTGAGCTACCATTCCATGTGCTTGAATTGGGTTTCATCGATATTTGGTCTGGAGGCCGTTTGGGGCAGCAAGCTAGGGTTAGAGATTTTGGAGTGTATGTTCGACGATTGGACGAATAAAGCTTGGATTCGTATTCATGGAAGAGTTTAGCACCTGTATGCAAATTTTCAGGCGGATCGACTGTAAATTAGATCGCATGACCTGATGGGGTCATTTGGAGGTGGCTATGGATGCGTTTGTTTGGGGAGTGCGGGTGTCATGGTGATGGGTCAGGGTGGTTGCTCTATCGCCAAGCGATGTAATAGAAAAGACAGATTTGAGTTTAGTGGAGCGTAACTCCATGTCATTGGAATGTCGTGCACATTGAATGGGTTCCTTGGTCTTCGCTATGCACGATTGTGAGTTGGGGAAGAAGGAGTATCTGTTTTGAGGGGAAATTATGTAATATTAGTAAATCAGTTATTTGTTAATTATAATTAATCGATAACTTGTAAAATCTATAACTTCTACATATAAGGTCGGTTCAGATGTCGTTTATTGTATTTCACTCCTACGGACATTCTCTTCACAATGAAGTTGGTTTGGATTGATTTGGAGCTAGTGGAATTTTTGGTTAAAATTAAATGCCCATTCGCTTTTCAGTCCAAACTAGAATGCATGGCGAAAACTGTAATGAATGTGAGTTTTACTAACATTTAATATTACAATAATGTATTCATGATGCTGTGAACTATTATTGATTGCATGGACGTTAGTCAATTGTTAGTTTGATTTTCTGGTCGAATATCCGTTTGGAAAATGGATGACACACTAAACTCATTATTATGAACCTATATGATCATATATACTAACTGTAACAATTGTTTTGCAGGAAAAATTTTAGAGAGACCCAGAGGGGTTTCTTGCCAATAATTATTTATTTACATCTTTATGCCATTAGATTGATGTTTAATTAAGATTAGCCATGATATCTATTTGATTGTTTAAGTGTCGTTATAGCATTTTTCGCTATATCATCATTTATTGCATGTCACCCCATAAATCCTGATGTATTTTGAACTTGAGCTTGTGTTTTCAGTAAATGGAATTTTAAAATTCATTAATCATTTTAGTTAATGGTTATTTAAATTGATTAACCATTTTAAATAATGATTTTTAAATTAATTAAACAACTTGATTAATGATATTTAAAATTGGTTTATCTTTAGATTTAACTAATCATTTTTGCTGTTGATGTTTTATACTTAATTAATCATTTTAACTAATGATTATCTGAGTTTAATTAACAATTTTAATTAATGATAATGGAATTTAAATTAATCATATAATTAATGATATTTGAAATTAATAATCATTTTAATTAATGATTTCGAAAGTAATTAATCATGTTATGATAATGATATTTGAATTTATTTAATCATTTTGCTAATAATGTTTGAAATTAATTAATCTTGTGATTATTGAAGATTTGTGTAACAACTCGCATAGTTATCGATTTTATATTTAAATATTTTATTTAAATATTTTATCAATACTCGGAATTTAGTCCGAAAAGCTACTTTTTGCATACGGTCGAATTAGGACTCGGGACCACTCCCATTGAGTTTAAAATGCTGTTTGCGACCTTTTTGAGTATAAGCTTCGATATATTTGGAGAAAGTTGATTTTTGCTACTTTTCACTTTGGGTTTGGGTTTGGGTTCAGCCCTATGTTTAACTTATACTCAAAACTGAGCCACTCCTCCCCATTCACCCTCATTTTCTTCTCTTTTCAGTTCTAAAGCATCAATGGTGGGAGAGATTGGAAATTAAAACTCCAAAACCCTAGTTCCTCTTGCAACCTCAAATTCCTAGCTCCAAATTCAAGAGAACCCATTAGTAAGCATTCTCTTCTTCTTCTCTAACTTATTCTCTTACCAATTTCAGAAATTCCTAAACCTAATTTTGGGAATGTTCTTGTTTTGAGCATAGATTCAAGCTCATTTGGGTTGTGTTGAAGAGAGGTTGATTCTCCATTTGCTTTCAAGCTTCTTCTTGTTTGATTTTGTAAAAAGGTGAGATTTTTATCTCACATCTTAGTCTATAATTATCTTCGATTGTTAGGTATGAATTCCTAACACTTATTCTTGTGCAATTGATTTCGGTTTGGATTAATTTCGTGTATATTCCAATTTTTGGGTGTTTTGGTCTAATTTATGAAAATCCTATTATGGAGATTTGGACATTGATATTTGAGGCGTATCGAAGAGCCGTTTAGGCTGGGTTGTCGCTCGACGTAATTCCTTAGTCGTCGTCGCTCGATCGATCACTTCCGGTATCCGTTTGGCCATTTTTGGCCTAGGTTCAGGGAATGCCCTGAACCCTTCATTCAGACGTCTGAAACGTAATATTCAGACATCTGAATATTGTTCGGGAAGATTTCTATTCCCAGATTCAGACGTCTGAATATATGGTTTCAGACGTCTGAATTGGTTCATTTGGAACCAGAAAGGAAATAGGCTAAAATATGCCTATTTCAGACGTCTGAAACACTTGATTCAGACGTCTGAATTGTGTTCTGGAAATCTTTATATTTCCAGATTCAGACGTTTGAACCACTTGTTTCAGACGTCTGAAACTACAGTGTTTTGCCTATTTGCCTATTTGCTTGAGAATTCTAATTTAAATCGATTCGCGATGATCCTATTTGTTGTTATCATTTATTATGACTTTGATGACTCATTTTTAGGGATTTTTGAATATCCATTTCGATGGATTCTTTATCGGTTTCTTTGGATTTTATTCACGTCTTCGAATGTGAATTTTAGTGATTGATTGTTCCTGCAATCTTCTTTGTGATTTGTCACTTTAAAAATATAAAGGTTTTCTATACTAGTAGTAAATAACAAAATTCTCTCATCAAACTGATTTCAACACTATTTTATTACAAAGGTCGTTTCTTAAACCGTTTTCCAATCTATTAGTATATACAAGCCTTTACCTCACTCGTATGAGAAATCTAATTAAACGACCTAGTAAAACGAGTGGTATGAAACGCTCGCGTTTACTTCGTCGGTTAATTCTTGGACTTGTTCGATTGAATCTCTTGTGACAATTTTCTAGTGGAGATCTACAATTTGTTCGTAAATATTTAAGTTAAGCTAGTGGTTATGGAACATGATGCTAAGCTCATATATTTACTAGCTTACTGTAATCGACACTTCTCGTTGATCGTGACGATCATTTTTGTGATTTAGACTAGCAATGTGCGATGTCTCTTTGTCTACGAGGGAGACTAAACCCCGTTTTGTGGAGTTTCGACTCAAATTGGTGGGGTAGCAACCCATGGTCTTCGGGCCGTTTGTGGAGCTTCGGCTCAATTTGTGATGGTTAGCAACCATGGAATTAGCGTTCTGTTTGTGATACACGTGTTGGTGGGCTTTATGCTCCCGTTTGTGATAGGCCTTCACCCTTTTTGTGATTTTTGGATTTCTTGAGATGATTTCTAGAATTTGTGCTTCACCAATTTTCGTGATTTCCATTGATAAGTTTTATCAACATTTGTGCATTGGTGAATTTGTGTGTCACTGACTTTTGTGATTGGCATTGATATAATATGTCATTTATTGTGGTTTGGTGAACGAAATGAGGAGTATGACATTTCTTTGATTCTTGTGTAGATTTGGTGATATTGATTAATCTCTCGTTGATTTTCAATTACTTATATATATCACAGCTTGGCATTGTGATTATTATGTGTTTAGTCATATCTCTTATTGTATATCGTTTCATCTGATATTTATAGTTAGACTGATCCGTTTATTATTTTCTTATTAAATAATACTCGAGTCAGACCGAGATGTTATAGATGCTTCTGCTTGACTTCTCCCATAGGATTGATTTCTCTGACTTTTGGTTAACTACTTAGATTAGTAGTTTTTGGTTTGTATACATTTGAGAGATAGACTCCATAATGTATACTTATTCTTTTGTGTAGTTCGTGTAACTATTCTTTTGTGATATTGTGGATCTTTCTGACCACTACTCTGATGTACACTTTTATGTGTAATATTCATATCTTATTCCGCCTTTGTGATATGAATTCTCTGCGACTGATTTGTGTTATACTTATTTTTATATTTGTTTCTGAAGATATTACAGCCACTGTGTAGTAGCTTTGAGTTTGTGTTGGTATGTCAGATTTCCCTCTTGATAAAGAAATGCATGTTATACTATCTGACATATCGATGCTCGCGCAAAGAAATTACACGGATGGTCGCTCCTCAACAGCCTTATTCTCCGTGCTAGTTGACAGCATTCACCGTAATGTTCTTGGCTAGCGTGGGTATAGAGGTGGGGCGTCACAGTTTGGTATCAGAGCCAAACTTCAGAACAATATGGAATAATATAACAAGGATCATCGTCCTAAGTCTACCTTAGGAGTCGTGCTTTAGGATTTTATTCGGGTCTACGTACCGTCCTATCCTATTTTCTTTTATGATTCCTTGTTTTATCTATCAAGATTGCTTGATATTCATTAGTGAGTAATCTTCTTCTTATTCTTCTTTCTTTTTTAAAAGGAAGAGAAATGTCTAGACCAGGCCGCCCCAGAGCCGTACCATCTAGCACTCCGTCCCAGGATGGAGTTTTTATGACTACTCAACAGCTTTTTGATTTAGTGACAAATGCTCAAGCAGCTGGAGCTAACCCGGAACCTACTCACCCAAAGTCGGGATTTGCACGCTTGTGTAACGATTACACTAATTTGGGTGGGGAGCCATTCAAAGGTTCCGAAACTATTATTGAAGTATAGGCTTGGCTAAGGTCATGCGATCGAATCTTTTCTCGCATGAATCTTATTGACCTTCACCGAGTTCAGGTGGCCTCTAGTATGCTCCGAGAAAGAGCATTGGACTGGTACGAGCTTCTTATTTCTGAGATTAATGAAGCGGATCTCACCTGGAGACAATTACGAGAACGCTTCGAGTTGAAATTTGTACCAAAAGCAGAGAAAGTGACATTGGCTCGACGATTTATAGACCTTGTTCAAGGTGAGTCCTCCGTGACTGATTACGTCGCCTCCTTCGAGTCGCTTTCCAAATATGGGGTTGAATACGTCAACACCCCTTTAAAGAAGAATCATAGGTTCGTCTATGGCTTAAAAAAAAATCTCAAGAAGCCATTACTTCTAAAATTAGAAGTTTCTTTCGACCAACTCGTTGATATCGCTCTTCGTCTTGAAGAGGCGGATAGGGAGAATGATGTTGAAGTGGTGGGTTCCAAACCAAGCTTCAACAACAACAAGAAGAGGCCAAACAAATTCAAAGGCCCCTATCCTAATAAGAAAGGGTAGCAAGCAACCTCCGTGGCAAAGACTTCTTCCTTTGGTCGTGGAGAATGCTATAATTGTGGTTCGAAGGACCATTACGCGAACAAGTGTCTAAAGTCTCTCTCTTGTCGCTACTGCAAAGGTCCCGGTCATGTTATATCCTCATGCCCCAAGCTTCAGTGCAGGAAAGAGGGAAAGCTTAATGTTGCTCAAGCCCCTGGCAACACATCTCGTGGCCAAGGTATTTCTCATTCTATTCTGGATGGAATTATTTTATTTCGTGATCATCCTATTCGAGTTCTTTTTGATACGGGTGCATCCCATTCTTTTATATCAAAAGAACTTGTTGACACTTTTTCTTTGGATGTTTTATGTTTAATGACTTCTTTGAGAATTGCGAATCCGGTTGGTGGATCCGCGACAATCAGTTTATTGTGTAAAGATGTCGAGATTATTTTGTGTGATTTTTCTTTCCCAGCCGATTTGCATGTCATGCGTTATTTAGGCTTTGGAATGATTTTGGGAATGGATTGGCTTAACCGTTATGAAGCTCATATCCTATGTCCTGAGCGGACTATTCATCTTCGACATCCTCAATCTGTTAAGCAGATTTCTATTAATCTTAAAGATTCAGATTCCATCTTGGTTGCATCTTTGTATTCTTTAAATCCTCGTGATGATGATGATGATGAGGGTGATATTATTTCTCTTATTCACGTCGTTTATGAATTTTCCGACATATTCGAGCCCGTTTTAGGATTACCACCTAAGCGAGCAATTGAGTTCAGAATTAATCTTATTCCTGGAGCTCAACCCATCACTCGTCCTCCGTATCGTATGTCCAATAAAGAAAACGAGGAGATGCGTAAACAATTATCCGAATTGGAGATGAAGCAATTTATTCGCTCTAGTTCCTCGCCTTGGGGAGCTTCAGCTATTTTTGTGAAGAAATCTGATGGAACACTTAGGCTTTGCGTTGACTACCGCAAGCTTAATGATCTTACTATCAAAAATAAATATCCTTTACCTCGGATTGATGATTTGTTTGACCAACTTAGTGGTGCTAGAGTCTTTTCACAATTGGACTTGGCTACCGGTTTTCATCAGCTTTGTATTGCAGAGGATAGCATTCCTTTGACATCGTTCCGTACTCGGTATGGATCTTATGAATGGCTTGTTATGCCATTTGGTCTAACGAATGCTCCGGCCTATTTCGTTGACCTTATGAATAGAGTTTTCAAAGACTTTCTCGACCGGTTTGTTCTCATCTTTATCGATGATATTCTTGTGTATTCTAAAACCGAGGAGGAGCATGAAAAACATCTTCGGATTGTGTTGGAAACTCTTAGGAGTAATCAACTAAAGGCAAAATTTTCTAAATGCCACTTTTGGCAATCTCGTGTTAAGTTTCTCGGTCATATTATTTCCGAATCCGGAATTTCCGTGGATCCTTCAAAGATTGAAGCGATTCAAGATTGGAAGAGACCGGAGAGTGTGACAGAGATTCATAGTTTTCTCGGATTGGCGGGCTATTACCGTCATTTTATCAAAGACTTTTCTAAGATTGTCGTGCCTCTCACTAGCTTGACGAAGGAAGGTGTTAAATACATTTGGTCGGACAAATGTGAAGCTTCTTTTCAGAAATTAAAAGAACTTCTTTCTGATGCTCCTATTCTCGTTATTCCCGAGGGGAATCAAGATTTCGTTGTTTATACCGATGCTAGTCGCGTTGGTTTGGGTGCCATTCTTATGCAAAGAGAACGTGTTATTGCTTATGCTTCTAGGCAATTGAAGCCTGCTGAGACTAGATATGCCACTTATGATTTAGAGCTCGCGGCTATTGTTTTCGCCCTTCGTATTTGGCGTCATTATCTTTTAGGAGAGAAATTTGTTCTTTATACCGATCATAAGTCCTTGAAGTATTTATTCTCCCAAAAGGAACTTAATTTGTGCCAACAGCGTTGGCTCGAATTTCTTGCACCATATGATCTTGACATCCTTTATACTCTCGGAAAGGGAAATCGTGTTGCCGATGCACTTAGTCGCAAGCAACAAGCGGTTGTTTCTATGATGATATCCGAATGGAATGATCTCGAGATATTATCCTCTTGTGAGATTCGAGACCGTGTCTCCGATTTATGTTAATCACTTATGTTATGTAGCCTTGAGGCTCATCCTTCTCTTTTAGACCGCATTTTTGAAGCTCAAAGGCTAGATCCCGAAATGGCTCTTCTTGGCCAAAATATTAGGGATAAAATTGATATTGAAGGATTGAAAGAATTTGATATCGATTCTCGTGGCGGCATTCAAAAATTTGGTAGACTTATCGTACCAAATATTGTTGATCTTCGTAAGGATATTTTAGAAGATTCTCATCGTTCTAAATTCACCATTCATCCCGGTAGTAGTAAAATGTACGCAGATATGAAGCGACTTTATTATTGGGAGGGAATGAAACTTGACATCGCTAACTTCGTTAAGCGTTGCATGACTTGCCAACTCGTTAAGGCCGAACATCAAAGGCCCGGTGGGTTATTGCAACCTTTAGAAATTCCAATTTGGAAGTGGGACAAAATTTCCATGGATTTTATAGATGGCCTTCCCCGTTCTCGATCGGGTCATGATAGCTTATGAGTGATCGTTGATAGACTTACTAAATCCGCCCATTTTATTCCCGTTCGGTCTAACCGAACCATTCCTCTTTTGGCCAAGCTCTTTATCAAAGAGATTGTTAAATTGCATGGAGTTCCTACTTCTATTGTTAGTGATCGTGATCCATTGTTTACTAGTGGATTTTGGAAGAGTCTTCAAAAAGCTTTGGGAATGAAGCTCAATTTTAGCACCGCTTATCATCCTCAGTCCGATGGACAAACTGAGCGTGTGAATCAAACTCTTGAAGATCTTCTTCGTGCATGTGTGCTTGATTTTGGGGGAAGTTGGGAAGATCATATTTCACTTGTTGAATTTTCCTATAATAATAGCCTCCAATCTAGTATTGGTATGGCACCTTTCGAGGCACTCTATGGAAGGCCATGCCGATCTCCTTCTTGTTGGATTGAGGCCGGTGAGAAGCTGGTTTTAGGTCCAGATTTTATTCGTGATTCCACAGAAAAGATTGATCTTATTCGTCATAGGATGAAAGAAGCCCAGAGTAGACAAAAATCCTATGCCGATAACCGGAGAAGGAAGTTAGAATTTTCTGTGGGAGATCTTGTGTTCATTCGTGTTTCACCTATGAAAGGTGTTGTACGTTTCAGTCGATCGGGAAAATTGGCGCCTCGATATATTGGGCCATTTCCTATCACTGAACGTATTGGTTCCATGGCTTATCGCCTTTTATTACCGGCTCAATTTTCTGCTATTCATGACGTGTTTCACGTTTCTCAATTACGGAAATGCCTTCGAGATTCCGATTCTATTCTTGAGCCCGGTGTTGTGGAAGAGATTGAAGTTTTGCCTAATTTAACTTATGAGCAACATCCTATTCGTATCATTGCTTCGGAGGTCAAACGACTTCGAAATAAAGATGTTCCACTTGTTAAAGTTCAATGGTCTTCAAATCCTAAGGATTGTTCTTGGGAATCTAGAGAGTACATCGAGCGAACACATCCGGACTTACTTTCTCGTGCTCTTTGAGGTGAACTTCTTATTTCAAATTTCTTTTGTGTTGAATATGCTTTTATGGTTGTTACTACATATCTTTATCTTAAATATTGCGAGGACGCAATTTCTTTAAGGAGGGGAGTCTGTAGCAACCCGCATATTATCGATTTTATATTTAAATATTTTATTTAAATATTTTATCAATACTCGGAATTTAGTCCGAAAAGCTACTTTTTGCATACGGTCGAATTAGGACTCGGGACCATTCCCATTGAGTTTAAAATGCCGTTTGCGACCTTTTTGAGTATAAGCTTCGATATGTTTGGAGAAAGTTGATTTTTGCTACTTTTCACTTTGGGTTTGGATTTGGGTTCAGCCCTATGTTTAACTTATATCGATATGTTTGGAGAAAGTTGATTTTTGCTACTTTTCACTTTAGGTTTGGGTTTGGGTTCAGCCCTATGTTTAACTTATACTCAAAACTGAGCCACTCCTCCCCATTCACCCTCATTTTCTTCTCTTTTCAGTTCTAAAGCATCAATGGTGGGAGAGATTGGAAATTAAAACTCCAAAACCCTAGTTCCTCTTGCAACCTCAAATTCCTAGCTCCAAATTCAAGAGAACCCATTGGTAAGCATTCTCTACTTCTTCTCTAACTTATTCTCTTACCAATTTCAGAAATTCCTAAACCTAATTTGGGAATGTTCTTGTTTTGAGCATAGATTCAAGCTCATTTGGGTTGTGTTGAAGAGAGGTTGATTCTCCATTTGCTTTCAAGCTTCTTCTTGTTTGATTTTGTAAAAAGATGAGATTTTTTATCTCACATCTTAGTCTATTATTATCTTCGATTGTTAGGTATGAATTCCTAACACTTATTCTTGTGCAATTGATTTCGGTTTGGATTGATTTCGTGTATATTCCAATTTTTGGGTGTTTTGGTCTAATTTATGAAAATCCTATTATGGAGATTTGGACATTGATATTTGAGGCGTATCGAAGAGCCGTTTAGGCTGGGTTGTCGCTCGACGTAATTCCTTAGTCGCCGTCGCTCGATCGATCGCTTCCGGTATCCGTTTGGCCATTTTTGGCCTAGGTTCAGGGAATGCCCTGAACCCTTCATTCAGACGTCTGAAACGTAATATTCAGACGTCTGAATATTGTTTGGGAAGATTTCTATTCTCAGATTCAGACGTCTGAATATATGGTTTCAAACGTCTGAATTGGTTCATTTGGAACCAGAAAGGAAATAGGCTAAAATATGCCTATTTCAGAAGTTTGAAACACTTGGTTCAGACGTTTGAATTGTGTTCTGGAAATCTTTATATTTCCAGATTCAGACGTCTGAACCACTTGTTTCAGACGTCTAAAACTGCAGTGTTTTGCCTATTTGCCTATTTGCTTGAGAATTCCAATTTAAATCGATTCGTGATGATCCTATTTGTTGTTATCATTTATTATGACTTTGATGACTCCTTTTTAGGGATTTTTGAATATCCATTTCGATGGATTCTTTATCGGTTTCTTTGGATTTTATTCACGTCTTCGAATGTGAATTTTAGTGATTGATTGTTCCTACAATCTTCTTTGTGATTTGTCACTTTAAAAATATAAAAGTTTTCTATACTAGTAGTAAATAACAAAATTCTCTCATCAAAACAATTTCAACACAATTTTATTACAAAGGTCGTTTCTTAAACCGTTTTCCAATCTATTAGTATATACAAGCCTTTACCTCACTCGTATGAGAAATCTAATTAAACGACCTAGTAAAACGAGTGGTATGAAACGCTCGCGTTTACTTCGTCGGTTAATTCTTGGACTTGTTCGATTGAATCTCTTGTGACGATTTTCTAGTGGAGATCTACAATTTGTTCGTAAATATTTAAGTTAAGCTAGTGGTTATGGGACATGATGCTAAGCTCATATATTTACTAGCTTACTGTAATCGACACTTCTCGTCGATCATGACGATCATTTTTGTGATTTAGACTAGCAATGTGCGATGTCTCTTTGTCTACGAGGGAGACTAAACCCCGTTTTGTGGAGTTTCGACTCAAATTGGTGGGGTAGCAACCCATGGTCTTCGGGCCGTTTGTGGAGCTTCGGCTCATTTTGTGATGGTTAGCAACCATGGAATTAGCGTTCTGTTTGTGATACACGTGTTGGTGGGCTTTATGCTCCCGTTTGTGATAGGCCTTCCCCCTTTTTGTGATTTTTGGATTTCTTGAGATGATTTCTAGAATATATGCTTCACCAATTTTCGTGATTTCCATTGATAAGTTTTATCAATATTTGTGCATTGGTGAATTTGTGTGTCACTGACTTTTGTGATTGGCATTGATATAATATGTCATTTATTGTGGTTTGGTGAACGAAATGAGGAGTATGACATTTCTTTGATTCTTGTGTAGATTTGGTGATATTGATTAATCTCTCGTTGATTTTCAATTACTTATATATATCACAGCTTGGCATTGTGATTATTATGTGTTTAGTCATATCTCTTATTCTATATCGTTTCATCTGATATTTATAGTTAGACTGATCCGTTTATTATTTTCTTATTAAATAATACTCGGGTCAGATCGAGATGTTACAGGTGCTTCTGCTTGACTTCTCCCCTGGGAT
The DNA here is from genome assembly GCA_030765085.1 of Allium cepa. Lineage (NCBI taxonomy): Eukaryota > Viridiplantae > Streptophyta > Magnoliopsida > Asparagales > Amaryllidaceae > Allium > Allium cepa. Next base: position 695,377,714 of record CM060937.1, on the reverse strand, counting down.
TGGTTTCTCTGACTTTTGGTTAACTACTTAGATTAGTAGTTTTTGGTTTGTATACATTTGAGAGATAGACTCCATAATGTATACTTATTCTTTTGTGTAGTTCGTGTAACTATTCTTTTGTGATATTGTGGATCTTTCTGACCACTACTCTGATGTACACTTTTATGTGTAATATTCATATCTTATTCCGCCTTTGTGATATGAATTCTCTACGACTGATTTTTGTTATACTTATTTCTATATTTGTTTCTGAAGATATTACAGCCACTGTGTAGTAGCTTTGAGTTTGTGTCGGTATGTCGGATTTGCCTCTTGATAAAGAAATGCATGTTATACTATCTGACATATAGATGCTCGCGCAAAGCAATTACACGGATGGTTGCTCCTCAACAGCCTTATTCTCCGTGCTAGTTGACAGCATTCACCGTAATGTTCTTGGCTAGCGTGGGTATAGAGGTGGGGCGTCACAATTTGAATTTAAACTAGATTATATTAATTAACAATATTGAACTTTAATTAATCATTTTAATTAATTATCATTTAAATTTAATTAATTTTTTAACTAATGGTGTTTGAAATTTAGCCAATCAACTTAATTAATGATGTTTGAATTACTAAATCATTTTAATTAATGAAATTTGAAACATGATAAATCGTTTAATTAATGAGATATTTTTAGGTTAGTTTATTGATTCAATAAATGAGTTTAAAGTAAGTAACTGATTTGATGAAAGTGTTTTGGAAGTAATTAACTATTTTATTTAAGATAATTGATTTGTTTATTTAAAGGAAATTGTAAATTTGATTAGTTATCTTTTGGGATAATTAATATTGTCAAGATTTACAAAAGAGATAATAAATGTTGTTTATTATCTTTTGGGGTAATAGATGTTATTTTTAATTTAATATAAGAATTTAAATTTGATTTATTTTCTTTATAAAATTTATCAGGCTTCAAAATGGTAAAAAAAGGGTATTATAAATCTCCCCCAGGAGTATTAACATTATTAAATTTATAAAAGATATTTAAATTTGTTTTATTATCTTTTGGGATATAAATAGTGTTTTAAATTTATAAATAAAGGTTTATAATGAAAAGTCTTTTAAATATAATTGTTTAAAAATAAAGCTAAGTATAGATTATTTTGGATTTATAGTAAACAATGTTTTAATGACCTTTGATTAGAACATTGTTTTAATATACTTAGTATTATAAATTTGTCTTTTAAAAGATCAATTCAAGGATATCTTTAAAGTGTTCTTACCAATATTGAAATGTGAAAATCAAGCACAAGTACAGAGCAAATATTTTTAAGCGTTCAATTCATTTCATTTGCGATAAGTATATGTAATTTAATTCTCATATACAAATCACGTATTTATTCCCGATAGTTGATTTCTCGATTATCGATTTCGATTTTGCTATCTTCTTTATTTTTTGTCATTCTAAGACATTATTTTGCTCTATTGATCTTTGTTATCCTTTATCAAAAATGACTAAAACCAAAACGTAGATAAGGGGGTGTACTCTCCAAGCCATTGTTGTGCTTCATCATTCTAAGATGATTTATCACTTGTATTGAGCATTGGTATCCTACACCGGAAGAACTAAAACAAAAGCAAGAGAGGAAGACAAGCCATGTGGCTCGCATGATAACGGTATGCTTACATCTAGCTAGAGAGGTATCAACATGCATATATTAATGTGAATTATTCGGATGCTCGAGGAAGTAGGGTCCAACTTGGAAGTTACTGAGGGTGACACGTATGCTCTCAAGTATATTTTATTCATAGGTATACTTTGTTGAAGGGGGGAGTACCCTCCTAGTTATGTTGGATAAATCCATTCTCCTTGTTTTGATTCGAATCTTTGAATTGTTTTTCTGTAATTTTAACAGAAAGAGTCAACCCGTTTTCACGATATTTAGTTATAGTTTTTTGTCCAATCTATGAAGTTTGGACTGTTATCTTATTTTATCCTTTCTGTCTAGTTTGGATTTTGCTTGGATTATTTACAGTCTTTCAATCCTGGTTTTTAATACTATTTATGTCCATTCTTATTTGAATTTAGTTCCTAATGTTTATTTCTGCTCTTGCCAGTATGGATGTTATTCGTGTGGGGTAATTGCTAGCACCTCTTTAGCGTCGTGGTGATAGAGTTAGGGGTATGCCCTTAGGGAAATTACGTAATTTCATACATATATCTAAATCGTTGACCAATCTTCTTCGGAATAAAAGGTATTTTCTTCCTATTATATGCTTGGGATAGTGTGATTATATTAATTAACATAATTAAAAGTATATCTAATAGGAAAATCCATAAATGGTATATTTTGTGATAGAAGTTGCGAAGGGTTGTAACCGTGAGTAACTTATCACAATGAAACAAATATACCATTTTAAATGTTCCCAGTCAAGATGCATCGAGACTGGATATCGATGTATCCATTGAGACTGAAGTACATAACGCTCTCCAAATGTTGGGTAGTTTATTACTCATGACTGCTAGAGGCACTTAAGGGTTACATACTAATAGTTATGGGACAAGTATAGAACGACTCACTCGATAGTTCTTTGTTGGTTAATATAACTAAGGTCAAACAGAAAATATCGATGTGACTGATTTACATAGTTCTCTCGACTTGAGGATACTGTGAATCTTCGATATGGTAGCTCCGCTTTGATTATAGCCAAATCATGGCATTGTGTCCATCGAGTGACTATAGTTTGGTCGAGTGGAAGTATTGGAAGTAAAGCACAATTTAAGAAAGGATTCGTCTCCTCAGTTATACGCGGTTAGTATCACAGTCAACTCAAATCAACTCAAAGTCTCTAGCCAAAGCATTTTCGTTAATAATAATTGTTATTTTTGACCAAGGACTTTGTATTTGGACCGTAACGTTAAATATGGATGAGGCTGGAATTTTGACATTTACCAAATTCCATAAGTCCAAAGTGATATAGTTTTGACGAAGAGAATTGATGTAAACAAATGTCACAACCGGGTAACGCTTATTAAATTAAAATTGGATTTTACCGAAAATGAGTAAGCGATAAATTTGGCCATAGTGTCACACCACCTGCTAAGTGACGTGTGAATGTCAACATTAGAATAGTTCGATGTTAATCGCTGACCAAATTTACACCCAAGAGTTACACAACCGAAATGGTGAATTCCCTTAAGACCGAACGATTTAATTAGTTTATAATTGTTATAAATTAATTAAATTAATTAATGTTTGTGAAATATTGATTACAAAATTTGAATATGATTTAAAAAATAAATAATTGTATATAATATATAAATATATTTATAATAGTTATAAATATATCGGTCCATATACAATATCGACATCGATTAAATTAGATTTAATTACATAGTTTTTTGGTTTGGGCTTAGCTAGGTTTGAAACGACTTAAAATTTCCAAACATGAGAATTCAACACTAATACGTTCACTGTAGAAGTGCCGAACAAACGAACGTCAGAAATTCCAGATTTTTAGGAAAAAGAATAAGAGAGGAAGAAGAAGAAACAGAATGGATCACAAAATCTCACATTTCCCAGCAGATCAAAATATAATATCAATAATAACAGTTATACAAGGAAAGTTGAATCTGTTAATTTACATAAATACATCAGGGTTACAACCAAACACATATAAACTGGATATTTGAATTTAACTTGAACCGAATACAAACAAAATACTTAGCGGTACTACATATGTTCCTGCCATCTAGCTCGCCTCCTGAGCTCCAGAACGTCCCAACCTGAAAAGCTGTAATACTCGGCCTGACATACACAAGCACCACCTCGTGCACATGCACATGGCTCTGCCTCACTGGAACACGTCGCTGACCCTATCCACAAACCACCGCCAACCTTCTAAATCACCTGATCACCTCCACATCCCACGACCATTCCTGCATCGAAATTCGAATACCCAAAAACCCCCTTACAGGAGAAAGAACCCCTCATTTCTGCCTCGTTCTACCTTTTCTGGCCACCGGAATCTCCAAAAACTCGCCATCGCCATCGTCGCCTTATCCTTTTCTCCCCATACTGCAAACTTAACTAACCACATCGACACCAAAATTGTCAAGTAACTGACCTCGACCCAAAACCATAGCTAACCCTAACATCACCTTAATCGACCACCACCGACATTACAAAAATACATCACCATTTTTATCGAAGTACCCGACCGTTGAGCTTTCTTTGTGCCACCACTCGACTTGCGATATTCACCCGTTCGTCGAAATTTGACAAATATCCAAATCCAGTTCAACTCAAAATTCCGCTAAATCTACAAGCTTTAATTTTTTTTGTTTTATTACCAAAAATCATAATTTCTAAAAATGAATTAGGATATATAATCAGTTATGAAATTTAAATAACTTATTTTCTGACTTGAAATTGATTTTCCCTATAAAATCTTGTTTCCAAATGATTTTTTTATAAATCCACTTTCCTATTTTTTAAAAAAACAAGTTGTCATTGTTAAGATCAAAATATCTTAAAACATCAAAGCTTGAAAGCAATTAAGTGAAGAAGTATACATTTTTAAAAAAGTTCAAGTCTGTAAACACATAACAGAGACATGCATATTCACAGTCAATCACTTTCTTATATCAGGCAATTTATTTCATCCATGATACAGAAATCAAGGCATTCCATGATCAAATATTACGTGCACACACACACACACACAGAGATATACATATATATAATTCAGTTTTACAAAAGATAAGTTTACTCACCTGTATACTGATATACAGAGAAACAACATTGATTTTCGGTAAGGAACCAAATGTTGATTTAATCCTCTTAGTCGAGCTTAAACTGATCTAGAACCTTGATTTTGTTGAGATGAATTCGCATCTACTTTGCTTGCTCTTAATTTTTTGCTTGCATTGCTTGAGAAGAAATTAGAAATTTCTACTGTTAAATTTTCCTTTGATCTGCTTGGATGATTCAGGTTCAAAAGGGTTGTTGTTTAATGATTTTTTGGTTTGTATATTATTTCTTGGGTTTGATCTTCTTTGTTTTGAATTTTGGAAAGATGAAAAAAGAAATGAGATAGAGAGTGGAGATGTTTAAATAACTTTGTTTTATTTTTATTAAAACTGAAAAGAAGATAAAAATAATGAAACTTGTTAAATTGTATACTACATGTTATACACCTGTTAATTTCATGTGTTTTAAAGCTTACATATGTTAATTTGTGTGTTAAAATATTTACACTCGTATTTTGTATGTATTTATAATTATTAATACTTTTGTAAAACTTTTATATTAAATTTCTATTTGGTAAATACATTTTCTTAATTTATTCTTATAAAATCCTCTAAAGAAAATAATATAAAACTAATTATACATATTAGTAAAAATCAAATATATATATTATTTTTAAATCCTATTTTTTTAAGATATTTATCTTTTGAGTTTCAATATCAAATTTAAATTCAAGTTAAAATCCACTCATATATATACACATAAGTATATTTAAATAAACACATATTTAATTTGAAAATAATAATTCCATTTAAAATCTACTTATACATTATATAAACAACTCATTATTTTTATTGTTTGAAAATAACAAGGTTTTGACAATTTTAAATTATATTAGGAGATTATCAAATAAATCTTTATCCAGATATCTTTAATTATCAAAAAAAATTATCTGTTTAATTGAATAAACCAGTTAATTATCCAATTATCAGATGCTCCAAAATATGGGTTATCACATTCCTCCCCCTTTGAATCTTTTCGTCCTCGAAAAGGAACGAAGCCAGAATTTTAATTACAACAACTCATTAACAGTTAAATTATTCTTGGAGCATTTTTAACTATAAACTCTTTTTATTCAACATTTTAAAACACTTTAAAATCTATATAATATTACAAAAATAGTTTTATAAAATACTTTTCATAACTGGATGTTTCAACAAGTCCATACTTATTCTCACAGAAATTCGGTTTTATGTTGATCAGGAATAAGACTGAAAATCTATAAGTACTTAGTAAACCCGTTTCCAACATCCAGTGAAAATACTTGGAAAATATTTTGGTGAAAATATAGAAAACACTTTTGAAAATTTTGAAAACATCTTTGAAGAGAATGCTCTAAAGTCATCACCCCTTCCATGGTTATAGTTAACCCGATGGTTACGTTGCCATCCCGGCAAAATCCATAGATAATTATAGGCACTCCACGCCCCTCGATTACGCCATGGAACCCGCCATAGATCATAGTTACATCCCAGGTTACGTTGCCATCACGAAAAAAGTCCATGTAACTATAGGCAATAGCGGCCTCTATTTTCGGTGCCAAATGAAGCTTCACCACTCTCACACTGGTCGCAGACTACATCAGTCAAGTCCCAATGTAGCCTTACGCTCTCATGGCCTCTCGACTTTTGCTATTACACCATAGGTCGTAGTCTACTGATGTTACGTTGCCATCACAGCAAAATCAAACGTAGACTGTTGGCTCTCATGGCACACACGACTTCCTCAATGGTCCATAGTAAATCGCAGTGACATCGAATTACATTTTCATCACAGCATAACCCAAATGTCTCTGTAGGCATCAACGCCCTTGACTTTCGCTATCCACTACACACAATCCTAAGGAACTTCAGTTTGTCTGGACTTCATCCCCGGATTCAATTTAGAACCTCCCCGTTAGGGCTCAAGGCAGACCCACCCCCGTGGATCTCCTAATGAAGTTCATTCCAATGGGAGCGCCTTTTTCCCAGAGCCAATCTCAAAACACTTTACACTATATACTTACAGTATCTTTCAAATAATCCCCTTTATGATTTACATCAAAATTTCCTTTACACAAAATCGATATCTCATATCGATAGTTTCAAACTTGGCTTTCCAAACTCCCAAAATTTGATTTTCCCTAAAATCAAAAGCCTTTTCCAAATCCAAAGGTTCCAAAAACTTTCCCAAAATTCATTTTCATAAAAATCCTTTCCAACGTGAAAATAATCTTTAGATCACTTATATAGATTCCCTTTTTTTTTACTTCAATTATTATTAAAAACTCTTTCTACTGGTTTTGGATTCAACATAGGGGGAGCTTATCATATATAGCAATATACATACATACATACATACATACATATATCCTTATTAAACCAAATCAAATATTCAAATTTGATTTTCTCTTTCAAAATTACTTACCATTATACTTACTTTTCAAAAAGTAAATTTCATTAATAGAGATATTCAACTTCCACTTTAATCATCCAATATTTTCTCAAAATATACCTTTCCTTTCAAAACCATTTCTCATTCTTTCAAAATTTCAGTATCTATTTCAATCAAGTACGTACGATGTATATATATCATTCGTATGCAATATCAAATCTAATCGCTTACTCGATCATACGATTTCACTTCCGAACTAGTATCGTCCTCCCGACTTCCTGGTGCGGACTCAGATCTTGTTCCTTGATCAGAAACAATCATTTTCCTTGAATAGCCAAACTATGATAGAGAATTTTCAGAATCAATCAAAAATCTATATCCCTGGTTCGCCGTCGAAAATCAGTGAAAAATCCCAACTCGGATCGATATATTATCTCTAAATTCTGTGCTCGAATCTGAATAAAATCACTATGCGAATAGAATGATATACGTACATCCTACGTATTTATCTTCATTGATTTATTATCTAAATCAATTCCCTTTCTATTCACCTTCATTCATGATTCTATTCACTTATCCACAATTGCTCCCAATTTCCATTCGGATTATCACTTCAATTCTTATCTCAACTGATAATTAATCATAAGCAGTTTGCACTCCGACCATCTTGTGTTAAGAAAATAGCTTGAAAATATTTAAAATAGATAAGTAGTTGTAAAAAAGTTATTAGTTGCAAATAGTAGTAAAATAGTAAAGTAATTATAAAATAGTTGTAAAGTAGTTAAATAGTTGTAAAATAGTTGGGTAGTTGCAAAATAGTTGTAAAATAGTAATTAGTTCGTAAGTAGTTGTAAAATAGTGATTAGTTTATAAAACAGATGTAAAGTAGTAATTAATTTTCAAAATAATTGTAAAATAAGTATAAGATAGTTTGGGTTTTAGAAAGAAAGGTTGTATAGTAAACAGCTAAGAAAATAGATTTAAAACAATTTATATTAAAATAATTTTTAAAAATAGTTCAAAGCCAAAATTTTCAATTCCCAATCACCATTTCCAATCAATTTCCAATTTCCACTTCTACTTAGATTGATCCAATTTCAATTCAATTTAAATTAACTTTAATTCCTATCCAAAATTCAAATAAACACCCATTTGAATTTCAAACTATTCAATTTCACTTCAAATTAATTCAATTCATATTTTCCATTTGAATTTTATGCTTATCTATCTTTAATCACAACTCCAATTAATTTAAATCAAACTCAATATCAATAAACATCCAAATTATTTAAAACATCCATCCATAGCATCCAATTTCAAATTTTTAGATCTCAAACACATTTTGAGATCACACATATTCCCAATTCAAATTAACCATTTAACTTCCCAAGTTAAATCTCTATTTTGTCTTGAAATTTCCATTTCAGGTTGTTAGTTCTAAACTTATTCAACTTTCAATAAGTTAAATTCAATTCAATTTAATCCAGTCAACTTTACCCAATTTGAATTCTCGTTTAAAATTTAAAATTTTATATTAATAATCGGCCCACTTATAAGTTCGAAAACTTATCACCTTGGGTTTTCATATCACATTCTAAGAAAAATATATTTAAAACTCAACCCGTAGAGTTTATTTCAAATCATTTATGAAATTATGTATATCCCTCATATATACATAATTATTTCTTTTGCACATCAAGTTATACCTTAAATTTTAAACCACCCTTGTTTTTAATTCAAAACAAATTTTTAAATTTTCGAACAACTCTTGTTTGAAACAGGACCCTTTCATTCAAATAGTGCTATTTATTATTTCTTTCATCACTTTGAAACAATTTCAAATTCTGGATCTAGATTTAAAACTTCACAGTTTAAATTATCTCTAATTCCAATTGATAAGTCGTACTCACCTAAATGTTTACTTCTCTAAACATTACATTTTTGCTTAATCATTAACAAACATTTCATTATCAAGATACAACAAACATTTTAGGATAATAACAAAGGTTATCATATCTGAAAACCAATTCACTATATATTATCTTATTCTAAAAACACATCTACTAATTTAGGAATTTGATTTTAGTTTGGATCCATTTCAAAACTTATCATCATTCAATTTCAATTTGGTTCTCTATTACCACTTAATTCTTATTATTTATTTAATTCCAATGATTCAACAACCAATTTCTTTAATATATTTGATAATTAGAAAAATTATTTCTTTATATATTAAAAGATAAAATTAAATAAAATTCATTTTTAAAATCGTTTTATTAGAAAATAACTAATACGCCCTCATATATACTACACTCAACTCATTCTAGGGTACTATTGAAGCTATCCTTAATGAGTAAACCCACCAGAGCCAAGATTCTCGCTTAACCTGGCTCTGATACCAAATGAAACGACCCAAAATTTCTGGCCATGAGAATTCGACAGTAATACGTTCACTGTAGAAGTGTCGAACAATCGAATGCCGAAAATTCCAGATTGTTAGGAAAAGAATAAGAGAGGAAGAAGAAGAAACAAAATGAATCACAAAATCTCACATTTCGCAGTGGATCAAAATATAATATCAAATAATAATAGTTATACAAGGAAAGCTGCATCTGTTAATTAACATCGATACATCAGAGTTACAACCAAACACATATAAACTGGACAATTAAAATTAACATGACCCAGATACAAACAATACTACTTAATGGTACTCCATACATTCCTGCCATCCAGCTCGCCTCTTGAGCTCCAGAACGTCCCAACCTGAAAAGCTGTAATGCATGGTCTGACATACACAATCACCACCTTGTGCACATGCATATAGCTTCGCCTCACTGGAACACATCGCCGACACTATCCACAAACCACCTCTGACCTTCTAAATCACCTGATCACCTCAACATCCCACGACCATTCCTGCATCGAAATTCGAACACCTAAAAACCCCCTTACAGGAGAATGAACCCCTCATTTCCGCCTCGTTCTACCTCTTCTGGCCACCGAAATCTACAAAAACTCGCCAAAACCATCGTCATCGTCCCCTTTTCCTCTTCCCCCCATACCGCAAACTTAACCAACCACCTCGACGCCGAAAATGTAAGGTAACTGACCTCGATCCAAAACCAATTCTAAACCCTAACCTAACCTTAATCGACCACCACCGACATCACAAAAATACATCACCATTTTTATCGAACTACCCAACCCCTGAGCCTTCTCCATGCCACCACTCGACTAGCGATATTCACCGGTTCCTCGGAATTTGACAAATATCCAAATCTCGTTCAACTCAAAATTCCACTGAATCTACGCTTAATTTTTTTGTTTATTACCAAAAATCTTAATTTCTAAAAATGAATCAGATTATATAATCCATTATGAAATTTAAACAACTTATTTTTTGACTTGAAATTGATTTTCCCTGTAAATTTTTGTTTCCAAATGGTTATTTATAAATCTACTTGCATATATTTAAAAAAACAAGATGTCACGGTTAAGATCAAAATCTCTTAAAACATCAAAGCTTGAAAGGAATTAAGTGAAGACGTTTAGATTTTTAAAAAAGTTCAAGTCTGTAAACCTATGAACAAAGACATACATATTCACAGCAAACCAATTTCTTAAATCAGACAATTTATTTCATCCATGCAAGCACAAACCAAGTCATTCCATGATCAAATCTTACATGCACACACACACACAAAACCATATATATATATATATATATATATATATATATATATGTAAAATTTAGTTTTCCAAAAGATAAATTTAGTCACCTGTATACTGATATACAGAGAAACAGCATTGGTTTTGGGTCAGGAAGCAGATGTTATTTATTCCTCTTAGTCGAGCTTAAACTGATCTGGAACCTTGATTTAGTTGAGATGAATTCACATCTACTTTGCTTGCTTTTGATCATTGAAACCGATATTTTTTTTAAACTGAGTTTGAAACTTGAACCCTGCTCTTAAATTTTTGCTTGCTTTGTTTCAAAAGAAACTAGAAATTGCTACTGTTAAATTTTCCTTTGATGTGCTTGGATGACTCATGTTTAAAAGGGTTGTTGTTTAATAATTTTATGGTCTGTATATTATTTCTAGGCTTTGATCTTCTTTGTTTTGAATTTTGGAAAGATGAAAAAAGAAATAAGATAGAGAATGGAGATGTTTAAATAACTTTGTTTTATCTTTTATTAAAAATGAAAAGAAGATAAAAATTATAACACTTGTTAAATTGTACACCACATGCTATACACTTGTTAATTTCATGTGTTATAAAGCTTACATATATTAATTTGTGTGTTAAAATATTTACGCAAGTATTTTGTATGTATTTATTATTTTTAATATTTTTGTAAAATTTTTGTATTAAATTTCTATTTGGTAAATCCATTTTCTTAATTTATTCTTATAAAATTCTTTAAATAAAATAATATAAGGATAATTATATATATTAGTAAAAATCAAATATTTATATTATTTTTAAATCCTATTTATTTCAAGATATTTAGCTTTTGAATTTCAACCTCAAATTTAAATTCAATTTAAAATCCACTCTTATATATATAAATAAACACATATTTAATTTGAAAATAATAATTCCAATTAAAATCTACTTATATATTATATAAACAACTTATTATTTTCTTGTTTGAAAATAATAATTTTTTGCCAATTTTAAATTATATTAGGAGATTATCAAATAAATATTTATCCAGATATCTTTTATTATCAAAATTTTTTATCTGTTTAATTGATTAAACCAGTTAATTATCCAATTATCAGATGCTCCAAAATCCAGGTTATCACTGTCCTCCCCTCTTTGAATCTTTTCGTCCTTGAAAAGGAACGAAGCCAGAATTTTAATTACAGCAGCTCATTATCAGTTAAATTATTCTTTAGCATTTTTAGCTATAAACTCTTTTTATTCAACATTTTAAAACACTTTAAAATCTATATAATATTGCCAAAATTTTTTCATAAATTTTTTCATGACTCGATGTTTCAACTAGTCCATCCTTGTTCTCATAGAAATTCGGTCTTACGTTTATCAGGCGTAAGACTAAAAATCTATAAGTACTTAGTAACCAGTTTCCAACACCTAGTGAAAATACTTGGAAAATATTTTGGTGAAAATATAGAAAACACTTTTGAAAATGTTGAAAACATCTTTGATGAGAATGCTCTGAAAATCATCACCCACTCCATGGTCGTAGTTAACCCGATGGTTATGTTGTCATCCTGGCAAAATCCATAGATAACTATAGGCACTCCACGCCCCTCGATTACGCCATGGAACCCGCCATAGATCGTAGTTACATCACGGGTTATGTTGCCATCACGACAAAATTCCATGTAACTATAGGCATCAGTGCCCTCGATTTTCGCTGCCAAATGAAACTTCACCACTCTCACATAAGTCGCAGACTACATCAGTCAACTCCCAATGTAGCCTTAGGCTCTCACGGCATCTCGAATTTCTCTATGTCACCGTAGGTCGCAGTCTACCGATGTTATGTTTCCATCACATAAAAATCAGACGTAGACTGTTGGCTCTTACTGCACACACGACTTCCGCTATGATCCAGAGTAGATCGCAGTGACATCGAGTTACACTATTGTCACAGCATAACCCAAATGTCTCTATAGGCATCAGCACCCTCGACTTTATCTACCACTACATACAATCCTCAAGAACTTTAGTTTGTCCAGACTTCCTCCCAGGATTCAATTTAGAGCCTCCCCCTTAAGGCTCAAGGCAGACCCACCCCGCAGATCTCCTAATGAAGTTCATTCCAATGGGAGCGCCTTTTCCCCAGAGCCAATCTCAAAACACTTTATATTATCTACTTATAGTATCTTTTAAATCATACACTTTATGATTTACATCAAAATCTCCTTTACACAAAATCGGTATCTCAAATCGATAGTTCCGAACTTGGCATTCCAAACTCCTAAAATTTTATTTTTCCCAAAAATTAAAAGCCTTTTCCAAATCCATAGGTTCCAAAATCTTTCTCAAAAATCATTTTCATAAAAAATCCTTTCCAACTTGAAAATAATCTTTGGATCACTTATATAGATTCCCTTTTCTTACTTCAAATATTTTCAAAAACCCTTTATACTTGTTTTAGATTCAACATAAGGGGAGCTTATCATACATAACAATATATATATCCTTATTTGTACCAAATCAAATATTCAAATTTGATTTTCTTTTATAAATTTACTTACCATAATACTTACTTTTTAAAAAGTAAATTTCAATAATAGAGATATTCAACTTCCACTTTAACAATCCAAAATTTTCTCAAAATATACCTTTGCTTTCAAAACCATTTCTCATTCTTTCAAAATTTCAAAGTCTATTTCGATCAAGTATGAACGAAATATATATATAAATATATATATATATATATATATCATTCATACACAATATCAAATCTAGTCGCTCATACGATTACACAATTTCACTTCCGAACTAGTATCGTCCTCCCGACTTCCTAGTGCGGACTCAGATCGGGTTTCATGATTAGAAACCGTCATTCTCCTTGCATGCCTAACTATGATAGAGAATTTCCAGAATCAATCAAAAATCCATATCCTGGGTTCGCCATTTAAAATCGAGTGAAAAATCCCAACTCGAATCGATATACTATCCTGAAATTCTATGGTTGAATCCGGATCAAACCATTATGCGAATAGAATGATATACGTACATCCTATATTTTTATCTTCATTGATTTATTAGCTAAATCAATTCCCTTTCTATTCACCTTCATTCATGATTCTATTCACTTATCCACAATTGCTCCCAATTTCCATTTGGATTATCACTTAAATTCTTATCTCAATTGGTAGTTAATCATAAACAGTTTGCACTCTGACCATCTTGTATTAAGAAAATAGTTTGAAATATTTTAAAATAGATAAGTAGTTGTAAAATAGTTATTAGTTGTAAATAATAGTAAAATAGTAAAGTAATTATAAAATTGTTGTAAAGTAGTTAAATAAGTGTAAAATAGTTAGATAGTAGCAAAATAGTTGTAAAATAGTAATTAGTTCGAAAGTAGTTTTAAAATAGTGATTAGTGTGCAAAATAGATGTAAAGTGGTAATTAATTTTCAAAATAATTGTAAAATAAGTATAAGATAGTTTGGGTTTTAAAAAGAAAGGTTGTATAGTTAATAACTAAGAAAATAGATTTAAAACAGTATATATTAAAACAATTTTTAAAAATAGTTCAGAGCCAAACTGTTCAATTCACAATCTCAATTTCCAACAAATTTCCAATTTCCACTTCTATTTAAATTGATCCAGTTTTAATTTAAATAAACTTTAATTCCTATCCCAAATTCGAATCAACTCTCATTCGAATTTCAAACTATTCAACTTCAATTTCACTCCAAATTAAATCAATTCAAATTTTCCATTTGAATTTTATGCTAATCCATCTTTAATCGAAATTCCAATTAATTCAAATCAAATTCAATATAAATAAAACATCCAAATTATTTAAAACGTCCATCCAAAGCATCCAATGTCAAATTTTCAGATCTCAAACCAATTTTGAGATCACACATATTCCCAATTCAAATCAACTATTTAACTTCCTAAGTTAAATCTCAATTTCATCTTGAATTTTCCAATTCAGGTTGTTTGTTCTAAACTTATTAACTTTCCCTAAATTAAATTCAATTCAATTTAATCCAATTAACTTTACCCAATTTGAATTCTCACTTCAAATTTTAAACTTTATATAAATAATCTTCCCACTTATAAGTTTGAAAACTTAGCACCTTGGGTTTTCATATCACATTCCAAGGGAAAAAAAATTAAAACTCAACACTTAGAGTTTATTTCAAATCATCTTTGATATTATGTATATCCCTCATATATACATATTTACTTCCTTTGCACACCAAGTTATACCCTAAGTTTTAAACGGCCTTTGGTTTTAATTCAATTTTTTTTTTAAAATTTCAAACAATTCTTGTTTGAAACAGGACCCTTTCATTTAAATAATGCTATTTATTATTTTCTCGTCACTTTGAAACAATTTCAAATTTCTGGATCTAGATTTAAAACTGCACAATTTAAATTATCTCTAGTTCCAATTTATAAGTCATACTCACCTAAATGTTTACTTCTCTAAACATTTCATTTTTTCTTAATCATTAGCAAGCATTTCATTATCAAGTTACAACAAACATTTTAGGATAATAACCAAGGTTATCATATCTGAAAACCAATTTACTATATATTATCTTATTCTAAAAACACTTCTACTAATTCAGGATTTTAATTTTAGGTAGGATCCATTTCAAACTTATCTTCATTCAATTTCAATTTGGTTGTATTTCTGTTGCCACTTAATTCTTATTATTTTATTTTATTCCAATGATTCAACAACCAATTTCTTTAATATTTTTAATAATTAGAAAAATTATTTCTTTATACATCAAAATATATA
Organism: Allium cepa; assembly: GCA_030765085.1. NCBI lineage: Eukaryota > Viridiplantae > Streptophyta > Magnoliopsida > Asparagales > Amaryllidaceae > Allium > Allium cepa. The sequence goes on along the minus strand of CM060937.1, from coordinate 695,362,070 downwards.
AACTTATATAAAATTCATTTTTAAAATCGTTTTATAAGAAAATAACAAATATGCCCTCATATATACTACACTTAACTCATTCTAGGGTACTATTGACTCTATCTTTAATGAGTAAACCCACCAGAGCCAAGGTTCTCGCTTAATCTGGCTCTGATACTAAATGAAACGACCTAAAATTTCTGACCACGAGAATTCGACACTAATACGTTCACTGTAAAAGTTCCGAACAATCGAACGTCGGAAATTCCAGATTGTTAGGAAAAGAATAAGAGAGGAAGAGGAAGAAGAAGAAACTGAACGAATCTCAAAACCTCACATTTCGCAGCGAATCAAAATATAATATCAAATAACAATAGTTATTGAAGGAAAGTTGTATCTGTTAACTTACATCAGTACATCAGAGTTACAGCCAAACACATATAAACTGGACAGTTAAAATTAACTTGATCCAGATACAAACAATAATACTTAGCGGTACTCTATACGTTCCTGCCATCCAGCTCGCCTCCTGAGCTCCAGAACTTCCCAACGTGAAAAGCTGTAATACTCTGTCTGAAATACGCAAGCACTACCTTGTGCACATGCATATGGCTCTGCCTCATTGGAACACGTCGCCGACCCTATCCACAAACCACTTCCGACCTTCTAAATCACATGATCACCTCTCCATCCCACGACCATTCCTGCAACGAAATTCGAACACCCAAAAAACCCCTTACAGGAGAAAGAACCCCTCATTTCCGCCTCGATCTACCTTTTCTGGCCACCGGGATCTCTAAAAACTTGCCAATGCCATCGCCATCATCCCCTTGTCCTCTTCCCCCCATACCGCAAACTTAACCAACCACCTCGACGCGGAAATCGTGAGGTAACTGACCTCGACCCAAAACCATTGCTAAACCCTAACCTTACCTTAATCGGCCATCACCGGCATTACAAAAATACATCACCATTTTTATCGAACAACCCGACCGCTGAGCCTTCTCCGTGCCACCTCTCAACTCACGATATTCACCAGTTCGCCGGAATTTGAAAAATATCCAAATCCCGTTCAACTCAAAATTCCACTAAATCTACAAGCATAATTTTTTTTGTTTTATTATCAAAAATCAAAATTTCTAAAAATGAATAAGGTTATATAATCAATTATGAAATTTAAACAATTATTTTCTGACTTGAAATTGATTTTCCCTGTAAACCCACGTTTCCAAATGATTTATTTATAAATCCACTTGCCTAGATTTAAAAAAAACAAGATGTCATGGTTAAGATCAAAATCTGTTAAAACATCAATGCTTAAAAGCAATTCAGTAAAGAAGTGTAGATTTTTGAAAAAATCTGTAAACCCATGAACAGGGACATACAAATTCACAGCAAACCAATTTCTTATATCATGCAATTTATTTCATCCATGATACAGAAATCAAGGCATTCCATGATCAAATCTTACATGCACACACACACACATATATAATTCAATTTTCCAAAAGATATGTTTACTCATCTGTATACTGATATACAGAGAAACAACATTAATTTTGGGTTAGGAAACAGATGGTGATTTAATCCTCTTAGTCGAGCTTAAACTGATCAAGAACCTTGATTTAATTTAGGTGAATTCACATCTACATTGCTTTCTTTTGATCATTGAAACTGATATTTGTTTTAAACTGAGTTTGAAACTTGAACCCTGCTTTTAAATTTTTGCTTGCTTTGTATCAGAAGAAACTAGAAATTGCTATTGTTAAATTTTCCTTTGATCCGTTTGGATGACTCATGTTTAAACGGGTTGTTGTTTAATAATTTTCTGTTTTGTATATTATTTCTAGGCTTTGATCTTCTTTGTTTTGAATTTTGGAAACATGAAAAAAGAAATGCGATAGAGAATGGAGATGTTTAAATAACTTTGTTTTATCTTTTATTAAAAACGAAAAGAAGATAAAAATTATAACACTTGTTAAATTGTACACTACATGTTATACACTTGTTAATTTCATTTGTTATAAAGCTTATGTACGTTAATTTATGTGTTAAAATATTTACACTTGTATTTTTTATGTATTTATTATTTTTGTAAAACTTTTATATTAAATTTCTATTTGGTAAATACATTTTCTTAATTTATTCTTATAAAATCCTTTAAAGAAAATAACATAAAACTAATTATATATATTAGTAAAAATCAAACATATATATTATTTTTAAATCCTATTTATTTTAAAATATTTATATTTTGAATTTCAATCTCAAATTTAAATTCAATTTAAAATCCACTCATATATATATATATATTTAAATAAACACATATTTAATTTGAAAATAATAATTCCATTTAAAATCTACTTATATATTATATAAATAGCTCATTATTTTTATTGTTTGTAAATAACAAATTTTTGCCAATTTTAAATTATATTAGGAGATTATCAAATAAATATTTATCTAGATATCTTTTATTATCAAAAATTTTTTATCCGTTTAATTGAATAAACCAGTTAATTATGCAATTATCAGACGCTCCAAAATCCGGGCTATCACAGTCCTCCGCCCTTTGAATCTTTTCGTCCTCGAAAAGGAATGAAGCCAGAATTTTAATTACAACATCTCATTACCAGTTAAATTATTCTTTGAGCATTTTTAACTATAAACACTTTTTATTCAACATTTTAAAACACTTTAAAATCTATATAATATTAGTTTTATAAAATACTTCTCATAACTCGATGTTTCAATAAGTCCATCCTTGTTCTCACAGAAATTCGGTCTTACGTTGATTATGAGTAAGACAGAAAATCTGTAAGCACTTAGTAAACCCATTTCCAACACCCAGTGAAAATACATGGAAAATATTTTGGTGAAAATATAGAATACACTTTTGAAAATGTTGAAAACATCTTTAAAGAGAATGCTCGGAAATCATCATCCCTTCCATGGTTGCAGTTAACCCGATGGTTACGTTGCCATCCCACCAAAATCCAGAGATAACTGTAGCCACTCCACGCCCCTCGATTGCGCCATGGAAACCGCCACAGATCGTTGTTACATCCCGGGTTACGTTGCCATCACGGCAAAAGTCTATGTAATTATAGGCATCAACGGCCTCGAGTTTCGCTGCCAAACGAAACTTCACCACTCTCACATTGGTCGCAGGCTACATCAGTCAAGTCCCAATGTAGCCTTAGGCTCTCACGGCCTCTTGACTTTTGCTATGTCACCATAGGTCACAGTCTACCGATGTTACGTTGCCATCATGGCAAATTCAAACGTAGACTGTTGGCTCTCAAGGCACACACGACTTCCTCCATGGTCTACATTAGATCGAAGTGACATCGAATTACACTGTCATCACAACATAACCCAAATGTCTCTATAGGCATCAACGCCCTTGACTTTCGCTATCCACTACACACAATCCTTAGGAACTTTAGTTTGTCCGGACTTTCTCCCAGGAATCAATTTAGAGCCTCCCCCTTAGGGCTCAAGGCAGACCCACCACGTGGATCTCCTAATGAAGTTCATCCCAATAGGAGCGCCTTTTTGGCCAGAGCCAATCTCAAAACACTTTACATTATATACTTATAGTATCTTTCAAATCATCCCCTTTATGATTTACATCAAAATCTTCTTTACACAAAATTGATATCTCAAATCGACAATTTCAAACTTGGCTTTTTAAACTCCCAATATTTGATTTTCCCAAAAATCAAAAGCCTTTCCCAAATCCTTAGGTTCGAAAACCTTTCCCAAAACTCTTTTTCATAAAAATCCTTTCCAACTTGAAAATAATATTTGGATCACTTACAAAGATTCCCTTTTTTTACTTGAATTATTTTTAAAAACCCTTTCTACTGGTTTTAGATTCAACATTGGGGGCGCTTATCATACATAACAATATATATATATATATATATCCTTATTTATACCAAATCAAATATTCAAATTTGATTTTCTCTTATAAAGTTACTTACCATTATACTTACTTTTCAAAAAGTAAATTTCAATAATAGAGATATTCGACTTCCAATTTAATCATCCAAAATTTTCTCAAAATATACCTTTCCTTTCAAAACCATTACTCATTCTCTCAAAATTTCAACATCTATTTCAATCAAGTACGTACGATGTACACATATCATTCGTATGCAATATTAAATCTAATCGCTTACTTGATCATACAATTTCACTTTCGAACTAGTATCATCCTCCCGACTAATAGTGCGGACTCAGATTTGGTTTCTTGATCAGAAACCATCATTCTCCTTGCATAGCCAAACTATGATAGAGAATTTTTAGAATCAATCAAAAATGCATATCCCTGGTTCGCCGTTGAAAATCGAGTGAAAAATCCCAACTGGGATAGATATACTATCTCGAAATTCTATGCTCGAACCTGGATCAAATCACTATGCGAAGAGAATGATATACGTACATCCTACGTATTTATCTTCATTGATTTATTAGCTAAATCAATTCCCTTTCTATTCACCTTCATTTATTATTCTATTCACTTATACACAATTGCTCCCAATTTCCATTCGGATTATCACTTCAATTCTTATCTCCATTGGTAATTAATCATAAACAGTTTGCACTCTGACCATCTTGTGTTAAGAAAATAGCTTGAAATTTTTTAAAACAGATACGTAGTTGTAAAATAGTTATTAGTTGCAAATGGTAGTAAAATAGTAAAGTAATTTTAAAATAGTTGTAAAGTAGTTAAATATTGTAAAATAGTTGGATAGTGGCAAAATAGTTGTAAAATTGTAATTAGTTTGTAAGTTGTTGTAAAATAGTGATTAGTTTATAAAACAGATGCAAAATAGTAATAAATTTTCAAAATAATTGTAAAATAAATATAAGATAGTTCGGCTTTTAAAAAGAAAGGTTGTATAGTAAATAGCAAAGAAAATAGATTTAAAACAGTTTATATTAAAAAAATTAAAAAATAGTTCAGAGCCAAACTATTCAATTCCTAATCTCCATTTCCAATCAGTTTTCAATTTCCACTTCTATTTAAATTGATCCAATTTCAATTCAATTTAAATTAACTTTCATTCCTATCCTAAATTCAAATCAACTCCCATTTGAATTTCAAACTATTCAACTTCAATTTCACTTCAATTTAATTCAATTCAAATTTTCCGTTTGAATTTTATGCTTATCTGTCTTTAATCACAATTCTAATTAATTTAAATCAAACTCAATATAAATAAACATCCAAATTATTTAAAACATCCATCCATTACATCCAATTTCAAATTTTCAAATCTCAAACCCATTTTGAGATCGCACATATTCCCAATTCAAATCAACAATTTAACTTCCCAAGTTAAATCTCCATTTTATCTTGAAATTTCGCATTCAGGTTATTTGTTCTAAACTTATTCGACTTCCCCTAAGTTAAATTCAATTCAGTTTAACCCAGTCAACTTTATCCAATTTGAATTCTCATTTCAAATTTTAAACTTTATATTAATAATCTTCGCACTTATAAGTTCAAAAACTTATCACCTTGGGTTTTCATATCACATTCCAAGAAAAAAATATTTAAAACTCAACACTTAGAGTTTATTTCCAATCATCTTTGAAATTATATATATCCCTCATATATACATATTTCTTTCTTTTGCACATCAAGTTATACCTTAAATTTTAAACCACCTTTGGTTTTAATTTGTAATAACCCTGCATTTTCTGATTGTTTTAATTGTATATTTTAATTATTATAATTGAATTCTTGATTTAAAAACTTCATTTTTATCTATTAAAATGAATAATTTTTTTATTTTAAATATAAAGTTTGATTTTAATTTAAATTATAATTTCAAACATGTATAAATTGAATATTTTCCAAAAAACTGAATTTTGGCCCAAATGATCAAACTTTGACTTTTAAATTTAAAATTTAAAAGTTTGAAAAATTTGAATTTTATCTTTTATTATGAAGATAAATAAAATTTTAAGAACACTGCTTTTCATTTCGTTGAAATCCGTTTTATAATGTGAAAGTTATGCCTTTTTTAACTATTGTGTGAAATTTGCTGTATTTAACAAAATTGTTTATTTTAAATTATACAAATAATATTTTATTTGGTTAATTAATGTTCTAATTTATGTTTATATGGTTAAAATAATATGTTATGTATATATTTTGGTTTTAAAACATTTTTAAAAAGTGTAATTGACATTTTACAATGTCAGTTGTATTTTGTTTACCATTTTTAATTCCAGCTTCAATTAATTTTTAAAAAAATTCTTTATTTATTTTTCTATTTTCTTAAGATATTATTTTTTTCTCATTCCCACTACATTTTGTTCCTCATTTATTTTAATTAGTTGACTTTTATTTGTTTTAAAGTGAAATAGAAATTCTCTAAGGCTAAATGGTATTTTATTTGTAATTTTCATGTCCTGTTTCCAATTTTTAAACAATTTCTTTAATTATTTTTCTATTTTCTCTAAATATAATTATTTGTTTCACTTTGAATATGTTTAATAAATTATTTCAAAATTTTTCTTTAGAATATTTTTAATATGAATTAAATATTTTTCTAAAGCCAATGATGATTTAATTGTAATTTTGAACCCTGTTTTGGAATTTTAAGCAATTTCTTTAAAATTTATTATTTATTTTTATTTTATATTACTTTGTTTCGGTTTTTAAAGTCAAATTACTGAATTTTTTTTTATTTAATTAAAAGAAAGTGGAAATTTGAAAGGACTTAAGTTTTAAATCTTGTGACTTTTCATTGCCTAGCCTTTTCACTTGCCTTGGCCTATCATTTTCTAGCATAGTCGTACATTTCTTATTGATAATTCACGTGAAAACTTCTCATCCTCCTCACAACTCACGTCCAAGTTCATTACTGAAATTATTTTCAAGTTTTTCCAATGGCTTCTTTCCACTTTTCTCCTCTCTTTCATTGTATTTTGCCTTCCTCCTCTTCTAGCTTTGCTTGGCATCTACCACCTTCATCTCCACCAACCACCTTCTCCACCATCTACAGTAGCTACTTCTCCCCCTCCTTCGACTTTAACCAAGCCTTGCCTATCCATGGAGGTTAGCATCGCAAACTTTGCACCAAACCCTTCCAAATTGCCTAACCAAGCTTCATACTTCACCATTTCCCTTCCTATTCACTTTGGCCACCCCTTAGACACCACCACCAGCTGCTACTTCACCTCTGGCCACCTCTAACAATCAGCTCCAGATCTGACCTGACCCATTTATGACATGGCCGAGCCTTGTTGTGCCCAAAAAACTCCAACTTTTGCACTTGACCCTTTGTAGGCTTCATGTTGTATCTCTACCATCATCCTCTCCATGTTGTTGTGCATATATGATGCATACCTGAGCCTATAACATGGTCGTGGCTGAGCCATGTTGACACCTAGGCCGAGCCTAGTGTGCTGTGATCAAGCCCATTTGATCAAGTGTCAAACCATGTGTCATCGTCAAGCAATTTGTGTTAAAGCTGGGTAATGTTCTTTGTTGATTCAAAATTTCCATTTCGTTTCAATTCATATTTTTATTGTATATATATATTTATATTAACTTGTTTATTTGTTGTATACAAGATCAATATCAAGGCTCTCCATCCATTCGAATGAAATCGTGCGTGTCGTGCCTTTGGAATCGCTCTTGTGTGTTGTTTGTCTCTAGATTTGATAAAGGTGAGTCTTTCTCACTCTGACATATTTACTTATGAAATGGTAATCGTTAACAAGTGTTTAGTAATTAAAAATGTTTATGCAAGTTGATGATGATTATATGATGTGCAATGCTTTGTTATTACCATGTTAAAACTGTTAATTATCACCTGGCATCTGATATATGACATTATATTGTTACATTGACATTTTTTACACTGTTTATGCACACACTGCAAGTTCCATGTAGAATAGAATCACTATAGGTTGAAATGATACATACCTGAACGGACTTTAGAATAAGGAAAAATATTTATGGGCTGAAATGATAGGCCTAAGAGATTTCTATTGTATTTTATTTGACTTGGAATTGCGGGTTTGAAATGATAGAACCCGGTTTTCTTTTTAAATTGCGGATTGAAATGATATATATCTGTATCACTTGACCTAGGTTAGAAAATTTTATACAGACCCCGTGGTATATTTTTAAATGATTTTTATTAAGATATGTATTTTTAAAAGTATGAAATTTGATTTAAAAATATATATTTTATGGTTTTAAGAAAATTAAATATTAAGTCTTGAAATTGTGAATTTAAGTACGTAAATTTGAAGTAAATGCGATTTTTTGACTTTAAATTTTATTTTAAAATGTAAATAAATAATGGAAATTTAATTTAAAGTTTTGAAATGATATTTGAAACAAAATGTTAAGTTTTATTAAATTAATAAGTTAAGAAAAACAGCGAAATTTGACTTAACAAATGAATTGAGTTTTAAATTGGATATTTAATTATAAAATTTTATTATGATAAATCATATGCTAAAATGATTTAAATGTGAAATTTTTAAGTCTAGAAATATGATTTATAAATTTAAATAACAAGAATTTGGATTTTTATTTTTTTTGAAAGTTTATAATAAAATCTAGAATTTTATAGCATTTCCAAAATATGTTTGAAATGCTAATTTAGTAATATTGCGGTATTAACTATGTTTGAATTTTATAGCATTTTTAAATGCTGATTTTGTTTTTGAATTTAACTATGTTTGAAATAACTAAATATCTATTACGGTATTTTATAAATGCCGTTATTCCTGAACTAAACTATTTTGAAAACTATAAGCTACGATATCACTTTATAAATGACGTTGTTGCTATAATTTGACAATGTTTTGAAATGTTATAGATTTTAACACTATTTGTGTTATATTTTAAAGTGTTAAATGATTTAACTTTTGAAATGGATTTATTTGTAAAATTTTAGAAGTTTGAATATATTTTAATATTTAAATTTGAAATTTTAAGGAATTTGAATTTGAATTTAAATAAGGTTTACTTGGTTGTGTGTTAAATGGAATGAAATGTAATGAGATAAATGAACTTTTGAATGGAAATTTTAATGTATTTTGTAACGATACTTGAAATAATAAATGAATGAATTATTTGATTTAAAAATGGTATTTAAATTTGAATATCTGAATTTGAACTCAAATAATGATTTGAAAATGAGGTTTTGAAAGGATATGATATTTTTATGATTTGAAATGGACTGGAATTGATTTGATCTTTATTTTGATAAAGAATATGAATTTGGAATGATATTTGATTTTGATAAATGAATATTTGAAGTTTATATTAGAATGAAAGGATATTTGGTTTAATTGTAATTTAAGTTTATTTAAATAATATTGGATTCATGAAACGAATATTTCAAAACTAAATAATATTGAAGTTAAATTTGAGATATATGAAATATTAAAATTTAGTTTTGAAATGTGTAATATTAAAGCTTTGAATTATATTGAAAGATTTAATTGTTTATTTTGTGGATCAAATCTATGTTTGAAATTTATAAGATTTAAAATGCTTTGTTGGGAAACTGAATTTAATTGAAACTGATGGTTTGAATTGAATTAAATTGGAAGTTTGAAATTTTGGTTTAATTGAATAAATTTGTAAAGTGTAAAGAATTAAAGGATGATTTCAAATGTATGATTTTCGAATGTTATGATTTTCAAAGTGTAATGATTTCAAGTATTTTGGTTTCGGAAAAGTTATATTTTGAAAGTATTATGATTTTTTTAAGGTGAATATATGTTTGAAATGGAAATGATAAACTATTTTGATTGAATAAATAGTTTTAAAATAAAAAAGGGTTTCGGTTTCGAAGTATAAACTATTATGAAAGGAATATAGTTTGAAATGACATGACTTGATTTTTGAAGCATAAACTATTTTGAAATGACCACGGCGTTATAATAACGATTAGTTGTTAAAGAGACTGGGATCGAAAGTTTTCATACTCTCTGCCAACTCCGAAAACCAACTGTGTACGCGGTGGAGGTTCCAAAATGACGAAGGATGGTGGCAACGATCTTGAGGTATATTACGTGGACCAAACTCCCGTGAGTTGGCATAAGGTGGCTAAAACAGGAGCGATCTCGGGCCAAGTGAGGTCATTCCTCCGATCGGACACATTCCTTCGATACTATAATCTTACTTGTGATTGATTAGATGGCCATCCTCCGATTTTGATATGGGAGTGTGTTCCGAGGTGGGCGTATGTGGCTGCTGCGTTACCACCAGCCCGTGTGCGTAATTGGTATATCTATCCTGGCATTACCTTGTGTGCCATGTCACCTGCCATACCGAGCCTTTACTACGAGTTGGTTTTTCTCCCTAGCCCATGGAGTATCTAGGGTAGTCTCCCGATCTAGAGATATGCTGATACTGGATGGACTGCTGGGACTATTATGTGTGAAGGGCTATATGGGTAACCCTGAACACTATTTAAAAAGTATGTTTATTTTACTGTAGACATTATTATAATAGCGCAATATTACTATATAGTAAATAGTTTAACGGATCGTTAAAGGATGGGCGATCCCAAGCATCCTTTGAGTTACTGATGCATTTTGTTACTTTTCACTTGAGTTGATTCACAGTTCATAAGTATTTATGTCCTGACTCGAGTGTTTTTTGTTTTGCTTTACGCTCGAGTCAGATTGAGTGAGTTAGCATTCAAGATTCACCTTTGGAGTTGGAGCTTTCCTTGAAGATCTAGCCATCTATATTGCTTTCTGTATCCTGTGATTTCAGTGATGTATTCTGGTTTGTACCTGATGTATCTTGTTACTCTTCTGTTGTATCTTAGTTAACTCTGATGTATCTTATTTTTATATGATAGCTTCATGAACTACTATCTCTTTTAATTCCGCTGCATTATTATTTACTCTGTGTCTGTGATATGTGATTATGTATTTACTGTATATTCTGATATTTGCCAAATTTTATTTACAACGTAGTATTTTGAGCAATTCAAGTCCGACATGTGTGTCTGCGAATGGTTGAAAATATCAGGTTGTTACAGTTGGTATCGTTGCTTTGGTAGCTCTAGGCAAAACTAAGCATATATGGTAAATGTATTTATAGAATCACTTTCATCCAAACTTGAATCTCTTCCTCTTTGATTCAAATTTCATTTGAACTTTGAAACGTTCCCTGCGGTTTCAAAATTCATTCGTGTCCCTCACTATTCATCTCCTTTTGATTCTAGAGTATCCCATAACTCTACTTCTAATGAGCTTTATAGTGAATTGGCGGTCCTGCCAATCTCAAAGAATTCATTTGTAAAGGGGAAACTCCCTTACAATTAGCATCGATTCACCATGATATTTATATCTATCCTTGGTTTAGATGCTAATATCTTTTATTTTTCCAAACTCTATCTATTGAGACCGAATGTTGATTTACCCTAAAAAATCCACATCGATCTTATTCTTTAAGTCACGGTTGACCCGGTTAAGGTTGCCCGCGATTTATTTAAGCTTATCCACCTCCCTATTCTGTTATTCAACCATCTTGTCTTTTGTTTCCAATCTATCTTCCAAACATTTTAAATTTTACTTTGTTAACGCTAAAAATTGAACGCTAACACCCCGGTGTAAGTAGAGATTAAGTGAAAGCACCACCCGTCAATACGGGAATTAGAAGTAAGTAGAAAAGTCATAGAAAAAGCAGTAAAGAGACAATAGTTTTATAGTGGTTCGGCTTCAAGTTAGGCCTACGTCCACTTTAATCTTCTTTATTGCTAAATCAATTACAACTTTATAACAATCTCCGGTTACAACACTGCTAGGACAAATAGCTAGAACTCCGATGTAGAAGGACTCTTTGAATCCATGTCAAATGTGTCAGATTTCTTCTTGAAGTTCGTTGAGATGTCTTTCGCGTTTGAAGTGTTGAGTGAGTCGGGAAATCAGCAGAGTATAGGCGTTCCAGAAATTCGCCAAAAGATCCCCCCCTCGATGGTGTAGGCATGGTATTTATAGGAAATTCCTGGAGTAAGTCGTAGGTCGTGGGTGACCTAGGGTAGATCGTAGGTCGTAGGTTGTCAGCGACCAAAGAGATGCGAGCTACGACTTATCTTTTTTAAACTTGGTCTTCTGAACAATCTGATAGGTCGTAGCGACCTAGGAGGGAAGCGACATAAAAGGTTACGGCTTAGTGAGGACACCTTGAGCGAGCTATGGAGTTACCTCGGTCTATTTAGGTCGTGTGCGACCTAATGAAGAATCGGTCTGAATGCGGCCTCACACTGTCTTAACCCGTTAGGTCGCTAGGTCGTTAGGTCGGCTAGTTCATTAGGTCGCTAGCTTTGTTAAGTTGAGCATCCATGTTAACTCACTCATATTTCAAGTTGTTAGGTTGTTGGACCTTCTAACCCGTTAAGTCGCTGAGTCGCTTTATTCACCAGGTCGTTAGGTTGTTCTTCCTTTACCTTGGTAGGTCGTTGAGTCCTTTAACAGATTAGGTCGTTACTCCGCTTCATCTCTTAGCTCGCTAACCCGCTTCAGCTTTGGGTCGCTTACTTCCTTAGGTCGTTGAGTCAGAAAATTGAGGTGTTAACATTTTCCCCTCAAAGTACGCGCCTAGGTCGTAGGTCGTGTGCTTCGATACTTCTTGACTCGTGCCATCTTGAACCACTAGGTCGTGAGCGGCTTATGAGGTAGTTAGGTCGATCGTGCCGATTCATGTTCCACCGTCCTTGCATATAAGTTGTTCATCTCCTTCCTCCTTCTCCTCACTTGCTCCATTATTTGAAACTGCTATTGACGAATTCCTGAGTTCTCGAAGACAAATTCCAGCCAACTAGTCATCGACCTTCCTTTCGTCACATTACGTAAGTGAATCCGGTTGTCGTTCAACCATGACCATCGTTGAATTGCTAACTCACCATTTTCCGGCTTCAATTTATTTTTTGTACTGCGTTTCATCGCAAACCATGTCTTGATTGATTTGAGATTCTATCGATCATATTGTTGTTGTAATTTGCGACAACATGGCAATGCATCGGGTTTGTGGCGAATCTGAGGTGATTCGAATTGGTTTTTTTGGATAATCTGGCGGTATGGAGAGATGAAGGTTTAGGCGGTTAATCGGGTTAATGGGTTAGTGGATAGCGAGTTACGTCGTGGTGCCTTTGGATGATGCAATGGACACATGGCAGCACTTGAGTGGAGGACAGATCTTAGAGCTTCTGATGGGAGATAGCTCTAGGTTGTCGAGTTGCTTCGGAAGCGATCTAGTAGATCTGAGCGACATACACCTTTTAGGACCTAACAGATTCGACCGACCTAACAAACCAACCGACTTAAGAATCCTTGTGACCTAAATGGAACTGAGCGACTTACTTCATAGCGACCTAATCTCTAGATCGTGTGAGCGACTTAGCCTTTAGGTCGTGTAAGCGACTTAACATTTAAACAACTTTTCACTGTCGAATTCCTTCTTGCGACCTAGACCAATTTCGACCCAACTTGTTAGGTCGTGAGTGACCTAGGACTTAGATTCACACTGCCTTGAAGCATTAATTTTACTTGTAGAAGCATTAATAATGAACTTTTGACTCGAACAGAACGACTTGATGTAACTCTGACCCATGCTAAGTCGCTTGAACTTGAAAACTTGCAAAAATGTGACATTGCTTAACTTGAATTCCAACTTGAACAGTTAAATAACTTGCCTGAACTTGTTGTACTCCTTTATAGATTATATTAACTTTAATGCTAATAACCCGTTAAACACAATATTTGCAGAAAAATGGGATGAATATACTGCCACCGATCGCCCATATCAAATGCCAAATTAGTCGATAAAGGATAATCAATTTAAAGAAAATATATGAAATGCTGTGAATCAACAAATTCAAGTGAAGTATTAAAGAAAAAAAATATTAATCAATTAAGGCTGATTTGTTTGCATCAACACTGCACTTGTATTTGGACTTAAAACAACAAGCCCTAAAACTTTATAATTGACAAATGCATATTAGTTTAATTTCAGTTATATTTGTTTGTCATTTTATTAGTTTTGCAAAACACTTCACACATTTAGGAAACGTACACCTTCATATTTGAATATTCAGTTCCTTGTGTAGAATGTTTTCTCAAGAAGAGATAATAGAGTAAGCTGAAGGGGTCTTCCCGATAGCCAATCCATTGGATAATCCCCCGGAAAGAACTCCAACTACCCTAAGTCAGCGGGCGTTCAACCAACTACGTATTCAGTTTGGTATTGCTGAAGCAGATGCTTTACATCCTAGGCCAAACGATACCGCTAACAGGCCATCTCTCGGTTTTATCGCTGTCAATCGTCAGATGTGCCTGTGTGGTGCTATTCCTCCTTTCACTGACTTTCTTCAACGACTCCTCCGATTAACCATCTCTCCCTTCCAGTTGCATCCCAATGGCCACGCCATCCTAATGGGACTTTGTGTGCTGTTCAGGAGGACACTTGATCATCTTCCAAGTTTTGAAGAAATCTGCTATTTGTACACATTTGCAAAGAATAAAGATCATCACTCTATCACACTCTTAAGAAGAGCCAAGAACCGTAGATTGATCGTCGATCTTTCGGAAAGCGCCCACAGGTTCTTAAATCAATTCTTCTTCGTTCGTCACCCTCCAGGATTTTACGCTATCCGGAGAGTAGGAAGTAAAATTGCTTATCCCCGCTCTTTCCTTTCGAGCTTTTCCAAATCGGAGTTGCTAGGTGCTAATTTCATTCTTTACTTTTACAGCACTTCCTCCTCCCTCTAAAGATCCCAGCCACAAGCCGACTTTTGAAAGATTATGTGCCGTAGCGGTTGAGGAGAGAAGTATTAATTTTTTGCTGAAAGACGAATTTCTTCACCAATACAGACTTCTGCACTCTTCCTGTTCTACTCAGCCTCATGAAGTCCTTGATTCTCCAGTAGAGACTTCGGATGCCCCAGTTTCCGTCGGAGAACTTACACTGAAAGAACCTACTATTGAGGCTTCTCTGGTGAAGTGTTCTACTTCTATTGACGTTGTGGGGTCATCCGGAAAACTAGCACTTGCCTCGGTCATTGAGGAAGAGGAACCTCCACAGCAATCTGGGAAGACTGCTGACGAAGGAGCTGAGGGGAAAGGTCCCGCCAGGCACGATGGTAACGACATTTTTGAGGGATTGAGCGACTTGATGATCACTTCAAATGAGCTTTTTAAAAACGATACCACTGCTACTAAAGTTACTTTTCCAGCAGTTGAAGCGACATCTGTCTTGCAACAAACTCCGTAAGCCCAAGGATTAACACTTGCTGTAAAATCTGTCATCACCCCCCAACCGAAGAGTGGTTCGTAGTTTGACGCGCGTAGTTTGCACGTTACACACACTTAGGATTTTTGGCACTTTTATGCATTCAGCTCCCTTTCTTTGAAGATTTCTAAACTTTGTCTTTTCTTCATTTTCAAATTCTCCAATGGGACGAAATGGCTCTTACTATGATGATTTCAAGCGTTATGGGAGGCGCGGTTCTTATGACCCCAAGAGGTATCTCCCTGCCTCCTGGAAAACCAACGAAGAAAGAGGTGCGAGGGAAGTTCGTGATGGGCGTGCTTATGAAGAACGCTACGGGAGACGGGACGAACGGCATGATTCTTCCGAGGGAGAGGATGATTCTCACAAACGAAAATCCCATGATGACAAAGGGCAAAGTCATGTCGCTGAAGATCCGAGTAAACGGGCCAAACTTGGTGAAAAACCGACATCTGAAACTTCTGAAAAACCCACTGCTCCCGTCTCTTTGGAAATCCCTTCCAACTCTCTTGCCCTTCAAAGAGCTAATATTCAAACAATCATTAGCAGGCCACCATATCCAGTTGGACAGGGTCCGGCCACTCTTCAAAGCCGGTTTCCGCACTGGTGCTTAAAGGGAGTGCATTTCAATCTCGACTTGGTCCCAATCGAAAAGCAAGCCATGTTGCGAAATCTTGATGCTGTCAAACTCAATATCGAGGGAATGTCTGGTTGGCAGAAACTTGTTGACGAGCTTCAAAGAGTAAACCACGCAAATCTCGAAGCCATGCTGACTATGGAAAATGATAAATCCGAGTGGCAGAAAACACTCGATCAGCATGATGCAGAGATGAAGAGCATTACCGTTTATAATGAGAAACTTGAAGCGGAAGTTGCAAAACTTAAGGAAGAGCTTGCCACTTCGTCCACTTCCTATTCTCAAAGAGAAGAAGTGCTTCAAAAACAGGTGAGAGATGCTCACGTTG
Organism: Allium cepa; assembly: GCA_030765085.1. Lineage (NCBI taxonomy): Eukaryota > Viridiplantae > Streptophyta > Magnoliopsida > Asparagales > Amaryllidaceae > Allium > Allium cepa. The sequence continues at coordinate 695,345,831 of CM060937.1, read as the reverse complement.
CACAGAGAGACGCTGAAGCTAAATTTGAAGCACATCAGCGAGTTGTAGAAAGCTACCGAACTGACGTGGCTCATTTGCGAGAAAAAACCAGCTCCCAGAACTTGGAAATCGAAATGTTAAAAGTTCGACTTTCTGAAGTTGAAAAAGAGCATGATGAAGCCATTATCGGCAAAGCAGCAGCCGAAGAATCTCATATGGCAACTAAAGCTAAATTCAGCTCTACTTTATTCGAGTTTTACATTCATAGCGTTCTGGGGCGTGGTAGCCTTAGTTTTTTGGGACCGAAGTACGAAATCACTTTGGCCAAAGTGTAGGAAGCCGCACTTGATATGCTTGGAGGAGCTGGATATGCTGAAGAAGATTTAGTAGCGCACTGCCTAGATGACGATGCATGTGCCGCTCTTGCCAGGGGAAAGGAGCAACTCGCTAAAGAGAGAGCCGAAATGACAGAAGGAGAACATTTAGGGAAGGCAACCTCAACCGATCCAGGTCAACCTTCGGTTTGGGCTGACATCGATATTTTTGGCTCCAGTTCCCATTCTCCACCTCCTGCTAAAGCTATCATTGAAAGTGCAACCTCCCGCACTGGATATAAGACTCAAGAAAGCACTGAGGCGCAGGACTTTGAAGTTTACATAGTAAAGCCTACTTCTCCAAGTAACCTTAATGCTGATCTTGCTCAATTGGACTGCTTGTTTACTTCACATGAGCTTGATGAACTTTTTGATTATTATTTAAATCTTGATGTGCCACTTTCTCCTCTTTTTATGAGAAATACTGACTTTAACTTCTCTTCTCCTATAGTGAAAGCGCCAAGTGTTGTTCAGACTTCCCTTCTTCCAGCTGTTCCCTCTCCGCCTCTTCAAATTACTCCTCCTTCCGCCTCTCAACCGGGGTCACAAGAGGAGCAGATAGAAGCTCTTCAAGGCCTGGATGACCCAATCGCTTCACAAGAATAGAAGGCTGAGGAACCTGAAGAAGGCGAAAAACTCTGGAGTAAACTATTTCTGATGACATAAAGTTGTCTGCACTTTCACTCCGGGCAGTGAGTCTTCTTCAAGGAAGAAGGGGAAGCGTGGATTCTCAAATAAAAGGAGGGAAGCTTTTTCTAGTGAAGAAAAAGCAGAAGAAATACCAATTGCACCCCTTCCTCTTTCTTCCCCTACTCTTACAAGCCGACCCAAAAAGTTAATCATCCGGCCATGGGAGGGCTCGAAAGGTGGCAGGAAGAAGAAATGATGGGTTAAAATTTTCATAGTATGGAATAAAATGATTCTTTTATTTGTACAAACTTCTGTCTGTATTTGAGAATGCATTTTTTTATTTTTTTATACAAGTTTCTTTATTTTCTTTGTGTGATGTTGCAGTAAACCTGTGGTATGTTGCTTGAGCATTGCTTTTATGAATGTAACTATATTATATTGCCCCTATACCACGGTTTATTGCAATCTTTTTCACATTGGTAAAATTTTGGAGAACTACTCTTCTGTTTTGAGAAGACTTGTACTCTTTCTTTGGAGAACAACTTTTCGATTGTAAGGAGGCTTGCATCCTTACTTTAGAGAATAATTTTTTCCATTTTAAGGGAATATTTCTCAGATTTAGTCGAATGCGCCTTGTATTGGAGAAGTCTTCTCTTTCCTTTTTCTTTGGAGAAGTTTTTACACTTCACTTTCATAGAAAGTCACTTTTATTTTTGGCAAGCGAATTTTCCTACACGGTAAAGTGGGCTTCCGAAAAGGGCTTTGACCTGTTTGTGCCTCCGAAGAGGGCTTTTGTTTGATTATGCCTGTGGGAAGAGGGCTTTTTTGTGTGTGCCTCTGGGAGAGGGCTTTTGTTTTTTTTCTGTACGCGGGGAAGCGGGCCTCCGAAGAGGGCTTTTTGTTTCTGCCTCTGAGGAGAGGCTTTTGTTTTTTCCCTGTTCGCTGGGAAGCGGGCCTCTAAAGAGGGCTTTGGCACTCCAACACTAGTGAAGTGGGCCTCCGAAGAGGGCTTTTCACATTTCAACACTTGTGAAGTTTTATTTCAGAACTCGGTGAAATGTGTGCCTCCGAAGAGGTCTTTTAGCATTTCAACTCTGGTGAAATAGGCCTCCGAAGAGGGCTTTTCACATTTCAACACTTGTGAAGTTTTATTTCAGATCTCGGTGAAATGTGTGCCTCCGAGTAGGGATTTTTCCTGGAAGTTTCTTTCCCATGGTTGGATGGATTCACGGGGCGGACACAAGTTACTTGGATGTTTGTTTGCACAAACAATCGCAACTAGTTAACAAGGGCCCTGTGCTTTCACTTGGGAAGGTGCCACCAGTCATTCCACCAATCTTTTTCTGGCAAGCCCCGTTAGAGGTCTTTATCCTCCGAAGAGTTGTGCCTCTAAAGAGTGCTTGTGCCTCCGAAGAGGTCTTTGGTTGTTTCCTGCCTACTCGCCCATGTCTTTTCTCCATTTGCACATATTTGCGACTCCTTGTTATCATCTTCAAGCACACATTCCTTTCATTTGTAAGTAGCTTATTTTATCCAAATAAGTGTACTTCATTGTTAAGTGAGTTCGCAGGGACAGACACAAGCTAATTAATCGGATGTTCGTTTGCACAAACGATCACAATTATTTAACAAGGGCCCACCTTCGGCGGAACTACTAACTGTCTGCTTGAAGCATTTCTTATATAGGATTTGAGTCTAGAATTTTTGTGGCTTAACATTAGTTTGTTGCGTGATGTCAAGGATCGCTTGGTCTTGTGATGGTTGAGCTTTGTGTTAATGGCCTGTAATATTAAATCAACATTTTAGTAATACAGTTAAAGTACTTTACATATTGAAATAAAATAGGCAGTTTATAATAGTAGAGAACACAAGAATTATAGTGGTTCGGCCAAGAACTGGGCCTACATCCACTTTATAGTTCTTATTATTCACTTGCACTGGCTTTACAATGACTTTCAATACAAGAATCCTACATCCATAATTCTTTTTACAGTATTTCAGTAAAGCTTTTAAGTAAAATATGGGCGCAAGTGATTGTTGTTCCAAGCCCTTGGAATTGGATCTCCTTCGACAGTTGTCAGTTTGAAAGTGTCATCAAGAAGTTTTTTGCCTATGACATACAAACCTTCCTAGTTTGGCGCAAACACTCATGTTAGTGTCATGATCCTTTTCAAGACTAGATCCCAATCTCAAAGTTGCGTTGGCGAACTTTGGAATTGAAGTGCCTAGAAATTCTTTGTTGGTGCGCTACAATTCTGAGCTGAGCCTCTTCCCTTCTTTCATCAAGGAAGTCCAATGCTTCAAGCTGCACTTTTCATTTTCAGCTTGATCGAAATGTATTCTTCTGTGTGAAGGGACTTCTGTCTCCACCGGAATCATTGCTTCTGGTCCATATGCTAATGAAAATGGAGTGTGTCCAGTTGCAGTTTTGTTGGTAGTTTTGTATGCCCATTGTGCTAGTGGTAGCTTATCGACCCAACCACCTTTTGCTTTTTCCAGCTGTTTTTTGATGGTTGATTTGATAATTTGTTTACTGCTTCCACTTGCCCGTTCTCCTGCGGATGAGCCACTGCTGAAAAGCTTCTTTGGATCTTGAATCGCTTGCAAAATTCTTGGAACTCTTCACTTTCGAATTGGGTTCCATTGTCTGTGATTATCTTTTGAGGCACACCCTACCAGCAAATGATATTCTTAGTTATGAAGTTTATCATCTTTTTAGAGGTAATAGTAGCTAATGGTTCAGATTCAGCCCATTTAGTAAAATAATCAACAGCAACAATGACATATCTGATTCCGGACTTGGCGGTTGGCAAAGGCCCGATGAGATCTATTCCCCAAATAGAAAATGGCCATGGACTGACCATCTGTGTTATCTCGGTGGAAGGTGCTCTTGGGCTTTTCGCAAATCTCTGGCATCGGTTACATTTTCGGGCGTAGCTTGCAGCATCACGATTAATGTCTGGCCAAAAATACCAATAACGGAGAATTTTATTTACTAGAGTTTGACCACCTGAATGATCTCCACACTCTCCTCCGTGTACCTCAGCTAGAATTGTCTTAGCCTCTTCCTTGGTCACACATCGGAGTAATGGCATTGAGAATCCCCGCCTGTACAACCGGCCATCTTGAATTATATATCTAGAGGCTTTTCTTAGCAGCTTCTGTCATTCCTTTGAATTTTCTGGTAGAGAACCGTTGAGCAGATATTCCATTAACAGAGTCATCCATGATTCTTGCTCTTGAGAAACAGTCATGATCCAATCAATCTCCATTTCATCAATACTTGAAGCTGACAAGACTTCTACAGGAACCAATCCCAGCAATTGAGCTTCGCCAGTGCTTGCGTATTTTACAAGAGAATCTGCCTTCATATTTTCTTCCTGGAGTATATGACTTATCGTATAATGATCGAAATCATCGAGAAATTCCCAGGCTCTTGACAAATAAGCAGGCAAATTTCCTCCTTTTGTTTGAAACTCTTTCTTGATTTGGCATACAACTAGCTGTGAATCACTGAAGATCTGCAACGCTTTGACATTCAGTTCTTTAGCAATCTTCAAGCCGGCAATAAGAGCTTCATATTCTGCTTCATTATTTGTCGAAGGAAATTTCAATCTCAATGCATAGCACAATGACCGCCCTTCATGGGTTTCAAGCACAACCCCAGCTCCGGAACAGTAATCATTTCTCGCACCATCAACATATAACTTCCATCGAATTGGGTTATCATGAGTCACTTCTCCCTCAGTATCACCTTTTTCTGTACCTTCTGCAATGAAATCTGCTAAAGCTTGTCCATTGATTGCTCTCCGAGGATGATACGTGATGTCGTATTGGCTGAGTTCAATATTCCACTTCAGAAGACGACCCGAAGTCTCAGGGCGAAACAGGACTTGCTTCAGAGGTTGATCGGTGAGGACTTTGATAGGATGAGCTTGGAAATATGGCCTCAATTTTCTTGATGCAATCAGTAGACAATAGGCGAGCTTTTCCAACTTTGAATAGTTCATCTTTGCCCCGGTGAATCTTTTGCTGATATAATAGACCAGGCGCTGAAATTTTGCGTCTTCCCATACTAACGCTGCACTGAGAGCATGAGATGAGATTGCCAAATATAAGTAAAGATCTTCACCGTTGTCGGGCTTAGAAAGTATTGGAGGCGTTTCCATATGACGAATCAACTCATCGAAAGCTTTCTGGCATTCAGGAGTCCAGTCGAAATTTTTTCTTCCTTTCTTCAGAGCATCAAAGAATGAAATACATTTATCAATGGCTTTGGAAATGAATCGACTTAACGAAGTGACTTTTCCATTGAGACTTTGCAATTCCTTCTTCATTCTAGGAGCTTTGACTTCTCTTAAGGCAGCAATCTTAGCAGGATTAGCTTCGATGCCCCTAGCACTCACAATGAAACCCAAGAACTTTCCGGACTCCACCCCAAATGAACATTTCAAAGGATTAAGCTTCATACCGTACTTTCGGAGGATTGCAAATATTTCTGCCAAGTGATCCATATGGTCTACTGCCTTCTTTGATTTCACCAACATATCGTCAACATAAACTTCCATAGTTTTACCAATCTACGGCTTGAACATAGCATTGAAAAGTCTTTGGTAAGTTGCCCCAGCATTCTTCAGTCCAAAGGGCATGACTCTGTAGCAGTAAAGACCGACATCGGTGATGAAGCTCATGTCCTCCTAATCCGGCTCATGCATCATGATCTGGTTGTATTAGGAGTAAGCATCCATAAAAGATAACAATTCATGCCCCGCTGTTCCATCCACCAACTGATCTATCCTGGGTAACGGAAAGCAGTCTTTGGGGCAGGCTTTGTTTAAATCTGAGAAATCGATGCATACTCTCCACTTTCCACTAGCTTTCTTAACCAGTACCGGATTTGAAACCCAATTCGGATAAGTAGACTCCCCGATGAAACCATTCTCCATGAGCCGATCTACCTCTTCTTTCAATGCTGCCGACCTTTCAGGACCTTGGGCTATTCTTTTCTGCTTTACCGGTGTAAACTTCGGATCAATATTCAGATTATGTACTGCAACTTCTAGGGATATTCCACACATATCAGCATGATTCCAAGCGAATACGTCCAGATTTGCTTTCAAGAATGATGTCAAGGAATTTTGAACAGCCACACTAAGTTGCGAACCCACACTCACTACTTTGTTCAGATCTTTCGGGTCAATTGGTACTGGCACCGATACTTCCACTAGCACCACTCTATTCTCCCCTGCACTAGCATTTCTGGGATCCATTTCTCTTCGTGCCCCGCTATGCTCGCCAGTGCAGGGTCCACCCTGTAATTGCTACAAGGTTGGTTCTTTGATGCGGACTGGGACTGCCGCATCTTTTTCCATCTCTCGCTTCCTTGCTTCATGCAACTCTATCAGATAACATTCTCGCCCAACATTCTGATCCCCTTTAATAACTCCAACTCCATTATCCATAGGGAATTTCACAATAAGGCACCACGGAGCGAGAATTGCCTTAAATGCTGCAAGAGTTGGTCGGCCTAGAAAGGCGTTGTAGGCAGAAAATTCATCAACAACTACAAAAGTTTGCTTTCGAACCACCTTTTTATGCCCCTCTCCAAGCTCCACGAACTAGTCGATAGTTCCAATTGGCTGCTTCTGTTCCACAGTAAACCCAACAATTTTCTGTGATGAAGCTTGAACATCAGCCATCGGAATTTTCATTTGATCGAATGTCTTCTTGAAGAGAATATTGCAAGAAGCGCCGCAATCAACAAGCACTCTTCTTACAATAACCGGCCCAATGCCTGTAGAGATAACGAAGGGATCCATGGTTGGAGCTTCAATGCCCATAGAGCCCCTGGCTCTGAACACAATGTCATCATTAAAAGTTTTCTGCTGCTTCAAAGGTGCAGCATCCTCCAACACAAAAACACTCTCTTCTGTTGGTGCATACTTCAAGCCACGGGCATACCTTTCCATCTCACTCCAGCTCCTGCCTGCTGGGTGGGGACCTCTTGTAATCACATTAATAACAGGCCTTTCTGATTCATACGCAGTGGTCCTCTCACCCGAGATGGATGGATGAGCAGGAAGTTATTGGCCCTTAGTAGACGAAGTCGGGTCATTCCTATTTCTCTTAACATATTGCTGCAACTTGTTCTCTCTCAGCAATTCTTCAATCAAACTTTTCAAACGGCGACATTCGTTCGTATCATGACCAAGTTGATTATGAAACCGATAGAATCTCCCACTTTGAGCAGCTTTTTTCCCAACTCTCATCTCAGGTGGTTTAGGATATTCTACCGCATCTTTGGTAGCAAAAAAGATATTCTCCGGGGTGTCAGTCAAAGGAGTGAAATCTGAAGGTTTTAAGAAGCGAGGTTTCTTCACATCCTTCTGTTTCTTCCTGTCATTATTCTCCCTTTTCTGACTTTCGGACTCTTTTTTGGGAGGAGCAGCAGTGCTATTCTTGACCTCTGTCAATGCTACTTTAGCCGGTGCATGAAGGCTTTCCAAGCGCATGAACTCATCAGCTTTCTTATAGAATTTCTCAAGCGAGTTTGGTTCCTTAATTTTCAACCATTTCCCAAACTCACTCGATTTGTTGATAGCCCTCATTAAGTAGGTCAAGACCATTCGTGGCTCTGCATTATCCACTTTAGCCAAAGCTAAGTTGAAGCGGTTCAAGAAAGATCTAATAGATACCCAAGGATTCTGTTCCAGGCTAGACAGTGACAAAATATCCTTTGCCTTTGAAGCATACAACCTGAATTGTTGTTTAAACTTCCGAGTCAAATCGGAGAACTGGTCTATGGATCGGACCGGTAGCTTTGTGAACCAGAGTAGAGCCACTCCTTCCAAGTATACCGGAAAGTATCGGTATTTGAACTCATCAGATGCCCTAGCACCAGTCATGTGCCAGTCATACTTATACAGGAATTGGTTAGGGTCGCTTGTTCCTTTATAAACCGAGATGGTAGGAGGAACAAACTTCCTTGGGAATTCCGCCTTTAGAATCTTTTCAGTGAACGGAGCTTTGCTCGGAGCGAATCCCCATTCCTTCTCATCTTCTTCCCTCTGCATGCTTTCTTTCATGATTTTTCGTACCATTCCAGAGATGTATTCCTCATCATTTAGAGGCTCTGCGGGACAGACATCGGCCATTTTCTCGAAAGCTTGTCTTGACAAGCGTTCGCTGAGGGTTGGCTGCGGCCCTGCTCCTCCAGCTTGGGGAGGTGTCCCTTCAACGGGGCCGGCTTCCCTTTGAGGAATATTTCTCGCTTCAACATTATGAACACCATCGGCAGAGTTTTGTTCATTATTCACCGGTTGATGATTAGCTCCGAGCAATGCGTTCAACCTTTCCAACATTAAAGTATTTTGGGCTTCCATTTGCTAATATAGCCCAGAAATGGCTTATCCTGGTTACACTTAGTCTTCTCAACAATCTGATAGGTCGTAGCGACCTAGGAGGGAAGCGGCATAAGAAGTTACGGCTTAGTGAGGCCACCCTGAGCGAGCTATGGAGTTACCTCGGTCTATTTAGGTCGTGTGTGACCTAATGAAGAAGCGGTATGAATGCGGCCTCACACTGTCTTAACCCGTTAGGTCGCTAGGTCACCTAGTTCATTAGGTCGCTAGCTTTTTTAAGTCGAGCATCCATGTTAACTCGCTCATATTTTAGGTTGTTAGGTCGCTGGACCTTCTAACCCATTAAGTCACTAAGTTGCTTTATTCACTAGGTCGTTAGGTTGTTCTTCCTTTAGCTTGGTAGGTCATTGAGTCCTTTAACAGGTTAGGTCGTTACTCCGCTTCATCTGTTAGCTCGCTAACCCGCTTCAGCTTTGGGTCGCTTACTTCCTTAGGTCGTTGAGTCAGAAAATTGAGGAGTTAACATACTTGTAAATCAATATTAATGTTTTGTTTTATATTGTGTTGTTTGAGTAGTTGATGCTGATTTGGGTTTCCGATTGATTCGTCTGATCCACGTTATTGATAGGATTTCTAAAACACTTTGACAGAACAAACTGACACAATATTATTTTAAAATTTTGGTTAATGAAATATATTTTGATATAAGTAAATTTATGGAGCTTAATAAATTGATTTAAATTAATCATTTAAAATGATAATACTTTATTTATCATTTATTGTTCTACAAATGAATTTATAAATAGCCGTTTATAAATTGATTTGGGAACTGAAATGATTTTAAAACAAGAAATGTGAGAATTTAATTTTCGATGGTTTCAAACCTTGTGTTTAAAGATTTAAAACAGGTATATTATTTAAAGCATTTTCTAATAGAAATTTGTTTCCAAGAAATTTTAATGTTTAAAATTAGTGCTCTTCTCTTGTCGCTGGAAAATAACTTCGGTGATGACCGCGGCATCGTCGACGTTCATTTTCGAGTTTCGAAGTGAAGAGACCGTTCTGTAGTCTTGCTACAGTTTTGTTTTGGGGAATTCAATTGATTTGAATTTCTAAAATAAGACTGGATTTATAACATATGCTGATATATGATTTAAATTTGAATGGATATTTATATATATAGTACATGTGCATTTAGTTATCTCTAAATAGTTTGGAATTTATTGGAAATTTAGCTCCTAAATTTTACCTTGAAGGATAATTTTAAGTATAATTTCAAGATTTGGATAAATATTCAAGTTTGAAATGATTGAATTGGAAAGTTTTATTTGTATAATACACAATTTCATTCCAATATAACTTACCAAAATTTTTAGAAGTTGAATATGTAATTGGATAATATACAATATAAAAAGAGTTTATAAATGAAATTTGAGTAGTTATAATACATGTTATACACTTAAATTTTAGTTATAAAAAGATTAACAGTGGTAAATAAAGAAAAAGGGTAATGGAATAATTTACAATATAAAATGATGTTAAAGGAACTAAGAATAAATTAAAGCATTTATAATAAGTGTAAGTATATTTAACATAGGTGATAAAATATATTGAGAGGAATAAATTTAATTATAATTAGGAATATAGAAGAATTATTTTATTGAGTACATTATGAGTATATAAATGATTTTTCAAATCATGATTTTAGAGATTGTTTATTTAAGATAATTTGATGATAAGATAATGAAATTAGAGATGGTTAAGATTTATTTAACTTATGTAAAAATTTAATTTTCAATTTAAGTTGAAATTTTTATGGTTCCAAACTTATGATCGTATTTTATTTTTCAAACTATCTTCTATTGTCCTTTTTTTCCTTATCTTGCTACATAATGGGGAAGCTACTACTTATACTAGTCTGTTTAGAAATCTCTCATAATCTTTGAAAATCTTTGATACTCATCTTGAATCTGAGTACTGCTTGCCATCCACAGACCGTCGGTCAAGCGAAAAGGGTGTATCAGATTCTAGAAGATCTTTTTCGTGCTTGTGTTCTTGATTCTGGAGGATGTTGGGGAGATCATCTCCACCTTGTTAAATTTACGTATAATAACTGTTATCAGGTATAAATTTCATTCTTCTTTCCATCTTGTCTTAATCCTATTTCATTCTATCTTTTTTCCCTACCTCTTTCCTTTTCGGGGACGAAATGTTTTGAGTGGGGGAGAGTGTAACAACCCTGTTTTTTCTGATTGTTTTAATTGTATATTTTAATTATTATAATTGAATTCTTGATTTAAAAACTATATTTTTATCTATTAATTGAATACTTTTGTTATTTTAAATATAAATTTTGATTTTAATGTAAATTATAATTTCAAACATGTATAAATTGAATATTTTCCAAAAAAGTGAATTTTGGTCAAAATGGTCAAACTTTGACTTTTAAATTTAAAATTTGAAAGCTTGAAAATTTTGAATTTTATCTTTTATTATGAAAATAAATAAAATTTATGAACACTGCTTTTTGTTTCGTTGAAATCTGATTTATAATGTGAAAGTTATGCCTTTTTAACTATTGTATGAAATTCGTTGTATTTAACAAAATTGTTTATTTTAATTATACAAATAATATTTTATTTGGTCAAGTAATGTTCTAATTTATGTTTATATGGGCAAAATAACATGTTATGTATATATTTTGGATTTAAAACATTTTTACAAAGTGTAATTGACATTTTACAGTGTCAGTTGTATTTTGTTTACCATTTCTAATTCCAGCTTAAATTAATTAAAAAAAATTCTTTATTTATTTTTCAATTTTCTTAAGATCTTATTTTTTTATCATTCCCACTTTATTTTGTTCCACATTTATTTTAATTATTTGACTTTTATTTGTTTTAAAGTGAAATAGAAATTCTCTAAGGCTAAATGGTATTTTTTTTTGTAATTTTCATGTCCTGTTTCCAATTTTTAAACAATTTCTTTAATTATTATTCTATTTTCTCTAAATTTAATTGTTTTTTTCAATTTTAATATGTTTAATAAATTATTTTATTTCAAAAATTTTCTTTAGAATATTTTTAAAATGAATTAAATATTTTTCCTAAGCCAATGATGATTTAATTGTAATTTTTGAACCCTGTTTTGGAATTTTAAGAAATTTCTTTAAAATTTATTATTTAATTTTATTTTATATTACTTTGTTTTGGTTTTTAAATCAAATTACTGAAATTTTATTTGGTTTTATTTAATTAAAAGAAAGTGGAAATTTGAAAGGACTTAAGCTTTAAATCTTGTGACTTTTCATTGCCTAGTCTTTTCACTTGCCTTGGCCTTTCATTTTCTAGCATAGCCATTTCTTATTGATAATTCACGTGAAAAATTCTCATCCTCCTCACAACTCACGGCCAAGTACATTTCTGAAATTATTTTTAAGTTTTTCCAATGGTTTCTTTCCACTTTTTCTCCTCTCTTTCATTGTATTTTGCCTTCGTCCTCTTCTAGCTTTGCTTGGCATCTACCACCTTCATCTCCACCAACCACCTCCTCCACCATTGCTACTCCTTCCCTTCCTCTGACTTTAACCAAGCCTTGCCCATCCATGGAGGTTAGCATCGCAAACTTTGCACCAAACCCTTCCAAATTGCCTAACCAAGCTTCATACTTCACCATTTCCCTTCCTATTCACTTTGCCACCCCTTAGACACCACCACCAGCTGCAACTTCACCTCTGGCCACCTCTAACCATCAGCTGGCCGAGTCTTGTTGTTCCCAAAAAACTCCAACTTTTGCACTTGACCCTTTGTATGCTTCATGTTGTATCTCCTACCATCATCATCTCCATGTTGTTGTGCATATATGATGCATACCCGAGCCTATAACATGGTCATGGCTGAGCCATGTTGACACCTAGGCCGAGCCTATTGTGGTGTGATAAAGCCCATTTGATCAAGTGTCAAGCCATGTTGTCATCATCAAGCAATTTGTGTTAAAGCTGGGTAATGTTCTTTGTTGATTCAAAATTTCCATTTCGTTTCAATTCATATTTTGATTATATATATATATTTATATTATCTTATTTATTTGTTGTATACAAGATCAATATCAAGGTTCTCCATCCATTAGAATCAAATCGTGTGTGTCATGCCTTTGGAATTGCTCTTCTTTGTGTTGTTTGTCTCTAGATTTGATAAAGGTGAGTCTTTCTCACTCTGACATATTTACTTATGAAATGGTAATCGATAATAAGTGTTTAGTAATTAAAAATGTTTATGCAAGTTGATGATGATTATATGATATGATATGCTTTGTTATTACCATGTTAAAACTGTTAATTTTCACCTGACATCTGATATATGACATTATATTGTGACATTGACATTTTCTATACTGCTTATGCATATGATCACACTACAAGTTCCCTGCATAATAGAATCACTATGGGTTGAAATGTTACATACCCGAACAGACTTTAGAATAAGGAAAAATCGTTATGGACTAAAATGATAGGCCTGAGCGATTTTTATTGTATTTTATTTGACATGGGATTGCGGGTTTGAAATGATAGAACCCGGTTTTCTTTTTAAATTGCGGAATGAAATGATATATATCCGTATCACTTGACCTAGGTTAGAAAATTTTATACAAACCCCGTGGTATATTTTTAAATGATTTTTATTAAGATTTGTATTTTTAAAAGTATGAAATTTGATTTAAAAATATATATTTTATGGTTTTAAGAAAATTAAATATTAAGTCTTGAAATTGTGAATTTAAGTACGTAAATTTGAAGTAAATGTGATTTTTTGACTTTAAATTTTATTTTAAAATGTAAATAAATAATGGAAATTTAATTTAAAGTTTTGAAATGATATTTGAAATAAAATGTTAAGTTTTATTTAATTTATAGGTTAAGAAAAACAGCGAAATTTGACTTAACAAATGAATTGAGTTTTAAATTGGATATTTAATTATAAAATTTTATTATGACAAATCATATGTTAAAAAGATTTAAATGTGAAATTTTGAAGTCTAGAAATATGATTTATAAAGTTAAATAACAAGAATTTGGAGTTTTATTTTTTCTGAAAGGTTATAATAAAATCTAGAATTTTATAGCATTTCCAAAATGCTAAAGTCTTTTGACAGCATTTTTAAATGCTGTTGTTTTTGAATTTAACTATGTTTGAAATAACTAAATATCTTTTACGGTATTTTATAAACGCCGTTATTCCTGAACTAAACTATTTTGAAAACTATAAGCTACGGTAGCACTTTATAAATGTCGTCGTTGCTATAATTTGACAATGTTTTGAAATGTTATAGATTTTAACACTGTTTGTGTTATATTTTAAAGTGTTAAATGATTTAACTTTTGAAATGGATTTATTTGTAAAATTTTAGAAGTTTTGAATATATTTTAATATTTAAATTTGAAATTTTAAGGAATTTAAATTTGAATTTGAATTTGAATACTTGGTTGTGTGTTAAATGGAATGAAATGTAATGAGATAAATGAATTTTTGAATGGAATTTTAATGTATTTTGTAATGATACTTGAAATAATAAATGAATGAATTATTTGATTTAAAAATGGTATTTAAATTTGAATATTTGAATTTGAACTCAAATAATGATTGAAAATGAGGTTTTGAAAGGATATGATATTTTTATGATTTGAAATGGTTTGGAAATGATTTGATCTTTATTTTGATAAAGAATATGAATTTGGAATGATATTTGATTTTGATAAATGAATATTTAAAGTTTATATTAGCATGAAAGGATATTTGGTTTAATTGTAATTTATGTTTATTTCAATAATATTGGATTTATGAAATGAATATTTCAAAACTAAATAATAATGAAGTTAAATATGAGATATATGAAATATTAAAATTTAGTTTTGAAATGTGTGATATTGAAGCTTTGAATTATATTGAAAGATTTAATAGTTTATTTTGTGGATCAAATCTACATTTGAAATTTATAAGATTTAAAATGTTTTGTTGGGAAACTGAATTTAATTGAAACTGATGGTTTGAATTGATTTAGATTGGAAATTTGAAATTTTGGTTTAATTGAATAAATTTGTAAAGTGTAAAGAATTAAAGGATGATTTCAGAATGTTATGATTTTCAAAGTGTAATGATTCCAAGTATTTTGGTTTCGGAAAAGTTATACTTTGAAAGTATTATGGTTTTTTTTAAGATGAATATATGTTTGAAATGGAAATGATAAACTATTTTGACTGAATAAATAGTTTTGAAATAAAAAAAGGGTTTTCATTTCGAAGTATAAACTGTTGTGAAAGGAATATAGTTTGAAATGAAATGATTTGATTTTTGAAGTATAGACTATTTTGAAATGACCACGGCGTTATAATAACGATTAGTTGTTAATGAGACCGGGATCGGAAGTTGTCATACTCTCTACCAACTCCGAAAACCACTTTAACAACTATGTATGCAGTGGAGATTCCAAAATGAAGTAGAATGGTGGCGATGATCTTGAGGTATATTACGTGGACCCAACTCCCGTGAGTTGGCATAAGGTAGCTAAAACATGAGCGATCTTGGGCCAAGTGAGGTCATTCCTCCAGTCGTACACATTCCTTCGATACTATACTCTTACTTGTGATTGATTAGATGGCCATCCTCTGATTTTGATATGGGAGTGTGTTCCAAGGTGGGCGTATGTGGCTGTTGCGTTACCACCATCCCGTATGCGTAATCGGTATATCTACCCTGGCATTGCCTTGTGTGCCGTGTCACCTACCATACCGAGCCTTTACTACGAGTTTGTTTTTCTCCCATAGCCCATGGAGTATTTACGGTAGTCTCCCGATCTGGAGATGTGCTGATACTGGATGGACTACTGGGACTATTATGTGTGAAAGGCCATATGGGTAACCCGGAACGCTATTTAGAAGTATTTTTATTTTATTATAGACATTATTATAATAGCTCAATATTACTATATAGTGAATAGTTTAACGGATCCTTAAAGGATAGTCGATCCCAATCATCCTTTCGGTTAATGATGCATTTTGTTACTGTTCACTTGAGTTGATTTACAATTCATAAGTATTTATGTCCTTACTCGAGTGTTTTGTGTTTTTCTTTACACTCGAGTCAGATTGAGTGAGTTAGCATTCGAGATTCACCTTTGGAGCTGGAGCTTTCCTTGAAGATCCAGTCATCTATTTTGCTTTCCATATCCAGTGATTTCAGTGATGTATTCCGGTTTGTACCTGATGTATCTTGTTACTCTTCTGTTATGTCTTATTTAACTCTGATGTATCTTATTTTTATATAATAGCTTCACGAACTACTATCTCTTTTAATTTCGCTGCATTATTATTTACTCTGTGCCTGTGATCTGTGATTATGTATTTACTGTATATTCTGATATTTGCCAAATTTTATTTACAATGCGGTATTTTGGGCAATTCAACTCCGACATGTGTGTCTGCGAATGGTTGAAAATATCAGGTTGTTACATAATTCAAAACAAATTTTTAAATTTTCAAACAACTCTTGTTTGAAACACCCTTTCATTCAAATAATGTTATTTATTATTTCTTTCATCACTTTGAAACAATTTCAAATTTCTGGATTTAGATTTAAAACTTCACAATTTCAATTATCTCTAATTCCAATTCATAAGTCATACTCACCTAAATGTTTACTTCTCTAAACATTTCATTTTTGCTTAATCATTATCAAACATTTCATTATCAAGATACAACAAGCATTTTAGGATAATAACCAAGGTTATCAGATCTAAAAACCAATTTACTATATATTATGTTATTCTAAAAACACATCTACTGATTTAAGAATTTGATTTCAGTTTGGATCCATTTCAAAGTTATCTTCATTCAATTTCATTTTGGTTGTCTATTACCACTTAATTCTTATTATTTATTTAATTCCAATAATTCAACAACCAATTTCTTTGATATATTTAATAATTAGAAAAATTATTTCTTTATATACTAAAAGATAAACTTATATAAAATTCATTTTTAAAATCGTTTTATAAGATAATAACTAACACGCCCTCATATATACTACACTCAACTCATTCTAGGGTACTATTGACGCTATCCTTAATAATGAGTAAACCCACCAGAGCCAAGGTTCTCGCTTAACCTGGCTCTGATACCAAATGAAACTACCCAAAATTTCCGACCATGAGAATTCGACACTAATACGTTCACTGTAGAAGTGACGAACAATCGAATGCGGGAAATTCCAGATTGTTAGTAAAAAGAATAAGAGAGGAAGAAGAAGAAACAGAACAAATCACAAAATTTCACATTTTGCAGCAGATCAAAATATAATATCAAATAATAACAGTTATACAAGGAAAGCTGTATCTGTTAATTTACATCGATACATCAGAGTTACAACCATACACATATAAACTGGACAGTTAAAATTAACATGACCCAGATACAAACAATAATACTTTGCGGTACTCCATCTTGCCATCTAGCTTGCCTGATGAGCTCCAGAACGTCCCAACCTGAAAAGTTGTAATACTTGGTCTGACATACACAAGCACCACCTCGTGCACATGCACATAGCTTCGCCTCACTAGAACACGTCGCCGACCCTATCCACAAACCACCTCTACCTTCTAAATCACCTGATCACCTCAACATCCCACGACCATCCTGCATCGAAATTCAAACACCTAAAAACCCCCTTACAGAAGAATGAAACCCTCATTTCTGCCTCGTTCTACCTTTTCTAGCCACCGAGGTCTCCAAAATCTCGCCATCGCCATCATCCCCTTATCCTCTTCCCGCTATACCGCAAACTTAGCCAACCACCTCGACGCCGAAATAGTCAGGTCACTGACCTCGATCCAAAACCATTGCTAAACACTAACCTCACCTTAATCGACCATCACCGACATTACAAAAATACATCACCATTTTTATCGAACTACCCAACTACTGAGCCTTCTCCGTGCCACCACTCGACTCGCGATATTCACCTGTTCGCTGGAATTTGACAAATATCCAAATCTCGTTCGACTCAAAATTCCACTAAATCTACAAGCTTAATTTTTTTTGTTTATTATCAAAAATCATAATTTCTAAAAATGAATCAGATTATATAATCAATTATGCAATTTAAACAACTTATTTTTGATTTGAAATTGATTTTCCCTGTAAACTCTTGTTTCCAAATGATTTATTTATAAATCCACTTGCATATATTTAAAAAAAAAGATTTCATGGTTAAGATCAAAATCTCTTAAAACATCAAAGATTGAAAGAAATTAAGTGAAGAAGTATAGATTTTTCAAAAAGTTCAAGTCTGTAAACCTATGATCAAAATCTCTTATATCATGCAATTTGTTTCATCCATGCAAGCAGAAATCAAAGCATTCCATGATCAAATCTTACATGCACACACACACACACACACACATATATATATAATTCAGTTTTCCAAAAGATAAATTTAATCACCTGTATACTGATATACAGAGAAACAACATTGGTTTGGGTCAGGAACCAGATGTTTATTTAATCCTCTTAGTCGAGCTTAAACTGATCTGGAACCTTGATTTCGTTGAGTTGAATTCGTATCTACTTTGCGTGCTTTTGATCATCGCAACGGATATTTGTTTTAAACTGAGTTTGAAACTTGAATCTTGCTCTTAAATTTTTTCTTGCATTGTTTCAGAAGAAACTAGAAACTACTATTGTTAAATTTTCCTTTGATCTTGGATGATTCATGTTTAAAAGGGTTGTTGTTTAATAATTTTCTGGTTATTATTTCTAGGATTTGATCTTCTTTGTTTTGAATTTTGGAAAGATGAAAAAAGAAATGAGATAGAGAATGGAGATGTTTAAATAACTTTGTTTTATCTTTTATTAAAAATGAAAAGAAGATAAAAATTACGAAACTTGTTAAATTGTATACTACATATTATACACTTGTTAATTTCGTGTGTTATAAAGCTTACAATTTTAATTTGTGTGTTAAAATATTTACATTTGTATTTTGTATGTATTTATTATTTTTAATATTTTTGTAAAACTTTTGTATTAAGTTTCTATTTGGTAAATACATTTTCTTAATTTATTCTTACAAAATACTTTAAATAAAATAATATAAAGCTAATTATATATTAGTAAAAATCAAATATTTATATTATTTTTAAATCCTATTTATTTTAAGATATTTATCTTTTGGATTTCAATCTCAAATTTAAATTCAATCTAAAATCCGCTCATATATATATAAATAAACACGTATTTAATTTGAAAACCATAATTCCATTTAAAATCTACTTATATGTTATATAAACAACTCATTATTTTTGTTGCTTGAAAATAACAATTTTTTTCCAATTTAAATTATATTAGTAGATTATCAAATAAATATTTATCTAGATATCTTTTATTATCAAAAAAATTTATCTGTTTAATTGAATAAACCAGTTAATTATCCAATTATCAGATGCTCCAAAATCCAGGTTATTACAGTCCTCCACCCTTTGAATCTTTTCGTCCTCGAAAAAGAACTAAGCCAGAATTTTAATTACAACAGCTCATTACAAATTAAATTATTCTTTGAGCATTTTTAACTATAAACTCTTCTTATTCAACATTTTAAAACACTTTAAAATCTATATAATATTACCAAAATAGTTTTATAAAATTCTTTTCATAACTCGATTTTTCAACTAGTCCATCCTTGTTCTCACAGAAATTCGGTCTTAGTTGATCAGGCGTAAGACTGATAATCTATAAGTTCTTAGTAAACCAGTTTCCAACACCTAGTGAAAATATTTGGAAAATATTTTGGTGAAGATATAGAAAACACTTTTGAAAATGTTGAAAACATCTTTGATGAGAATGCTCTGGAAATCATAACCCCTCCATGGTCGCAGTTAACCCGATGGTTATGTTGCCATCCCGACAAAATCCATAGATAATTGTAGGCACTCCACGCCCCTCGATTACGCCATGGAACCCGCCACTGATCACAACTACATCACGGGTTATGTTCCTATCACGGCAAAAGTCCATGTAACTGTAGGCATCAACGCCCTCGACTTTCGCTTCCAAATGAAACATCACCACTCTCACATAGGTCGCAGACTACATTAGTCAAGTCCCAATGTAGCCTTAGGCTCTCACGGCCTCTCGACTTTAGCTATGTCACTATAGGTCGCAGTCTACCGATGTTATGTTGCCATCATGGCAAAATCAAACGTAGACTGTTGGCTCTCATGGCGCACATGACTTCCACTATGGTCCACAGTAGATCGTAGTGACATCGAGTTACACTATTGTCACAGCATAACCCAAATGTCTCTGTAGGCATCAATGCCCTCAACTTTCGCTACCACTCCACATAATCTTTAGGAACATCAGTTTGTCCGAACTTCCTTCCAGGATTCAATTTAGAGCCTCCCCCTTATGGCTCAAGGCAGACCCACCTCGTGGATCTCCTAATGAAGTTCATTCGAATGGGAGCGCCTTTTTCCCTAGAGCCAATCTTAAAACACTTTATACTATATACTTATCGAATCTTTCAAATCATACCCTTTATGATTTGCATCAAAATCTTCTTTACAGAAAATCAGTATATCAAATCGACAGTTTCGAACTTGGCTTTCCAAACTCCTAAAATTTGATTTTCCCAAAAATCAAAAGCCTTTTCCAAATCCATAGGTTCCAAAACCTTTCCCAAAAATCATCTTCTTAAAAATCCTTTCCATCTTGAAAATAATCGTTGGATCACTTATATAGATTCCCCTTTTTTTAGCTTCAAATATTTACAAAAACCCTTTCTACTGCTCTTAGATTCAACATAAGAGGAGCTTATCATACATAATATATATATATATATATATATATATATATATTTATATTGTTATTTATACCAAATCAAATATTCAAATTTGATTTTCTCTTATAAAGTTACTTACCATAATACTTACTTTTCAAAAAGTAAATTTCAATAATAGAGATATTCAACTTCCACATTAATCAACCAAAATTTTCTTAAAATATACCTTTCCTTTCAAAACCATTTCTCATTCTTTCAAAATTTCAATTTCTATTTCGATCAAGTACTTACTATATATATATATATATTATTCGTATGCAATATCAAATCTAGTCGCTCACACGATCGCACAATTTCACTTCCGAACTATCCTCCCGACTTTCTATGCAGATTCAGATCTGGTTTGTTGATCAAAAACCATCATTCTCCTTGCATATCCTAACTATATATAGAATTTCCAGAATCTATCAGACATAACCTGGGTTCGCAGTCTAAAATCGAGTGAAAAATCTCAGCTCGGATCAATATACTATCTCGAAATTCTGTGGTTGAATCCGGATCAAATCACTATGCGAATAGAATGATATACGTACATCCAATATATTTATCTTCATTGATTTATTAGCTAAATCAATTCCCTTTCTATTCACCTTCATTTATGATTCTGTTCACTTATCCACAATTGCTCCCAATTTCCATTCGGATTATAACATCAATTCTTATCTCAATTGGCAATTAATCATAAACAGTTTGTACTCTGACCATCTTGCATTAAGAAAATAGCTTGAATTTTTTTAAAATAGATAAGTAGTTGTAAAATAATTATTAGTTGCAAATAGTAGTAAAATAGTAAAGTAGTTAAATAACTGTAAAATAGTTAGATGTTGCAGAATAGTTGTAAAATAGTAATTAGTTTTAAGTAGTTTTAAAATAGTGATTAGTTTGTAAAATAGATGTAAAGTAGTAATTAATTTTAAAAATAATTGTAAAATAGGTATAAAATAGTTTGGGTTTTAAAAAGAAAGGTTGTACAGTAAATAGCTAAGAAAATACATTCAAAACAGTTTATATTAAAACAATTTTTAAAAATAATTTAGAGCCAACTTTTCAATCCATAATCTCCATTTCCAACCAATTTCCACTTTTCACTTCTATTTAAATTGATCCAATTTCAATTCAATTTAAATTAACTTTAATTCCTATCCCAAATTCAAATCAACTCCCATTTGAATTTCAAACTATTCAACTTCAATTTCACTTCAAATTAATTCAATTCAAATTTACCATTTGAATTTTATGCTAATCCATCTTTAATCACGATTCCAATTAATTCAAATCAAATTCAATATAAATAAACGTCCAAATTATTTAAAACGTCCATCCATAGCATCCAATTTCAAGTTTTCAGATCCACACATATTCCCAATTCAAATCAACCATTTAACTACCCAAGTTAAATCTCAATTTCATCTTGAAATTTCCAATTCAGGTTGTTTGTTCTAAACTTATTCAACTTCCCCTAAGTTAAATTGAATTCAATTTAATCCAGTCAACCTTACCTAATTTGAATTCTGACTTTAAATTTTAAACTTTATATTAATAATCTTTCCTCTTATAAGTTCAAAAACTTATCACCTTGGGTTTTCATATCACATTCCATGGAAAAAAAATTAAAACTCAACACTTAGAGTTTATTTCAAATCATCTTTGATATTATGTTTTAAACCACCTTTGGTTTTACTTCATAAATTTTTTTTAAATTTTCAAACAACTCTTGTTTGAAACAGGACCCTTTCATTCAAATAATGCTATTTATTATTATTTTCGTCACTTTGAAACAATTTCAAATTTCTGGATCTAGATTTAAAACTTCAATTTAAATTATCTCTAATTCCAATTTATAAGTCATACTCACCTAAATGTTTACATTTTTGCTTAATCATTAACAAAGATTTCATTATCAAGATACAATAAACATTTTAGGATAATAACCAAGGTTACTATATCTGAAAACCAATTTACTATATATTATCTTATTCTGAAAACACTTCTACTAATTCAAGATTTTAATTTTAGTTAGGATCCATTTCAAACTTATCTTCATTTAATTTCAATTTGGTTGTATTTCTATTGCCACTTAATTTCTATTTTTTTTTAATTCCAATGATTCAACAACCAATTTCTTTATATTTGATAATTAGAAAAAATATTTCTTTACATATCAAAAGACAAACTTATCTAAAATTCATTTTTAAAATCGTTTTATAAGAAAATAACAAATATGCCCTCATATATACTACGCTCAACTCATTCTAAGGTACTATTGACCCTATCCTTAATGAGTAAACCCACCAGAGCCAAGGTTCTCACTTAATCTGGCTCTGATACCAAATGAAACGACCTAAAATTTCCGACCACGAGAATTCGACACTAATACGTTCACTGTATAAGTTCCGAACAATCGAACGTCGAAAATTCCAGATTGTTACGAAAAGAATAAGAGAGGAAGAAGAAGAAACAAAACGAATCACAAAATCTCACATTTCGCAGCGGATCAAAATATAATATCAAATAATAATAGTTACAGAAGGAAAGCTGTATCTGTTAATTTACATCAGTACATTAGAGTTACAACCAAACACATGTAAACTGGACAGTTGAAATTAACTTGATCTAGATGCAAACAATAATACTTAGCGGTACTCTATACGTTCCTGCCATCCAGCTCGCCTCTTGAGCTCCAGAACTTCCCAACCTGAAAAGCTGTAATACTCGGTATGACATACAAAAGCACTACCTCATGCACACGGCTCCGCCTATCTGGAACACGTCGTCGACCCTATCCACAAACCACTTCCGACCTTCTAAATCACCTGATCACCTCACCATCCCATGACCATTCCTACATCGAAATTCGAACACCCAAAAACCCCCTTACAGGAGAAAGAATCCCTCATTTCCGCCTCGATCTACCTTTTCTGGCCACCGGAATCTCCAAAATCTCGACGACGCCATCGCCATCATCCCCTTGTCCTCTTCCCCCCATGCCGCAAACTTAACCAACCACCTCGACGCCGAAATGTTCAGGTAACTGACCTCGACCCAAAACCATGGCTAAACCCTAACGTCACCTTAATCGGCCATCACCGGAATTTCAAAAATACATCACCATTTTTATCGAACTATCCGACCATTGAGCCTTCTCCGTGCCACCACTCGACTGGCGAAATTCACCAGTGCGCCGGAATTTGACAAATATCCAAATCCCATTCAATTCAAAATTCCACTAAATCTACAAGCTTAATTTTTTTTATTACCAAAAATTATAATTTCTAAAAATGAATCAGGTTATATAATTAATTATGAAATTTAAACAACTTATTTTCCGACTTGAAATTGATTTTCCCTGTAAACTCTTGTTTCCAAACGATTTATTTATAAATCCACTTGCCTATATTTTAAAAAGAAAACAAGATGTCATGGTTAAGATCAAAATCTGTTAAAACATCAAAGATTGAAAGAAATTCAGTAAAGAAGTGTAGATTTTTGAAAAAGTTCAAGTCTATAAACCCATGAACAAAGACATGCATATTCACAGCAAACCAATTTCTTATATCAGGCAATTTATTTCATCCATGATAAAGAAATCAAGGCATTCCAAGATCAAATATTACATGCACACACACAGATATATATATATATATATATATATATATATATAATTCAGTTTTCCAAAAGATAAGTTACTCACCTGTATGCTGATATACAGAGAAACAACATTGATTTTAGGTCAGGAACCAGATGGTGATTTAATCCTCTTAGTCGAGCTTAAACTGATCTGGATCCTTGATTCAGTTGAGATGAATTCACATCTACTTTTCTTGCTTTTGATCATTGAAACTGATTTTGTTTTAAACTGAGTTTGAAACTTGAATCCCGCTCTTAAAGTTTTGCTTGCTTTGTTTCAGAAGAACTAGAAATTACTACCGTTAAATTTTCCTTTGATCTGCTTGGATGATTCAGGTTTAAAAGGTTGTCGTTTAATGATTTTTTGGTTTTTATATTATTTCTAGGCTTTGATCTTATTTGTTTTGAATATTGGAAAGATGAAAAAAGAAATGAGATAGAGAGTGGAGATGTTTAAATAACTTTGTTTTTATCTTTTATTAAAAATGAAAAGAAGTTAAAAATTATGACACTTGTTAAATTGTATACTACTTGTTATAAACTTATTAATTTCATGTGTTATAAAGCTTACGTACGTTAATTTGTGTGTTAAAATATCTACACTTGTATTTTGTATGTATTTATAATTTTTAATATTTTTGTAAAACTTTCATATTAAATTTCTATTTGGTAAATACATTTTCTTAATTTGTTCTTATAAAATCCTTTAAAGAAAATAATATAAAACTAATTATATATTATTAAAAATAAAATATATATATTATTTTTAAATCCTATTTATTTTAAGATATTTATCTTTTGAATTTCAATCTCAAATTTAAATTCAATTTAAAATCCACTCACACACACACACATATAAATAAATAAACACATATTTAATTTGAAAACCCTAATTCCATTTAAAATATAAATATCTTTTATTATCAAAAAAATTTATCTGTTTAATTGAATAAACCAGTTAATTATCCAATTACAGTATGCTCCAAAATCCGGATAGTTACATTTTAAAGCCCATCTTTAGGGCTTCAAAATTTCGGTTTTGGGAAAGTCTAGGGGTGGTTAAAACATAGGGAATTGGCTTGGAAATAATTGGTTGAGATCAAGTGAGAATGATTAAAAAGGTTTTCCTCATTTCTCTTTAATGCAACCATACGTATGTATGTATGTATGTATGTATGTATGTATGTATGTATGTATGTATCTCTAAAAATAATGATGAACCTTTTTGGCCGCCACTACATTCTACATTGCTGGTTAAAACATTGCTCTCAATCCACACCAAAATTCTCAAATATATTTCAAATTAAAAAAAAATACTATTTGATAGTTAGAGGTCGGTGATTCCGAACTTGCAATCTGACGAATCAAGATCAGTAAAGGAAAGGGAAGACTTTGCTCAACCATGGATTTAAAGGCATCATTAAATTAGTAATCTTAATTCATATTACAGTAATTAAAGTATATTCTACGATTCTATAATGAGCAATTTCAACTATATTTAAATATATTCGTACTATGT
Organism: Allium cepa; assembly: GCA_030765085.1. Lineage (NCBI taxonomy): Eukaryota > Viridiplantae > Streptophyta > Magnoliopsida > Asparagales > Amaryllidaceae > Allium > Allium cepa. The sequence continues at coordinate 695,320,453 of CM060937.1, read as the reverse complement.
GTTTAGTTAGGCGAGATTTTTGTAAGTAGATGTGATTGTAACAAATCAGTTTGATTATGTGCATAATTTGTTTATTATACTATTCGATTTATATATAGACAAATGTTGTTTAACGTACAAAATCAATTTTTGTTATTAAAAATTGTTATATATATATTTATTAATAAACTCATACATATATATATATATATATATTAGTGAATATTTCTCTCCCATAATAGCATATATGCATATATAAGATATATATATAAGATTTAAAATTTTAGTACACTTATTTATATATAATATGAATTTAAAAATTCAAAAATTAATTATCATACATAGATTCATATTTTTAAATTAACATTTATTGAACTTTTGAATTGTTTATTATATATAAAATAGATATTACATTAAAAATTCAATTTTATATATGATTTAAAATATTATATCATTTCAACAACATATAGAAAAATATAGGAGTTTTTAAGTAAAGTTTATTATTTTTAATAATCAATATTATTTTGAAAAAACTATTTACGATTTATTCAAAATAGTAACATAATTTATATTTATAACAATATATTACTTTATATTAAATAAGTATTATCGAAATCAATGTGTTTGTTTTTAAAAATAATATTTCAACTTTAAAAACCTTAAGATTTTCCTAAGTTCTATTTTTTGATTCTAGATTTTATAAAATTGTAAAATTTGAATTTTCATTAATAGATTATTTTATGTTAATTATTTATTGATGAAAACATTATTTTATTTATTATATATACAAGTTGAAATGCTAAAATTATTATGTTTTCATAACTAAGTTAATTTTGAATTATAAACAGTTTTTAATAATTGTTCTCTCTCTCTATATATATATATATTTATCTATATATAAATGCTTTATGTTCATATATTATATATAATATATTTATACACACATATATATATATATATATATATATATATATTTGTGTGTGTGTGTGTGTTTTGGGGTATTTCGTAACACATATACATGCACATATTTGGACAACATACATGACATACAAATTGAGCTAATATGTCCGTTGCGATGTAAATCCCAACATCTACATATGAGCATATTATACTTTTTATGGATTATTATGTTACACATGCACTTACACATATATATGTGTATGTTACATTTATGTATAAACTAAATCAAATAAAATTAATTTCGTATCTTAATATATTTGAATTTAAATAAAATAAATCATTTAATTTAAATGAAGTTTAGAAATGTTCTAATTCAGTTAGACTTCATTGGCCTAATAAAGATTCAGTGGGGTAAAATTTTTAAAATTCACCTATAACTTCCAATGTAGGCTAGTCCAGTTCCAACAATGGTATCAGAACCCAATAGCCTATGCAATCTAAATTAGTCATATTAGGGCTAACTAATTAAACTTGCCCACTTAGTACGGTGTCTAAAAAGGTAATATCTAGGATTGGGATTCGATAATCAAATACCTGTGGCATGTTGCTTGAGCATTTCTTTTATGTGATGTTGCAGTAAACCTGTGGTATGTTGCTTGAGCATTGCTTTTATGAATGTAACTATATTATATTGCCCCTATACCACGGTTTATTGCAATCTTTTTCACATTGGTAAAATTTTGGAGAACAACTCTTCTGTTTTGAGAAGACTTGTACTCTTTCTTTGGAGAACAACTTTTCGATTGTAAGGAGGCTTGCATCCGTACTTTAGAGAATAATTTTTTCCATTTTAAGGAAATATTTCTCAGATTTAGTCGAATGCGCCTTGTATTGGAGAAGTCTTCTCTTTCCTTTTTCTTTGAAGAAGTTTTTACACTTCACTTTCATAGAAAGTCACTTTTATTTTTGGCAAGCGAATTTTCATACACGGTAAAGTGGGCTTCCGAAAAGGGCTTTGACCTGTTTGTGCCTCCGAAGAGGGCTTTTGTTTGATTGTGCCTGTGGGAAGAGGGCTTTTTTGTGTGTGCCTCTGGGAGAGGGCTTTTGTTTTTTTTCTGTACGCGGGGAAGCGGGCCTCCGAAGAGGGCTTTTTGTTTCTGCCTCTGGGGAGAGGCTTTTGTTTTTTCCCTGTTCGCTGGGAAGCGGGCCTCCGAAGAGGGCTTTGGCACTCCAACTCTAGTGAAGTGGGCCTCCGAAGAGGGCTTTTCACATTTCAACACTTGTGAAGTTTTATTTCAGAACTCGGTGAAATGTGTGCCTCCGAAGAGGTCTTTTAGCATTTCAACTTTGGTGAAATGGGCCTCCGAAGAGGGCTTTTTACATTTCAACACTTGTGAAGTTTTATTTCAGATCTCGGTGAAACGTGTACCTCCGAGTAGGGATTTTTCCTGGAAGTTTCTTTCCCATGGTTGGATGGATTCACGGGGCGGACACAAGTTACTTGGATGTTTGTTTGCACAAACAATCGCAACTAGTTAACAAGGGCCCTGTGCTTTCACTTGGGAAGGTGCCACCAGTCATTCCACCAATCTTTTTCTGGCAAGCCCCGTTAGAGGTCTTTATCCTCCGAAGAGTTGTGCCTCTAAAGAGTGCTTGTGCCTCCGAAGAGGTCTTTGGTTGTTTCCTGCCTGCTCGCCCATGTCTTTTCGCCATTTGCACATATTTGCGACTCCTTGTTATCATCTTCAAGCACACATTCCTTTCTTTTGTAAGTAGCTTATTTTATCCAAATAAGTGTACTTCATTGTTAAGTGAGTTCGCAGGGACAAACACAAGCTAATTAATCGGATGTTCGTTTGCACAAACGATCGCAATTATTTAACAAGGGCCCACCTCCGGCGGAACTACTAACTGTCTGCTTGAAGCATTTCTTATATAGGATTTGAGTCTGGAATTTTTGTGGCTTAACATTAGTTTGCTGCGTGATGTCAAGGATCGCTTGGTCTTGTGATGGGTGAGCTTTGTGTTAATGGCCTGTAATATTAAATCAACATTTTAGTAATACAATTAAAGTACTTTACATATTGAAATAAAACAGGCAGTTTATAATAGTAGAGAACACAAGAATTATAGTGGTTCGGCCAAGAACTGGGCCTACATCCACTTTATAGTTCTTATTATTCACTTGCACTGGCTTTACAATGACTTTCAGTACAAGAATCCTACATCCATAATTCTTTTTACAGTATTCAAGTAAAGCTTTTAAGTAAAATATGGGCGCAAGTAATTGCTGTTCCAAGCCCTTGGAATTGGATCTCCTTCGACAGTTTTCAGTTTGAAAGTGTCATCAAGAAGTTTTTTGCCTATGACATACAACCCTTCCTAGTTTGGCGCAAACACTCATGTTAGTGTCATGATCCTTTTCAAGACTAGATCCCAATCTCAAAGTTGCGTTGGCGAACTTTGGAATTGAAGTGCCTAGATATTCTTTGTTGGTGCGCTACAATTCTGAGCTGAGCCTCTTCCCTTCTTTCATCAAGGAAGTCCAATGCTTCAAGCTGCACCTTTTCATTTTCAGCTTGATCGAAATGTATTCTACTGTGTGAAGGGACTTCTGTCTCCACCGGAATCATTTCTTCTGATCCATATGCTAATGAAAATGGAGTGTGTCCAGTTGCAGTTTTGTTCGTAGTTTTGTATGCCCATTGTGCTAGTGGTAGCTTATCGACCCAACCACCTTTTGCTTTTTCCAGCCGTTTTTTGATGGTCGATTTGATAATTTGTTTACTGCTTCCACTTGCCCGATCGCCTGCGGATGAGCCACTGCTGAAAAGCTTCTTTGGATCTTGAATCGCTTGCAAAAATCTTGGAACTCTTCACTTTCGAATTGGGTTCCATTGTCTGTGATTATCTTTTGAGGCACACCCTACCAGCAAATGATATTCTTAGTTATGAAGTTTATCATCTTTTTAAAGGTAATAGTAGCTAATGGTTCAGATTCAGCCCATTTAGTACAATAATCAACAGCAACAATGACATATCTGATTCCGGACTTGGCGGTTGGCAAAGGCCCGATGAGATCTATTCCCCAAATAGAAAATGGCCATGGACTGACCATCTGTGTTATCTCGGTGGAAGGTGCTCTTGGGTTTTTTGCAAATCTCTGGCATCGGTCACATTTTCGGGCGTAGCTTGCAGCATCACGATTAATGTCTGGCCAAAAATACCCATAACAGAGAATTTTCTTTACTAGAGTTTGACCACCTGAATGATCTCCACACTCTCCTCCGTGTACCTCAGCTAGAATTGTCATAGCCTCTTCCTTGGTCACACATCGGAGTAATGGCATTGTGAATCCCCGCCTGTACAACCGGCCATCTTGAATTATATATCTAGAGGCTTTTCTTAGCAGCTTCTGTCATTCCTTTGAATTTTATGGTAGAGAACCGTTGAGCAGATATCCCATTATCGGAGTCATACATGATTCTTGTTCTTGAGAAACAGTCATGATCGAATCAATCTCCATTTCATCAATACTTGAGGCTGACAAGACTTCTACAGGAACCAATCCCAGCAATTGAGCTTCGCCAGTGCTTGCTTATTTTACAAGAGAATCTGCCTTCATATTTTCTTCTCGGAGTATATGATTATCGTATAATGATCGAAATCATCGAGAAGTTCCCAGGCTCTTGACAAATAAGCAGGCAAATTTCCTCCTTTAGTTTGAAACTCTTTCTTGATTTGGCATACAACAAGCTGTGAATCACTGAAGATCTGCAACGCTTTGACATTCAGTTCTTTAGCAATCTTCAAGCCGGCAATAAAAGCTTCATATTCTGCTTCATTATTTGTCGAAGGAAATTCCAATCTCAATGCATAGCACAATGACCGCCCTTCAGGGGTTTCAAGCACAACCCCAGCTCCGGAACAGTAATCATTTCTCGCACCATCAACATATAACTTCCATCGAATTGGGGTATCATGAGTCACTTCTCCCTCCGTATCACCTTTTTCTGTACATTCTACAATGAAATATGCTAAAGCTTGTCCATTGATTGCTCTCCGAGGATGATAAGTGATGTCGTATTGGCTGAGTTCAATATTCCACTTCAGAAGACGACCCGAAGTCTCAGGGCGAAACAGGACTTGCTTCAAAGGTTGATCGGTGAGGACTTTGATAGGATGAGCTTGGAAATATGGTCTCAATTTTCTTGATGCTATCAGTAGACAATATGCGAGCTTTTCCAACTTTGAATAGTTCATCTTTGCCCCGGTGAATCTTTTGCTGATATAATAGACCAGGCGCTGAAATTTTGCGTCGTCCCATACTAACGCTGCACTGAGAGCATGAGATGAGATTGCCAAATATAAGAAAAGATCTTCACCATTGTCGGGCTTAGAAAGTATTGGAGGCGTTTCCATATGACGAATCAACTCATCGAAAGCTTTCTGGCATTCAGGAGTCCAGTCGAAATTTTTTCTTCCTTTCTTCAGAGCATCAAAGAATGGAATGCATTTATCAGTGGCTTTGGAAATGAATCGACTTAAGGCAGCGACTTTTCCATTGAGACTTTGCAATTCCTTCTTCGTTCTAGGAGCTTTGACTTCTCTTAAAGCAGCAATCTGAGAAGGATTAGCTTCGATGCCCCTAGCACTCACAATGAAACCCAAGAACTTTCCGGACTCCACCCCAAATGAACATTTCAAAGGATTAAGCTTCATACCGTACTTTCGGAGGATTGCAAACATTTCTGCCAAGTGATCCATATGGTCTACTGCCTTCTTTGATTTCACCAACATATCGTCAACATAAACTTCCATAGTTTTACCAATCTACGGCTTGAACATAGCATTGAAAAGTCTTTGGTAAGTTGCCCCAGCATTCTTCAGTCCAAAGGGCATGACTCTGTAGCAGTAAGACCGACATCGGTGATGAAGCTCATGTCCTTCTAATCCGGCTCATGCATCATGATCTGGTTGTATTAGGACTAAGCATCCATAAAAGATAACAATTCATGCCCCGCTGTTCCATCCACCAACTGATCTATCCTGGGTAACGGAAAGCAGTCTTTGGGGCAGGCTTTGTTTAAATCTGAGAAATCGATGCATACTCTCCACTTTCCACTAGCTTTCTTAACCAGTACCAGATTTGAAACCCAATTCGGATAAGTAGACTCCCTGATGAAACCATTCTCCATGAGCCGATCTACCTCTTCTTTCAATGCTGCTGACCTTTCAGGACCCTGGGTTCTTCTTTTCTGCTTTACCGGTGTAAACTTCGGATCAATATTCAGATTATGTACTGCAACTTCTAGGGATATTCCACACATATCAGCATGATTCCAAGCGAATACGTCCAGATTTGCTTTCAAGAATGATGTCAAGGAATTTTGAACAGCCACACTTAGTTGCGAACCCACACTCACTACTTTGTTCGGATCTTTCGGGTCAACAGGTACTGGCACCGTTACTTCCACTAGCACCAATCTATTCTCCCCTGCACTAGCATTTCTGGGATCCATTTCTCTTCGTGCCCTGCTATGCTCGCCAGTGCAGGGTCCACCCTGTAATTGCTACAAGGTTGGTTCTTTGATGCGGACTGGGACTGCCGCATCTTTTCCAATCTCTCTCTTCCTTGCTTCATGCAACTCTATCAGATAACATTCTCGCCCAACATTCTGATCCCCTTTAATAACTCCAACTCCATTATCCATAGGGAATTTCACAGTAAGGCACCACGGAGCGAGAATCGCCTTAAATGCTGCAAGAGTTGGTCGGCCTAGGAAGGCGTTGTAGGCAGAAAATTCATCAACAGCTACAAAAGTTTGCTTTCGAACCACCTTTTTCTGCCCCTCTCCAAGCTCCACGAACTAGTCGATAGTTCCAATTGGCTGCTTCGGTTCCACAGTAAACCCAACAATTTTCTGTGATGAAGCTTGAACATCAGCCATCGGAATTTTCATTTGATCGAATGTCTTCTTGAAGAGAATATTGCAAGAAGCGCCGCAATCAACAAGCACTCTTCTTACAATAACCGGCCCAATGCCTGTAGAGATAACCAAGGGATCCATGGTTGGAGCTTCAATGCCCATAGAGTCCCTGGCTCTGAACACAATGTCATCATTAAAAGTTTTCTGCTGCTTCAAAGGTGCAGCATCCTCCAACATAAAAACACTCTCTTCTGTTGGTGCATACTTCAAGGCACGGGCATACCTTTCCATCTCACTCCAGCTCCTGCCTGCTGGGTGGGGACCTCTTGTAATCACATTAATAACAGGCCTTTCTGATTCATACGCAGTGGTCCTCTCACCCGAGCTGGATGGTTGAGCAGGAAGTTATTGGCCCTTAGTAGACGAAGTCGGGTCATTCCTATTTCTCTTAACATATTGCTGAAACTTGTTCTCTCTCAGCAATTCTTCAATCAAACTTTTCAAATGGCGACATTCGTTCGTATCATGACCAAGTTGATTATGAAACTGATAGAATCTCCCACTTTGAGCAGCTTTTTTCCCAACTCTCATCTCAGGTGGTTTAGGATATTCTACCGCATCTTTGGTAGCAAAAAAGATATTCTCCGAGGTGTCAGTCAAAGGAGTGAAATCTGAAGGTTTTAAGAAGCGAGGTTTCTTCACATCCTTCTGTTTCTTCCTGTCATTATTCTCCCTTTTCTGACTTCCGGACTCTTTTTTGGGAGGAGCAGCAGTGCTATTCTTGACCTCTGTCAATGCTACTTTAGCCGGTGCATGAAGGCTTTCCAAGCGCATGAACTCATCAGCTTTCTTATAGAATTTCTCAAGCGAGTTTGGTTCCTTAATTTTCAACCATTTCCCAAACTCACTCGATTTGTCGATAGCCCTCATTAAGTAGGTCAAGACCATTCGTGGCTCTGCATTATCCACTTTAGCCAAAGCTAAGTTGAAGCGGTTCAAGAAAGATCTAATAGATTCCCAAGGATTCTGTTCCAGGCTAGACAGTGACATAATATCCTTTGCCTTTGAAGCATACAACCTGAATTGTTGTTTAAACTTCCGAGTCAAATCGGAGAACTAGTCTATGGATCGGACCGGTAGCTTTGTGAACCAGAGTAGAGCCACTCCTTCCAAGTATACCGGAAAGTATCGGCATTTGATCTCATCAGATGCCCTAGCACCAGTCACGTGCCAGTCATACTTATACAGGAATTGGTTAGGGTCGATTGTTCCTTTATAAACCGAGATAGTAGGAGGAACAAACTTCCTTGGGAATTCCGCCTTTAGAATCTTTTCAGTGAACGGAGCTTTGCTCGGAGCGAATCCCTATTCCTTCTCATCTTCTTACCTCTGCATGTTCTCTTTCATGATTTGTCGTACCATTCCAGAGATGTATTCCTCATCATTTAGAGGCTCTGCGGGACAGACATCAGCCATTTTCTCGGAAGCTTGTCTTGACAAGCGTTCGCTGAGGGTTGGCTGCGGCCCTGCTCCTCCAGCTTGGGGAGGTGTCCCTTCAACGGGGCCGGCTTCCCTTTGAGGAATATTTCTCGCTTCAACATTATGAACACCATCGGCAGAGTTTTGTTCATTATTCACCGGTTGATGATTAGCTCCGAGCAATGCGTTCAACCCTTCCAACATTAAAGTATTTTGGGCTTCCATTTGCTGATATAGCCCAGAAATGGCTTATCTTGGTTACACTTGGTCTTCTCAACAATCTGATAGGTCGTAGCGACCTAGGAGGTAAGCGGCATAAGAAGTTATGGCTTAGTGAGGCCACCCTGAGCGAGCTATGGAGTTACCTCGGTCTATTTAGGTCGTGTGCGACCTAATGAAGAAGCGGTATGAATGCGGCCTCACACTGTCTTAACCCGTTAGGTCGCTACGTCACCTAGTTCATTAGGTCGCTAGCTTTTTTAAGTCGAGCATCCATGTTAACTCGCTCATATTTTAGGTTGTTAGGTCGTTGGACCTTCTAACCCGTTAAGTCACTAAGTCGCTTTGTTCACTAGGTCGTTAGGTTGTTCTTCCTTTAGCTTGGTAGGTCGCTGAGTCCTTTAACAGGTTAGGTCGTTACTCCGCTTCATCTGTTAGCTCGCTAACCCGCTTCAGCTTTGGGTCGCTTACTTCCTTAGGTCGTTGAGTCAGAAAATTGAGGAGTTAACATACTTGTAAATCAATATTAATGTTTTGTTTTATATTGTGTTGTTTGAGTTGTTGATGCTGATTTGGGTTTCCGATTGATTCGTCTGATCTACGCTATTGATAGGATTTCTAAAACACTTTGACAGAACAAACTGACACAATATTATTTTAAAAATTTGGTTAATGAAATATATTTTGATATAAGTAAATTTATGGAGCTTAATAAATTGATTTAAATTAATCATTTAAAATGATAATACTTGATTTATCATTTATTGTTCTACAAATGAATTTATAAATAGCTGTTTATAAATTGATTTGGGAACTGAAACGAGTTTAAAACAAGAAATGTGAGAATTTAATTTTCGATGGTTTCAAACCTTGTGTTTAAAGTTTTAAAATAGGTATATTATATAAAGCATTTTCTAATAGAAATTTGTTTCCAAGAAAATTTAAAGTTTAAAATTAGTGCTCTTCTCTTGTCGCTGGAAAATAACTTCGGTGATGACCGCGGCATCATCGACGTTCATTTTCGAGTTTCGAAGTTAAGAGACCGTTCTGTAGTCTTGCTACAGTTTTGTTTTGGGGAATTCAATTGATTTGAATTTCTAAAATAAGACTGGATTTATAACATATGCTGATATATGATTTAAATTTGAATGGATATTTATATATATAGTACATGTGCATTTAGTTATCTCTAAATAGTTTGGAATTTATTGGAAATTTAGCTCCTAAATTTTACCTTGAAGGATAATTTTAAGTATAATTTCAAGATTTGGATAAATATTCAAGTTTGAAATGATTGAATTGGAAAGTTTTATTTGTATAATACACAATTTCATTCCAATATAACTTACCAAAATTTTTAGAAGTTGAATATGTAATTGGATAATATACAATATAAAAAGAGTTTATAAATGAAATTTGAGTAGTTATAATACATGTTATACACTTAAATTTTAGTTATAAAAAGATTAACAGTGGTAAATAAAGAAAAAGGGTAATGGAATAATTTACAATATAAAATGATGTTAAAGGAACTAAGAATAAATTAAAGCATTTATAATAAGTGTAAGTATATTTAACATAGGTGATAAAATATATTGAGAGGAATAAATTTAATTATAATTAGGAATATTGAAGAATTATTTTATTGAGTACATTATGAGTATATAAATGATTTTTCAAACCATGATTTTAGAGATTGTTTATTTAAGATAATTTGATGATAAGATAATGAAATTAGATATGGTTAAGATTTATTTAACTTATGTAAAAATTTAATTTTCAATTTAAGTTGAAATTTTTATGGTTCCAAACTTATGATCTTATTTTATTTTTCAAACTATCTTCTATTGTCCTTTTTTTCCTTATCTTGCTACATAATGGGGAAGCTACTGCTTATACCAGTCTGTTTAGAAATCTCTCATAATCTTTGAAAATCTTTGGTACTCATCTTGAATCTGAGTACTGCTTGCCATCCACAGACCATCGGTCAAGCGAAAAGGGTGAATCAGATTCTAGAAGATCTTTTTCGTGCTTGTGTTCTTGATTCTGGAGGATGTTGGGGAGATCATCTCCACCTTGTTAAACTTGCGTATAATAACTGTTATCAGGTATAAATTTCATTCTTCTTGCCATCTTGTCTTAATCCTATTTCATTCTATCTTTTTTCCCTACCTCATTCCTTTTCGGGGACGAAATGTTTTGAGTGGGGGAGAGTGTAACAACCCTGCTTTTTCTGATTGTTTTAATTGTATATTTTAATTATTATAATTGAATTCTTGATTTAAAAACTTTATTTTTATCTATTAAATGAATAATTTTGTTATTTTAAATATAAATTTTGATTTTAATGTAAATTATAATTTCAAACATGTAAAAATTGAATATTTTCCAAAAAAGTGAATTTTGGTCAAAATGGTCAAACTTTGACTTTTAAATTTAAAATTTGAAAGTTTAAAAAATTTGAATTTTATCTTTTATTATGAAAATAAATAAAATTTTATGAACACTGCTTTTCGTTTCGTTGAAATTTGATTTATAATGTGAAAGTTATGCCTTTTTAACCATTGTATGAAATTTGTTGTATTTAACAAAATTGTTTATTTTAATTATACAAATAATATTTTATTTGGTCAAGTAATGTTCTAATTTATGTTTATATGGGTAAAATAACATGTTATATATATATTTTGGATTTAAAACATTTTTCCATAGTGTAATTGACATTTTACAGTGTCAGTTGTATTTTGTTTACCATTTCTAATTCCAGCTTAAATTAATTTAAAACAAATTCTTTATTTATTTTTCTATTTTCTTAAGATCTTATTTTTTTATCATTCCCACTTTATTTTGTTCCACATTTATTTTAATTATTTGACTTTTAATTGTTTTACAGTGAAATAGAAATTCTCTAAGGCTAAATGGTATTTTTTTTGTAATTTTCATGTCATGTTTCCAATTTTTAAACAATTTCTTTAATTATTTTTCTATTTTCTCTAAATTTAATTATTTGTTTCAATTTGAATATGTTTAATAAATTATTTTATTTCAAAATTTTTCTTTAGAATATTTTTAAAATGAATTAAATATTTTTCCAAAGCCAATGATGATTTAATTGTAATTTTTGAACCCTGTTTTGGAATTTTAAGCAATTTCTTTAAAATTTATTATTTATTTTTATTTTATATTACTTTGTTTTGGTTTTTAAATCAAATTACTGAAATTTTATTTGGTTTTATTTAATTAAAAGAAAGTGGAAATTTGAAAGGACTTAAGCTTTAAATCTTGTGACTTTTCATTGCCTAGGCTTTTCACTTGCCTTGGCCTTTCATTTTCTAGCATAGCCATTTCTTATTGATAATTCACGTGAAAACTTCTCATCCTCCTCACAACTCACGGCCAAGTACATTTCTGAAATTATTTTTAAGTTTTTCCAATGGTTTCTTTCCACTTTTTCTCCTCTCTTTCATTGTATTTTGCCTTCCTCCTCTTCTAGCTTTGCTTGGCATCTACCACCTTCATCTCCACCAACCACCTCCTCCACCATTGCTACTCCTTCCGCTCCTCTGACTTTAACCAAGCCTTGCCCATCCATGGAGGTTAGCATCGCAAACTTTGCACCAAACCCTTCCAAATTGCCTAACCAAGCTTCATACTTCACCATTTCCCTTCCTATTCACTTTGGTCACCCCTTAGACACCACCACCAGATGCTACTTCACCTCTGGCCACCTCTAACCATCAGCTGGCCGAGTCTTGTTGTTCCCAAAAAACTCCAACTTTTGCACTTGACCCTTTGTATGCTTCATGTTGTATCTTCTACCATCATCATCTCCATGTTGTTGTGCATATATGATGCATACCCGAGCCTATAACATGGTCATTGCTGAGCCATGTTGAGACCTAGGCCGAGCCTATTGTGGTGTGATCAAGCCCATTTGATCAAGTGTCAAGCCATGTTGTCATCATCAAGCAATTTGTGTTAAAGCTGGGTAATGTTCTTTGTTGATTCAAAATTTCCATTTCGTTTCAATTCATATTTTGATTATATATATATATATATATATATATTATCTTATTTATTTGTTGTATACAAGATCAATATCAAGGCTCTCCATCCATTCGAATCAAATCGTGTGTGTCGTTCCTTTGGAATTGCTCTTCTTTGTGTTGTTTGTCTCTAGATTTGATAAAGGTGAGTCTTTCTCACTCTGACATATTTACTTATGAAATGGTAATCGATAATAAGTGTTTAGTAATTAAAAATGTTTATGTAAGTTGATGATGATTATATGATATGATATGCTTTGTTATTACCATGTTAAAACTGTTAATTATCACCTGACATCTGATATATGACATTATATTGTGACATTGACATTTTCTATACTGTTTATGCATATGATCACACTGCAAGTTCCCTGTATAATAGAATCACTATGGGTTGAAATGATACGTACCCGAACGGACTTTAGAATAAGGAAAAATCGTTATGGACTAAAATGATAGGCCTGAGCGATTTTTATTGTATTTTATTTGACATGGGATTGCGGGTTTGAAATGATAGAACCAGGTTTTCTTTTTAAATTGCGGAATGAAATGATATATATCCGTATCACTTGACCTAGGTTAGAAAATTTTATACAGACCCCGTGGTATATTTTTAAATGATTTTTATTAAGATATGTATTTTTAAAAGTATGAAATTTGATTTAAAAATATATATTTTATGGTTTTAAGAAAATTAAATATTAAGTCTTGAAATTGTGAATTTAAGTACGTAAATTTGAAGTAAATGTGATTTTTTGACTTTAAATTTTATTTTAAAATGTAAATAAATAATGGAAATTTAATTTAAAGTTTTGAAATGATATTTGAAATAAAATGTTAAGTTTTATTTAATTTATAGGTTAAGAAAAACAACGAAATTTGACTTAACAAATGAATTGAGTTTTAAATTGGATATTTAATTATAAAATTTTATTATGACAAATCATATGTTAAAAAGATTTAAATGTGAAATTTTGAAGTCTAGAAATATGATTTATAAAGTTAAATAACAAGAATTTGGAGTTTTATTTTTTCTGAAAGGTTATAATAAAATCTAGAATTTTATAGCATTTCCAAAATGCTAAAGTCTTTTGACAGCATTTTTAAATGCTGTTGTTTTTGAATTTAACTATGTTTGAAATAACTAAATATCTTTTACGATATTTTATAAACGCCGTTATTCCTGAACTAAACTATTTTGAAAACTATAAGCTACGATAGCACTTTATAAATGCCGTCGTTGCTATAATTTGACAATGTTTTGAAATGTTATAGATTTTACACTGTTTGTGTTATATTTTAAAGTGTTAAATGATTTAACTTTTGAAATGGATTTATTTGTAAAATTTTAGAAGTTTTGAATATATTTTAATATTTAAATTTGAAATTTTAAGGAATTTAAATTTGAATTTGAATTTGAATACTTGGTTGTGTGTTAAATGGAATGAAATGTAATGAGATAAATGAATTTTTGATGGAATTTTAATGTATTTTGTAATGATACTTGAAATAATAAATGAATGAATTATTTGATTTAAAAATGGTATTTAAATTTGAATATTTGAATTTGAACTCAAATAATGATTTGAAAATGAGGTTTTGAAAGGATATGATATTTTTATGATTTGAAATGGTTTGGAAATGATTTGATCTTTATTTTGATAAAGAATATGAATTTGGAATGATATTTGATTTTGATAAATGAATATTTAAAGTTTATATTAGTATGAAAGGATATTTGGTTTAATTGTAATTTAAGTTTATTTCAATAATATTGGATTTATGAAATGAATATTTCAAAACTAAATAATAATGAAGTTAAATTTGAGATATATGAAATATTAAAATTTAGTTTTGAAATGTGTGATATTGAAGCTTTGAATTATATTGAAAGATTTAATAGTTTATTTTGTGGATCAAATCTATATTTGAAATTTATAAGATTTAAAATGCTTTGTTGGGAAACTGAATTTAATTGAAACTGATGGTTTGAATTGAATTAAATTGGAAATTTGAAATTTTGGTTTAATTGAATAAATTTGTAAAGTGTAAAGAATTAAGGATGATTTCAAATGCATGATTTCAGAATGTTATGATTTTCAAAGTGTAATGATTCCAAGTATTTTGGTTTCGGAAAAGTTATACTTTGAAAGTATTATGGTTTGTTTAAGATGAATATATGTTTGAAATGGAAATGATAAACTATTTTGATTGAATAAATAGTTTTGAAATAAAAAAAGGGTTTTCATTTCGAAGTATAAACTATTGTGAAAGGATATAGTTTGAAATGAAATGATTTTATTTTTGAAGTATAAACTATTTTGAAATGACCACGGCGTTATAATAACGATTAGTTGTTAAAGAGACCGGGATCGGAAGTTGTCATACTCTCTACCAACTCCGAAAACCACTTTAACAACTATGTATGCAGTGGAGATTCCAAAATAAAGTAGAATGGTGGCGACGATCTTGAGGTATATTACGTGGACCCAACTCCCGTGAGTTGGCATAAGGTGGCTAAAACATGAGCGATCTTGGGCCAAGTGAGGTCATTCCTCCGGTCGGACACATTCCTTCGATACTATACTCTTACTTGTGATTGATTAGATGGCCATCCTCTGATTTTGATATGGGAGTGTGTTCCAAGGTGGGCGTATGTGGCTGCTGCGTTACCACCATCCCGTGTGCGTAATCGGTATATCTATCCTGGCATTGCCTTGTGTGCCGTGTCACCTACCATACCGAGCCTTTACTACGAGTTTGTTTTTCTCCCATAGCCCATGGAGTATTTAGGGTAGTCTCCCGATCTGGAGATATGCTGATACTGGATGGACTACTGGGACTATTATGTGTGAAAGGCCATATGGGTAACCCGGAACGCTATTTAGAAGTATGTTTATTTTATTGTAGACATTATTATAATAGCTCAATATTACTATATAGTAAACAGTTTAACGGATCCTTAAAGGATAGTCGATCCCAATCATCCTTTCGGTTACTGATGCATTTTGTTACTGTTCACTTGAGTTGATTTACAATTCATAAGTATTTATGTCCCGACTCGAGTGTTTTGTGTTTTTCTTTACACTCGAGTCAGATTGAGTGAGTTAGCATTCGAGATTCACCTTTGGAGCTGGAGCTTTCCTTGAAGATCCAGCCATCTATTTTGCTTTCCATATCCAGTGATTTCAGTGATGTATTCTGGTTTGTACCTGATGTATCTTGTTACTCTTCTGTTATGTCTTATTTAACTCTGATGTATCTTATTTTTATATAATAGTTTCATGAACTACTATCTCTTTTAATTTCGCTGCATTATTATTTACTCTGTGTCTGTGATCTGTGATTATGTATTTACTGGATATTCTGATATTTGCCAAATTTTACTTACAATGCGGTATTTTGAGCAATTCAACTCCGACATG
The DNA here is from genome assembly GCA_030765085.1 of Allium cepa. Lineage (NCBI taxonomy): Eukaryota > Viridiplantae > Streptophyta > Magnoliopsida > Asparagales > Amaryllidaceae > Allium > Allium cepa. Next base: position 695,304,475 of record CM060937.1, on the reverse strand, counting down.
TGTGTCTGCGAATGGTTGAAAATATCAGGTTGTTACATAATTCAAAACAAATTTTTAAATTTTCAAACAACTCTTGTTTGAAACAGGACCCTTTCATTCAAATAATGTTATTTATTATTTCTTTCATCACTTTGAAACAATTTCAAATTTCTGGATTTAGATTTAAAACTTCACAATTTCAATTACTCTAATTCCAATTTATAAGTCATACTCACCTAAATGTTTACTTCTCTAAACATTTCATTTTTGCTTAATCATTAACAAACATTTCATTATCAAGATACGACAAGCATTTTAGGATAATAACCAAGGTTATCAGATCTAAAAACCAATTTACTATATATTATGTTATTCTAAAAACACATCTACTGATTTAAGAATTTGATTTCAGTTTGGATCCATTTCAAAGTTATCTTCATTCAATTTCAATTTGGTTGTCTATTACCACTTAATTCTTATTATTTATTTAATTCCAATAATTCAACAACCAATTTCTTTAATATATTTAATAATTAGAAAAATTATTTCTTTATATATTAAAAGATAAATTTATATAAAATTCATTTTTAAAATCGTTTTATTAAAAAATAACTAATACGCCCTCACATATACTACACTCAACTCATTCTATGGTACTATTGACGCTATCCTTAATAATGAGTAAACCCACCAGAGCCAAGGTTCTCGCTTAACCTGGCTCTGATACCAAATGAAACTACCTAAAATTTCCGACCATGAGAATTCGACACTAATACGTTCACTGTAGAAGTGACGAACAATGGAATGCGGGAAATTCCAGATTGTTAGTAAAAAGGATAAGAGAGGAAGAAGAAGAAACAGAACAAATCACAAAATTTCACATTTTGCAGAAGATCAGAATATAATATCAAATAATAACAGTTATACAAGGAAAGCTGTATCTGTTAATTTACATCGATACAACAGAGTTACAACCAAACACATATAAACTGGACAGTTAAAATTAACATGACCCAGATACAAACAATAATACTTTGCGGTACTCCATACATTCCTGCCATCTAGCTTGCCTCCTGAGCTCCAGAACGTCCCAACCTGAAAAGTTGTAATACTTGGTTTGACATACACAAGCACCACCTCGTGCACATGCACATAGCTTCGCCTCACTAGAACACATCGCCGACCCTATCCACAAACCACCTCTACCTTTTAAATCACCTGATCACCTCAACATCCCACGACCATCCTGCATCGAAATTCAAACACCTAAAAACCCCCTTACAGAAGAATAAAACCCTCATTTCTGCCTCGTTCTACCTTTTCTAGCCACCGAGGTCTCCAAAAACTCGCCAACGCCATCGCCATCGTCCCCTTATCCTCTTCCCGCTATACCGCATACTTAACCAACCACCTCGACGCCGAAATAGTCAGGTCACTGACCTCGATCCAAAACCATTGCTAAACCCTAACCTCACCTTAATCGACCTTCACCGGCATTACAAAAATACATCACCATTTTTATCGAACTACCCAACAACTGAGCCTTCTCCGTGCCACCACTCGACTCGCGATATTCACCGGTTCGTTGGAATTTGACAAATATCCAAATCTCGTTCGACTCAAAATTCCACTAAATCTACAAGCTTAATTTTTTTTGTTTATTATCAAAAATCATAATTTCTAAAAATGAATCAGATTATATAATCAATTATGCAATTTAAACAACTTATTTTTGATTTGAAATTGATTTTCCCTATAAACTCTTGTTTCCAAATGATTTATTTATAAATCCACTTGCATATATTTAAAAAAAAGATTTCATGGTTAAGATCAAAATCTCTTAAAACATCAAAGATTGAAAGAAATTAAGTGAAGAAATATAGATTTTTTAAAAAGTTCAAGGCTGTAAACCTATGATCAAAATCTCTTATATCATGCAATTTTTTTCATCCATGCAAGCAGAAATCAAAGCATTCCATGATCAAATCTTACATGCATACACACACACATATATAATTCAGTTTTCCAAAAGATAAATTTAATCACCTGTGTACTGATATACAGAGAAACAACATTTGTTTTGGGTCAGGAACCAGATGTTTATTTAATCCTCTTAGTCGAGCTTAAACTGATCTGGAACCTTGATTTCGTTGAGTTGAATTCGCATCTACTTTGCTTGCTTTTGATCATTGCAACCGATATTTGTTTTAAACTAAGTTTGAAACTTGAATCTTGCTCTTAAATTTTTGCTTGCATTGTTTCAGAAGAAACTAGAAACTACTATTGTTAAATTTTCCTTTGATCTTCTTGGATGATTCATGTTTAAAAGGGTTTTTGTTTAATAATTTTCTGGTTATTATTTCTAGGCTTTGATCTTCTTTGTTTTGAATTTTGGAAAGATGAAAGAAGAAATGAGATAGAGAATGGAGATGTTTAAATAACTTTGTTTTATCTTTTATTAAAAATGAAAAGAAGATAAAAATTACGACACTTGTTAAATTGTATACTACATATTATACACTTGTTAATTTCGTGTGTTATAAAGCTTACAATTTTAATTTGTGTGTTAAAATATTTACATTTGTATTCTGTATGTATTTATTATTTTTAATATTTTTGTAAAACTTTTATATTAAGTTTCTATTTGGTAAATACATTTTCTTAATTTATTCTTACAAAATACTTTAAATAAAATAATATAAAGCTAATTATATATTAGTAAAAATCAAATATTTATATTATTTTTAAATCCTATTTATTTTAAGATATTTATCTTTTGAATTTCAATCTCAAATTTAAATTCAATCTAAAATCCACTCATATATATATATATAAATAAACACTTATTTAATTTGAAAATCATAATTCCATTTAAAATCTACTTATATATTATATAAACAACTCATTATTTTTGTTGTTTGAAAATAACAATTTATTGCCAATTTAAATTATATTAGTAGATTATCAAATAAATATTTATCTAGATATCTTTTATTATCAAAAAAATTTATCTGTTTAATTGAATAAACCAATTAATTATCCAATTATCAGATGCTCCAAAATCCAGGTTATCACAGTCCTCCCTCTTTGAATCTTTTCGTCCTCGAAAAAGAACTAAGCCAGAATTTTAATTACAACAGCTCATTACCAATTAAATTATTCTTTAAGCATTTTTAACTATAAACTCTTCTTATTCAACATTTTAAAACACTTTAAAATCTATATAATATTACCAAAATAGTTTTATAAAATTCTTTTCATAACTCGATTTTTCAACTAGTCCATCCTTGTTCTCATAGAAATTCGGTCTTAGTTGATCAGGCGTAAGACTGAAAATCTATAAGTTCTTAGTAAACCAGTTTCCAACACCTAGTGAAAATACTTGGAAAATATTTTGGTGAAGATATAGAAAACACTTTTGAAAATGTTGAAAACATCTTTGATGAGAATGCTTTGGAAATCATAACCCCTCCATGGTCGCAGTTAACCCGATGGTTATATTGCCATCCCGGCAAAATCCATAGATAATTGTAGGCACTCCACGCCCCTCGATTACGCCATGGAACCCGCCACAGATCGCAACTACATCACGGGTTATGTTCCTATCATGGCAAAAGTCCATGTAACTGTAGGCATCAACGCCCTCGACTTTCGCTTCCAAATGAAACTTCACCACTCTCACATAGGTCGCAGACTACATTAGTCAAGTCCCAATGTAGCCTTAGGCTCTCACGGCCTCTCGACTTTAGCTATGTCATCATAGGTCGCAGTCTACCGATGTTATGTTGCCATCACGGCAAAATCAAACGTAGACTGTTGGCTCTCATGGCACACATGACTTCCACTATGGTCCATAGTAGATCGTAGTGACATCGAGTTACACTATTATCACAGCATAACCCAAATGTCTCTGTAGGCATCAATGCCCTCAACTTTCGCTACCACTCCACATAATCCTTAGGAACATCAGTTTGTCCGAACTTCCTTCCAGGATTCAATTTAGAGCCTCCCCTTATGGCTCAAGGCAGACCCACCCCGTGGATCTCCTAATGAAGTTCATTCGAATGGGAGCGCCTTTTTCCCCAGAGCCAATCTTAAAACACTTTGTACTATATACTTATAGTATCTTTCAAATCATACCCTTTATGATTTGCATCAAAATCTTCTTTACACAAAATCAGTATATCAAATCGACAGTTCCGAACTTGGCTTTCCAAACTCCTAAAATTTGATTTTCCCAAAAATCAAAAGCCTTTTCCAAATCCATAGGTTCCAAAACCTTTCCCAAAAATCATCTTCTTAAAAATCCTTTCCATCTTGAAAATAATCTTTGGATCACTTATATAGATTACCCTTTTTTTAGCTTCAAATATTTACAAAAACCCTTTCTGCTGCTTTTAGATTCAACATAAGAGGAGCTTATCATACATAATATATATATATATATATATATATATATATATATATATTTGTATTGTTATTTATACCAAATCAAATATTCAAATTTGATTTTCTCTTATAAAGTTACTTACCATAATACTTACTTTTCAAAAAGTAAATTTCAATAATAGAGATATTCAACTTCCACTTTAATCAACCAAAATTTTCTTAAAATACACCTTTCCTTTCAAAACCATTTCTCATTCTTTCAAAATTTCAATTTCTATTTCAATCAAGTACGTACGATATATATATATATATATATATATATATATATATATATATATATATATATATATATATATATATATATCATTCGTATGCAATATCAAATCTAGTCGCTCACACAATCGCACAATTTCACTTCCGAACTATCCTCCCGACTTTCTATGCAGATTCAGATCTGGTTTCTTGATCAAAAACCGTCATTCTCCTTGCATATCCTAACTATATATAGAATTTCCAGATTCAATCAGACATAACCTGGGTTCGTAGTCTAAAATCGAGTGAAAAATCTCAGCTCGGATCAATATACTATCTCGAAATTCTGTGGTTGAATCCGGATCAAATCACTATGCGAATAGAATGATATACGTACATCCAATATATTTATCTTCATTAATTTATTTGCTAAATCAGTTCCCTTTCTATTTACCTTCATTTATGATTCTGTTCACTTATCCACAATTGCTCCCAATTTCCATTCGGATTATCACTTCAACTCTTATCTCAATTGGCAATTAATCATAAACAGTTTGCACTCTAACCATCTTGCATTAAGAAAATAGCTTGAATTTTTTTAAAATAGATAAGTAGTTGTAAAATAGTTATTAGTTGCAAATAATAGTAAAATAGTAAAGTAGTTAAATAACTGTAAAATAGTTAGATGTTGCAGAATAGTTGTAAAATAGTAATTAGTTTTTAAGTAGTTTTAAAATAGTGATTAGTTTGTAAAATAGATGTAAAGTAGTAATTAATTTAAAAAATAATTGTAAAATAGGTATAAAATAGTTATGGTTTTAAAAAGAAAGGTTGTACAATAAATAGCTAAGAAAATACATTCAAAACAGTTTATATTAAAACAATTTTTAAAAATAGTTTAGAGCCAACTTTTCAATCCATAATCTCCATTTCCAACCAATTTCCACTTTCCACTTCTATTTAAATTGATCCAATTTCAATTCAATTTAAATTAACTTTAATTCCTATCCCAAATTCAAATCAACTCCCATTTGAATTTCAAACTATTGAACTTCAATTTCACTTCAAATTAATTCAATTCAAATTTACCATTTGAATTTTATGCTAATCCATCTTTAATCACGATTCCAATTAATTTCAAGTTTTCAGATCTAAAACCAATTTTGAGATCACACATATTCCCAATTCAAATCAACCATTTAACTACCCAAGTTAAATCTCAATTTCATCTTGAAATTTCCAATTCAGGTTGTTTGTTCTAAACTTATTCAACTTCCCCTAAGTTAAATTCATTTCAATTTAATCCAGTCAACCTTACCTAATTTGAATTCTCACTTTAAATTTTAAACTTTATATTAATAATCTTTCCTCTTATACGTTCAAAAACTTATCACCTTGGGTTTTCATATCACATTCCATGGAAAAAAATTTAAAACTCAACACTTAGAGTTTATTTCAAATCATCTTTGATATTATGTTTTAAACCACCTTTGGTTTTAATTCATAACAAATTTTTAAATTTTCAATCAACTCTTGTTTGAAACAGGACCCTTTCATTCAAATAATGCTATTTATTATTATTTTCGTCACTTTGAAACAATTTCAAATTTCTGGATCTAGATTTAAAAATTCAATTTAAATTATCTCTAATTCCAATTTATAAGTCATACTCACCTAAATGTTTACATTTTTGCTTAATCATTAACAAAGATTTCATTATCAAGATACAATAAACATTTTAGGATAATAACCAAGGTTATCATATCTGAAAACCAATTTACTATATATTATCTTATTCTGAAAACACTTCTACTAGTTCAAGATTTTAATTTTAGTTAGGATCCATTTCAAACTTATCTTCATTTAATTTCAATTTGGTTGTATTTCTATTGCCACTTAATTTATTTTTTAATTCCAATGATTCAACAACCAATTTCTTTATATTTAATAATTAGAAAAAATATTTCTTTACATATCAAAATATAAACTTATCTAAAATTCATTTTTAAAATCGTTTTATAAGAAAATAACAAATATGCCCTCATATATACTACGCTCAACTCATTCTAAGGTACTATTGACCCTATCCTTAATGAGTAAACCCACCAGAGCCAAGGTTCTCACTTAACCTGGCTCTAATACCAAATGAAACGACCTAAAATTTCCGACCATGAGAATTCGACACTAATACGTTCACTGTATAAGTTCCGAACAATCAAACGTCGAAAATTCCAGATTGTTACGAAAAGAATAAGAGAGGAAGAAGAAGAAACAGAACGAATCAAAAAATCTCATATTTCGCAGCGGATCAAAATATAATATCAAATAATAATAGTTACAGAAGGAAAGCTGTATCTGTTAATTTACATCAGTACATTAGAGTTACAACCAAACACATATAAACTGGACAGTTAAAATTAACTTGATCTAGATGCAAACAATAATACTTAGCGGTACTCTATACGTTCCTGCCATCCAGCTCGCCTCTTGAGCTCCCGAACTTCCCAACCTGAAAAGCTGTAATACTCGGTATGACATACACAAGCACTACCTCATGCACACGGCTCCGCCTCACTGGAACACGTCGTCGACCCTATCCACAAACCACTTCCGACCTTCTAAATCACCTGATCACCTCACCATCCCATGATCATTCCTGCATCGAAATTCGAACACCCAAAAACCCCCATACAGGAGAAAGAATCCCTCATTTCCGCCTCGATCTACCTTTTCTGGCCACCGGGATCTCCAAAATCTCGCCGACGCCATCGCCATCATCCCCTTGTCCTCTTCCCCCCATGTCGCAAACTTAACCAACCACCTCGACGCCGAAATTGTCAGGTAACTGACCTCGACCCAAAACCATTGGTAAACCCTAACGTCACCTTAATCGGCCATCACCGGAATTTCAAAAATACATCACCATTTTTATCGAACTATCCGACCATTGAGCCTTCTCCGTGCCACCACTCGACTGGCGAAATTCACCAGTGCGCCGGAATTTGACAAATATCCAAATCCCATTCAATTCAAAATTCTACTAAATCTACAAGCTTAATTTTTTTTATTACCAAAAATCATAATTTCTAAAAATGAATCAGGTTATATAATTAATTATGAAATTTAAACAACTTATTTTCCGACTTGAAATTGATTTTCCCTGTAAACTCTCGTTTCCAAACGATTTATTTATAAATCCACTTGCCTATATTTTAAAAAGAAAACAAGATGTCATGGTTAAGATCAAAATCTGTTAAAACATCAAAGATTGAAAGCAATTCAGTAAAGAAGTGTAGATTTTTGAAAAAGTTCAAGTCTATAAACCCATGAACAAAGACATGCATATTCACAGCAAACCAATTTCTTATATCAGGCAATTTATTTCATCCATGATAAAGAAATCAAGGCATTCCATGATCAAATATTACATGCACACACACACACACACACATATATATATATATATATATATATATATATATATAATTCAGTTTTCCAAAAGATAAGTTTACTCACCTGTATGCTGATATACAAAGAAACAACATTGATTTTAGGTCAGGAACCAAATGGTCATTTAATCCTCTTAGTCTAGCTTAAACTGATCTGGAACCTTGATTCAGTTGAGATGAATTCACATCTACTTTTCTTGCTTTTGATCATTGAAACTGATATTTGTTTTAAACTGAGTTTGAAACTTGAATCCCGCTCTTAAAGTTTTGCTTGCTTTGTTTCAGAAGAAACTAGAAATTACTACCGTTAAATTTTCCTTTGATCTACTTGGATGATTCAGGTTTAAAAGGTTGTTGTTTAATGATTTTCTGGTTTGTATATTATTTCTAGGCTTTGATCTTATTTGTTTTGAATTTTGGAAAGATGAAAAAAGAAATGAGATAGAGAGTGGAGATGTTTAAATAACTTTGTTTTTATCTTTTATTAAAAATGAAAAGAAGTTAAAAATTATGACACTTGTTAAATTGTATACTACATGTTATACACTTATTAATTTCATGTGTTATAAAGCTTACGTACGTTAATTTGTGTGTTAAAATATCTACACTTGTATTTTGTATGTATTTATAATTTTTAATATTTTTGTAAAACTTTTATATTAAATTTCTATTTGGTAAATACATTTTCTTAATTTATTCTTATAAAATTCTTTAAAGAAAATAATATAAAACTAATTATATATTATTAAAAATCAAATATATATATTATTTTTAAATCCTATTTATTTTAAGATATTTATCTTTTGAATTTCAATCTCAAATTTAAATTCAATTTAAAATCCACTCACACATACACACATATATATAAATAAACACATATTTAATTTGAAAACCATAATTCCATTTAAAATCTAAATATCTTTTATTATCAAAAAAATTTATCTGTTTAATTGAATAAACCAGTTAATTATCCAATTACAGTATGCTCCAAAATCCGGATTGTTACATTTTAAAGCCCATCTTTAGGGCTTTAAAATTTCGGTTTTGGGAAAGTCTAGGGGTGGTTAAAACATAGGGAATTGGCTTGGAAATAATGGGTTGAGATCAAGTGAGAATGATTAAAAAGGTTTTCCTCATTTCTCTTTAATGCAACCATATGTATGTATGTATGTATATATGTATCTCTAAAAATAATGATGAACCTTTTTGGCCGCCACTACATTCTACATTGCTGGTTAAAACATTGCTCTCAATCCACACCAAAATTCTCAAATATATTTCAAATTAAAACAAATACTATTTGATAGTTAGAGGTCGGTGATTCCGAACTTGCAATCTGACGAATCAAGATCAGTAAAGGAAAGGGAAGACTTTGCTCAACCATGGATTTAAAGGCATCATTAAATTAGTAATCTTAATTCATATTACAGTAATTAAAGTATATTCTACGATTCTATAATGAGAAATTTCAACTATATTTAAAATATTGCTACTATGTGTTTAGTTAGGCGAGATTTTTGTAAGTAGATGTGATTGTCACAAATCAGTTTGATTATGTGCATAATTTGTTTATTATACTATTCGATTTATATATAGATAAATGTTGTTTAACGTACAAAATCAATTTTTGTTATTAAAAATTGTTATATATATATATTTATTAATAAACTCATACATATATATATATATATACATATATATATATATTGGTGAATATTTCTCTCCCATAATAGCATATATGCATATATAAGATATATATATATATATAAGATTTAAAATTTTAGTACACTTATTTATATATAATATGAATTTAAAAATTCAAAAATTAATTATCATACATAGATTCATATTTTTAAATTAACATTTATTGAATTTTTTAATTGTTTATTATATATAAAATAGATATTACATTAAAAATTCAATTTTATATATGATTTAAAATATTATATCATTTCAGCAACATATAGAAAAAATATAGGAGTTTTTAAGTAAAGTTTATTATTTTTAATAATCAATATTATTTTGAAAAAACTATTTACGATTTATTCAAAATAGTAACATAATTTATATTTATAACAATATATTACTTTATATTAAATAATTACTATCGAAATCAATGTGTTTGTTTTTAAAAATAATATTTCAACTTTAAAAACCTTCAGATTTTCCTAAGTTCTATTTTCTAATTCTAGATTTTATAAAATTGTAAAATTTGAATTTTCATTAATAGATTATTTTATGTTAATTATTTATTGATGAAAACATTATTTTATTTATAATATATACAAGTTGAAATGCTAAAATTATTATGTTTTCATAACTAAGTTAATTTTGAATTATAAACAGTTCTTAATAATTGTTCTCTCTCTCTCTCTATACATATATATATTTATCTATATATAAATGCTTTATGTTCATATATTATATATAATATATTTATACATATGTGTGTGTGTGTGTGTGTGTGTATTTGGGGTATTTTGTAACACATATACATGCACATATTTGGACAACATACATGACATACAAATTGAGCTAATATGTCTGTTGCGATGTAAATCCCAACATCTACATATGAGCATATTATACTTTTTATGGATTATTATGTTACACATGCACTTACACATATATATATGTATGTTACATTTATGTATAAACTAAATCAAATAAAATTAATATCGTATCTTAATATATTTGAATTTAAATAAAATAAATCATTTAATTTAAATGAAGTTTAGAAATGTTCTAATTAGTTAGACTTCATTGGCCTAATAAAGATTCAGTGGGGTAAATTTTTTAAAATTCACCTATAACTTCCAATGTAGGCTAGTCCAGTTCCAACAATGGTATCAGAACCCAATAGCCTATGCAATCTAAATTAGTCATATTAGGGCTAACTAATTAAACTTGCCCACTTAATACGATGTCTAAAAAGGTAATATCTAAGATTGGAATTTGATAATCAAATACCCTATCCTATCTAGTTACCAGCCTGACCTGAAAGATGAAGGGTGCCCAAAGGTTGCCCCTAATAGAAAAGGCCCAACTTAATTTGGACCTTGGGCTAATTTTCAAAATCTTTTTGAAAGTTAATGTTAAAGATTTTAAATTTAATAGTTAAATTAAAAATAAAACATGTTTATTATAAAAATTATAATACGACATAAGTTTCAAAATGTTTGAAAATATTTTGTGTAATAATTTCAAATTTTAAATTTATTAATAAGGTCGGTAAAATAAATTAATTAAATATGTTAATTAATTAATACATATATGCATGTATTATATATTTTGATATATGTTATGTTATTTTAAAATGTTTAAGTTAACATAAGTATACATGTATGTATAGAAGATAAATATTGAAATTAATAAACTGAAATAAAAATTGTTTAACTAAATAAATTTATTAAAGGTTAATTGATTGAATAAAATACACATATATATGGTGTATGTGTGTTACACTATAAAGGTTATAGTATACACTATAAATGTTATAGTCGATATTTCCAATATAAAAATTATATTGGAATACTAATTTAAAATTAATTAAAGAGTTAATTGATTAAAATTAATTAGATAAGATTTAATTAATGATATATTATACATAAGACTATCATATAAGTAATACGAAATATAATAGTTATATAACAGTAAATTTGTATGATATGTCTATAAACTAAATGTGGAACATTAAAGAAACCCAAATAGACTTGAGAAATAAATACATATATAAATGAACATATACCGTGGTTTATGATGTGTCTGACATTTGAATCGTCGGGGTATTTCATAAGAAATATATTATTCTATAAGTCGATATCGCTCAATATATATATATATATATATATATATATATATATATATATATATATATATTGAAGATTATGAATCTTCAATATAATGGTGTTCTCTACCATATAAATATTAATCAATTACTTACATACTCCTTAGCTTTTGAGCAAACTCAAGCTACGGATGTTATGCGTAGTATTATTAATATATTAAACATATGAGGTAAGATAACTATATGTACTTGTTGAGAAAACTCAACGTGGATACACTATACTCAGGCCATCACGGTATCGTAGGTATGAGTGAATAATCTTTTTCAATTTGTTGAACAAACTCAAGGTTGAAATGAGATTAGAAGAAGGAAAAAAGGGTTAGGAGTTATATATGATACAACCAATAAGGTGTTATCCATCGTTTATGGGCTATGATTTGTTGAGAAAACTCAAGGTTAGAATACCAAAACATATGAGCCCTAGCATCCACTAGTGAAGTTGAAGACTTCTATGTTTCATCTTAAGGTCTGAAGAAACATAAAAGACTAGTGAAAGCCTTATTAGGAAAATGAAATGGTAACATTTAACCTTTCTAATATTGTAAGAACATATGCTATATAATGTTATATTTATCTATAATAATAAATTTGTGCATTTAATATGACTGATAACATGTTTGTCAATTAACACACACACACACATATATATATGTACGCACAAACTGAATTGAATGTTGATAAATAGAAATATAATATATACTTACTAATAATTCTATTTGCATGTTATATAATGTTTCTATAGCCATGCAAGTGCCTAATTTCAACTACTTAATACATTCTTAAGTTGGTCACTTATATGTTTATTTGATTCAGACCGTGTATTGCATTTCATGAGTTTTTGAACTCTAAATGCAATTCAAAACTATGGATATTTGATCCATATACTTTCACATATATGTTATATGGCGAACAGTCATGGTTTGTGGGGCACAATATTTCGATAAAGTTAGTTCATTCGAAGCAAGCCGTTAAACAGTATTATAAGGTCTTGTATTCAGCTTGAATGATTTCAAAAGGATCATATTGTGTTAATGTAATACAAGACCATAAACTATGAGATACATCTAAAAACTCGATGGTTGAAATGTCATCTTGATCTGTTTACATAAAGTGAAACATATTCGATGTCTTAAATGTTAAGAATAATCGAATGCCCTTTTGTAAAAAGTTTATTATGATATTGTATTAATGTTTTCTTTTGACTAGTTTGACCATTTGAAAGAAAAATGAATGTATAAGAATAGATGTAATTTAAGGTAAAGTTGGAATGAAAAGAATGAATAGTCACTTCTGCTTCATGGAGAAACATTGGAAACAAGAATTGTAATAATAATTAATACTTAATATTGGAATATGAAATATGAGTTTTATTCCGAAATGTACTTTCGTATAGAAAATTGTTTTCTTTAACATTTATTTCTTTGAGTTCAAGATATTTGATCAAAGAACTCTCCACTGTAAACTAGTTGCATTATATGAAATAAGTAAATAATATTAACAGTATTAAGTGAATGGTGGACCTCTAAATTTAGTACGCTATTACAGTAATGGTGGAAATAGTGGGAGCATTCCATATAGCACGTAAAGATTGCATCAAATTATGAAAATTGTTTTCGTAAAATGTACTGAACATTATTTGTGAAATAATGTTTATTTTTGGTACTGACTAAAAAATAGATATAACTATATTTCAATATGAGTATTATGAATATTCATTATGAAATAGAACTATACCGTGGAATTTTTATTCATAGTAAAAGTGATGCAACAAAAATACATATGTGTCTAATATTATTTATAGTTGTTTTGGAATTATAGATTAAGTCATAATTTTGAGAAATAATTTACTATATGATACGAATCATGTGATACAGGTTAATCATATCTCAAACAAATAATGGTTATACACCCATGTAGTGGGAGAATCATAAGAGTTGATGAACTCTTTCTATTAATACGTATTGATGTATGCAATCACAAGTCTATTAATACCAAAAGGGTTCCACATACTTTGTTATACTCATCGATGATTTACTACCAACACGAACATGTGTATTAGATACACATGTAGTAAGTTTATGATAAAATCATAAAATATAAAAGAAAATAAAATAAAATAACATGCAATGGAATAAAATGATTTGATTTGGTCAAATAAGTGAGTATATTGGAAAGAGTTCCAAATGTACCTAAAAATGAATATAGATTCAATCTCATAAGTCACTCCTCCATTTGATACATAATGATGCATCGATAAGGAGTAATAAGATATTATTGGACAATTTACGATAAATTGTGAGTGAAGTTGAGTTAGTTTCTTACTATAAGGTCATGTACTTAAGAGTAGTACACAAGGTTGATATTATTTCATCTAAACAACAGTTTACAAAATCACACAAGATAAGGGATTGTAACAAATCGCAACATATCCTAGGCCAAGGACTTAGTAGGTTATGAGAGTCGAAAGACTGCACGCAATCATGAGAGATCTTTTATGATCTCTAGAAGGTTTTTTGGAATGGTCTGTCATCAAATGACATATTTATGTTTTGAACATAATTTTTGTAAACTAAAATCATTTTTATAAATAAAAAGGTTTATAAAGCGTTTATGAATCCCTATTCTACTTGCACTAAGAAATAATTGTTGTTTCAAGATATATCAACTTCATTGTGAAGGAATTTCTTTGAGAAATTTTTAGTAGTCAAATGGAAATGGCTCAAATCCATAGATAGAACTGATTATATGAGATGTTATATTAGATGAAGTGAAATTAACTAACCTAAATGAACACATAGCATTAGAATATCTAATAAGTATTCTCGTACATCGAAGTGAAACTATGAGTTTCTTATTAATGTTGAAAATACACATTACCCTTGGTTGTTCAATTAGACCATTAAGATTGTTGACTCTATATGGTATGATGTGCAAATTTGAAAGAATTCCATGTATATTATAAAAATATGATTTTGGTGGTCGTAACGAAAGAGATGCGATCCATCGGCCAAGAATATGTCTTTATTAGAAAGACTAATGTAGTTGGAATTAAATGAGCAATGATGATAAGAATAATATCACTAATTTCAATTATTGAAATTAGCATAACAGATTCGGTATTCAACATGATCAAGTTAATTAAAATTTACTCACAAAATTATTTAAAATTATTGCTCGATAAGACTTAGTAGTTGGTACTTATGTGTAGAAATAGAAATTTCTAAATAATGGTTTAGAGTAAGCCGTTTACACATACTAAATAAAATGCCTTGAAGTCAGTGGAAGCGATATTGGGTTTGTGAGCCTTTGGATATGATCTAAGAAATGATATGAATGTATCATTCTATAAGCATCAAGATTGAATAAGTATTTTGATAGAAATATCAAACAGTTTGGTTTTCAATGAAAGTGCAGAGGAAGAGTGTGTTCATAAGAAAGAATGTTAAAATGTACATTGGTATTTCTAAACTATAAGTAAACAACATGCTATTGGCTTTAACAATATGCTTGTATTAAAATCAACTTTAGTTGTCTTAATACTCAATTTTGGATTGTAAATGATGTCTTTTATGATGAGTATTCTTCCAAAATGATATAGAAGAGCACCCTACTAGAAGGAGAACATGTAAGTTGGATTCCTTATGCATTAGCATTAGGAATTATCATACATGTTATGTTGTGTATGATATTGTGTTTTCTTTATGTATTAGATACATGGAGTAAATATAAAATTCAAATTGATATCACTAAATGCTTGTTTGAGGTGTTCTCACGTATTTATGAAATACTAGAGAATTGTTTATAAAAACATCGAACTTATTATGATTGAACGCTTGGACACAAACTTTTATAGGTGATATTGAGTATAACATGTCAATGATAAAATTCAAGTAAAATCTTTAATTTGAAAATGTTTCAAAATAAAAGTGATTGTGGTTGATTCAACGAAATGTTGAGAACATTAACTTGAATAGCGCTACAATAAACTAATATATATAGATATAAAAGCAAAAATTAAAATTTACAATTGAGTCAAAGGTGATTCCAAATGTTGAGAATCCGATTATATTGTTATAAGATAACAATTTTATAAATTGGTCATGATAGAACTTAAAGCTCACTAGAAGTCAAAAGATGTACTTCGAATCCTTCCACATGATAAATGCAGTTTATCAGTGTCAGAGAGAGTTAATCGACAAAGTAGATTAATAAAAACATAATAGCAAACCCATTCACTAAGGGACCGACCTAACTGGTTTTGAGAAAACTGATTGGAGAAGCTAAAGTTAGATTCCTTAATTGATCCCAAGTGCAAGTGGGAGATTGGTAGAGTTAGGATTATCCCCTAGGGAAATTATGTAATTTATTATATATATCTAAATTGTTGATCAATCTTGTTCGAAATAAAGGTATTTTCTTCCTATTTTATACTTGATATAATGTGATTAAGTTAATAAATTAACTTAATTAAAAGTATATTTAACAGAAAAATCCATTAATTATAAAGTGTTGTAATCATGAATAATTTATCACAGCGAAACAAATATGCCATTTTAGACAATCCTAGTCAAGATGCATCGAGACTGGATATCGATGTATCCGTTGAGACTGGTGTACGTAAAGCTCTTCAAACGTAGGGCAGGGTATTACTCATGACTGAGTGGCAGCTAGGGGTTACGTACTAATAGTTATTGGATAACTGCGGAATGAATCACTCGATAGTTTTCTGTTGGTTAAAATAAGCAAGGTCAAATAGAAAATATCGATTTGACTGATTTACACCGTTCTCTCAACTTGAGAATACTGTGGATCTTTAGTATGAAAGCTTCTCTTTAATTATAACCAAATCATGGCATGGCGTCCATCGAGTGACTATAGTTGGGCCGACTGGAAGTATTGGAAGTGATACACTATTCAAAAGAGGATTCGTCTTCTTAATTATATGCAGTTAGTATCACAATCAACTCAAAGTCAAAGTCTCTGGCCAGAGCATTTCGGTTAATAATTATTATTATTAATGAACCAAGGACTTTATATTTGGATGATAAAGTTGATTGTGGATGAGGTTGGAATTTTGACCATTACCAAATTCCATAAGTTCAAAGTGATATAGTTTTGTCAAAGAGAATTGGTGTAAAAAAATGTTACAACCGGGTAACGCTTATTAAACTAAAATTTTATTTTTACCGAAAATGAGTAAGCGATAAATTTAGAAATAATTTCACACCACCTATTAAGTGACGTGTGAATGTTCACATTAGAATTGATCGAAGTCAATGGCTAATCAAATTTTCACCCAAGAGTTACACAGCCGAAAAGATGAATTCCCTTAAGACCAAACGATTTAATTAGTTTATAATTTTTATAAATTTAATTAAATGAACTAAAATTTATGAAATATTAATTATAAATTTGAATATGATTTGAGAAATAAATATTGTTATATATATTTATAATAGTTATAAACATAATGATCGATATACAATATCGACTGGCGATTAGATTTAATTTAATTGCATAGTATTTTGGCTTGGGCTTAGATGGGTTTAAAGCGCATCATAGGGCTGCAAAATTTTGGTTTGGGAAGGTTAGGGGTGGCTAAATCATAGAGAATTGGCTTG
Source organism: Allium cepa (assembly GCA_030765085.1). Taxonomy (NCBI): domain Eukaryota; kingdom Viridiplantae; phylum Streptophyta; class Magnoliopsida; order Asparagales; family Amaryllidaceae; genus Allium; species Allium cepa. The sequence goes on along the minus strand of CM060937.1, from coordinate 695,286,938 downwards.
GAGATAATGGCTTGAGATCAAGTGAGAATGGATAAAAAGTTTTCCTCCTTCACTCTAATACAACCATATATATATATATATATATATGTATATGTATATGTAAATACATACATACATAAACACACACACACATAATGAGAATTTTTTTTTGACCGCCATTACCTTCTACATTGCTGATTAAAACATAGTTCTTAGTCCACTCCAAAATTCTCAAATATATTTCAAATTAAAATAATACAATTCGATGGTTAAAGGTTGGTGATTCCGGACTTGAAATTTGACAAATCAAGAACGGTAAATGGAAGGGAAGTCATTGTTTCAACGTAGATTCAAATGAATCATTAAATTGGTAATTTTAATTCGTATTATCGTAATTAAATTATATTCTATGATCCTATAATCAGCAGTTTCATATCTATCTAAATATATTGCGACTATATGTTTAGTTAGGTTTGATTTTGTAAGTGGATGTTGTTGTCACAAATCAGTTTGGTTATGTGCATATTTGTTTGTTGTACTATTTGATTTATGTATAGACAAATGTTGTCTACTTTACAAAATCAAATTTTGTCATTAATAATTGTTGTATATATATTTATTAATAAATTCATATATGTATGTATGTATGTATGTATAAATTAGTGTATATTTCTCTCTCATAATAGCATATATGAATACAAAAGAAATATATATGTTTTAAAAAAATTAGTACACTTATTTATATATAATATGAAATTAAAAACCAAAATTAATTATCATACATATATTCATAATTTTAAATTAACATTTATTGAATTTTGAATTTTTTGTTTTACATAAAATAACTATTATAATAAAAATTCAATTTGATATTTAAAAAAATATTATATCATTCGAGAAACATAGAAAAAAATGTTTGGATTTTTCAGTAATGTTTATTACTTTTAATAATTAATATTATTTCAAGAAAAATGTTTATGATTTATTAGAAATAATAATTTATTTGAAAAAAATTTCAATTTTTTTTATAACATTTCACTCATAATCCTAGAAAATCTGAAATTTATAAATTTTATTTTTAATAATATATTATTTTATATTAAATGATTATTTGGCAAAATCAATGTATTTTTTTTTTGAAAAATAATATTTCAACTTTGAAAAATCTCCTGATTTTTTGTAAGCTATTTCTTATGATTCTAGATTTTCGAAAATTATAAAATTTGAATTTCATCAATAGACAATTTTATATTAGTTATTTATTGATAAAACATTATTTTCATCATAATCTATACAAATTAAAATATTAAAATTATTATGTTTGCAAAACTAAGTTAATTTTGAATTATAAATAGTTTCTCTCTCTTTATATATATATATATATATTTATTTATCTATATATAAACGTTTTATGTTCATATATTATATATAATATATTTGTACTTACATGTGTGTGTGTTTGTAACACATATACATGCGTATATTTGGATAACATACATGGCATACAAAATAAGCTAATATACCCATTGCGATGTACATGCCAACATGTAGATATGGGCATATTGTATCTTTTACGGATTATTATGTTACACTTGCACTCATAATTATATGTATACGATACATTTATGTATAAACCAAATCAAATAAAATTAATTTCATATTTTAATATATTTGAATTTAAATAAAATAAATAATTTTATTTAAATGAAATTTAGAAATGTCCTAATTCAGTTAGACTTCATGCGCCCAATAAAGATCCAATAGGGTAAAAAAAATTAAAATTCACCCATAACTTCCGCTACGGGCTGGTCCATTTCCAACACATGGTCCCACAGAATTTTAATATGTTTCTCCATTATCTGAGTTATCTCACGTTGGCAATTCAAGACTGATGCGGGTGTTATTTTGTTATAATGCTCGAGTCAAACAGACTATTTTTCTCAAATTGGCTTTGATGATATGGAGACCTTGAAGAGGAGCTGAAGGTTCACATATCGTAGTGTTTATTTTTACCATATTATATAATATCAATATAAGTAATTATAAGGTCGGGATTTTATAATTGTCCGCTGATAAGGCTTGTTTTTAACTCGGATATACTCTTTATTTTGGAATGACAGTTTTTACTCTCCATGTTATATTATATGTTGTTGATTTTGATGTGAGATTTTGATTTTCTCAGGTCTCTGTTCATTTCATTTTATTTACCTTAATAATCTGCTCTTTTGTCGATTGCATGCTCGACATTTGAATGCAGTCGTACTATTTAGTGTCAACTTTAGATTGTCTAATACAAAGGTCGTTACAGAAATCCAATCTCTAATAAGTGCCTTCGATTCTGTTTGGTAAAGCTTAAACGATTAGGTTCGAAACTTAACATGGTAACAATTTCGACTATGATTCATAGGTTTACTTACAGATTTTTTTAAAAGAATGTCACTAAAAATAATAGTATCAAATTTTCAATAAAAATATTTTGATTATCATAAGGTAAAAACATGTTATGTGTTTATATGCGGCGTCTTATGAGATACCTTTTATTTTCAAATGCTCGTATTTTGAGTTTCTCACACCAATTCCATAACTGAGCCGGAGTTTATTTCCTTTTCCTTAAACTCTGGGTGGCATATTTTTTTGAGCAGCCTAGTTGTCAAGTTTAGTTAGAAGAAACCTGAAAGAGCTCAGAGCATGGAGTTAGAAGATTTATCAGTAAACTATTACCTCTTTCCCACCACAGTTTGTCCTATTGTATTCCGCTTTTGTACTGTCGAAGATTTACAACTGTCCATGTTTAATCTTATAAATATATTTGAAATTATCGTTGTAAAGATTTTATATATTGAAATAACATATGTTATTTAATTCGTGTAAGATTATGTTCTACGTCTATTTTTCTTTATCCCCATAAGAAACCGCCTCTTCCGCACGCAGATTTGCGATACGTGAATACCGAGAATGTAGTAGTATCGATTTCCAAGGGTCAAAGAGGGACCTCACAGAGAATGTGCAAAATATAGATCTGTGATATATTGGAAAATAATAGAGGTGTGTAACTCTTTATTTGACATAAATTCAAATTTCAAAAGTTGATTTATTGTCAATCCTACATAATTTGCATACGAAAAGAAACACCACTTACTCATATATAACAAAACTATAGAATACCACGATGCATGCAGTTCAATCATGATGAATTGAACAAAGTTCCAATGTATGTTAAACGTTTAAGGTCTAAATATAGACCTAAATCCAAAATTTGCTGATTTGTAAAAGAATTGGTCAAATTAATCATTTTAGACTAAAGTTGTTATTTAATGACTCTCATTTATGGGGTGCGGTGGAAAATGTCAAGGTTTTAAGCCAATTTACTATTTAATGTCAAAAATGTTGAAAAATATTGATCGAAGTGCATTAAGAGCTTTAGCGGGGCATTATTGAAGCATTAGTGGGCTTTTAACTGCGTAGATTGTAGATGACCATCTCTCAAATTCAAATCAAAACTGAAATTTGCAAAGTTGCATCTAGTTTTACATAATTCGGGATAAATAAAAATTATCTAAATTGAAATGCAAAAGAAAAATCGTAGAAAAACAACAGGCAAACTTATTTCCATTTTTTGTGATTGAATGTTGTTATAATTTTCCAAATTTTAGATACGATTATAATGTACTGGAATTAAAAATACATGAAAGTGTTTTCCATGAATCCTCACTTATTTTATTTCGATCAAACTCAGGATGTATGGAGACCCTAAAACTTATGGCAATAAATTACGTGGGTTGTTCGTGGAATGCTTCTAGCATATTAGGAAAAAAAATTGTGGAAACGGTTTTGCAAAAACAACCTAACATGGAAATCTAATTAATAATTTAATGGAAGAAGAGAAGAACTATAAGGAACTCAATATAATAAACAGAACTAAAATATGAAAGGGTTTTCAATATGATCATCAACATTGAAAATAGATGATGCATGTCAAATTCAACTGAATTTATGGGTGCTCTCCTCTTTAGAGAATCCCTCTTCCATCAAGAAAATCAACCAAATTTGGCAAAAAGGCGTTGAGTGTAAGTACATGAGACAATAAATCGAATGGAATAATAGAATGATGATATAAAGGGCTGAGAAAAATCACCGTTTTGTTGTATACATTGTAGCCATCTCCTTAAAATCCCATTCTTTATGGTACATTAAATTTTAATTTTATGGTTCAAGTTTAGGTTTTCGACTCATTTCTATAGAAGAAAAAAATATGAAATAATTGTATAGATATGGTAGTTGTCACATTTTTGGGGATGTGGAGAATACTTAATAGTTTTTCATGTTTTTTGGCTCATTTCTTATATATTATGCAAGATGAAACAACTTTATCCCATAGCATTTTAACTTCCCTCTAGATATGGTATTTTGACAATGCCAGTGCTGCGATGCATCTTTACAGGTAAGTAGAAAAAGTTAAGATCAACTCCTAATAGTATAAACAAATTTTCAGTCTAACCCAAAATGATCGAAAATAAATTATAAATGGTGCCAAAACCCAAAAATGTAGTTGAAAACTAAAAATTAAATAGAAATGTTGTCCTCAAAGTTTGAAGCTTGATCAAGAAAAAGGACCTTATTACATGCAAGTTTCACGATTTAGAATTAAACCCATGCCTGTTATTTGAGTTTGTTAGCTAACTAAAACTTAATTATTTTAAAATATTTAATATTTTCTAGTATTTAATAAGAAGGTTAAACATTAGCTAGCTTGAATAAAAAATTCCCTTAGTCCTAGCACCTCTTGCCCAATTAAGTTAGAATACTGTGTGGTTTAATTTGAGGGTAAAGAAAAGTAATGGCAATGAGTCGCAGTTACAAAACTTTATCACTATTTAAATTACCAATGCATATATTACTAACCTAAAATTACTACAAAGATATGTAGATCTCAAAATTTTATTTTAAAATTCGATGAATTTTAAGAATAACAATTCAACACTTACATTCATTGCCTGAAACCAAGTAGCTTTCCTCATTATTTTTCCTCTCCTTTTTTTCCACTGTTCATGAGTTATCAAGAAATATGTAATTAGTATTCAACAAAATAGATTAACCGGTCTTAAACCTAAAAAATCACTAAAATAAAAGGAACAATTTACCAAAAAAAATATCTCAGTATTCTATATACTTGCCTAAAAGTAGATAAAACTTAGTTATACACAAGATGCTAATTATAACTCTTTAATGATATATCATTAGAAAACCGTTAAATGAACCCAAGCTACGCACACGGAATGTTGCTATATACTTGCCATAATTAAAACTTATAAGTCATCTGTTGAGTCAATTTCTATTTTGAACATTATAAACATTTCAAAATATCCAATTTCAGTATAGACATGTATTTAAAAGATTGACATACTAAAGTATAAGAGTTATATGAAACCAACCATTATTTACCATATTAAAACCGAGTTTCCAATGTTAAAATACTAATCCAAGGGATCAAAGCTTGTAGAGCAGATCACATGCAATCAGAATCTCTTTGCAACTTTATGAATTAACCTATCTATAAAGAGTAAAATTAAAAGGATGAATCTTTAATTTTCTAGTAATTTAAATCAATAAGCATAATGAAAATTTCATAGTAACGACTTATGTGATTGTTGTGTTATACCATTTCACGCGTTTTTGATAAAAATACTGGAAAAAAAGTACTAATTATTCATCTAAATATTGGTCAATAATCCCCAACTGGAAACTTCATAATGCACAATTCAATTTAATGATGAAAAAATGTTGCTTAATTTTTAGAACAAAATAGGACGCAAACATTGATATTACCATACAATAGTTCAAAAACATTAAAAGTGAAAGAACAAAACTAATAAGGACACAACAAAAGATAAACTTTAGCGATTCTGTTACCTGCAACTTATGAAACATTTTCTACAGAGGTTCTTGGCTTTCTTCAAATCTAGGAAATAAAATATAAGTTAGACATAAATACTATGATTAAATGAGCTTAAGGTTGCAGAATATTTAAGACTTAAAAATGGCTCATTTGTTTAAAGCTTGATTGCTTACTTCATTAAAAGAAAAAATATATTGCTAAGAAAGGGGCCTTAGTCAAGTTCATCAAATTTTGAATAAAATAAATAATAAAAGTAAGCATAATCCTTTGAAAACATATGAGTATGAAATGGCCAACAGGGTTGGCGCAGTTGGTTGATGGTCCGAACTGCGTGATCGAAGGTCACGAGTTCGAGCCCCGAAACTGACAACCCTGTAACAAGTACCCGAAGTATGTGTTTGGCAGGCACATACTTCCCTAGAGTTTACAAGCGAAGCTTGGTTCTCTAGGTAATTCAAAAAAAAAAACATATGAGTATGAAATACAACCATTGCAAATTGAAAAAAAAAATGGTTGCTAACAGATGAAGTCAAACATGCCTGAAGTACAAAAAACACTCAAAATGGAGTTTCGCCATTCTCTAAAATCACAAATTAAATTAAATTAGGTAAACAACAATCCAAATTTGATAACAGTTCTCAGTTAGATGATAAACTTTCTCTTGTTATTCTAATAAACATTGCATTATGTTTGCAGTTTTTTTATTTGGTACAAAAGGACCACTTTTTTATTCACCGTTCAATGCAAAGAGACAAAGGGATGTAAACTTGTGCTTGCTTAAGCTTCTATTATACGAGCATTTGAATTCCAAATGCGTATATATATACTTGAAAAGGAAACTGATAAACAAAGGAAAACTCAATTTTTTATCAACCAAGATAGCAGTCAATTGAAAATCACATCACAAAAAACCCAAACTTTGGCATCAAATCAGTGTAAGTATAAAACAGGTGGAAGTATAAAAAATAAAAGTCATACCAGCATTTGTCTCCAATCATAATCAATTGATGATCGATGTATAGTTGCAAAAGCCTGGAATCAGAATCGGGACCGGAATCAGTCAATGGTTGCAAACGTCGAAATAAACCTTTTGTTGAATTGAAAGAAAAACGCAAAATGAATTCATACGGCAAATACTATTTGTTGTAGAACCAACTTGCCTCCATCTCCATGTTTCCAACTTATACACTGTTAAACAAAAACAAAAAATATACTGCAGACGATGGGATGAGGAAAGTAGAAGGGATGGAGAGGCATAGGATGTTGCAATCGATCGAGCAGAGATGCATGGTCGAAGTGGATGTCGATGGTGGTAGGAGAAGACGTCAACGTTGATGTGGGAAAAAGGCAGAAATCAAGGTAAGATGCAGAAAAATTGGTGGAGGCTTCTGTGAGCTTGAAACTGAGCTGACTAATAATATAATAGTATAGATGTACATAAGTGATAACACAGTTACAGACTCATAATTCTTTCAGTTTAGAACAATCATGTGGTTATGCTTAACTAATGAAATTGGATGATTATCCTTACTTTTGTTTGTCAAATTATATGTATATGTACAGGGAAGTGAAGTAAAAGAGTTTTTTCCAGTAATTAGCCACCTCTAATGTTTATTCCCTATACCAATAACTTTATAATAAACTTACCTGACGTACTGCATTCACTAATTTAATCAAATTTCTACGAGTACTTCCAATATTTGCCATGCATCATTTTATGAAATCTATTTCTAAAATTTGTCAAACATTCGTTGTACACTCAGGGGGGAATCCTTATGGAAAACGCGAAGAATCTTGACAGTCGTCATAAACCACTTAAGTTTTGCAGCATAACCTTCATCCCAAATCTAGTTCCACCATCGACCTGTACTTTTCAAACAAGCCATTCCATCTGATGTCATCACACAAGCATCTACACTGTAATTGAGATAGTATGCAGCGAATGGGGCTTTGGTCCAGTTGGTTTTCACTTGACCTTTCCTGAGTTGCCCATTCTTCTCCATTCCATAGAGCAATATAAGAATTCAATGGCTGGTTAGTCAAGAAAGGGATCCCTTGTTCTTGAGCATTCTTGAACACTCTTACAAGTACTTGATCAACTATCCACCTGTATATACATTTTCCTTATGGTTAGTTCATTACAAGTAGAAAGTTATGAATTTTAACACTGTTGATTACTAACAACATGTTGTATGGGTTCCATATAATGGTATAGTTATGAAAGTCTGTAGTAGGATCAAACCATAGATAAATTTGTTGCTCCCTATCATTTAACTCATTAGTGTAGTGAATTTATTTTAATTTGAGAAGAATCGATTTATTTGTTCAGAATTTAGTATTGACTATTTAGATACCAATGACACTTAGAAAGAATTATGTAGTCTCATAGAAAAATAAAAGAAATAAGAGACACAGAAGATTTAACTTGGTTCAGATATGAATATCCTACGTCCACGGAGACCCACAACTTTTTGTTTCACTAAAGAAAAGAGTACAAAAGAGAGAGGAAATAATAATGGTGGATACTACACTTGCTTGTACATATGAAGATGAAATTCCTTCATTTAAATAGACTTGATAATGAAGGATTGCTTGGAGATTAAGTAAATCAATTTCCTGATTACCCAGATACCTTTCCAATTTGCATGATTTGATTTTAGTACAAACAGATGGCGTAATCTTCATTTTCATATCTTCCCTTTATTCTTCATGCCTGATCATTTATTTCTTCATATAGTAAATATACATTGACTAATCAATTGATTGACTAATTAATAAGTTTCCTTCAAAATATCCTTCCATTTATCAGCCAAATTAATTGATTTGATTGAATCAATCAATTTCTTTCCTCTTTAACAAATATTTGAATCATCCAAATCCAACATTCCACTTTGATTCAAATATAACAATCTATTTTCATCATCTTATCATCAAGCAATCGACATATAAGTTGTTGGGTCTAGCGCCCCATAGCGCTCAAGTAATTGGTATCAAACCGATCAAGTTTGAGAAATGCTCAAACTTGTCGTTTGAAATTGACTTAGTCATCATATCTGAAGGATTATCCATAGTACTCACCTTCAACAATTTGATCATGCTTCATTCTTCCTCAAGCATAAGAAAGAAACCTCTAACATCAATGTGCTTCGTCCACGAACTATAAGCTTGATTTTCTACATGATGAATCACACTCTTACTGTCTGAAAATAGCTCTACTGTCCACTGCACCATTGAAAGATCATTCAACAACTGAACTAAGTATAATCCTTCCTTTGTTGCTTCCACAATCGATATCAACTCTGATTCGGTAGTCGATAAAACTACGATAGATTGCATCTCTGATCTCCATGAAATCGAGCCTACGCCAAGTGTAAAAATATAGTCCGACACTGGCTTCCTAGCATCTCTATCCTCAGCATAATCAGAATCACTGTATCCTCTAAGAAAGATGTCACCATCCACTCCACCATATAACAAGCCCACCGAAGAAGTGCCTCGAAGATATCTAGGAATCCACTTCACAGCTTGCCAATGCTCTTTGCTTGGGTTAGACATATATCGACTCACAACACCCACTGCAAAGGCCAAATCTGGTCTTGTGCACACCATCGCATACATAAGACTACCAACAGCACTAGAATAAGGTATATCAGCCATATACCTCTTGTCTTCTTCGGATGAGGGAGATAAGTCTTTTGACAACTTAAAACGGGAGCCTAATGGAGTGCCAACCGGTTTAGCTTTCTCCATTCCAAATCGAGCGAGGACCTTCTCGATGTACTACGCTTGAGTGAGCCTCAACTCTCTTTGCTTCCTATCCCTGCTTATCTCCATATCCAATATTCTTTGTGCCTTTCCCAAATCCTTCATGTCAAACTCTCTACTAAGCTCCGCTTTCAACTCCTTAATTTTGACCATACTCCGAGATGCAATCAGCATATCATCAACATATAACAACAAATAAATCGTATCACCATCACATCTCCTGAAATAAACACACTGGTCTTTGAAACTTCTTGAGTATCCCTGTGAAAGCATAAACATTTCAAACCTCTTATATCATAGTCTAGGAGACTGCTTTAGTCCATATAGAGATTTGTTGAGTTTGCAAACATAGTGTGGCCTGCTACTATCAATGAGCCCTTTCGGCTGCTTTAAATAAATCTCCTCATCCAGATCGCCATGCAAGAATGCAGTTTTGACATCTAGTTTCTCTAATTCCATATCATAATAAGCAATTAATGCCAAGAGAATACGAATAAAAGTATTCCTAACCAATGAAGCAAAGATATCATGATGCTCTACCCCTTTCTTTTGAACATACCCCTTTGCGAATAACCTTGCCTTGTATCTGAGATTACCATTTCATCATCTTTCACTCTATAGATCCACTTGCATCCAATAGCTCTCTTGTCGGTGGGAAGAGGCACGAAATCCCAAGTATGATTTCTCTACAATGATTCAATCTCCTCTTCCATAGCAACTAACCAGCTGGAACTGTTAACTGATGCGATAGCTTCTCTATAGTCACAGGGTCATCATGGACAACAATCAAAGCATATATTGCCATATCATCGAAGTTAATATCTTCGATGCTCAATCCAACAAACTCATTAAGCCACTTAGCCTTTCTTCTTTATCTAACAGGCCTAGGTTCAGAATGAGCTCCACCTTGAGTTTGATCTTCTGTACCAACGTTGGTATTATCCTCATCAACCAAGGTGTCATCGGAAACACCATTTGAACATCTATGGAAAGAATCAGCAGATGGCTTGCTTTGTGTCTGGTATTCTTCACATGTCCTCTCATTGTCATCCAATGAGAAAGGCTCCTCCTTCAACATAGCCTTCTCATCAAAAGTCACATGCCTGCTCATAATGATCTTCTAACTAATAGGACACCACAACCTATATCCCTTCACTCCTCTCCTATAACCTAGAAAAATACACTTGCGAGCTCTAGGTTCTAGCTTCCCCTTTCTCACATACACATAAGCTGGGCAACCAAACACTCTAAGAAATGAATAGCTAACAAGCTCTCCTTTCCATACTTCTTCAGGGATCTTCATATCTATGGCAGTGGAAGGTGTGCGGTTGATGTGGAAAGCCGCCATAGATAAAGCTTCAGTCCAAAATCCCTTCTTCAATTTAGCAGTCGTTCTAAGGCATCTTGTTCTCTCCAATAATGTCTGATGCATCCTTTCTGCAACTCCATTAGATTGGGGTCGCCTAGTGTAGTGTAATGCCTCTTAATGCCTTCAGACTCACAATAAACGATGAATTCCTATAATAAAAATTCACCGCCATTATCTGAATGGAGAACTTTCAATTTCTTCCCTGACTGCTTCTCAACCATAGATTTCCACTTACGAAACTTGGAAAAAGTTTCACTCTTTGACTGAAGAAAGTATACCCATACTTTACGATAGAAATCATCTATAAATGAAACAAAATATCTGGCTCCACCTAAAGACAGACAAGGGGAGGGACCCAAGACATCTGCATGAACATACTCCAAGACAGCTTTTGCTTTATGCTCTCCTATACCAAAATAAATATTCTTCCGCTTTCCAAGAACACACTCTTCACAAAAACCAAGTTTTGAATGATGAACTCTATCAATCAATTCTCGTTTTCTTAACTCATCCATGCTGTGCTCACTGATATGACCCATCCGTAAGTGCCATAATCTGGAAGAATCTGTATCAACCGATGTAACAGAAGCCGATTCACTAATTACAGTAGTTCCCTTAAATAGATAAAGATTTCCTACCCTCACACCTCTCAACCCTTCGATATCTTCATTTTTTCTCCTTCCACTACAATCTTCAAGCCAAGTCTACTCAATGCCCCAACAGAAATCAAGCTCCTCCTCAAATCAGGTACATGTCTAACATCGGTGATCGTATGAATAACACCATCAAACATCCTAATCATCACGCTACCAACACCCACCATATGGCAAGAAGCATCATTTCCCATTAGAACTTCTCCTCCATCAATTTCATGGTAAGTGGTAAAGCAGTTTCTATCAGGTGTCATATGATAGGATGCGCTAGAATCAATCAGCTATAAATTGCTCTTTCCAGAAGAGCTAGAAGCTGTAAATACATCAGTGTCACTTTCTATATCTGATTTCTCTGCTGCAGAAGCTGAGGCTTTCTTTGGATCTTTTCTTCTACCTTCAAGCTTGGGACATTGTGCTATGAAGTGCCCTGGTTTCTTACAATAATGACAAGTCAAATTCTTAGGCCCCCTAGATTGAGACCGTGAAGAATTTCGTCCTCCACCTTTCTTCGACCTGCTTTGGCATCTACCTCTCTGAACAGATAAGCCTTCAGTATCACTATCTAAGCTAGTGTTCGCCAATCTACCTCTTAATACTTCATTATGAAGACCAGCCTTTGAATAAAATGGGCTTATTTTAAGACGGCCATAAATCATGGAATTAACAAAACAATATACTCCTTAGGCAAGGAACATAAGAGGATCACAGCTTGAGCCTCATTGGTAATATCAACTTCCGCTGCCTTCAGTTTCATAATCAAATTCGCCAAAGCATCTACATGCTCCATGAGATCAGCTCTAGGCTTCATCTTGAACGAATAGAGTTGTTGCTAAAGAATGATTTGATTAGGGAAAGACTTTTTTTGATATGCATCCGATAATGCATCCCATAGTTCCTTCGCCGTCTTCTTCTGAGAGAATTCTCGAAGAAATTCATCTGAAAGGCTCAATTGAATTGTTGTGAGAGCTTCATCTTCCATCTCTTCCAAATCAGCTACATCAATACCTTTCAATTTCTCAGGCGCAAAAACAACCTTGTAAGTCTTCTCCTTCTTCAATACAGCCTCCATTTTCATCTTCCAAGTACCAAAATCTTCTTTTCCGTTAAAACATGTTACTCCACAATTGACACCAGATCTACCAACAGACTTACTCGGAGTAGCCATTAATATCCAAAAAGGAACAATAACACTAGCTCTGGTACCAAACTATAGTGAATTTGTTTTAATTTGAGCGGAATCAATTTATTTGTTTAGAATTTAGTATTGTTTATTTAGATACCAATGACACTTACAAATAATTATGCAGCCTCACACAAAATAATAGAAATAAGATACATAGAAGATCTAACGTGGTTTGGATATGAATATCTGTTAACTCTGCTTTTTCAGCAAGGCCGTGACATCAAAAATCGACCGAGAAGCCAATGATAGTTCATCTCGAAGGATGGTCGATTTAACCTCCCAATAAAGCAAGTTCCGTTGAATGAATTTTCAGATAAGATCCCCTACGGAGGTGGGGGGTCCAGGGGGGTGCCAACCCCCCGAGGTGGGGGTGCGGGGGCAACGCCACCGCCTACGGTGTTCGACCTAAGAAGTGCCACGACTTAACGAGCTTAACGACTCAAGGATTGGACGACCTAAGAAGTGCCACGACTTAACGAGTTAAGGTTCAAGGCGACTTAGAGGAATGGAACGACTCAAGAGGGTTAACGGTTCATGAGACAGGCCAACTCAGTGGATCAACGACTCAAGAACTGTGCGACTCAAGGTCTTCACGACCTAACCATTCAAGGGCTGAACGACCTACGAGTTAAGGATCTACGAGTTAAAGAATCTACGAGTTAAAAGATCTACGAGTTAAGGCCACTACGAGTTAAAGACTCTACGAGTTAAAAGGTCTACGAGATAAGGATCTACGGCTTAAGGCCTCCACGAGTTAAAGAGTCTACGAGATAACAATCTTACGAGTTAGAAGATGGCGCGACAGAAAGTCTACGGCTCAAAAGATAAGTTGTTCACGACCTAAGACTTGGAGACAAGTTCAACACCACGCTATAGTAAGAAGAATCGCTAACGACTTACGACCTATGATGTGTCGTGTACGACTCATGCTAGCATAAAGGAAACTGCATTTGGTTAACTCGTGAACGACGTAGAACTTGTATCATTCATTCAGATGGGTGCATAACTCTGGGCCAAGCCATGAACCCAGTAAATCAGCTGCGACCTACCATGAGTCGTATACGAGTTACGACTCATCATGAGGCGTACACGAGTTACGACTCATCGTGAGTCGTATACGAGTTACGACCTAACTCCGAAGATGCCTATAAATACGCCCATAACTCCAACAGAAAGGGGACTTTTGGACTGACTTCCTGGACGCCATTACTCTGCCATTGTCTCGACTTTAAGCAACATTCAAGCAACACTTCTATCACTCCAATCACCAAAGACATTTCAACAAATCTCAAGAGGAAATCTAACTCATTCGCCATGCATTCGAAGGATTCTTCTACATCAGAGTTTGAGCTATTTGTCTAAGTGGGTTGTAATTGAAGATTGTTGTAAAGAATTGTAACCAAATCAGCAATAAAGAGTTTTAAAGTGGACGTAGGCTAGATCTTAAGCCGAACCACTATAAATATTGTGTCTTCTATAGTTTCTCTGTGATTTCTCTGCTTGTATTTTGTTCCCGTACCAACGGGTGGTGCTTTCACAATTACCTTCCACACACCGGGGTGTTAGCGTTCAATTTTTAGCGTTAACATTTTTGGTGCTTTCACTGAGAATTGAACTCAGGCGAGTTATCATCATTGCTTCACAGAGGTTTGTAGAGAGAATTTCCTTGAAAACCAGAAGTCTATCCGAGATTATGGCTCCTGGAAGGAAGAGTAGATCTGTCAGATCTGGGAATATTCAAGAGGGAACCTCCGCTTCCCCTATATCGAATCAAGCCACTCCAGCTGTCGGAGTTACAAAGCCAGAGCTGGATGCTGCAATTTTAGGGCTGAACCAACAAATCAATGCCCAAAATGCACAATTTGAGGCTCAGAATGCCCAGAATGCCCTAATTCTGAATAGGTTGAACGATTTGCTTGAGGCAAACCGCCAACCGGCAGATAATGAAAGGAATTTGGCTGGCAACATTCGTGATGCTGAAGAAAGAAATGCTCCTGAAAGAGCTGCTAGCCCCTTTGAACGAACACTTCTAGAGGTTGGTGGATCTAGGACTCGACATGATGAGGAGTATCTTTCTGGAATGGTCCGACAAATTATGAAAGAAAGCATGCAAAGGCAAGAGGATGAAAATGATTGGGGATTTGCCCCGAGTAAGACACCGTTCACCGAAAAAATCTTAAAGGCAGAGTTTCCCAAGAAATTTGTACCTCCTACCATCCCAGCTTATCGAGGGACAAGTGACCCTAACCAATTCCTTTACAAGTACGATTGGCATATGACCGGGGCAAGAGCAACAGATGAGATCAAGTGCCGTTACTTTTTGGTATACTTAGAGGGAGTGGCTTTACTTTGGTTCACAAAGCTGCCAGTTAGATCCGTGGATCAATTCTCTGACTTAACACGAAAGTTCAAGGATCAGTTCAGGCTATATGCTACAAAAGCCAAGGATATAATGTCTCTCTCTAGTCTAGAACAAAACCCCGGAGAATCTACCAGATCATTCTTAAATCGTTTCAATATAGCCCTAGCTGAAGTCAAGAACGCAGAGCCAAGGATGGTTTTGACTTATCTAATGCGGGCTATCGATAAATCGAGTGAATTTGGTAAATGGCTAAAAATGAAGGAGCCAAACTCACTTGAGAAATTCTATAAGAAGGCTGATGAATTTATGCGTTTGGAAAGCTTTCCTGCGACTTCAAGAGCAATCGAGGCCGAAATTTTGAATGTTGGTGTTACTTCTGATAAAAGAGAATCTAGAGGACAGAAGAGGAAGAACGATGGTGGAAAAAAGCAAAGAGACTTGAAGAAAGCTCGCCGCTTTAAACCTTCAGACTTTACTCTCTTAACTGATACTCTGGAGAACATCTTTCTCGCAACCAAGGATGCTTTTGATTATCCTAAGCCACCTGAGTTGAAGGTTGGGAAAAATGCTATGCATAATGGGAGGTTCTGTCAATTCCACAACCAACCTGGTCATGACACCAACGAATGTCGTCATTTAAGGAATTTGATTGAAGAACTATTGAGACAGAATAAACTCCAGCAATATGTCAAAAGAGACAGGAATGACCCATCCTCATCCACTCAGGGGAGCCCCTCACACGGCAAACAGGAATCATGATAGGATGGAAGGATACGCTCATGCTCTAAGAAAAGTCCAGAAGGGAGAGAATGTTCCTGTTCTCACACCGGAGATTCGATCCCGAGAAGCTTGGGACAGCATGGAGTTGCATCCATGTTTTACTTGAAGGCTTTGTTACAAATTTGTAAAAGAATAATGGATTTATCATTCTCATATTAAAAGTCGTTGTAAAAACATTGCAAATGAAATATAGGAACTATAAATCTTGTGTTTTCTATTACTATAAAAGACCTGTTTCATTTCGATATGCCAAATATCTTGAATATATAGCTAAAATGTCGATTTAATATTGCAGGCAATCAAAGCAAAGCTTACCTAGTCAGCACATCGCAAAGCAAAGCGATTCCTATAAGTCATCGAGCAAATAAAATGTCAAGCCAAAAAAGGTTCCAAATTGAATTCCTGCATAAGAAATGTTCCTCACAAATAGTTGATACAACCAAAAGGGCACCTTCCCAACGCGGAGGTTTCAGGCCCTCGCTAACCGACAAAGATCGTTTGTGCAAACAGACATCTAGTCGGGTAGTTTGGGTCTGCCCTATGGATTCACTTAACAATGAGGAGCATTTCTCTGGAAAAGAGACAAATAACTGGCAAAGAAAAGAACATGGCTGTGGAAATGATAACGAGGAATCACTAAGGAGCAGATGGTGAAGAGGCATGGGCAAGCAGACAGAAAACACACAAGCCCTCTTCGGAGGCACAAGTCCTCCAATGAGGCACGCTTCCCATGTTTGAAGCACAAACTAAAGTCCTCCAATGAGGCACACTTCCCAAGTTTGAAGTACAAACTCAAGTCCTCCAATGAGGCACGCTTCCCATGTTTGAAGCGCAGACTAAAGTCCTCCAATGAGGCACACTTCCCAAGTTTGAAGAGCAAACTCAAGTCCTCCAATGAGGCACGCTTCCCATGTTTGAAGCGCAAACTAAAGTCCTCCAATGAGGCACACTTCCCAAGTTTGAAGTACAAACTCAAGTCCTCCAATGAGGCACGCTTCCCATGTTTGAAGCGCAAACTAAAGTCCTCCAATGAGGCACACTTCCCAAGTTTGAAGTACAAACTCAAGTCCTCCAATGAGGCACGCTTCCCATGTTTGAAGCGCAAACTAAAGTCCTCCAATGAGGCACACTTCCCAAGTTTGAAGTACAAACTAAAGTCCTCCAATGAGGCACGCTTCCCATGTTTGAAGCACAAACTAAAGTCCTCCAATGAGGCACGCTTCCCATGTTTGAAGCTTAAACTAAAGCCGTACTCAAAGGCACAACCCTTCAGAGGATAAAGACCTCTTCGGGGGCACATTTCACCGGAGATGAAGTGCAATCTCTGTGGAGGCCCACTCCTCCAGAGTTGAAATGTCAAATCAAAGCCCTCCAGCGAGGCGCAACAAAAAAAAAAAGAAAAAAAAAGGAGAAAAGGCTTCTCCAATACAAGGCGCACTCTACCAGAGCAAGAATAATATTTCCTCAAAAATGGAAAATTATTCTCTAAAGAAAGAGTGCATGCTTTCTCAAAATGGAAGAGTTATTCTCTAAAGTAAGAGTACAAGTCTTCTCAAAACAGAAGAATTGTCCTCCAAAATCTCCGCAAAAATGGAGAATATTACAATAAGCTATGGTATAGGGACAATAAAATATCGCTATATTAGTCAAAGCAATACCCAAGCAAAAGACCACAAGCTCACCGCAGTATTATGCAAAGAAAATGAAAAACTTATATGAAAATGAGCAATAATTGCATTCTCAAATACAGACAAAATTCTGTACAAGTAGGAAGAATCATCTCATTCCATACTATAAAAAAAAAATTTCACACATTTGCAGGTCTCCTAGATGCAAGTTCCTCTGCGAAAGCTGGGGCACCTGAAGTCTCTGCTTGAAAATCAGGGGCATCATAAGGCCAAGTCAATCAAAAGAGGGAAAAAGGTCCGAATTAAGTGCAAAAATTCGTCTTTCAGCAGAAATTTAACACTCCTCTCTTTAACCGCCACAGCATTTAGTCTTTTAAAAATTGACTTATGACTGAAATATTCGGAAAGAGAAGGGAATGCTACAAAGTAAAGAACGAAATTAGCACTCAACAACTCGAATTCTGAAAATCTCAGAAGTGAAAAAATCCAGCTTGCTCCACTATTTCTTCTTATCAAGAAGACATTCTACATAAAGAACTGAGTATTCGAAAAATAAAGGTGCACGTTTTCTAAAAGCGTGTGAAGTGTTGTGCAAAGCTACTTGAATAACAAGCTAATAAAGTAATACTCGAAATATACTGGTTGGCAAATATCTCAATTCAGAAAAATTTGAGGCTTGTTATTTGAAAATAAGTGCAGTATCAATGCAAATAGCAGTTATAACTGTGTAAATTTTTTGTTGATACTTCATTCAAGATAGTTGATTCGCAACACTTCATCAAATCCATACTAATTTACTTACCGTAAAATATCAGTTCTTTGATCTAATCCATCACTCGATATGGGCAATCGGTGATGAGTATATTCGCCCCATTTTTCCGCAAATGTTGCATTTAATAGGTTGTTAAAATAATCTATAAAGAGATGCAACAAGTTCTGGTTAAGTTCAAAAGGCTTCAGGACAAAACAAAGTAAAGCTGCCTAAGTACAAGCTCAGCAGCTCAATAAAGCACGAGTTAAGAAGAATCGAAGCACACGACCTAGTCCCTAGGCGTATACTTCGAGGGGCAAGTGTTAACTCTGCTTTTTCAGCAAGGCCGTGACATCAAAAATCGACCGAGAAGCCAATGATAGTTCATCTCGAAGGATGGTCGATTTAACCTCCCAATAAAGCAAGTTCCGTTGAATGAATTTTCAGATAAGATCCCCTACGGAGGGGGGGGGTCCAGGGGGGGTGCCAACCCCCCAAGGTGGGGGTGCGGGGGCAACGCCACCGCCTACGGTGTTCGACCTAAGAAGTGCCACGACTTAACGAGCTTAACGACTCAAGGATTGGACGACCTAAGAAGTGCCACGACTTAACGAGTTAAGGTTCAAGGCGACTTAGAGGAATGGAACGACTCAAGAGGGTTAACGGTTCATGAGACAGGCCGACTCAGTGGATCAACGACTCAAGAACTGTGCGACTCAAGGTCTTCACGACCTAACCATTCAAGGGCTGAACGACCTACGAGTTAAGGATCTACGAGTTAAAGAATCTACGAGTTAAAAGATCTACGAGTTAAGGCCACTACGAGTTAAAGACTCTACGAGTTAAAAGGTCTACGAGATAAGGATCTACGGCTTAAGGCCTCCACGAGTTAAAGAGTCTATGAGATAACAATCTTACGAGTTAGAAGATGGCGCGACAGGAAGTCTACGGCTCAAAAGATAAGTTGTTCACGACCTAAGACTTGGAGACAAGTTCAACACCACGCTATAGTAAGAAGAATCGCTAACGACTTACGACCTATGATGTGTCGTGTACGACTCATGCTAGCATAAAGGAAACTGCATTTGGTTAACTCGTGAACGACTTAGAACTTGTATCATTCATTCAGATGGGTGCATAACTCTGGGCCAAGCCATGAACCCAGTAAATCAGCCGCGACCTACCATGAGTCGTATACGAGTTACGACTCATCATGAGGCGTACACGAGTTACGACTCATCGTGAGTCGTATACGAGTTACGACCTAACTCCGAAGATGCCTATAAATACGCCCATAACTCCAACAGAAAGGGGACTTTTGGACTGACTTCCTGGACGCCATTACTCTGCCATTGTCTCGACTTTAAGCAACATTCAAGCAACACTTCTATTACTCCAATCACCAAAGACATTTCAACAAATCTCAAGAGGAAATCTAACTCATTCGCCATGCATTCGAAGGATTCTTCTACATCAGAGTTTGAGCTATTTGTCTAAGTGGGTTGTAATTGAAGATTGTTGTAAAGAATTGTAACCAAATCAGCAATAAAGAGTTTTAAAGTGGACGTAGGCTAGATCTTAAGCCGAACCACTATAAATATTGTGTCTTCTATAGTCTCTCTGTGATTTCTCTGCTTGTATTTTGTTCCCGTACCAACGGGTGGTGCTTTCACAATTACCTTCCACACACCGGGGTGTTAGCGTTCAATTTTTAGCGTTAACAATATCCTACGTCCACGAGACCTAAAAACTTTTTGTTTCACTAAAGAAAAGAGTACAAAAGAGAAAGGAAAGAATAACGGTGGATACTACACTTGCTTGTACATATGAAGATGAAATTCCTTCATTTAAATAGACTTGATAATGAAGGGTTGCTTGGGGATTAAGCAAATCAATTTCCCGATTACCCAGATATCTTTCCAATTTGCATAATTTGATTTTAGTACAACTAGATGGCATAATCTTCGATTCCATATCTTTTCTTTATTCTCCATGCCTAATCATTTATTTCTTCATATAGCAAATATACATTGACTAATTAATTGATTGACTAATTAATTAGTTTCCTTCAAAATATCCTTCCAAATATCAGCCAAATTAATTGATTTGATTGAATCTATTAATCAATTTATTTCCTCTTTAACAAATATTTGAATCATCCAAATTCAACAGTTAATCCACACATTGGTGTATAAAATTAACGGCTCTTCTATGACGTTTTCCAATAATTCGAAGTCCATTTCATCATTTGTTGGGCGTGCCGATAGAAGCTGTATTTAAAATTTGATTAGTTATGCAAAGAATACCAAAATAGATTTATGAATAAATAGTAGAAAGTTGGAAATTTTCATACAAAGAAAGATGTCACGACCCCTGCGGAGTAACCATGTACTACTTTGATTTGAATGTCAAACCATCCAAAGTAAACTGTTGCTTGCTTCGGGCTTCGTAACCTTGAGAATCCATGTCCATATTAAGTTGTAGTTGGTTTCCATCTTCATGCATGTTGGCATTTCCATAAGTTACATCCGTAAGTTACATCTGCATCTGTAATAAAGTTTTTGGAATACCTATTTGCAACAAATACATCAAGGAATACAAAAGCTATGAAAATTAGGATACTTCGTTTAGCCATTATTGCAAAATGACTTAAAGCTATAATATGTATGTTTTGGTGCTCTAAGTATACATGGAGTTTGAGTGTCTTGCATAGAAAGATAGACCAAAGAACAATGGTTTAAAGTTTTGATCCATCGAACACTAAACAAACATTTCGTTTCCACTGCTGAAACTTTCTCGGTTTGGTTTATTTTGCATTGTAATTTTGTTTAAGAGTCAAGAGATCAGTTGTCTTCTTTGTTAAATTTTGGTGATACAAAATCACAAATAGAAGGAAACAAATATGCGAGAAGGAAAGTAATCACGTTTGTTCATTATGAAAGTGCATAAATCATTGGATTGCATTTGAATGATATGACAAGGAAATATATGCATGCGTACGTTATGGAATAATATATATGCAAAAAGATATGCATATTATTTCTTTCTTCCTAATCGCATTACTTTGGGATCATTTTCTTCCATCTTTGGAATGAGTGAATTACTTGCTATGTTGGCACGATTTGTTACCATTGTAATTTGCCTTCATAATCATCTTACCATATCTTGGTAATTTGATTGGTAACTCAATTGAATTTACATTGGCTATATATCGAAGGTAGACTTCATTGTAAACCTATCATGTATTCAGCCAGCGATCCCCAAATGGAGTGTCTCTTCTTGTTATCTCTAATTTAGGGCTTTGAGGTATAAACTCTTATCTTCTAATCTCTTGTAACTCTCTCATGTGTAATAAAAACTCTCTCCATTGGACTGGACGTACACTATGTTGATGTTAGTGGAACCAGTATAAATATTATTCACCTTTTTTCCTTCTTTATAGTTATTTACTATTTATTTGGAGTAATAAAATAATTGCTGCTAGATTAAGTGATATTCAAATTGGCAAATCTAGATACTATTTTTTTCCAAATTTGTGCAATTTTTGCACAACAAATTGGTATCGGAGCAAAGTAATTTGTTTAAATTTGTGCATCAATGGCTTCTAGAAAGAGTAGTAAATCCGATGATGATTATGCTATTACTCATTTGGATGGAAAAAGAGATTTTGTGCAATACGGAAGATAAAGACAGAGGAGATTATGTTGAGAAAGAAGAGTGTTCCAGTCTTGGAAAGTTGGCGATAAGGAGTTTACCGTGCTGAAGGGATGGATGAATTTGGAAACCTGTATCTGCTTCATGGCTCAATGTTGATGTGAAAGTCTTATGTTGATTTCCATGGGAAATTTGTTGTTTGGCAGATAAGGCATATGGGAGGAGAGAGATTTGTCTTGCATATGGAGATTTGGATCAGGCTTGTTATGTCCATTAGTTTTTGTTTTTTTGGCTCTCTATTTGGATTGGTGATTGAGAGGATTTTTTGGCCTTGGTGGCTTGGAGATTATTTAGTTATTTACCTTCTTTTGATTTTGGATATTTGCAATATTTTGTTGGCGGGCGGGGACATAGTCTAAGCTCATTAGCAAGGTGTGGTAGGGTGTGGCCTTGTCGGAACCCATTGGATAAATATTTAATTTTAGTCTATATCTCGTTAAGAGATTTTAGTTGAAGGTGGAGTTTTATTTTAAGAGTTTTATGTTGAGAAGAGAACTTAAGTTGAGGTGGGGTGTTGGAGAAGTATGATTTTGCATCAAGATGGAGTCTTAAATTTTGGTGACACAAAATCACAAATGACGGAAATAAATATGCAAGAAGCAAAATAATCATATTTTTCCATCATGAAATGCATACATCATTGGATTGCATTTTAAATGAGATGACAAAGAAATATCTACATGCGCACGTTATGGAATAATATATATGCAAAAGGATATGCATATTATTTCATTCTTTGTAATCGCATTGCTTTGGGATCATTTTCTTCCTTTTTTTGAATAAGCGAATTACTTGCTATGTTTGCACGATTTGTTACCATTGTAATTTTCCTCCAATATGTTCTTACCATATCTTGATAATTTGATTGATGACTCATATGAATTTACATCAGCTATATATCGAGGGTAAACTTCATTGTAAACCCATCCTGGTATTCAGCCAGCGATCCCCAAATGGAGTGTCTCTTCTTGTTATCCCTAATTTAGCGCTTTGGTATGTAATTATCTTGTAACTCTCTCATGTGTAAAAAAATCTCTCTCCATTAGACTGGACGTAAGTGATCTTGATGTTGATGGAACCAATATAAATATTGTTCGTATTTTTTCCTTTTTTATAGATATTTACTATTTATTTGGAGTAATGAAATAATTGCTGCTAGATTAAATGATGTGCAAAGTGGCAAATCTAGATCTTGTTTATTGTTTTTCTGCATTTGTGCAATTTTTGCACAACGTTCTTCTCTTGCTGAATACGTTTATATCAACATATGCATCGCAAACTTTATAAACTCAAGATCGATAATTTTGGAATATTATCCTTGAACATTACAGGAAAATAATTGGAATAATGTTAAATAAAATTCAGTTTTGGTTATTTGTTGGAATTTCAGTAAAGATATCTCGTTAATTAGAATATGCAAAGTCTTATAAATATCACCATATCAATAAAAACATAACGCAAAACCTCGAATTGTGCTATTTTATTAAAATGGTAAACACTATACCATTTTAAAAACATTTTTGTATTAAAGCGGAAAAACATTTGTCGTTTTATTACAAATATCATAAAAAGGAAAACACGTTACCGTTATGTTTTTATGAAAATTTATTACTTTAATGGTTAGTTTGTATAATACTAGACCTAAAGGTGGATTTGTTTAGTTTAAAGTGATGAGAAATGAGAAAGTGAACGTAACAACCATTGAAAATGCACTTAGAAGCGAATTCATTTTCACCACTAACGTAGAAGATGAAGTAATATAAGCAAGAGTTTGTCTCATTTTGCAACCAAACAATCAAGCAAGAACAAAATTGTAGTTCCTCATTTAAAAAACTATAGATCACATTTTCCATTTGCAATTTACTCCATATTAGTTTTCTTCTAATATGATAATGAAAACTTCTTTGAATTGTCGAATAGCAATTGGAAATTGAATATCGCTTAAAATATATAGTTAAAAGATAAATAAAATAGAATTGATGTACGCATGGTATTTAAACCCACTCATGTTATGTACCCGCCCATGCACATACGTGCACTTATACAAGTTTTTGATATAGAATGGTTATTATGGAAGAGATTGTATGTACAGTTCTGATTATTGTTGTGTATGCCATTTTGAATTTGCATAGTAGTTCCACGTTTGGAATATGATTACATGATAAAGTGTTATTAGTGTTGAATATTTTTGGAGAAAGAGGGGGAGAATATAAGAAAGAGGAGATTTTAATTTTATTTTATTGTAGAAAACTTTTCTTTATTGATGATTTATTCCTTGCTTGATTGATTGATTGATACAAAATGAGGGGAGAGCTCCTCTGTTTATATGACTCAATAGAGCATTCTAGATATAGAATATTCTAGAAACATGACTCGTTTGACAGCTCTAGAACTTTATCTTTAGACAACTCTAGAAACATAACTATTATATAACTCTTATTTCTAGCAATTAATATAAAATTCTAGAGCTTTCACCAAATTCTATCAAATACAAGAAGACTCTAGAAACTTTAATGATAAGAAACTTCTAGAAATTAACAAATCAAGTTTAATATTTCAACACCCCCTTTTAAACTTGATCTGTGACTCTAAGCAGTACTTGTAATCTTTGTATTTCATGTTCTTGGTAGGATTAGAGATATCATCCAAACTTTCTTTATAGCATTGACCTTCTTGCCAATAACTGAGATCTTCAATGCAAGTTCACATATTCTTGTTTTACTTCTTTCTTTTCGTCCTTCTTCACCACAATAGAATCTTCCATAAAATAAGCGTTCTAACATCCGTCTTGTTTCAGTAGCATTAATTTTGCATGAGTCATATATTCTACTTTTGCATTCTTTCACAACTTCGCACTTATGGTTTTTGATCAATCCAATTTCTATGTATACTTTCCAAATTTCACTTTCGTCCGTCTTTTTTGAAAACATTACTTGAAAATTTGATTTGTTCAAAATTATATAAGCTTTGCTCACTTTCTTATTTTCATGATGAAAATAATTGCTTTCCACTTTGTCTTCATTCTCCTTTTCCATGTCTTTAGATTCTTGCTCGTAAATCAAATTTCCTCTATGCTTTTGAATTTTATCTCCTTGATTCTAGCCTTCTTCATTGTCACCTCCTTTACTTTCATACTTTTCATCATCGATGTCATCTTTGTTTTCTTTATTTTCTTCATCTTCTTCTTGTTCATCATCTACACATTTTCCTTCTTCTTCCAATTTATCATTCTCTAACTCCTTAAATTCCAATAATTTTTCAACATCTTTCTCATTGTCACTATTCTTCGTTTTCTCTTTTTCATGAATCAGATTGTCTTCTTCTATTATTTTTGCATCATTCTTTCCATATACTTCTTTCAATAAATTCAACGATTATTTTGTGGAATCTTCTCCAAGTATATTATCATAAGCTACTTCATCAACGTCCTCACTTATCACAACATGAGAACGATGGTCATTCCATCGTAATTTTGCAAATGCTTTCTTGTCAATTTTCGACACGTTCTCCAAATCGTTCGACCATTCATAATCATTCTCGATAATCTTTGATAATCCTTTGCAGATTAACTCTTCTTTCTTTTCCTCATAAGCCAGCAGCAAATTACCATCGTTTTGGCTCTTTTCTTCAACGTAGTTGGTCTTCTCTTCAACTTTATTATGCTTTGAAGCTCTACATTCAGAAGCATAATGTCCAAATTTCTCACAATTGTGGCATTTAACACGTGACTTGTCATACGTTGAATTTCCTCTCCCACGACCTCTTGTTGAGCTTTCTCCTCTTTTGTTGTTGTTGCAGTTGTTGTTTTCATAGTTGGGCCTCTAACCTCGTCCATGTCCATATGCGCGACCTCTTCCTCTCTCTTGACCATCACCCAGTCTTTGTTGGCTTCTATTACTTTCTTCCTTTTTTGAATCAATCCGTGTCTTAAGGACTTGCTCCACAGTCTCTTCCTTCATCCTTTTATTTTCTTCATAAGCTTGCAATGAGCCTAGAAGTTTCTCTATTGACATGGTCTCCAAGTTTTTTGTTTCTTCAATGATGGCGACAATATGTTCGAACTTTGGATCTAATGATCTAAGAATCTTCTCCATAATTCTTACATAATCTAACTTCTCACCATTTCTTTTAAGATTATTACTAACCACTAGAACTCTTGAGAAGTAATCAGAAACAAGTTCACCTTTTTGACTTGATCAGCTCCCTTGTAAGACGTTCGAAGCTTCTCCCATGCTTCTTTGGGCGTTTGATCCAGAAATTTTTTCAAAGGTGTCATCATTCAATGCTTGATAAATTAGACAAAGAGCCTTCTTGTCCCTTGTCCTTGATTTTCTCAAACCATCTCTTTGAATTTGAGATAAACCATCTTCATTCTCATGTTCAATATAGCCATTTTCAACTATCTCCCACACGTGGTGTGCTCCACGGAGAGCCATCATCCATAAACTCGAATTATCATAATTTTTCTTGGTAAGCATTGGAACTATATGGGTACGCCATTATTCACCATCACTATCTTGTAAAAACTCCTCGCTTTGATCCCAATTTGTTGAATATTTTTAGAGAAAGAGGAAGAGAATATAAGAAAGAGGAGTTTTTTATTTTATTTTATTGTAGAACATTTTTCTTTATTGATGATTTATTTCTTGCTTGATTGATTGATTGATACAAGATGAGGGGATAGCTCCTCTGTTTATATGACTCAATAGAACATTCTAAATATAGAATATTTTAGAAATATGACTCATTTGACAACTCTAGGACTTTCTCTTTAGACAGCTCTAGAAACATAACTATTATATAACTCTTATTTCTAGAAATTAATATAAAATTCTAGAGCACTCACAAAATTCTATCAAATACAAGAAGACTCTATAAACTTTAATGATAAGAAACTTCTAGAAATTAACAAATCAAGTTTAATATTTCAATAATTAGTGGTACATGGAAAGATATTAAAGGAGAGGGCATGCTACATAACTGGATCCATTGCTAATTAATTTTCACCTGGACATGTTAATCATGATTAAAACAAGTTTGGACATAGTTAATGTTAGGAACTGAGTTGATGATGTTTTGATGACAACAACCTTATATAGTTATTATAGTTTACTTTATAAAATATATACTAACATTTTCATATATATATATATATATAGGAAGTATATGCAGGTATTATCGAAGACTGATCAGTATAAAGACTCAAGCATCAAGATGAAGATTAGAGATTCAAGACTCAAGACTCTAGAGAATCAAGATTTCAAGATCTCAAGATAAGTGTCTAGTATTTTGTTAAAACTTCATAATAGCACTCTCATCTTTCTTCCAATTTTCTTTTGGGATGGAACCCAAATTCTATCGAAACCAGTGGCTTACAAACCCACGACAAGTAGCTTACAAACCTATGACAAGTGGCTTACAAACCCACGAAAATAAAAATCATTTAAACTACTTTGCACAAGTTCTCGAGTCCTATGGAGGAGATCTGTAGGAAGGTTCTTGCAATTTCAGTTTAAATTGATTTTTCAAAATGTTTTTAAATCTGTTTTTCAAAATGTTTTAGCTTTCAAAATCATGTTTTCAAAAATGTTTTCAAACTTTGTTTTAGCCTCGAAATATTCCTCCATTTTGATTTTAAAAACTTCTATTTTTAAAACATCAAAACTTATTCTGATTTTAAATATTACTTATATAATTGACGGTCTATATCAATTATATATATAAATATATTAAAAATAATGTTTTATATTCATTCTCTATCTCAAAATATTGTTTAAACACTTTATTTTGCTTCAGAGAAGTTTCAACTTTTTTTAAATTCAAATGCTTTTACAAAACAACATCTCTACAATTTTGAACTGAGGGATGTCGACATATGGGGATACCCCATGTCGACATGGTGACAGTTGGATTCAAAATTCAAATTTCAAAACAAGTGTTCATTTGTTCAAAAACCTTTCGCCAATGGTTATGACTGTTGTGCATCTATATAAAGGCTTCCAAAACGAATTTTTTAAACAACTATTTTCTTCACTCTTTCTTCTCCACCATTCCATATCCATAAAACTTCATATTTTCAAGATCGTGCCATCATTCTGCCAAATTCTCAATAGGAAATCATTTAGATACTCTCTCTATTTGATTCTCCATCACTCTACTAAAGATCAAAGTGCTATTCAGAGTTATAGGATCAATTTGTATTCAAAAAGTCCATAGAGTCTATCCATTCAAAAGGATTGTTATTAAGAAGTATTAGGGTGATCTTGTGTCCCGTAAATCAAGAGAGTTTACCCCAGACTCGGAGATAGGAGGGTTCCTCAAGGCCTTAGAAATTGGGGGCTGTAATTTGGATATTGGCTTATAAAAATCTGTACAAGGATATTGCCTTGGTGCAAGACTGGATGTAGGAGGATTCCGAACCAGTATAAAATCCGGTGTGTTCTTTCCTTTTACTTGCTTTACTTTACTATTTGCATTTGTTATATGTTCTGTGATCACTCTGTGTTAGAATTCTGTTTACATTTGTGTTGAAAGTTTTAATTTAGTCATATAGTTCATATATTCTTTAAAACACTATTCACCCCCCCTCTAGTGTTATTTCTGCCTTAAGATCCTTAATCCGCATCCCCAACAATTGGTATCGGAGCATTGGGTTTCATTGTCTTCATAATCTGAAACTTGGAAAATATAAAAATGGCATTTTTGGAAAATTGTGTTAAAACTGTTTTGAATATATGAATTTCATCAAAGTTTCATAAGTCTGCATATAGTTATTTTGAAAAATCAAGTTATCTACTGAATTGGTGTGTTATGCAGGAACAGACATGTTATATGGCTTTTGACGAATCAACACCCAATGGACAAACTGTGCAAATTGAGAAAGATAAATGGATACTTGATAGTGGTTGTTCAAGGCACATGACTGGAAATCTCGAGATACTCAAGGACATTACTTATCAAGATGGTGGATTAGTCAATTTTGGTGAAAACTCTAAAGGATATGTGGTTGGCGTCGGCAATGTCGGTAACTCTAAAACTTTACTTATTTTTGATGTTTTATTAGTTAGGAACTTAAAACATAATCTGCTTAGTATAAGTCAACTTTGCGATAAAGGTTTTAAAATTAAATTTGAAAAAGATAAATGTCACATTGAAGATGACAAGTCTAATATAATTTTTGAAGGTATTAGGAAGAAAAATATTTATATCCTTAATATGAAAATTTCAAATGATAACCTATGTCTTTTGGCTAAACAAGTGACCCTTGGATTTGGCATAAAAGATTTGGCCATTTGAATTTCAAATTATTATCTAGGCTATCAAAACTTGACTTAGTTAGAGGTCTACCCAAGTTAAACTTTAAAGTAGATAGTATTTGTGATGCTTGTCAATTAGGAAAACTTAAGAAAAGTTCATTTAAATCAAAAGATGTTATTTCTACCTCTAGAATTACTTCATTTAGATTTATTTGGTCCATCTCAAGTTCAATCAATTAACCATAGTAAATATGTTTTTGTTATAGTAGATGATTATTCAAGATATACTTGGACAATCTTTTAAAACATAAAAGTGATGCTTTTGAAATATTTAAAAACTTTTCTAAAAGAATTCAAAAACAACATTCTTTCAAAATTAAAACTATTCGAAGTGATCACGGTGGTGAATTTGAAAATGAAAATTTTGAGAATTTCTATACTCAGAAGGGAATTACTCACAACTTTTCATTTCCAAGAACTCCACAACAAAACGGAGTAGTAGAACGTAAGAATAGAACGATTCAAGAGTGTGCTCGTACAATGCTTTCTGATAGTAATTTACCTAAATATTTTTGGGCTGAAGCAGTTGCTACAGCTTGTTATATATTAAATAGAATTTTAGTTAGACCATTAACAAATAAAACTCCATATGAATTACTTTATAATAAGAAACCTATAGTTTCTTATTTCAAAGTATTTGGGAGTAAATGTTTTATACTTAATACAAAAGATAATTTAGATAAATTTGAACCAAAAGCTGATAAAGGATTCTTTGTTGGTTATTCTAATAGAAGCAAAGCATTTAGAGTTTTTAATTTAAAAACTAATACTATTGAAGAAACTATGCATGTATCTTTTGATGAAAATCTTAAAGATATTGTACAAATAGATGATGAAGAATATTTTATAAATTTAAATCAATCTAATGAAACTATTAGTGAAATAAATCAACCTAATAAGTGATTTAAAATATCAAAAGATCATCCTGTAGAAAATGTTTTAGGAAATATTGAATCTGTAGTAAGAACTAGAAATCAATTAAGTAGTATGAGTAATGTAGCCTTTATATCAACAATTGAACCTAAAAATCCAAAGGTAGCATCGTCTGATGATTCGTGGATTCTTGCTATGCAAGAAGAATTGAATCAATTTACCAGAAATGATGTATGTGAACTTGTTCCTAAACCTGAGGATAAAAGTATAATTGGAACTAAATGGGTTTATAAAAATAAAATGAATGAACACGGTGAGGTCGTAAGAAATAAAGCTCGTTTAGTCGCGCAAGGTTATTGTCAAGAAGAAGGAATTGACTATGATGAAACCTTTGCCCCCGTAGCAAGATTAGAAGCTATAAGAATTCTACTTGCTTTCGCTAATTATAATAATTTCAAATTATATCAAATGGATGTTAAAAGTGCTTTTCTAAATGGTTTTGTAAAAGAAGATGTTTATGTTGAACAACCTCCACTTTTTGAAGATAATAAATTTCCAAACCATGTATACAAGTTAAAGAAAGCTCTATATGGTCTAAAGCGAGCTCCTAGAGCCTGGTATGAAAGACTAAGATCTTATTTACTTCAATCTGGTTTTGAAATTGGCAAAGTAGATACAACACTTTTCATTAAAAGAAATGATCAAGATATTCAACTGGTTCAAATATATGTAGATGATATAATCTTTGGATCAACTAATAACATAATGAATAAAGAATTTGAAATGAGTCACATGGGAGAATTAAGTTTCTTCTTAGGGCTTCAAATTAAACAACTAGAAAATGGAATCTTCATAAGTCAAGAAAAATATGCTAAAGACTTAATCAATAAATTTGGTTTAAGTACCTCTAGTGGGAAACCAACTCCAATGTCAACAAATGTAGGTTTAAGTAAAGAAGATAAATCAAAAGATATTGATCAAACTTTATATAGGGGAATGATTGGTTCGCTACTCTATATAACAGCGAGTCGTCCTGATATTATGCATAGTGTTTGTCTCTGTGCAAGATACCAATCACAACCTAAAGAAACTCACTTAAAAGCTGTTAAAAGAATTTTAAGATATGTAAAATACACTTTAGATTATGGTTTATTTTATCCTAAAAATAATACTTTTGATTTAATATCATATTGTGATGCTGATTATGCTGGTTGTAAATCAGACCGAAAGAGTACAAGTGCAACTTGTCACTTTCTAGGACATTCACTGGTTTCCTGGTTCAGCAAGAAACAAAATACTGTTTCCTTGTCAACAACTGAAGGAGAGTATATATCTGCTGCTCTGGCCTGTTCACAAGTCATATATATGCAACAAACTTTAAAAGATTTTGGAATTAACATAAGTAAATCACCAATATATTGTGATAATACTAGTGCAATAGATCTATCTAAAAATCCAACTCATCATGCTAGAACTAAACATATTGATATAAGACATCATTTTCTTAGAGATAATATAACTAAAGAAATAATAACTCTAGATTATATAAATACTGAAAAACAAATTGCTGATATATCAACTAAACCGTTAACCGAACAGAATTTTACTAAATTTAGAAGAGAATTAGGTATTTGTTCAAAATCTGAAATATAAAATATAATTAATAAAAATTCAAAATAAAAATTACACTTTTTCTAATAGACATGTCGACATGCCCCATCCCCTGATGTCGACATACCCAACAAAAATTTGAAAATAGAATTTCTCTCCAAAGTTAGTTATTTGGTTATTTATCTATTTATTTCGTTTTCTCACCTCTTTCTTCACTATATTCTCTATAAATAACTTCTGAAACAATAAAATAATGGCCTCCTCTTCTACTAATGAACCCACTTCACCCACATCTCCTCATTCTGGTCCATTTCGACGATCTACGCACGCTCGAGTGATCAAATTGCAAGAGAAGATGAAAGATATCCTTCAATTGTTGACTGAAATTCAAGTAAGTCATCTTAGGATGGCTAGAGAACAACAAAGGCAAGGGAATATTATTAGGAATGTACAAAAATTCCTTATGGATAACCATACAAATCCTATTAATATTGAAGACTCTTCACAAGCCATGGAATCAGAGGAAGAAGAACCTATGGAAGAGCCAAAAGAAGACCAAGAGGAAGATCAACCTTTTCCTCATCCCGAAGTCCCTATTAATGAGGAAGAGAGTGTTATTTGCGTTGGTGAGATCCTTGTTGATACTAATGGAAACATAATTGAACAACGTGGAAACTTTTGTCTCCACTACGCCAATTGTTCGATTCATAAGTCTCCTATAGTTAAGGATCGCCATTAAAGCGTACTTTCTTTTTTATTCTTTGTTTTAAATTGTTTTGTTTGTTCGTGTTTAAGTATGTTCTTATATATGTTGTAATAACTAAAATGCTTTCACTTATACTCATTGTTTCATGCTTGCTCTATACATATTATTTGTTCATACTAATCATTCTTGAATTCTTAAGTAATTAATAGTTTTTGTTGATGACAAAGGGGGAGAAAGTTATAAAAATATATGTGCTTGGTGTAAGGGGGAGTCATGGAATAAAGGGGAGTTGTAGTTTTAAGAAGAAATCACGGAGTAAGGGGGAGTTATGGAGAGTTATGGTATGGTAAGAATATTTTATAAATAAAGGTTGTCATCATCAAAAAGGGGGAGATTGTTAGGAACTGAGTTGATGATGTTTTGATGACAACAACCTTATATAGTTATTATACTTTACTTTATAAAATATATACTAACATTTTCATATATATATATATATATATATATATATATATGTATGTATATAGGAAGTATATGCAGGTATTATCGAAGACTGATCAGTATAAAGACTCAAGCATCAAGATGAAGATTAGAGATTCAAGATTCAAGACCGTAGAGAATCAAGATTTCAAGATCTCAAGATAAGTGTCTAGTATTTTGTTAAAACTTCATAATAGCACTCTCATCTTTCTTCCAATTTTCTTTTGGGATGGAACCCAATTTCTACCGAAACCAGTGGCTTACAAACCCACGACAAGTAGCTTACAAACCTATGACAAGTGGCTTACAAACCCACGAAAATCAAAATCATTTAAACTACTTTGTACAAGTTCTCGAGTCCTATGGAGGAGCTCTGTAGAAAGGTTCTTGCAATTTCAGTTTAAATAGACTTTTTAAAATGTTTTTAAATCTGTTTTTCAAAATGTTTTAGCTTTCAAAATCATGTTTTCAAAAATGTTTTCAAACTTTGTTTTAGCCTTGAAATATTCCTCCATTCTGATTTTAAAAACTTCTATTTTTAAAACATCAAAACTTATTCTGATTTTAAATATTAATTATATAATTGACGGTCTATAACAATTATATATATATATATATATATATATATATATTAAAAATAGTGTTTTATATTCATTCTCTATCTCAAAATATTGTTTAAACACTTTATTTTGCTTCAGAGAAGTTTCAACTTTTTTTAAATTCAAATGCTTTTACAAAACAACATCTCTACAATTTTGAACTGAGGGATGTCGACATATGGGGATACCCCATGTCGACATGGTGACAGTTGGATTCAAAATTCAAATTTCAAAAGAAGCGTCCATTCGTTCAAAAACCATTCGCCAATGGTTATGACTGTTGTGCATCTATATAAAGGCTTCCAAAACGAATTTTTTAAACAACTATTTTCTTATTTTCTTCACTCTTTCTTCTCCACCATTCCATATCCATAAAACTTCATATTTTCAAGATCGTGCCATCATTCTGCCAAATTCTCAATAGGAAATCATTTAGATACTCTCTCTATTTGATTCTCCATCACTCTACTAAAGATCAAAGTGCTATTCAGAGTTATAGGATCAATTTGTATTCAAAAAGTCCATAGAGTCTATCCATTCAAAAGGATTGTTATTAAGAAGTATTAGGGTGATCTTGTGTCCCGTAAATCAAGAGAGTTTACCCCAGACTCGGAGATAGGAGGGTTCCTCAAGGCCTTAGAAATTGAGGGCTGTAATTTGGATATTGGCTTATAAAAATCTGTACAAGGATATTGCCTTGGTGCAGGACTGGATGTAGGTGGATTCCAAACCAGTATAAAATCCGGTGTGTTCTTTCCTTTTACTTGCTTTACTTTACTATTTGCATTTGTTATATGTTCTGTGATCACTCTGTGTTAGAATTCTATTTAGATTTGTGTTGAAAGTTTTAATTTAGTCATATAGTTCATATATTCTTTAAAACACTATTCACCCCCCCTCCTCTAGTGTTATTTCTGCCTTAAGATCCTTAATCCGCATCCCCAACTGTTAAATCATCACATTCCCTAAGTCAGCTTAAGTATGAACATTAGCTTTCTTCATTCATTAACTTATAAGAATGCCGAAAGTTGCTATAATCTGTGTACAAAAATTCATTGTACATAACTTTTTCGAATATATATACTTTATGTTTACTCTAAAATGTCTAACATCTGTTATTAATTCGTGCTAATAATATTTTTATATCAACCGTCACTCCTGATTTTTTAAAATGCGCCATCAAGCGCTATGCTATGAAAAGCCAACTAATTAGACACTATTGTTGATACTAATTGCCCATTTTATATACCAACTTTTCCTAGCTTGATCACTGTTTTGATTTCATATAAATAGGAGTTGGATTTCCATTATGATACATAGGCATAAAATATGTTGATGATCAAATATGAGACAATGGGCTACTTTCATTTTAAGAGAATATTTTTACTAGACTCGTGTTTTTTTTGCTTTTTATTCCAGTTTTATCCAGAGCCATACATAATACAACTTGCAACAACTAGTTCTTATATGGTAGATACAAGAAACATAACAATCTTGATTAATTTCTACTTTTTCCTGGCGGCTACCCTATGCCTTAATACATTACAAGATCTAATAGATTGATCCACTGCCTATGAAGGAGCTCTAATAAAATCATCCACTATTGACCTCTAAGTTTCACCACCAAAAATAAGAATATTAAAGGCATTTACAAACATCTCTATTATAAATAATAGAGGCAAATAATTAGATAGTAATGCTTCTAAAAGAATGAGAGGCAGAAGAAGACAGGCCTCTAAAAATCCAGTCTCTAATAGTATATAAAGGCATATTTGTTGCTAAAGAGGCCTCTATTAGTGCTTTTGCCACGTTGGATTTGTTCATTTAAATTAAAGCACTAACAGCACTTAAAAAAGCCCCTATAAATTCAATTGCGGCATACAAATTTAGTACCAAAAAAACTCAGTTTCATAAATAGATAATGGAACAGAGAATGCAATCATGCCATAATATATTATTTCAACAAATAGACTATCAAGATGACACTGAACATAAACTTGAATAACAAATAGATAATGTAGTATCCAAATATTGAAGTATCATATTAATACAATAACATATAACAATATCTTCATTTATTGAATGCATCAAACAACCTTATTAAAAGGGCATAACCAATATATTATGCAAAAATAATCAGACAGGTAACTTCTTGTTATCTTTGAGTTGGTTGTAACAAAGTGGTACAGAGATCTATCGTTAAACATTGAATTTCTCGGCAAGGGAAGTATGTTGATAGAATATGAACAAAGTAGCCATATCCAAATGCTAAAGAATAAGCATTACTAAAGATGTTGGTGTTTTATGAGTCATTGCTGAAGGTGTAAAATCTGTAAAATAAAAGAATAAGCATAAAAGAATTTAGTTTCAGTCTTAACAAACTATCTGCATAAATATAAGTAATGTAGAATTCAATAAGCTAAATATCATACCGAGTTCAATTCTGGCCTCAACAGACATATTATTTTAGTTCATGTTTGACTTGCTCAATTAAGATTAACAAGTAAAGCGTAACACTAAGGCTTTATTTTACTTTAATTACTTGGATTTTAATCTTTTTATTGCTACTGGAATAATTATAGCACTAGTCGATATCTTAAGCTGATATAAAAGAAGAAAAAAGTTATTTATAAATTACCACAATTCGAGTTTGTACGAACTTGGTGTATATGTGTGTTGCGGGTGTATGAAACCTAAGAGTAAACCTAATATAGACATAGCTATATTTTTATGTATCGGTAAGAAAACTGCATACAATAAATAATTGGTTGAGAAGCAGCATAGTGTTAGCACACTGATCCAAAGAGGCAAAATTGAAATATTATTTTAACTTTGTAGACCAATGAATCTTATAATTTTCTAGCTTCCCCATTTGGACATTATGTAAGTATATACCTTTTCAAGCATTTGTTGTTTGAAATTCAATTCATCCAGAAATAGAGAAGATAGGAGTGATTTAGAAAGTCGTCAACAATGGTTAGTTATACAGTTAAGTGTATTATTGGCCCTTGTTTTTTTTCCATTTCATTGGCCAAGAAGATAATGATTGAAATAAGAAGAATTGTTGCATTTGATACTGCAAATTGACTAAATGATAAACCTTCTGAAGAAAAGATATAAAAGATTAGAGATTTTTACCTTGAAAAACCGAATACCTGTCCTACTAGCATTTCCAAAGTTTGAACCCATGCTGAAAATCTGCTGATACAAAACAATATTAAATTTTCATAAAATTATCCTCATGGATTTTTACAATAATGTAATAAGTTTAGTGACATATGAAAAACATGGTTT
The DNA here is from genome assembly GCA_030765085.1 of Allium cepa. Classification (NCBI taxonomy): domain Eukaryota; kingdom Viridiplantae; phylum Streptophyta; class Magnoliopsida; order Asparagales; family Amaryllidaceae; genus Allium; species Allium cepa. The sequence goes on along the minus strand of CM060937.1, from coordinate 695,249,979 downwards.
TATTCGCCTAACTTTCATTTAACACAATCATAAGCCCCAATACGCCCAACCAAAATTCACCATCAACCCGAGTTGAAAAACAAATCAACATCTGTTTATTTTGAATAACTTTGAATGATATAAGGGAATATCAAGATTTCGAAATTTGCCTCATGGATCATGACCATTCTAAAACACATACTTCAAATGGATTAGAATAATAGGAAGAGGTTTGTTGTTGTTAAGAATTGATCATAAATACTAATGCATCGCATGCACAAGGCATGAGGTTTTAAATCATAGATTTTGACCATGTCTCCTCCGGAGTTTTAAACACATTATCTAGTAACGAACAAGATCTCGGGTGATATGAGTGTATCTCGTATGATATGAGTGCATATAGGATAGACATCATAGATGTCATAGTAGTTTATAAAATCCATTTTAGGACTACCTCAGAGCAATTTTAGTGTTTAAAATTGATATTTTAAAGATTTAATTTATTATCATCTGAATATAAACATTACGACATACATAATTCATATAAAATGAAAATATTAAAATTTCTTTCAGAGTATTAAAAATAAGAAACTAATAGTGTGATAACCCTGATTATAAACTAGGGAACGCTGATTTTTATTAAACGGATAAAATTGATAATTAAAAATATATGAATATATATAAGTGGATTTGAATCTATAAAAATTGTTAAATTAACATGTTGAATCTTACTGTAAATTTATATATAAATGGAGATGTGCAAACTATATAAATGTTAAAAATTTAAGTGTGCTTATATAAAAGCATATAAGTGTGTATATATATACATGTTTTGTGAATAGAAAACATTGATTAAATTCAAGATATTAAATTTCAAAGAAAATTTAAAGTTAAAATTCTATATTTCTAAAACACTAAAGAAAATGCTTATTAAGTTTAGATATGGTAGCTCAAGTTTAAAAATGGAATTTAATAAAGAATCATAATTTCTTTAAAAATATACATAAAGTATTATATATAAGGTACTAAACATAAGGATATAACATAATATGAAAACATAAATTCCTAAATAATTAACAAGTGCAAACACTTAAAATATGCATTGTGCATTTGTAAGCTAAAGATTTCATGTTGGGAAAAGTGGCATTTATATCTTTAATTTGAAAAATGTATGTAATTAATGTGTTAGGGAACAAGCTGAAATAGATGTTCATTTACAAACCAGTCATTCTCTTTTCACCTTCTCTAAAAAAATTAAACTAAAGAATATATGTGCAAGATCCAAACTTCATTTTAAAAAAATTAAGCTTTTGATTCAACTCAAGCTCATGTGAAATTATCATCAAGCATATCAAATCAAAATTGCTTCTCCGTTCCAGCATTAAAGGTGAGTAAACACCTCCCCTTTCCAAAACTTGAATCAGTTTAAAATATTGATGCTTGTGAATAATATTTGTAACAATGTTGTGATAGATGTTACTTGAATGTGTATGATTCTTGCATGCATATGAATATGGTTGGATTAAGTGTGTATGACTGTATATTCATATACAGGGGTCTCTGTTGGTTTTACAGACCTAAAATAAGATTTCAAAATTCAAAATCATCTTATTTGTTCATTGTTTGGGATTGATTTCGAAAACATAGTTGATTGTATGAGCATAATTAAGTTTTGAAAATTTTAATTATATGAATTAAGTTTGAAAATTTACTGGAAATTAGAAAATAACAGTGGAAATTTAGGAATGGGTTGAAATCAAGTGCATTGATTTGTAAATTCAGGTATATTACCTGAATTCCCTATTCGAATTAGGATTTTTAAAATAAAAATAATAATGTTTAGTGGAGATTTGGATGCACATTTCTTAGTTAATCGAAAAATGGGTTTTGGTCATTTCTGGTGGTCGGAGAACTTAAGGGAGGTCAGGGTTTTTGTCGAAGCTAGTTTGACAATCGGGGAGGTTGGGAAAAATGTTGGAGGAGGGATGGATCACTGTAGCGATGACAATTGGTCGAATTAGGTTTTAGTGTGGGTTCTGGACATTGATTTTTGAAGGGCTGGCGTGGTAACGAAACGGCGTCGAGTTAGGCCAGGATTAGGGAGGATGAAGTTGACCATATGGCGGAGGTGTGTGCAGAATAGAAGTGACTCTGTTGAACGAGGCATGGTGGTGCAAGGCGAATTGTTCGTCGTGGTTTGAGTCTTTCGTGCTTCAATGGGTCGTTTTCGCTTCTGAGGGTCATTAAGGAAATCTGGAGGTTCATATAGGACGTGGCGTTGGAGGATGACTTGGTGGAGTATTCGAGGTTGGTCGGAGTCGCTCCGATCGTCGGTGCATATGCACGGTTTTGTTTGTGTATGTGAGGTTTTGGGGAAGAAGGGGTTTTTGTGGGAAAGGGCTCGAGGAAGTTGGTGTTTGACCCAAGTTGTTGTTCGTGTTGGCCTCGCGTGTGTGCTATAGAGTTAGGGCTGGAAGTACTGATGGTAGAATAAGTTTTGGGCTTGTGATTTCACTCGTGTTTGGTTAATGTTAACACGGAAGTTGCCTTTGGAAAATACTAGAAGATTGTTAGGGTAGAATTTTTTTTAAACTAATTATCTTAACTATTTTAAGTAATGATAAATTAATTAATGTTTGATATTTTAAGTTAAAATTTATTTTTAAGTTTTAATTAATTAAGTTAATACTAAAAGATGTTTTTGAGATAAATCAAATAATTAAGAATTTTAATTAAAAGATTTGTGTTTTAATTTTTATTTAAACTTATTGCTTTAAGTTAAGGATATCAATTCCATAGTTTATTTCATTCTGAGTATAGTTAAGAATGTGATTAAGGCAAATGACTCATCTTTCCAATTAATTAAGGTTGAGTAATTTAGATTAAATAATTAATTTAAGGAGGTTAATCAATTTATTTATGAGAATAATATGCTAAATTAAATAAGAATAATCACTTGTGAAAGAGATTAAAGCATAATTGCTGAATGAAATTTATTAAATATTTTTACTTAGTATAAGTAATTAATGGATAATTACTTAAAGAAAAATTACTTTAGAGAGGTAAACAGTGAATAATTACTTAATGGAGTAATTAAAGGAATTAATTACTCAGTGTAATTAATTAAGTTAATAAGGATAATTTTAGTTAATTAATTAAGTTTAACTGATTAAAGTAATTTTTGATGTTGGGTTATTTATAATTACTAAAGATGATTAATGAGGTGTAATTACTTGGTGAAATAATCAATGAATATTTACTGGATGAATTAAATAAACGGAAATTACTTGATGAGAAGTAACTAAAGGATGGTTACTTGATGGAAAAATTAAGTATTGATTACTCGGTGTAACTGAAGGATTAACTTATATAATTAATCAAGGAGTTGGTTTAATTGATGTAGCGATTAAGGAAAGTTAATTTCTGATTGTAATTAATCAAGAAGGATTAATGAATGTAATTAAGTTAAAGGTTAATTATTATATGAAATTTAAGAATAATTAACCAATGAAAGTAATTAGAGGATCATTAATTAATGTAATTAATGGAAGTGATAAATCTTGCTTATTAATAATTGAATGATAACGGGTGCTTTGAATTGGTTGATATCTCTGAGATGAATTGCTTTGTGATATGATATATTGGATGGACGATGATAATGTGATTATCAATCAACTATGAATTGCTATGTAAAAATGTTATTCGAAAATTAAAGTTGAATTGTATTTAATTGGATAATTTGGGTTTAGATGACATTGGATTCGAAGAGACCGAAGTCGGGTATTAGTAAATACCCGAAACCACTTCGATTCTTTATAATTTGATGTGTGGAATCAATAGGAGGAAATGGAATGATTTAAGTGAATTAGACCATTTAATCTGAGTTTTGGTACTTAGAAATTGATGTGTGATGTAAGTGATGTCTATAACAACTTGTGAAGTTGTAAATTAATATAAGTTACCCGGGTTATATATAAGCTATATGATTTTGTAATTTATGTTTGATGGGTTTACTCACGCTGATTTCCAGCCTGACCCGGGTGTTACTTTGATGTAATGCTCGGGTCAGACCGAGTATTACAGATTTTCAGGTAAGGACATTCTGGAGCTCAGTAGGCGACCTGGATGGCTGGAACGTATGAAGAGTATCCCGCCGTGTATATATTATAGATTGTCAGGGACATATGATATTAACTGTCCAGTATTTGTGTAAATATTGAAACTCTAATGTATTAAATGTAAACTTACTGATACAACATTCTTTGTATAAATGATATTATTTGATATTATATTTTGATCCGTTGCGAATGTGAGAATTTGTGTTTTGTTTTCTGTTTATTTTTCTTTCTCTTTTCTTCTTTCCTAACTATCTGGAATTTTCAAGATCGAAAATTTCCGGGTCGTTACATGTGGTATCAGAGCTGAAGGTTAAGCGAGCACCTTGTCTATGGTGGGGATTACTCATTAAATAGAGTCCGTAGTACTCTAGGATGAGTTGAGTATATATGTATATATATATTGTAACGATTCGGATTTTTCCCGCTCAAAAATCGACATCCATACTTCAAATCGTATTCGAATGCCATAGATTCGACCGTTCAAATCCGATTCGCCGGAGCTTATAACAATCATTAAGTAAACAACACAGCGGAAAAAAAGAATAATACATTGATATACAGCTTTGATACAATATCTGATACAACAGATGATCCAATAGATATCAATATACATCAGAGATATGATACAATAAAATAGCAGCGGAAAGAAAATAGATAACATCTAGCAGCAGAACAAAATAACTCTAAGATAGTCTTCAAGGAAGAACTCCAGAAACTGCAACTCCATTTCCAAGAACCAATCCAGCAATAGCTCGAACTCCCAATAACGATGCACCAAGACGAGCAAGAATGGTGTGATCCAAAGACTGAACTAACTCCAAATGATCTACTAAACCTGACTATCTGAAAAACCCAACTCTAGACTGCTCGTGTAGAAAATAATGAGCACCCAGAGTTTAGGAAAGAAAACAATAAACTCCGGATCAGTCGTAAGACTGGTGTGAGCAACAAAAACAGTTTATCTTTTAAAACATTCAACAAAAGATTTTCAAAGTCAATTCGCAATGTTTTTTTTTAAAAATGAGACTACCATAAGGCCTCCCGCACACACACACAATGCAAACGCAGAATCGGAGGAGATTTCTCCTTATGATAGTCAAAGATGCTTGATACGTATTAAAAAGAACATTTAATATTATTACTAGTGCATAGTGTAGAAAAATATTTTGAAAGTAAAGATATAAATCTTAGCCAACATACGACCATTATCGTATGCCTACTATAGCTACGATCTAAACAGTGGGGCGCCACCATAAGTAAATGGCAGGTTCTACAACTAACACTGTACAGGGTTTCGTATTGGGAATTGGATTTCCAACAAATGGTCAGGCCAAGGAACTTCCCATTGCCACATGAGAACGCCTCTGGAAGGACATCCCCGAGAACCAAACCGGATCTCTGCCAACACAAGGCCGGGTTACCCCTAACTGGGTAACTACTGACACGAGCATGCCATTCCCCGATCGTAAACGACCTTTCTCACGGGATCCCGATAACCAACAACCACAAAGTAATAAATTCGCAGAAACCACATAGGTTAAATATCTGGGCTCCATACCATGATACCACCTCTATCCAGAGGGAAATGCACATACCCTAAAGGGAGCTACCCCTCATAACCTTGCCGCATCTTTCCTGTTTTGACCATTTTCGGGGTGTGAGGCTCGACGAAGTCTCGTCCACAAAAACATACTTTATACAAAAGCCATGCTTTGGGTCAACAAATGATCATTGAAATGATCACCAAGATAGACGATCAAATAAATGATCCTATCACAAATAATCAACACGATGATCATTTCACAACAACACTCAGTATGTCACATTACCAAATTGGGAATATATCACTGATAACCATCAACTATATAACCTCTGAGCTCGTACGTCTCAGTGAAGGGTGTTAAGCTAAGAGAATAAATTCTCCGCCACCAACAGAAATATATTTGAAAGAAATCGGCTTTATATCTCAATTTGTAATGTCAGACATACAATCCATACAAGTCTGTTCCGGGCTCGAACAGAACCGAAGGCACTTACAAAGAAGTCCTTGCAATCCGGATATTCACAATCCCGATCGGATTTCCCATCACTTAGGGAGTTTCTATACCGGCGCGACTCGGTGCAGAAACAATCGATAGGTCATCCTATCGCTTTCGCAAATACCCGGTCTTCATCACCGGTCTTCAAATGCTATCCATAACGACGTATCATATATTCAGAATGGGTTATACGACACAAAGGTCCTTTCTCGGCTAAACCGAATAGTGAGCGCAACATTTAAACGTATGGATATGGGATTTCAATTAAGTCACAACTTATTACCCAAAACTTTTCTTCAAATGGCTTAACAAATTACCATTTTCAATCTTTAAACAAAAAGATTCATTTTCACAACCTTTAACGGTTTTAAAGAATTTTCACATTTTAATCTTTTAAATAAAAGATTCATTCACAGATTTTCCAAATCAATTTTCATTTCAATTTGATTAACTCGTTAAATCTTTAAATCAAAGATTTAACTTATAGCCTTCAAAACAATTTCATTTCAATTTGATTTAAACAAATCATCAATTTAAATCTGTTAAAAATAAACAGATTTAATTCATAGTTTTCAAAAAGAATTCATTCATAACTTAGGAAAATCATTTCTCTATTAAATCTTGAAATTCCCCTAATTAACTGGAATCTCAGTTCTTATCTAAAAGTGTTTATCATTTGAAAACAGCAGTTTTCATTTTGGAAATCTGATTCATTTATACGAGTTGAAATCCTTGGGTTAAATTCAAATTCCCAAAAATAATACTTTAAAAATGATTTAACTCATAATGACTAGTATAATATCATTAATCCCTAGTTTCAAATTACAGAATTCAATTTGAATATTGAATTCAAATTTAAATTAAAGTATTTAAATTCCAACACTTAATCCAGTTATTCAAAATAAATTTCCATCTTTGAAATTCCATTTCAAAAGATTTTCACTTCTATTCCAATTCCAATTCCAAAACATTTGAATTTAAAAATTCAAATTTTAAACTATTTCAAAAATCTGCGACTTAATCGATTTCCTCGTGAAATCCATAATTGTGTGTGTATAAGTGTGGTCCAGGGTTTTAACACAATAGTGCAACATCATTCAATCATCACAGATCAGAATACAGGAATATAATTGATAAGCGATATAAACTATAACGCTTATTTGTTATATACAGATCACAAATATATAGATGTATCATAAGTAATGAATAAATCACACACAGCTCAATCCATAGAACAAAATGGCACAGATCAAATAGGATAATCAATTTAATGCATCTTACACAATACAATCATTCATAAGTAAAGTCAAACGTTCAATAAACATTTATAAGCAGGATTTATTTAAATTTATTTAATCCTAATTAATTCACTTTATTTCCAATTAAATTAATTACTTATGGATTTATTTATCAAACAGATTAATAAGTAAAGTTACTCTTAATTCATCACATTAATTTGATTATCCTTTAAATAAATTAATTACTTATATAATTTAATTATTCTCGAATGAATTATCAAATCAATTTATCACGTTATCCTTAAATTTATTATTGCTTAATTACTTGATTTAATCAATTTCAATCATTAATTAATTATTATTAATTGAGTAATTGTCTTAAATAATCGATTATCTTTAATTAATTGTCATCAATAAATTACAAAACATTTAATGAATTATCTTTTAATAAATAAATCTTTAAACCCTAATTAATTAATTTAAACCTTTAATTTAATAAATCCAAATCATTATTTAATTAAATAAATAAATTATCCATTTTAATTAACTTAATAATTAACGAATTTCAAACCATTAAATTCTAATTAACTTTAAATAACTTAGTTATCATTATATACATTTAACATTTTACCTTTGTAATTAACTTACTTAGTTGAATCATTTAATTTGAGTTTAACTAACTTAAGCATTTAACTTAACAAATTTAAGTTAAACAAATCATATATCTTCCTAAAAAAACATTTATCATAAAGAGTTTAAACTAGATTCAATTTAAATTTAAACTTGCTTTTATATAAAACTGTTTAAAATTTTACTTAGTTTAAAATTTAAAACCTGGTATTACAACAACCCGAGACCAAAACGTAAATACTTCGAGCCGACTTCAGGGAAACGCGAGAACCACTTCGGGTCGACCCCGCAAAATCTCGAGTAATCATTTTTTAAAAAAAAATTAAATTCTAAAACTCAGAAAAACATAACAGGTTCTCAAAAAAAAAAACAAGAGAACAACAATACCCGAGACATTTACTTAATTTACCCGAGTAATACTCGCGACCTTCACTGTTCTTTCCCGTGTCACTCTCCCTTCCCACCTTCTCCTTCTTCTTACCTGTTCCTTTCTTCTTCTTCTTCTTCTTCTTTTTTTTTCTTCTGTAGCACGCGAACACACTCACGCACCCAAGTTTCACCCGAGGCCTCCCCTGTTTTACTCGAGAATGACTTCGAGTTAATCACGCAACAACCCAACCTGCTTCTTCTCCCACAACTTCACAAACCCAGATACCTATGTGCACGGTGCACGTACACCATCATCCCAACCATCGTTGATCGTCGCCTAAAACTCCAGCAAGTCACTTGCGACCCCGTCAACATCTTCGACCCCTCAAAACCACCAACCAACGGCAAACTCGCGAACGAGCTTTCTAACCCAGCTGCATCAAAACGACCACCAAAAAAACGTCTTGTGCCAACGATTTCCACCACCGAAACTCACACGAACTCGACCAAAACTTCGACACTCACTCACGATCCTCCTCCCCTTGGTCCGATCCCCCGAAGCACCTCGACGACGCCGCGGCAATACGAATTCCAACAAATACATAACGTGAGTTTAAACCCTAGTTCACCAATCTTTGGCCATCACGATTATCTACAAATTTTCTAACTATTTTTCTGATGATCTATATCCTTCAATCTATCTCCACCCAGAGGCACGACTCACAATTCGTTGGCGTTTGTCTGAATTTGATAAAAATACATTTTCTGTTCCACTCGCAATTCCCCAAAATCTACCAAACTAAAAATCTTCATTTGATTGTTAAAATTCATCATATTCTAATGTGATTCCAATTATCAAGCCAAACATGAATTTAAGAATAATGATTTTTTTCTTTTAAAAATATTCTTCTGTAAATTTTCTTTTCTAGTAAAATATCTTACTTGATTTTGCTTATAATTATTTTTTTAAACTAGCATTAGATTAACACGAACAAATTTTCTTTAAGGGTTGTAGCTTAACATCAATTATAGAATGAGATGTTGAATTTTAAATCTTGAATTAGAATCCTGTTACTAAGAACAGAGCAGATATGCACACCATAAATGCATATATACACCCTGTAAGTATTCTATACTTCCCACACAAAACTTCAACATGCATCCAGATTGTAACAGATTCAAGGTAAGGGTTCATTCACAAGTAACAACAGAGAAAAGAGGGATTTAGTTTAGGGGTTTGCTCACATGTGTTGTTTGAAACAGAGAGCATGAGCAGCTGGAAGTGCTCTGAGGACTGGAAACTGGATTTGCTTTTGTTTGAACAGCCTTGTGTAATTTCAAACTGAACCTTCATCTTGATTATCAGGTTGTAGTTGCTTTTGAAGTTGAATTTCCCGATTCGAATTGATTTATTCTGCTTTGAATTGTTTAAAACTTCCAGGTTTAAAATATTTTTTTCTTTCTTTTTTTTCTAAGTGGTATGCTTCAGAGTTTTGAACTATGATGAAGAAGATATATAAAAGAATGAATTTGCTGCTTGTAAGATTATGTTGGTACAACACAACAGAGACATTTCCTTCTTGCCTTACATACTACTCTACAGGCTTTACCCCTATTTCTACTTGTTTATTTTTATGTTTGTACATAGATATTTTTGGTTCAGAGATTTTTATTTTATATTAGTGGCTGATGTATATTATATTAATGGCAGCTATGCTTACATTATGGCTGAGATGTATTATATTGTGTACTAAGGTAAGGGCACTAATTGCTTAGTGCTCTGTTCCTCAGTCTACATGCATAGCTTCATTTGCTTGTGCATCTTCTTTTCTTTATTATTATGGCTGTAGCTTTGTTACTTATAACTATTTCCTCTATCTCGGCTGTACAATATGGAGATAGTATATAAAAGAAAAAGCATGTTCAGGGTGTTGTATTTCTTTTTGCTTTTCTTTGTTTCTCTTTCTTGTTTTGGTTTCACACTAGTATTTTTTTGCTGTCTTCATATTTGCTCACACATTTTGTTTTAATGTTTAAATATAGCTGGTTTGTTTTGCAAGTTAATTCATATATACGTTTTGTTCCACTGCTTTGTCTTATTACTTTATAGTATGAATAACTTCTATTTTAACATGTTGTTAAAATTTATTTATGAGTTACTATATATATATATTTTTCTTAATTTATTTTATAACTCAAATATTTATTAAACCATTCATCTAAGATTTAAATTCAAATCAAAATATATATATATATACACACACAAGATTTTATAATTTCAAATTGACTCATATATACCCAAATATATATATATATATATATATATATATATATATATATTCACATATATACATATATATACAATATTCAAAAATTTAAATGATTTATATAGAATATATTTGAACTCGGGGAAACTCGCTTCCATTTATAATCAATTTATCTTACAATTTTATTTTATTTAATTATCAATTTAAATTAAATTAAAATCTAGGGTCGTTACAAACTTCCCCCCTTAAAAGAATTTCATCCTCGAAATTCGCAGGCACAAAAACAAAACAGAGATAAATAGATTCAATCTCCTATAATTCCTCAAACTTAAGATATGTATTCCAAACTCAAGTCGGAATATCTCAAAATATATACCAATTTGTCCCTCTTCGGACTTCGACCAACCCAAGAAATTACAACAGAATTTCCAATTTGGCTTTAAACGAAATCATTTTATCAATACAATTCAAATTATCCTTCATATTTTATTAATCAATTTTAACTCAATTTAAAATTTCTAATTCATTTACAATTTCCAATTTCAATTTTCAAATTCATATTCATTAAAGTTTAAATCCTAAACTGATAAGAAACCGATGAAATACGAAGTAAAAATTTCTTATAACAATTCGTAGGGCCATCATCACACCAAAACTTCTTTCTGGAGCTGTCATGAAGCAATCAAAAGAATTTGGAAAGACGAATCAAAGAAAATTGACAGAGAAGATTATTTCCGTTGTTGTTACAGAGTAACGACCAATTACAGTCGTATTTCCCTGTCCTCTATCTCGTTCTCTTCTTGCACTCATACTTATATCAGTAGATAGTAAGAGAATTTACTGAGGCATTCAAACGGATATCTTAAGGATTACTCATTCTAGGGTATACTTCACCCTATCTCTAATGAGCTACTTAATGTGTTATACTCCTGAGCTAAAGTTCAACCCTTAGCTCTGATACCAAATGTAACGATTCGTATTTTGCCTGCTCAAAAATCGACATCCATACTTCAAATCGTATTCGAATGCCATAGATTCGACCGTTCAAATCCGATTCGCCGGAGCTTATAACAATCATTAAGTAAACAACACAGCGGAATAAAAGAATAATACATTGATATACAGCTTTGATACAATATCTGATACAACACATGATCCAATAGATATCAATATACATCAGAGATATGATACAATAAAATAGCAGCGGAAAGAAAATAGATAACATCTAGCAGCAGAACAAAATAACACTAAGATAGTCTTCAAGGAAGAACTCCAGAAACTGCAACTCCATTTCCAAGAACCAATCCAGCAAGAGCTCGAACTCCCAATAACGATGCACCAAGACGAGCAAGAATGGTGTGATCCAAAGACTGAACTAACTCCAGATGATCTACTAAACCTGACTATCTGAAAAACCCAACTCTAGACTGCTCGTGTAGAAAATAATGAGCACCCAGAGTTTAGGAAAGAAAACAATAAACTCCGGATCAGTCGTAAGACTGGTGTGAGCAACAAAAACAGTTTATCTTTTAAAACATTCAACAAAAGATTTTCAAAGTCAATTCGCAATGTTTTTTTTTTAAAATGAGACTACCATAAGGCCTCCCGCACACACACACAATGCAAACGCAGAATCGGAGGAGATTTCTCCTTATGATAGTCAAAGATGCTTGATACGTATTAAAAAGAACATTTAATATTATTACTAGTGCATAGTGTAGAAAAATATTTCGAAAGTAAAGATATAAATCTTAGCCAACATACGACCATTATCGTATGCCTACTATAGCTACGATCTAAACAGTGGGGCGCCACCATAAGTAAATGGCAGGTTCTACAACTAACACTGTACAGGGTTTCGTATTGGGAATTGGATTTCCAACAAATGGTCAGGCCAAGGAACTTCCCATTGCCACATGAGAACGCCTCTGGAAGGACATCCCCGAGAACCAAACCGGATCTCTGCCAACACAAGGCCGGGTTACCCCTAACTGGGTAACTACTGACACGAGCATGCCATTCCCCGATCGTAAACGACATTTCTCACGGGATCCCGATAACCAACAACCACAAAGTAATAAATTCGCAGTAACCACATAGGTTAAATATCTGGGCTCCATACCATGATACCACCTCTATCCAGAAGGAAATGCACATACCCTAAAAGGAGCTACCCCTCATAACCTTGCCGCATCTTTCCTGTTTTGACCATTTCCGGGGTGTGAGGCTCGACGAAGTCTCGTCCACAAAAACATACTTTATATAAAAGCCATGCTTTGGGTCAACAAATGATCATAGAAATGATCACCAAGATAGACGATCAAATAAATGATCCTATCACAAATAATCAACACAATGATCATTTCACAGCAACACTCAGTATGTCACATTACCAAATTGGGAATATATCGCTGATAACCATCAACTATATAACCTCTGAGCTCGTACGTCTCAGAGAAGGGTGTTAAGCTAAGAGAATAAATTCTCCGCCACCAACAGAAATATATTTGAAAGAAATCGGCTTTATATCTCAATTTGTAATGTCAGACATACAATCCATACAAGTCTGTTCCGGGCTCGAACAGAACCGAAGGCACTTACAAAGAAGTCCTTGCAATCCAGATATTCACAATCCCGATCGGATTTCCCATCACTTAGGGAGTTTCTATACCGGCGCGACTCGGTGCAGAAACAATCGATAGGTCATCCTATCGCTTTCGCAAATACCCGGTCTTCATCACCGGTCTTCAAATGCTATCCCTAACGACGTATCATATATTCGAAATGGGTTATACAACACAAAGGTCCTTTCTCGGCTAAACCGAATAGTGAGCGCAACATTTAAACGTATGGATAGGGATTTCAATTAAGTCACAACTTATTACCCAAAACTTTTCTTCAAATGGCTTAACAAATTACCATTTTCAATCTTTAAACAAAAAGATTCATTTTCACAACCTTTAACGGTTTTAAACAATTTTCACATTTTAATCTTTTAAATAAAAGATTCATTCACAGATTTTCCAAATCAATTTTCATTTCAATTTGATTAACTCGTTAAATCTTTAAATCAAAGATTTAACTTATAGCCTTCAAAACAATTTCATTTCAATTTGATTTAAACAAATCATCAATTTAAATCTGTTAAAAATAAACAGATTTAATTCATAGTTTTCAAAAAGAATTCATTCATAACTTAGGAAAATCATTTCTTTATTAAATCTTGAAATTCCCCTAATTAGCTGGAATCTCAGTTCTTATCTATATCATTTGAAAACAACAGTTTTCATTTTGGAAATCTGATTCATTTATACGAGTTGAAATCCTTGGGTTAAATTCAAATTCCCAAAAATAAGACTTTAAAAATGATTTAACTCATAATGACTAGTATAATATCATTAATCCCTAGTTTCAAATTACAGAATTCAATTTGAATATTGAATTCAAATTTAAATTAAAGTATTTAAATTCCAACACTTAATCCAGTTATTCAAAATAAATTTCCATCTTTGAAATTCCATTTCAAAAGCTTTTCACTTCTATTCCAATTCCAATTCCAAAACATTTGAATTTAAAAATTCATATTTTAAACTATTTCAAAAATCTGCGACTTAATCGATTTCCTCGTGAAATCCATAATTGTGTATGTATAAGTGTGGTCCAGGGTTTTAACACAATAGTGCAACATCATTCAATCATCACAGATCAGAATACAGGAATATAATTGATAAGCGATATAAACTATAACGCTTATCTGTTATATACAGATCACAAATATATAGATGTATCATAAGTAATGAATAAATCACACACAGCTCAATCCATAGAACAAAATGGCACAGATCAAATAGGACAATCAATTCAATGCATCTTACACAATACAATCATTCATAAGTAAAGTCAAACGTTCAATAAACATTTATAAGCAGGATTTATTTAAATTTATTTAATCCTAATTAATTCACTTTATTTCCAATTAAATTAATTACTTATGGATTTATTTATCAAACAGATTAATAAGTAAAGTTACTCTTAATTCATCACATTAATTTGATTATCCTTTAAATAAATTAATTACTTATATAATTTAATTATTCTCGAATGCAAATCAATTTATCACGTTATCCTTAAATTTATTATTGCTTAATTACTTGATTTAATCAATTTCAATCATTAATTAATTATTATTAATTGAGTAATTGTCTTAAATAATCGATTATCTTTAATTAATTGTCATCAATAAATTACAAAACATTTAATGAAATATCTTTTAATAAATAAATCTTTAAACCCTAATTAATTAATTTAAACCTTTAATTTAATAAATCCAAATCATTATTTAATTAATTAAACAAATTATCCATTTTAATTAACTTAATAATTAACGAATTTCAAACCATTAAATTCTAATTAACTTTAAATAACTTAGTTATCATTATATACATTTAACATTTTACCTTTATAATTAACTTACTTAGTTGAATCATTTAATTTGAGTTTAACTAACTTAAGCATTTAACTTAACAAATTTAAGTTAAACAAATCATATATCTTCCTAAAAAAAACATTTATCATAAAGAGTTTAAACTAGATTCAATTTAAATTTAAACTTGCTTTTATATAAAACTTTTAAAACTGTTTAAAATTTTACTTAGTTTAAAATTTAAAACCTGGTATTACAACAACCCGAGACCAAAACGTAAATACTTCGAGCCGACTTCAGGGAAACGCGAGAACCACTTCGGGTCGACCCCGTAAAATCTCGAGTAATCATTTTTAAAAAAAAAATAAATTCTAAAACTCAGAAAAACAGAACAGGTTCTCAAAAAAAAAACAAGAGAACAACAATACCCGAGACATTTACTTAATTTACCCGAGTAATACTCGCGACCTTCACTGTTCTTTCCCGTGTCACTCTCCCTTCCCACCTTCTCCATCTTCTTACCTGTTCCTTTCTTCTTCTTCTTCTTTTTTTTTCTTCTGTAGCACGCGAACACACTCACGCACCCAAGTTTCACCCGAGGCCTCCCCTGTTTTACTCGAGAATGACTTCGAGTTAATCACGCAACAACCCAACCTGCTTCTTCTCCCACAACTTCACAAACCCAGATACCTATGTGCACGGTGCACGTACACCATCATCCCAACCATCGTTGATCGTCGCCTAAAACTCCAGCAAGTCACTTGCGACCCTGTCAACATCTTCGACCCCTCAAAACCACCAACCAACGGCAAACTCGCGAACGAGCTTTCTAACCCAGGCTGCATCAAAACGACCACCAAAAAAACGTCTCGTGCCAACGATTTCCACCACCGAAACTCACACGAACTCGACCAAAACTTTGACACTTTCTCACGATCCTCCTCCCCTTGGTCCGATCCCCCGAAGCACCTCGACGACGCCGCGGCAATACGAATTCCAACAAATACATAACGTGAGTTTAAACCCTAGTTCACCAATCTTTGGCCATCACGATTATCTACAAATTTTCTAACTATTTCTCTGATGATCTATATCCTTCAATCTATCTCCACCCAGAGGCACGACTCACAATTCGTTGGCGTTTGTCTGAATTTGATAAAAATACATTTTCTGTTCCACTCGCAATTCCCCAAAATCTACCAAACTAAAAATCTTCATTTGATTGTTAAAATTCATCATATTCTAATGTGATTCCAATTATCAAGCCAAACATGAATTTAAGAATAGTGATTTTTTTCTTTTAAAAATATTCTTCTGTAAATTTTCTTTTCTAGTAAAATATCTTACTTGATTTTGCTTATAATTATTTTTTTAAACTAGCATTAGATTAACACGAACAAATTTTCTTTAAGGGTTGTAGCTTAACATCAATTATAGAAAGAGATGTTGAATTTTAAATCTTGAATTAGAATCCTGTTACTAAGAACAGAGCAGATATGCACACCATAAATGCATATATACACCCTGTAAGTATTCTATACTTCCCACACAAAACTTCAACATACATCCAGATTGTAACAGATTCAAGGTAAGGGTTCATTCACAAGTAACAACAGAGAAAAGAGGGATTTAGTTTAGGGGTTTGCTCACATGTGTTGTTTGAAACAGAGAGCATGAGCAGCTGGAAGTGCTCTGAGAACTGGAAACTGGATTTGCTTTTGTTTGAACAGCCTTGTGTAATTTCAAACTGAACCTTCATCTTGATTATCAGGTTGTAGTTGCTTTTGAAGTTGAATTTCCCGATTCGAATTGATTTATTCTGCTTTGAATTGTTTAAAGCTTCCAGGTTTAAAATATTTTTTTCTTTCTTTTTTTTCTAAGTGGTATGCTTCAGAGTTTTGAACTATGATGAAGAAGATATATAAAAGAATGAATTTGCTGCTTGTAAGATTATGTTGGTACAACACAACAGAGACATTTCCTTCTTGCCTTACATACTACTCTACAGGCTTTACCCCTATTTCTACTTGTTTATTTTTATGTTTGTACATAGATATTTTTGGTTCAGAGATTTTTATTTTATATTAGTGGCTGATGTATATTATATTAATGGCAGTTATGCTTACATTATGGCTGAGATGTATTATATTGTGTACTAAGGTAAGGGCACTAATTGCTTAGTGCTCTGTTCCTCAGTCTACATGCATAGCTTCATTTGCTTGTGCATCTTCTTTTCTTTATTATTATGGCTGTAGCTTTGTTACTTATAACTATTTCCTCTATCTCGGCTGTACAATATGGAGATAGTATATAAAAGAAAAAGCATGTTCAGGGTGTTGTATTTCTTTTTGCTTTTCTTTGTTTCTCTTTCTTGTTTTGGTTTCACACTAGTATTTTTTTGCTGTCTTCATATTTGCTCACACATTTTGTTTTAATGTTTAAATATAGCTGGTTTGTTTTGCAAGTTAATTCATATATACGTTTTGTTCCACTGCTTTGTCTTATTACTTTATAGTATGAATAACTTCTATTTTAACATGTTGTTAAAATTTATTTATGAGTTACTATATATATATATTTTTCTTAATTTATTTTATAACTCAAATATTTATTAAACCATTCATCTAAGATTTAAATTCAAATCAAAATATATATATATATACACACACAAGATTTTATAATTTCAAATTGACTCATATATACCCAAATATACATATATATATATATATATATATATTCACATATATACATATATATACAATATTTAAAAATTTAAATGATTTATATAGAATATATTTGAACTCGGGGAAACTCGCTTCCATTTATAATCAATTTATCTTACAATTTTATTCAAAAATTTATTTAATTATCAATTTAAATTAAATTAAAATCTAGGGTCGTTACATACATACATACATACATATATATATATATATATATATGAGAGCGTACTTGTTATTTTCTTATATAAAGATTTTAAATGATTTTATATAAGAATATATTTTGATATATAAAGAAATATTTCTTTCTAATAAATATTATGGTAATTGGTTATTAAATTTTTGGAATTAAATTAAGAAGTAATATAATTCAACAAAATTGATATCTTGAATTGGGATTAAATTAAGTGGTAATAGAAATACAGCCAAACTAAAATTGAAATTGAATAAAGATAAGTTTGAAATGAACTGAAATTAAATCTTGAAGTTGGGGAAGAATTTCTAAATAAGATAAATTAGAATTGGTTTCAAACCAGAAAAATAGAATGGTTAGTATGTTTAATAATGGGATGATTGTTTTCCAATAAACAATAAAATGTTTTAAGGAAGTAACCATTTAAAGAGAATAACTTGTAAATTAGAATGGATGTAAATTAAAGTGGGTTTTAAATTATAAAGTTCTGAATTATAAATTTAAACATTTGAAATTGTTTTCAAAATGTTAAAGGAAATAATATTATTCAAACTATTTTGAATGTAATCTTATTTTTGAATAAGAAGTTGTTTATAGACTTTAAAATATTTTGCTTGAATTAAAACCAAGGGTGGTTTAAATTTTAAATTTGGCCTGGTGGGCCAAGAAGTAAATATGTGTATATATGTGTGGATATACATAATATCAAAGATGGTTTAAAATAAACTCTAAATATTGAGTTTTAAATTTGGAATAAGCTGTGATACCCAAAGTGATAAGTTTATGAACTTAATAAGTGGGAAGATTATTTATGAGAAGTTTAAAATTTGAAATGGAAGTTCAAAGTGGGTGAGGTTGACTGGATTAAGTGAATTGAGTTTAACTTGGGAAAAAGTTAAATAAGTTGAAATGATCAATCTGATTTGGGAATTTGAAGATGAAATTAAGATTTAACTTGGGAAGTTAAATGGTTAATTTGAATTTGAATAATCTCAAAATGGGTTTGAGATCGGGAAATTGAAAATAGATAGATGTTTTAAGATAATTTGGATAATATTATCTCATTAATAATCTTTGAACTGTGAATTGAATTTGTTTAAAGAGATGGGGTGTGGTAGTATATTCATTATTAAAATAAAATGGAATCATTTTGGACTTAAGATTTGAAAGTTTAAGATAAAAATTCAAAGGTTTGGTTTCAAAATTTAAATTTGATGATAAATTGAATTTCAAAGATGTAGTTGTTTAAAAAAGGATTTGAATTATTATTTGAACTTTGAAAATTGGATAAAAATGGAATTTGGATTCAGTATTAAATGGTATAAAGATATAAGTTGATTTGATTTAAAGGATTAAATCAACATTTAAAAAAATTAACTTGAATTTATATAATTCGGCATGGTTTAAATTTGAAATTTGAATTGAATTAGTTTAAATTGAATTTAAATTGAATCAATTGGAATTGTGATTAAAAATGGATAAGTTTAAAAATTCGAACGGAAAATTTTGAATTGGATTAATTTGAAATAAAATTGAAGTTGAATGAGTACAAATTCAAATGGGAATTGGAATTAATTCAAACTGGGATTGATTTGAAATTGAAACGGGTTCAATTTGAAATTAATCCCAATTGACTTGAATAATTTGGAATTGTAATTAAATTGAATAGGTTTAAAATTCAACTGGAATTTGATTTGAAATTGGAAAGAAATGGAGATTAATTCAACTTGAATTGGGGATAAATCAAGTTCAAGGGAAATTGAAGTAACTCAAATTGGAATTGAGTCGATTTAAGTGGATGTGAAAATTTAAATTGAATTGATGAGAATGGATATTGGAAATTAAAAGTTTGGCTCTGGTCTATTTTCAAATAAATTATTTTAATATAAACTATTTTAACTATTTACTATACAAATTTTCTTTTTAAAAACCCAAAAGTATTTTATACTTATTTTACAATTATTTTTGAAACTATTTAACTATTTCCAATTGTTTTATAAACTAATTACTATTTCCCAACTATTTTATGACTAATTACCATTTTACAACTATTTTGCAATTATTTAAAATTTATATAACTATTTATCTATTTTCCAACTATTTTAAAATTATTTTACTACTTTACAGCTATTTTACAAACTAATAATTATTTTTCTATGATTTATCTATTTTAAACTTTTCAAGCTATTTTCTAAATTTAAGCTGGACAGAGTTCAACTGTTTGTGATTAAACACCCAATTGAGATAAGAATAGAGGTGATAATTCAAATGGGATTGAAGCAGTTGTAAATAAGTGAATGAAAACTAAAGTGAACGTGAATAGAAAGAGAATTGATTTGGCTAATAACCAATGAGGATAAATACGTAGGATGTACGTATACTACTCTATATGAATAGAAAGAGAATTGATTTGGCTAATAACCAATGAGGATAAATACGTAGGATGTACTCTATACGCATAGTGGTTTGATCCAGATTCGAGCACAAAATTTCGAGATAATTAAATTGATCCAAGTTGGAATTTTCCTCTCGATTTTTGAAGGCGAACTTGGATATGGATTGTTGATTGGTTCTGGATATTCTCTATCATAGTTATGACTATGCAAGGAGAATAACGGTTTCTGGTCAAGAAAACAGATCTGTGTCCGCACTAGGAATTCAGTTGGACGATACTAGTTCGGAAGGGAAATTATATGATCGAGTAAGCGATCAGATTGATATTAAGTACGAATGGTATGTGTACATCGTACGGATTGGAATGAAATTGATATTGAAAGTTTATGGATAAGAACTGCAAAATGGTTTTTGAAATGTGTGGTATATTTTGTGCGCTATAAGATGAAGTAAAATGGAAATTGGATATTTCTATGGTACGAAGTTACTTTATGGAAGTAAGTAATTTGGTAAGTGACTTTATAGAATAATCAAATTTGAATATTTGATTCGAAATAAACAAAGTTATATATCTTTGTTATATAAGATAAATCTTCTATTGTTGAATCTATAGCCAGAAGAAAATGGATTTTTGGAAATAATTGAAGTATAAAAAAAGGTTTTATACAAGTTTAAAATGATCCAAAGATTTTTATCAAGGATTTTATATATACCTATATATATAAAGGATATTATGAGGATTTTGGAAAAGGATTTGGGAACCTTTGGATTTGGAAAGGCTTTCGATTTTGAGAAAAATCAATATTGAATTTGGAAAGCCTAGTTTGAGAATTATCGATTTTGAGATAATCGATTTTGTGTAAAGGAGCTTTGTATGAGATCATACTAGGTGTATGATTTAAAGATACGATATCTATATAGTATAAAGTGTTTTGATGATGGCTCTGGGGAAAAAGGCGCTCACTTGTAAATGAACTTCTCAGGAGTGCCACCGGGTGGTGCTGCCTTGAGCCCCAAGGGGGGGATTCTAAAGTTGATCATGTGAGGAGTCCGGACAAAACTAGTTCCTGAGGATTATGAGTAGTGTATATCATAGCGAAAGTCGTGTGTGCCGCTGAGAGCTAACAGTCTGCGTTTGATTTTACATTGGTAGACTGCGACCTATGGTAACATAGCGAAAGTCGTGTGTGCCGCTGAGAGCCAACAGTTTGCGTTTTATTTTATATCGGTAGACTGCGACCTATTAGGAGTGGAGAAGTTTCATTTTGACAGCAAAAATCGTGTGTGCCGTTGAGAGCCAACAGTTACATGGACTTTTGCTGTGATGGCAACGTAACCCTGGAATGTAACTGCGATCGGTTGTGGGTTCCATGGCGTAATCGAGGGGCGCGGAGTGCCTACATTTACATGGACTTTTGCTATGATGGCAACGTAACCCAGGATGTAACTATGACCATGGATGGGAGTGATGATTTTCATAGCATTCCCACTAAAGATATTTCCTCTATTTTCAAAAATGTTTTCGATATTTTCAATAAAATTATTTTCCAAGTATTTTCACTGGATGTTGAAATGAGTCTGCTAAGTACTTATAGATTTTCAGTCCTATGCCTGATCAATGTATGACCGAATTTCTGTGAGAACGAGGATGGATGTAACAACCCGCATATTTATCGATTTTTATATTTAAATATTTTATTTAAATATTTTATCGTTAATCGGATTTTGGTCCGAAGCTACTTTTTGCAAACGGTCAAATTAGGACTCGAGACCACTTCCATTGAGTTCGAAATGTCGATTGCAATCTTCTAAGTATAAACATTGATATGTTTGGGGTTAGTGGAATTTCACCACTTTTTCACTCGAGCCTTTGGTTTGGACTTTTAGCCCATTAGGCCCAAGTTCCACCCCCCTTCTTCTTCATTGCTTCATTTCATTTCCTAACACTAAAGCTTCAACAAAAATGGTGAATGGAATGAGAAATTAAAACTCCAAAGTCTTTGTTTTATTGCAACTCCAACATTCAACTCCAAATTCAAGAAGAAGACATCGGATTCAAGCTTGTGGTTGCTTCTCCATTTGCCTTCAAGCTTTGTTCTTCATTTTCATTGGGTTTTGGAGCAAAGGTGAGATTTTTATCTCACAAATCTAGTCTATAACTATATTGGACTGATGGGAATGATTCCCTATCACTTTTGCATGCACATTTGCATTTGGTTTGGATTGGATTGGCGAAAAACTCCAATTTTTAGCATTTTGGTGGATTTTCTGCTCCTAGGTCGTTCTGGCCTTATTAGCTCGTATCGTAGTTAGGTCGTAGGTCGCATGGGCCTTAGGTCGTAGGTCGCATGTGAGTTAACCACTAGGTCGTTCTGGCCACTTTTCGTGTGTTTGGGTTTAGGTCGTTGGACCTTTAAGTCGTTGGACCTTTAGGTCGTTGACCCCCTTGAGTCGTTAACTAGTTAAGTCGCTCGCTACTTGACTCCATTAGGTCGCTCGTCACTGGATGCAGTTAGGTCGCTCGACTCCCTTACCCACTAGGTCGCGTACTTAGTTAGGTCGCGTGACCCCATAACTGTTAGGTCGTTAGACCCTGAGTTGTTCCGCCTTCATTTAGCTCGCGCACTTCTTTAGGTCGCATACTCCTTTAGGTCGCATGACTCCCATCCCTTTAGGTCGTTGGACCTTGTTTTCCTTAGGTCGTTGGACCCTATTTCCTTTAGGTCACATGACCTCGTCTCCGTTAGGTCGTGAACCTTGTTAGGTCGCTCATCCCTAGCCCGCGAACCTTCTTAGGTCGCGCACCCCCCTTAGGTCGTAACATGTTAGGTCGCACGCCTTTCACACCATTAAGTCGCGAGTTTAATTAGGTCGCTCGGCCTTAAAACGTTAGGTCGCTTGACCTGTTCTATTGTTAGGTCGCTTGGCCATTTCAGTTAGGTCGCATGACCACAGGTTGCTCCAGTTAGGTCGGTTGACTCCTTAGACCCCTAGGTCGCAACCATTAGGTCGCTCGACCCTATTCCCCTTAGGTCGTTAGACCTCATTTTGTCTTCACTAGGTCGTACCGTTTTGGTCGGGGCGCTGCCCCCTGGACCCCCGCGACCTGACCGGGCAGGTCGAACCCCGTAAGCGGTGGCGTTGCCCCCGCACCCCCACCTTGGGGGGTTGCCACCCCCCCGGACCCCCCCTCCGTAGGGGATCTTATCTGAAAAATATTCAACAGAACTTGCTGAGCTGATTTCCTTGGATTTTTATCACATCTTCGAATGTGACCTTTGTGATTGATTGTTTCTACAATCGCTTCTGTGATTTGTCACTTTAAAATATAAAGGTTTCAAAACTAGTAGTAAATATCAAAACTCTTTCAACAAAATGATTTCAACTCTATTTTCAATAACAAAGCTCTTTTCTTAAACCGTTTTCCAATCTACTAGTATATACAAACTTTTACCTCACTCGGATGAGAAATCGAATTAAACGGCTTAGTAAAACAAGTGGTGTGAAACGCTTGCGTTCACTTCGTCGGTTAATTCTTGGACTTGTTCGATTGAACCTCTTGTGACAATTTTATTAGTGAAGATTTACAGTTTGTTCGTAAATATTTAAGTTAAGCAAGTGGTTATGGGACATGAAGCTAAACTTTTATATTTACTAGCTTAGTGTAATTGACACTTCTCGTTGATCTTGATGATCGCTTTATGAATTAGACTAGCAATTGCGCGATGTCTCTTTCATTGCAAGGTTAGGCTAGACACCACTTGTGTGATTCCACTCACACATACCTTTTTGCTTTTTGGTTAGCCTTGACCTCATTCGGGTGACTCAGACTCATCCATATGGGGTAGCTCCCCATGGTCTTCGGACCGTCATGTGATAGGCCTCTTTCCCTTTTTTTATGATTTCTGGATTTCTTGTGTTGATTTCTGGAATTTATCTCTTTGACTTGTCATGAGTACAAGTTTAGGGTATGATGCCCTCTTTGGATCTCTGAGAAGATTCTTGTGATATTGATTTATCTCTTATCGGTTGATCTCCTGTTGATCATTATTTGCATACTTATAGTAGTATGTCAGTATGGATATTTTATGTTTATGCCATATCTTTTATTTTATATCATGCCATCTGATATTTATAGCTAGACTGATCCGTTTATTATTTTCTTATAAATAATACTCGGGTCAGACCGAGATGTTACAGGTGCTACTGCTTGACTCCTCCCCCAGTGATTCACTACTCAGACTTTTGGCTACTTGTTTAGATTAGCAGCTTTTGTTGTTTACACTTGAGATATAGACTCATAGTTGTATTCTTTTGTATAGCACGCGTTGCTATTCTTTTGTATTATCGTGGATCTTTTTAGACCACTACTCTGATGTACACTTTTATGTGATATATATTCATATCTCCTTCCGCCTTTGTGATATGGATATCTGTGATTGATTCGCATGTTATGCTTACTTCTATATTTGTTTCTGAAGATTATTTTATAGCCACAGTGTGATAAGAAATTACACGGATGGTCGCTCGTCAACAGCCTTATTCTCCGCGCTAGTTGACAGCACTACACCGTAGTGTTCTTGGCTAGCGTGGGTATAGAGGTGGGGCGTCACAATGGACTGGTTGAGACATCAAGTTATAAAAAGTATTTTTATAAAACTATTTTCATAATATTATATGGATTTTAAAAGTGTTCTAAAAAGGATCAAAGAATAATTTATCTAATTTTAAATTATTGAATAAATTCTGGCTTCATTCCGTTTCGAGGACAAAAAGATTTAAAAGGGGGAGGAATGTGATAACCTTGATTTTAAACTAGGGAATACTTATTTTTATTAAATAGATAAAATTGATAATTTAAAATATCTAAATATATATAAGTGGATTTGAATCTATAAAAATTGTTAAATTGACATGATGAATCTTATTGTAAATTTATATATAAATGGAGATATGCAAACTATATAAATGTTAAAATTTTAAGTGTGCTTATATACAAGTATATAAGTGTGTGTATACACACACACACACACACACATGTTTTCTGAATATAAAACATTGATTAAATTCAAGATATTATATTTCAAAGAAGATTTAAAGTTGAAATTCTATATTTCTAAAGCACTAAAGAAAATGATTATTAAGTTTAGATATGGTAGCTCAAGTTTAAAAATGGGATTTAATAAATAATCATACTTTCTTTAAAAATATACATAAAGTATTATATATAAGGTACTAAACATAAAGATATAAACATAACATGAAAACATAAATTCCTAAATAATTAACAAGTGTAAACAATTAAAATATGCATTGTGCATTTGTATGCTAAGGATTTCATGTTGGGACAAGTGGCATTTATATCTTTAATTTGAAAAATGTATGTAATTAATGTGTTAGGGAACAAGGCTGAAATAGATATTCATTTACAAACCAATCATTCTCTTTTCTCCTTCTCTAAAAAAAATTTAAACTAAGGAATATCTGTGCAAGATCCAAACTTCAGTTCAAAAAAATTAAGCTTTTGATTCAACTCAAGCTCATGTGAAATTATCATCAAGCAGATCAAACCAAAATTGCTTCCCTGTTCCAGCATTTAAGGTGAGTAAACACCCCCCTTTCCAAAACTTGAATCAGTTTAAAATATTGATGCTTGTGAATAATATTTGTAACAATGTTGTTATAGATGATACTTGAATGTGTATGATTCTTGCATGCATATGAATATGGTGGGATTAAGTGTGTATGACTGTATATTCATATACAGGGGTCTCTGTTGGTTTTACAGACCTAAAATAAGATTTCAAAATTCAAAATCGTCTTATTTGATCATTGTTTGGGATTCAGTTCCAAAACATAGTTGATTGTTTGAGCATAATTAAGTTTTAAATTTTTTAATTATATGAATTAAGTTTGAAAATCTACTGGAAATTAGAAAATAAAAGCGGAAATTTAGGAATGGGTTGAAATCAAGTGCATTGATTTGTAAATTCTGGTATATAACCTGAATTCCCTGCTCGAATTAGGATTTTTAAAATAAAAATCACAATTTTTAGTGGAGATTTGGATGCGCATTTCTTAATTAATCAGAAAATGGGTTTTGCTCATTTCTGATGGTCGGAGAACTCAAGGGAGGTCAGGGTTTTTGCCGAAGCTAGTTTGGCAATCGGGGAGTTTGGGAAAAATGTTGGAGGAGGGATGGATCACCGTAGCGATGACAATTAGTCGAATTAGGTTTTAGTGTGGGTTTTGGACATTGATTTTTGAAGGGCTAGCGTGGTGATGAGACGGCGTCGAGTTAGGCCATGATTAGGGAGGATGAAGTTGACCGTATGACGGAGGCGTGTGCAGAATAGAAGTGACTCTAGTGAATGAGGCATGGTGGTGCGAGGCAAATTGTTCGTCGTGGCTTGAGTCTTTTGTGCTTCAATGGGTCATTTTCGCTTCTGAGGGTCATCAAGGAAATCTGGAGGTTCGTATAGGCCGTGGCGTTGGAGGATGACTTGGTGGAGTATTCGAGGTTGGTCGGAGTTGCTCCGATCATCGGTGCATATGCACAGTTTCGTTTGTGTATCTGAGATTTTGGGAAAGAAGGGGTTTTCGTGGGAAAGGGATCGAGGAAGTTGGTGTTTGACCTGACTTGTTGTTCGTGTTGGCCTCACGTGTGAGCTGTAGAGTTACGGCTAGAAGTACTGATCGTAGAATGAGTTTTGGGCTTGTGATTTCACTTGTGTTTGGTTAGAGTTAACACGGAAGTTGCCTCGAGTAAATACTAGAAGATTGTCAGGGTAGAATTTTTTTTAAACTAATTGTCTTAACTATTTTAAATAATGATAAATTAATTAATTTTTGATAGTTTAAGTTAAAATTTATTTTTATGTTTTAATTAATTAAGATAAAACTTAAAGATTTTTTTGAGATAAATCGGATAATTAAGAATTTTAATTAAAAGATTTGTGTTTTAATTTTTATTTAAACTTATTGCTTTAAGTTAAGGATATCGATTCCAAAGTTTATTTCATTCTGAATATAGTTAAGTATGTAATTAAGGTAAATGACTCATCTTTCCAATTAATTAAGGTTGAGTAATTTAGATTAAATAATTGATTTAAGGAGGTTAATCAATTTATTTATGAGAATAATTAATGCTAAATTAATAAGAATAATCTCTTTGAAAGAGATTAAAGCATAATTGCTGAATGAAATTTATTAAATATATTTACTTAGTATAAGTAATTAATGGCTAATTACTTAAAGAGAAATTACTTTAGAGAGGTAAACAGTGAATAATTACTTAATGAAGTAATTAAAGGAGTTAATTACTTAGTGTCATTAATTAAGTTAATAAGGTTAATTTTAGTTAATTAATTAAATTTAACTTATTAAAGTAATTTTTGATGTTGGGTTATTTATAATTACTTAAGTTGATTAATGAGGTGTAATTACTTGGTGAAGTAATTAATGAATAATTACTGGATGAATTAAATAAACGGAAATTACTTGATGAGAAGTAACTAAAGGATGTTTACTTGACGGAAAAATTAAGTAGTGATTACTCAATGTAATTGAAGGATTAATTTGTATAATTAATCAAGGAGTTGGTTTAATTGAGGAAAGTTAATTTCCGATTGTAATTAATCAAGATTGGTTAATGAATGTAATTAAGTTAAAGGTTAATTATTATATGAAATTTTAGAATAATTAACTAATTAAAGTAATTAGAGGATCATTAATTAATATAATTAATGGAAGTGATACATCTTGCTTACTAATGATTGAATGATGATGGGTGCTTTGAATTGGTTGATATCTCTGAGATGAATTGCTTTGTGATATGATATATTGGATGGACGATGATAATGTGATTATCAATCAATTGTGAATTGCTATGTAAAAGTGTTATTCGAAAATTAAAGTTGAATTGTATTTAATTGGATAATTTGGGTTTAGATGACATTGGATCCGAAGAGACTGGAGTCGGGTATTAGTAAATACCCAAAACCACTTCGATTCTTTATAATTTAATGTGTGGAATCAATAGGAGGAAATGGAATGTTTTAAGTGAATTAGACCATTTAATCTGAGTTTTGGTACTTAGAAATTGATGTGTGATGTAAGTGATCTCTATAACGACTTATGAAGTTGTAAATTGATATAAGTTACCTGGGTTATATATAAGCTATATGATTTTGTAATTCATGTTTGATGGGTTTACTCATGCTGGTTTCCAGCCTGACCTGGGTGTTACTTTGATGTAATGCTCGGGTCAGACCGAGTATTACAGATTTTCAGGTAAGGACGTTCTGGAGCTCAGGAGGTGAGCTGGATGGCTGGAATGTATGAAGAGCATCTCGCTGTGTATATATTGTAGATTGTCTGGGACATATGATATTAACTGTCCAGTGTTTGTGTAAATATTGAAACTCTGATGTGTTAAATGTAAAAGTTACTGATACAGCATTTTTTGTACAAATGATATTATTTGATACTATATTTTGATCCGCTGTGAATGTGAGAATTTGGGTTTTGTTTTCTGTGTCTTCTTCTTTCTCTTTTCTTCTTTCCTAACTATCTGGAATTTTTGAGATCAAAAATTTCCGGGTCGTTACAAATAGTCATTTTTTGCTCACTCGTTGCAAAGAAAAATTGAATTAGCAGCTAGTAAAAAATCATAAGAGCGGATTTTATGATGGACACATAAGAAGCACAAGAAAGATGCAATAAAAAAATAATTTAAATTTGTATGAGATCTTTGACAAAAATAAAATTTTGCTTCAAATCTTAATACCTTAGACAAGATGAGTGTAAAATATGATACAAAAATAAAATGTCGCACTTTGCTTCATCTTATCTCGCTCAAGCTTAAAAACGAGAGCTTAAGAAAGATCTCGATTGGGATAAACAAGATTTGAAGTGGTGCGTATGCATATGATGTAGAGGTGTAGTAGAGTATTAAGAAAATAAAATGATTACATATTGATTGATAAAATACCTAAAAATTATGAGAAGCACAAAGAACCATACGTTACCACAATTCTATATGAAGTTTCAGCTAGTTTTTGTAATGGGCAAAAGTGATAAATAATTTTCAAGTGTTTGGTAAAATTTGTGCAACTTGCAACATTGAAAAAAAGATACAAAGAACAAACATGAGATATTTATTGAGATGCTCATCAAAGTATGGGTTGATCATTTAGAAATGCTCATTATTTGTGCGATTACATATATGTACATGTATTTGTCCAATGAAAGAGATGTATACAATTAAAAGATACATAAATGTGCATGAACATACGTGTAAAATACCTTGAATACAAAATTGAAACAAATATTATATGCGTAGTAGGAAAAAAGTACTATATATTCACTTTTGAAGGGCCATTAACATCCTAACATAGTAGAACATGGTAAAATGGGATCCGTTATTTGCTACTCTGACAACTTACCTATGAGAAGCTAGTGGATATTATTGATTTATTTGCATGTTAAAAGAAGTTTATAACATTAAAATCTAAGCCAAAAATTATGTAATATCCCGAAATTTTTAACAATATCAATTTAATAATCTGTATTAAAAATTAAATTGATATTGATATTTTGTTAATAATTATTCAAATAGATTTAATAATCTTCTTTAATAAATATTCAATTGGTTATTTTATCTTTTAAGAATAATAAATTGATTTCTGTTTACAATATAAATATATGATTTATATTCTGAGTAGATTAGCATTGTTTTAATTTTAATAAGTAAGGCATATTTTCTAGTTTTAATATTTGCAATAATTTGGAAAATTTGTTTTTATTAGCTTTTCAAAGTTATTGAATAAATGATTTTGGTTTAAATTTAATAAGTGAATCATGTTTTAAAATTCTAATATATAGACATTTTAATTTGGAAAATTTTGTTTTAAATTAGTATTGAGTTTTTAAAACTATTTCATAAATAAATATATGATTTTAAAATTGATAGGAAAACAATGTTTAGATGTTTAAAATGAATTGGCTTGAGTTTTAAATTTAGAATAAATTAATAAAAAGGTTTTACGGATTAATAAAATAGATATTTTATTTATAAAAATATAATTTCTTTTAAAAAAAATTTTAATTTAATAATAAGATAATTATAAAAATAATATTAATAGTGTATTGTCCTTATAAGCAGGATTTGAATAAAATTTGTAGTCGTTATTTCAAATTGAATTTATATTCATAACTTGGTTTGAAATATTTGATTTTGAATTTAATTTGAATTTAAAATTCCAAAGTATGAATCTCAATTGTTTTAATTTCTACATGTATAAGTTTTATTTATAAATATGGCTTGTTTTTATTTCTTTTATAAATTTATACACATATTCAAATAAACTAACAAAATTAAAATTAGGCTAATACTTACACTAACACATCTATCTGTAAATTGAGTACGATTAAAAGAAACAAGTGTTTCATTCTTTAACATCCATTTAACATGTGTTCAAAAACTAACATAACAAATTGACAAATGTATAAATTTGGACAAGTGTAAACCATTGTTTTAATTTTTCTTTTATTTTATCAAATCTGAAAATTCATTTATATAAACCTGCATTTTCTTTCATTCATGTTTTTCTCATTTCCTTAATCAAAAGAAAAGAAACTGCAAAATTCTAAAATCAGAGACACTTCCTCAAAAATCAAACCTATCTTCATCTCAAATCAAATAGGCATGCACTTCCTCAAATTCAAACATCAATCTGCATTGATTCACCAAAATTTGCATATTCAACATACTCAAAACCTGAGAATGGAACCCTGTATTCTGTTCGTAAACCTGGCATATTCAAAAGAAAACTTCAAACACCACTTCCAAAATCAGTTTATAAATTCAACATGCAAACCTTCCTCTCATGAAATTCAACATCCTCAAAATCAAACAGGCCTTGCATACAACTGCATTCTTATTTCTAGAATTACAACTGCATTCAATCTTTTGAAATAAAAAAGACTGCATTATTCTTCCGCAATCTGGAAAGAAAAAGATGCATCTGCATGCTAGAAATTAGAGCCAGGGATCATGAGCATCTCAGATTTCATCATGGCTTGCAACTAAAAAATTTTTAAAAGAAGAAGCATGCCTGCATTCTTATTTCTGCAAAATTCAAAAGAGGTCAAAACAGAGGGTCTGCTTCTTTTAAAGGAAAAAGTGAGTAACTTTAAACCTTAAATTTTTAAAATATGTTGCATGCTAGTTTATTGAAATGGAATAGCTATTTTTTATGTTGTAGATAACTGTTGATATGAATATAAATGGTGTGCATGCTTTTTTTTTAATTGCCTGTTCTGTTTGTTTTCGATTTTCCAAGCACCCACAATTTTATTAAATACTTATCACTTAACTTGTTTCTTAATATAATGAAAGTTATAAAGCAAAGTTGTTTATTTTCTTAAGTTAATATTAAAAATTTCAAGAAAGTAAAATATGAGAAGTTGTCTCAAGTAAACACAGAAGGTAACATCAGTGCATGTTAAATTTTAAAATAATAATAATAAGCCAATCTTATTAATATTGTAATTCAGTTTCATAAATCAAAAATACTAACTATAACTTGATTTTTGAATCAAGGAAAAGAATTTTTAGAGTTTAGTTTAAGTAGCAGTTAGTTCTTGAACCGAAAATGAAATTTGTGCAATTTCTTGTGATCTATGACTTGAGTAAGCTTGGGTTTTTCTGGTTAGTAGATAAGTGTTTAGTGATTCTTAGAAAAATCAGAGAAGTGATTAATATTGGCTAGAGTGGATGTAGTTTAAAATTCTATTGTTAAACCCTAGTTTTGAGAAGAGTATGAAGAATCAGGCATTTCGGGAAGAAGAATGTATCGAGTGTTATGATAATTGGGGGATGGGTAGAGGGTGTGTAGGAGAGTTCGAGGCCGGAGTGGGTGGACCTCAGATGGACGGAGTGGCGAGCATTCGCCGTTGACAGGTTTTGGGCAGAAACCTGTAACGTTTTCCAAGTTTGGGATTTTAGAGCTCAAATTTGATTTAGGGGATGGTGGTTCGATTTGATGATTGTGGAGGGTTGCAGTGTCATCCTCTAGGTTGTTGAGATCCTCGGCGGCAACCAATGATGGCCGGAATCGCCGTGCATATGTACGGCGATGAGTTACTGGTGTAGTGTTGGGATTGGTTTTGGTTTCAGGGTGTTAACGCTAAAAATTGAACGCTAACACCCCGATGTGTGGAAGGTAATTGTGAAAGCACCACCCGTTGGTACGGGAACAAAATACAAGCAGAGAAATCACAGAGAAACTATAGAAGACACAATATTTATAGTGGTTCGGCTTAAGATCTAGCCTACGTCCACTTTAAAACTCTTTATTGCTGATTTGGTTACAATTCTTTACAACAATCTTCAATTACAACCCACTTAGACAAATAGCTCAAACTCTGATGTAGAAGAATCCTTCGAATGCATGGCGAATGAGTTAGATTTCCTCTTGAGATTTGTTGAAATGTCTTTGGTGATTGGAGTGATAGAAGTGTTGCTTGAATGTTGCTTAAAGTCGAGACAATGGCAGAGTAATGGCGTCCAGGAAGTCAGTCCAAAAGTCCCCTTTCTGTTGGAGTTATGGGCGTATTTATAGGCATCTTCGGAGTTAGGTCGTAACTCGTATACGACTCACGATGAGTCGTAACTCGTGTACGCCTCATGATGAGTCGTAACTCGTATACGACTCATGGTAGGTCGCGGCTGATTTACTGGGTTCATGGCTTGGCCCAGAGTTATGCACCCATCTGAATGAATGATACAAGTTCTAAGTCGTTCACGAGTTAACCAAATGCAGTTTCCTTTATGCTAGCATGAGTCGTACACGACACATCATAGGTCGTAAGTCGTTAGCGATTCTTCTTACTATAGCGTGGTGTTGAACTTGTCTCCAAGTCTTAGGTCGTGAACAACTTATCTTTTGAGCCGTAGACTTCCTGTCGCGCCATCTTCTAACTCGTAAGATTGTTATCTCGTAGACTCTTTAACTCGTGGAGGCCTTAAGCCGTAGATCCTTATCTCGTAGACCTTTTAACTCGTAGAGTCTTTAACTCGTAGTGGCCTTAACTCGTAGATCTTTTAACTCGTAGATTCTTTAACTCGTAGATCCTTAACTCGTAGGTCGTTCAGCCCTTGAATGGTTAGGTCGTGAAGACCTTGAGTCGCACAGTTCTTGAGTCGTTGATCCACCGAGTCGGCCTGTCTCATGAACCGTTAACCCTCTTGAGTCGTTCCATTCCTCTAAGTCGCCTTGAACCTTAACTCGTTAAGTCGTGGCACTTCTTAGGTCGTCCAATCCTTGAGTCGTTAAGCTCGTTAAGTCGTGGCACTTCTTAGGTCGAACACCATAGGCGGTGGCGTTGCCCCCGCACCCCCACCTTGGGGGGTTGGCACCCCCCCTGGACCCCCCCTCCGTAGGGGATCTTATCTGAAAATTCATTCAACGGAACTTGCTTTATTGGGAGGTTAAATCGACCATCCTTCGAGATGAACTATCATTGGCTTCTCGGTCGATTTTTGATGTCACGGCCTTGCTGAAAAAGCAGAGTTAACACAGGGGAGGATTGATTTTTGCTCGAAGTAAGTGGGATGATGACCCAAAGTAGTCAGGCATGAAACTCGAAGTGGTTTTTGGGGTTCTCGGGTTGCTCTGAGTTTTTCAGGTTACAGAAACTTGTAGTTTCTGTTTGAATTTTTTTTCAAAATTCTGTAGTTTTATTTGTAAGGAAAGTTTAAATTAAATTCAAATTCAAATTTGAATTTTTGAATTTAAGTTCAAATTTAAAATCTCAAATTTTAAATAAAGTTTTAAAAATATTTAATTCAATTAAATATTTTACTTTGTTAATAGTAGTTGAACTTTTTGAAATTTGAAGTTCTTGTTTAGATGAGAGCAAGTTTAAATGAAGTTTAAAAACTGGAAATTTTAAAAAATGAATTTCGGTTTTTAAATTTAAAATAAGGTTTAAATATGGAAGTTTTAAACTAAATATAAATTGAAGCTAGTAAATTTTTGAAATGAGTTTTTGTTTTCAAAAGTTTTATGGAATTTTTATCCTAAGACAAACACTTGGTTGTCTTGCTATTTCAAAAGTTTTAAATTGTTTAAAAATTTGATAAGTTTATATTATTATTATTTTAAAGCTTGTATTTAAAATGGAAATTTCGAAGTAATTTCAAAGGTACCTTGTTTCAATTAAATTGTTTTTAA
Organism: Allium cepa; assembly: GCA_030765085.1. Lineage (NCBI taxonomy): Eukaryota > Viridiplantae > Streptophyta > Magnoliopsida > Asparagales > Amaryllidaceae > Allium > Allium cepa. Next base: position 695,215,369 of record CM060937.1, on the reverse strand, counting down.
ACATAATTAAGTTATGTTTTATCTTGAAATTAAATTAATATTAATGTTTTAGAATTAATTTAATTAATAAGGTAATTAAGATTAATTTATTAATTTAATTAATTAATTGAATTTGGAATTAATAATTGATTAATGATTAATCAATTTATAATTAAGATCATTAATTAGATTTTTAAATTAATGATTGATGAATAATTAATTATGTAATTAAGTTTTAATCAAGGATAATTAATTAAATAATTAACTTTAATCAATGGATAATTAAAGATAATTTAAATTTGTAATTAATCTAAGTTAATTACTTAATGAATAATTAGAGAATGGTTAATGAAGGTCATTAAGCAGGATAATTTAATAATTAATTAATATGGTTAATTTTAATAATTAATTAAATTAATAATAATCATTTGCGAATGATTTGTGTGTAATTAATTTATGAAGTAATTTATAAATTAGTTGATTAAGGTAATTAACTGAATTAAATATGATTGTTTATTTTAATTAATTAAGTTTAATTACTTTTAAACACTTGGGTTTTATAAATAATTACTGTATGTAATAAATGATTGGGAAATTACTTAGTTAAGTAATTGATTAATAATTATAGGTTGTAATTAAGGGGAGATGTTTAAGAATGAAGTAATTTGGATTAATTATTTAGTAATTAATCAAAGAATTAATTAAGAAATTAATTAAGGAATAATTAATTTGGCTTAATAAAGTAATTAAGCTAGTTAATTACTAAATGTAATTAGTTTGTGATGATTAATAATTATAAGTTAATTACTTAAGGTAATTAGTTAAGTATAAATAAAGATCATTAATTATTATAATTAATGAAGTAATTAAAGTGGATTAATTATAATTGATTAATCAATAATAAGTAATTAAATGTAATTAATTAATGTAATTAATTAAGGATTAAGGTGATTAATTATAGTTAATTTATATAAATAAAGTAATTAAAGGTTAATTACTGTTTGTTTGAGAATAATTAATTTGTGAAATTAATAAAGGATAATTACATGAATGTAATTATAGGTAATTAATCAAGGTGATTAAATTAAGGTGATTAATAATGAATGATTAATTGATTGTAATCAATTAAATGATTGAGAAAGCAAGATTTATATTGGTGAAGTAATTAATTTAATTTATTTTAAATTAATTAAAGATGAAGCAATTAATTTAATTCATTTAAAATTAATTAGAGGTAGAGATAGTTAATTTATTAAATTAATTATATTGTGATGAGTAAATCATGGCTTATGTTTGTATGGATGACATTGATTGTCTTGGATGCTTTGAGATCTCAGAAATGAGATAAGTATTATTGTGTAGTATGAATGCTTGGTTGTATTGTGATGATAAAATAGATTATCTTTTGTGATGGTAATATATGGATTATCTATTTTGAGATTGATAATATGGATTACCTGTTTTGTGATAATGTTGATTATCAATTGTGATTTGTGAGTTATCTATCTGTGTGTATATATAGATACTGTATTGAATTATTTTAAACCTTAAAACAACTTGGAACTAAAAGACACGTTTTGGATTTCGAATGAGACCGGGATCGGGTTCCATATTTGGATATCCGAAAACCACATCGATTCCAATTAAACGTTAGGTCGTAAATCAAAGTGGAGCTTTGTGAAGACTCGAGGTGATGGACTATACGTCACTATAACTCTGTGGGTGATTCCGTAATGAACTGACGGAATAGTACTTATAGGTTTGAGATGGTGGTTCAGAGTGCAAGGGTTATCGTCGTTAACTCTGAGGGTGATTCCAAAATGAGTGTAACGAGATAATGCCTTCGGTTTCGTTCGAACCCGGAACGAACTTGTACGGATTAAATGCTTTTAGAACATCGTCAGGTGGACGATGAGCATTCTATGTGATGTGTTCACTAAAGGTAATCGTAACCTCAAGCCTCATCAACCGGGAATGGCTAAAACAGGGGAGGTGCAGTAAGGCTTCGTGGGTAGCCCCTACTTGAGAGTGAGATTTACCCCTGTCTATAAGTCCCTTTTATTTCGACCGTGTGGACGGTTTTGAGCTCCAACCGTCGGGGTTATCTTGTTCGAAATTGTTCAGTAAGGAATGGGTCCGTCCTTTTGTTGCACGGGAGCGGGCGTAATCCTCAGTACGGTGATCTAGGCCACGTATTGTGAGGGGCGGTACCCCAGTAGCCCTGCCATTGTATGGAATCCAAAATCCAATAAGTGCCAACGGTTTTGATTGTATTACCCACTTTTGTGGCTAGTAGCTGGAATTTAATAAATGTAACAATTTCGGCTATTTCATATTTATTTGAAAGCCTTAGACCTATTATAATATCACTAGATTTCCTGTCAAATGTTTTGGTTAGCGTAAGGTAAAAACTTTTCCATGTTTATGTGTGGAAAGTCTTACATGATACCATTCTTTTCAAAATGTTTTTGAAAGTTAAGCAACTTTAACCTGTTACTCACACCAGACCCATGTCTGACCTAGAGTTTATTATGTTTTATTAAACTCTTGGGTACTCAAATTTTTACGAGTAGCCAAGGGATTCAGGTTAGCTTTGACGAATTATGGAGGAACAAATGGAGCAGGAGGCTTCTGCGTTGTAGTTATATAGAATTCCACTGTGTTGGTATCTCTGTGTTGTATTGTATATTGAATTATATAGCTAGATAGGTGTCTATAACTTTCTAGTATGTGTTTGTGAAATCTGTGTAATTCTGATAGTGGTTGTAAACTGTGTAATGTTTATGTTATTAATATAATTTATTCGTTCCGCTGTTTAGATTCTGATGTTGTTTCTTTCTTCTCTTCTTTCTTTTTCTCTTTTCTATCCCTTTCTTTCTTATTAATGATGCGTCATTCTATGGAGGCGGATGGTGGGTCATTACAGTGGTATCAGAGCATTAGGTTGAGCGAATACCTAGGCTCTGTAGTCGTGTCTATCTTGAGAGAGCGTATTTGTAATTTTAATATATATATATATATATATATATATATATATATATATATATATATATTTCTACCTATCTGTTGGGTTACCTGTTCAGGTTTTCCAATATAAGTTATAAAGATAGATGGGGTAGTAGTGTGTGTAACACGACTACCATTGGTTGGAGTTTGAATATTTGAGGTTGGAAGTGTAACTGTCGAGACTGTAGACCTAATACCGTCTCGAGTGGGTTCTGTAGTGATGAAGGATTTCATTGATCTTTGAAGGAAACCTGTTAAGGTTTGGAGTTCATTTCTGAAGTTGGATGAATACAGTTTGGATCTGTTGATTGAGCAGAAGGGGTGATGATATTTTGATACATCAGGTAGTAGTAGCCGTGTGATGAGATGCAGTAACTATGGATGTTTCCGAAGATAATTCTTTGGAACAAGTTTAAGGAAGTAAGTATGCTTAGGTGTTGTGGCTTTGTTTAGCCGGAGCTTCTGTTTGGTTTGAAGTCCGAGTTTCTCGAAGAGCTTTGGATTAGGATTCTTTGGCATCTGAGGCAGCAGCGCAGCTCAGAGTGTTCTGTGTGTCGGCAAGGAGTCTTCTGGCTTAGCAGTTTTTTGAAATGGTGTTCAGAAGCAACAGAGTGGACCCGTTTCTTCGATGGATTGACAGGTTAAGTGTAAGACTGTTCTGTTTGACAAAGGAGGAACAGTTTTTCTTGGATTGGTTTGGGCTGATCGCAAAAGTGACTTGCGGTTGTTTGAGTAATCTCTTGGAATTATCTGAGTTTTTCTGGATGTCTTCTAGAAGTCAGAGGTTAGTTCGCATCGGAAAATTTTTGAGTTTCTTATGGGTTTGTTGAACCTTATTTATGGAATGTGTTGTTCTTCAGCATTTTCTTCTACTTTGGACCAGAGTTGAGCAGCGTAAGTAGTTTGGAAGTGTATCTGCTTTTCTTTTTCTGGACAAAAGAAGTTGTTATCTTCTGATGTTGAGGAGTAGAGTTTGAGATTTTGATCTTGGTTGATCTTGAGGAGATCATTTTGTTGAGATGATTGGTCTAGTTGGTTTCTAGAGACATTAACAAGGGTTGAGCTGATCAGTAAGGGTGTAGGCAGCCCAGAATCATCTGGAAAATTTTTTTGGGTTTGAAATGAAGGAACTTAGATTCCGAAGTCGGAGGTTTAATTTTGGATAAGTTTTCTCCGATCGAAAAGGAGCTATAAGATTGAGTAAGGCTGGGAAGCTAGCTCTGAAGTGTTTTGGATCTTTTCTGTGATCTTGGAGGTTAAGAGATTAATCTACAGGATTGAATTTCTAGTTTGGATAACTGGAATTCGATGAGTTTCACGTATCTCTGAGGGAGTACATATATGATTTATCTCTGGTTGTGGAACCAGCAATTTGGGAGTTTTGGTTGTTGAGTCAAACTCGTCTGTAGTTTGATATCTTGTCTAGTGTTATAGATATAGAAGAAAAGGAGCTTTTGTAGCTTCATAGTATTGATTGTTTGATTTCTATAGAGTGGGTATCCCGGTATATATACACACATACCTGGGGAAACTCGAAGGAATTTTATCCAGAATTTTATCAAAATAATTAGGTTTGTTCGATTTGTTGTTTTGGTTGTTAGCATATGTTTGATATATGCTTGTGTTTTAAAATTTAAAATTTTAATGAGATTATTAAATTACCTTTGTTTTAAATTTCGAGGACGAAATTCTTTTAAGGGGGAAGGATTGTAATATCCCGGAATTTTTAACCATATCAATTTAATAATCTGTATTAAAAATTAAATTGATATTGATATTTTGTTAATAATAATTCAAATAGATTTAATAATCTTGTTTAATTAATATTCAATTGGTTATTTTATCTTTTAAAAATAATAAATTGATTTCTATTTACAATATAGATATATGTTTGTATTCTGAGTAGATTATCATTGTTTTAATTTTAATAAGTAAAGCATATTTTCTAGTTTTAATATTTGCAGTAATTTGGAAAATTTGTTTTTATTAACTTTTCAAAGTTAATTTTAATAAGTGAATCATGTTTAAAAATTCTAATATATAGACATTTTAATTTGGAAAATTTTGTTTTAAATTAGTACTGAGTTTTTAAAACTATTTCATAAATAATTGTATGATTTTAAAATTGATAAGAAAAAAATATATTTAAATGTTTAAAATGAATTGGCTTGAGTTTTATATTTAGAATAAATTAATAAAAAGGTTCTATGGCTTAATAGAATAGATATTTTATTTATAAAAATATAATTTCTTTTAAAATAATTTTAATTTAATAATAAGATAATTATTAAAATAATATTAATAGTGTATTGTCTTTATAAACAGGATTTGAATAAAATTTGTAGTTGTTATTTAAAATTGAATTTATATTCATAACTTGATTTGAAATATTTGATTTTGAATTTAATTTGAATTTAATTTGAATTTAGAATTCCAAAGTATAAATCTCAATTGTTTTAATTTCTACATGTATAAGTTTTATTTATAAATATGGTTTGTTTTTATTTCTTTTATAAATTTATACACATATTCAAAAAAACTAACAAAATTAAAATTAAGCTAATACTTACACTAACACATTTATTTGTAATTTGATTACTATTAAAAGAGACAAGTGTTTCATTCTTTAACATTCATTTAACATGTGTTCAAAAACTAACGTAAAAAATTGACAAATGTATAAATTTGGACAAGTGTAAATTATTGTTTTAAATTTTCTTTTCTTTTATCAAATCAGAAAATTCATTTATATAAACCTGCATTTTCTTTCATTCATATTTTTTTCATTTCCTTAATCAAAAGAAAAGAAACTGTAAAATTCTAAAATCAGAAACACTTCCTCAAAAATCAAACCCATCTTCATCTCAAAATCAAATAGGTCTGCACTTCCTCAAATTCAATCATCAATCTGCGTTGATTCACCAAAATTTGCATATTCAACATGCTTAAAACCTGGGAATGGAACCCTGCATTCTGTTTGTAAACCTTGCATATTCAAAAGAAAACTTCAAACACCACTTCCAAAATCAGTTTATAAATTCAACATGCAAACCTTCCTCTCATGAAATTCAACATCCTCAAAATCAAACAAGCCTTGCATAAAACTGCATTCTTGTTTCTAGAATCACAACTGCATTCAATCTTTTGAAATAAAAAAGACTGCATTATTCTTCCGCAATTTGGAAAGAAAAAGAGGCATCTGCATGCTAGAAATTAGAGCCAGGGATCATGAGCATCTCAGATTTCATCAAGGATTGCAACTAAATTTTTTTTAAAAGAGGAAGCATGCCTGCATTCTTATTTCTGCAAAATTCAAAAGAGGTCAAAACAGAGGGTCTGCATCTTTTAAAGGAAAAAATGAGTAACTTTAAATCTTAAATTTTTAAAATAGGTTGCATGTTGTTTATTGAAATTGAATAGCTATTTTTTTATGTTGTAGATAACTGTTGATATGAATATAAATGGTGTGCATGTTGTTTTTTTTTTCAATTGCCTGTTCTATTTCTTTTTTATTTTCCAAGCACCCACAATTTTATTAAATACTTATCACTTAATTAGTTTCCTGATATAATGAAAGTTATAAAGTAAAGTTTTTTATTATCTTAAGTTAATATTAAAAATTTCAAGAAAGTAAAATATGAGAAGTTGTCTCAAGTAAACAAAGAAGGTAACATCAGTGCATGTTAAATTTTAAAATAATAATAATAAGCCAATCTTATTAATATTGTAATTCAGTTTCATAAATCAAAAATACTAACTATAACTTGATTTTTGAATCAAGGAAAAGAATTTTTAGAGTTTAGTTTAAGTAGCAGTTAGTTCTTGAACTGAAAATGAAATTTGTGCAATTTCTTGTGATCTATGACTTGAGTAAGCTTGGGTTTTTCTGGTTAGTAGATAAGTGTTTAGTGATTCTTAGAAAAATCAGAGAAGTGATTAATGTTGGCTAGAGTGGATGTAGTTTAAAATTCTATTGTTAAACCCTAGTTTTGAGAAGAGTATGAAGAATCAGGCATTTCGGGAAGAAGAATGTATCGAGTGTTATGATAATTGGGGGATGGGTAGAGGGTGTGTAGGAGAGTTCGAGGCCGGAGTGGGTGGACCTCAGATGGACGGAGTAGCGAGCATTCGCCGTTGACAGGTTTTGGGCAGAAACCTGTAACATTTTCCAAGTTTGGGATTTTAGAGCTCAAATTTGATTTAGGGGATGGTGGTTCGATTTGATGATTGTGGAGGGTTGCGGTGTCATCCTCTGGGTTGTTGAGATCCTCGGTGGCGACCAATGATGGCCGGAATCGCCGTGCATATGTACGGCGATGAGTTACTGGTGTAGTGTTGGGATTGGTTTTGGTTTCAGGGGAGGTTTGAGTTTTTCTCGAAGTAAGTGGGATGATGACCCAAAGTAGTCAGGCATGAAACTCGAAGTGGTTTTTGGGGTTCTCGGGTTGCTCTGAGTTTTTCAGGTTTACAGAAACTTGTAGTTTCTGTTTGAATTTTTTTTTAAATTCTGTAGTTTTATTTGTAAGGAAAGTTTAAATAAAATTCAAATTCAAATTCAAAATTTTGAATTTATGTTCAAATTTAAAATCTCAAATTTTAAATAAAGTTTTAAAAATATTTAATTCAATTAAATATTTTACTTTGTTAATAGTAGTTGAACTTTTTGAAATTTGAAGTTCTTGTTTAGATGAGAGCAAGTTTAAATGAAGATTAAAAAACTGGAAATTTTAAAAAATGAATTTCGGTTTTTAAATTTAAAATAAGGTTTAAATTTGGAAGTTTTAAACTAAATATAAATTGAAGCTAGTAAATTTTTGAAATGAGTTTTTGTTTTCAAAAGTTTTATGAAATTTTTATCCTAAGACAAACACTTGGTTGTCTTGCTATTTCAAAAGTTTTAAATTGTTTAAAAATTTGATAAGTTCATATTATTATTATTTTAAAGCTTGTATTTAAAATGGAAATTTAAAAGTAATTTCAAAGGTACCTTATTTCAATTAAATTGTTTTTAAACATAATTAAGTTATGTTTTATCTTGAAATTAAATTAATATTAATGTTTAGAATTAATTTAATTAATAAGGTAATTAAGATTAATTAATTAATTTATTAATTAATTGAATTTGGAATTAATAATTCATTAATTATTAATCAATTTATAATTAAGATCATTAATTAGATTTTTAAATTAATGATTGCTGAATAATTAATTATGTAATTAAGTTTTAATCAAGGATAATTAATTAAATAATTAACTTTAATCAATGGATAATTAAAGATAATTTAAATTTGTAATTAATCTAAGTTAATTACTTAATGAATAATTAGAGAATTGTTAATGAAGGTCATTAAGCAGGATAATTTAATAATTAATTAATATGGTTAATTTTAATAATTAATTAAATTAATAATAATCATTTGCGAATGATTTGTGTGTAATTAATTTATGAAGTAATTTAGAAATTAGTTGATTAAGGTAATTAACTGAATTAAATATGATTGTTTATTTTAATTAATTAAGTTCAATTACTTTTAAACACTTGGGTTTTATAAATAATTACTGTACGTAATAAATGACTGGGAAATTACTTAGTTAAGTAATTGATTAATAATTATAGGTTGTAATTAAGGGGAGATGTTTAAGAATGAAGTAATTTGGATTAATTATTTAGTAATTAATCAAGGAATTAATTAAGATATTAATTAAGGAATAATTAATTTGTCTTAATAAAGTAATTAAGCTAGTTAATTACTAAATGTAATTAGTCTGTGATGATTAATAATTATAAGTTAATTACTTAAGGTAATTAATTAAGTATAAATAAAGATCATTAATTATTATAATTAATGAAGTAATTAAAGTTGATTAATTATGATTGATTAATCAATAATAAGTAATTAAATATAATTAATTAATGTAATTAATTAAGGATTAAGGTGATTAATTATAGTTAATTTATTTAAATAAAGTAATTAAAGGTTAATTACTGTTTGTTTGAGAATAATTAATTTGTGAAATTAATAAAGGATAACTACATGAATGTAATTAAAGGTAATTAATCAAGGTGATTAAATTAAGGTGATTAATAATGAATGATTAATTGATTGTAATTAATAAAGGATAATTACAACTGCATTCTTTTTTCTAGAATCACAACTGCATTCAATCTTTTGAAATCAAAAAGCCTGCATTATTCTTCCGCAATCTGGAAAGAAAAAGAGGCATCTGCATGCTAGAAATTAGAGCCAGGGATCGTGAGCATCTCAGATTTCATCAAGGATTGCAACTAAATTTTTTTTAAAAGCGGAAGCATGCCTGCATTCTTATTTCTGCAAAATTCAAAAGAGGCCAAAACAGAGGGACTGCATCTTTTAACGGAAAAAATGAGTAACTTTAAATCTTAAAATTTTAAAATAGGTTGCATGTTGTTTATTGAAATTGAATAGCTATTTTTTTATGTTGTAGATAACTGTTGATATGAATATAAATGGTGTGCATGTTGTTTTTTTTTCAATTGCCTGTTCTGTTTCTTTTTTATTTTCCAAGCACCCACAATTTTATTAAATACTTATCACTTAATTAGTTTCCTGATATAATGAAAGTTATAAAGCAAAGTTGTTTATTATCTTAAGTTAATATCAAAAATTTCAAGAAAGTAAAATATGAGAAGTCGTCTCAAGTAAACACAGAAGGTAACATCAATGCATGTTAAATTTTAAAAAAATAATAATAACCCAATCTTATTAATATTGTAATTCAGTTTCATAAATCAAAAATGCTAACTATAACTTGATTTTTAAATCAAGGAAGAGAATTTTTAGAGTTTAGTTTAAGTAGCAATTAGTTCTTAAACTGAAAATGAAATTTGTGCAATTTCTTGTGATCTATGACTTGAGTAAGCTTGGGTTTCTTCTGGTTAGTAGATAAGGTTTAGTGATTCTTAGAAAAATTAGAGAAGTGATTAAAATTGGTTAGAGTGGATGCAGTTTAAAATTTTATTGTTAAACCCTAGTTTTGAGAATGGTATGAAGAATCGGGAATTTTAGGAAGAAGAATTGATCGAGTGCTGTGATAATTGAGGGATGGGTAGAGGGTGTGTAGGAGAGTTCGAGGCCCGAGTGGGTGGACCTCAGATGGACGGAGCGGCGAGCATTCGCCATTGACAAGTTTTTAGCAGAAACCTGTAACATTTTCCAAGTTTGGGTTTTTAGAGCTCAAATTTGATTTAGGGGATGGTGGTTCGATTTGATGATTATGGAGGGTTGCGGTGTCATCCTATGGGTTGTTGAGATCCTCGGCGGCGACCAATGATGGCCATAGTCGCCGTGCATATGCACGGCGATGAGTTACTGGTGAAGTGTTGGGATTGGTTTTGGTTTCAGGGGAGGTTTGAGTTTTGCTCGATGTAAGTGGGATGATGACCCGAAGTAGTCAGGTATGAAACTCGAAGTGGCTTTTGGGGTTCTCGGGTTGCTCTGAGTTTTTCAGGTTTACAGAAACCTGTAGTTTCTGTTTGATTTTTTTTTTTTAAATTCTGGAGATTTATTTGTAACGAAAGTTTAAATTAAATTCAAATTCAAATTTGAATTTTTGAATGTAAGTTCAAATTTAAAATCTCAGATTTTAAATAAAGTTTTAAAAATATTTAATTCAATTAAATATTTTACTTTGTTAATAATAGTTGAACTTTTTGAAATTTGAAGTTCTTATTTAGATATGAGCAAGTTTAAATGAAGTTTAAAAACTGGAAATTTAAAAAAATGAATTTCAGTTTTTAAATTTAAAATAAGGTTTAAATTTGGAAGTTTTAAACTAAATATAAATTGAAGCAAGTAAATTTTTGGAATGAGTTTTTGTTTTCAAAATTTTTATGAAATTTTTATCCTAAGACAAACACTTGGTTGTCTTGCTATTTCAAAAGTTTTAAATTGTTTAAAACTGTGATAAGTTTAAATTATTCTTATTTCAAAGCTTGTATTTAAAATGGAAATTTAAAAGTAATTTCAAAGGTACCTTGTTTGAAATAAATTGTTTTTAAACATAATTAAATTATGTTTTATCTTGAAATTAAATTAAGATTAATGTTTTAGAATTAATTTAATTAATGAGGTAATTAGGATTAATTAATTAATTTAATTAATTAATTGAATTTGGAATTAATAATTGATTAATGATTAATCAATTTATAATTAAGATCATTAATTAGATTATTAAATTAATGATTGATGAATAATTAATTATGTAATTAAGTTTTAATCAAGGATAATGTTTGCACAAAAAATGGACAAACACCTCAAAGTCGTATGATTTAGTTGGTTTTATGTTGTTCTTAGCGGTTTGGGTGATTTATGCAAATATATAAAAAACAGGGGCTAAACTATAAAAGACACGCAGATTTATAGTGGTTCGGCCAGAACGTGCCTACTTCCACTTTATATGTTATTCTCTCTTTTCTTCCAGATTACAAGTACAAAGCTTTGTATACAAGTATATGAAAGTTGTTTCTAAGTTCCTTCCGTGCTTGAGCTCTTAAACTTGTCTGCCATTGTTGTACCTCCGCCCCTCTATTTATAGAGTGAGGTTAGGGGCAGGGGTCTTGGATGTATATAGCTGCTGGTGGTCTTGGGCTGAAGCAATCTGGTCTGGCACATCCGGTTCGGCATGCCTTGGTTCGGCCGTGCATGGAAGTGTATTGGTCCGGTAGAGGTAGGTCCGGTATTGCTTTTGTGGAGTTTGATTCGGCGGTAAGCGAGTGGCTTTCGTTCGGTGGTGCTTCCTTGGGTTTGGCTCGGTGGTGGGTTGGTTCGGTAGGTGAGTTGGTTCGGTAGGTGTAGGAAGGAGTTGGCTCGCCAGGGAGGTTGGTTCGGCGGAGTTTGGTGGGCTTTTGGACCGGCTATAGGTGGTTCGGTGATGGTGGGCTGTGGCGGTGAGTTGGTTCGGTATTGGAAGGGGATGGCCTGGTTCGGTATTGAGTTGGTTCGGCGGGAGGTATCTGGGAACTGGTTCGGCAGGCGATAGTTGGATTCGGTTTCTCTTGGACCGGTGGTGGCGAGAAAGGCACCCAACACATGCCCCCCAAAGTGGGGCACGTGCTTTGCATGTGTCGCGCTTTGTTTTTCTTCCACATGGTGTAGCTACATTCGGTTTTGAGTGCCGAACCATTTGGTTCGGTTGTCCTGTGTACGTCTATAAATAGGGGCTACACCGCTTCGTTATTCCTTACCGAATCAGAGAGAGCCGAACCAACTTGAGTGCCGAATCAACCTTGTACCGCATCAACCTCGTGCCGAATCAAACTCGTGCCGAATAGGTATGTTTCTCTTTTTGTTGAATGGGCTTGAAAAGTTTACTACCGAGTGAAAATTATCCAGGTGATGCCGAATGGACAATTGCCGAATGAGTTCGATTATTGGGAATGCCGAATGTAGCTTTAACCTTTAATGCCGAATGAAACTCGAAAACTTGACCACCAAATGGAACTTGATAACTATTCGTTTATATTCCCATACTCCTTGTTCTAATACCATGTTTTTCTTGTGCCGCAGATAAATGTCTCGCAAAGCGGAAACTCGATCAGATAGAAAGAAGTCCAAAGATAGAGAAGAGTCTTCTTCCCTGCCCCCAGCCCAACCAGGACCGACGCAACATGGACCTGCCCCGAGGTCGTTAGTTGATGGGTATGGTCCCCAGGAACTTCTGGTCTCCCCTCCCGATTGCTTTCCTAGCTCCCTAAAGGAGGAGCAACTTGATGTTACATCTCGTTCCTTCGGGGTAGATACAGCGCTTATGCGGTTGCCGGGGGACGGAGTGATGCCGTACAACCCCCCTGAAGGATATTTTGCGTATAGTAGGTACCACTGCATGTGTGGGGCCATTCCTCCCATTAATACCTGGATAGCCGGCTTCATTACTTATCTGAAGGTGGCTCCTTTCCAGCTTCAGCCCAATTCCTACGCCATCTTGGTGTGCTTATACATTATTTTCCAGAGAAGGTACGGGCGCCCCCCTTCCAACCGGGAGATCCGGTATCTATATAACTTGAGGGGTTACAAGAAGGGATCTCCGTACGTTAGCTTGGAAGCGGTTGTTCCTTTCAAACCAGTCCTGGACCTATATTCGAAGCTTAGTATGTTTAAGAAAGAATGGTTTTTCATCAGGGATGACTCCGTTTCCTTCCGCCTTTTCACCTCTGGCTGTGAGTTGAACTTCATTTATAGTTTCCTTGTTTCGGTTGCAACGCTTCTTCTTATGTGCTTTCATTTCTTGCTAGCGACAGGTGGCTTTGCGGTCGTGGAGAATGATTCCTTGGTTCAGATGGCTGCGGAAATAAGAGCCATTCCGGGACGGGATCGGTCGGCTTCTTACTTGATCAGGAACGCCACTCTCCTGGAGCACAACTTGATCCTCCCACGCCAGTCCGTGGTTAAGCAGAGAGATACAGCTGAGGAGAAGGCTGCCAAAGCCAAGGAAGGGGCCATGGTGAAGAGTGGCAAGAGGGAACCTTTTACAAAGCCTCCCGTTGTCGGAGGTAAGAAGCTTAAGAAGTCTGATGGTCCCACTCCTAGCACTTGCAGAATTGCCCCGGGAGAGGAAGATGTGGAGGAAGATAGAGGTGAGGGTGAAGGAGGAGATGGATAGAGCGGTAGTGGCATTGGTGCCTTAACCTCCGGGCAAGCGGGAGAGATTCATGAGTGGACGGACGATGCTTTCCGTCAAGCTTTTGGGGAGTCGGAGGAAGGATCGACTTTGGTTGAGAAGGCAAAGGAGGTTGACAAGGCTGGGGCTGGCGCCGATTCATTCTCTAAGAGTTCTTCAGCTACGGCGATTCCAGCGATTCAAGGTGAACTTTTGACTTCTGCAGACTCCATTTACGATAGGGACTTAGGAATATTTTATGGTTCGCTTTCGTCCTGCAATGAGATTCAGGACTTATTGCAGTATCCTACTCCTCCGCAGGGTTTGTATAATAGATGTGCCTTCTTACTCTCTTTATCTTAACATATTTCTTGAATTGTGGATCATCGTGTGTTCGTAACACTTGGCTTTTATTCCAGGAGCAGGTAAGGCTACCAAGTCATCAGATATCTGGCACCGCCTCGAACAGTATAAGCTACTCAAAGCTTCTGCCAAACCAAAGCCTCCAACCTGCCGTCCTGGGGATGAAGTTAGATATCGCCCTCTTCTTGGAGTTATTGAAGAAGATATGCAAAGGAGGAAGAGGGGCCGATCTTCGTTTGAACCTTCACTTGGCCCTCAGCCTCCAGTCCAGCCCATCCATGATATTACTGAAGAGGATACTGAGTTTATGCCTTCCCCCCATCCGTCCGAAAATCCAACCGTCACTCCGATAGACCGTCCTGGTTTGGATCGCAACCCATTTGCCGGCCACCCTGATCTGGACCCAAGTTTTCAGGATATCTCTTTTGATGAGGTCACGGGTGAGCATCTTCTTCCCCGCAATCCCATGGTACGGGTGCTTGATGAGGCTAAGTCATTAGACCTCGATTTGCTTACTACTCGGATTGTGACCATGGGGAATGAGGCCAAGGCAATCAACGATCGGGTGGTTAAGGAAACCAAGAGGCTAATGGAGCATCACGCTCGACTGGCCAGGGCTGGGGAGGAAATCGGAAGTGCTAACATCCGGTTGCGGCTACAGGTTTCTGACCAGGCCAAACAGCTTGCCGATCAGGCTATCCAGATATCCCAACACGAGGCAGCCTCCCGACGACTAAAGAAAACCATGGAGGAGGCTAGCAAGGCTGAGTTGCGAAAGATGGAGGCCGCTTGCAAGGAGCGGATTGACATAGCTATTGCTACGGTGGATGAGGTTCGGAGGGCGGATCTCGAGCAGGTAGAGGAGTTATCTGGGAGGCTTGAGGCCGCAGAGCTTGCTCAGGCAGGCTAAAGGAAGAGATGGAGGAAATGAGGAGGTCTCTCCAGGCTGACCGCTTGAGATATCGATCGGAGAGGGATGTTGCCGTCGCCAAGTTGTTGTCCTCCGAGGCCCGAGTGAGGGAGTTTGAGGAGAATGAGGGGATGATGGATGAGATGTTGCAGGATATGTACTTCCGTACCTGGAAGCAGGGTAATCTATCCTGGATGGATGACTATCCCCGGATCATGGCTAGGATATATCTCCGTGCTTTGGAGGAGGCCAAGGCCGATGCGGATAAGGAAGGTGGAGCGGCATTAAGGATGGACATGGTAACTGCCCAGTTCTCAAAGGAGGAGAAGGTAGCGGTGAAGGAGGGGATGCGGCTACTTGCTGCGGAGGAAGCCGGTGTGCAGTTGGGGGATGAGGACCAAGAAGCGGGTGCTGGTGAGTTCTCCCTATTTTAGTTTTTCATGACTTGATCGTCCGTTGTTGGTTTAATGGATTCCTCTTCTGAATTGGACAGGTGGGACTTCTAATAAGCATGCTGGGAGCTCCGACCCTACGGCTAAGTAGGCTTGGAGAGCTGGTAGGATGAGGGTGAGGTGCGGACGCAGCTGGTTCCTTGTCCGGATTCGGTCACCTTTTGATTTACTTTTATCGCTGTTTATGTTAGTCCAAAACATTGATGTGACTGTAATAATATTGTTTATGATGAATGACTTTATGTAATTTCATAACATAAGCTGATTCCTTTATGTTGGAATGTTATCGCTATTTTGTTGTGCTGTGTAAGTGATGTAACTATGCATGTTACTAGTGGCTTGACTGTGCCTGATGCCAAGTTTTTTGCTTAAAGTTTAATTTTCTCATTTTGCAACGTAAATGTGATGTGTGAATATGAACTGCAGCTATGCATTAATGTATAAAAGTAGAAGGTACCGCCCTTCATGTTTCGGCTGTGGACGGCAACTTTTTGCGCCCTGTAAGACTAAGCACGGAATGCTGTTGAGTGTCTCGTCATCCGATTGTAAGTTTCTGTTCCCATTAGCGAGCGTTCCCTATTTCATGTCCTGTACTTTCAAGCACCGTTACGGAGAATAGGAGAAAAGTTTTAAATGAAATGGAAATATAGGAAAAGTAAAACTTCCAGTCACGGAAGGCCGTCGATGTGCTTAAGTTCGTGGCAAACGGGTTTTGTAGTCACTTTCCCCAGTTGTGGGTCTTGGAGACATTTGCCACCCATCTTACGCCTTTATGGGGAGTTTTCTTTTTTACCACAGCCGCACTTAAGACACATCGGAGCCGATCGCGCACAGTAACTACCCGGGCCATTATGGCCCGTAATCGCGGGTATTATTCGATTTACTGTGGCCGGCTAGCGTCGGGGCCGATCGTCAACTGTAACTACCCCTGGCTGGCCATACCTTATGTTGGGGCTTATGGTCGGTTCACAGTTGCCGGCGAGCCGAATCGCTGTAACGAGCTGCCATGGCATAATCGGCCTTCTCGGTGGCTTATACTTGGCTTATTACAGCCGGCTTTAAGGGCCTAGGCAAACAATGAGTTAACTCGCGGTAGAGGGATACCGGAGCAAAGTGTCTCATTGGCGAGGGCATAGGATCGTAGCGTACCTGTTAGGTTTTGTCCAGGTGGAGTTGTGTTGTGAAGCTTTGAATTGAAATGGCATCTGCAAAGGATTTTGTTCAACATCAAAGGATAAAGCTTAACAAGTAGCCAAGATATAAAGGAACAAGTTAACAAGAGTCAAGTTTTTTAAAGTGGTTCGACACGAAAATGCCTACGTCCACTGATTCTCTTTGTTAATTCACTTCATATGGGCAGTACAAGTTAAGAAAAGTATCGACGGAGGTGTCGGATGTTCCATACCCTCTGGAACACCTCTCCGTCCACTGTTGACAAAATATAAGCTCCGTTGTGGAGATCTTTATGAATTACGTATGGTCGGTCCCAGATTGGATCCAACGCTCCTGGGCGCGGAAAAATTCGCTTGAGGACAAGATATCCTTCTTGTAAGCTGCGATGTTTGACTTTGGAGTTGTATAGTGCTGCCACTTTTTGGTCTGTGAGCTGCTGCTTTGAGTGCTGCATCATTTCTTCTCTCCTCAATTAGATCCAAAAACATGTGGAGGAGTTCTTCGTTTTCTTCGGGGCTGTAGTGGATCCTACGATGGGAAGGTACAATAGTTTCAACTGGTAGCATGGCCTCTGAGCCGTATGCCAACGAGAATGGAGTATGCCCTGTTGATGTTCTGAAAGAAGTGCGGTAGGCCCATAGTGCTGTAGGAAGTTCGTCCACCCAAGCGCCTTTTGACTTTTCAAGCTTCTTCTTGATTAGAGTCTTGAGAATCTTGTTAACAGCTTCGACTTGTCCATTTGCCTGGGGATAAGCTACGGATGAGAAGCCCTTATGAATTCCATGCTCTTGGCACCAGTCGGCAAATTCCTCGCTGTCAAATTGAAGCCCGTTGTCTGATATGATTCTGAGTGGAACCCCGTACCTGCACAGAATGTTTTTGATCAAGAAGTTGATAACTTTAGTTGAAGATATTTTATTCAGAGGCTCCGCTTCCACCCATTTGGTGAAATAGTCAACTGCCACTATAGCATGTATGGCCCCGCCTCGGCCCATCGGCAGTTCGCCAATTAAGTCAATTCCCCATATTGCGAAGGGCCAAGGGCTGGTCATCTGAGTAATTTCATTGGTTGGTAGTCGAGGAATCTTAGCAAATTTCTGACATATGTCGCATCTTCTGACGAAGTCTAAGGCATCTTTGTTTAAAGTGGGCCAGAAATACCCATATCGGAGTATCTTTTTTGCTAGGGTCTGCCCTCCGGTGTTGTCTCCACAACTTCCTTGATGGATATTGGATAGAATTTCCTTGGCTTCTCTTCCAGTAACGAACCTCAATAAGGGGTTAGAGAAGCCGCACCGATAGAGGATGCCTTCTTGCATTGTGTAGCGGGAAGCTTTCCTTAGAATTTTCTTAATTTCATTTCGCCCGTCGGGTAGGGTGTCGTTTTGTAAGTATTCTCGGATAGGGGTCATCCATGTTTCTTCTTCGGTTGCAGCTATCAGATTTACTTGCTCGAAACTTGGTGCCAGCTGTTTTGAGATGGTTAATGCTCCGAAAATAGTGATGTTCTTCATGCTAGCTTGTTTTGCTAGTTCGTCGGCCTCTTGATTCTCTTCTCGGGGAATGTGTTTGATTAAATAGTGATCTAATTGATTAAGCAGTAGCCTGGTCTTCTTTAGATACGCTGTGAGTCGTTCTCCTCGAGTCTGGAATTCTTCCAGTATTTGATTTACAACAAGTTGAGAATCACTATGGAGACATAAAGAACTGACTCCAATTTCCAGTGCAAGTTCTAACCCGGCTATCACTGCTTCGTATTCTGCGTCATTGTTGGTGGCAGCGAATTCCAATCTTAGGGCATAGTGCAGCTTCTTTCCCCTGGGGGTGATTATCACAACAACTGCCCCCGAGCCTTGTTCGTTCGACGCTCCATCTACGAAGAGATTCCATTTGATATCTTCTGCTATTTCAGATTGGTCCTTACTTTCGCTAGTAGTGAATTCGGCGATGAAATCAGCTATGGCTTGCCCCTTGATAGCGGTGCGAGGATGGTAAGTGATATCATATTGACTTAGTACGATGCACCACTTAAGTAATCGCCCAAAAGTGT
The DNA here is from genome assembly GCA_030765085.1 of Allium cepa. NCBI lineage: Eukaryota > Viridiplantae > Streptophyta > Magnoliopsida > Asparagales > Amaryllidaceae > Allium > Allium cepa. Next base: position 695,196,801 of record CM060937.1, on the reverse strand, counting down.
CGGGGCGATGGAGCACTTGCCTTAGCGGTTGATCGGTTAAAACTCTGATGGAATGAGACTGGAAATAGTGTTGCAGTTTCTACGACGTGATAAGAAAACAGTATGCTAGCTTTTCAAGTTTAGGGTATCTGACTTCTTCCCTTGTGAATCTCTTGCTTACAAAGTATACGGGTCGCTGCGCGTGGTTGTCTTCTCTCACCAAAGCGTCGCTCAAGGCGTGGGATGATACAACAAGGTATAGGTATAGTTCCTCGCCTTCATTTGGAGTTGAAAGTACCAGTGGTCTCTGGAGGTGTCCGATTAAGTTAAGGAAGGTTGTCGAGCATTCGTCAGTCCATTCGAACTTTCCTTTGTCTTTCTTTAGAGCTTCGAAGAAAGGGATGCATTTGTCAGTTGCTTTAGAGATGAACCTACTCAGCGCGGCCACTTTCCTGTTTAGGCTTTGCATCTCTCTTCGAGTAGATGGTGTCTTGATATCTTGTAAAGCTCGGACTTGTTCGGGGTTTGCTTCAATCCCCCTGGCATGAACGATGAATCCCAAGAACTTTCCCGATGATACTCCGAAGGAGCACTTTAGAGGGTTCAGCTTCATTCCACATTGGCGAAGTACTTGAAACATCTCGTCCAGGTGGTTTATATGGTCGTTGGCTTTCCTCGATTTTACCAGCATGTCATCCACATAAACTTCCATAGTTCGTTCTATCAGTTCTGCAAACATCTTGTTGACGAGGCGCTGATAAGTAGCTCCGGCGTTTTTAAGTCCAAATGGCATTACCTTGTAGCAGTACAATCCTCGGTCAGTGATGAAGCTAGTGTGGTCTTGATCGGGGGTGTGCATAGGATCTGGTTATATTCTGAGTATGCGTCCATAAAGGATAAAAGTTCGTGTCCGGCAGTGCTGTCCACGAGTTGGTCGATTCGGGGGAGTGGGAAGCAGTCTTTCGGGCAAGCGTCATTTAAGTTGGAGAAATCGATGCGTGTTCGCCACTTCCCATTAGCTTTCTTTACCAGTACCGGGTTGGCGATCCATTCCGGGTAGATGGCTTCACGTATGAAGTCATTGGCAAGTAAGTTCTTTACTTCTTCCTCGAGGGCTGCTGATCGTTCTGCCACCATACTTCTCTTCTTTTGCTTTACCGGTACCTTGGTAGGATCGATGTTTAGTGCGTGGTATGCTATGTCCGGGGAGATTCCAGTCATATCAGCGTGCGTCCATGCAAATACATCCATGTTGTGGCGAAGAAAATCAATGAGTTGACTCTTTAATTCTCCTTTTAACTGAGATCCGACTCTCAGCAGTTTACTTGGGTCGCGTTTGTCTACAGATACGAATTCCATAGCCTCTACAGGCTCGGCGGTGGCCTCCTCCTCTTTGTCCCTGAGGTCTAATTCATTGAAAGGATCACTGGTATACCGAAGAGGAGGGGCTTTCTTTAGTTGCTATGCTTCCAAGCTTTTCATGCAGAGAATAGTCTCTGCATTTTTCCCTTTATCTCTCCTGCGATTATTGCGAAGTTCGGTTACATAGCAGTCCCGAGCGGCGTCTTGATCCCCTTCTACTTCTCCCACTCTATTATCCGTTAGGAACTTCATCTTCAGGCACCATGGGGCGAGGACAATTTGGAAGTCGGACAAGGCTGGTCTTCCTAAAAAGGCATTGTAGGCCGAGTGGTTGTCTATTAGCACGAATGTTTGTTTCCGAACGGTGGAGCGGGGATGACTTCCCAATTCAACAAAGAGATCCAATTGTCCGAGGGGCATCTTTGCTTCTCCAGTGAAACCGTGTAGCGGTTTGTTGCAGGGAGACATGTCCTTCATTGACAGCTTCATTTTGTTGAAAGCATACTTGAACAGAATGTTTACTGAGCTTCCAGTGTCTACTAGGATTCGAAAAACTTCAGCTGGGCCGAACCAGGCAGAGATGACCATAGGATCCATATGAGGGTATTGCTTTCCCTCTAGGTCGCGCCCACTGAATGTGATGTCATTATTTTCCTTCCGCTTAGGGTGGCGTTCTTCCATAACAGAATTGACACAGTCTCCCTCGCTTCTGAGCGAGTTTCCATATCTTTCCATTTCTGCCCAGCTTTTGTCGGCGATGCGTGGCCCCCCAGATATTGTATGAACCACTATCTTCTCTTGGCTGGAACCGCTGGTGTTGCGGTTTCCTCCGCCTGTTTCTGGGTGGAGCTGCCCTGGGTTTTCCTTGGCGGGAGCTGGAGTCCTGTCCTGGCCCTTTACATAGCGTTCCAGCCTCTTTCTCCTGATGTGTTCTTCAATTAGGTCTCGGAGATGGCGGCATTCATTGGTATCGTGCCCATGAGACTCGTGTAAACGACAGAATTTTCCAGACTGGATTGCGCAATCTGACTCTTTCTTGTACGGGGGGCGCTTGTACGTAAGTTTGTCCTGGGTAGCCAGGAAGATATTCTCGACTGTTTCATTCAAGGGAGTGTAAGCGTCAAATCTCGTTCCTGGTCGGTACAAGCGCTTTTCTCCCATCTTGCCCCCTACATTGTCTCTGGAGTCGTTTCTCCGAATGTCCTTCGCTGCGGCGGGGGCGTTTCCATGAGCCGTCTTAGCCTGTGGTCCTGTCTGCCTTTCAGTGGCAGCCTTTTCGAGTCTCATGTACTTTCCAGCTTCATGGAAGAAATCGAGCAAGGTAGCTGGTTTTTCTTTAGTTAGTCTTCTAGCAAACTTGGTATCTGGGTGCACACCACTACAGAGGGCCATTAGGGTGAGTTTCTCATCGACATCTTGGACTGCGGCCGCTGCGGCGTTGAACCGGGTTAGATATTGTTGCAGTGTCTCTCCGGATTTCTGTTTGACAGTAGATAGAGAATAAGCATCCTTGGGTTGTTCCACATGAATGCGGAACTGGTTAATGAACTTTTCTTTCAACATCTCCCATGAGCTGATAGATCCTTGGGGTAGTTGGCAGAACCAGGAGGTAGCTAGGTCTGCTAAGAATAGTGGAAAGCATTTACATAACACTCCTTCCGTTGCTCCGCTCATGAGCATATGCTGTGTGTATCTCTGCAAGTGTGCAACGGGGTCGGAAGTTCCCTTGCACGGTTCCATCGTCGGCATTTTCCATTCTCGAGGGGTGATGGCGGTTTCGATGTCGCGGGTGAAAGGGCTGGTTACCCTAGCACCTATCCCGCGATCTCTTTTCTCCCGTTGGACGCACTCTCTGAACAATCGCACCATCCTTTCATCAGAACTTGGAGCGGACAAAAATGAGCTTGGTTCTTCCCTACGGGAATGATTCCGTCCAGATGACTTGTAGGGATGGTATCGTCTGTTACTCCTAGCATTTTACAAAGGCTGTCTCTGCTCTTCTTGGGGCATGCTGGGGTCAGCCATAGTTGGCCCTTGCCTTGATCTTCCCCTGCTGGGTTCTGTTCTCAGCGCTTCCTCGGGTCCAACTTCGGGCCGGACTCCAGCTCGGCCCCGTCTACTGGTGTTTTCATGGTTAGGTAGCATGACAGGCTCAGCTACATCCGACCCTTGCCTGGCACCTCCCCCGTTGGGTTCGGCTCCAAGTGTTTCCTCGGGTCGGACTTCGGGCTGAGACCGGGCTCGGCTCCTACCATGGCTGTTTCTGTTGTTAACCTCCTCGAAGAAGAAAGGTCTTTGTCGCCTTCCAGATCCTTCGGATTGGGACTCGCCCCATGATTTGGTGTTGCGGTTGGATTCTTCAGCATCCCTTAGGCATGACATGAGTTGGTCCACCAAAGCTTCTTGTTGGGATGTGAAGCGGTTAGTTACTTCAGCCACAACTCTGTCTAGATCTGCCCTAGTAATTGCTGCCGGTTGTTCTGTGGTAGGGGCTGTCGGGTTTGTCTGATCCTCGTTCGGTACTGCTGTTGGAATGGGATGATTCTCTTGATCTGTGATTACTAGATCCGGAATGCTGCTAGTTGCGATGTTCTTTCCCTTACTCTGCCTGGAAGTCATGTTGTCCAGGCACCAAGCGATGCTGTTAGGAAGAAGGATGAGTAGGGGAAGCTTGAAGCTTCGGGTTCGAAGTTCTCAGTGAAAGCACCAAAAATGTTTGCACAAAAACTGGACAAACACCTCAAAGTCGTATGATTTAGTTGATTTTATGTTGTTCTTAGCGGTTTGGGTGATTTATGCAAATATATAAAAAACAGGGGCTAAACTGTAAAAGACACGCAGATTTATAGTGGTTCGGCCAGAACGTGCCTACGTCCACTTTATATGTTATTCTCTCTTTTCTTTCAGATTACAAGTACAAAGCTTTGTATACAAGTATAAGAAAGTTGTTTGAAAGTTCCTTCCGTGCTTGAGCTCTCAAACTTGTCTGCCATTGTTGTACCCCCGGCCCTCTATTTATAGAGTGAGGTTAGGGGCAGGGGTCTTGGATGTATATAGCTGCTGGTGGTCTTGGGCTGAAGCAATCTGGTCTGGCACATCCGGTTCGGCATGCCTTGGTTCGGCCGTGCATGGAAGTGTATTGGTCCGGTAGAGGTAGGTCCGGTATTGCTTTGGTGGAGTTTGATTCGGCGGTAAGCGAGTGGCTTTCGTTCGGTGGTGCTTCCTTGGGTTTGGCTCGGTGGTGGGTTGGTTCGGTAGGTGAGTTGGTTCGGTAGGTGTAGGAAGGAGTTGGTTCGGCAGGGAGGTTTGTTCGGCGGAGTTTGGTGGGCTTTTGAACCGGCTATAGGTGGTTCGGTGATGGTGGGCTGTGGCGGTGAGTTGGTTCGGTATTGGAAGGGGATGGCCTGGTTCGGTATTAAGTTGGTTCGGCGGGAGGTATCTGGGAACTGGTTCGGCAGGCGATAGTTGGATTCGGTTTCTCTTGGACCTGTGGTGGCGAGAAAGGCACCCAACAGATAATTAATGAAATAATTAACTTTAATTAATGGATAATTAAAGATAATTTAAATTTGTAATTAGTCTAAGTTAATTACTTAATGAATAATTAAAGAATGGTTAATGAAAGTCATTAACCAGGATAATCTAATAATTAATTAATATGGTTAATTTTAAATATTAATTAAATTAATTAATTTAATAATAATCATTTGTGAATGATTTTGGTGTAATTACTGTATGAAGTAATTTAGAAATTAATTAATTAAGGTAATTAACTGAATTAAATATGATTGTTTATTTTAATTAATTTTAATTACCTTTAAACACTTGGGTTTTATAAATAATTACTGTATGTAGTTAATGATTTGGAAATTACCTAGTAAGTAATTGATTAATAATTATAGGTAGTAATTAAGGGGAGATGTTTAAGAATGAAGTAATTTGGATTAATTATTTAGTAATTAATCAAGGAATCAATTAAGAAATTAATTAAGGAATAATTAATTTGGTTTAATAAAGTAATTAAGCTAGTTAATTACTAAATGTAATTAGTTTGTGATGATTAATAATTATAAGTTAATTACTTAAGGTAATTAATTAAGTATAAATAAAGATCATTAATTATTATAATTAATGAAGTAATTAAAGTTGATTAATTATGATTGATTAATCAATAATAAGTAATTAAAGGTAATTAATTAATGTAATTAATTAAAGATTAAGGTGATAAATTATAGTTAATTTATTTAAATAAAGTAATTAAAGGTTAATTACTGTTTGTTTGAGAATAATTAATTTGTGAAATTAATAAAGGATAATTACATGAATGTAACTAAAGGTAATTAATCAAGGTGATTAAATTAAGGTGATTAATAATGAATGATTAATTGTTTGTAATCGATTAAATGATTGAGAAAGCAAGATTTATATTGGTGAAGTAACTAATTTAATTTATTTTAAATTAATTAAAGATGAAGCAATTAATTTAATTCATTTTAAATTAATTAGAGGTAGAGATAGTTAATTTAATTTATTTTAAATTAATTATATTGTGATGAGTAAATCATGGCTTATGTTTGTATGGATGGCATTGATTATCTTGGATGCTTTGAGATCTCAGAAATGAGATAAGTATTATTGTGCTGTATGAATGCTTGGTTGTATTATGATGATAACATAGATTATCTTTTGTGATGGTAATATATGGATTATCTATTTTGATATTGATAATATGGATTACTTGTTATGTGATAATGTTGATTGTCAATTATGATTTGTGAGTTATCTATCTGTGTGTATATATAGATACTGTATTGAATTGTTTTAAACCTTAAAACAACTTGGACCTAAAAGACACGTTTTGGATTTCGAATGAGGCCGGGATCGGGTTCCATAATTGGATATCCGAAAACCACATCGATTCCAATTAAACATTAGGTAGTGAATCAAAGTGGAGCTTTGTGAAGACTTCAGGTGTAAGGACTATACGTCAGTATAACTCTGCGGGTGATTCCGTAATGAGTTGACGGAATAGTACTTATAGGTTCGAGATGGTGGTTCAGAGCGCAAGGGTTATCATTGTTAACTCTGATGGTGATTCCAAAATGAGTGTAACGAGATAGTGCTTTCGGTTTCGTTCGAACCCGGAACGAACTTGTATGGATTGAATGCTTTCAGAACATCGTCAGGTGGGCGATGAGCATTCTAAGTGATGTGTTCACTAAAGGTAATCGTAACCTTAAGCCTCATCAACTGGGAATGGCTAAACAAGGGAGGTGCAGCAAGGCTTCGTGGGTAGCCCCCACTTGAGTGTGAGATTTACCCCTGTCTATAGGTCCCTTTTATTTCGACTGTGTGGACGGTTTTGAGCTCCAACCGTCAGGGTTATCTTTTTTGGAACAGTTCAGTAAGGAATGGGTCCGACCTTGTGTTGCAGGGGAGCAGGCGTACTCCTCGGTACGATGATCTAGGCCACGTACTTTGACAGGCGGTACCCTAGTAGCCCTGCCATTGTATGGAATCCAAAATCCAATAAGTGCCAATGGTTTTGATTGTATTACCCACTTTTGTGGCTAGTAGCTGGAATTTAATAAATGTAAAAATTTCAGCTATTTCATATTTATTTGAAAACCCTAGACCTATTATAATGTCGCTGGATTTCCTATCAAATGTTTTGGTTAGCGTAAGGTAAAAACGTTTCCATGTTTATGTGTGGAAAGTCTTACGTGATACCATTCTTTTCAAAAGGTTTTTGAAAGTTAAGAAACTTTAACCTGTTACTCACCCCAGACCCATGTCTGACCCAGAGTTTATTCTGTTTTCTTAAACTCTTGGGTACTCAAATTTTTACGAGTAGCCAAGGGATTCAGGTTAACTTTGACGAATTATGGAGGAGAAAATGGAGCAGGAGGCTTCTGCGTTGTAGTTATATAGAATTCCGCTGTGTTGGTATCTCTATGTTGGTATCTCTGTGTTGTATTGTGTATTGAATGTATAGCTAGACAGGTGTCTATAACTGTCTAGTATGTGTTTGTGAAATCTGTGTAACTCTGATAGTGGTTGTAAACTATGTAATGTTTATGTTATTAATATAATTTATTTGTTCCGCTATTTAGATTCTGATCTTGTTTCTTTCTTCTCTTCTTTCTTTTTCTCTTTTCTATCCCTTTCTTTCTTATTAATGATGCGTCATTCTGTGGAGACAGATGGCGGGTCATTACAAATTAAGGATCTTTTTTTCCTTTTATTGCAAACAATATTTCCCTTGATACAAATTTTAATTTCACCATTCAATATAAAACGAATTCAAGTGAGATGTAAAATGAATGGGCCTAAATGTCATCATAGTATTCTTGCTTAAATCCTTTTTTAATGTCTTCATCTCCTAATTAATGCATTCGCATGTACTAATCCTTGGTGTATGTCCATGATTAAATAAAATTGATGCATTAAAGTAAATTAAATAATACAACCCAAATTAACTCTTTTCTTTAGTGCATTATGTTCAAACTAACTTTTAGGTCAATAAGAGGCCAAAGTACTTTATGCACTTTGTGAAATATTTCCTTGTTCAATAAAAACAGCACTAATCTGAAAATCTGCTAATCAAAAAGTCAAGAACAACCCATGAAATAAATGGTTTAATCATATGCATCAGTAATTATTATTTTTTTATACCTAAGAACATTTGAGTTGAATTGCCCATTGTAAATAAAAAATATTACTTAGTGGACTTTTCTTAATCATAAACGCTACATCTCCAAATTGGTGTCAACTGTTTTTCTAGTTATATCTAAGATTATTGAAGATAAAGGATTAATATTTCATTTGAAATAACAATAAAACTTAAACTAAGAGGGATATTTTTAGAGAACAACAGGTTTAATAGCTTGATATTATCTACCTAGGTCATAAAAATACATACACCGGCCATCAAAATGCAATATATGTATTAGGATATCCAATATACATATATAACTTCAAATATCTTTGGAGCAAATTGCTACAATTTGTTTTCTTCATTCCTCGTTAGCCTGAACTTATTAGGAATGAAAATTTGAACCTTACTGAATCACTGATTTTCACCATTTTACTACAATTATGAACCAAATTTGAATGGAATAATAACATATTTTACCAATTTAATAGAACTAAAATTACTTAATTATATTCATTTAGAGCACATGAACATATGGGACTATATTCATATGTGGTAATTAACATATCCATAATTTTACTTGGTATCAAATGGAAAGGACATGAATTTACATGGTAAAATTTATTAATTTGATTTGCAGTAAGATTGAATGAAGAATCTATTGGAAGTACATTAAAAAGAAACTAAAATACAAATTAAGGCGAGACCTTGATTTCAGCAGATCTTGATCAAAAGTAGCCTAGCCTTCTTCTTCCGATGTGCCTTCTCTTTCTAGTAACTAGTATTGTCGAAGTTGGCTGAGGTATCAGCTCCGTAATCTTTTCGCAATATAAGAGTGATCTCGAGATTATTTATTGTCGAGAAATCTAGGGTTTGAAAGTGGAATAAGACGGAAATGAAGAGAATGCCAACGACAAAAATTGATGGGTTAATACTTTTGGGCCCCTAATTAACAAAATATACATGCACTCAAAAAATATCATATAGCAGCGCTTTAATCTACCTTAATAAACATCAACAGAGGCCTAGCTTATATTTTCCCCTAACCAATTAATAATAGCGGCATTAGAATTTTTCTACCTCTAATCACGCATCCTTAATACTCACTATTTTGGTAGTGTTTAGAGAAAGAGGAACCACCATCCAATTCAAAACAAGAATCAGCATTGAAAGCTATAATTACCATCGCAGTACGCTACATCTTCAGATGAAAATCTTTGTTGGCTATGACCTGAATCAACACAACTCACCTTTTCTTTCCTTATTTGGGATACTTATAGTTCTCGATTTACATTGTTATAACCAACATAACTCGACATCTAGTGTCTCTATTAATTTGGTTATAGGATTCCTCCTTTTTGGCTATTGAAATTATAAGAGAACTATGAATTTTTTATATAAATGGAAGAGGAACTTAGTTACAGCTGTATTGTGCTAAGCCATGAATATATAATTCGAACTTCGATTCCCACCTCTTAAGCTAAATTACTTTCTAAGATTGAGAAAATGTGACCCTTGTTCATTTCCCTAAAAGAATTTAGCTCTGGCAGTAAATGAAATTTCAAGCAGTGGATAGTATGTTTCTTTGTGACATATTTCCATACTTGAATCTTATCAAGAAACTTAATTATGGAAATGGTTTCCTATAGGGAAGGGATATCGCAAAAGCATGGTACCGAACCATATAGCGTATGGTCTACCATTGTACCACATTGACTAATAGTGGAGAGATGTTTTCTAAAAACTTATAATTTAGGGATTTAAGGGTGCGTTTGTCGACATTTGTAGTCACATTCACGTTTGAGTTATTTTGAATGTGTCTGGTGCATCAAACACATCATATGTGGGGCTATATGTTTGGACCGTTTGCTATAACATATCACATTCAATGGTTGGCTTCAAACGGTTTAGAATCATCTGACGCCACTACGTTTTCCCTCTTTTTTCATACCCTTGTCGCGTGTCCTTTACATACACATAATTGAATTCCTTTTTCGCAAACCATTCTCCTTTCGTATCCTTTTCAAATGTCTCTTTCATGTGTCTCTTTTGTATCATACAAGAATGCATACTAAGTACTCTTGAACCAGTTGTAGGTATAGTTCTGAATAAGATAGTATTGCTAACTTAATAAGAAATTATTGTTGTGCAAAATTTTAATTAATTTGCACTAAGTCCAAAACTGTAGTGGAATACTAATGAGGGAAGCAACCAAAAGAAAAGATCTAGCTTGTCAATTAATTATGAACCACCAATTCAATGAAAAATAATCACCAAATAAAGAAAAGCACAAGAGTAGAGAACACAAAGATTTAACATGGTTCGGCTAGATTGCATACGTCCACGGATCCAACAACTATTCTTTATTTAACTTATGAAAGAGAGTACAAAAGTGGGAGATTACATAATTATAGCTAGTAAATCGAAGAGACTAATCAATAATTACAAATTGAATAATCAATTTCTCTAAAGACTTCTTTGTGCTCAAAACCCCGATTTGATTTAACTACAGAAATTAGGGTTTACTGAAGAATAGTATAATGGTGGATGCTCTCTCACACACTTACAAATATGAAGATGAACTTCCATATCTAAACAGACTTAATAAAAGAATTACTTAGAGATTAAGAAAATTAATTTCCAGATTTTGAGACAACCTTTCCAAAATTCCTTGATTTGATTCCAATGCACATAAATGACAAAAATCTTATGTTTCCATATATTTCCTTTGTTCATTTAATCTCCACATACAATCTTTTATATCGCCATATAACAAATCTTCTAACTAATTAATTAATTAGCTAATTAATTAGTTTCCTTTCTTAAAAAGCAATCACACATAACTTTCCTCTTTTTCTTTCCACCCATAACCTATAGATTTACAAGATCAGTTAGCTAAATTATTTTCTTCTTTGTCAAATATTTGAATCATCTAAATTTAACACTTCACCTTGATTCAAATATAACAATCTCTCTTCATCACCACATATTAACAAATTGTTGGGTCAACGCCACATGACATCAAACTCAAGATGAACAAGTTTACGCATTGTTGCCCAAATAGCACTTCAAATCTTTCCCAAGCATATGAAATACGATATGCACATTAGCAAACAAAATGCATAGGAGAAAATGCCAAAATTCTCCAACAAATCTGATGTTGGAGATGAACATGTAGATACTAAGCTTCGAGAGACCAATAAAGATTTAACAGTGTGCTCTACCTTCTCTATTCAAAATTGAGTGAGGACATATTCAATATTATCTACTCCAATCTCCTTCATAAGAATTTTTCTAGAATTTCCTAAGTCAACACCAGTAGGCTCACCAATAAGTTTGCAACATTCAAAGCATAAGATGAAGAATCATCACTACAAGTATGCTTACAAATAGGGCCAACTGAACCAAAAGGCCTTTCGTGCAACTAAGCTCCACCTGGAGTTTGAACCTCTTTAATCTTCTCATCAACCATGGTATCATGGAGCAATACCAGTATATCTTCGAATATCGAAACAATCTGATGACTCCAAATATGTTTGGTAATTTTCTCCCCACCCAATGTCATCACTTAATAGAGGCTCGACCTTCAACAAAGGCCTCTCATCAAATATCGCATGTCTGCTAGTTACAATTCTCTTAATTGTTTTACACCACAACCTATACCTCTTCACTTTTTCTTTATAGCCTAACAAAATGTGCTTGCTTTCCTTAAGCTTCAACTTATCATGTCTCTCATCTTCTAAATAAGCTGAAAAACCAAACACTTTAAAGAATGAATGATCAACAAGCTCTCTTTTCCATATCTCTTTTTGGATCTTCATATCTATGGAAATAAAAGGTGTGTGGTTGATGAGAAATAGTACCATAGATATTGCTTCTTTCCAAAATCCCTCTTCTAGACTAGCAGTCATGCTTAAGCTCGTAGCTCTTTTCCATAGTATCTGAAACATGCTTCTGCTAATCCATGATAATGTGACTCGATAGAAATAGAAAAATCTCTAACTATATGCTCGGATGTACAGTAGTTAGTGAATTATTATGACATAAATTCACCACAATTTCCAACTTTGAGAACCTTCAAATGCTTTCTCGATTTCTTCTCTATCAATGTATTCCACTTACAAAACCGGGCAATATTTCGTCTTTGGCCTTTAAGGAATAAACCCGGACCTTACACGAGAAATCATCCACAAATAAGATGAAGTAACTGACTCCATCAAAAGATGCAACTAGAGTGGGTCCTCGCACATAAGAATGAACATACTCTAGAAACTCTGTAGTTCTAGGTCTTCTAGCATCAAATGTGACATGCTTCTTCTTTCCAAAAGAACAATCTCCACAAGAGCTAGGCTTCGACTGACAAACACCATCAATCAACACCTGTTTCTTTAATACTTCAAGACTCTTCTCATCAATATGACCTAAACGAAGATGCCATAACTGGTAGAATCTGGAACACAAGAATCAGTAAAAACTACTCAATTTCTAAGATTGTCTCTCCATGAAGCATATAAACATCATTAACTTGCACCCCTTTCATCACTACCAAGGAATCCTTTGTCACTCTCAAATTCCCTCCATCTACTATTATCATCATACCAAGTACACTCAAAGCTCCAACAGACAATACACTGCTATGTAGCATTGGAATATGTCTAATATCTAATATAGCCCTAATAACACCATCATGCATCTCAAACCCCACACTTTCGATGCCCAAATATGACAAGATGCGCCATTCCCAATATGAACTGCTCCGCCATAAATCTTCTTGTAACTAAAAAAATAGCTCCCATGCGGCGTCATATGACAGGAGGCTCCAGAATCAATCACCCAACTTGTAGTCTCTAAAGGTTAAATAACGGTTGAAAATAATGATGTATTGCTATCACTTCTATCTGCATCTGATCGAACTGTTACCGTGACTAAAGCTTTCTCCTTCTTCTGTCTCTTCTTTCTAAGAGCTGAACAATCTCATATGAAATGCCTCTTCCTACAATAATAGCAAGCACTCCTTCTAGGACCCTTGAAGTGAGATCTATGCATATCACTTCTACCTACAAGGTGCTTCTGGCTTTTATCTCTTCCACTAAATGAACGAAGTTATTGCTGAAAAGCACCATCATTAGTCTTCACCTTTCATATCCCAAAAACTCCTTCTGTAACAAATTTGGTAATGCCATAATTTTTCATACCACTACTAAAAGAATTTTCCATTGATAACTAATCTAAAACAAGAAAACTAGTTCTGATACCAATCTGTTGTGCAAAATTTTAATTTTTTTGCACTAACTCCAAAACTGCAACAGAATACTAAGAGCAGAAGCAACCAAAAGAAAGGATCTAGCTTGTCGATTAATTATCAATGACCAATTCAATGAAAAATAATCACGAAACAAAGAAAAATAGAAGAGTAGAGAACACAAAGATTTAACGTGGTTCGGCTAGATCCCCACGTCCATAGACCCAACAACCATATTCTATTTTACTGAAGAAAGAGAATACAAAAGAGATATAGATTACAAAATTATAGGCTATAAAGCGGAGAGACTAACTTATAATTACAAATTGATTAATCAATTTATCCAAAGACTTGTTTGCACTCAAAACTCCTAATTTATTTGACTTTAGAAACTAGGGTTTACTAACGAAGGGGATAATGGTGGACGCTCTCTCACACACTCACAAATATGAAGATGAACTTCCTTTATTTAAATATACTTAATGAAAGAGTTACTTAGGGATTACCAAAATTAATTTCCACACTGTGTGACAACCTTTCGAAAATTTCTTGATTTGATTCCCATGCACATAGATGACGAAAATCTTATTTTTCATAATTTTCCTTTGTTCATATAATCTCCACATATAAACATTTCTGTCATTATATAACAAATCTTTTGACTAATTAATTAATTAGCTAATTAATTAGTTTTATTTCTTTAAAAGATATCACACATAACTTTTCTCTTTTTATTTCCACTCATAACCTAATTAATTAGCTAAATTCTTTCCTTTTTTGAAATATTTGAATCATCTAAATTTAACAATTATTACATTATACAGTACAAATGATTTGCAAAATTACAGTCATATATAAGGATAAATCAACTGGGCCATACATCAGGTATAAAACTAATTATCCATTGATATTGAATGCCCTTTCAACATTTAATGATGAATTCTTGACTCATTTGAACAACAACAATGCCTTATTAAGGGCTTATACATGAATTTCTTCAATTTTTCATATTATACATCAGATATTACTAGCATGTTTGTTCTGAACTGCGTTCTAGCTATGTTTTTCATCTTGGATGCCAATTTTCTCAATGTATAAATTATATATGCTATAGTTATGTCATTTGGACACTTGTTCATTAGACAAGCTTTTGCATCACGGAACTAAAGCCATGCTATGCTAATAATTTATTCCCACTATTGTGGTTTTTGCTAATAATTGTATTTCTTTCTAGTTAGAATGTAGTAGCAATGAAGTTGCCAATATACATGAAATGGAAGAAATTAAAGAAATGCTATATTCTTTTATGGATGTACAATCATGTGACGTAGTTCTTTCATTATTGATTGATAGAAAAGTAGAAGCTACGGTAGAATTCATTGTTATTTTGTATAGATATTATTTTACTTTGAGTTGATTATGTTGAGGATCATGATATATTTAACTTATTACTATTTGAGATAGAACCCTTTAATTTTTATAGTACATAAATAAAAGATGTCATGAGTGAAAACTCCTTAACAATTAAAATAGTTCAATAAGAAGAAATATAAATTTTCATATAAGAAAAGCAGAACTTTATCATATGAAAAAGACACGATCCTTCTTATGTGGTCGTATTTTCCTAAATTGTATCATTTTCCAACACTCCTCCTCGATACACATTTCAGTGGCTCCTCCTTAATACAGGTTTCAGTGAATTTCGATTATTTCTTAATGTAGTTTGAACTTCTTTCTTAAAATCTAGTGTTTTACTAATATATCTGCAAATTGTTCTTCTATTATTCAGTATTTGAGATGCATTATAAAAAATAGCTAACTGAGACTGACATTTCGTGGTTGAAATTAAGTATTGATCGAATTAAAACAAATTTAAGATCAAAGAAATTTATCTCAAAGGTCTTTTAACTTGTGCCCAAATAGTGGTCACAAATCAGTCATTAGTTTCTTTTAAACCTAATATCGGTTACATTCCTATTTCAAACAATTCAAAAAAAATTGGATTAAAATAGGTATCTAATTGATTATTAACTTTTTCGAGATTGAATATTTATTTTCAGTTTTACGTCCAATAAAACTACAAAAAGATGGTCAAAATTCAACTATTAGATGGTTTTAAGCATCATATGAGATCAAACATTCAATCTTGGTTTTGCCTCAAACAATACAAAATATTTTTCTTTAATCAACGTATAAATAAATTCTAACTAAGAAATTTCTTTTTTTCTTAAAAATTTTGCTCCTTATATAATCATATGTTCTTATATCATAAGCTACAGGTGCACGAGGAGAAACCATTTTTAAAATTAGATACTTCAGAAATATTGTGACCTATGCGCCAATCAGGACTCGAGCCTTTGACATTCAATCTTTGATAATCAAAAATATTATTATGACATAAATGAATTCCCATTGGTTCAAGTCGATCTCAATTTATTCTCGGATTAAAAAGTAAATATGTCGAATCTTATTTAATAAACTGTTTAAATTAACTATTGCTACACTATTTTAATGTTATTTAGGATTTGTGTATTTGACTAAAAGTTTTAATAAAGAAAAAACTTCTAGTGTTCAAATATGTTATACAATATTTTTTACTTATTTATATTCAATTAATATTCCAGACTTAACAAAAGAATATTCGAGACCTAATTCATTCTTATTCAAAAGCTAGTTTTTTATAGTTAAATTAAATTAATTATTAAATATCGAGGCGTTTAAAAATTACTGGTTAATACATAAGACAAAGTGAGGTGGTAAGGGAATAGGCTAATTGAAGAGAGAGAAAATAAGGTAGAGGGTCCGGAAAAGCAATCATGAAACATAATGTGAACAAATCGACATTGAGTTTTTAATGTTTTGTGTTTTTAAGTGATATAGATCAGAAGGAAGAGCTTTAAGTTTTATGAGCGTTGAAGTGGATAAAATGTTTTTATAATTGTTTAAGTGTAAATGAAGAAAACAATATTGGAATTCCAATGTGATTTCATGTGATGCAATTTAAGTTTTATATTATAAGTGTTGGAATACTTCAATAATTTGGCTATAAATGTAAAATAAAACGTATTGTGCTATTTTGGTGTAAAGCCTAATTAAAGTCACCAAATTTTTAATTAGTGTCAAAAGGCTTAAGGACATAATAGTCATGGTATTAATGTGTAGATACCAAGACAATTCTAACTTGTTGAAGGATCAAATTAGAAAATGCTAACTTTATAAATAAAGGGTTATGACACCCAAATTGCACAAGCTCTAGTTATTCCCCTAATATTTCTTATGGAAGTAAATCACATCTAGGATTTGTATGAATTTGGATGATCAAATAAATTCTTGTTCTCTTTCAGTCGGCAACTATGAATTTAGGTACGATTTCTTCTAATTATATAACTTCTTTCAATTTTTTCTCAATTAAATCAATATGGGTCACCATTTTAGGTCTAGGGTTTCATTATTAAACAAACCCAAAGTATGTTGAAATCATAACAAGTGATATCAAAGCCACTCATTATTAATTTCATTGAGGGAATATTTTTTAATTATGAGTAAGTTCTAAATTAAACTTCATTTAGAAGTCATTAAATTCCACTTATTAAGATCTGCTTGATCTATTTATCAAGGATATTTTTTATGTGTGGACTTGTTTTAGTATCAATTTTTTATATTGTAAACTAAAAACCAGAATTGTGAAACTGTTTTGGTGTAGAAAGATAGATAGTTCTAAATGATTTGTTTTTTAATTTATGAAACAAGTTAGAAATTAAAAATCATTAAATTATCGAAAATAATCTAAATTCCTCTAAATTTCAAAAATAATTTAATTTAGTTAAAGAATTCACATGTTGATGCAGCGGAATTATGAAAATTAAATGAAATCGATGAAATTGGCAATCGGTGGATTGAAAATACTGCAAGGCCCAAATTCGTTGATCCGAAGATACCGAATTCTAGCTATCTCTGACAAGTTGATCGCGCATGATACCATGAAGAGAGATCTACCATTCTTCGAGCGTTGATCAAGCGCACTTGATTCCACGAATTGGCTTCAACGATCGAAGATTCGAGTGCACTCGAATGTCGAAGGTGGAGATAGGAGATCACACTTAACTACTAATTTAATGAAAGAACAAAGCTAACAAAACAAGAGTTTGTTCCCACATACCCCTTTTTTACAATGACCCAACATGCCTATTTATAGGCTACAACTCACACGACTCAATAGAACAACGCTACTGACCTAACATAGATCGTCCATGACCTAAAATATAGAAGTTAACAAGACCCAGGTCGTTCACGACCTAACCACATGACGACCTATGAGGTACGACTCATCAACACTACAATGCCACAACAACAAGTGACTCAACCATATTTACAACACGAGTTACGACTTAAGGAAAATGTAATTACAACACAATACACGAGTTAACAATTATACGATACACGACCTAACCAATGATCGACATAACAAACAACTCTGGAAGCCAGGCAGCGACCTTCAGGAAGCGACCTAAGAAGGCGCGCGACTTAAGGAAACGCGCACATAACTGAAACGACTTAAGTAGGTTGCTTGCGACCTATCCACTTGAGCGACTTAAAACACATAGCAGCGACCTATCTTCACCGCGACATGAGGTCGAGCGACCTAAGTTCTAAGGGACATAAGGAGATGGGATGCGGCATGACATTGAGCGACCTAACATAGGTCGTAGCTCGTTTCTGCGATCTAATTTAGGTCGTAACTTGTCAAAGTCAACACTCGAAATACCAGAGCGACCTAAGGCAGCCATTTCACACGACTTAACTTCAGAACGACTTGAGGTTTTAGGTTGTGGCTTGATAGGTCGAGACTTCGAAACTTCGTTAGGTCGTTCGTAACTTTCAGGTAATTCATTCCCTTCGTTAGGTTGCTGGGATAACTTAAAGGCGATGTTAGGTCGCAGCTCGCTTGAATTAGGTCGTGAGCGACCTATGAATCGGTAACAACTTAACTCCATTGACTTTGTAGGCTGGGCTGCATCATCCTCCCCTGGTTGGAAAGAATTCGTCCTCGAATTTAAAAGTTCTTCCACATTAGATTGTCCACCTCCATATTAAGGTATAAGATGTTTAACATTAAGCACGTCAGAAGTGTACACATCCTCTGGTAGCTTCAACTTATAAGCATTTTCAATGATCCGTTTCACAATCTTGACAGGACCAATCTTTCAAGCTTTAAGTTTATTATATGTTCCCACTGGAAAACGATCCTTTGTCAGTATAGCATATACTAAATCTCCTTCATTAAATTCAACATTCCTTCGCTTCAGATGCGCAGATCGTTTATACTTCGCATTCGTCTTCTCCAATCGTTCCTGAATGATTCTATGGCATTCTGTTAACCCATCAACGAAATCGGCAGCTCGCTTAACTGTCCCCTTCGGTTGTGGCACTATCGTCAAATCCAACGGCCCCTTTGGCAAGCTTGAATATACAATCTGAAATGGACTGAAAGTCGTACTACGATTCACTGCATGCTTATGAGCAAACTCTGCTTGACATAACTTCTCATCCTAGCTCTTCAGATTATCCTTCACAAGACACCGCAATAAGTTCCCAATGATCTGTTCACAACCTCCGTTTGTCCATCAGTTTGCGGATGATAAGCACTACTGAAATTCAGCTTTGTTCCCACCATCTTCCACAAGCTCAGCCAAAAATGACTCAGAAATCCGGTATCCCTGTCTGAAACAATAGATTCTGGTAAATCATGCAAGCGATAGATCTCTCTAAAGAACAACTGTGCCACATGAACTACATCTGCCGTCTTCTTACAAGCAACAAAATGTACCATCTTCGAGAAACGGTCCACCAAAACATAGATAGAGTCATTTCCCCGTTGAGTCCTTGGCAAACCCAACACAAAGTCTATGCTTACATCTACCCACGGTTTTGTAGGAACAGGTAAAGGCATATACAGACCCGCATTTGTAGCCGTCCCTTTTGAAAATTGACAAACATGACATCTACGCACAAACTTTTCAACTTCCCGTCTCATAGATGGCCAATAATAGGATTGAGAAATCAACTGCAATGTACGATCTCTACCCATATACCCTTCTTCATGCAACTCTTTCACAATTTTCATTCTCAAGCTGCAATCCGGTACGCATAATTGATTCCCCTTGCATAAGAATCTGTCTGCCAACACAAACTCGTCAGTAATCCCATCCTTGACTTTCTCAACAAATTTCGCAAAGTAAGGATCTTCTTCAAACAATTCTGACAATAGTTCAAATCCTGACACTTCGACCTTCATCGTTGTCAACAAACGATTCCTTCTGCTCAAAGCATCAGCTACACGATTTGTCACTCCTGATTTGTGCTTCACGACAAAAGTAAACTGTTGCAAATAGGCAATCCACGATGCATGCCTTGCTGAAATCTTGTCCTCCCCTTGCAAATGTTTCAATGCCTCATGATCAGTGTAAAGAACAAACTCCTTCTGAAACAAATAATGTCTCCAGTGCTTCACAGCTTGAATAATTGCGTAAAATTCCACGTCATAAGTGTTATATCTCAACTTAGCTCCAGACAATTTCTCACTGAATAAGCAACTGGTCTTCTTTTCTGACTCAAAACTCCACCAATTCCAACTTACGAAGCATCAGTATGTAACTCAAACAACAATTGAAAATCCGGTAAAACTAGAATTGGCGCTGACGTCAATAGTGTCTTGATCTTCTCAAAAGCAACCCCTGCTTCCTCTGACCATGCAAGCTTCTTTCCTTTCATGCAATCGGTTACAGTTGCAATTACACTGCTAAAGTGTGGAATTAACCTTCGATAAAAAGATACCAACCCATTAAAGCTCCCCACTTCAGTAATTGTCTTGGGTTGTGGCCAACTCCTGACAGCTTTTACTTTACTTTCATCCACTTGAATGCCTTCCTTCGACAGTACATATCGCAGAAACAAAACACTGTGCGTCATGAACACACACTTCTTCTTTGCAGCATAAAATTTCTCCTGTCGTAGAATCAATAATACTTCACGCAAATGTTGGACATGCTTTTCCAAACTCCCACTATAGATCAAAATATCGTCAAAGTAAACTTCTACAAACTTCCCAATGAATGGTCTGAAAATCTGGTTCATCACTCTCATAAAAGTACTAGGAGCGTTCGACAAGCCAAACGGCATAACCAACCATTCGTATAAACCTTACCTGGTTTTAAAAGCAGTCTTCCACTCATCACTCGGTCTAATACGAATCTGATGGTATCCACTCTTCAAGTCAATCTTGGAAAACACAACAGCCCCACTCAACTGATCAATCAAATCATCGAACCTCGGCATAGGTAATCTGTATCTCACAGTGATCTTGTTTAAAGCCCGACTCTACGTACACATTCTCCACGAACCATCCTTCTTCGGCACCAATAAGGCTGGCACTGCACAAGGACTCAAGCTCTCCTGAACACGCCCGTGTTCTAACAACTCCCCCACCTGCCTTCTCAGTTCCTCATGTTCTTTAGGACTCATCCTGTAATGTGGCCTGTGTGGTAACACTGCCGCTGGCACAAGATCAATCTGATGCTGAATATCCCTCAACGGTGGTAACCCCTCAGGAAATACATCTCTGAATTCTTCCAATACCAGCTTTACTTTCTCTGGAATTTCAATAGATTCAGTTACTTCACGTCCAATCAACAAAAATACCTCTGGACTCTCCTCTACTTCTTCAATGAATTCCTTCAAAGTCAACAAAGTCTTCAGCTTCTCAATCTCCTCTGATTTGCTCTCTCCTTGCCGTCTCTTCTTTGGGACCAAAATGATCTTAACACCTTCAAACATAAAGCTGTAGCTATTGGTTCGACCATCATGCTGCACTGCTCGATCATACTGCCATGGTCTTCCCAAAAGCAATTGACAAACATCCATTTCCACAACATCACACCAGATCTCGTCTTTATACTTCTTCGCAATAGAAAATGGAACTTGAACTCGCCTGTCCACCTTCACCTCTCCTCCTTTTCTCAACCATGCTAACTTGTAAGGATTTGGATGCTTCTCTGTTTTCAGCTTCAACTTTCTCACAGCTTCGGTAGAAATAATATGATCACAACTTCCTGCGTCAATCACAAATTTACAAACCTTCCCCAGAATAGTGCACGTTGACTGAAAGATGTTACTCCTCAACCAACTAGCTACTTCTTCCTGCTTCGGTGTTAAACAAGATCTCCTCAACATTAGATTACATCCTTCATCTCCCGACGCGATATGTTGTTCATCCTCATCAGCGGGACTAGAATAAACTTCACCAACATCCTCACCTTCAACTTCAGCAATCATAGTTCGTTTCTTCGGCTTCGGACATTCATTACTTTTGTGACCCACTTCCTGGCAATTATAACATTTGAAACTGTTGTTGACCTTCACCTTCACAGCTTCATGCACAACTGGTTTACTGACAGCTTTAGAAACATTGGAACTTCCACTAGCATCTTTGTTTTGAATATTGAAACTTGTAAATACACCACCTCCACATCTTCCCTGCTTCTCCCAAGCCAACGCTTTTTGATGTGCCTCTCCAACAGATCTCGGATCAAACATGTTCACCATATCTTGAATCTGCATTCGCAACCCTCCAACAAACCTAGTAGTCAATTGTTCCTCTGTCTCCATAATGTCATTTCGAGCAATCAGTTGATAAAATTCATCAGCATAATCATTAACAGTCTTCGTCCCTTGCCTTAGATTTTGCAACCTCTGATACATGAGTGATTGATAATTGTAAGATAAAAATGTAGCTTTCATCAGTTTTTTCATCTTCTCCCATGATTCAATTTTCGACTTCCCCATCCGTTCTCGTGTAAGTTTGGTTTTGCTGCCACCACGCCATTGCTCTCCCCCTCAACCTAGTAGCAACCAACTTCACTCGACGATTTTCAGGTATCTCTTTGAAATCAAAGATCTCTTCAACATTAGACAACCAGTCCAAGAATTCTTCTGCAATCATTCCACCCTTAAATTCTTGTATTTCCATCTTCATACCCGATTCCCAACGTCGATCATCTTCAACATCCAGATATTGACGTCATCCCTGATCTCGATCTCGGTAGTGAACACTTCCTCTATCACCATCAAACTCTTCATCAAAATCTGATGCATATCATTGTCGATCACGACTACCAACATCTCTACCATTACCACTTCTACCACCAATATCGCTTCGATCTACATTCCTCCGACCACGATCATCCACATCTTTCCGATTTCGATCATCAACATTCCTATCACGATTGTCAACACTTCTACGATCATGATCTTCTCTTCTCTCCCGATCTGAGTGTGGTGAAACTCTACTTCCCCCATGGCTTGACTCCAGTGAAACCCTTCTTTTACTTTGATTCATTTCAAGCATCATTCTCTCTAATCTACCAATCCCTTCATCAAACTTTTCATGCATGCGTTGTTCCATTTGATCGGCCTCTTCTCTTCTATACAAAGCTTCAATATTTTGATGGCGGTTAGCACTTCTAAGCGGCATGATTACACAATCACAAACACTTCAACAAAGACAAATGCAAACGTCAAAACTTTAACAATACACGGCTCAAACTAGCTCAACACTTTACTAGCTCGCACAAGCTTGTAACAACCTAAGGCTTAGCTCGGCTTGGCTTCAAACACCTCTCGGTCTACACTTCTCACAAAGTGATGCACGGCTCTACCCAACTCGGCTCACTTCAATCACCTTTCACACTTTGATCCAAAATGAAATGGATCGAAAGTTTCCAACTTGTTGCAACTTCAAGACGAACAAGAAGAACACCAACTTCAAACTTCAAACTCGGCTCCAAGTCTCGGCTTAGCTATGATTGGCTAAGTCTAGCTCTGATACCAAAAATGATGCAGCGGAATTATGAAAATTAAATGAAATCGATGAAACTGGCAATCGGTGGATTGAAAATACTACAAGGCCCAAATTCGTTGATTCGAAGATACCGAATTCTAGCTATCTCTGACACGTTGATCGCGCACGATACCATGAAGAGAGATCTACATTCGAGCGTTGATCAAGCGCACTTGATTCCGCGAATTGGCTTCAACGATCGAAGATTTGATCGCACTCGAATGTCGAAGGTGGAGATAGGAGATCATACTCAACTACCAATTTAATGAAATCACAAAGCTAACAAAACAAGAGTTTATTCCCACATAACCCTTTTTTACAATGACCCAACATGCCTATTTATAGGCTACAACTCACACGACTCAACAGAACAACGCTACCGACCTAACATAGATCGTCCACGACCTAAACTACAGAAGTTAACAAGACCCAGGTCGTTCACGACCTAACCACATGACGACCTACAAGGTACGACTCATCAACACTACAACGCCACAACAACAAGCGACTCAACCATATTTACAACACGAGTTACGACTTAAGGAAAATGTAATTACAACAAAATACACGAGTTAACAAATATACGATACACGACCTAACCAATGATCGACATAACAAACAACTCAAGAAGCCAGGAAGCGACCTAAGAAGGCGCGCGACTTATGGAAACTCGCACATAACTGAAACGACTTAAGTAGGTCGCTTGCGACCTATCCACTTGAGCGACTTAAAACACATAGCAGCGACCTATCTTCACCGCGGCATGAGGTCAAGCGACCTATGTTCTGAGCGACATAAGGAGATGGGATGCGGCATGACATTGAGCGACCTAACATAGGTCGTAACTCGTTTCTGCGATCTAGTTTAGGTCGTAACTTGTCAAAGTCAACACTCGAAATACCAGAGTGACCTAAGGCAGCCATTTCACGCGACTTAACTTCAGAACGCCCTGAGGTTTTAGGTCGTGGCTTGATAGGTTGAGACTTCAAAACTTCGTTGGGTAGTTTGCAACTTTCAGATAATTCATTCCCTCTGTTAGGTCGCTGGGATGACTTAAAGGTGATGTTAGGTCGCAGCTCGCTTGAATTAGGTCGTGAGCGACCTATGAATCGGTAACGACTTAAATCCATTGACTTTGTAGGCTGGGCTGTTTCACATGTTTATTCTTATATATTTTATAAATGAGTTATGAATTGTAATATGAGGAATATTTTGGATCTGATACGTACAATCACTTTATTTGATGTTTATAAATGGTATGGTTAGGTATATATAATCTAGAAGCATTTATGCAAGTAATATAAATGAGGTTTTATAATTATTTTACCTTAATCAACTTATGATAAAGTAATTTGGATTATTTAAGAAATTCTGATTAATTAGAATTACAATGTGCTCCTTTAAAGTGTCTGTGTTTATTTTATTATTGAAATAAAATTTAATATGAGACTAATTTACATTTTAAACTGCATTACGGTAAATTACATTTAATTTTTATCATAAATGCATTAAATGTGCTTAATGTGGTAATTAATTAATTAATTAATTATCATAAATGAAGTAAATGCAAAAGTTGCAATAAATTTAATGATGCAGCATGTTTGTATTTGGAAAGGGCATATGATTTATTATTTGATGCATTTATGTTTGATAGATACAGATATTTTACATGTTCCACTTTCATGCTTTAGTTATCATAAAATAAAAGAAGCAGTAGTTTTCATATTTTGCAAAAATGCATGGTTACTGACCTTAACTAAGTATTCAAATAATAAACTAAGATAAAGTGATACAATAACGTCCTGTATAGCTATATTATGGTTCAGACATACATTATAGCTGCTACACTCATTCATGTTATTTAGTATAGCTGTATTATTGTTTGATAGCTACAGATATTTATATGTATGACCTATGCTCATTGAAAATATGTTTCACTTTCATGCTTTAGTTATCATAAAATAAAAGGGGCAGCAGTTTTCATACTTTGCAAAAATGCATGGTTACTGACCTCATTTAAGTAATCAAATACTAAACTAAGATAAAGTGATACAATAACATCCTATATAGCTATATTATGGTTCAGATATACATTATAGCTGCTACAATTATTTAGTATGACATTTACTATGTCATCTATGTATAATTTTATGTGGCATTTAATTTTGACATTCATACGTGACTTTTGTTATGTGATTTATTAATGATGCCTTGTATCATATTTATTTAGGAAATGTCATGAATGTAATCACATAGTTAAAGTAAAAGATTATAATAGCTATGATTAAAACATGTGATGCTACAACTATAATTTTGAGATTTTCAAGTTTCGTATAGACTTAAAAGTATTTTTAGGAGTGTTTTATAGCACTCGAAATATTGTACATATACTAAGAAATTAGTTCAAATATATTTTTGATGTCTCTTTGCAAACTAATTGTAAATATCCTACATTCCAAGTGAGCTAATTGAAAGAGCATGTCCTAAAAGTGACCTCTCTTATTTCAGTTGCTCATGAATCTTTATTGAATTCATGTGCTTCCTCTTTAAAAATTAATCAAAATTGAGTAACAAGAAAGAAAGCTTTTCTCCAAATTGATTTACGGTTACAAAGATGTAGTTTTGATAAGAAGTAAGAGAACGAGTTAGGATTCCAAAAATCCAGTCCCCAAAATCGGACCTCTAGGGTCATATTTGTAGATACTGATCAGCCCCCTTCCACCTCCATCCTTTCGATGAGGTCAAAAGGACTTCATCCAATCTTCTTTGCTCATCCCTTTGAAGAGGTCGAAAGGTCTTCCTTCAATCTTACGTGTATATCCTTTCGACATAGTCGAAAGCTCTTCCTTCATCTTGTGCATCCCATTCTGATATGGTCGAAGGACATTTCTTTTATCATTCCTCATTCATTCTTCCACTTTTGTATCGAACCTTTCGACCCAATCGGAAGGACTGCTTCGATAACCTTTAGACGTTGCTAAGTTTCAACGTCCCTTTTGCTTTATTCTTCACTGGGTTGCTTTCGACTCCATTGAAAGGAGGGTAGGAGTGCTTTCGCTTCATGTTGCTATATTTTCATGTAGGATTTTCATTATGCTTTCTAAGTTTTCCAACTGTTTCGAAAGGCTTGTCCTTGATTTCAAAAAGTGTTTTGGAATCCATTCTTCAAGTAGTAGATCGACAGCGACAAAATCTTCTATTTCAAAGGATTTAATGCACGTGCACGAGCCATTCGTTCAACACCTTCGAAAGTTGTTTTGAACCCATTCCTGCTTTTTTTATATATGTGAATCCATCTGTGTCATAAGGTCTTAAGAGGTAGAAGGGTAACCTTGCTTTCTTTTTTCCCTCTTTTAAAAAGATTTTGCCCTGTTTATCAGTTGTAATGACATCTGGTGCTTGCGACTACCTCGAAAGTCAATTCAATGCCTTCGAAATACTCTCCTTTGAACCTTGCCAAAACCCATGTCTTCAATTTTAGTAGAGTCTTACACTTTTGTAAGCCTTCTTTTGTACTTTTTGTTCTTAAATGGACTCTATGGTTAACTCGTATGCAGTTGGAACATCATCAAAGAATCAGACGGCTATGGCTGACTGGCACATATCCGATCGGCACCAATCAATACCGAACCACTAGGGGGATCAATACCGAACCCTTGAATCGTGGGAGCAACCGGAAAGTAGGTGGAGGAGCTCACTCTTGAGGTGCCTCTATCAATCAAGGTGTTGGAGCTTAGACAAATATGGTTGAAATGTAATTGAGAGATGACGATAGAACTACTGCTTAAGAAATGGATCAAGAGGAAGAGGAGCCAAGGTAACGTGGTGCCGCTCGAAGGCATGGATCGGGTCGCTCACGTGAGGTGGAACACAGCTACAGCCTGGCACCAACTCTTTAAACACTTGACTTAATAGCTATGGTGGGACAGCTAGTGAAGGAAATTCAAGGCTTGACCAACGATGATTGGGGACTCTCCAAAAGTCATACTCCATTCATCGACAACATTCTACATGCAGAATATCAACGGCGGTTCCATAATCCTACGATGACTGCCTATGTAGGAAAAACCGACCCAATGCAGCATCTCTTGAAGTGCGAATGTCACATGACTCCAGCCAAGCCATTAATGCTCGTTTTTCTAGAAGATGTTGTGACTATGTGGTTACCAAACTACCACATGGTTAAATCTTCATTTGATGAGTTAACAAACAAATTCCTAGAGCAGTTCTGCATGCACACGACTCGCCCCAAGGGTGTAATGCCACTCTCTAACTTTGTCCAGACACTGGTGGAGTCATTGAAAGATTTTCTAGAATGGTTTTAATATAGCTAAAAGGGACTAACCTGATTGGTTTTGAGAAAAATGATTGGAGGAGTGGAAATTAGATTCCACAATTGAATTCACGTGCAAATGGGAGATTGAGAGAGTTAAGGGTATGCCCTATTGGCAATTATGTAATTTTTTACATATATCTAACTCGTAGACCAATCTTATTCGAAATAAAAGGTATTTTCTTCCTATTATATCCTTGATATAATGTGATTGTATTAATTAATTAACTTAATTAAATGTTTATTTAATAGAAAAATCCATAAATGGTATATTTTGTGATAGTAGTTACAAAGTGTTGTAACCGCGAGTAATTTATCACAACGAAACAAATATACTATTTTAAATGTTCCTAGTCAAGATGCATCGAGACTGGGTATTGATGTATCCATTGATACTAGAGTACGTAATGCTCTTCAAATGTTGGATAGTGTATTACTCATGACCGCTGGGGGCTTATAGGGGTTACGTACTAAAATTTATTGGATAACTATGGAACGGCTTCCTCAATAGTATTCTGTTAATTAGTATAACTGAGGTCAAACAAAAAATATCAATGTTCCTGATTTACATAGTTCTCTTGACTTCAGATTACTTTAGATCTTCAACATGAAAGCTCCTCTTTGATTATAACCAAATCATGGCATGGCGTCCATCAAGTGACTATAGTTGAGTCGAGTGGAAGTATTGGAAGTGAAGCACTATTCAAGAGAGGATTCGTCTCCTTAGTTACATGCGGGTAGTATCAAAGTCAACTCATGTCAACTCAAAGTCAAAGTCTTTGGGGAGCATTTCAGTTAATAATAATAATTATTAAATCGAGGACTTTGTATTTGGACTATAAATTTGAATGCGGATGAAGTTGGAATTTTGACCATTACCAAATCCCATAAGTCTAAAGTGATATAGTTTTGATGAAAAGAGTTGGTGTAAATAAATGTCACAACTGGGTAAGACTTATTAAACTAAAATTGGATTTTACCAAAAATGAGTAAGCGATGGTCATAATGTCACACCACGTGCTAAGTAACGTGTGAATGTTAACATTTGAATAGTTCGATGTTAATCATTGACCAAACTTACACCTAAGTGTTACACAATCGGAATGATGAATTCCTTAAGGTTGTGCGATTTAATTAGTTTATAATTGTTATAAATTAATTAAACTAATTAATATTTGATTACATATATTTATAATAGTTATAAATATATCGATCGATATACAATATCGATAAGCGATTAAATGAGATTTAATTGCATAGTGTTTTGACTTGGGCTTAGATGGGTCTAAGGCCGATCATTAGGGCTGCAAAATTTCGATTTTGGGAAGATCTAGGGGTGCTAAAACATAGGGAATTGGTTTGGAGATAATGGGATGAGATCAAGTGAGAATGGGTAAAAAGGTTTTTCTCGTTTCTCTATAATACAACCCTATATGTATATATGTATATATATCTCTAAAATAATGAAAAAAACTTTTTTCGGTCGTCATTACCTTCTACATTGCTGGTTAAAACATAGCTCTCAATCCACTACAAAATTCTCAAATATAATTCAAATTAAAATAATACTATTTGATAGTTAGAGGTCAGTGATCACGTACTTGCATTCTAACGAATCAAGAAAAATAAAATGAAGGAAAGTCATTGCTTCAACGTGGGCTCAAAGGCTTTATTAAATTGGTAATTTAATTCATATTACAGTAATTAAATTATATTTTATGATCCTATAGTGAGCAATTTCATATATGTTTAATATATTATTATTATATGTTTAGTTAGGTGAGATTTGTAAGTTGATGTAGTTGTCACAAATCATTTTGGTTATATGCATAATTTGTTTATTGTACTATTTGATTTATGTGTAGACTAATGTTATTCACCGTAAAAAATCAATTCTTGTCATTACTAATTGTTATATATATATTTATTAATAAATTATATATATTAGTGTACATTTCTCTCTCATAATAGCATATATACATATGTAGAATATATATATATATATGATTTAAAAAATTTAGTACACTTATTTATGTATAATATGAATTTACAAATTTGAAAATTAATTATCATACATATATTCATATTTTTAACTTAACGTTTATTGAATTTTTAATTATTTATTATATATAAAATAAATATTACATCAAAATTACATCAAATTCAATTTTACATTTTTTTAAAAATATTATACCATTCCAGAAACATATATAAAAAATTTAGGATATATTCTATAAATTTTATTATTTTTTATAATTAATATTATATCGAAAAATTGTTTATGATCCTAGATTTTCAAAAATTGTAAAATTTTAATTTCCATCAATAAATTATTTTATGTTAATTATTTATTGATGAGAACATAATTTTATTCATAATATATACAAATTCAAATGCTCAAGTTATTATGTTTGCAAAACTAAGTTAATTTTGAATTATAAATAAATTTTATAATTGATCTCTCTCTTTCTATATACATATGTTTATATGTATATAAATGTTTTACGCTCATATATTATATATAATATATTCATGCATATGTTTGTGTGTGTATGTGTCTATTTTAATACATATACATGCACATATTTGGACAATATACATGACATATAAAATGAGCTAATATTTCTATTGCGGTATAAATTCCAACATCTATATATTAGCATATTATACCTTTCATGGATTATTATTTTACACATGCACTCACACATATATGTATGATACATTTATGTATAAACTATATAAAATAAAATTAATTTCATATATTAATATATTTGAATTTAAATAAAATAAAGGATTTTATTTAATTGAAATTTAGAAATGTTCTAATTCAGTTAAACTTCATAAGTCCAATAAAGAACCAATTGGATAAATTTTTTGAAATTCACCTATAACTTACGCTGCGGTTGGTCCAGTTCCAGCAATTTTTGCCACCTCCTTCATGTTATTAAGAAGTTAATCCGGGAAAGAAAGTTGCAGCAATTTGTAAAAGCCCCTCAGGATGGCGGACAAAGGACATCCAACCCCAATCGAGGACAAGCTCGGCCAATGCCAAGGAAACTCGTTGGATAGGAAGAAGATTAATCATTAATACCGTTGCCAGAGGACCACATCCAATCAAAAAAACCTAGAATGAAATGGAGCATTACTGAACACTATCAAACATGTTGACATTAAATGTTGCTCGAACATAGAGGATGGTGCTCCAGCAAAGCAACAGTGGACCATGACTAATAAATATCATGTTTCGAAGTAGAGATGAAAACATGATGGAAGCCTCTACGATTGATCCAATGGTGATCACAGCCATGATCGGCCTACCTATGTAAGAAAGATTCTGATCGTTTGCAGAGTTCTTTTAATATCATTTTCAAGAAGGTAAATGACTAGATGTTGAAGGAATCCAAAGATTTGAAACAATGTAAAGCCTGTATTCATGGCTTTAATGGTGTTGCTACGAAGCAGTAGCCTACATCAAGCTATCGGTGGAGTTGGGAGATGGCAACTACAGGAGAGTGCAGGTGCTGCTGTGTTTGTTGTGATGGATGTGAACTCTCCAAACAATGCTTTCTTAGGTCGACTGGCACTTGCCAAATTTATAGAAGCTATTGCCCCTTGGTGATTAATAATCAAATTCCTAACAGAGAATGGCATGGGAGTCATTCATAGAGATTAGGCAACAGGCTGTACTTGCGATTATGCCGAGTTAAGGGATGCTCGGTGAAAGGAAAATGGAAAGGATGTAGAGACGCTCTCTGCATCAAAACTAATGAAGCTTAGCAATCAGCATCCAAGCCTTGGATCGAGCACCACAGTTGGTTCTATATAGATATAGATCCAAGAGACGAAGAAGAGGAACCCAAAGAAATCAAGGCTACACCTTTGAGCTGATGATCGATACCACGGTCAGGCACAATGACCCATTGGGTCCTTAAGATCAGATCACAACTCAATGCAAAGATGATGAAGGAACTGGCTGGCTTTGTCCGAGCGAATCTTAATGTGTTCACTTAAATCCATTCTGATATGTATGGGATCTTTCCAACCATTGTAAGCCATGCATTAAATACTGATCCGAGGCATGTCCCGATGAACAAAAATGATGCAGCCTGGATCCGGAGAGATCTGCTACACTTAAGGACGTGGTGGATAAAATAAAAATTAACGGGCTTACCCGCGGTGCCCACTACCCGAAATAGGTATCTAATCCTGTAATTATGAGAAAATCAAATGGAAAGTGGAGGACGTCCATTGACTACTTAGACCTGGAATAAAGCATGCCCTTAGGACAGCGTTCCACTTCCAAGGATAGACTAGCTAGTAGACTCAACTACTCGACATGAACTACTTTCATTTATGGATGCATATTCTGGATACAATTAGATCCCGATGCATGTCACATAGCAGGAACACACCAGCTCCATTACTGACCTAGGATTATACTGTTACACTGTGATGCCTTTTGGACAGAAGAACAGTGAGGCTACTTATCAGATGCTGATTAATCGGATGTTCAAATACCAGATCGGGCGATCAATGGAAATATATATGGATGATACACTCATGAAGTCATAGTGATGAAACGACCACATTGATGACTTGGCAGAGATGTTTAGTGTTCTTCGAAAATATGGAATGAAACTTAATCCCTTGAAATGCTCTTTGGGCTTTGCGTCAAGGAAATTCTTCGGTTTCATCGTTAACTCTCATATAATTGAAGCCAATGCTGACAAAATTCAAACGATAAGAGACATTCAAAGTAGCAAAGATAATTTAGTAGGTGCAGAGCCTAAACATAAAGGTCACCGCCCTGAGTCGATTCATCTCCAAGGCCACCGATAAGTGCATCCTTTTCTTCGACTTGATCAAGAGAGGGAAGAGAAACTTTGAATAGACGCAGGACTATATTGATGTGTTTCAATCTCTGGTACATGACTTAGAGAGACTCCTCATCTTGTTTAAGCCAATGGATCATGAAGACTTATATATTTACTTTGTAGTGTCGATACATGCCATAAATGTCACACTGCCATGCGAACAGAATCAGATCTAGAGGCCAATGTATTATGGTAGCAAGCAATTGATAGTGATGAAAGGAACTGTCCAAAATTGGAGAAACTTGCCAATGGTTGTTGGTTGCGTTTGGAAATTTTTGCCCTTATTTGTGGACACATCCCATCAATATCTTCATCTACCAGTCGTTACAATGGGTCCTATGGCAACCTGAGATGTGTGGAAGGTTACTTAAATGGAACATCAAATTGAGCTGGTTCAATATCAGTTTTCTCCCTTGGAGGTCCATCCAAGGATAAGCGCTAGCATATTTCATAGCTAAATTCAATACACATGACAAATCTTCGAAGAGTAGTGGCTAACGTACCAACTAATGGAAGAGTGCACGGATGGAGCATCCAATTATCGATGTTTTAGTGACGGGTCGTACCGGTAACTCTCGAGGAACGCTCGATCAGCCACACCCTCAAACTTGACTTCCCTGCATCGAATAAAAAAGCTTAATATGAAGCCTTGATCTCTAGGTTTAAACTTGCTAGAAAGCTACGAGTAAAGGCATTGCTAATTTTCTATGATTCCCATGGTAGTAGTAAACTAAGTCAGGGGAGAATATCCAGCCAAAGAAGCGTGAATTGCTCCTTACCTCAACCGAGTCTAAGAGCTAGTAACCGATTTCGAGCATTACACTATTTCACATATGCCGGGAGAACAAAATGAGAAGCCGACTCTCCGGCCAAGCAGGGCAGTTTCGGGGATGCATATCAAATGGGTTTGGTCCCAATTGAAGTACCTAATGCTCCAAGCATTGACCAGATGGAAATTAATTGGGTCTTAGTGATAGAGCTCGAGAAGGAGTCGTGGATGACTCCGGTTAAACACTATTTTCAAAGGGGAATACTTCACAAATGGACGAATGAAAAGCAATAGATTCTTCATAAAACTTCATGATACATCCTTCAAGAAGGAGTTATGTACCGTAAGGATTTCTCCATCCCCAACTTCAGTCTACCGCTAAAGATGAAATCAAGTGGGTATTAAGAGAAGTCCATGAAGAAGAATGTAGCGGTCACACTGGAGGGCAAACCCAAACGGAGAAGATACTCCTATATGGTAATTTTTGGCCAACTATCAATTGAGATACGGTTGATTATGCTATATGATGCGAGAAGCAATAGATGTTTGCAAAGATTCCGAGAGTCCTATCGACCGAAATCATTAGCTGGTCAGTTCATGGCCATTTGCTACTTGGGGTATTAACATCATCAGCTCCTTGCTGATTTATAAAGATGGTGTGAAGTACGCCATAGCAGCCGTCGAATACTTCACTAAATGCACTGAAGCTGAACCTTTTCCCATGATAACTACTAAGAAAGTAATCAAGTTTGTTGTTCGAAACATTATATATCATTTTGGTCTCCCTCGAATAATCATAATGCACAACATGACCCAATTCGATAGTTCTGAATTTAAAGACTTCTGTTGCTGGCATTGTATCGAGAAGAGATTCCTTGCAGTTTAACTATGCTCAAGTTAATATATAAGTCGAAGTTATTCATAAAATCATAAAGTCCATTATGAAGAAGCTTTAGTAAATGGCTGGAGGCAAGTGGGTTGATGTACTTTTGTTAATTCTGTAGGCGTACAAAACCATCCATAGGTCCGCGACTGGCCTCACTCCATTTTCCCTGGCCTATAGCTCTGAAGCTGTGATTTCCAAAGAACTAGAAGTCCCTCTGCATCAAGTGACTTACTATGAACCTAGTACAAACAGATTTCTACTTTTGGAATTTATAGAGATTGTTGATAAGAAGCATGAAAAAGATGACTTGAGAATAGCTGCATTTCAACATCAAGTCACCTGGTACCACAACATTAAATTCCTAGCAAGAACCTTCGAAATTGGAAGTCTTTTCCTAAAATGGATCTTTCCTATCCCTATCAACATGGTTCCAAGATGGAAAGGACTATTGTCGATCAGAAGCTTAGAGATGCAACTTTCATGCAAACAACCATCGATGGCATTGCACTCCCAAGATCATGGAATAACGAGCACTTACGATGCTATTTCACTTGATTTTATTTCATTTTAGTTATATTTCATTTAGATTATCTTTTTGAATTTCAATTCAAAGCAATGTAATGAGACAGACTCTATCGTTCTCTTTTCCAGTTGCCAATAAAACTTGAAGTTTCTTTTATGTCAATGAATTTTTATGTGTATTATGGTAGTTGCAATATGTGAACGACTTACGTCTACATATGCCTAATATAGACCAATGAGTACCCTGAGTCTGGGCCAACCAAATTCTTAGATCTGTGATCAAAATGATCAAAATGAATGTGACTCGACTATTCATCCGTTAAATCTCGCCTACAATCCAACGGCCTGAGAAAATATAGAACGGATGTGACTCGACCATCTATTAACTAACTCCGTCTCCCAATTTGATGGAAAGAATTTAAAGTAAAAGTAGTCGTGATATGACAGACCCTTCTTCAAAACTTTCTCTAGACTTTGTGGTAGGGAATTAATCAAAGGAAGTGTGATTTGACCGTTTCCCAGAACAATTTCAAACCCCAAAGTGTGGGCGAGATTACGAGCATTAAAGGGTGTGATTAACTACACATCTATTAACTATGATCCCCAAAATGTGGAGAAGAGTGTAACCAAAATAAATGAGTGTGATTCGACCAATATATCTCCAAATATGTTCTAAACCCGATATGAGGAGTATAAACTCGTCATGGATGGGATTCGACCATCCACGAACTAATTCCACCAACCCAAGATGGGAGGCAGGAGTATAATAGCTTAACCACTGAGCACGAAATTTTAATCTATGGCTCATGCCTATTTTTTGATACACATTAAGGCTATGATCGAAAGGAGGCGTAGAAATGGATTTGTTAGTTCGACACCTGAAGCAACAGGCGATCATAAGACATTGCAACTTGAATGACAAGTGATAATTATAAGTACATTAAATGAAAAACATATAGCTCAAACACTTAAAAAAATTCATACAAAAAATAAACTGAAGAAAAAGATGTTTTTATTTACAAGCAAAAACTTGGAAAGTTAAGTACAAATTTATTCCTAAAACTAGAAACTAAAAGCGAGGGACTTACCTGCATAATGACCCCCAACAAAAAGAAACTATCTGTCTAGCTATACATAACCCAAGTTGATTCGATTGTTATTTCTTGTTCTTCTTTGGCTTCGTTGGGGTAGACTAACTAGAGCTCTCAACCATTCCTCTTCTCTTCGACCTTCCTCCACCCTTTCCACTTTTAGGTGGAAAGTATTTAGAGACAGAAGCAGAAGCTGTCTCACTTTGGGATACGAAAAGGTCAACCTCTTCAGGGATCGTACCACTGGTCAGTAAGATTTGAGTGGAGTG
This sequence comes from Allium cepa, assembly GCA_030765085.1. NCBI lineage: Eukaryota > Viridiplantae > Streptophyta > Magnoliopsida > Asparagales > Amaryllidaceae > Allium > Allium cepa. The sequence goes on along the minus strand of CM060937.1, from coordinate 695,160,924 downwards.
ATATCTGCCTCGACATGCTTCTTCTTGAAATACTTATTTAGCTCTCCTTTTTCAATGCTCTCTTCCAAGCTGTGTTTATCTGTATAATCAAAGGCCACCACTCTATCACATCCTAGGCCTGTTGATCATCGGTGTTTTCTTCGTTCAAAGCCCCTACAACTTCAGCATCAAGGCCGGGAATCTCAATGGATTGGACGGTCGAGACCTTCTTTGAAGTGACGGCCTCTATAGACTTCGTTGCCAATTCTTACGTTCCCAGGATGGCTTCACCACCAGGAGCATGTATAGATATTCACAGACGTACTATTTCACAAAGTTTAATAGACGAGCCTGTGACTTTTGTGCCTAAGATGTAAACCTTCTCAAATGTTAGGGAGGCAAGAGATGTACCTTCGCAAGATTGGCCTTCGATCGATGCTGGAGTGCCGCCTTCAAGAATTGGAGAAAGCCTAAAAGACTTGTTGATTTTAGGATGATTTGTATCATAGCTTATCTCCTTTTATGGGGCATGAAAAGCTAAGTTACTTGTTGCCTTACTTATGAGGATTTATTGAGAGCTAGACCCGGAGGCTTCCTCGCCATCCTTCCCCTTTTCGGTGATTGCTAGGTCACAAAGTAAACTAAGCCGGGTAGGCTTGAGTTTGCCAAACTCTTCATCATGCAAGATTTTGCCCATAAGCTACTCTTCATCAACCTCAGCGCCACCAAGGGATTTCATCTTTATCTCAAAAATATAGTCCCAAGCTTCAATTAAAAACTCGGGATATCTCTCTAAAGGAAACCGAAGGTTGCGGTTCATGTGGACACTTCCATTTAGGGGGTCAAAGTCATCCTTTATCTCTGTTTGACCAGCCTCCCTAGCTTCCACTTTGAGGGTCACTGTTTGTGCATGTTGTTTATCAACCTCAATCTTGGTCAGTCGAGCATCAATGGCTTCCTCGCAATACTGTTAGGACTCTAGTTAAGCCTCAAATTTCTCTTGTATTTTTTCTCAATCTCCTCCTCTAGCTTTCGAATATGGAGGGCCAAAGCATCATTATCATTTTTCATCACGTCCTTCTCCTTTTGCAGAACATCTTTTTCAAGCACTAAAGTGTCACTCCAGCGAACAACGATATCCAGTTTAGCTTGGTGAGCTTTCATCAAATGTTATATTGCTTTAAAAGATTTGCTGGCTCTTTTCACAGCATTAGTCAACTTTTTATTCAGACCTTTGACTTCTTTATCCAAGTGTTTGATGTATCATGGATTTCTTCAAAAGCTAAGTAATCAATTTTGTGCTTCCTTTCTAACAACACATCGAAAACCCTCTCCTCTACATTTTGAATTATACCATGCTGTAAATAGACATCATTAACTTAAGAGAGAACCATGTTGTTGGCCTCTAGAGGAATCAAATGCAAAGCGGGAACAAACTTGAACTCATCAAAACATAACATAGGGAATGTAGCCTTACACTCGACTATCCTTTCTGCAGCGGTGGCATCGAGAGCGTGCTGGGACAAAAAGAGAACGTTTGCCTTACCTATGAGATGTATGAAGACTTCCAATGATAGTCTAGTGTTAGAAGATTGCTTGGTGCTAGAGGAACCTGAATGTTGCTCGGGTGGTGTAGCCTAATTAGGTATGCAAGGTCGAGGTTGCAACTTGCTACTACTATAGACGATGGGTGTGGATCGGCACCCTTGTGTTGGGAAGAATGAAAATTTGACTTATGTTAGGATGATGAATCCTTAGAGTGGTGCCGTTTGTCCCGGCCTTCCCTTACATCATGACCTTTTCTCTCTTGGTCCTATTGTCGATCAAAGTTTGGACCTCGACATGGCCTGAATTAAGATTGCTGAGAATATAATGATTTCTTCAACCGATCATAGTTTCAAGATCATCCCATCAAACCTGCAAACAAAATGAAAGTGTACAAGAATAACTGTAATTACAAATGGAAAAGCAACATGCGGTGAAGTGCTGATGATCCTGAGTACTCTAGTGTCCCCTCGACGGACTACTTACTAGAGCTTTGCTAGCTGGAGTAATCTCTTCAACACTAGCTGGAGGAATGTTAGCGTTGGAACAAATGGGAGATTCAGAGCCCTTATGGCTTGAATTGGCAAAATCATAATTCCCAACATTATCTGGAATTGGGATGTCCAGCCCCTCAAATAAATTTTCTAAGGCAGAGAGCTAGATTGTAGCAGTAGAGGTTGATTTGGACTCGTTATAGACCTACCCTCTGCGAAGCTTATCTACGAGCCTTTTTCTTGTTCTCTTCTACAAGGAAATTATGGGTCTTAGGAGGATCCAACTTTTGGCTCATGACTTGAGCATATACCACCACGACCGGGCTCATTAGCATCCCCCCTCACCTTGCCTACCTCGACGATATCCTGAACCCCTTTGACTAGGGGAACGACATAATCAACTTCGTCACCTCCCTACCAAACTGTGCCTCTTCTTTATGCAAATTTATCCTTGATGTTTCTTTGTAGTCTCATGCTAAGACCCTCTTTTAGCAAACCAAAGGCAAAGAGGCACTCATTTGTAATAGGGGATCTAACATCTCTGTCCATTGGAAGTATATTCCTGAGCTCAACAACTACCTCTGAATGACTATCCCTGTTGGGATGTGGATAGCTACCTGCAAGACTCAAAGAACTGTTAGGTCCTAAATACAACTTGAATAAAAGCATTCAAGATCGAGTACACTCATGTCCTTCCAGCCATCGTCCCGCAAAGCTAGGCGGACTATGCACATGAAATGACTCATTCTTGAAAGGACTTAGCTTATCTATGCACCAGTCATGACTTGATGATTACTGTTTGACTCAAGAAATGTATATGAGAGGCTTCCCTTTTGTTGCTTGAAATCAAAGACGATGCCCTCTGGAGTTGGTTCATGATGCAAGAATTCAACGAATATCATATATTTGCAGTGGATAAATGCATAGATGTTTTGATACAGCTGAGCCAGAGTCGATCTAAAATGATGTAGCATCTTTCGAATGAAACGGATTAAATGGTGGAACACAACCTTACGAGCACATATATCTATTATAAGCGGTATATCCTTTTGGAGGTGAGTGAGCTCTATCATTGCAAGTCAGGACTTATACATCCTCATATGGAATATCTTGTTTAATGCATAGTCTATAGATAGAGGTCTTATTGTCCCTTAAAGCCACTAAATCCTCCAGATCATTTAAAAATATGGCATCTTCTAAAGTGTCAGGAGCTGGCTTGATTTTTGCTTCTAAGTTCGAAGGAATCTTTGGTACCTATAGAGAAGTTTTGGGCTCTTCTGGTTGATGGCCTAGAGAGTTTCGAGCGTATATTATTACAAAGCTTGACTCAGCATCAGGATTGTCATAAGAAGAAGTTTGTTCGGTGCCCATAGTAGCCAAATGCTCCGAGTGTCTAGAACCCATAGCTATCAAACTTAGTAAATAATCATTATCATAGAAATTATCATGTTCCCCTCATGAAAAGTGTAAACAAGTATGGTGTGGTGTAGTGTTGTGTAATGTAATGACAAGAAATTCAAAAGTAAAACAACCGTTTTGATGAGACTCTAGGCTTCGACTGGAGTGCACATCATATCTGACCGTCCCAATTAGCTTTCACATCAATGGTTGCATATTTTATATAAGATATGGGATGAGTCGTCTGCATATTGATAAGTCGTCTGCATATTGGAAACTATATTTGCATTCAAGTCCATTTATGTTTGAAACAGATTTATGCATTAGTTTAAGTCCATGGTCCTATTCCAAGTCTTACGTGTTCATGCATTCATTCCAAAGTCCAAGAATTAAGGTGTTTAAGCTTACTCAAGTAAGAAACGGCTAAGTGCTCCTAAGATTAGTGATATATTTATCATAAGTATGGTCCATTTGTGTTATTAATTAACACAACTTAAACCATCAAACTATAATACATATCTAATCCTACTTTTTTAAACTCTCATGAAAAAATGACATAAAGATTGAGACTAAAATCTATTTTAAGCATGATCTATTTACTATTAATTACTAACATAGATCATCAAATTTTAATTATAATTTCACTTCATGCCATTATCATACTGAGATGAAAAAGCAATTTGTGAATAATGTGATAAGCATACCCTATTTGTTATGAACAAAATAGGCTATCAAATTCAACATAAAACGCAAAATCACATAAACATCCATTTTCTCATGAAGCATAAAAGAGATCATAAAATAAAAAATTATGTTGAATCTACATAATTAAGAGAAAGCTTCATTACCCCTAAATTATAAGGATTTAGTCTCTCATTTGTGTTATTATTTCAACATATAGAGATTTCAACATTAAAATAACAAAATTAGTAGAAACGAAACAAAGGAAGAAAAGGAGTTTAACCATTAACCTACTTGCATTAAAATAAAACTACACTGCTTGTATGAATGTAAATCTAATCTACTAACAATGAAAAGAAGAGAGCATAGAAATAAACATGAACATAAAAGTAAATAAAAGCATGTAGAAAAGAGAAGGATTAGGGAGCCTTTTTTATTTCATTTGATTTTGTGGTACAACCCACTAGTTAAAAGAGATCAAAGATCATTCACATGTACATAAGAGGGCTATTTATACATGCAAAAAATCCTATTCAATTTTTAGAGAGCTTCCTAAAATGCGATTTAGGAAGTATGGCCACCAAGTAACCATTAACCTCTAATTAATCAATCATCAAGTATGCATAAAGCTTAAATCTCCACTTAGTTGTCCATTAGCTTCTAATTATAGATTTGGGTATGTGGGTAGGTGGGGTCCTATATGATCATGAGTTTGAATTATTTCCATCTTCATTCCTTTGTATTCTCTTGTGCATACATATATTCCATGAAAACCGCTTCTATTTGAATCCAGATTCCTATAAAAATCAGAAAAAATGTCCAAACAAAAATTCTCAAATTAACACATGCACAAAAAGATCATTTTGCCCCTATATGAAGATGAATATATGATGATTTGAAAATAATTGAATTTTGGTTTAAACATGTTAAAGTACTCAATTATGTTTTCTATTTAAATAAAAATAGATAAAATATGGATGTAAATATATGCATATTTAAGTACACATCAAATGCCTCCATACTTGTCATTTTATTCGTCCTCAAATAAAGAAAAACTAAGATAAATCCATTTTCTTAGGGAGCACGATTGCATTGAGCATATGCAATAAGCTGTCAAACCTCTAGGTGTCCCTAGTAGGATGAGTGTTGTCTCGTATGGGTTTTCAACGGATATTACCCACAAAATCCAAATGCGAAATGAGAAATTTCCTAAATGCAAGATTTATTTACAAAGATATGGATGAAGTTTAAAATATTTAAAAATGAAGAATATAATTTTTAATCGACACAAATAAGTTAAATATAAGTTATGACCATTATCAAGAATTTTAAGTCCATATACCTGTCAAAATTTCCTACAAAAATTATGTTATCATAACAGATAGACTATAGTTTAGCTAGTTGTTTTAGTTGAAAACACAATGACACTACGAAATGGATTCTTAGTGATTTCGAAAGTTTATCAAAGTGGTATTTTCATTTCAAGTCAAATCGAATAAGTAAAAATAGTGCTTGGATTTCAATTGCTTACTCTCTCTTTATTTGAAAATTTGGTTGATATTAACAATATTTATATATGTCTAACTTAGAAAATTGAGACTAGATATATTACCCATGCACTGCCTATAGGGCTTATATGATGGGAATACAGAGTGTGGCGAGTGAACACATAAGTGTGAATACTTATCGACTATAGGCACTATTGATGAATGTAAGTTATATATATATACATATATATATACACACACACACACACACACCTACAACTAACTCAGATAAAATGAGGCAAGATATATCGATCATGCATTGCCTTTTGGGCTTACGTGAGAAAGGTACAGAGCATGGCGAGTGAACACACGAGTGTGAACACACGAGTGTGAACACACGACTCTAGGTGTTAATAAAAAATATATTCATATATACAAATGTTATATATATATATATGTGTGTGTGTGTGTGTGTGTGTGTGTATAAATTTTTTTTTTTAGAAGAGAGAGTTTTGCAATATCATCTTAGTACCACTTAACTTAAAAGATTTAAAATATTATCGCCATTACTTTAAATCAACCACTCTTTTAAACAAAGATTTTCAATTAGGATATACTTCATAATTATCACCCATGAATCTTCCTATGTACTTGTTAAATCATTGTTATTTGTAATCAAACTTCATTTTTATTTTTGTTAATACAAATAAATTTTCAAAAATTTCAATTTAATAACCAAAACTTATACTCATTCCTATAGTGTTTCTTCCCAAATAAATCCAAATGCTAAAAGTAAAATGTTTGTGAGAATTTTTTTTTGAAAATTTTAAGTTTAAAGAAAATGAAAATTCAAAAATGCCATGAAAATTAAAAAAAATGAAAATGAGAATCTCCTTACACATAATCTTGAGCTTGTCCCCATAGTCAATGCATGATATAATGAGTGTAACGGCGGAAACATATGCACACATTTGCGAAAGAGGGTAAACATTCTTACCAGACGTAGCTTGGCTCATAAAGAATCATGAGCTCCTCCTCTTGGTTACTTGGCAATTCAAAGAAAGGTTTCAAACGATGACCTTTGACTTTGGAAATCGATCTATCCTTGAGGTTTTCTATTTTATGGCACTATGTGGAAAAAAAAGTTTGTACCATCAATGGTCTGGTTCATCTTGATTTAAATTTCCTAGGGTATAAATGAAGTCTTGAGTCATATAAAAGAAATTTTTGGTTTGGTGAAAATATTTTTCTTAGGATTGACATGTCATGAAAAACTTTTGTTCTTTCTTTGTAAATTTCCTCATTTTCATATGAGTCATTTCTAAGTTCTTTTAGTTCGTTGAGTTGTAGTTTTTAGTTTTCGCCAGCTTTGTCTAGATCAAAGTTTAAGTTCTTTATTGCTCACAACGCTTTGTGTTCGATTTGAATTGGTAAATGGCAAGCTTTCCTGTAACTAAATGAAATGGGGACATCCCATGGTTAGTTTTAAAAGCGATACGGTAAGCCTAAAGCACATCGGTCAATTTCCGTGACCAATCTTTTCAATTTTGATTAATAGTTTTTCTCCAATATTTGTTTAATTTGCCGATTTATAACTTCAACTTGGCCACAAATTTGAGGATGAACGAAGTGGATAACTTGTGCGTTATCGAGTATTTCTTCATTAAATTTTCAAAAGAACGATTGCAAAAAGGGGTTCTGTTATTATTGATTATTGGTGCAAGGTGTGTCGAACGTCAAAAAGATGTTTTCTTTCAGAAATTTCACAACAATCTTATGGTCGTTGGTTTTACAAGGAATGGCTCCGATCCATTTTGAGACATATTCGACAGCGAGAAGAATATATAAATTTCCAAAAGAATTGGAAATGGTTCCACAAAGTTAATACCGCAAACATCAAATATTTCGATCGTAAGAATGGGGTTTAGAGGCATCATATTTGGTTGAGAAATTCGTCCAAGCATTTGACTTGATCGCAAGTTTTGCAAAATTTGATTGAATCTTTAAAAAGAGAATGCCAATAAAAACCACATTGAAGCACCTTTTCCCTTTTTTTCGAGGACGAAGATGTCCACCACATGATTGGTCATGGAAAAACGAAAGAACAATCCTTATTTCATTATCTGGGATGCAGCAACAAATGATTTGGTCAGGACAATATATGAACAAGTATGGATCGTCCCAATAGAAATATTTCACTTGGTACATGAATTTGCATATATCGTGTTTGGACTATGATGATGGAGTTTCTTTGGTGACTAAATAGTTCACTATATCGGCAAACCATGGATCGAATAAAGTAGAAAGAGTTGTTCATCGGAAAAGTTTTCGTTGATGGGCAAAGAAGATGGTGCGTTAGGAAGACGAGACAAATGATCGACTATGACATTGTTGGATCCTTTTTTGTCTTTGATTGTAAGGTCAAATTCTTGGAGTAAAAGGATCCAATGAATCAAACGAGACTTAGCATCCTTTTTAGCAAAAAGGCACCGAAGATAACGGTCAATGTAGACTACGATGTGTGAGCCTACCAAGTGAGGTTAAAACTTTTCGGGAGCAAAAACGACGGTTAGAAACTCATTTTTGGTGGTTGCATAGCTAAGTTGAGCATCATTCAAAGTCATACTAGCATAATAAATGAGTGAAGGATTTTGTTGATGCATTGTCCTAAGACAGCACCAAATGTAAAATTTATAAGCATCACACATTATTTCAAATGGAAGATCCTAATTGGACGAGAAAATGATTTGAGTAGAAATGAGTTTGTTTTTAAGATGTTCAAAAGAAGAGACACAATCTGAATTGAAATCCAAAGGAACATCTTTTCCTAAAAGAGTAGACAAAGGTCTAGCAATTTTGCTAAAATCTTTTACGAAGCATCAATAAAAGCCAGCATGTCCAGAGAATGATCGGATGTCCTTAATGGATTTGGGAATGGGTAATTTTGAAATAATGTCAACTTTTGCCTTATTTATCACAATGGCCTAGTTCAAAATGACGTGTCCAAGGACTATGCCTTGTTTCACCATAAAGTGGCATTTTCCCAATTCAGAGTCAAAATTTTCTCTTTACATCGATTTAGAACCAACTCAAGATGATGTAAACACTCAGAAAAGGAATCTCCAAAGATAGAAAAATTATCCATAAAAACTTCAAGAAAATGTTCGCTCATGATAGAAAAGATGCCAACCATGCAACGTTCAAAAGTCGCAGGGGCGTTACAAATTCCAAATGGCATACGTTGATAAGAAAAGGTACCAAAAGGACACGTGAAAGTCATTTTCTCTTGATCTTAGGGAGCAATTGAAATTTGGTTATAACTATAGAGAGCCATTCATTAGCCACTCAATTTGTTCGAAAACTACCGACCAACAGGAAAGCAGTAGAATTCATGCCCGACTAACCATTTAAGCATTTGGTCAATGAAAGGAAGAGGGAAGTGATCTTTACGAGTTGCAGTATTTAATTCTCGATAATCAATGCAAGCGCGCCAACCCATTGAGTGCGAGTTGGAATGAGTTCGTTAGCGTCATTCATGATAAAAGTAAGTCCAGACATTTTAGGCATGACATGAATTGGACTAAAACATGAACTATCAGAGATAAGATATGTGATACCGTTATTAAGGAGCTTAAGAATTTCGTCACGAACCACAACTTTCATTTTTGGGTTAAGCCTCCGTTGCGCATCACGAGCGAGTTTGCTTCGTCAATCAAGTTAATGTGATATTGAACAATAGTAGGGCTAATTCCCTTAATATTGGAAATGGACCACCAAATTGCTTCTTAGTTTTTCGAAAGAATAGAGAGAATAGACACTTCTTGGTCAAGATAATGATCGTTAGAAATTATGGCATGACAAGTTTTGTTTTTTCTTAAGTATACGTACTTAAGGTAAGAAGGAAGAGGTTTGAGCTCTAGCCTAGGAGGTGGCTCAATCCAATAGATCGTTTGAGGTTCGAACTTATTGTGAGAGGTTCGAAAGGAAGGGTATTTTCAATCTATTTAGGTACATCTTGAAATAGTTTTTCATACTCGGCCTCGCGTTCATCATTAAGATTCATTGATTAATTTTCAAAATTTTATGGAATGACACTAACCTCCAACGTTATGTCGAATGGTTTATTCAATTGATTTCCTAAATTAAAGATGTTAATATCGATAGTCATGTTACCAAAGAAAATTCCATCGAACCGTTTCAACAATTAATTAAAACATTTGAAGTGGCTAAGAAAGATCATCCTAGAATCAAAGGAATTTGGCTCGTCAGATTGTTTACAAGTTGATTTTCAAGGATAATGAAATTGAAGGGGAATATGAATTCCCCCACTCTAATGAGTACGTCCTCGATTTCTCTTATCGGGTTTCTTTGGAGAAAGATCGACCAATTGAAGGGTGACCTTAGCCAATTTAAGCTCACCTAGACCTAGTTACTGGTAAACTGAATATTGGAGCAAGTTTACGCTAGCACCTAGGTCTAACAAACATTTGTGGATTCTCTTGTCTCCTATTGTAAATGAGATCGCGGGGCAACAGGGATTTTTGTATTTAACGGGAATGGAATGGGACATGACTTCGCTTTGACCAGCGGCTAAAAGGACTTTCTTTGGCACTTGAGTGTATCATTTTTGAGTTCACTTTGATTGTTTAAAGATTTCTTACAACTTTTCATTTTTTCCAAATTTTTCTTAGGTCGAAGTCGATTTGGGAATGGGATTCGAAACTCAGTCGGATGATCTTCTTGAGTTGGAAAAGAATTAGACTCGAAATTTGGATCAGGGTTCGACTCGATGATTTGATTGGTAACGTTTGTGGTTTTCAAAGTGTCGGGTGGGACATCTGGTAAGCCATTTGGATTGACAACTTCGTTATTGATTACCTTACTGGATCACAAAGTGGTGATAGCATTCATTTGATTCAAATTGCTATCTTGAACGACATGAGCTTGGCTCGAGTTTGCATTTTGATTCCTTAGGTTTGTAAATGGTTGGCTCGGGAATGTACCTCTTCTTGCTCACTCATTTGGTTGGCAAATTGACTCATTTGCATTTGTAGTTTAGAGATCGATTGGCTCGTATTTTGCATGTATGAATTTAACAAATTTTGTGATTGCGCTATTGCGTTAGTCAAGGCTTCAATACTCTTTTCAAGGAAGGTCATTAGTTCGTCATCTTGAGGAACGAAGGTCTGTTGTGCTTGGTTTTAAGAAGGAGGCATAAAATTTTGTTGAAATGTTTCTGTTGGAAAGGAGGATTCGAATTTGAAGCGCTATTCAAAATTGATTGAAAAGATGGTCGAATAGAATTTGTATTTAAATTATCTTCATTCCACGCGAAGTTAGGATGATTTCTCCCACTAGGTTTGTACGTTGGAGAAAAGGGTCATTCCTAACTCTATTAATATCGTTGATTTGTTCTAATGAGTATGGACACTGATCGACGATGTGATTTGGATCGTTGCCTTTGTAACACAGGACTTGAGAAGCTTGGTTCATTTGATTTGATGAAAGGACGTTATCGAATTTGGTTATCATCGCATCGATTTTCGCTTCCAAGGCCAAAGAGGATCCTATCAAATGAGCTCTTAATTGAGAATAGATCGATTTCTCAATAGGTCATTCCATTGTGATGATTTTTCAAATAAGTTTTCAAGAAATTGCCAAGCGGCATCGTGATGTTGGGATAGAAAGTTTCCTTGGCACATCGATTCTAACATTATCTGAGAATTGTTACCAAGTCCATCATATAGAATTTAACAAAGTGTCCATTTTTTAAAGTTATGATGTGGACATTTGATTAAGGTTCCTTAAATCTTTCAAAGTATTTTGCTAGTGATTAACCCCAGAATTAATGAAAATTTACAATTTCATTTCGAACTTTTGTCGTTTTTTCCAAAGGGCAAGACTTCTTTAAGAAGGTTGTAGTAAATTCTTTCCAAGTTTTGATCGAGTTTGAAGGCAAACTATACAACTATTTTTCAGCTTAATCGGTAAGTGTGTATGGAATTAACCTAAGTTTGATTCCATTGTCACATAGTTGTTAAGTTTGATGGTTGCATAAACTTGTTCTAATTTGGTTAAAGAAATATATGGATTATCATGTTCAAGATTGCCGAAGTTCGAAAGTGTGTGTAATGTGATTTGAATGAATCTTAAAGCGATAGCCCGTCGGGGTAGGCAAGGTGATGTAAGAAAGGATAGAAACTCGATTGGGGAAGATCTTATCCATAAGAGTTTGAAGGGTGTTCTCGTTTGCCATTTGAGGAGGATCGTTTATTCGGGTTAAATGATATGTAGAAGGGTCCCAAATCCAAATATTCGTAGAAGTGTCATAAATCCAAGTAGTCATGCACTAGTGAAAGTTGAGAAGAAAAAGAAGTTAGAATCGAATTTAAGAGAAAGAAGCAGTTTTGGAAAATGAAGTGAAAAATTGTTTTTTTAAAGGAAGAAAAAATTATTTACCAAATGAAAATTATTTTTCATAAGAGAAGTTTGATATTTTGTTTTTTAGGCCTTTCAAATTTTTTTATATGTTTTTGTATATTTTTTTTTGAATTTTCAAATTTTTACCAAAAGGACATTTTTTTGTATTTTAGAAAATGGGAATTCGATTTTTGTTTTTGATTTTTTGAACTTTCAAAACATTGTTTTTTAAATATGCATGAACTAATGCAACTAAATGAATATAAAGGACTTAATTACAGTTTTTTGTCCTTAGTAGCTCCTAACCCAAAATTGTATAATCACACTTTGTCTCAAATCAACAAAATATTTCTTAGCCAGGTAATAGGTAGGGATTATCGTTGCACCAGGAATCATTGTAGTAATGCAACCGAAGATTTAAGTACACTTAAAGAAACAACCAGTATAATATCTATGAATCACTATAATTTTTATAACTGGTTATTGTAAACTTGTTCAAAGAAGAGAATTGTCAAGTTACAATTAAGCCATAGGTGAGCTGGCGACAGCCTTAAGTCGAATGTCTAACATTTATTATTAGTCAAATTCAACGATGAAATGTGATTTGTGGGCTAAGGAAAGAATGATGAAATCCCCCACCATATGTGAATATGGATATTGCCCTTAGAAAAGAAAAATATGATGAGATGAATGTAAAACATAAATTAAATGTGTATTAACAATACAACTAAAATTAAGTTTATTTTCAATTTTTTTTTTTTTTTAGATTTTGAAATTATATATATATATATATATATATATATATATATAAATGCAAATGCAAGCAACCAACAATTCAATTAAAATAGAACTAGCGATTGAAAACACGACACCAGATCTTGCAGAATTATTAGCAATTTTTTATTTTTTAGTGGCAATTTTTTTAGCAAAGCAAAACAAACAATTCCTCTCGATTTTCTGCTTTGACAAGCTGAAATTTCTAACAATATATATATATATATATATATATATATATACATATATATGTATGTATGTATGCAAGTTTTTTTTAAAAAGGATAAAGCAAAACAAAACAAAAAAAATTACAGAAAACAAATTGAGCAAAAAATTTTTGCTAGTAAGGATGGACTATAAATAATTAAAACAATAAATTAAAAAAACACAAAAGAAAACCGAGTTTAATTTTTTTTTAGATGGACGTAAAAAAATGAAAACAAAAGAATTTAACTAAAAGCAAATAAAGCAAAAAGAAGAATTATTATACTCGGTCGTTCAAATACAAAGCTACCCGACCCAAGTTGGTTAATTAAAAATCAACAAGGAAAGTTTTAGCCAGTTAAAAAGTAAATCACACTGTCCTGTCTTCTCTCTTGATTTTTTTTCTTCAGTTATATAAACACAGACAACATCGCTCCGAATTCTTGAATCAAATTCTCAATTTCAATTTTTGAAATCGAACCCAACTCCCAATTTCGTAGCCAGAGATTGTTCAAATTTGGTTAATTTGAGGTTAGTTCGATTGGGTTAAGGGTCGCGATTTAAAGTCGTGTGAATTGGTCGCGATGGTTCGAGTTAGAGATAGTGTTGTCCGTGGTTCCAATTTGCTGTGCGATGGTCGCAGAAGTGTGGGGAATGAAGGGGGATGCTGTGGAAGGAGCTAGGGTTGTGGCAAAATGTGCAGAAGTTTGGGAAGAAGTTGTTATGTTACGACGGTCAGAACAAGCTGCCCATCTCCAGCACGTGGCGTACGCATATGGGTTGACACACATTTTGTAGTAACAAAAGGAATCCCTAATGTTACATGCCTACCAACCCATATTTATACCCCACTTTTCCATATTATTTAGCGATGTGGGACTTTTTCCAATCCGAACCATCGTTCCTCCATTAAACATGCGAGACAACCCTAATAGTCTTCCCCTTGACTCACATCCCCTTGCGATAACCTTTGAGAGTACTGCCATGTCTGCATGGCCCAGTCCGTAACCTTCGGCTCCAATACCACTGCTGTGCAACGGTGGTCGGACAAAGATCACCATCTCCCGCATGTGGTGTACGCATATGGGTGGGTACACACTTTGTTGTAACAAAAGGAATCCCCAATGTTACATGCCTATCAACCCATATTTATACATCGCTTTTCCATATTATTTAGCGATGTGGGACTTTTCTCCAATCCAAACCGTCGTTCCTCCATTAAACATGTGAGACAACCCTAACAGTCTCCCACTTGACTCGCATCCCCTTGCGGTAACCTTTGAGAGTACTGCCGTGTCTGCATGGCCCAGTCCGCTTCGGCTTTGATACCACTGTTGTGTAACGACGGTCGGAACAAGCTCCCCATCTCCAGCACGTGGCGTACGCATATGGGTTGACACACATTTTGTTGTAACAAAAGGAATCCCCAGTGCTACATGCCTACCAACCCATATTTATACCCCACTTTTCCATATTATTTAGCGATGTGGGAATTTTTCCAATCCGAACCATCGTTCCTCCATTAAACATGCGAGACAACCCTAACAGAATTATATGTGCAGTGGAATGGAGGTTGTAGTGATGATTGTGATGGTGTTGTAATGAGGTGTATTGGTGAGTTTTGCAGTTGTGAGGTGATGTTTGGCAAGGATTAGGACAATGGGTCATGCCTGTAGAGCAGTTTGACTGAGGAAGGTGGTTTCTGGCAGTTTAGGGTAGTAAGAATGGTTATGACAGATTTATGGAGAAGGCAGATTGCAGATGGAGGAGCAGGGAGGCAGTGTGTTCAGGTGGGTTGTTTTGGTTGTCAATGGAGATGAACGGTGTTGCTGTGTGTAGAGGTTGGAGTTAGTGTGAATGTATGGAAATGTTTGGACTAACAATTGTAATGTAGAAATGAAATGAAATGTTAAGAACAGTGAAATGTAAAATTTTGTAATGTAACCAGAATGTTTTGACAAATAACACATTTGTTAAGTGAAATTTAATAGTTTTTTATTTTATTTTTTAGAATGAGATGCAGCTTTTAGAAAATGCACAAAGTAGAACTGAAATGAAACAAACAAAACAAAAATGCATAACACACAACAGTGGACACAAACCAGAAGACTAAAACTGAATGCTAAACAAAGAGATGAAACTAAGAAAATGAAAATTGTAACTAATGCAATGATTTTTTTTGTATATTTTTTTAAACCAAGGAAAAAATGCAAAATAAAAGAAAATTAATTCAAAGAATAAAATTAAAACAAAATTTCTTTCCACGGTAACGGCGCCAAAAACTTGTTCGTACGGTCAAATTTTATCAAGTTACAAAATTAGTCAATCGAATTTAGACTAAAATAGTACGTATGCAAGTGCGGATGGATCCGTAGGGAAAGAACTAAATTTAAAATTACTCAATAAAATTAAACCGAATGATGAGATTGTTTTGAAAAAAAAACTAAAAATGCTAAAACTAAGCAAAATTTAAGATTAAAAACTTTGCAATTAAAAATCAATTTGGAGGAAAATCCACTTTCCTACTCTCATGAAAATCAACAAAAATAAATTATGACCTCTTTTTTATCTATTAAGATTAGTTATGTATTTATCATAAGTATGGTTTATTTTTGTTATTAATTAACACAACTTAAACCATCATACTATAATGCACATCTAATCCTACTTTTTTAAACTCTCATGAAAAGTGACATATAGATTGAAATTAAAATCTATTTTAAGCACGATCTACTTAATATTAATTAGTAACGTAGATCATCAAATTTTGATTATAATTTCACTTCATTGCCATAACCATATTTAGATGAGAAGGCAATTTGTGAATAATGTGATAAGCATAGCCTATTTATTATGAACAAAATAGGTTATCGAATTCAACATAAAACTCAAAATCACATAAACACCCATTTTCTCATGAAGCCTTTACAAAAGGGATCATAAAATAGAAAATAATGTTGAATCTACATGATTAAGAGAAAGCTTCATTACCTATAAATTGTAGGGATTTAGCATCTCATTTGTGTAATCATTTCAACACATAGAGATTTCAACACTAAAAAACAAAAGAAGTAGAAACTAAAAAAAGGAAGACAAGAAGATTAACTACTAAACTACTTGCATAAAAATAAGTGAAAATTAGGGCCACATCCCTAAAACCAAACGTAATACACAAAAATTCCTTCCGATTGAAACTTTATAAATCCGGTCCCTATTTTTACATCGCCTTAACTCTTTCCCACAAATACCCTCGTTTATTCATCGCGGTTTCGAAATCTTCATTTCCATTTATCGATCCACTTTCTGAAATCATATAAATCATATTTTCGGTTTATTATTTACAATAATTGTATTTCTGCAAATATGCAATAGTTGTAGAAATGTCTGCAACTATATGCATTAGTTGTAGACATTTCTGAAACTATACGATATAGTTGCAGAAATTTCTACAACTATATGCAATAGTTGAAGAAATGTGTGCAACGATATGCAATAGTTGCAGACATTTCTACAACTATATCAAATAGTTGCATTTCTGCAATTATTTGCAATAGTTGCAGAAATGTCTGCAACTATATGCAATAGTTGCAGACATTTCTGCAACTATACCATATAGTTGTAGAAATTTATCCAACTATATTCAATAGTTGCAGAAATGTCCGCAACTATATGCAATAGTTGTATACATTTCTGCAACTATACCATATACTTGCATTTCCGCAACAATATGCAATAGTTGCAGAAATGTCCGCAACTATATGCAATACTTGCAGACATTTCCGCAACTATACCATATAGTTGCAGAAATTTATGCAACTGCAACTATATGGTATAGTTGCAGACTTTTCTGCAATTATACCATATAGTTGAAGAAATGTCTACAATCATTTGCAACTTCTGTACATTTGGGAAAAAACTAAAATTGTTCAAAACTTGCTGAATTGTCTGCAAATATTTGAAATAATTGCAACTTTACTGCAAATACGAATTTTTGGTATCAACAATGATCTCATTTTAAAGATCATAAAATTTGTGATTTTTTGGTGAAAACGGTATGCTGATCCGGATTTTGTACATAAAGTTATACGCGTTTGAAGTGTTAAAGCACAAAGGGTATTTGGGTCTTTTTGCGTGCGCGAATTTAAAAATAGAGGGCGGAAACGTAAGTGTTGGTTGTGACGGATGTTTTCTTTATTTTTAAACTTATTAGGCATGTGAGCCAAACTTACCCTAAAATTAAAGCTACACTACTTACATGAATTGCAAATCTAAACTACTAACATTGAAAAGAAGAGAGCATAGAAATAACCATGAATATAAAAGTAAATAAAAGCATGTAGAAAAGAGAAGGCTTGGGAAGCCATTTTATCTCACCTTGATTTTGTGGTTACAACTCAAAAATTAAAAGAGATCAAAGATCATTTGCATGTAAATAAGAGGTCTATTTATACATGCAAAAAACAATAATTCAATTTTTAAGGAGCTTCCCAAAATGCCCTTTAGGAAGTGTGGCCACCAAGTAACAATTAGCCTCTAATTAATCCATCATCAAGTATGCATGAAGCTTTAAGCTCCACTTAGTTGCCCATTAGCTTCTAATTGAAGGCCTAGGTAAGTGGGTAGGTGGGGTCCTCCATGATCATTGTTTGAATTATTTCCATCTTCATTTCTTCGTATTCTCTTGTGCATGCATATATTCCATGTAAACCTCTTTCATTTGGATCCAAATTTCTAAAAATCATAAAATAAGTCCAAGTAAAAATTCACAAATTAACACATGCACAAAAATAACCATTTTGCCCCTATATGAAGATGAATATATGATGATTTGAAATTGATTAAAGTTTTGTTTAAACATGTTAAAATACCCAATAATGACATTTATTTACATAAAAATAGATAAAATATGGATGTAAATATATGCACATTTATGTGCACATCGGTACATGAACACGCACGTGTACATCTCGAAAATTCAATTTCTTGAATCAATCGAAATTAAGTTCTCACCTGGATTTCTTAGAAAGGAAGTCACTACAGGTAGCCAATGGAACTGAGCGTAGACAAAAAATGGGGATTACTCTTCAGATATATACCAATTAATATCGATCAAGCGTCGAAATAAAAGGGACAACTATGACTCTATGGAAAGGAAACTCGACGGAAGGATAACGACAGTTCAGACAACCAAATGAATCCCTTCTGGTGGTTCCAACTTTCTTCGACTTGAAACACGTCATGTCAAAAACAAGACATACTTTTGGAGGCAAGTGTTATCCAGCCTTTTGACCCAGCAATATCCAGGCTGATTGGACAAGTTGGACACAACAGTGGACCAGACCAGCAGCCTAAAGAGGTGATCATAGAGCCCGGAGAACAAGTACTGAAAAAATATGAAGTAACGATCTAGTGAGATCAAGAGATAGACTCTTCGAAATATTCTAAATACGGATTCGTACATCCTTAAACTTGGGATCGGTCCCTGTCCCTACCCCTAGGAGGGGACCAGATTGCAACATAATGGTCGTGAACAATATCATCCATTAGTTCAATTCAATGGGAATCGATTGATATCTCTAAAAATATGAAAGAAAGTATGAAAACAACTTTGGAAACATGAAGCTAGCATCGAGGCTGACCTACCGGAATGGTCGTAAGCTGCTATGTGAAAGCCTTAATCAATTGATACGATCACCCTATATTGGGATATGGGCCATGAAATTTTCTGGGTGACCTTGTCTAATCTAGAGATTCTGCTGGCAAATTTTCAGAAAGATACTCGGTCATCTACCCCTATAAATACAGAGTTCATAATTCATTTAAGGGAACTTAGCGTTGTTATTTTTCTTATACTCCATCATACTTATGGATTTCGATCCGATCCCCCTTGTACTCAGAAATTCAAGTGATTAATAAAGCTATTTCATCAAAATGGACGTAGGCATTCATGGCCGAACCACCATAAATCTATTTCTTGTTGTTTTTTTACTTGTCTTCTGCTGGTTTCCTCTATTTTTATTTATATTTCTTCGCTTATTTCTCTACATTCATTCTATTAGGTGTTTCTGTCAACTTTAGGTGCAAATAACCCCGTTAATAGATTAACTCTAATAATATCTATTTTGATTTTTAATTGGAATTATTTGAAAGATAAAAATTTCAAATGCAAATTCGATATTTGAATTATATTTTTGATATGTAAAAGTTTTTCAAATCCTGTTTTTGTAACATAAATAATATTCGTAGAATTTTGAAATTTTGAAATTACTTTGAACATAAAATGGTTATTTTATAATTGTTGAAAATTGGAAATTAATATTTTCAAAAATAAAAATCATTATAAGAATAAAATAAAATTTGAATAAAACAGCTTGAGTCGATACTGAATGGATGTAAAATGTTTGTATAAAAATATAATGATCTAGAATTTTGAAGACTTTGTATTTAAATATTTGAGTCTGGAATTAGCGTGATTAAAATCGATTTTATAACCTTGTTAAACCCCTTTAGTTAATATCTAATAATGGTAAACCTGTTTTTAAAAAATGTTTCAAAAAATAAACGATTTGTAAAAATATCGATAATGTGAACAAAAATAGTTTTATCGATAAACGACTATTTGCTCGATATAAGTTGTTCGAACTTTTTGGGCTTGCTTAGAACTTTAATGTGTAATTAATTAGCAACTAAAAATATTTCAATATTTATAGCTAATTATATGTGAATATTTAAAAGATTAACTGCTGATTAAAAAAGAGATATTTTGGTGAATATTGTTCAGATTTTTGACTTAGGAAATAAGGTGTAATGTTAGAACATGTGTGGAAGCATGCTTGGTGACCTTCAAATAAGGTTTGGAGGTGGTAGAGACCTCTTGAATAAACTCTATAAATACACCCTCAAGGTCACATTAATCACTTTTTACAAAATGAAAAGGTAGAAACAACTAAGTGCTAATATATTTCTGTCTTTACTAATCCTCTCCAAACTTCACCAAACTCAGGAATATAGCTTATAAAATCATAGGAAATAAGTTTATAAACATGATGCTTGA
Organism: Allium cepa; assembly: GCA_030765085.1. Lineage (NCBI taxonomy): Eukaryota > Viridiplantae > Streptophyta > Magnoliopsida > Asparagales > Amaryllidaceae > Allium > Allium cepa. The sequence continues at coordinate 695,140,888 of CM060937.1, read as the reverse complement.
AGAAAAGGAGCACAATTAGAGGCTCATTGTTTGGCCATGAGCATATTTGGGCTAAGAGATGAGGCCAAGGTCATTTTTAAGCAAAAAATGGAAGCTTTGGATGCATTTTGACGACAGAAAGTGTTCTTTTGATTCTAATTGCTTGTGCATGGTTTTAGGGTTGCGATGAGTAAGTTAACTCACCATCGAAAATATATAATGTGTGTATATATGTTATGCTTGAATATAATGTTAAGACATTAACTAATGAAATTAAACTTTAGACCCCTCTTGCTTTTGAAAGAAAATGTCAACTCTGTATTGTATATCATCACTTCTAGTACCCACTATAATATGTAACTTTTCTTCGACTTTGTTTTACATGTTTGCTGTGATTTTCTGTGAAGTGGAGTGTGTTTGAAAGTGGTTGATGTAAGGTAGCCACTATAAGTCCACTTGGAATACCTTGTGCTTTAACATGCTTTGAAATGGTTATATGTGAACATATTGTGAAAGTATACATTTTAGTTGTGCTTTACACTTATGTTTAGGACCGCAAGGAAGTGATTTGGAAAGTTATAAAAACGATAGAACAAAGTGGCAAAAGTTATAGCAAAATATTCGCTATATGAGCACTTTGAATAATCCTTGTTTCGCCTATTTTTGATATGATTTTGAAAGACATCCTTAAGAGGTTCTTTGCTATTTTAACAATAAATTTATCTTTACCTCTTACTCTAAAAATATCAATGTTTAAATTATTTCAAAACTAGTTCGACGAAGTTGAAAAAGATAGGAGTGAAATAGTCGCTATAGGTGCACTATGATAAATAGTTTGTTTTTGGAGAATTTTTAATATGATTTTGGAAGATATCCTTGTAGGTTTCTTTGCATGGTTTTTAACTACATAGGTAAAGCACCTACTTTAAAAAAAATTGGACTTTAAATCAATTGTTTGGATGGAGAAAATAGGCCGAACTTCTATGCAATTTTTACCGCTCTCTGCAAATATTTTTTACACACTTATAAATGCTACCCTCGACCTGTAACAGCATTTTTAGCTCTTTTTGCAAAATTGGTTGTATAGTATTATTTTTGAAATTTTTTGTGATTTTGAGTGAGTTTGAATGATAACTAAATTAATTCCTTTTGTGAAACATTTTTAGGGATGTTTAATAACATGTTTTAAAGTATTTCAAAAGTGATTTGACGTTTAAATATATTTTTAATAATTACTTATGAATTTTTAAAGTAAAGGGTCTATTATATAAAACAAGCTTTTTTAATTTTTTTCAAAATTTTAAATTAGTTATTTTTAAGTAACATTTTATGTGGATATCTAAAATGTATTTATAAGTATTTATAAAAGAGTGCGTGTAAGTTTGAAAAATGTAAGTAAAGCATTTTATAAAAGGATAAGTGGTTTTGTTGTACCTTTAAGTTATAATGAATAATTTTCGAGAAGTTAATTAAAAAACTTGTTTAATAAGCGAAGATTTAATTAGATCTTTAAAAAGAATGTTTTAAAGATAATGTAAATATAAAATGGTTTTGAGTTTATAGTAACAATTTTGTAATAACATTTATTTTAACACATTTGAATATACTTTTAAAAATGTGAAATCTTATAAAGAGAGTTGCGAATATTCTTATACCTTTGGGATAAGAATATAAATACATTTCTAAGTGTTGAAAAGAGTAGAATTGAAGAGTCAAATAGTATTATACATATATATATGTCTTTTGTAAAGGCATTTTAAATATACATACAGGTATTTACAAAGAAGCTTGAATCAACAAATGGAATAATAAAATAAAAAGGGGATTAGAAGTCGCTTATGGGACTTAATCATGCTTTGTGTTTTTACTCGTTTATGGAAAGTGTTTAATCCTATACATTGCATTAAAAGTTGACAAAATAGACTTTTTCTCTCTTTGAGAGTTAAGAATGTAGTGCCAAGGAAGGGCTTTGATGCAACTAGTTCTCAAAGCTACCTGGCTTCACTATTAAGCGAGGGTTGCATAACTTAAGAAGGTTAGAAACAGTGGTAAGTATATGAGACTTGGTTTCCACATGCGATCGTTTTTATTTCTATGGAACTTGACCAATTTACTTAAGAAGTATATAAAAGCTTCACAGCTTCATATGGTTTGAGATCCCCTACAGAGGGCTCATTGCTATGAAATGTTTCTCGCTTTAAGAACACACACAAACACACACATATATATAAGATCCAGAGGAGGACTTCTTTATATCATTAACTTACTTCTAAATGAACAGAATTGAGTTATACGAAAGTTCACCGGTTTAGTTTTGAAGAATTCGGGATCAGATAAGTGTATTACTTAGCGAAAAACACTTCAAAACTGATATACGAATTTCCTGTTTTGGAAGCAGTTGTGGAAAGGAATGTTATAGGTTTGAACTAATTATCTTAAAGTAATGTCCTAGGGAGAGGTCCACATTGTCGTTTTGGACAAATGCTATAGAGTTGAACTATCTATCCTATGGTTAAGTCCATGAAAGATGTCGGCTTTAGCATTCGTCGAACAACTTATGCTGGAATCCATATGGGGATTTATGAACTTTTCAAGATGCCGGTATCCATGGAAAGGTTCAAGATCTGTTTTAGTGATGAAGACTTGTGTGTTGAGATGCTGAACATGATTTCGCAGTAACATCCCCCCACTTGGAGTCCCAGAACTAAAGGCTACCAAAGCTGCAGTCATCCATAGTTATTAATCATCGGCGACCAAATATGGCGGTGTTAGATTCATTTATACACAGATCACAAGAATATGAAAGTTTTTAACAAATCAAAAACACATTTCCAAATTCCATTCAAAACATTTAATATTCATTACATAATCCCAAAAACGTTAACCACGTTCAGCAACATATATGCCAAGAGCGACATATGAAGATGCCCCGTTATTTGATCAGAGGATACGATAAGGCTAATAAATCTGCCTTTATATCCACAATACACAGTGGAAAAAGAAAACTCTAAATAAATAACTGCCTCCTGCATGCATCCAGAAGCTTTATTTGTCTAAGAAGAGAACTTTTTTTTTTGAATTACCTAGAGAACCAAGCTTCGCTTGTAAACTCTAGGGAAGTATGTGCCTGCCAAACACATACTTCGGGTACTTGTTACAGGGTTGTCAGTTTCGGGGTTTGAACTTGTGACCTTCGATCACGCAGTCCGGACCATCAACCAACTGCGCCAACCCTGTTGGCATTCTAAGAAGAGAACTTGAAAACCCTAAACCTCAAACTACTCAAAATCAATTGAGTACCTGAGAGTTTAAAGGGCAAACAAAAAATTCGAGCCAAACATAAAGCTTGGTATGAATAATAAGCTAACATCTAAATCCTTGTAGATATCTAGTGAGACCACGCCGCTTAGCAGTATGGATTTTCCCCTCACTAGTATCCTAAAAGCTATATAAAACGATATGCCATGCTCCTGCATCCACAATGGTTAAAAACATACATTTCAAAATATTCCGATGATATGCATATATAAAACATTTTGGATTTCTGATCCCCATGTTAATTTTACACCATGTCATAATTATAGTTTCTAGGGTCACTATTAACCTATTAGTATTCATAGGTTTACTAATAACCTTTCACACTACTTGGACACCTCGTCCAAATCATAGTTTTCATAGGATGACTAAAAACTTATAGGCCCCTGCTAGTTCACTTAATTAGTTTATGGATTCCCCTGAACCTGTTAGTCATTCCAATAACTAATCATTTATCCTAGTTTTCAAGTGTTGATAGGAACCTATGGATTTATCCAGTAAGTCATTTATTATCCTAGTTTCATGGGTTGACTAAGAACCTACCGATACCACTCCTAACTCCTTTATTATCCTAATTTTCATAGGTTGACAAGGGACCTATTGACTGATGCCAATTTGTAATCCAGATATTGTTTCCATGGGTTCACTGAAAACTAATTTGCCCCTGCCAACCATCCTTTATACTTATGGGTTTATTATGAACCTACTGGTTACTTCCAATAACTTCTTAATCATAGTTTTCATGGGTTTACTATGAACCTATCCCCCGAAAAACTTCAAGATTTAAGCAACCTATACTTTGGTATGCCTGACTCACTGGATGCAATTCTAGTCATTTAGGAGTTTATTTAAATTATATTCACTACTTTGTTAACCTAGCTGTTTCTTCTACCCCTTTATCTCCAAAATATAGTTATGTGTTCTTTATCATGTGAATATATTCATAATTGAAGAAGTAAACATAACAATTTAACAGTACCACTCCCATGGGTTTTAGGTCCTTGAAATACATTTTATATAAATATAGTTAATCCCTTTAACTTATATATTTTCAAGGTAATACTTATTTATATTTACATACTTAAAGTCATTTCAAAACTCCTTTATTTAGCTGTAGGTTTTTCCTTTAAAGTTTGAATTTGGGTTTTAAAATCTTTCAACACCTTCGCAATCTTGCTTTCGACTCTTAGGATGACCTCCTTCGAAAGCATAAAAATCCATCTTTAAAACACTAGGCTCGTGCCTTTCGAATACTTTAAAAAATCTCTTTCGAAACCTTTCAATCATGTTAAAGTAATATAATATAAGCATAGAAGCATGCCTTTAAAAACATTCGAAAGTACCATTTCGAAACCAATGAAGGTTACCCTTCCATACCATTGAAAGTCCCCGTTTGGAAAACATTGGGTTTATACTTAAAACATCATTTTGGGTCAAAGTGAACTTAGACCATATCATCTCTTTCGAAAGCATTCTTTATTTCAAAAAGTATTGGGGAAGTTTGATGGTGTCAAAACTATCCTTTCGAAAGCGTTAAAATATCTAGGTAAAACAATTGAAGGTTAGCTTCGGAACCCCTTCTGAAACCATTACCTTCGAAACACTAACCCCTTTCGAAAGCATTAGGAAGTGGCATGTATTTATAAAACAATTGAACTTTTTGACCATACGATGCCTTCAATGCCATCGGAAGGTCACCAATTCACAAAAGGGTTTTCGACTTGGTCGAAGCTACCCCTTCTGAAAGCTTTAAACAAAATATAAGCAACTCCTTCAGAAGCTACTTCTTTAGAACAAAGGCAGTGGCTCTATTTCGAAAGCCTCTTTGAAATACCCTTTTAAAACCGTAGGTTTCATCTATGTCAAAACCTCTTTAAAAATAAGCAGGCGCTTTTCTTTTCAAACCAAAATAAACAAAGGAACAAACTCCTTCAAAAGCAACATTTTCACAACCTACCTTCCGCCTTGGTCCAATTCACTACATACCACCTGAATGATATCATGTGCATTGGATTACTGCTTTCGACCTATAAGGCTTCGACAAGGTTGGGCGTGAAAGGTCTTGGTTGAAGGGACCTTCAAAAGAAGGCAGAACCCCTTTTTTTGAGCAAAAGGCTATTTTTACCAAATAAAGGAAAGTTTTGCAACAAACTTGCCTACATTTAAACATTTGATTAGCTTTCGTTAAATTTTTAGTAATTTTGATAATTTTTGCCTTATTTTCTCAGATCTAAAATCATTTTGACTTTTAACAATAAAGCCCTTCCTATTAATAAAAAATTAAATCATTTAGGTCCTTCTTGCAAAATAATTTAATTTCCATACTAAATCACTTAGTAAAAATACCCAAAAATTCCAAAAATTCACCTTAATCATGTTATCCAACATATCAAAATTTCAGATCCAAATTCTCAATATAATTTCTAAAATATATTTATAAACCCAAATAACCGTACCTTCCGTTGAAAATTCATAACAATCTTTCCATAGCTTAGAAATTCTCAAAATTGAAACCCAACTCCAAAATTATGTTTCTCATAACATAAAATTTTCCTATGGTGCTTAAACATCGTTTAATCTCCGTTTTGATCTAAACCATGCAAACTCTTTTAAACAACTTTGTTTAAATCTAATAAATCATGAATCAAGCATATCATCATCGAATATATCATAAAATCAAATTTATCTCTTAAATTCAAAAATATATGATTTAAAACAAAAATATATGATTTAAAACAAAATAGATATGTTTGCAACCTTTCGTTTCTCTCTCCGTCGGGCCTCTCTTAGGTCAGGCACATAGCATGCACGACCGGTTGCCTGATCGCCATGCACCACACCAACTCCTTCGTCTATCGGGAACTTCAAATTCAAACACCACGGGGCCAAAGCTTCCCTAAACTCCGCCATGGCTGGCCTACCCAAAAGCACATTATATGGAGAATCAACATCCAACACTATAAATGGTAGGATTCGCACTCTCCTACGCCCACCTTCTCCCAGTCCAATTAGCAACTTAACATATGCCACTTCATAAGTCGCCGCACCGTTAAAGCCATAGATAAGGGCTTTAGATGGCTTTAAATCTTTCGTCTCCATCTTCATTTGGTCCTATGCCTTTTTGAAGAAGCTGTTAACGGAATGCAATAACCCAAAATTTTCGACTCTGAAAATTCCAGATAGTTAGAGAAAAGATGAAAGAAGGAAGAAAGAAGAAAAAAAAAAGAAAGAGAACCGAAAAACAACAACATCTCACATTCGCAACAAATAAAATATAATATCAAATAATAGCAGCTATACAAAGAAGAACCGTATCTTGTTAATTTACATTAATATATCAGAGTTACAACCATTACTCAATATTGGACAGTTAAAATTAACTTGTCCCAGAAATACAAACAACTATATACACAGCGGAAACTCCATACGTTCCTGCTATCCAGCTCTCCTCCGGAGCTCCCAAACGTCCTAACCTGAAAAGCTGTAATACTTAGTTTGACCCGAGCATTACATCAAAGTAACACCCTGGTCAGGCTGGAAACCAGCGTGAGTAAACCCATCTAACATGAAATACTAATACATATAACTTGATGTAATCAACACTTATTTCAAAAATCAATCTCCTAATACCCTTATTTAGTTTCAATGGTCCAGTTCACTTAAATTATTTCATTCCAGCTTATTGATTACACATGTCAAATCTATAAAGAAATATAGTAGATTTCAAATCGAAGTGATTTTGGTATTTACTGATACCCGACCCCGGTCTCTTTGAATCCCAAGTCATCTTAACCTAAGTTATTCAAGTGAAATACAATTCAAAATTTTAAACACAGGGTGTCACCTTTACACAGTAATTCATTATGGATAGATAACCACATTATCACAATTTAAACCAAACATATCATATCACATAGCATCACAAATCACATATCAAAGATATCAACAAATCTAAGGCACATAATATTATTTAATCACTCATAAGTAAGATACCATTTCTAATTAATTTAAAATAAATTAAATTAATTAGCTCAATCATTTTTAATCCTGCTTACTTAACATTAATTGATTGCAAACCGTTAATTAATCATCCCTTCATTATCCTCTTTAATTTCGTTAAGTAATTAGCCTTTAATTAATAATACAAATTAATTAACCTTTACCCCATCAAATAAATTACATTTATCCTTCATTAATTACTCAAATTAATTATCCTATAATCACTTACATTGATTAATTATCCTTAATTAATCATACTCATTAATTAAGTAATCTTTAATTAATTTACTCAATCCTTTAATTAATTATACTAAGTAATTAATCCTTAATTACTTTCATAAGTAATTTCCTTTAATTACATTCATCAAGTAATTATCCCATTGGTTAATTATCCTCAATTAATTAACCATTGATTATTAATTACCTACTAATTATTAATTAACCGTTAACAAATTTATCCTTAATTACTTACATTAAGTAATTATCATTTATGTAATTAATCTATAATTACTTAATTAATTTATCCTTAAATACGAATTAATTAACCTTTAATTAATTACTCATAATTAATTTAATTAATTGATTATTCAATTACTTGAATTACCTTAATCACCCACTTAATTACACCATTAATTACATTTGAAATCACTTAGAGATTCAAGTTAAATAATTAAAACTAAAACCATTTTTAATTAAAATACATTTGTCTTTATAATTTGAAATTGGAAATTTTGTTTATAAACTTGATCCATACTTTAATTTAAACAACTTGTCTGAAAATCTTGATACTTTGAAAACTTACTTATTTTCATTTTTTTAAAACAGACAAGCCCAACATTTATATCTGATTCCTCTTTTATATTTATTTACTTATTATTCTAAAAATTTACAGGCCCAATCTATTTAAAATTAGTACGCCCAAATTTTACTTCGGCCTGAAATCTTCCCCGATCCTTCTCCCTTACTTCACTGATCATTCCCAAATTACTGCCTATTCCCAGATACCACTCACCCCTGAGAACACGTAAGCCTATCTGCACAACCTTTTTCGGTGATTGACCCTCGCCGCCGACCCATCGTGCGAACCCCGTCGACCACCTGAACTCAACACCCCACCCAGAATTTACGATCACATCCTTAATCCAAAATTCGACACCCAAGACCAAGTCTCAGACAACACTATCGTCCATCTTTCCCTCGCCTCATTCATCATCAACTACCATCATCTACCAGAAATCACCCACGCATTCGCCAAGGCCTCCTCCTTCAATTCTTTCTTGTCTACACTTACCATTTCTACCCGGAATGCCATAGACCGGACGCATCTAAACACTTTCCAAACCATTCCTAAACCGTAAATCAACTACGGCCGGTCAACACGCCACCCAGAAAAATATGAGGGAAATATTCCTATGCTTCCTGACCACTAAACTTCCTCCACCTCGGCCTCACCTCATGATACCCACTAGTTCGTCGAAATTTGACAAATATTAAAATTTCGTTCAACTCGCAAGATCACAACAATCACAGTATTAAAAATCATTTCGATAGGAAAATTCATTATTTTCTCATGGGAAACAAATTATAAAATCAAAACTTAAAATCGTGTGCATTGATTTTTCTGTTTAATAAAGATTCCACTGTAAAATTCAAATTTTGAAATATTTTCTGAATAATCCTACTAGAAACAATTTTTTTAAAAAAATGTTACCTTGTTCCAAACATTTTTCCTTGGAAATCATAGTCTATTATTGATCTATTGGGGAGATATGAATTTTCTTAGCGGATCAGAGACTGTAAAACAATAGAAATATGCATATACACACACACACACATGCATATATAAACACATATACCTGAAATCATACTAAATAACCATGCAAAATATTTCATATCATTTCATCTAAAAAAATTGGGTTAAAACGGTCTTAACTTTCTACATAAAATAGTTTACTCACCTGTCTGGGTTTGAAATAGAGTAGGCTTTTGAAAATTTAAAAACTAGACTAGAATTTTAAAGCTGAGGTTTGATAAAACTGAATTGAACTGCATGCCTTTGATTTTGCAACTGGATTTAAATTTACTACTTCGGGTTGAAAATTTGAAGTTGCCATTTGATTTTATTTTCTTCTTTAAAGGTTTTGGTTCTTTTTTTTAGTTTGAAGATGAAGGAAGAGTTAGAAAAGAGGAAATGAAAATAAATAAAACAGTCCTGGTTTTGCTTTAACACTAAATTTATGATTACAATTTTTTTAAAGAACAAAATTGCCACTTGTAATTTGTATGTTATGATTAACCCCCACTTGTAAAATTGCATGCACTAATAATTCCACATCTTTTTATATTTCCTATGTATTTATATTAATATGTGTTATCTTTATATATACAAAGTGCATAAATTTTAAATAAAAGAAAGTGTTTTTAAACCCTTGTTGAATCTTATTTTAGGCTATCATATTTTGAACTACTAAATATTCATTAGTCTATGTTGATATCTTTTTATACAAATCATAATTAGTTCAACAAATTTAAAAAGAAAGTGTAATAAGCACTTTTATTAAATCCTATTTTAAGTCTTCACAATAAATATAGATACTATTCTAAGTGTTAAAATATAGAATTCAACTTTAAATACCTCTTGAAATTTATTAAAAAATGACTTCAGTCCAATATATATACCTATATATTATACATTATGATTAGAAAATTATTTTTATAAATTTTGAAAAGATAAATTTTTGCCCAATTAAATAATTATATTCGGAGGATATCAATTAAATATTTATCCACATATTTATATTTCAACTTTTTTTATATTTTCAAATTCATTAACACATCCAGATATATATTGTTATCATAATTTTTGTCTGTTAATTGAATAAAGTAGTTAATTATTCAATTATCAGATGCCCAAAAAAAAGGGTCATCACATTCCTCCTCCCTTTGAATCTTTTCGTCATCGAAAAGGAACGAAGCCAAAATTTATTCAATCCTTAAAATTAGATAATTTATTCTGTGATCATTTTTCTAAAACACTTTTAAAATCTTATAATATTGCCAAAACAGTTTTATAAAAATACCTTTATAATTCGATGTCTCAGCAAATCCATCCTTGTTTTCACATAAATTCGGTTATACGTTGATCAAGCGTAGGGCTGAAAATCTATAAATACTTGGTAAACCCATTTCAACACCTAGTAAAAATACTCGGAAAATAATTTTATTGAAAATGTAGAAAACCTTTCTGAAAATAGAGAAAACATCTTTGGTGAGAAAGCTCTAGAAATCATCTCCCCCATCCATGGTCGCATTTAACCCAATGGTTACGTTGCCATCCCTGCAAAATCCATAGTTAACTGTAGACACTCCGCACCCCTCGATTACGCTGTGGAACCCGCTATAGATCGCATCTACATCGGGGGTTACGTTGTTATCACAAAAAACACCCATATAACTATAGGCATCAGCGCCCTCGAATTTCGCTGCCAAAAGAATGAAATTTCTCCACTGGACTATAGATCGTAGTCTACCGATGTTACGTTACCTTCCCAGCAAAATCAAACATAGACCTTTGACACTCACGTCCACACGATTTTCGCTATGGTCTACAGTAGATCGCAGCGACATCGAGTTACACTGCCGTCACAGCATAATCCAAATGCCTCTGTTTAGGCATCAGCGCCCTCGACTTCCGCTACCCAATAATCCTCAAGAACTTCAGTTTGTCTGGACTTCCACACAGGATCCACTTTAGAGCCTCCTCCTTGGAGCTTAATGCAATACCAACATATGGTACTCCAAAGAAGTTCATTTCAAGGGAGCGCCTTTTTCTCCAGAGCCATTTTCAAAACACTCTATACTATACACATATAATATCTTCCAAATCATATACCTACTATGAATCCCATATAATTCACCTTTTCTAAAAATCGATAATTCTCAACTAGGCTTTACAAACTTCCAAAATTGATTTTTTCCCCAAAAATCAAAAGCCTTTCCAAAATCCATATATTCCAAAACCTTTTTTCAAAATCATTCTCATAAAATCCTTCATGTATATATATATATATTTATATGGATAAGTATAATTTTCAAAGTCTATGAATCACTTTTATACTTCAAATACTTTTCAAAAACCCTTTTCTTCTAGCTATAGATTCAACAAGGGGAGTTTATCATATATGTAAAAAAGATACATAACTTGTTTATTCGAAATCAAATATTCAAATTTTATTACTCTTTATAAAATTATCAACCATATTACCTTTCTTTATAAAGTGAACCTTTAATCATAGAAATATCCAATTTCCATTTTATTTCATCATTTATTGTTTAAAATATACTTTTCCATTTCAAAAAACATTTTACACTTCTTATCCACAAATTTTCTTCATTCAAATCCGTACGATGTAAACATACGATCCATACGCAATATCAATCTGATCGCTCACTAGACCACACAATTTCATTTCCGAACTAGTATCGTCGACCCGACTTCCTAGTGCGGACTCAGATCTGGCTTCTTGATCAAAAATCGTCATTCTCCTTGCATAGCCATAACTATGATAGAGAATTTCCAAAGCCAATCAAAAATCCATATCCAGGGCCGCCGTCGAAAATCAAGTGAAAAATCCCAACTCGTATCGATATACTATCTCAAAATTCTATGCTCGAATCCGGATCAAATCATTACGCGAATAGAATAATATACGTACATCCTACGCAGTTATCTTCATTGATCATTACCTAAATCAATTCTCTTTACATTCACCTTCACTATGATTTTCATTCACTTACTCACAATTCCTTCAATCCTCATTTGGATTATCACCTCAATTCTTATCTCAAATGCATATATAATCATAAACAGTTTGCACTCTGACCGGCTTATATTTAGAAAATTATTTGAAAAGTTTAAAATAGATAAGTAGTTGAAAAATAATTATTAATTGTAAAATAGCTATAAAATAGTTAAGTAATTGTAAAATAGTCAAATGGTTATAAAATAGTTAGATAATTGCAAAATAGTTTTAAGTAGTAAGTAGTTATAAAGTAGTTGGAAAATAGTAATTAATTTATAAAACAGTTGTAAAAGAGTTAAATAGCTCCAAAAATAATTGTAAAATAGGTATAAAATAGTTTGACATTAAAAAGAAAGATTATATATAGTAAATAGCTTAGAAAAAATAGGTTTATATTAAAACAATTTATTTTGAAAATAGTCCAGAGCCAAACTTTTTAACTGCTCAATCTTCATTCCAAACACTTTCCCATCCCAATAAATTGATTCAATCCTAGTTCAAAGTTTAAATAACCTCAATTTCTTTCCAAATTCAAATCAAATTTGATTTGAGTTTAAAACTATTCAACTTTAAACACAATTCCAATTTATTCCAATCAAATTTCAATTTGAACTAATTTCAAATTCAGTTTCACTTTAAACCATCTCGAATTATATAAATTCGAGTTAAAATTTTCAAATGTTGATTTAATTCTTTTAAGTCAAATTAATCTTTAATTTTATAGTATTTAAACACTTAATTCTGAATCCAAATTTCACGTATTCCAATTTAAATTACCTTTACTTCTTCATAAACTTATTTCTAAGTTCAAATCATAGTTCAAACCATTTTTAAACCACTCAATCTTTGAAATTCAATTTATCACCAAATTTCAATTTTGAAACCAATCCTTAACAATTTGAATTTCCAAGTTCCTTTAAACATCCAAAACATAAGATCAAAGTGATTTCTCTTTCACAAGTTCACTCTTTATCTTCAAAAATCAAAATTACTTAAATAATTTCAATTTAAAGTTTTATTTCCCTTTAATTTCTGTAATGGATAAAAATACCACAATCGTCTTCTTAATTCAATTTAAACAAACCAATTCACAGTTTCATAGATTATTGATAATAACAGGGTTGATATTAGGATAAATAAACATCCAATTTATTTAAAACATTCATCATACACTACCCATTCCCAGATCTCAAACCTGTTTGAGATTACATATAATTCCCTACCAAATCAACCCATTTAACTTTCCAAGTTAAATCTCAATTCATCCTGAATTTTCAAATTCAGGTTGCTCATTCAAACTATTTAACTTCCTTCAAGTTAAATTCAATTTAATTTCGTTAACCTTACTCAACTTTGAATTCCCACATCAAATTTCAAATTTCTATCAATATTCTTTCTTACGTATAAGTTCAAAGACTTATTTCATTATGGAATTTTACATCACATTTCAGGGAAAACCAAAACTCAACTCATTAGAGTTTATTTCAAATCACCTTTAATATTATGTATATCCAAACATATACACATATTATCTTCTTGGCCCACCAAGCCATATTTTAAAATTTAACCCACCTTTTGTTTTTAATTCAAAACAAATTTCTTCAAAATTTTAAAACAACTCTTATTTAAAAATAAGATTACATTCAAAAACATTCTAGATAATATTATTTATTCTTTTCCTTTAGCACTTTGAAACAATTTCAAACATTTCCAGACATGGAATTCAGAACTTCACAAGTTAAAGCCATTTTAATTTACAAGTTATACTTATCTAAATTTTTACTTTCTTAACACATTTCATTTTGGTTTATCAATGTTTACTAGAAAACAAACATCCCGTTATTAAACACAATAACCATTCCATATTCTGGTTTGAAACCAATTCTAATTCTTCTTATTTGTATAATTCGTTCTATTCAATTCCCATTTTGATATGTGTGTGTATATATATTTGTTTATCTTAAATTCTTATTCCATTTCCAATGACCAATAAAAAATTTCTTTATATATATAATAATTGGAAAATTATTTTCTTTATATACCAAAATATAACCATTTATAAAAATCCTTTATTAAAACCATTTTTAAAACCTTATTAATTAAGAAATAACAAGTAAACCCTCATATATATAAATATATGCACATAACTCATCCTAAGGTACCACTGACCCTATTCTTGATGAGTAAACTCACCAGATCCCAGGTTCTCGCTTAACTTTCTGCTCTGATACCAAGTGTAACGACCTAAAATTTCTAACTCCGAAAATTCCAAATAGTTAGAGAAAAGAAGAAAGAAGGAAGAAAGAAGAAAGAGAACAGAAAAACAACAACATCTTACATTCGTAGCGGACAAAATATAATATCAAATAATAATAGTTATACAAAGAAGAACCGTATCTTGTTAATATACATCAATATATCAGAGTTACAACCATTACTCAAAATTGGACAGTTAAAATTAACTTGTCCAAGAAATATAAACAATAATATACACAGCGGAAACTCCATATGTTCCTGCCATCCAACTCGCTTCCTGAGCTCCATACTCACTTGAAAAGATGTAATACTCGGTCTGACCCGAGCATTACATCAAAGTAACACCTGGGTCAAGTTGGAAACCAACGTGAGTAAACCCATTTAACATGAAATACTAATACATATAACTTGATATAGTCAACACTTATTTCACAAATCAATCCCCTAAGTACCTTACTTAATTTCAACAGTCTAGTTCACTTAAATTATTTCATTCCAGCCTATTGATCACATATATCAAATCTACAAAGAAATGTAGTAGATTTCAAATCGTAGTGGTTTCGGGTATTTACTGATACCAGACCCCGGTCTCTTCGAATCCCAAGTCATCTTAACCCAAGTTATTCAAGTGAAATACAATTCAAAATTTTAAATAGAGGGTGTCACCTTAACACGGTAATTCATCATCAATAGATAACCACATTATCACAGTTTAAACCAAACATGTCATATCACATAGCATCACAAATCACATATCAGAGATATCAACTAATCTAAGGAATACAATATTATTTAATCATTCATAAGTAAGATACCATTTCTAATTAATTTAAAATAAATTAAATTAATTACCTCAATCATTTTTAATCCTGCTTGCTTAACATCAATTAATTACAAACCATTACTTAATCATCCCTTAATTATCTTCTTTAATTTCATAATTAGCCTTTAATTAATAATACAAATTAACTAACCTTCACCCCTTCACATTAATTACATTTATCCTCAATTAATTACTCAAATTAATTATCCTATAATCATTTACATTAATTAATTATCCTTTAATAAATCATACTCATTAATTAATAATCCTTAATTAATTTACTCAATTAATCAATCCTTTAATTAATTATACAAGTAATTAATCCTTAATTGCTTCCATTAAGTAATTTCCCTTTAATTACTTTTATCACGTAATTATCTCATTGGTTAATTATCCTCAATTAATTAACCTTTGATTATTAATTATCCACTAATTATTAATTATCCCTTAACAAATTTATTCTTTGATTACTTACATTAAGTAATTATAATTTAAGTAATTAATCTATAATTACATAATTAATTTATCCCTAATTATGAATTCATCAATCTTTAATTAATTACTTATAATTAATTTAATTAATTGAATATTCAATTACTTGAGTTACCTTAATTACGTACTTAATTACATCATTTAATTACATTTTAAATCACTTAGAGATTCAAGTTAAATAATTAAAACCAAAACCATTTTTAATTCAAAGACATTTGGCTTTATAATTTAAAATTTGAAATTTTGTTTACAAACTTGATCCATACTTTAGTTTGAACAACTTGTTTGAAAATCTTGATAAATACCTTTACTTTGAAAACTTACTTATTTTCATTTTTTTAAAACAGGCAGGCCCAACATTTCATAACCGATTCCTCTTTCTTATTTATTTACTTATTATTCTAAAAATTTACAGCCTGATCTATTTAAAATTAACAGGCATAAATTTTACTTTAGCCCGAAATCTTCCCTGATCCTTCTCCCTTACTTCATTGATCTTTCCCAAATTACTGCCTATTCCCAGATACCACTCACTCCCGATTACATGCACGCATATCTGCACAACCTTTTCCGACGATCGACCCTCGCCGCCGACCCATTGTGCGAACCCCTCGACCACCTAAACTCATTACCCCACCCATAATTTACGATCACATCCTTAATCCAAAATTCGACACCCAAGACCAAGTCTCATACAACATTGTCCTCCATCTTTCCCTCGCCTCATCCATCATCAACTACCATCATCCACCAGAAATCACCCACGCATTCGCCAAGGCCTCCCCCTTCAATTCCCCCGGTCCACACTTATCATTTCTCCATGCAACGCCATAGCTTGGCCGCAATTGAACAACTTTCCAAACCATTCCTAAACCCTAAATCAACTACGGTCGGTCAACACGCCTTCCAGAAAAGTACGAGGTAAATAGTCCTATGCTTCTTGACCCTTAAACTTCGTCCACCCTCGGCCCCCCTCACGATACCCACTCGTTCGTCGAAATTTGATAAATATTCAAATTTCGTTCAACTCGCAAGATCACAACAATCACAGTATTAAAAATCATGATTTCGATAACAAAATTCATTATTTTCTCATTGGAAACAAATTATAAAATCAAAATTTAAAATCGTGTGGATTGATTTTTCTATTTAATAAAGATTCCACTGTAAAATTCAAATTTTGAAATATTTTTTGAATAATCCAACTAGAAACAATTTTTAAAAAAATGTTACCTTGTTCCAAACGTTTTCTCTTTGGAAATCATAGTCTATTATTGATCTATTAGGGAGATATGAATTTTCTTAGTGGATCAGAGATTGTAAAACAACAGAAATATGCATACACACACACAGAGGCATGCATAAATAAAAATATATACCAGAAATCATACTTAATAATCATGTAAAATATTTCATATCATTTCATCTAAAATTTTCATGTTAAAATGGACTTAACTTTTATAAAATAGTTTACTCACCTGTCTGGGTTTGAAACAAAGTATGCTTTTGAAAATTTAAAAACTGGACTTGAATTTAAAGCTGAGGTTTGATAAAACTGAATTAACTGTGTGCCTTTGATTTTGCAACTGGATTTAAATTTACTGCTTCAGGTTGAAAATTTGAAGTTTCTGTTTGATTTTATTTTCTTCTTCACAGGTTTTGTTTTTTTAGTTTGAAGATGAAGGAAGAGTTAGAAAAGAGGAAATGAAAATAAATGCAACAGTCATGGTTTTTCTTTAACACTAAATTTATGATTACAATTTTTTAAAAGAAAATAATTGCCACTTGTAATTTGTATGTTATGATTAACTCCTACTTGTAAAATTGCATGCACAAATAATTCCACATGTTTTTATATTTCATATGTATTTATATTAATATGTGTTATCTTTATATATACAAAGTGCATAAACTTTAAATAAAAGATAGTGTTCTTAAACCCTTGTTGAATCTTATTTTAGGATATCATATTTTGAACAACTAAATATTTATTAATCTATGTTGATATCTTTTTATACAAATCATAATTAGTTCAACAAATTTAAAAAGAAAGTGTAATAAACTCTTTTATTAAATCCTATTTTAAGTCTTTAAGCTATAATACTTTAATAATAAATAAATATAGATACTATTCTAAGTGTTAAAATATAGAATTCAACTTTAAATACCTCTTGAAAATTATTAAAACATAACTTCCAATTCAATATATATACCTATATATTATGATTAGAAAATCATTTCTGTAAATTTTTAAAAGACAAATTTTTGCCCAATTAAATAATTATATTAGGAGATTATAAATTTACTATTTATCCAGATATTTATAGTTCAATTTTTACTATATTTCAAATTCATTTACATACCCGGATATCTTTTATTATCAGAATTTTTATCTTTTAATTGAATAAACTAGTTAATTATCCAATTACTAGATGCCCAAAAATATGGATTATTACACAAAACTTCCACAATCAATTAAATTCTCTTCATATATGCTGGCCTGATCGTCGTAGATATGACCATCGGGTCGATGGTAGGAGCCTCCACCTTGTTCGGATCTCAGCTCCTAAATACTATATCGTCTGTCATCATGCGTTGCTGCTTAGCAGGGGTCCCATCCTTTACATTTGAATAATACTCATAATCTACATACCTTAAGGAGTTAGGATGCCGCTCCATTTCCTGCCAGTTCTTGTCTGCAGGATGAGGTCCATCGAAAATAGTGTTTATGACCAGTCTCCCTACAGATCGGGAAGGTTCTTCTAGATAGCGTGGGGCCGGCCCGCGTCCGGGGTCCGATGTTCCTTTCCTCCCTTCCTATGGGTTTTTGACAAACTCCTGCAATTTTTTCTGTCTAATCAGCTTTTCAATGGCATCGTGGAAGTGTCTACACTCCTTTGTATTTTGCCCGTAAGTCTCGTGGAAGTATCAGTACTTCCCAGTCCGCTTCTTTTCCTTTATTGACTCTTTTGGGCGAGGCTTTTTGGATTGAAAAGTATTACAAGTCGACAGGTTAATATTCTCAAGAGATGCAATCAATTGGGTGTATTCGTTGTAGCATGGAATCTTTGGCTTCCATTTCCCTGTTTCTCTTTTCTTTTCGGGATTTCCTCCTTCGGAGACTTTAGATTGTCCAGGCTTGTTCTGTACTTTAACTTGAATCTTTCCCGAGTTGTCACCGGATTGTTTCACTGTGATGTTACTTTTCACATTCTCCTGAATAGGCCCTGCTGCCTTATCTTGCCTCATCTATCTAGCTCCTCCCTCCTTATGAATTGACGAGCCTTTGAATAGAAACGCTCAAGCGTAGTCGGAGGCTTTTCTGCCAGCCAATCTCTAAACTCTGAATCCGGATCCACACCTCGCATTACCGCCATTAGAATTGCGTGGTCATTTGGGTTGCTAACTTTGGTAGCCGCAACATGAAATCTCTGTAATTACTCTTTCAATGACTCCCTCGGAGCATGTATTACACTTGATAAAGACATCACATCCTTGGGACCAGTGGCATGTATACTGAACTATTCCATAAATTTCATCACCAATTCATCGAAGCTGGATATAGACTGTGGGGTAAGTGGAATGAACCACATAGTGGCGATTTCGGATAAAGTAATTGGAAAGCATCTACACGTTGTCGCGTCATTTGCTACAGTTGTATCCATCATCCATTCATACCTCATCACATGTTGTCTAGGATCGGTCTTCCCTTCGTAGGTCGGGATAGTTAGCATGCTAAACTTCCTGGGTTACTCGGCCTGTAGAATAGTATCCGTGAATGGAGTATGACTCTTGGATATCCCCCAATCTTCATTGGTCAAGCCTTCATTCTCTCTCATCAGCTGCCTGACCACAACCGATAAGTCTAGAGTTTGTATGGAGGATGAAAGGTTGGACTCTATTCTTCGGGACCGCTCAGGTTGGTGTCTCCTCTGTTGGCGGTCTACCAAACATGTATCCTAGGGACCAGCTTCATTGGGGTCTTGGTGAGCCAGACGACCAGTCTCCACACGTGCTTCAGCACCTATGTTTCCCGTTCCGGCTTAGGTGCGGTCTCCAAGATGTATGTGATCCATAGTTGATCGATTAGCAGCACCTGCTTGTGCAATTTCCGTTTTGCGGTGTCTACGCCAAGGAGGTTCACCAGACAAGGTAGAATTATCAGATGAAGAGTAAGGAACAGGGCTACCTTCAGAATTCTGATGTTGTTGCTGAGTAAGCTAAGACATGAGGTTAGCGTAAGCTTGAATTTTTTCAGCAAGTTGTCTCTCGCTTTCTGTGAGTTCTCTCATCCGGTCGTTTAACTCCGTCTTAGTAACACCTTCTGTCTAGCTATGGGTTTCGGTAGTCCCTATGACAAGATTAACTTGCTGATTGCTACGTCCTATCTGTTGTATGCTAGCGGTCTCATTGGCGTCCGCATTATAAGAGGCAGATCTGATACGTGGTCTTCCCATAGTAGAATTGTTGATAGGAACTCTGAGTAGATTCCATGGATGTCATGTGAATAAGTTAGATCTCCTTCGAGGACTTATTCAGTCCAGTAGCTACAAAGCAGATCCTAGTACCCTGAGAATTCGATTCTCAGTGAAAGCACCAAAATGTTAGCACTAAAATTAGTCATTAACACCCTTGAGAAATATTGTGTAGAGAGATTAATGAAGAAAGTGAATTAAAACAGAGAAACTATATGTTAAATTAATTACAAAGACAAGAACACCAGATTTATAGTGGTTTGGTGTAACCGCCTACGTCCATTTACGTCCACTTCCGATTTAATATTTATTGCTTGAATCAACAATTATTACAGATACAATCCTTACACCAACTGCTTGAATATAAATTCTAATTGAAATAGAATGAGTCTTGAATGTAGCAGAGTCTCTCTAGTGTTCTCGAAAAAAGGTCCATTTCACTGTGCCCCTGCCCTTCTATTTATAGACGAAGATGGGTCGAACTTCCCTAATGGGCCTATGAGCAAGATACCTCGGCCAATGGTAAGTGACTTCTGCACACCGAGCCACAAATTCCGAATGGCAATTGCCAAACCACATATCTAGGCCGAACGACATTCGTATGCCAATCGAGGAAGGCATGCCGATCGGTACCTGTATGCTGAACGAGGCAGTGCGTTGAGTGAAGAATGTATGTCGAGCGAGGTCTGTGCCGAACGACCCTTCTATGTCGAGCGAGGTCTGTGCTGAACGACCCTTTAATTCCGAGTGAGGTGCTATGCCGAGCGACCCTTTATATGTCGAATGAAGGAAGATGCCGAGCGACCTCTCTATGCCAAGCGACCCCTCAATACCGAACGACCTTTCCATGCCGAATGAGGCCTTGCGCCGAGCGACCTATCTATGCCGAACGAGACAAGATGCCGAACGACCTCTCTATGCCAAACGACCCCTCAATGCCGAACGACCTTTCCATGCTGAACGAGGCCTAGCGCCGAGCGAGGGAAGGTGTGCCAAACGACGCTTGGTGCTGAAAGGTTCTTTGTGCCGAGTGATGTGCTTGCTTAGTGACACACACGTTACCGGGTCAATAACCCGGGTAACACTCCACTTCTTCTTCTTCTTCTTCTTCCTCATTTTCTTCTTCCATCACTTCATGTGCCAACCTTTCTTCCTTTTCGGCAAGAGATTCGTATTGTTAAAATATAAAGGGAATTTTCATAAGAGAATTATTGGCATAATTAAACACTTTTCTTTGAAACAAATTCTTCTCGTTTATAGTCAACCAAAATAATTAAAAATCAAAGTGAGATACATTCATGATACAAAGTATTCTCACTTATTTCCTAATTCTTAGGAAGAAGTTCATCCATTATCACATGCGCCTAATTAATGTCATAATGACCAAAAAAAGAAAAAACAAGCTTTACAAACTTTCAAAGTCGTGTTATTGAAATTTCCCGATCTAGGAGTGATAGTATGTTGTAAAAGAAGATTAATAATACATGCTTTCGGACGAAAATTACGATTTTAAATTCAAAGTCGTCACCTCCTTCGAAAATATGATGAAATGCCTCACGATCATGTTCATCAATATTAAAAGTAGAAAGATCTATTCCCGAATTATTGCAATTGAGAATGTTGCCCAAAATTTCACAATTTAAAACAGTTTTAGTGCCTTTAATACTACTCCAAATTTCATTTTCATTTCCTTCATGAAAACCGTGATTCAAATTCACATAAAACATTTTAACAAGATTTAGATAGCAAACAAAATCATTTTCAAAATTGTCAAAAAGACTAAGAATATGGTTCTCTTCAAGAAGAGTACTAATTTCATATGTAGAGAAATCACTAAAGATAGCAAACTTTCCCGTATGAACTTTTCCATAATTAGCATAGCTTATATAAGCCTTGATTGCTTTCGGATTATTGTAGAGATACCCTTTAATGGTTTTTGGCAATCTCATTGTGGATGGAGTGCTTGAAGAAGCCATTTTTGAAGATAGTAGAGAGTTTGAAAGAGTAAAAGAGAGTTTGAGTTTTGAAATGAAAGTGAAAAGATTCGATATGATAAAAGAAATAAATAGATATTCAATGATGATGTTCTTTGGTTAAGAGGTACCTTTCTAGAACATTAGAGTTCGTGAAAAGGTGGAGGGAAGTTCAAAGATTTGAATTCAAATTTGAATTTTAACTTTCTGATAGGCATGTCAACATCATGGGTAGGGCCATGTCGACATAAGTCAGAGAATTCATGTGACCTATCTATTCTAAATAACTTTATATTATTATTTTTAATGTATATATATTTTCTTGAAGTAATATAATAATACTCTTTTGATAAAAATATTATAGTATTTAAAAATAAGAACATAATAATAATAATTTAAAATTCAAACAACACAAAATTTCAAGAGTAATCAAACAATCAAACGATCAATCAATTTTATGCAAATAATTTCAATAAAACATTGTTAACGTGTACCTTTTTCTAAATTTTATCTCATGTATAGCTGTAAAACACATTTTTGAATTTTCTGTCCTCTGATCATCATCGCATGAGGATTAATCTGAGTCCGAATCATCTAGAGTAGCGGTATATGCTCTTTTCCTTTTCTTTGTATAATCATTGCTTGCAGGAAACTATTGCTTATTAGGATGCAGACAGTCTCTTTTGAGATGACCTGGTTCATCACAATTGAAACATTTGACATGATTTGGTACTATATTATGATTTCCAAAATTCCTATGATCATTCTTTTTGAGGTTGTTCATCTTTCTATATTTTAGAAACTTCCAAAAATTCCCTGTCATGAAGGCTATTTCTTCATCACTACCACTACCCAATTCTGATACATCTGCTATTGCATTGAATGCAATTGACTACTTTTCGAATGCCTTGCTATCTCTTCTCCCTTGCATTTGAACTTCGAATGACATTATATTTCCAATCAATTCTTCAATCTTTAAAGTACTGATATCATTTGCTTCTTCGATTGCAAGAGTTTCTTAATCCCATTCCGGAGTAAGAGAACTTAGAATTTTTATGACTTGATCTTCTTCGGAGAAAATTTTTCCCAATGATATTAGAGAATGCACAATATCCTAAAATATACTATACATATCTGAGATGGACTCATTTGAATTCGTTTTGAATAATTGAAACTGATTTGTGAGTATGGATATTTTGGTCTGTTTGACTTTGTTTATTCCTTCATGAGTAACTTGCAAAGTTTTCCTGATATCATATGCAGACTTACAAAAAGATACTCTGTTGAATTCATTCCTATCAAGTGAACAAAATCAAATATTCATGGCTTGGGAATTATTTTGGGCAATAGTCTTTTGCTCAGCAGTCCACTGTGCAAAACTAGTTGTGGGTTCAGAATATTCAGTTTGTGTGATATTCTAAGTGTCAAATCCTATTGGCTGTAAATAATTTTCATTCTGCATGCCCAATATGTATAGTTAGTGCCATTAAAAAGTGGTGGTCTGGCAGTTGACTAACCCTCTACAAATGAACTAGTGATAGTGTTAACAGAACCAGTGTTGGTAGCCATTTTAGAAACTTTTCAAAATTCAAATTATGAAAACTTTTAAAACCATGCTCCAGTACCAAATTTTAGAAATGCGCATTATGGATCTTAATGCTAGAATAACACTGAGGGGGGTGAATAGTATTCTGTAGATCTAATAAATCTTTTTCAAACTTATGTAATTTAGTCACTAACAAATGCAATACATAGACATAAGATATAACCACAGAATCAGATATAGATGAAAATAATAAGTAAAAGCGGTAAAGGAAAGAACAAACCAGGATTTTATACTGGTTCGTAGTTACCCTACATCCAGTCCTGCACAATTATATGGATTTCTTTTCAAAATAATCTCCTAGATTACTCCCTCGATTTCAAGTCCACGAGATACACTCTCCTGTATTCGAGTCCGAGATAAACTCTCTTTATTTACCAGGCCACAAGATCACCTAATCGATTTTCGAGGCAACAATCACACCCAAATGATTTTAAGGCTCAACCGCACATTTTACTCAATAGTTTGATTTACAAATAATCCTATAACTTTGAATAGCACTGAGATCTTATGGATAGAGTGGCAGAGAATCAAACAAGAGATATTCAAGTTTGATTCAATTAGTATTTCGGCAAGGTATAGTTTTGGGATTCTTTAGAATAAATGTGGAAGATGAAGAGGAGAGAAAATAAGTGAAATGTGATTAAAAATTCATTTAGAACTACTGGTATTTATAGAAGATCAACAGCCATATCTTTCCGGAAAGGATACGATGAATAAATACTTCTTTTGAAAATTTGAATTTTGAATATTAACGGGCACCATATCGACATGGGGGTGGAAGGAGGGTAGGAGTATGTCGACAAGCTCTAGGCAAAAATGGTGATTTTTATTTTCTTATTAAAATTGTTTCTATAATTTTTCCAAACAATTTATAAACTTTTGTAAATATACTTGAATATAGTTTAAACATATAAAAGAGTTTACAAAGTAATTTTTAACATATAATCTTAATCTATAAAGTGATTCGAAATCTGAGTATATAAATATTTAAAAACAAAATATTAAAACAAGAGATAGTATAAAATCAAGGACAATTTTGAAATCAAAATAAAAAATGTTAAAGATAATTTTGAGGCTAAAGTATTCTAAACAGGAGAGATGTCTTTTTGAAAAGAAGGTTTTGAAAAAACATTTTCAAATAAGAGATATATCTTGAAAAGCATTTTCATAAAATTAGTGGATATCAAAATAGGACCATTATATGTTCCAATAGATATTGTCGTGGGTTCCATCCCACTAGGATTCCATCCCTTTAACAGGCTTGAAGTGGATTACATCCCACGAATAAATTTTGAATAAAGATGTAAGTGCCTTCAAGAAGTTTTAACACAATTCTAGACTCAATACTTATCTTGTACTTTGAAATCTTGAAATCTTGATACTCATGAGTCTTCAGTCTTGATATCTTCGATATTTAAATTTATCAATCTTGTATCTCTATACTGTACAATCTTCATTCTTGGTACCTGCATGTTTATATCCTGCGTATACAGATATATCAAAATATAATGTTAGTATTTATATTTTAAAATAAGTCCTAAGGTTGTTGTCGTCAAGACCATCCTTCTCAAGGAAAAACACGAATAACTTCAACAGCCTTCCAATTATGATAATATATTAAAATGCCATTGAATTTGAATCTAACTCTGAACAAGCTGTTAACTTCATTTGTCTTTGAAGTTTCTTTCTTTTTCCAATGATTGGTAGATTCTCTGGCTCGTGCATCCTACTACTTTCACCTCTTTCGCAGACATATATGTGTAAACTTGATTGTTAAGCTTGCTTTTTATGAAGATTGTTTCGTAATATTTGATCATTGATTGCCAGTTGGAACAATCTATCTTGTTCAAATTTGCTATTGGAAGCGCAATTACTCCTATTCAATTTTGGTAGAAATAAATTATGATTAGAATTAGAACCTTTAGTATTAACTAATTTATTTCTAATTATAGCCTTGTTACTTTCCTTATAGGAATCGTTCTTGAATTGAGTTTTGGAAAAGCCGCCATCAGTTATGTTGCAGATGCTTTCCCTTAAATCGAGGCAGTTAAGTGATTGCCATCAAGCTTTCCCTTTAACCGATTAGCTCTTAAACTTTTGTCACTGCTTTAAGTGTGCGGTAGCTCATATTCAAATCAGGTAACCAAAACAAATTGTTAGATTCAAAATTATTAAATTTATCGTTTTATATTTTTAATTTTTTTTTTACTTCCCTTGTAGGAATGATTTTTAGTTTGGGTTTTGGAATGGCTGCCTTCAGTTATTAACTTTATCGGCTTTAATTGGAATGTTATGAGATTGTATTCAGTACATGACTACAGTTGTGATTACCGTGTGGGTGAGTTCTATTCTTCCTGCAATGGGTCGCAACCTACTAAACCAATTATCAAATTTTCTTTGAACAATATCATGCAATTTAGCACAGTCCATATCCTTTATTTGATTACAACTAAGAGGGAGTCCTAGGTATTTGACTGGATGTTCACTTTGTTGAAATTTTAAAATGTTAAGTATCTCCTTCTTACTCTTGCATGCTTTATTGAAGTACACTTTACTTTTATTTATATAGAATTATGCATAATGTTTGAGGTTGTCAAATATTTTCCCTATGATCTCTACATTTTGAGCTTCTACATTTAGAAACATTAATAAATCATTAGCATAGAGTAGATGGGTAATATAAGGAATAATACGAATTAACCAGTTTTAAATTTTTATTCAATTGTTCCTTTTCTATTTTTAATGTAAGTATTCCATAGCTAAAGTAAGTAGATAAGGGAATAAAGGATCTCCTTGTCTTATTCCTCTATTACTATATATAAACCCACAAGGGGATCCGTTAATGAGAATGGAATATATTAAATTACATATGCATTCTTTCACTAGGTTACAAAATTTTTCATTGAAACCAACTTAACTCATCATAAATATAATAAAATTCCTAATTATTTTGTTAAATGCTTTATGCAAATCAATTTTTATACACATTTCATTTTTCTCAATCTGATTAAAATTTCTTAATAACTCATGCGCCAATAGAGTGTTTTCAATAGTAAATCTGTATGGGATTAAAGCTCTTTTTGGTTTTCTGAAATTAAAAATTTTAGAAATGCTTTTATTCTATTACTTAGTATTGTGGAAATAATTTTGTACAAGAAATTACAACAGGCAATAAGCCTAAAATCCCCAAGGCAGTTAGGCACTTTTAATTTTTGGCATCAAAGTAATAAAAGTGTGATTAAGATTTTTTAGAAGTTTGCAAGTGGAGAAAAATTCATTAACAACCTCAAACATATTGTTTTTTAACACCTTCCAATGAGTTTTATAGAATTTGGCCCCAAAGCCATTTTGGACCTGGGCTATTATCATCTTTAGCATTAAATTCTATTTTTTTGATATCTTCTAAACAAATTTGAGCAAGTGAGGTTTCTTCACTATTGGCATGTAATAAGTATTTAGGAGTAATGTTAGGAAACATACCTAGACTTCCATAAGAATTATACAAATCAAAGAAATACTTAATAGCTTCCTTTTCTAATTGCGAAGCTTCATTGTTAATAATCCTGTTGTCATTAAGTAATTTTCCTATGTCATTATGATATTTCCTACTTAACACCATGGCATAGAAAAATTTACTTGGCATGTCACCACTAGCAAGCCAATCTATTTTGGCTTTCTGTCTTAAGCTGACAACTTCAACATGCAATGACATGGCTAACTTTTTTTATAGATGAAAAAATTATTTCTTTGTATAATGTTTGGGAAATCTATGTCAATACTGTCAGATGAAGAATCTTAAAATTCAAGTGCTTAAACTGAGTAATTCAGGCTAGAGGATTTTCTAGAAAGTAAAGGGAATTGCACTGTATTATAATAACAATCTTTTTGTTTGAAATCACAGAAGTAGTTATTTTTTAGAAGGAATTGTGGAAGAAAATTTTGCTGAACTTGGCTTGAAGCAGTTGTACATGAATGTAGAGGACAAGAATTAGCTGCAAGTGAGAGAACAATATGATGCTGTTGATAAATTATGGGGTGGCGAAGAGAAACATCTTATTTGAAAACAGCGAATGAAGAATGGGAGCATGCCAACTTCATGTTGACCAAGGAAATACTAGTAGACCAAGTTGTGTAGGACTAAGCAGTTGCAACGGTGAATGATTGCAAGAACCTAATCATGGTTTAGGCCATTTAGTTTTAGGTGTTTCATACGCGCAAGAAACTGATTAAATCATCTCTAGCCGTGTGCACAGAGAACTGGTATTTTTCCATTAATTCCCGACAGAGGAATGCTCATACGAATTATCATACATTTAAAGAACATTAAATGACGGTAAAGATTGTTTGATGGATGTTATGTCTGTTGTGGTTGATATACTTGTTGTTCGTCACTTTAGGGATGTCACATGATGTATATATCTATGAGATCGAAGCCTAGACACTCGATAGTATACTAGGATGTTTATTATAATTTTAGTAAAGTAACATATTATTGTTGGTATATGCTAACTTTTTAGATGTAGACACAGGAATGTGTGACCCATACCCTATATCTCGTAGAAAATTTTGATTTTCATAGTATTTGAGATTATATATTTCCCACAACAGACTATTGTCTGACTGAAGGTTTTATGATTTGCTTCTTGTAATCTTTGGTACTTTTAAATAAGTAGGCTGGATAGCAGGTATAGGGGACACATGGAGTTATACATGTGGACGAGCAAAAGGAGATGCATTTTCATACTTATATTTGGAGTCATATTTGTTTGTTCCACTATGAGACATTATGGAGACTTGGTAGTGGTGTTTATTCTATATAGAGTCAATTATCTTTTGACTTTTTCTCAATTGTATAAATTATATTACTATCTTGTACAAAATTTTAACCCGTGTACTCTGATTTTGGGATTCATTTAGTTATTGCCGTCTCTTCTGTTTTATATCTCTGATGTTTGTTACAATTTATTCGATACGTTGTGAGATATATGATAGATCTTGTGAATTTTTTTATTTGCTTTAAAACATTGGCAATAGTCCTACATCGACCTGGTACAATAACAACGCATTACATAGGTATATGTGGCACTGGAGGTAGAGGACGGTCATCACACGTGGATTGACAGATTGAATAAAATACAAATTTGTTTGTTTCAACAGCATGGATGATTGACTTATGTACGTCTGTGTGATAAATGCTTTAACTTATGTGAACATTATCTTATGTGAACAAACACAGATAAACCACGCTTCAAGTCTTGCGATATAAATATGAAAAGTAAATGTTATTTTGATAAAACGACGAACTCCTCGCCAATTTAAAATATAAAATGAGATAGAATTTACTATTTTATTAAAACATCCTTAACTTCGCTGTTTTATTTTTGTCCAATCTCGTGTACTTGTAACAGCCCACCTTTTGGACCCTTAGGTTCAATGCCTGAACCAATATCAACACCTTGAGAACAGAAAAGGATGAGTCGTAAGGATATGATAACAAAATCCAAATATTATTTTGACCAATAACTTTCAAATCCTCACAATGGAAGAAAATAAAATATAATATCAATAATTATAATCATTTTAACATCACCAAAATGTCTACACCATCTGATACACTTGTCTACAAAATACAAATCAAAATTAATCCAAATACAAAATCAAATCCAGGTCACAAAACTTATCTACATCATATACAAATATATACAAATAAATCTTTGCCTTCTATATCGTCTCATATGCAAACTCCATCGGGCATGATGTAAAGGTAAAGAGGAAAAATAGGAGTGGTTTAAACATAAGTCTGGTGAGTGATCCACACTTGCTCTACATGTAGTACAAAGATAATACTATAGCACGATATGAGTCTAACGTCCTAGTCAATATGAAAGAAGAAGAAGAGAAAGGAGCAGATGGTTGTTTCTAAAACAGAAATTTAGTTATGCATTTTAGTTTGTATATATGGAGGGAAAAATAGCGGTCAATATCAATTCAAAATTTAAACCTGGCGCCCATTCAGCTCGACACATGTTCATCGAATACTCCATCGTACATATAGCAAACGAGGCATTCCAATAGACTGCGCAAATGAGAAAAACAAGGTTGTTAAAAATAACGCTTATTTAGTTGTCAAATTCGAAAGTAGGAAAAATGACCATTTCCCCTTCTTATTTTTTGTTTAATCTTTTGCCATATTAAATCAAATTAATTTAACACTATTATATTATTAATATTTAATTATCATATTTAGCAAATTCTTAGGGTATTAAATTATCTTCCCTTAAAAGAACTTTGTCTTCAAAATTCCTAAGGAATAAAAACGTAACGCTCATATCGTACGCCAAACAAAATCAATTAAACAAACAAGCATAGCATTCAATTTACATAATGCATTTTAAATCAATATAACAAAACAATATGATCAACGTATAAATATGAATGATGACATGAACTTGTAGTTTCTATGTCTACAACATAAAAATGCAGTTAATGCAACCTACATGAATGTAATAAGATGATATATCAGGTATGCATGCATAACACTCTAACATAAGAGTATATTTCTACATGAATGTAAATCCTATGGTATTTATTCTAACAACTAAATCATCTAAAACATACAATCTTAATCCTGGAATAATCTAATCTAAAGAAGTTAGACTAAACTAGGAAAGTATCGGAAACAAATTAAGGATGAGAAGCATCATCTTCTCTTCTGGATTTCATGCACTCTCAATCTGATCGTCCTCCCATTTGCATTTAAACCAACTCCACCACCTTATTCCTATGTCATTTCACTCATTGATCAACAATGTGGGCTGGACCACGGGATGAGCTCGGCTCAGGTTCTAACTCTACTTCCTCCAATAGACAATGTGCAATTACAGTCATTGGATCATGTACACATTCTCATAAATGTGACATGTGGAATACCATATGGACTCCACCATCTTCTAAAGAAGCTCCACACAAGTTTCCGAACTCCCTATCTTCTCCAACGTTGGAAATGAACCAACAAATCGAGATGCAAACTTTCCCAAACCTTACCACTGTATCGACCCTGAGTCGACCTTCGAAAATCGACATCGAATACGACACTCATATTCGGATGCCGTGGATCCAAACGTCGAATCTGGTTCGCCGGAGCTTATAACACATCAAGTATAACAACACAGCGAAAGAAAAAGAAATGAATATCATATACAATTCCAATGAATACAATATCCAATAATATACAACAATGATATCAAAATGATACAAGAATAACAGAGATAATAAACAACAGTGGAAAACAGATAGAAAAAGAGATAACTCCAATGTCAAACTGCAACAGTGTCCCATCTTCAAATGAAAAGGCTCAAAACTCCAAAGATCTCCAATCTAAAAAGCGAGAACCAGCATCAAGTTGTACCAAGCTAAGCAAGGTCAGTCTTCCTAACCAAATACTTCAATACCAAAATCTCCAAAGAATACAAAGAGAAAGCGGAAAGCTACTGAATGAATATCTACTATCTAAAAAACCCAACTCTACACTGCCCGTGCGGAAAATAGTGGGCGCCTAGAGTTTAGGTAGGGAACAATAAACTCCGAGTCAGTCATGGGACTGGTATGAACAAACAAAAACAGTTTATCTTTAAAAACAAATAAAAGATTTTAAAATTTGAAATCCGCAATGCTTTTAAGAAAATCAAACTACCATAAGACCTCCCACCACACACATAATGCAAACGCAGACTTGGAGGAGATTTCTTCTTATGATAGTCAAAAATGCTTGATACGTGAAATCCTTTGATATTATTACTATAAGTGCATAGTGGAAAATATTTCGAAAGTATAATATTAATCTTAGCCAGCATACAACATTTCGTCGTATGCCTACTATAGCTACCATGTTCAATAATAGGTTACCGCCACATTCCATGGCAGATTATACAACTAAAACCGTACATGGCTCATATTGTTTTGTTTGGATTTCCAATAAATGGTCGGGCAAAGGAACTTCCCAAATAAAATGGAAGCCTCTGGAGGGACACCCCCGAGAACCTAACCGGATCTTTGCCAACACAAGGCCGAGTTACCTCTGTAACTAGGTAACTACTGACACGAGTATGCCATCCCTCGGTCGTTTGCGACCTTTATCCGAGGTACCTTTCAACCAACAACCACAAATCAATAAGTTTGCAGCAACCACGAAGTAAGTATCTAGGCTCCATACCATCATAGTACCTATAATCCAGAAGGAAATGGACATACCCTCAGAGGGCGCTACCCTTAAATAACCTTGCTGCTACGATTCCTGTTTCGACCATAACCGGGTTGTGAGGTTCGACGAAGTCTCGTCCACAAAGCTACGCTTTTCACAAAAGCCATGCTTCGATCAACAAATGATCAGCATCACTTCGTATGCCACATTACCAAATTGGGAATGTATCACTGGTAACCATCAATTATATAACTTTGAGCTCGTACGTCTTAGAGAAGGGTGTTAAGCTAAGAGAATAAACCTCGCCAACAAACAGAAAGGTATTTGATAGAGACCGGTTTTACATCTCAAAGTGTAATGTCAGACACACATCCATACAAGTATGTTCCGAGTTCGAACATAACCAAAGGCACTTCCAAAGAAGCCCTTGCAATCCGGGAATCCTCAATCCCGATCGGACTTCCCACCACTTAGGGAATCTCTATAGTGTAGCTACTCGGTGTAGAGGCAATCCATTGGTTATCCTATCGTTCTCAAAGCCATCCGGTCTTCACCACTGTCTTCAATTGCTATCCATTTACGACGTATCACATATTCGGAATGGGTTATATGACACAAGGTCCTCTCCCGACTAAACCTAATAGTGAGCGCAATATTTAAAAACATATGGATAATAGGATCTCAGTTAAGTCACAACTTAAAGCCCAAAACATTTCATTCAAATGGTTAAAACAAATTACCATTCCCAATCTTTAAAAAAAAGATTCATTTCAGAAAACTTCAATGGTTTAAACAATTTCCACATTTAAATCTTTTAAACAAAAGATTCAATTGTAAGACCCCGTTTCAATTTTTAAACAAGGTTCACCAATATTTGACAAAGATTCATTTATAACCTTTGAAAACAATTCCATTTCAAGTTGGATTAACTCATCCGGTCTTTAAATCAAAGACTCTTTTCATAGCTTTCAAAACAATTTTCGAAGATTCATTCATAACTTTCAAAACAATTCTCGTTTCAAATATTTTATATATAAAAGATACACCATTAAAAAAAAGAATCCTCTTCAATTTCAAAATAGGGTTCAACTATCTTTCACAAGATTAAATTATAGCTTTCAAAACCATTCAATTTCAAATTTGAAATCTTTTCATCATAATTATTATTTGAAACCACTTGTTTCCGTTTCAAAAAATTCGATTTTGTTTGCTCGAGTTAAGGCCTTTCAAATATAAACTTGGGTTAAATTCAAATTCTCAAAACCATACTTTCAAAATATTTCAAAACCCACATAAACACGTTTATAACTTGACTAACATTTTTAAACCAAAATTTTCAAACATAGAATTCAATTTCGAATCTTGAATTCAAATTGAATTATTTGAATTTTTTAAACTTAATCAAGTTATTCAAATATAACTTTAATCTTTCAAAACACCTAATTCAATTCGAAAACCATTTGGATTCAAAATTCAAATTTAAAACTATTTCATAAATCTGTGTTGACACCACTCTAAACGGTGACTCAAGTACTCGAAAGAAAACCGACCTAACGATCTAAAGCCTCTAGCAAGTTAACGTGGAAACAGTTAGTGAACTAACGACCTAACGGATTAAGGAGCCAAGCGACCTAACGGGTTAACGCACAAGCGACTTAATGAGATAAAGTGCGAGCGAGCTAACGAGGATGAAGTTCTACAGCAAGCTATCATGTGACGACGCAAGCGACCTAGCAATCGATACAAGATAGTAGTATATCGCAACATAGGAGCTCAGCAACCTAGCGACCTAGTAGCTAAATGACCTACGCGACCTAGCAAGTTAACGACCTAGCGAACCACAAGCTTCATATTGTTATGTCGCTCGGTTATAGGTCGAACCAGCACTAGATCGCTGCTACTCCTACGACCAGCCTAGGCCGCTCCACTAGGTACCTCGACATGATTGAGTCGCCAACTATTCTCCCCTAGGTCGCCCACGACCTACGACCTACGACCTAACCTTATGTCAATCACGACCTACGACCTACCTCTGGATTTTCCCTATACATACCCTGCCTACTCCACCAAAAGGGGGACTTTGGGATCATTTTCTGAAATGCCTATACTTTGCTGTTTTCTCGACTCCTTCAACACTTCAAACACCGAAGACGCTTCAACGAACTTTAGGAAAGATCTAACTCATTCAGCATGAATTCGAAGAGACTTTCTACATCGAAGTTCTAGCTATTCGTCTTGATTGTGTTGTAATTGAAGATTCATTGAACAAGTTGTAATCAAAGCAGCAATAAAGAGATTAAGTGGACGTAGGCTTGACTTGAAGCCAAACCACTATAAAAACTGTTGTTTCTTTACTGTTTCTCTGCTATTTTCTGCTTATTTTCAGTTCCCGTACCAACAGGTGGTGCTTTCACTATACTACAACTTACACCGGGGTGTTAACGTACATTTTTAGCATTAACATTTTTGGTGCTTTCACTGAGAATTGAACTCAGGACCTCCCGCTTACCAAACGGGTGCTCTCATCATTGCTTTGCAAAGATTTGTTGAATGACTTTCTTTAAAAACTAGAAGTTTATCTGAGATTATGGCTCCGGGAAGAAACGTAGATCTGCTAAACCTAGGGATACTTGTGATAACACCACAACCTCTCCTATGTCAAATGAAGCGGCTCCTAGTGTTGGAGTTACAAGGGAAGAGTTGGATGCCGTAGAGTCTGGGTTATATCAACAGACGGGAGCCCAGAACGCTTTAATTTCGGATAGATTAAATGCTTTGCTCGGAGTTGACCGTCAACCAGAAAACAATGAAGAAAACTTTGCCGAAGATGTTCATGATTCTCAAGGAAAGATTAATCCTCAAACGGCAGCCGGCACAGCCGAAGGGGCACCTCCCCAAGCAGGAGGTTCAAGGCCGCAGCCAACTTTTCGCGAACATTTGTCTAGGCAAACTTCCGAAAAAATAGCCGACGTCTGTATTGCGGGACCTCTAAACGATGAGGAATACCTCTCAGGAATGGTTTGACAAATTATGAAAGAAAGTATGCAAAGGGAAGAAGATGAAAAGGACTGGGGGTTTGCTCCAAGCAAGACTCCCTTAACTGAGAGGATCCTAAAAGCTGAATTTCCAAAGGAGTTCGTTCCCCCCACTATTCCAGCTTATCGGGGAACAAGTGATCCAAACCAGTTCTTGTACAAATATGACTGGCATATGACAGGTGCCAGGGCAACGGATGAGATCAAATGCAGATACTTTCCGGTATATATGGAGGGGTGGCCTTGTAGTGGTTCACAAAATTGCCAGTTCGATTGGTGGATCAGTTTTCAGATCTAACTCAAAAGTTCAAAGATCAGTTCAGGTTATATGCTACAAAGGCCAAGGACATAATTTCACTTTCCAGCCTTGAACAGAAACGTGAAGAGTCTATCAGATCTTTCTTGAACCACTTTAACATAGTCTTGGCCGAGGTTGATAATGCGGAGCCTCAAATGGTCCTGACCTACTTAATGCGAGCTATTGATAAATCAAAGGAATTTGGGAAATGGCCGAAGATGAAAGAGCCAAATTCGCTTGAAAAGTTCTACAAAAAGGCCGATGAATTCATGCACCTAGAAAGCCTTCCTGGGCCGGAAAAAGTAGTTGTGACTGAGGTTGAGAATAACACTATTGCTTTTAACAGGAAAGAATCTGGTGGTCAGAAGTGGGAGAAAGACAATGGGAAAAGCAGAAAAACGTGAAGAAAGCTCGCCACTTTGGACCTTCAGATTACACTCCCTTAACTGACACCCTATAAAATATCTTCTTTGCAACCAAGGATACTGTTGAATATCCCAAACCACCTAAGATAAAGCTTGGAAAAGATGCCGCTCAAAATGGGAGATTCTGCCAGTTTCACAATCTACCTGGCCATGACACTAACGAATGTCGCCACTTAAAGAACATGATTGAAGAGATGTTATGACAGAATAAATTGCAACAATATGTGAAGAGAAATAGAAATGACCCGAGCTCATCTACTCAGGAACAATAAGTTCCTGCTCATCATTCTAGC
Organism: Allium cepa; assembly: GCA_030765085.1. Taxonomy (NCBI): domain Eukaryota; kingdom Viridiplantae; phylum Streptophyta; class Magnoliopsida; order Asparagales; family Amaryllidaceae; genus Allium; species Allium cepa. Next base: position 695,104,917 of record CM060937.1, on the reverse strand, counting down.
TCAGGTGAGAGGGCCACAGTGCATGAATCTGAAAGGCCTATCATTAATGTGATTACGGGGGTCCTTACCCAGTAGGCAAAAGTTGGGGTGAGATGGAAAGATATGCTCATGCTTTGCGATATGCTCCAGCTGAAGAAAAAGTTTTTGTTTTGGAAGATGCTACACCATTAAAACAGCAGAGAACTTATAATGATGACATCATTTTCCGAGCCAGGGATTCTGTTGGTGTTGAGTCTCCCACTGTAGATCCCTTAGTGATTTCTGCTGGCATCGGACCAGCCATTGTAAGAAGGGTGCTTGTAGACTGCGGCGCTTCTTGCAACGTCCTCTTCAAAAAGACATTTGATCAGATGAAGATTCCTATGGCTAATGTCCAGGCTTCTTCACAAAAAAATGTTGGGTTCACTGGGGAACCAAAACAGCCTGTTGGGACTATCGACCTATTTGTAGAACTTGGAGAAGCGGAAAAGAAGGTGGTTTGAAAGCAAACTTTTGTGATTGTTGACGAACTCTATGCTTATAATGCCTTCTTGGGCCGACCGGCTCTTGCCGCATTTAAGGCCATTCTCGTCCCCTGGTGCCTGACTATGAAATTCCCCACTGATAATGGAGTCGGTGTTGTGAAATGGGACCAAAATGCGGGGCGAGAATGCTATCTCACAAAGCTACGAGAGGCAAAGAAAAGAGAGATGGGTAAGGGTGCGGCAGCTTCGCTCCGCATCAAAGAACCCACCTTGTAGCAATTACATGGTGGACCTTGCACTGGTGAACATAGTGGTGCATGGAAAGAGATTGATCCCAGAAAAACCAGTGTAGGGGAGAATAGAGTGGTGCTGGTGGAAGTGACGGTGCCAATACCTGTTGACCTCAAAGATCCAAACAAGGTGCTGAATGTGGGTTCAAAACTCGGTGTGACGATTCAGAATATGTTGATATCATTCTTGAAAGCAAACCTGGATGTATTCGCTTGGAGTTATGCCGACATGTGTGGAATATCTCCAAAAATCGCGGTGCATGCTTTGAATATTGATTCGAAATTCACACCCGTCAAGCAGAAGAGAAGAACCCAGGGTCTTGAAAGGTCAGCAACATTAAAAGAAGAAGTAGATCGGCTCATGGAAAATGGCTTTATCAGAGAATCCACTTATCCAAATTGGGTTTCTAATCCGGTGTTGGTCAAAAAAGCAAATGGAAAGTGGAGAGTATGCATCGACTTTTCAGACTTGAATAAAGCATGCCCCAAAGACTGCTTCCCATTACCCAGGATTGATCAGTTGGTGGATGGAACAGCCGGGCATGAACTATTGTCTTTTATGGACGCTTACTCAGGATATAACCAAATCATGATGCATGAGCTAGATCAGGAGGACACGAGCTTCATCACTGACATTGGTCTTTACTGCTATAAAGTCATGCCCTTCAGACTGAAGAATGCAGGGGTATATGGAACATTTGGCAAAAATGTTAGTTGTCCTTCAAAAGTATGGGATGAAGCTAAATCCTCTGAAATGCTCATTCGGGGCAGAGTCCGGGAAATTTTTGGGTTTCATTGTGAATGCTAGGGGCATTGAAGCCAATCCTGCTCAGATTACTGCCTTAAGAGAAGCCAAATCCTTAGGACAAAGAAGGAATTGCAAAGCCTCAACGGGAAAGTCGCTGCTCTGAGTCGGTTTATTTCCAAAGTCACTGATAAATGCATTCCCTTCTTTGACGCTCTGAAGAAAGGAAGGAAAAACTTTGAATGGACTCCTGAATTTCAGAAAGCTTTTGATGAATTGATTCGTCATATGGAAACGCCTCCAATACTTTCAAAGCCCAGCAATGGTGAAGATCTTTTCATATATTTAGAAATTTCATCTCATGCTCTCAGTGCAGCACTGGTACGGGAAGACAAAAAAGTTCAGCGCCCAGTTTATTATATTAGCAAAAGATTCACTGGGGCAGAGATGAATTATTCAAAGCTGGAAAAGCTCGCCTATTGTATATTAATTGCATCCAGGAAGTTGAGGCCATATTTCCATGCTCATCCTATTAAAGTCCTCACTGATCAACCTCTGAAGCAAGTCCTATTTCGCCCTGAAACTTCGGGTCGCCTTTTGAAGTGGAATATTGAACTCAGTCAGCATGATATCACCTACCATCCCCGAAGAGCAATCAATTGACAAGCTTTAGCAGACTTCATTGCAGAATACAAAGATAAAGGTGACAGTGAGGAAGAGGTGACTAATGACATCCCGATCCAATGGAAGTAATATGTTGATGGTGCAAGAAATTATTTTTGTTCCGGAGCTGGGGTTGTGCTTGAAACCCCCGAAGGGCGATCATTGTGCTATGCATTGAGACTAGAATTTCGTTCGACAAATAAGTAGAATATGAAGCTCTTCTCGCCGGTTAAGGACTGCTAAAGAACTGAACATCAAAATGTTGCAAATCTTCAATGATTCATAGCTTATTGTGTGCCGAGTCAAGACAGAGTTTCAAACTAAAGGAGGAAATCTACCTGCTTACTTATCAAAGTCCTGGGAGCTTCTTAATGATTTTGATCATTATACAATAAGTCATATACCCCGGGAAGAGAACTTGAAGGCAGATTCTCTCACAAAGCATTCAAGTTCTAGCGAAGCTCAATTATTAGGATTGGTCCCTGTCGAAGTCTTGTCGGCTCCAAGTACTGATGAGATGGATATTGACTGTATCATGGCTGTATCTCAAGAGCAGGAGTCATGGATGACTCCGATCAAGGAATATCTACTCAACGGCTCCCTTCTAGAAAATTCAAAAGAGCGCCAGAAATGGTTGAGAGAAGCCTCGAGATATATGATTCAAGATGGTCAGTTGTACAGATGGGGATTCTCGATGCCATTACTCCGATGTGTAACCAAGGAAGAGGCTAAGACAATTTTAGCTGAAGTGCACGGAGGAGAGTGTGGGGATCATTCAGGTGGTCAAACTCTAGCAAAGAAAATCATCCACTATGGGTATTTTTGGCCAGACATTAATCGAGTTGCTGCTAACTACTCCCGAAAGTGTGACAGATGCCAGAGATTTGCAAAAATCCCAAGAGCACCTTCCACCGACCTAACATAGATGGTCAGTCCATGGTCATTTGCCATTTGGGGAATAGATCTCATCAGACCTTTGCTAACTGCCAAGTTCGGAATCAGATATGCTATTATTGCTGTTGATTATTTCACCAAATGGGCAAAATATGAAACTATTACCTCTAAAAAGATGATAAACTTTGTGACTAAGATTATCATTTGCAGGTATGGTGTGCCTCAAAAGATAATCACAGACAACGGTACCCAATTCGAAAGTGAAGAGTTCCAGGACTTTTGCAAGCGATTCAAGATCCAAAAAAGCTTCTCAACGGTAGCTCATCCGTAGGCAAACGGGGCAAGTGGAAGCAGTAAACAAAATTATCAAATCAACCATCGAAAAACAGCTGGAAAAAGCAAAGGTGGTTGGGTCGATAAGCTGCCACTAGCACTATGGGCATACAGAATTACTCACAAAACTGCGATCGGGCACACTCCATTCTCATTGGCATATGGATTAGAAGCGATGATTCCGGTGGAAATAGAAGTCCCCTCACACAGAGAATTCATTTCAACCAAGATGAAAATGAAAAGCTGCAACTTGAAGCACTTGATTTGCTTGATGAAAGAAGGAAAGAAGCTGAGCTCAGAATTGCAGCCCATCAGCAAAGAATAGCCAGGCACTTCAATTCTAAAGTTCGCCAACGCGGCTTTGAAGTTGGAGATCTAGTATTGGAAAAGGTCATGACAGCAATAGGAGTGTTTGGGCCAAACTGGTAAGGGCCGTATGTCATGGCACTTTCAAGCTCATAACTGTCGAAGGAGATCCAATTCCGAGAGCCCGAAACAGCAATCACTTGCGTCCATATTTTACTTAGAAGCCATGCTTAAATTTGTAAAATGATTATGGATGTATCATTCTTGTATTGTAAACTATTGTAAAAGCAATGTAAATCAATAATAAGAACTATAAAGTGGATGTAGGCCCAGTTCTTGACCGAACCACTATAAATCTTGTGTTCTTTATTACTATAAAATGCCTGTCTCATTTTGATGTGCATGTATCTTAAATATATTGCTAAAATGTTGATTTAATAATGCAGGCTATCAAAGCAAAGCTTACCTATTCAACACATCACAAGGCCAAGCGATTCCTACAAATCACCAACAATTAAATGTCAAGCCACAAAATTCCACATACAATTCCTACGTCGAAGTGCTTCTCACAAACTGTTGGTGATTCCACCGAAGGGGAACCTTCCCAACGTGAAGGTTCCAGTCCCTTGCTAGCTGATTGCGATCGTTTGAGAAAACGGACATCTGGCCAAGTAGCTTGCGTTTGCCCCTTGGTTTCACTTAACAATGAAATGCGATTCTCCAAAAAAACAAACAAATTGCGAAGGAAGGGAACATGTGCTTGGAAACGATAACGAGGAATCGCTGAGTGGCAGATGGTGGAAAGACGTGGGCAATCAGACAAAGAACAGCCAGAATGGAATCTTGTGCTCCAACCAAAGAGGTTGGTGGAACCACCGGAGGGGCACCTTCACAGCATGAAGGTTCCGGGCCCTTGCTAGTTAATTGCGATCGTTTGTGCAAACAAACATCAAGTTAGGTAGCTTGCCTCTGTCCCGTGGATCCACTCAACTGTGAGATGCAACCTTCCAGGCGACCACCAAATCCCTCTTCGGAGGCAAAAGCCCTCTTCGGAGGCACACTTCACCAAGCTGGAGTGCCAAAGCCCTTTTCGGAGGCAAAAGCCCTCTTCGGAGGCACACTTCACCAAGTTGGAGTGCTAAATCCCACTTCGGAGGCACGCTTCCCCGCGTAAAGGGAAAAAATAAAGCCCTCTTCGGAGGAACGCAGCCCTCGTACAGGAAAAAAAAAGCCCTCTCCAGAGGCACAAACAAAAATCCCAAAACAAAAAGCCCTCTCCAGAGGCACAAACAAAAAACCCTCTTCGGAGGCCCAAACAAACAGAAGCCCTCTCCAAAGGTATGAACAAAAAGCCCTCTCAAGAGGCACAAGCATAAAGCCCTCTTCGGAGGCACAAACAGAAATCCCTCTTTGGAGGCACAGACAAATCAAAGCCCTTTTCGGAGGCCCACTTCACCGCGTAGGTGAATCCGCTTCTCAAAAATAAAAGTGACTATCGCTGAAAGTGAAGTGTAAAAACTCTTTCAAACAAAAGAGAGAGATGACTTCTCCAATACAAGGAACACTCTACTAAAGCAGAGTAATATTTCCTCAAAAATGGAAAAATTATTCTCGAAAGTAAGATTACAAGCCTTCTCAAAATGGAAGAGTTGTTCTCCAACTCAAGAGTACAAGTTTTCTCGAAACAGAAGAATTGTTCTCCAAAGTCTTACCAAATGAAAGAAATTGCAATAAGCCGTGGTGTGGGGGCCATACAATATAGCTACATTAATAAAAGCCAACATACCACAAACTTATTGCAATATCACACAAAGAAAATGAAGAAACTTGTGTGAAAATAAGGAATAAATGCATTCACAAATACAATCGAAAGATTGTACAAGTAAAAAGAATCATTTTATTCCATACTATAAAATTTTTATACATGTGCAGGTTTTAAAAAGCGGGAGCCGGTACCCGCACAATCTCCGGTCAACACAAGCCTTTATATACAAGAAAAAAGAAAAACAAGAAGGGTAAAGAAAGACTCGTTATTTCTTCTTCCCGCCACCTTTAGAGCCCTCGGCTGGCCTAATGGTTAACTTTGGGAGCTGGCCTGAATGAGTCGGGGAAGAAGGAGAAAGAGGTACAACTAGGTCTACTTCCACTTTCTCTTCACTAGCAGAAGTGCTTTTCTTTTTCTTCTTCGAAGTTGTGCGCTTCCCCTTCTTCCTTGAAGAAGACTCGCTGCCCGGAGTGATAAGTTCAGACAGCTTTGTGTCCTCGGCATGAAATTTCTCCAGAGTCCTTTCACCTTCTTCAAGTTCCTCAGCCTTCTGCTCTTGTGAAGCGGCCGGTTCATCCAAGCCTTGAAGAGCTTCTATTAATTCTTCTTGCGACCCCGGTTGAGAAGGAGAAGGAGGAGTAATTTGAAGAGATGGAGGTGGAACAGCTGGAAGATGAGAAGTCTGTGCAGCACTTGGTGTTTTCACTACAGAAGAAGAGAAGTTAAAATCAGTATTCCTCGTAAAAAGTGGAGATAGTGGCACATCAAGGGTTAAGTAATAATCAAGAAGTTCATCAAACTCATATGAATCAAACAATTAGTCCACTTGGGCTAGATCAGTGTTGAAGTTACCTAGAGGAGTTGGCTTTATCACATCGATTTCAAAATCATGGGCTTCGATGACTTCTTGGGCCTCAGTGTGGGAAGTCGTAATTTCGATCTCGGCTTTAACAGGAAGCGGAGAATGAGAACTAGAGCCAATAATGTCGATGTCAACCGAAACCGAAAGATGAGACGGGTCAGTCAAAGGTGCCTTCCCTGAATGCTCTCTTTCCGCTGCTCCGGCTCGTTCTTTGGCGAGCTGTTCTTTCCCTCTGGCAAGGGTGGCTTGACCTTCATCGTCTCAAAAATGAGCCTCGAGACCTTCCTCAGCGTAGCTGGCACCTTTAAGCATTTCAACCGCTGCTTCCCACACTTCCGCCAGGGTAATTTCATGCTTTGGCCCCAAAAATGAGAGACTGCCATGCCCCAAGACGCTATGAATGTAAAACTCAAATAAAGTAGAACTGACGTTGGCCTTCGTCTCCTTATGAGACTGTTTAGCTGCTGCTTTTCCAGCAATGGCCTCATCACGCTCTTTTTCAACTTAGAAAGCTGAGCTTTTAACATTTCAATCTCCAAGTCTTGTGAGATAGTCTTTTGTCGCAGCTGAACAACATCACTGTGCTAGCTTTCCATAATTCTCTGTTGTGCCTCAAGTCTGGCCTCAGCATCTCGTTGGCTAGCATGGGCATCCCTTACTTGCTTTTGAAGCACCTCTTCCTTTTGAGTAAAAGAAGTGGAAGGGGTAGCAAGTTCAGCTTTAAGTTGCTCGACTTCAGCTTCGATTTTCTCTTGATATGCAGTAATGTTCTTCATCTCCGTGTCGTGCTGGTCGAGAACTTTTTTCCATTCAGACTTGTCACTCTCCATGGTTAGCATAGCTTCAAGATTTAAGCGGTTCACTCGTTGAAGCTCATCGATTAGCTTTTGCCACCCGGACATTCTTTCGATGTCAAGCCTAGCAGCATCAAGATTTCTTAACATAGCCTGTTTATCGATGGGAACCAAGTCCAAGTCAAAGTGTACTCCTTTTAAACACTGGTTTAGAAACCAGCTTTGGAGTGTAGGCGGGGCATTCTCAACTTGATATGCAGGCCTATCAATGATTGTCTGAATCTCAGTTCTTTTGAGGGCAGGGGAACTAGAAGGGATGTCCAGAGAAATAGAAGTAGTATGCACTTTGGAAATTTCAGATGAAGATTTTTCACTAGGCTTGGCCCGCTTGTTGGACCCTTCAGCTTCAAAACTCTTCCCCTTGTCATCGTTTGACTTTCTTTTAAGGGTGTCATCATCCCTTTGGTGAGAGTCATGGCGTTATCTCTTCTTCCATATCGCTCCTTGTAAGCCTGCCTCTCGCGAGCTTTTCTGGCAGCGCTTTCTTCATCAATTTCCCTCGGGGCAGGAAAATAGCGCCTGGAATCGTAAGAATAGTGTCTACCATAGCGTTGAAAGTCGTCATAGTATGAACCGCTGCGCCACATTGGAGAACCTGAAAGTGAAAAAGAGACAAAGTTTAGAGATCTTCAAAATAAAGAAGCTAAGTGCATATAATTGCCAAAAATCCTAAGTGTGTGTGTGATGTGCGGACTACACGCGTCGAGCTACAAACCACTCTTCAGCTTGGGAGTAAAGTCGATTTTTGCAATAGGCGTCAACTCTTGGGTCGACAAAGTTGGTCGCAAGGTGGATGTCACTTCGGATGCTGGAGAAACAAGTTTAGAAGCAGTGGTATCATCTTTAAAGAGATCATGTGAAGTCTCCACTAGGTCACTCGGCCCTCCGAAAATGTCATCACCATCATGCCCAACAAAGCTCTTTTTTCTCAGTTCCCTCATAAGCATCCTTCCCGGAATGTTGAGGAAGTTCTTCTTCTTCGATAACCGGGGGAAGTGTAAACTTGCTAGATGACCCCGCACCGCCAACAGCAGTAGAACATTTCACCAGTGAGGCCTATGTAATAGGTTCCTTCGGCGCAAGTTCCTTTGCGGAAACTGGGGCATCTGACGTCTCTGCTTGAGAACCTGGGGCATCACCGGAGTTGAATAGATCGAGAAGGGTGCAAAAGTCCAAATCGGTGTAAAAACTCATCCTTCAGCATAAACTTGATACTTCTCTCTTCAGCAGCTACATCACTCAATCTATCAAAAGTCGGTTTATGGCTAAAATCTCTTGATGGAGGAGGAATTGCAGCAAAAGTAAAAAATAAAGTTAACACTTGACGGCTTGAATTTTGAAAAGCTCACAAATCAAGTAAACGAAGATAAGTAGTCTTACATAATACTCTCCAAATGCCGTAGAATCCCGGGGGAGGGGGGGCAGCGAACAAAGAAAAATTGGTTCAAAAACCCATAGGTGCTTTCAGGAAGATTAGTAATTAGTTTACGGTTTCTTGCGCTCCTCACAAGTGTAATAGAAGGATGATCTTTGTTCTTCGCAAATGTGCAGAAATAGCAAATCTCTTTAAAGCTTGGAAGACGGTCGAAAATACTTCTGAACAGTACACACAAGCCCATCAAGATGGCATAGCCATTAGGGTGTAACTGGAAAGGAGAGATAGTTAATCGAAGAAGGAGCACTTGAAGAAAATCATTGAAGGGGGAATAACTTCATTCAGGCACATTTGATGGTTATCTGCAATAAAGCCAAGAGGTGGACTGTCAGCAGTGTCATTTACACTAGGAAGCAAGGCGTCCGCTTCAGCAATACCGAACTGAATGCATTATTGGCTGAAAACCCGTTGATTCAGGGTGGTTGAAGTTCTTTTCGGGGGATTATCCAAGGGGTTAGCTATTAGGAAGACCTCTTCAACTTGCCCTACTATCTCTTCTTGTTGAGAAGTCATTCTACAATAGGACTGGATATTCAAATATGAAGGTGCACGTTTCCTAAAGGTGTGTGAAGTTTTGTGCAAAACTACTGAAAAAAAAGTAAATGAAATAAAACTTGAAATAGTACTGATTGATGCATGTCAATTCAGGAAGTTTCGAGGCTTGTTATTAAACCAAAGTTAAATGTAGTATCAATGCAGATGATATTTAGCAATAAGCAGTTATAATTGTGTGCATTTTGCGTTGATGCTTCATTTAAATCAGTTGATTCACATCACTTCATCTGTAATCAGAATCATACTATTTTACTTAAGTAAAATATCATTTCTTTGATCTAATCCATCACTCGATGTGGTCAGTCGATGATGAGTATATTTGTCCCATTTTTCTGCAAATGTTGTGTTTAACAGGTTGTTAGCGTTAAAGTTAATATAATCTGTAAAGAAGTGCAACAAGTTCAGACAAGTTATCTCGATAGTTCAAGTTGAGAATTCAAATTAAGTGCTGTCATATTTTTGCAAGTAGTCAAGCTCAAGCGGCTTAGCATAGATCAAAGCTTTCTTAAGTCGCATTGTTCAAGTCAGATAGTTCGACAATGTCATGTTCCTATGAATTAAACAGTGTTCAAGTCAAAGAGTTCAAGGCATGAGGCTTCAGGTCAAGGCAGTGCATTTTGGTCTAAGTATTAGCTCGCTCAGGTGTGGCCACGACCTAAAGCTTAAGTCGCAAAGAGCTTAAGTCGCAGAGAGCTTAAGTCGTTTAGAGCATAAGTCACAAAGAGCTTAAGTCGCAAAGAGTTATGTCACAAGGGTTGTTAGGTCGGTCGGCTTCCTTTAGGTCGTAAGGGTTGTTAGGACGGTCAAATTCGTTAGGTCGCTCCCGAGGTAGCTCGGCCATATTGAGCTATCTCCCATCAAAAGCCATAAGTCCTATTCCCCAATCATATTTTGCCACGCGTCCACCACCATTGCGTCACCCGAAACGTCGTGGCTCAACCTAAAGACCCACTAGCCCGTTAACCACAAATCCCTTCGTCTCCTCCAATCGCTTAAGGCCTCATCTTCTTCTCTGAATCTCCAGAAAACACCATCAAACTCCACAAACTCGAACACACACCACGCAACTCTGAGAAATCATAGGCCGATCAAATCAATTACAAATTGTTCAATGGCGATCGGAGGGTGAATCAGGAGGAAATCTTACGGGGAGGTAATAAAAACCGTGTGAAAGTGATTACGAGCAAATTGATGGCAGATACAATGGAGAGGTGATCGATTTACCTAGGATTGTTGTTAGGAATAATGATCAAAGCAACAAAGGGTTTCGCTTTGAGGATTCTTGAGCTCAAGAATGGCAATGGTGGCAGAGTACAAGCAGTGGAATGAGGAGGAATAAACGAGCTAATGGATCATATAGAGGAAAGAAAAGAAGGCGTATCGGCACATGAGTTAGCGAGATTGTTAAGTCTCCCACAACTTAGAGTAGTTAGATCGAAGCACACGACCTATAACATAGGCGTATACATCGAGAGGCAAGTGTTGACACCACTCTGAACAGCGACTCAAGTACTCGAAAGAAAAACGGCCAAACGATCTAAAGCCTCCAGCAAGTTAACATGGCAACAGTTAGCGACCTAACGACCTAACGGATTAAGGAGCCAAGCGACCTAACGGGTTAACACACAAGCGACTTAATGAGATAAAGTGCGAGCGAGCTAACGAGGATGAAGTTCTACAGCGAGCTATCATGTGACGACCTAAGCGACCTAGCAATCGATACAAGACAACAATATATCGCAATAGAGGAGCTCAGCGACCTAGCGACCAGTAGCTAAATGACCTACGCGACCAAGCGAGTTAACGACCTAGCGAACCACAAGCTCATCGTTATGTCGCTTGGTTATAGGTCGAACCAGCACTAGATCGCTACTACTCCTACGACCAGCCTAGGTCGCTCCACTAGGTACCTCGACATGATTGAGTCGCCAACCATTCTCCTCTAGGTCGCCCACGACCTACGACCTACGACCTAACCTTAGGTCACTCACGACCTACGACCTACGTCCTACCTCCGGATTTTCCCTATAAATACCCTGTCTATTCCACCGGAAGGTGGACTTTGGGATCATTTTCTGGAACGCCTATACTTTGCTGTTTTCTCGACTCCTTGAACACTTCAAACACCGAAGATGCTTCAACGAACATTGGGAAAGATCTAACTCATTCAACATGAATTCGAAGAGCCTTTCTACATCGAAGTTCTAGCTATTCGTCTTGATTGTGTTGTAATTGAAGATTCATTGAACAAGTTGTAATCAAATCAGCAATAAAGAGATTAAGTGGACGTAGGCTTGACATGAAGCCGAACCACTATATAAATGGTTGTTTCTTTACTGTTTCTATGTTATTTTCTACTTATTTTCAGTTCCCGTACCAACGGGTGGTGCTTTCACTGCACTACAACGTACACCGGGGTGTTAGCGTACATTTTTAGCGTTAACAATCTATGACTTAACCGATTTCCTCGTGAAATTCATATTGTGTGTGTATAAGTATAGTCCAGGGGTTTTACACAATAAAAGTGCCACATCATCAATCGACACAGATTCAAATACAGTAATATATTTAATAAGCGGTATAAACTATAACGCTTAAATTTGACATGCGGTACAAACCAATTGTAACGCTAATCTTTCATTCACAGATCACAGGTATATATCACAGCAAATAAATCATAGTAAACATAGCTCAAATCAAAAAAGAGCATCACAATCAGGGATATCAAACAATTCAATCATCAAATCGAATCCAAACATCCATAAGTAAAATCAGATAATTGTCTGATAATTTCAAATCAGGTTTAATTACTTTTGACTTACTAATCCTGGTTAATTAATATTAATAAATTACAAATCATTTTGATTAATTACGCTTTAATCATTTATTAATTAACCATTTATAATTAATTAACCTTTTATTATAATTCATCAGCCTTTAATTATTAAATAATTATCCTTTAATTATTTAATTCTCCATTTAATTAATTAACTTTAATTAATTATCCTTCATTAATTTCACTAAGTAATTAGCATTCATTTAATTGCACAAAGTAATTATCTTTTATTTACTTTCATAAATAAATTTATCTTTAAATTTATCACCCTTAATTACAATCCATCAAATTTTAATTATTAAATAATTTACGTTAATTTATTTAATACATCATTTCATTAATCATCTTCCAATAATCATATTAATTAGTTATTCTTAAATGAATTATTGTTTGATCACTTGGTTAATCAACTTTTAAATCATAAATTAGTTATTTTTAATTAAGTAGTTATCTCCAAGCAATTTATAACCCTTTAATTTCTTAATTAATTTATTAATTATTTTTATTAATAAATCAACCTTTAAATACTTTCATTAATTAATCTTTAAGTCATTATTTAATTAACCCGATTCATGTAATTATTTTACCTTAATTCTTAGTGGATTAATAATATTTAACAAATCACTTTGATTAAACAAATAACCCTTTAATTTAGTTATATTGATGATTAACCACCTATTCTAATAATTAATTATTAAATCCTATTTGAAAGCATTAAAAAATAGAATACGTATATATATTATTTTAAAACCAAATCAATTTTTAATATTTAACTAAAAAATTAAAATTTTGAAACTTTGTTTAAAACTCATTTAATTTTCATTTTAACTTCTAAAATATGATTAATAAATTTGAAACTTTATTTAATTCATCATTAGTTCACCCCCTATATTTGTCAAACTTGTTTTAATATTCAAATAGCTTAAACTTTGTTAAATAATCAACTAAAATAAGAATAAAAAACAAAACTTGTAGTAAAATTACCCCCCCGAGCCACACTTCCCTTTAAAACGAGCCAAACCATTCAATTCACGAACTCCACTTCGAGTTCTTCCAAGAAAGACCCGAGTTCTTCCCTTTTTTTATACTTTTAAACTTGTTTTGATTTAAAGGTTTAGTGCAACGACCCAGAATTTCTGTCATTTGAAATTCGTATATTTAATTGATTTTAAATATTAACATGTAAAATATGCAAGTCGAATAAATTTTATTTTGAATATCTTGATTTAATTGGATAATTAAATCGATAATTTAATATTTGAAATTACAAAAATAATTGGAAATTGGGTTTAATGTGATTTTCAAGTGATTTTTGAAAGTATACGTTTTATTGAATTTTGAAATTGATTCATTTTAAATAAACGTTTCAATTTTTATGTTATAAAAATTATGATTTTGTGAAATATAACTGAAATGTGATTTTTGAAATAAGTAGTTGATTAATTTGTAAAATGGTTTAAATTGGGATTTTTGAATTATTATAAATGGTTTATGTAAAAGATTTGTAAAATTGATATTTATAAATTAAAATATTGGAATTATAAAATGAGTTTTTATAAGTGTTGAAAATGAAATACAAATGGATTTCATAAGTGAAAGAAATTTATAGATTTATAAATTGTGAAGTTATAAAATGAATAGATTTAGTAAAATAAAAGATTTATAAGTAATTAACTTATAAATTGGATTTTGGCATTTAAATGAGATATAAATAGAATTTGTTAATTAAGAGATTTTATAAGTTGAAGTTTTTATAATATATATATGTGTGTGTGAGAATTTATAAACGTTGTTTTATAAATCCAAAACCAATTGAATTTGATAAGTAAATATGAAAGCTTATAAAAGGAGATATATCCACGATTTTGGACAGTGGATAATCCTTTAAATTAAATATGTAGAAGTGTTGTATTTGGTAAACGATTTATATTCACGATTTTGGACAGTGAATAATATATTAAAGAAATGTTTTAGGAAGTGATCTATTAAATAGAATTAAAACAATTTGAAGTTGTTTAAAAATGTGTTAAGGATCGAAACCATAGATTTCAACATTCATTGTTGAAATAGACATTTTCGAGAAATAAGAAAAAGGTGGACTATAACACTGTTGTTATAGTAAATGATTTTCGAAAGGAAATATTTTTTTGTATAGTATTGGGATTTATATATCTATCATATTTTTGAATCCTTATGTTAACGTAAAAATTGGACGCTAACACCCAATGCAAAGAGAGATTAAGTGAAAGCACCACCCGTTGGTACGGGAACAACGTATAAGCAGAGAAATCACAGAAAAGTAGTAAAAGACAACAGTTTTATAGTGGTTCGGCTTAAGATTGAGCCTACGTCCGCTTTAAATTCCTTTATTGATGATTTGATTACAATTCTTTTCAACGCACTTCGATTACAACACACTTTTGACTAGTAGCTCAAACTTCGATGTAGAAGAATCTTTTGAGTTCATATTGAACGATCCAGATCTTCTCTTGAAGTTTGTTGAAGCGTCTTTGGTGTTTGGAGTGCTTGAAGTGCTGTTTGAGTCGAGAGAATGACAGAGTATCGGCACTTCGAAGAATGAGCCCCCCAAAAGTCCCCTCAATGTTGGAGCTTAGGCCGTATTTATAGGAAATTATGGACAGCCCCTTAAGTCCTGAGCGACTTAAAGTAAGTCGTAAGTCGTAGGCTACGACCTAAGACAGGTCGTAGGTCGTCATCAAGTTAAGGAGATATGAGTTATGACCTAACTGGTTCTCACTTGGCCATCCGAACTAACTGGTAGGTTCTAACGACTTAGGGGAAAGCGGCATAGTTTAATCACTAAGTGCTAAGTCGTGAATGACTTAAAGTAAGTCGTGAAAGCATTAGGCCATTGCCGCTTTAACTCTTTAGGTCGTGAAGTACTTAAGTCGTTAAGTCGTCCACCACTTAAGTCGTTAAGAAGTTAGGTCGTAAGTCTTTTTATCCTACTAGGTCGCTAACTCCTTTAACCCTTTAGTTCGTTACCCCGCTTCATTAGTTAGGTCGCGAGGTCGTCCCACTTTTAGGTCGTTAGGTCATTCCACTTCTTAAGTCGTTAAGTCATGGCTTCCTGTAGGTCGCTTGAGTTATTTCATTCCTTAGGTCGTTAACTCGGTAGGTCGTAGGTCGTTGAACCACTGAGTCGCCTAGTCTTCAGATAGTTAGGTCGCTGTGCCACCTTAGGTTGTTGGAACCACTAGGTTATAGGTCGCTCCATCCTTTAAGTCGTATACCGTTTTGGACGTGGCACTGCCGCACACCTCGCCGGGGGTACTGCCCCCTGGACCCCTGCGACCTGACCGGGCAGGTCGAACACCATAGCGGTGGCGTTGCCCCCGCACCCCCACCTTGGGGGGTTGGCAACCCCCCTGGACCGCCCCTCCGTAGGGGATCTTATCTGAAAAACCATTCAACGGAACTTGCTTTGTTGAGATGTTGAGTTGACCATTCTTCGAGACGAACTATCATTGGCTTCTCGGTCGATTTTTTGATATCACGGCCTTGCTGAAAAAGTGGAGTTAACACTTGCCGCTCGAAGTATACGCCTAGGGACTAGGTCGTGTGCTTCGATTCTTCTTAACTCGTGCTTTACTGAGTTACTAGGTCGAGAGTGATTGACGACCTAACCTCTTGCGGCTTAATTTTTGGGTCGCTGCTAAGCTCGTACTTAGGCAAACTTGCTTTGTTTTGACCTGAAGACTTTTGAACTTGACCAGTGCGAATTAATGGAACTTTGACCAGAACTTGTTGCATCTCTTTACAGATTATTTTAACAACCTGTTAAATGCAACATTTGTGGGAAAATGGGGGCGAATATACTCATCACCGATTGCCCATATCGAGTGATGGATTAGATCAAAGAACTGATATTTTACTGTAAGTAAATTAGCATGGATTTGATGAAGTGTTGCGAATCAACTATCTTGAATGAAGCATCAACACAAAATTTACACAGTTATAACTGCTATCTGCATTGATACTGCACTTATTTTCAAATAACAAGCCTTGAATTTTTCCGAATTGACATATTTGCCAACCAGTATTATTTTGAGTATTACTTTATTTACTTGTTATTTAAGTAGCTTTGCACAGCACTTCACACGCTTTTAGGAAATGTGCACCTTTACTTTCGAATATTCAGTTTTTTATGTAGAATGTCTTCTTGATAAGAAGAAATAGTGGAGTAAGCTGGATTTTTTCATTTCTGAGATTTTCAGAATCCGAGTTGTTGAGTGCTAATTTCATTCTTTACTTTGCAGCATCCCCTCTCTTTCTGAATATTCCAGTCATAAGTCAATTTTTAAAAGACTAAGTGCTGTGGCGGTTAAGGAGGGGAGCGTTAAATTACTGCTGAAAGACAAATTTCTGCACTTAATTCGGACTTTTGCCCTCTTTTAATTGACTCAGCTTTATGATGCCTCAGATTTTCAAGCAAAGACCTTAGGTTCCCCAGCTCCCGCAAAGGAACTTGCATCTAGGGACCTGCACATGTGTGAAATTTTTTATAGTATAGAATGAGATGATTCTTCCTACTTGTACAGACTTTTTTCTGTATTTGAGAATGCATTTATCCCTCATTTTCATACAAGTTTCTTTATTTTTCTCTGCATGATACTACAGTGAGCTTGTGGTGTGTTGCTTGGGTACTGCTTTTTACTAATGTAGCAATATTATATTGCCCCCACACCACAGCTCATTGTAATATTCTCCATTTTGCGGAGACTTTGGGGAACAATTCTTCTGTTTTAGGAAGACTTGTACTGTTATTTTAGAGAATAATTCTTCGATTTCGAGAAGGCTTGGACTCTTGCTTTAGAGAATAATTCTTCCATTTTTGAGGAAATGTTATTCTGCTTTAGTAGAGTGTGCCTTGTATTTGGGAAGTTTTTTCTCTTTTTTCTTTTAAACTTCAACCTTCAGAGATGGTCACTTTTGTTTTTTGAGAAGTGGATTCTCCTGCGCGGTGAAGCGGGCTTCCGAAGAAGGCTTTGGCGCTTCAACTTGGAGAAGTGGGCCTCATTAGAGGGTTTTTTTTTACAAACTTGGGGAATGTGCCACATTGGAGGAATTTAATTTGCACTTCAAACTTGGGAAGTGTGCCTCATTGGAGGGCTTTGATTTGCACTTCAAACTTGGGAAGTGTGCCTCTTTGGAGGACTTTGATTTGCACTTCAAACTTGGGAAGTGTGCCTCATTGGAGGACTTTTTCCTCCGAAGAGTTGTGCCTCTGAAGAAGGCTTGTGCCCCCGAAGAGGGCTTGTGCCTCCGAATAGGTCTTTATTTGGCATTTCATCTCTGGTGAAATGTGCCTCCGAAGAGGTCTTGTGTGTTTTCTGTCTGCTTGCCCATGCCTCTTCACCATTTGCTCCTCAGCGATTCCTCGTTATCATTTCCAAACTCATGTTCTTTTCTTTGCCAGTTATTTGTTTCTTTTCCAGAGAAGTGCTCTTCATTGTTAAGTGAATCCATAAAGAAGACCCAAACTACCCAACTGGATGTCTGTTTGCACAAACGATCTCCGTCGGTTAGCAAAGGCCTGGAACCTTCGCATTGGGAATGTACCCTTTTGGTAGAATCAACCGTTTGGGAGGAGCACTTCTTATGCAGGAATTGAATTTGGAACTTTTCTGGCTTGATATTTATTTGCTGAATGATTTATAGGAATCGCTTAGCTCTGTGATGTGCTGACTAGGTAAGCTTTGCTTTGATTTCCTACAATATTAAATCGACATTTTAACAATATATTCAAGATATTTGCATATCGAAATGAAACAGGCATTTTATAGTAATAGAAAACACAAGATTTATAGTTCCTATATCTCATTTGCAATGTTTTTACAATGTCTTTTAATACGAGAATGATACATCCATCATTCTTTTACAAATTTGTAACAAAGCCTTAAACTAAAATATGGATGCAAGTTATTGCTGTCCCAAGCTTTCGGAATTGATTCTCTAGTGTGAGGGGACTAGATGGCAGCATCTTTCAGAACAGGAACCTTTTCTCCCTCCGGGGCTTTTCTTAGGGCATGAGCGTATCTTTTCATCTCATCTCAGCTTCCGCCCGTTGGGTGAGGGCCTCTTGTGATATCATTAATGATAAGCCTCCCTGATCCATGTGTTGCAGTTCTTTCATTTGAGCCATATTGATGAGCGAGAAGTATTTGCCCTTGAGTCGATGAGGATGGGTCATTCTTGTTTCTCTTTACATATTGTTGAAGTTTATTCTGTTTCATAGCTCTTCAATCAAATTCCTTAGATGGCGACATTCGTTGGTGCCATGACCAGATTGATCGTGGAACTGACAGAATCTTCCATTATGCATTGCATTTTTCCCAATCTTCGACTCAGGTGGCTTAGGATAATCAATAGCATCCTTGGTTGCGAGAAAGATGTTCTCTAAGGTATCAGTTAAGGGAGTAAAGTCTGAAGGTTTAAAGCGGTGAGCTTTCTTCAAGTCTCTCTGCTTTTTTCCACCATCATTCTTCCTCTTCTGTCCTCCGGACTCTCTTTTATCAGAAGCAACACCAACATTCTGAATTTCGGCCACGATCGCTTTTGATGGCGTAGGAAAGCTTTCCAAACGCATAAATTCGTCGGCCTTCTTATAGAATTTGTCAAGTGAGTTTGGCTCCTTCATTTTTAGCCATTTGCCAAATTCACTCGATTTATCGATAGCCCGCATCAGATAAGTCAAAACCATCCGTGGCTCTGCGTTCTTGACTTCAGCTAGGGCTATATTGTAATGATTTAAGAATGATCTGATAGATTCCCCGGGGTTTTGTTCTAGACTGGAGAGTGACATTATATCCTTGGCCTTTGTAGCATATAGCCTGAACTGATCCTTGAACTTTCGTGTTAAGTCAGAGAATTGATCCACGGATCTAACCGGCAGCTTTGTGAACCAAAGTAAGGCCATTCCCTCTAAGTATACCGGAAAGTAACAGCACTTGATTTCATCTGTTGCTCGTGCCCCAGTCATATGCCAATCGTACTTGTACAGGAACTGATTAGGGTCACTTGTCCCTCGATAGGCCGGGATAGTAGGAGGTACAAATTTCTAGGGAAACTCTACTTTTAAGATCTTTTCGATGAATGGAGTCTTTCTCGAAGCAAACCCCCAATCCTTTTCATCCTCTTGCCTCTGCATGCTTTCTTTCATAATTGAGCAAACCATCCCTGATAGGTACTCCTCATCGTTCAGAGGCCTCGCCGGGAAGATGTCAGCTGCCCTTTTGGAAGTTTGCCTTGGAAAATGTTCGCGAAAAGTTGACTGTGGCCTTGAACCTTCAGCTTGGGAAGGTGCCCCTGCGGCGGTGCCAACGGCTCGTGGAGGAATACCTTTCTCTTGGGTGTCACGGTCATCTTCGGGAAAAGTTGTTTCATTGTCTTGTCGTTGGCGACTTGCCCCAAGCAGGGCGTTTAACCTGTCCATCATCAAAGCATTCTGAGTTTCCATTTGTTGGAACAATCCAGATACTACATCATCTAATTCAGCTCTTGTGACTCCAACGGTAGGAGTTGTCTCATTTGGTGCAGGGGAAGTGGAGGTTCCCTCATGAGCATCTCCGGATCTGGTAGATTTACTCTTTCTTCCAGGAGCCATTATCTCTGATAGACTTCTAGTTTTGAGAGAGATTCTTTCCACAAACTTTTGTGAAGAAATGATGAAAATAGCCTGAGTTGGATTCTCAGTGAAAGCACCAAAAATGTTAACGTAAAAATTGGACGCTAACACCCCGATGCAAAGAGAGATTAAGTGAAAGCACCACCCGTTGGTACGGAACAAAGTATAAGCAGAGAAATCACAGAAAAGTAGTAAAGACAACAGTTTTATATTGGTTCGGCTTAAGATCGAGCCTACGTCCACTTTAAATTCCTTTATTGATGATTTGATTACAATTCTTTACAATGCACTTCGATTACAACACACTTTTGACTAGTAGCTCAAACTTCGATGTAGAAGAATCTTTTGAGTTCATGTTGAATGATCCAGATCTTCTCTTGAAGTTTGTTGTAGCGTCTTTGGTGTTTGGAGTGCTTGAAGTGCTGTTTGAGTCGAGAGAATGACAGAGTATCGGCACTTCGAAGAATGAGCCCCTCCAAAAGTCCCCTTAATGTTGGAGCTTAGGTCGTATTTATAGGGAATTATGGACATGCCCTTAAGTCGTGAGCGATTTAAAGTAAGTCGTAAGTCATAGGCTACGGCCTAAGATAGGTCGTAGGTCATTAGCAAGTTAAGGAGATATGAGTTACGACCTAACTGGTTCGCACTTGGCCATCTGAACTAACTGGTAGGTTCTAACGACTTAGGGGAAAGCGGCATAGTTTAATCACTAAGTGCTAAGTCGTGAATGACTTAAAGTAAGTCATGAAAGCATTAGGTCGTTACCCGCTTTAACTCTTTAGGTCGTGAAGTACTTAAGTCGTTAAGTCGTCCACCTCTTAAGTCGTTAAGAAGTTAGGTCGTATGTCTTTTTATCCTTCTAAGTCGCAAACTCCTTTAACCCTTTAGGTCGTTACCCCGCTTCATCAGTTAGGTCGCGAGGTCGTCCCACTTTTAGGTCGTTAGGTTGTTCCACTTCTTAAGTCGTTAAGTCGTGGCTTCCTGTAGGTCGCTTGAGTTGTTTCATTCCTTAGGTCGTTAACTCGGTAGGTCGTAGGTCATTGAACCACTTAGTCGCCTAGTCTTCAGATAGTTAGGTCGCTGCGCCACCTTAGGTCGCTGGAACCACTAGGTTGTAGGTCGAACACCGTAGCGGTGGCGTTGCCCCCGCAACCCCACCTTGGGGGGTTGGCTTCCCTCCTGGACCCCCCCTCCGTAAGGGATCTTATCTGAAAAAACATTCAACAGAACTTGCTTTGTTGAGATGTTGAGTTGATCATTCTTCGACACGAACTATCATTGGCTTCTCGGTCGATTTTTTGATATCACGGCCGTGCTGAAAAAGTGGAGTTAACACCTTATGCTATTGATTTTGGTTTGTCGTAACGATGTTTTACGCAACATTCGTTTTGACCCAAATAAATGTTTTTAAAGAGAACGTTTTCCTTTAAAAGAATAAAATATATACTTAATCGTGTTTTAAGTATCTTGAATATTTTCAAAGTGTTGAAAATAAATAGATTTGTGAATTACTTATTGTTAAATAAGTATTTGGAAATGTTTTCCAATGTAGAAATTGAAATGGTCTAGATAATATATTTCTAAAGATAAATTGAAGTGAATATTTGGCAAGTTATTTAATTTATGGAAGGTTAAAAAAGGGCCTAGTGATTTTTATAGTGCTGAATATTTGTTTGTTTGCTTTGATAGTTAAATAACCGACTATCAATATTTACCTTTGAATGGGTATTTGTTGTGATTTTCTTGAATTTGAGTGCTACACTTATTTTAAAATAAGTGCTCGTTATTCGGTTTACCCGGGAGAGGACCTTTGGGTCATGAATCCCATTCCGAATAGTGATACGTCGTAATGGATAGCATTTGAAGACCGGTGTTGAAGACCAGATATTTTTGGAATCGAAAGGATTACCGTCGAATGTTTCTACATCGGCTGATCTCCGATATAGAGATTTTATCACCCTTTGTGATGGGAATTCTGGACGTGATTAGTGAATATCCGGATTGCAAGGGCTTCTTTGGAAGTGCCTTCGATTCCGTTCGATCCCGGAGCAGACTTGTATGGATGTGTGTCTGACATTACAATTTGAGATGTAAAGCTGGTTTTTATCAAATACATTTCTGTTGGTGGCGGAGAATTTATTCTCTTAGCTTAACACCCTTCTCCGAGATGTATGAGCTCAGATGTTATGTAGTTGATGGTTACTAGTGATACATTCCCACTTTGGTAATGTGGCATACGAAGTCCTGCTGATCATTTGTTGATCAAAGCATAGCTTTTGTGAAAAGCGTAGCTTTGTGGACGGGACTTCGTCGGACCTCACACCCCGGTAATGGTCAAAACAAGAAAGATGCAGCAAGGTTATAGGTAGTAGTGCCCCTTAGGGTATGTGCATTTCCTTCTTGATAGAAGTGGTATCATGGTATGGAGCCCAGATACTTAACTTATGTGGATGTCGCAAATATATACGACTTTGTGATTGTTGTTGGTTGAGGATCCTCGGATAAAGGTTGTTTACAACCGGAGGATGGCATACTCATGTCAGTAGTTACCTACTTTTGCAGAGGTAACCGGCCTTGTGTTGGTAGAGATCTGGTTAGGTTCTCGGGGCGTCGCGCCAGAGGCGTTACCATGTGGCAATAGGAAGTTCCTTAGCCTGACCATTTGTTGGAAAATCCAAAGAAACAATACAAGCCCAGTACGGTTTTAGTTGTATAAACTGCCATGGAATGTGGCGGTAACCTGCTATTGAACATGGTAGCTATAGTAGGCATACGATAATGGTCGCATGTTAGCTAAGATTTATATTATACTTTCAAAATGTTTTCCTACACTTTGCACTTATAGTAATAATATCAAAGAAATTTCTCTGCATATCAAGCTTGTTTGACTATCATAAGGAGAAATCTCATCTGATTCCGCGTTTGCATTGTGTGTGTGTGAGGGAGGCCTTATGGTAGTTACATTTTCCAAAAGCATTGCGGATCTATTTTAAAATATTTCTTTGTTTGTTTTTAAAGAATAACCGTTTTAAGTTCGCACGCAAGTCCCATGACTGACCTGGAGTTTATTGTTCCCTTCCTAAACTCTGGGTGCCCATCATTTTCCACACGGGCAGTCTAGAGTCAGGTTATCAGGTCATTCTGGAATTCAGGAGTTGCTGTAGAAATCTGGAGGCAAGCTTGATGGCATGGCGTATCAACTAGTATCTAATATTTCTTTTTCGTTGTTTGTTGTTGTAAACTCTGATAACGTAATGTAATGTGATGTAACGTAATAACCGATATAGTGATTCTATTTAAAGATTATTCATTTATCTATTATATGTTGCTCCGCTGCGATTGTGAGATTCTGATATTGTTCCGTTGCTTCTTCTTTCTTTCTTCTTCTACCTCTTCTTCTTTAACCCTAACAATTCCGGTTTGCGGCCTTCGATTGCTCGGCAGTTGATACAGTGGACGTATTAATGTCGATTTTCGAAAGTCGAAAATCTCGAATCGTTACATTTAGAACCTAGTACGTTAAAAAAATCCTACTCGAGTTCGACTTCGAGTCAAATGCCTGCTCCCTCGTGCTCGAACATGAGCCGTCTTCTTCTTTCACCATTTTTTTCTTGCCACGGCTGATACAAATGATTCCAAGTGCACGTGCACTAGTCGATGGCGATGCTCCGACAATCGCGACCATCACCAACCAGTCACTTGTCATCCCTTCTTCTGATTCGAACACCTAGATATTGAAATTTTAATAATCGATCGAAACCGAAAAGAAGCACACACGACAATTTCCCCAACCGCTGGCGATCTCGGCCACTACCAACCATGCCATTCCACCAAGGCCGTCGCCACATCGCAACTCATAGCCCCAACTCCCCGCGGTTGAACTCGATCCATCCATGTTGGCGAATTAAACTCGAGAATAACATAAAAAAAAACTGGCAGTAAAACCCTATTTTGACCCCGAATGATCATCACAGTGGACTATAAAACAACGACCATTTTTCCGACGATCCTTGACCTTCCAACCAGCTACGACCTTAAACTCGAGATCAGGAAATAACCCAATCGCCAGAATTCGACAATTTTGTGTTTTTCATTCAAATCGAGAATTTAATCTCGAACCAAAATTAAAAATCTTGATTCACCCATTAGAATTCATGATTTTACAACTCGAATTGGTTTCTAAATTCAAAATAGGATATTTTGAATATCAATTTTTCGACCTTGATTTTCATTCCCTGTAATATCTTGTTTCCTGTATTTCTGTTAACTGTTTATACTTTCAAAGGTTTCCAAAATTGAATTAGGTAATAGCAGCCTAATTTTTTTTAAAGATCATTACTCAAATCTTTTTATATTTTTAGGTATGAATTTTCTTCTCAAATTTGTTAACCTGTTACTTGAACAGAGTATCAATAACATACACACAAGTATACACAGGTAAATCTACATAGATATATACATGTAGACAATTTTTCAACAACTTGACGCACTCATCATATATTGACCATAGATAACAAATTAAAATATAAGTTAGGTTAATCTGCTCACTTGAGTATTTGCAATAGAGAAGAAACAGAGGAGAAGCAAGCTTGTATAATTTTTTTTCTTTCTTTAATTTCTTTTGAAGATTAGATCTGCAAAAGTTTGTAAATACAAAACTTTGCTCATTCTTCTGTTGTATTTACTTGTTTACTTCATCAATAACAAACAAAAGAGTCAATTTTACTTACAGTTTTGAATTTGTTTAAAGCTTCAACTTGTTTTATTCTTTCCAGGCCACAGACTTCAATTTACATTTGCTTTCAAGTTGAATCTGCATTTTTGATTTCGTTTCAACTATTTTAAACTTATGCTTTATCACTGATTACTAACATCAAATTCAAATTTTAAATAAAAGAAATTTACTTACCTTTATTTAATCCCAGAGAGAACTGCACTGCTCTAATCTATTTCAGGTTGAAGCTTTTGCATTCTTTAATTTTTAACTGCAATTTTATTTTATGGTTTCCTTTTCAGATTTGTTATTGTTTTCAACTGGTTTAAAGATGAAGAATTTGAGGGTGAAGATAAAAAAAAACATAGTTTTACTCTTTAATTCATATTATTTATGTTTTATATGATTTTCATATTTTAAATTTTTAAAAGAAAATTTTGTTTGTAAAATGCATGTCTCAATTCTTGTACACTTGTTTAAAATATGTATTTTTATGTTTAAGCCCTTAATTTTAATTAATTTATAAAAAATTTCAAACCCTTTATTCAATTTAATTTACATATGTATATTATGTAGTTTTAAATATTATACTTTAAAAAGATATCTTTATATCAAAGCTTGAATATTTATGTACATATAAAACTAACTATTTTATTAAATCTTGATTATTTTTAAACCTTCTTTTATTTTTATTTATTCACATACACATTTCCTATTATTTTCAACTTTTTAAATAGCTCTTGTAAATTTGTTTATATAGTTTAACACTTGTAAATACAATGATAATTTAAGCAACACTTGCCTTCTCACATAAAAAAATGTTTACATTTGTCAAAGTTTGTATTTTGGTGTTTAAATCCCTTACTTGATCTCAATTTATAAAACATATTTCCCTATATATGTAAGTTTTAAGGCCTTCTTTTTAGAATTATATAATTTATACAGGAAAATGAATTGAAAACAATTTTATAAATAATCATACATATATAATCCTTAATTAATAAATCTTTTTAAATCTTGTTTTGTTTTTATTTATTCTGAAAATTTCATATTATTTTACTAATAATTTCATAATTTAATTCCAAAAATTAAATTAATCATCAATTTAAACTTGGTAAAATTTCGGGAATGTTACAACCACCGTCTTTAACGAAAAAACATTTAAAAAAGCAATATCTCCAACTATATATTCCAAATCTTTCCACCTCCAATCCCCATATGACTTTTGCCAATCTTGGACTACTATCATTCTCTTCCTAATAAGATCCACCTTCTCTAAAGTGTCTCTAACTATCTCTAGACCCAAAATAAACTTATTCGCACAGTCCCAACAACATGAAAGTGACTTATACGGCCTTCCGTATAATGCGGATCGGGTTTATCGCCGAGTTTGCTCTTAATAAGTCTTGCAACATCAGGTTTACTCTCTCGGTCTGTCCATCGGTTTGCGGATGATATGATTTTCTTAAATTCAACTCTGTCCATAGCACATCATGTAGACTCCTCAAGAATTCACTCATGAAAATTCGTTCCCGATCACTCATTATACTGGCAAGAAATCCATTCAGTCGAACCACTTCTTTAATGTACCGTGTTTCCAATGTCATTGTTGTTTCCGTGCTCATGATATAAAGTGCACACTCTTTATAAGATGGCCTGTTATAACTTATATGCTATCATTTCCTCCACTATTTTGAGAAAATCCATTCAAAAAATCCATTGATACACACTGCTACTTCCACTTTAGTATGTCTAACAGACGTAACAACCCACTTTGGCTTCCTCTATTACACTGTCACCCATTTACATGTCATACACTTTACTACATATTTTTCTACCTGCCTTTTCATTCCTGGCCAATAGAATATCCTCTTTGCATCTCGATACCTCATATCCCTTCCTGGATGAATAGTCATTTTAGAATGGCGACACCCACCCAAGACTTTATCTATTAGTTCATTACCATGTGGTACACATAACCCCTTGTCTCCTCTAAGGTATCCCTTTTGGTGTTTGGATTAACGATCTAAATGCTTGACCATGCACTTAGTGCAAGCTAACCTCCATCGCTGCTAGCAACCCAGGTGCACCTTTCTATTAGGTCGAAAGTAAAACTCTAAACAAACTTCAAATCAATCCATACCAATAGGATACCATTCAGTTCAACGTGCTTTTCACTTAAGGCATCAAGAACAAGATTTCCCTACTCTGGAGTGCAAGTAATCCCAAATTCGTATGATGGTAAAAACTCC
Organism: Allium cepa; assembly: GCA_030765085.1. NCBI lineage: Eukaryota > Viridiplantae > Streptophyta > Magnoliopsida > Asparagales > Amaryllidaceae > Allium > Allium cepa. The sequence goes on along the minus strand of CM060937.1, from coordinate 695,078,301 downwards.
ATCCACAATTGTTGCCTTTAATTAAAATCCTTCTAAGAGAATAGTTAATTGAAATATTTATGGTCCATAAACAACATAAAACTCTCATTCGAAAAATAATGCGTCCAAGACGTCAATGCAAATACAATAACAGCTAATTCAAGTTTGTGTTTCAGATAATTCCTCTCACGATTCTAAAGCCGTTGACTCACATACGCCACTACCTTCCCTTCATGGATATGGACAACAACAATACTTATAACAAATGCATTAGTATACATGGTAAAAGGTTTGATACCATCAACAATAACCAAAACTGAAGCACTACTTGGCCACTCCTTCAATTTAACAAATGATCATATTCCAAACTCCAAATATAAGTCGAGTTCTTCTTAATCAAATCGGTCAAAAGCACGTTGATACCTTTGCAAAATATTTATAAATTTCAGTTAAATTCTAGCCAAACCTAAGAACTTACGAACCTATGGAGCTTTTTTTGGTGTCATAAGATCTCTAACTCCAGCTATCTTACTTGGGTCTGCTTCTAATCCATCTAGCGACACTACTTACCCAATCAAGCAAACTTCCTTCCTCTAAAAGTGATATTTGAAGAATTTAGCCTTCTACAGATTCCAACTTAAGACATCCATTATTTCTCTTAAATGAATTTAATGTTCTTCCTCACTTCTGGAATAAATAAAAATTTCATCCATGAAGACCATCATAAGCATGTTCAACTGATTCTAGAACACAATGCTCATCAAATCCAAAAAGTAAGCAGAAGCATTAGTCAGCCTTAAAGGCATGACCAACCACTCAAACAATCCATCAGGAATATGGAAAGCGGTCTTCAAGATATTAACTTTAGCCACTCTTAATCAAAGAAACCTAGTTTCCAAATAAAGTTGAGAGAAAACCTTTCCCCTAACTAAATGATAGAAGAGATCATCAATGTGAGGCAAGGGATAACTGGTTTTCCTTGTCGTCTTATTTGATTCTTGATATTCGATGCATAACCTTAATGAAACGTTTACCTTAGTATCAAAAATGACAGGAGCACCCCATTTTGAAATACTTCTTGCAATGAATCCTTTATGCAATAGTTCCAAAACATTCTTATCCAACTCCCTCCTTTTCTTCAACGCCATACGTTTAAGGGGAATAACTACTGGCATTATGTCTTTCTCGAGATAATCCGAAATTCAATTTATCTTTGGGGAGGAAGATCAAAAACTTCTTCGAATACATCTAGATAATCCTTCGATACGAGAATAAACAAGGGGACTTATTATGGCAGGCCGAATGAATATAAATACGTCGCCACAATAGAAATATCGGGCTCACAACATAGGATCAAATCAAATCCTTCGCTCTTCCTCAATTGAACCACTTTACTATCATAATCCAACACTACCACATAGCATGACATCTAATCCATTTCCAAAATCAATCTGTAACCTAAAATCTTTAGCACATATGCATCATAGGAAAACTCCAAACCATGAATAATAACTTAAAGTTATGACATAACATCGATAAATAGGTTGATCCCCAACAAGATTTAACATCGAAGTAGATTCATGCACAATGTCAAGTTAAGGATTAGACTATCGATTAATGCAATTGCTATAAACAAATGGGAAGGGCCAGTCTTAAATAAAGTATAAATAGGAGAATCGGATAAAGTCAACACACCTTACTTCACAATTTTCTTTTCCTTATCCTAAATCAGTGATAGTGCAATAATCGAGGTTAGAATGGAATCTAGAACATTCATCTTAACTATCTGACCTCTATTCTTCAAAGTTGTACAATATCTCTTTATAAGTCCAAACCGATCACAATTATAGCACTTCACCTACCGTTATGTCGGGGACACCTTACGATCCATTAACAAATATCCCACCTGGTTATAGTTATAACACTATCCTTCGATAAGTCAATCCTATAGTTCTTCGTAATGTGTCCCACCTTTTGAATATAATAGCTAACTCAAGGTCGTGCGTCAAATAAATCCTCGCATGATTCTTAAGCCCCAGACTCTAATATGCCACTGCCTTCCCTTCCTGCAAAAGGAAAGCACCAAAACCAGTAATGCATAGATCATTATGCATGGTTAAAAGTTAAGTATCATAAGAATAACCAAAGCTATAGCACTCGCCGATAACTCCTTCAATTTGACAATGTTGCTTCACATTTCAAAGTCGAAATATAAGTCAGTTTCTTCTTATTCAAAACAGTAAGAGGTGTTGATATCTTTGCAAAATCATCAATAAATTGCTAGTAAAATCTAGGAAAACCTAAGAACTTATGAACCTATGAAGTATTCGCTAGTGTTTTCCGATCTTTAACTATGACTTCCTTCCCTGGGTCTACTGCCTATCCATTTGTCGACATTACATGCCTAAGGAAGCAAACTTCCTTCCTATAGAAGTGACATTTAAAGAGCTTAGCCTTCAATAGATCCCTCATTAAGACATCCATCACTTCTCTCAAATGAATTTAATGCTCCGCCTTACATCTAGAATAAATAAGAATGTCATCCACAAAAACCACCATAAACTTTTTCAAATGCTCCTGGAACACCTTGCTAATCAATCCACAAAATAAGCTGGAGCATTAGCCATCCTAATCGGCATGACCAATCACTAAAACAATCTATCAGGCATAAAAAGCAGTCTTTTGGATATTAACTTCGGCCACTCTCAACCGATGTAACCTAGTAGCCAGATAAACCCGAGAGATAATCTTTGACCTAATTAAATGATATAAAAGTTCGATAATGCGAGGCAAGGGATGATAGTTTTTCCTCGTCATCTTATTCAATTCTTGATAGTCGACACACAACCTTAAGGAATCTACTACCTTAGTAGTGAAAATGACAGGCGCTCCCTATTATGCAATACTTTTTCCAATAAATCCTTTATGCAATAATTCTAAAATTTTCTCATCTAAATCTCTTTTTTTCTTCGAAGCTATATGCCTTAGGGTCATCACTTCCAGCATTGTGTCTTTCTTCAGACCAATTCGAAATTCGATTTCTCCTTGGGAAGGGAGACTAGAAACTTCTTTGAATACATCTGGATAATCCTTCACATAGGAATAAATGAGATATCTTCGTATGATAGCATAGGTAAATATAAATACGCCTCTATAATAAAAATATCAGGATAAACATATAATCCAATCAAATCCTTCACCCTTCCTCAATCGAACGATCCTCCTATCACAATCCAACATAACCTTATAACACGACGTCCAATCCATTTCAAAAACCAATCTGTACCCCAAAAATATTAATACATAAGCATCATGGGGAAACTCTACATCACGAATATCAACATTAAGTTATGACATAACATTGATAAATAAGTCGATCCCTAATAGGATATCGAAATGAATTCATGCACAATGTCAGGTTAAAGGATAAACTATTAACTAATGCACTTGGTTTGAATAAGCATCAATGTCAAATAAAGTACGAATAGGAAAATTAGATAAAGTCATACACCTTTCATCACAATCTGTTTTCCCTTATCCTAAACCAGAGATGGTCCAATATTCGAGATTGGAACAACCTCTGAGCAATCACCTTAACCATCTGACCTCTATTCTTCAAAGTTCTACAATCTCTCTTTATACATCTAAACCGATCACAATTATAGCACTCCACCTTCCACTATGTCAGGGCTCCTTACAATCCTTTGACCATTGTCCTGCCTAGTTATAGTTATAAAACCTCCCGTTTGTTAGACTACACCTATAGTTCTTTGTAATGTATACCACTTTCTAACATCTGTTACAAGTAATCGCTTGTGTCTTGCCTTGTCCTCCTGTTCCAATACCTTTATGTTTACCCTATTATTGGCCCCCTTCTTCCTTAATTTTATCCTTCACAAAAGTTCTATTCAGTGAATTCAACAATTCTTCTTTCACTAGTCCCTCAAATATAGCCCCATATGGTATCTAATTCAATGCAAGCATCCTCGAAGGCAAATTCAAGCCTTTTGAAAACTTTAACGCTTTCTTCTCCTAGGTGTTCATCAACTTAAAACCAAATATTGCCAACTCATTAAATCGACCGACATATTTTCCAACCATCTTCTCTCCTCGCTTAAGGCGAGTAAACTTGTCCAATAAAAAAATCCCTATTAACCTAGAAAAGAATTCCTTCTCAAGTTTCGTCTTAAACATTCCCCAAGCAATAATGTCTTCCTCTACTGCTATTGTCACCACCTTCCACCAAAATGTTACCTCAGCTTGTAAATGCGAAGAGTCCAAATGTGCAACGATCCAGGTTTTCAGACCAATCAAAACTGCCATAAATCCCGTCCATTCTAAGACTACAAATGAAAACTACCAACATAATACACAATATTTGATAAATATTCAATACCATTAAATGTAAAGGATATAATTTAAATTGTAAATGTTGTCAAAGAAATCAATTCAATCTACTAGGCGTGCTAACACATACCAAACACAAATACAAATAAAGCCGCCTTTGCACAACTCTGATGAGCGAGACAACAATAGTCATTCTACAAACTCGATAAACATGTTAAATGCGGAATAAAATAGTAAACAGAAAAATACATCAATTCGCGATATATAGCAAACAATAAACAGAAAAATATTATGTTATTATTAGGGCTGCATCACAACCACTTGTGACTTCCTACATACCCCTATCTAATTGGGTACACACTAAGATAAGGAACAAGCCAGCATAGTTCTCCTATCATAAATAGGACTCATGGAGCCTATGATGCAACAAACAATATGCAATTCTAAAAACTACCCACTTAAGCTTAATCTTCAAATTTAGATTTTAAAATCTAATTAGCTTTAATATTTTCAAAATATAATTCTGTTCGAAAATAATCTCTTTGGACCAAACTCCCAATTGTTATTTCAAAACTTTTGAAATAAAATAAATGTTTGCACCAAAATTGGGCAAACACCCTTCGGAAGTTTTTGAAGAGATAGTAAATGAAGAACTTGAATTGGAAATAGGGACTATCTAACAAAAACTCCAAGTCACAGAAAAGTAAATTGCACAGAAGACAAGGATTTAGAGTGGTTCGGCTATGCGCCTACGTCCACTATGAAGTTCTATCACTTTATTTCTTAATACTTGAAGATTACAAGTGTTTTTTAAGCAAATTACAGCAGGAAATGGACTTAAACTCAAAATTAACAGCAAAGGAGATAGTATGGAGTGATTCTGGCAGCGTTTAGGCTTATTCTTCTTCTCCAAATACTCCGACCCCTTTTCTGAATGACCAGGGGCTCTATTTATAGGTGTGGAAGGCCAAAATCCCGCCTAAAGCTCAAGGAGGTTGCCTGGCACGTGAGGGGGGCCCATAAGCCCGCGTTCTCGGAGTCCGTGCCCAGTTTGGGATCGATTCGAAGTGAACTTCGAATCGATCAAAAAATTGTCCAATTGCGATGAAACTTGGCGTGGACGTTCTTTATCATGTAGACAAACTTCTGTATAAATTTCATGGGATTTGGATCAGTAGATTGGGAGTTATCATAGATTCGAAATGGCACTTTTAGGTATGTTGCATGGTTCGAATCGATCCTATGGGTTCGTTCGAATCGATCACTTCGAACCCATAGGGTCGAATCGATCCTTCTGTGACGTGGGCAGCATTCTTCGAATCGATCCGTGTTTGTCGCTGTGTTCACTGGATGGCTTCGTGTGTTGGATTCGAAGGCTTTCCTCGAATCGATGGAGTGGCATTCGTTCGAATCGATCTTAACACGTCACCCTAGATCGATTCGAAGTTGGCTTTATCATGGGGGTTCGAAGGTAACTATGGCATGGAGTTGGAGTTCCTTCCGCTGCATGGATTCGAAGGTGGGAACGCTCCAAAGGTTGCCGATGGATTCGAACTATCGCGTGGTTGATGGATTCGAAGTACGGCTATTTGGATGGAGTCGAAGGTGATGGAGTCGAAGGTGATGGAGTCGAAGGTGATGGAGTCGAAGGAAGATGTTGGCTGATGGATTCGAACGTCACCTCTTTGTATGGGTTTGAACTAGTTGGGTTCGAAAATGATGGGTTCGATCTTAGACAAGGTGATGGGTTCGAACCGAGCAGTGCCTATCCCTCTTAACTCGAATCCATCATAACTTGAGCATACGACCTCGGATTGACTTGAAATTTGAAATGCAGACTTCTATGATCTTTCTTGTCGTGTCCTATCAATTGTGGCCCGTTTCGGACTCGGACAAAATTCATCGATATCCATAGTAAAGTGAAGTACGACCGATTTCTGAGGTGAACTGTCTTCTGTTTTTGACCAGTCTTGTGATATCACGGCTTTGCCAAAAAGCGGGATAACATTTTGCCCCCCAAAGTACGTCTTGTGGGAACACGACGTGCTTTGAATAGTTGCCATCTCTTTCTGAAAAATCGTTGCTCTCTTTTCGCTGAGACTCATACGCCGTATTGTTGTAACTTTGCGTTGATATGATTGATTGCTGTATAATTGCGCTTAGTCGTTGGCTGTTGTAGTTGTAACAGGATGAGTGTTTGATTCCTGTAAATGTTTAAAATCGAATGTTAGTTTGATATGTGTGCATATGTATTAGTTTGACCCCTATTAATGTCGTGCGTTCACGAGTTATGTTGGTTCCTGTTTGCTGCTGAATTCTGTATCGATTCTCTCCTGAATCGATTTTAGATTCAAGTCAAAGCATTGTTTTTACGGTTGTCTATGATTATCCTCTTGTATCGATCCTCTCCTGAATCGGTATACAAGGTAGACAAGTAATTTTTCAAATCATAGCGATTCGTTCGCTCTCATCGACGTCCTTTGATGGATTCGAAGTCACGTCTGTTCGAATTGATCGTCTTCGAGTTGATGGTTTTTTTTTTTTTTTTTTTTTTTTTTTTTTAATCCAGCCTTTGCTTAGTGATTCCTTGAATCGATGACGCCTCGCATCGATAAAGTTGGGATGGATTCGATCGTGTAAAGGTAGGAAGGCAATGGATTCGAAGTGAAATTTGAGTTGTAGCGACGTTCAATGGTTGTTTTAAGTCCTTCCTTTTGTATCGATCCTCTCCTGGATCGATTTGGGATGTTAGAATGTATGCTTCGTATCGATGGATTTGTAATATTGGATGTTGGATTGATGGATACAAGTGTAATGTTTTGTGTTAATGGAGTTGAACGATCCAGACATAATTGTGCAGTGATTGTTTGCGGAGGATATGCCATCTCTCATTCGTCTATTCAAGAATAATTCCCCACGGTAGATAGCCTTTGATAGGAGTCATCCATGACCCCTTTCTTGGATCCATCTCTAAAATCTAGTCGATCTTCATCTTTCAGCGCTTGGAATAGTAAATATTTCTACTGGGATAAAGTCTGTTTGTTGCGCATCCCCGGAGTTGGCTAGCTCAGCCAATGATTCGGCCTTTTCGTTTTGTTCTCTAACGATTGGGATAGTGGCGTAATACTAGAAGTTGGCTAGTATCTCTAGGATACAATTGAGATAAGGAGCAAGACGTTGCCTCCTAGTTAGATAGTCCTCCCTGACTTGGCACATTAAGAAGAAATCGTATAAGATATGTAAAGCTTCCATTCCTATTATTTTTTTGTAAGTCTTAGCTTGGCGACCAAGGCTTCATACTTAGCTTTATTATTCCATTTGAGTAAACTTTCAGACATTTAAGGTTGCCATTGGTCCTATCGTAATGGTTGGCGTGTGTTGACATGACCCAATTGAAGTGTAGATCTTCACGATCCAAGATCTTGGGCAAAATGGGAAGCCTCTCTGAGAGATCTATCAGAGCTGCTTGGTTTCCTCCATATACGGATGACGCTAATCTTCAGCATTTTCTGACATTAGCCTCAATCCCACGGGAATTGATGACGAAACCCGAGAATTCGTTTTATACCACGCTGAAAAGAGCCTTTCAAAGGATTAAATTTCATTCTGCGGTTGTTGGATAGCACTGAATATCTTTGCCAAGTGATCGATGCGGTCGCTTGATGGTCGTGATCTCACGAGCATATTAACCACATACACTTTCATTGATCGGCCGATCTGATTTTTGAATGATTTGTTAATCGTCCTTTGGTAAGTAGCATAAGCATTCCAAAGTTTGAATCCAAGGAATGCAGCATAGCACTATAGGCTCGCATCAGTAATGAAACAGTTGTATTCCTAGTCTGGGATATGTTTCGGTATCTGATTGTATCTGGAGTTTGCGTCCATGGATGAGAGTAATTCATGTATGATAGTTGAGTCTATTAGTTGGTTGATCATTAGATGTGGAAAGCTATGCTTTGCCATGCCTTGTGCAAATCTGAGTAGTCGGCGTACGTTCACTACTCTCCTTTTGTTTCTCGCACAAGCAAAGGAATGAATACTCATTTTGGGTAGAGGACACCGCGGATAAACCTATTGGTTTTGAGTAGATTCGCCTCCTCCTTAAGTGCAGTAGATCTTCCTAGATCCACGTCGCTTCGTTTTTATTCACTGGAGCAATGCAGTTGACTCTTGCACAATCATGGCGTAGAGTTGTGATCTGATCTACAATTCTCATGGTGGGTTGTATACACTCCATGTGCTTATCTGCAATGGTAAATGGTTAGCCTTATAGGTGTGTTAAACCAAAGGCTTAGTAAATTTTAGCCCCGTATTGTGTGCTGCTGCATAGCTGGCTCCAACTACGAGTTTGAATCTATATGTGTTTCCAAGCAATGCGTTTTCCATTCAATGTACTCACGATCCATTGCTCATTAGAAGGGTCGGAATGATGATCTACTGCACATAAGTCCAGGCATTAATCTGAGGATTCTATCTCTAAGCATCATTTCGGTTGTAACGTCAAGCTGTTATAAATACTAGGCACAAGCTATTGGGTTGAGTAGTTGTATCCAGCTCTTGGATGATCACATTCATGTCCCCAGTCTTGGGTTGATGGGTGTATTGCATGAATGATCGAGCCTAGCTTCTATTGTGTTTATACTGTAGTCCAAGTTGTAAGGGCTAGAGTCGTTTGATAAAAAATCAAATTATATTCATCTCATTTCTCGTGCATGCCCCCAAGTCTGGGGAATATCTCGATAAACAGCAAGGTAGATAGTGTTCGCTTCAATTTCACACTCTATCCCATTAAACCATGATATCGAGTTAACCGATGGAAGGCCGAGCCGTGCCATATTCTGCATTCTGTCCTAGTTCTTTCCTCTAGGTAGAATACTTTGTTGCCTCATAGATGTTCACTTTGTTGCTTATGTCGTCATTCTCTGGGCAGAAATTGAAGAGTGAATCGTCCAGTAAGATCCAATGTAGGATTGATACTTCCCTTATCGGACCGAGGGTAAGAATCGGTGCGTGGCCAGTTTTGTTGCACTCGTTGTGAAAAGCTCGCTTAGTCGGATTATGGTAAGAGTCGATGAATGAATGGTCACATTGCATTCTTTCGGAGTTGGGTGATCAACCATGTCAGTTTTGAATTACGTTCTCCCGTCAGATCTACAGACAAAATTAGCTCAAATGCAGTCAAGTCATGCTCATCCAGTCTCATGCCCTTCCTGGTGGATCGAAGGAAGGCGACGGAGGACGAATAGTCAAGTCACACTCATTCGTGGTTCTATCCATGCTCTGGTGGTCGTAGGTATTCGATGGGCGCTCGTGTCACATCGAATTGCAGTCGAAGAGGATCGATATTGGCCGTGGATTTAGCGACACAATGTAGAATGTACGGACCTCATTGCCTATCGATCCTTTGGTATGACATGAAAGGTGCAGATCGATATTTCCCGTCGATCTGGCGGTACGCTATAATTGGCTTCTCGTAACTTCGAGCATCATTCTGGTTGGTTAGCATTAAGGCCTCCTTGTAGTCATTGCCTTAAATTGTAAAGGAATCTGAATAGCTAGCAATGTAGCGAGTCTCATTTCTCTTCTTTCAATGATTTGTTCTTCTGCCCCCAGCCTTGGGTTAGCAGAGTTAGTTTGTGGACGGTCCAATTGCGTCTGTAGCGAGTTTATACTCCTCTCGTCGACTTTAGGTCGGAGTTGGTGAATGAATGGTCGAATCACATTCTTCATCTGTCTATGGTCGCAGTCGCACTCTGGGGACTAGAGGCAGTTGAAGGGCCATTAGTCACACCTAATTGATGTTCATACCCATGTCCACACTCTGGGGACTAAGAATTTTAGCAGAAAATGGTCTAACCACATTTTCCTCGATTAATTCCTCTGGCGCTAGTCAATGGCGAAAGTCGAAGTGTAGTCGATCACATTGCAACAACATTAATTTGATGTTCCTCCTTCTGATTTGGAGAAAGGAGCTAATTGGAGGATGGTTGGGTCATATCCGGCCACGTTGCATGCACAACCCACCAGATCATTAGCTAGAGTTAGCGGATGAACGGTCGTGTCATGTTCATTTGCGGTAGGATGGGTAGTCACATCCATTTAGAATAAGACGTTCAGCTAGGTCCGTTTTGCGAATCTACATCTCCCTGTCTGATCGAGGAAGAAATCTTGTCTTGCTGGGTTGGAGTGTATTCCTAAAAGATTATGTTATAGGTCCCGTGCCGGGAATAAGTGCTGATGCATGAACGGTCATGTCGTGCCCGCTTAGTGCTAGATAGTCGGATCACAACCGATTTTTTATGATAAGTGTGCCCCCATGTCAGGGGAAGACTTGGAAAGAAGAAAGTCTAACCACATCCGCTTTTTGTACTACAGAACTTGCTGCGGAATTAGAATTGATAAATGGACAATAAAATCGCATCCCTTCTGGTATTTATATTCCAATCCATGCTTCGAGGATTGGAGTTGGTTGATGGGTGGTATGTCACGCCCACTAGGTCTTTATACTTCATTCTGTGCTTTCGGGACCAGAGTTAGTTGATGTTTACAATCCAGTTCACACTCTAGGAATCTGGAATTAGTTGATGGGTGGTTAGTCACACCCATTTGGCATTCGTGCTCCAGTCCAGGCTCTCGGGACTTGAGTGAGTCGTTGCTTTATATTCCAATTCATCCTTTGGGAATCTGGAGTTTAATTATGTTTGTACTCCAGTTCGCACTAATTATGTTTGTACTCCAGTTCGCACTATGGGAATCTGGAGTCAGTTGATGTATGGTCGATCACACCCATTTTAGTGTTTATACTCCAGTCCGCACTCTGGGGACTTAGAGTTATTAAGTGTTTATACTCCAGTTCGCAACTTTGACTTGGCATTCGCACTCTAATTCACTCTCTGGGAATTTGGAGTTGACATTTGTATTTTGGTCCGCGCTCCGGGAACCAAGAATTGATGTTTATACTCCACTTCGCGCTCTGGGGAATTGGAGTTGACATTTGTATTTTCCGGTTCGCCCTCCGGGAACCTGGAATTGATGTTAATGCTCCGATTCACGCTCTGGGAGCCTGGATTTAGCATTTGTGTTTTTGGTTCGCACTCTGAGAACCTGGAACAGATGTTTATACTCCAATTCACACTCTGGGAAGTTGGAGTCATCCAATAGATGGTCAGTCACACCTATTTGGGCTTTTTAGGAATTCGTTCGCACTCTGGGAACGATGGATCTAATGTTTATACTCCAATTCGCACTCTGGGAATTTGGAGTCCGTTCACACTCTGGTAACGATTTATTGGGTGTTTATACTCCAATTCATACTCTGGGAAGTTGGAGTCCGTTCGCACTCTGGGAACGATTTATTGGATGTTTATACTCCAATTCACACTCTGGGAAGTTGGAGTCCGTTCGCACTCTGGGAACGATTTATTGGATGTTTATACTCCAATTTACACTCTGGGAAGTTGGAGTCCGTTCGCACTCTGGGAACGATTTATTGGATGTTTATACTCCAATTCACACTCTGGGAAGTTGGAGTCCGTTCGTACTCTGGGAACGATTTATTGGATGTTTATACTCCAATTCACACTCTGGGAAGTTGGAGTCCGTTCGCACTCTGGGAACGATTTATTGGATGTTTATACTCCAATTCACACTCTGGGAAGTTGGAGTCCGTTCGCACTCTGGGAACGATTTATTGGATGTTTATACTCCAATTCATACTCTGGGAAGTTAGAGTCCGTTCGTACTCTGGGAACGATTTATTGGATGTTTATACTCCAATTCACACTCTGGGAAGTTGGAGTCCGTTCGCACTCTGGGAACGATTTATTGGATGTTTATACTCCAATTCACACTCTGGGAAGTTGGAGTTAGTGTTTATACTCCGGTTCGCACTCTGGGAACCTAGAGTTGATTGCAGGACTGTCGTGTGTCGGTCCAGTTCGGCCATTGATGCGATGGCTTTCCCCCGAGAGGTGGGTTTCGCTTAGCAAATGATCGGTGGGATCTCGATTACTTTCCACTTATCTTCCATCAACGTAGGAGGAGACTTAGTTTATGGACGGATGAATCGCATCCGTGTTCATTTGGATCCCGCTTCTTAGGTTGGAGGCAAGAGTTGGAGAGTGGACGGTCGAGCCACGTCCACTTTACGCTTTGCGCTCTTTCAGCCGAGTTGAGGAAGAGAGTTGGAATGATGGCTCATGATGATTAGTGAGTAAGCAGTCGGTTGTTGATGACTATAAATTGAGGGTTGGCCCCTGATAAAGTCGGTTTGAGGCATGATTGTTTTGTCGAATCATTGATGCAAACTGGGGAGTGAATGGTCAAACCATATCCGCTATAAATATGTGCTCTTAAAAAAAAACCCCAAGTGTCCAATGCAGGATTGGATGCATGGACGGTCACGTCACGTCCATCTTTGGTGTGATTTCGATTTTACTGGGCATCAGAAGAAACGTAAGTATTTTGGCGAGCTTCAAGTAAGAGATGGAGAGTGCATGGTTGGGACATATAACTCCAAGTCTTTCTCAAATCTCCTAATTAAATTGCATAGGCATGTGAGTGGATGGTCGGTTGCATCAACTTCGTACTGGAGCCCTGAACTTGTCTGTCTCTACCACTTTGATGGCCTGCCCCCATGTCAGGTGCATAGAGCAGCCAGCGAGTGGTTGAATCGTGCTCATCATGATGATACCTAAATGACTTTATCATAGTCCATGGAGGTTGTTTTGCACCCATCCTTAAGTACTCGGTTACCTGCATCATTTGCAAGTAGTTTAATTCAAGTCGATTATATTTTGCAATATAAATGAAATAGAAATAAAAATAATTCAAAAGAGATCGGATAAAATCTCATTGATAAGTGAAGCGGCGTCATATGCTCGCTATTGCACTTCGGTCCAGCCTTTCACAGTTGGGAGTCTAACGCAAATGGTTTAGTTTGATCAAAGTTCCGATTGAGGTCGGGGGTTCCCGGCTCTTCATTTTATGGGGCTTGAACATATTGCTAGAGCTATCCTTTCTGGAGCAACCTTATGGCGTTGGCATCCATGATAGTCATATAAAGAAGAGGAGCTTCCCGATTTAGAGTATGGAGCAGGTTCCCTTTTATGTCACCAAGTTGATCCTTCGTCTGATTTATCAACGTAATGTTGGCCTGGACATGTTGGTGTAGTCGTCGGCGACTATCCACCAGTTCTGTTATCAAACTCTGGAAATAAGCTTTTTGTGCTGATTTCATTTATAAGTGTTGGCAGCAACGAGCTGTGGATTTTGATCAATTCGTTGGCCGCCAGCTTCTTTATTCCCTTTAGCAATATGAGAAGTAGAAATGGTATGCCTAACCACGATTGACAGTCTTCTTTGAGGAATAGGGGATACAAAGCATTTGATGGCATTCGTCACTTTTCATGGACTCCATCCACCATCCTCACTTCATGAGATAGCGGCGGAGGTTGAATTTCCGTAGTACACTGACATAGTCACCATGCTGAATTTTTGCTAGAAATTTTGTATGTAGGATGATTTCGATGAATAGGCCCCGATTGGGAAAGATACTCCAATCAATATTATCAAGCCATTTTTTGGCTACATGGTCTTGTAATACTAGTGAATGATGCATGCCTGATTGCCTAATGTTCGAGTGGTTGGTAATGTCGATTGGATGGTGAGTAGATTAATATGGGCTCATAGATTGGTGATTATTTCTAATTTTCACCATGAAGGAGGCTCGCATAGGATAGTTAGGAAGTCCTCTTAGAGTTGTATGTCATGCTTTTAGTCATATGGACGTGGAATGATTAAGATGCGGGCATATGAAGATGGTTCAGTGGTGAACAACTATGTTCTGAGTTGGCAGAGTAGACAAGGCAGGGTAGTCGTAATACTAGCCATCGCACCATAATTGTCAGTTTAGGAGTTTTAAAAGCTGGTCAATTGGAGGAAGTTGTAGTCCACTTTAGAAGCATGATACATTAATCAACTCTAGTTCTTGGCATATTAGCTAGGTTCTCCAGCCTCTAGGAGCACCAGTTGAATAGTATTTCAATACCCATTCCTTGATTGCAACTCAAAAATTGCTATTGTAATCTCTTACTTCTCGTCCAGTCATGGAACGATCTGAATGTTCCTTCATTTAAGTTGAGGTTTGGATTAACTAAAGGCAGATAGATGGATACGAACTGCATGTGCGTATCGATGTGAAATGGAGGCAGATGGATGGATACGAAGTACATGTGAGTATCGATTTGAATTGGAGGCAGATGGATGGATACGAAGTAGCGCTCCATGATGGATACGAAGTAGCGCTTCGTGATGGATACGAAGTTCACCACATTCCTGGATTCGAAACTATGGATACGAACTTCACCACATTTCCTGGATACGAAGTTATGGATTCGAAATTCACCATATTTCCTGGATTCGAAACTATGGATACGAAATTCACCACATTTTCTGGATTCGAACCTATGGATACGAACTTCACCACATTTCCTGGACACGAAGTTATGGATTCGAAATTCACCATATTTCCTGGATTCGAAACTATGGATACGAAATTCACCACATTTTCTGGATTCGAACCTATGGATACGAACTTCACCACATTTCCTGGATACGAAGTTATGGATACGAAACTCACCACATTTTCTGGATTCGAACCTATGGATACGAACTTCACCACATTTCCTGGATTCGAACCTATGGATACGAACTTCACCACATTTCCTGGATACGAAGTTATGGATTCGAAATTCACCATATTTCCTGGATTCGAAACTATGGATACGAAATTCACCACATTTTCTGGATTCGAACCTATGGATACGAACTTCACCACATTTCCTGGATACGAAGTTATGGATACGAAACTCACCACATTTTCTGGATTCGAACCTATGGATACGAACTTCACCACATTTCCTGGATTCGAACCTATGGATACGAACTTCACCATATTTTATGGGTTCGAAAATATGGGTACGAAAACCAGCATTTTTTCTGGATTCGAAAATAAGGGTATGGACTGCATGATGAATGTGGTTCTTCTTAGATTTTAGAGCAATCTGAATAGAATAGAAGGAACCCATGAACGATAGATCTGGATCTCTCTCTTAGATTTATTCAATCCGGTATCGATGACAGATCCAACGAGCAGGAGAAAACCTGAGTTCAGTTCTCAGTGAAAGCACCAAAATGTTTGCACCAAAATTGGGCAAACACCCTTCGGAAGTTTTTGAAGAGATAGTAAATGAAGAACTTGAATTGGAAATAGGGACTATCTAACAAAAACTCCAAGTCACAGAAAAGTAAATTGCACAGAAGACAAGGATTTAGAGTGGTTCGGCTATGCGCCTACGTCCACTATGAAGTTCTATCACTTTATTTCTTAATACTTGAAGATTACAAGTGTTTTTTAAGCAAATTACAGCAGGAAATGGACTTAAACTCAAAATTAACAGCAAAGGAGATAGTATGGAGTGATTCTGGCAGCGTTTAGGCTTATTCTTCTTCTCCAAATACTCCGACCCCTTTTCTGAATGACCAGGGGCTCTATTTATAGGTGTGGAAGGCCAAAATCCCGCCTAAAGCTCAGGGAGGTTGCCTGGCACGTGAGGGGGGCCCATAAGCCCGCGTTCTCGGAGTCCGTGCCCAGTTTGGGATCGATTCGAAGTGAACTTCGAATCGATCAAAAAATTGTCCAATTGCGATGAAACTTGGCGTGGACGTTCTTTATCATGTAGACAAACTTCTGTAAAAATTTCATGGGATTTGGATCAGTAGATTGGGAGTTATCATAGATTCGAAATGGCACTTTTAGGTATGTTGCATGGTTCGAATCGATCCTATGGGTTCGTTCGAATCGATCACTTCGAACCCATAGGGTCGAATCGATCCTTCTGTGACGTGGGCAGCATTCTTCGAATCGATCCGTGTTTGTCGCTGTGTTCACTGGATGGCTTCGTGTGTTGGATTCGAAGGCTTTCCTCGAATCGATGGAGTGGCATTCGTTCGAATCGATCTTAACACGTCACCCCAGATCGATTCGAAGTTGGCTTTATCATGGGGGTTCGAAGGTAACTATGGCATGGAGTTGGAGTTCCTTCCGCTGCATGGATTCGAAGGTGGGAACGCTCCAAAGGTTGCCGATGGATTCGAACTATCGCGTGGTTGATGGATTCGAAGTACGGCTATTTGGATGGAGTCGAAGGTGATGGAGTCGAAGGTGATGGAGTCGAAGGAAGATGTTGGCTGATGGATTCGAACGTCACCTCTTTGTATGGGTTCGAACTAGTTGGGTTCGAAAATGATGGGTTCGATCTTAGACAAGGTGATGGGTTCGAACCGAGCAGTGCCTATCCCTCTTAACTCGAATCCATCATAACTTGAGCATACGACCTCGGATTGACTTGAAATTTGAAATGCAGACTTCTATGATCTTTCTTGTCGTGTCCTATCAATTGTGGCCCGTTTCGGACTCGGACAAAATTCATCGATATCCATAGTAAAGTGAAGTACGACCGATTTCTGAGGTGAACTGTCTTCTGTTTTTGACCAGTCTTGTGATATCACGGCTTTGCCAAAAAGCGGGATAACAATAAATACATCTTTTGTATCAAATTATACTTTACTTTGGGATTTTAAAACAAATCACTTTCGAAATATTTATTCGAAAATCTCAAATTACTACTAAAGCATATCAAAGTATATGCAACCAGATTGAGAGGTTTCTTCCGTAAATAAGACAACTGTGTCCAAGCCTTCGTATATTCGATAAATAAGTATATACTTCTATTCCAAGAGCGGACTATACCAAAACATATTCTCACTTTCTAGTTACGGGTTACCAGAATCATCGGTAATATAAAAAATCGTTTTATATCCTGAAGTGATAAATTACTTTCACTAATATTCACAAACACTTTAAAACATAGTATTTTTATTTGCCAAAACCTTTTGAAATCATTTTCAAACACTGGGTTTTTGGTCCTCGAAATTCTTTTCGTTTATAAAACATTTCTATAGACCATTTTATAACCCCTTCAAAATATTTATTCTTAAAATATTTCTACTACTTTCCAAAAGAAATCACTTTAATTCAAAATATAAAATATCTTTTATTTCCAAAATCGTAATAAACATCTTTTATTATAATTCCTGCTCAATTTATATTTTCATCGAACAGCTTATAGTAAAATTGTGAAATTCTAATCACAAGGTGTTCTTATTTGATCATTCTCAACTTATTGTCTACCCAGCCCATGCATATAAAAGGTAAATTGCTCATAAACTAGTCAAGCCTAATTTAAACAATCAATTAATGAAATAAAAACAACAATAAATGATATTCAATGCTTCACTCTAGCAAATATTATAACACTTTTTGTTTTATCTTGGGTTAAAACGATATGATATTTCTTTTGGAGCATTCAGGCTTTCCCTTTGATATGTTGCATCCCTCGCCCAAGTCTTCTTCGATCTCATAGATGAAACACATGTACTAGTCATTTCCCATACCCTCGTTAAGTACTTAACTTTAAATTTTAAAATACTTAATTAACCACCCAAAATAGTCAAATAAAGAAATCAAACCATTGTTTTAGCAAACAAAGTAAACAAGCATTCAATAAGGTTTTTTTAACCAACACTTAATACTTAAAGTTCCTTTAACTTAGCAATTGCTTCAATGAATGTAAATGAAGAAATATCTCACTTTGCATTCCACTTCGTCGAATTTAAGGCAAAGAACATATGATCTAACCCATACTTCTTACCATGCTTCGAAACCAAACCAAAATAAGCCCGAATTCCCCATTCCTCCCCAGTGCTCGGGCAAAGCTTGAGATGGAGGTGACGAAAGTATAGAAAAGAAGTGGTGGAGCTTTGCCTTGAATTCTGAAAACTAGATCCAAGATATAGGTCGTCTACTCTCTTGTTTTTAACCCTTTTAATCATAAAATTTGAAATTTAACTGAAAAGTTGTTTTAAATTCTTTTCTGTTGAATTTTAATGTAACGAACAAAAAAATTCGATCCCGAAAATTCCGAATAGTTAGGAAAAGAAGAAAAGAGATAGAAGAAGAAGAAGAAGAAACAAAAAATCAAACTCAGAATCTCACATTCGCAGCGGATAAAATATAATATCAAATAAAATTCTTTACACAAAGAAAACTGTATCAGTCAATTACATTTTAATACATCAGAGTTACAACATTTTACAATCACTGGACAGTAAAAATAACTTGTTCCAGATATACAACAATATAACACATTGCAAACACTCCAAATACGTTCCTGCCATCCAGCTCGCCTCCTGAGCTCCAGAACGTCCTTACCTGAAAATCTATAATACTCGATCTGACCCGAGCATTACGTCAAAGTAGCACCCGGGTCAGGTTGGAAACCAGCGTGAGTAAACCCATCTAACATGGAATACAATAACATAAACTTACATAAAACCCGGGGTAACTCGTCTCAATATACAAATTCATAATTTGTTATAGACATCACTTATTTCGCACATCAATTTCTAAGTATCAAAACTAGATTAAATGGTCAAATTCACTTAAATCATTCCATTCCAGCCTATTGATTTCACATATCAATCTAAAAAAATCGAAGTGGTTTCGGGTATTAAATAATACCTGACTCCAGTCTCTTCGAATCCAATTACATCTTAAACCAAGTTATTCAAGTGATTAAATTTTAAATACTAGATGTTACTTTTACACAGCAATTTATCATAGATAACCACATTATCTCTGCTCAACCCAACATATCATATTACAAAAACTTTTCATTTCATAAAGCATCACAATCGCATATCAGGGATAACAAATAATCCAAGGAATTGAAATATCATTCATAAGCAAGATGGATCATTCCCAAAATTAATTTAATTTATCTCTAATTAAATTAATTACAAATCTTTAATCACTTAGATTACCTTTACTTAACCATAATTAATTACAAATCAATTAATTAATCATCTTTCAATCATCCATCTTAATTAATCAACCTAGATTAATCATCCTAAATTACGATAAGTAATTAACAATGATTTATTACATTTATCCTTAATTAATTACTCAAATTAATTATCCTATAATTACTTACATTGACTAATTATCCCTAATTAATCACACTTCATTCATTAGCTAACCCTTGATTAATATCCTTAATCTATTAATCCTTAATTAAGTACACTAAGTGATTAAGTCTTAATTACTTCCCTTAAGTAATTTACATTAAATTACTTACTTTCATCTAGTAATTACACCATTGGTTAACTATTCCCAATAGTTAACCTTTGATTTTATTAATTAATTATCCTCTAATTAATAATTAGATTAATTAACCCTTAATAACTAATCCTTAATTACTTACATTAAGTAATTATCATTTAAGCAATTAAAATCTAATTACTTAATTAATTTATCCTTAATTATGAATAATCAAATCTCTAATCAATTAATGCATAATTAATTAAATACCCTGAAAACCATTAATTCATTAAATAAATTAGTTACTCTTAAATTCTTGATTAATTTAATTAGTCCTTAATCATCCAAGGATTTAATTAATCATAAGATAAACCATTTATCCTATAATTATCTTACTTGATTAAACCATTTTATTAGAGTGTTAAAATAACTTAAGACTTTTAACTTAACAAATTTAAGTTAAACAAATTATAACATCCTTAAACAATCATTTAAGACATTTATACTACAAAGGAATAAATTTCAAGAAAGGGTTCAAAACTAGATTCGATTTTGAATTTACAAACTTATTTAATTTTTAAACTTGAAAATTTGAACAAAATTTACTTCAGATCAAATCGGATTAGTATCGATCCTTTACCCGAGTCTTGTGCTCCCTTCTATTTTTCTATTATCAATTTAAAACTTGGATTAATTTTGAACTGGAAACCTGGTACACAAACTCACAATTTAACCCGAAATGTTTCCGAGCACTATCCCAATTCACTTGTGAACTACATCATGCAAAACAACATTCCACCCAAAGACCAACCCTTCTTCCTAAATGGCCCAGAACATCAAGCTTCCCACTGATACAAGCAATCTTGCGTGCATATGCACACTTTGCCGGAGGATCACCCAACGCCACCAACACTTTCGTGAAGCCAATAAGGACCTTCTCGTTCATCCTATCTACCCAACTTCGCATGAGAAAATCCGAAATGAAATCGAGTCAAACTCACACCCCACAAGAAGAAAACCCAATCCCTCTCCGGCCATACGTTGTCAATCCCAGTCGCCTGAAGCTAGACCCCTTCACCAAAATTACGCCATGCTCTTCCCATATCCTTCCCGCTCACACGTAGCCTCCTACTACCACCATGACGTCGTAATTTCCAAAGAAACCCCCTCGACCAGTGACATGGCCAAAACCCGATTGTGGCATCGCCGCGCCACCACGAGAATCTTAAAATCAAACTTCCAATTTTCTTATGATCCTCGATCCATGAACTATCTCCATCCATGGCATCGCCGTCCAAAACCCACGTAATCACCGGAATTCGAGCAAAGTCTCATTTCCAATTACTCACCAATTCTCCATAATTACTAACTTAAAAATCCAAATATTCTCACTAAAAATCTTCATTTTAAAGTACGATTCAGACCCTAGGTATGAAACTTGAAATTAGAATAGTCAAATTTCCTGATATATATGTTTTTCACTGTATAACTAAGTTTCTCAAAGAATTGCTTCATAATTTTATTTGAAATTGTTTATTAAAAGGTATTTTACCCATGCAAACAAGTTCTCTTTAAAAATTATCTCTAAAAATTTCATTGATGAAGAGCATTTGGATTATTTTCATTTTTTTGAGTGGTTATTGGATCAATTATCAAAAACAGAGGAATGCCAATGCATATGTACAACATTTTCAAACATTGTTCCAGACATGATGCATTCTATATCCATATAAACAAAAAGTCAAATCATTACTATCGTAAATCTTTGCATGCATAAATTATTAAGGTAATTTAATAAATTTTTAACAGTTAAGTTTTACTCACATTTTGAAGTCAATCAGAAAGCAAGCCTGGAAAATGATTCTTGCTTTTGAATTGGGATCAAACCTTGAATTTTGCTCTTACTTACTTGATAATTTAGGTGATCTGATCTTCTTTGCAACTTGTATTTGATTCTTAGTTTGCTTTCAGGTTACTGAGCTGATCTTGTTTGATCTGGACTTGATTGTATAACAAATTAGACAGAATTTTGATTTGCACTTTGAACTTTTGCTACAGGTTTTGTTGAGATAAATTGAACTTGATTTTCATCTTCGCTTTTGTTTTCATTTCATTTTCATTTTTTTTAAAACACTTACTTACACAATTTAATTTTAAGAAAACAAATGCTACCATTTGTTTCTTGCATGCTATTTTAACTTACATATGTCAATAAATGTTTTTATTACCTTACAAATGTAAAAGAAAACCTTTATTTATATTACTTTTACACTAATATATAATTTCTATTCTACTTATATTTCTTTTATGCTTAACACCTTTATATATATACAACTTATATATATATATATATATTTAAAGAAAGTATGAACCCTTATTAAATCCCACTTTGCTGCATTTTATTTTAAAAACCCTTTCTGAAAATCATTAGATTAAGTTCAAACAAAGCTTCCTATTCACAATGTACCTATATATATATATATCTATAAAATATAGAAACATTATCTTAAATCCAATTTATTTTGAGATATCATCTTCTGAATTTGAATTTAAAATTCAAATTTAAATTTTAAATTGACTTATATATATACACACATTAAATAATAATTTTTCCAATTTTAAATAATTATACTAGGAGGATTATCACATTCAACTTATAATTTAATGTTTAATAGATTAAATCCTGTTAATTTCTAATTAATAGATATTTGAAAATACGGGTTAACACATTCCTCCCCCCTTTGAATCTTTTCGTCCTCAAAAAGGAACGAAGCTAGAATTTATTAAAATACTTAATATTAGTTAAATTAGTTTTAAAATCTATACAATATTTCCAAAATAATATTATGACAAAATATTTTTTACAACTCAATATTCAAACAAGTCTATCCTTGTTCTCACAGAAATTCGGTCTTACGTTGATCAGGCGTAGGACTGAAAATCTATAAGTACTTAGCAGATCCATTTTCAACACCCAGTGAAAAGACATGGAAAATAATTTTATTAAAAATATAGAAAACATTTTTGAAAATAGAGGAAATATCTTTGGTGAGAATTCTCTAGAAATCATCACCCCCATCCATGGTCGCAGTTACATCTTGGGTTACATTGCCATCGCAACAAAAGTCCATGTAACTGTAGGCACTCCATGCCCCTTGATTACACCATGGAACCCTCAAAAGATCGCAGTTACATTCCAGGGTTACGTTTCCATCACAGCAAAAGTCCATGTAACTGTAGGCATCAACGCCCTCGATTTTTGCTGCCAAAATGAAACTTCTCCACTCCCTCATAGGTCGCAGTCTACCGATGTAAAATCAAACGCAGACTGTTGGCTCTCAACGGCACACATGACTTTCGCTATGTTACCATAGGTCGTAGTCTACCGTTATAAAATCAAACGTGATTGTTGGCTCTCAGCGGCACACACGACTTTCGCTATGGTCTGTAGTAGATCGTAGTGACATCGAGTTACACTGTCTTCACAGCATAACCCAAATGCCTCTGTAGGCATCAGCGCCCTCGACTTCCGCTATACACTGCTCATAATCCTCAGGAACTAGTTTTGTCCGGACTCCTCACAGGATCTACTTTAGAACCCCCTTTAGGGTTCAAGGCAGTACAAACCTATGGTACTCCTGAGAAGTTCATTTCAAGGGAGCGCCTTTTTACCAGAGCCACAAAACACTTTATACAATACACATATAGTATCTTCCAAATCATACACCCAGTATGAATCTCATATAAATCTCCTTTCTCAAAATTGATTATCCAAAAATCGATACTTCTCAAACTAGGCTTTCCAAATTCCAATATTGATTTTACCTAAAAATCAAAACGCCTTTCCAAATCCAAAGGTTCCAAAAACCTTTTCTCAAAATCATTCTCATAAGATCCTTTACACATACATACATACATACATACATACATACATACATACATATATATATATATAACTTTAAAGATCTTTGGATCACTTCAAACTTGTATAAATTCCCTTTTATACTTCAAACACTTTCAAAAATCTTTTTCTTCCGGCAATAGATTCAACAAGGGGAGATTTATCTTATATAATAAAGATATATAACTTTGTTTATTATAAATCAAAAATTCAAATTTGATTACTCTATAAAGTCACTTAGCAAATTACTTACTTCCATAAACTAAATTTTCTACCGTAGAAATATCCCATTCTACTTTATTTCATCATATATTGCACAAAATATACCTTTCATTTCAAAAACCATTTCACATTTCTTATCAACAAATTTCCAGTGTCAATTTTATTCAAACTCGTATGATGTACACATATCATCCGCACGCTATACCAATCGGATCGCTCATTCGATCACACAATTTCACTTCTGAACTAGTATCGTCCACCCGACTTCCTAGTGCGGACTCAGATCTGGTTTCTTGATCAGAACCATCGTTCTCCTTACATAGCCATAACTATGATAGAGAATATCCAGAACCAATCAACAATCCATATCGAGCTTCGCCGTCGAAAATCAACTGAAAAATTCCCAACACGGATCAATATAACTATCTCGAAATTTTGTGCTTGAATCTGGATCAAATCACTATGTGAATAGAATAGTATACGTACATCCTACGTATTTATCGTTATTGGTTATTAGCCAAATCAATTTCTCTTTCTATTCACATCCACCTTTGATTTCTATTCACTTATTCATAATTGCTTAAATCCTTATTTGGATTATCACCTCAATTCTTATCTCAAATGGATATTTAATCATAATCAGTTTGAATTATGTCTAGTTTAAATTTAGAAACTAGCTTGAAAAATTCAAAATAGACAAGTAATTGAAAAATAATTATTAGTTTGTAAAATAGATGTAAAATGGTTAAGTAATTGCAAAATAGTTGGAAAATAGTCGAATAGTTTTAGAAATTTTAAATAATAGTAAAATAGTTGAAAAATAGTTGTAAAATAGTAATCAGTTATAAAGTAGTTGAGAAATAGTAATTAGTTTATAAAACAGTTGTAAAATGGTTAAATAGTTTCAAAAATAATTGTGAAATAAGTATAAAGTAGTTTTGGGTTTTATAAGAAAGGTTGTATATATAATAAATAGCTTGGAAGAATAGATTTGTATTAAAACAATTTATTTTGAAAATAGTCCAGAGTCAAACTATTCAATTCCCAACTTCCATTTAAATTGACTCAATTCCAACTTAAATAACTTCAATTTCCCTTGATCTCGATTTATCCCAATTCAAGTTAAATTAATCTCAATTCCTCTCCAAATTCAAATCAAATTCCATTTGGTTTTAAACCTATTCAACTTTAATTTTAATACCAAATTATTCAAATCAATTTGGACTAATTTCAAATTGAACCCACTTCAATTTCAAATCATCTCAATTCCTGTTTGAATTAATCCCAATTCCCATTTGAATTTGAACTTATACATCTCCAATTTCATTTCAAATCAATCTAACTCAAAATTCAAATTTAAACACGAATTATATAAATTCGAGTTGAATTTTTAAATGTTTATTTAATCCTTTCAACCAAATCAACTTATATCTTTAAATCATTTAATTCTGAATTCAAATTCCATTTTTAACTTGTTTTAAAGTTCAATAATAATTCAAATCCTTTTCAAACAACTAAACCTTTGAAATTCAATTTTATCATCAAATTTCAATTTTGAAACCAAAACTTAGGAGTTTTATCTTAAACATTCAAACCTTAAGTCCAAAATGATTCCATTTTATCTTAATAATGGATATATTACCACACCCCATTTCTTTATTCATTTAAATAAATCCAATTTCAGCTTAAAGATTATTAATAACAACAGGATGGTGTCATTCAAATTATTTAAAACATCCATCCATCTCCGATTTCCAGATCTTAAACCCATTTTGATCACACAAACATCCCAATTCAAATTAACTATTTAACTTCCCAAGTTAAATCCCGATTTCATCTTGAAGTTTTCAAACCAAATTGTGCATTCAAACTTATTTAACTTCTTCTAAGTTAAATTCAATTTAATCCTATTAATCCCACTCCAAATTTGAATTCTCCACTTCAAATTCCAAATTTCTATCACTTAAAAGTTCAAAACTTATCACTTTGGGTATCACATCTTATTCCAAATTTAAAAATCAACATTTAGAGTTTATTTCAAATTATCTTCGATAATATGTATATCCTTCATTTATACATATTATTTCCTTTACACACCAAGTTATCCTTAAATTTTAAACCACCTTTGGTTTTTAAATTCAAAACAAATTCCTTTAAATCTTTGAACAACTCTTGTTTGAAACAAGACCCTTTATTCAGATATATTAAATAACATTATTATTATTTCTTTATTAACTTAAAACAAATTCGAATTCTGGACCCAGATTCAAAACTTCCCAATTTAGATCATCTAAAATTCCAATTGATAAGTCATACTTACCTAAATGTTTTACTTTCCCAAAACATTTCATTTGCTTACTCATTTATACACATTTTATTATTAAACACAACAATCATTTATGGTAATGACCAAGATTATCATATCTGGAAATCACATCATTATTATCTTATTCTGAAACTCTTCTCCAAATTCAGGATTTTAATTCCAGTCTGAATCCATTACAAACTTATCTTTATTCAATTTCAGTTTGGTTGTATTTCTATTTCCACTTAATTTAACTCCAACAATTTAACAACAATCACTTTAATATTTATTAGAAAGAAATATTGCTTTATATGTCAAAATATATTCTTATACAAAATCATTTAAAATCTTTACATAAGAAAATAACCAGTACGCTCACACACACACACACACACACACACTCAACTCATTCTAGGGTACCATTGACCCAATCCTTAATGAGTAATCCCACCAAAGCCAAGGTTCTCGCTTAACCTCTCTCTGATACCAAATGTAACGACCCAGAAATTTCGATCCCGAAAATTCCGAATAATTAGGAGAAGAAGAAAAGAGATAGCAGAAGAAGAAACAGAAAACCAAACTCAGAATCTCACATTCGCAGTGGATAAAATATAATATCAAATAAAATTCTTTACACAAAGAAAACTGTATCAGTCAATTACATTTTAATACATCAGAGTTACAACATTTTACAATCATTGGACAGTTAAAATAACTTGTTCCAGATATACAGCAATATAACACATCGGAAACACTCCATACGTTCCTGCCATCCAGCTCGCCTCCTGAGCTCCAGAACGTCCTTACCTAAAAATCTGTAGTACTCGATCTGACACGAGTATTACATCAAAGTAACACCCGGGTCAGGCGGGAAACCAGCGTGAGTAAACCCATTTAACATGGAATACAACAGCATAAACTTACATAAAACCTGGGTAACTCGTATCAATATACAAATTCACAATTTGTTATAGACAACACTTATTTTACACATTAATTTCTATGTACCAAAACTAGATTAAATGGTCCAATTCACTTAAACAATTCCATTCCAGCCTATTGATTTCACATATCAATCTAACAAAATCGAAGTGGTTTCGAGTATTAACTAATACCCGACTCCGGCCTCTTCGAATCCAATGACATCTTAACCCAAGTTATTCAAGTAATTAAATTTTAAATACTGGACATCACTTTTACACAGCAATTCATCATAGATAACCACATTATCTCTGTTCAACCCAACATATCATATTACAAAAGCATTTCATTTCATAAAGCATCACAATCGCATATCAAGGATAACAAATAATCCAAGGCATTCAAATATCATTCATAAGCAAGTTGGATCATTCCCAAAATTAATTTAATTTATCTCTAATTAAATTAATTACAAATCTTTAATCACCTAGATTTCCTTTACTTAACCATTAATTAATTACAAATCAATTAATTAATCATCTTTTATTATCCATCTTAATTAATCATCCTAGATTAATTATCTTAAATTACGATAAGTAATTAACAATGATTTATTACATTTATCCGTAATTAATTACTCAAATTAATTATCTTATAATTACTTACATTGATTAATTATCCATTAATTAATCACGCTTCATTAACTAGCTAACTCTTGATTAATTACCTTAATCTATCAATCCTTTATTAACTACACTAAGTAATTAATTCTTAATTACTTCCCTTAAGTAATTTACATTAAATTAATTACTTTTATCAAGTAATTACCCCATAGGTTAACTATTCCCAATAATTAACCTTTGATTTTATTAATTAATTGTCCTCTAATTAATAATTAGATTAATTAACCCTTAATAACCAATCCTTAACTGCTTACATTAAGTAGTTATCATTTAAGCAATTAAACTATAATTAATTAATTTATCCTTAATTATGAAATAATCAAATCTCTAACCAATTAATGCATAATTAATTAAATACCTTGAAAACCATTAATTCATTAAATAAATTAGTTACTCTTAAATTCATTACTAATTTAATTAGTCCTTAATCATCCAAGGAATTAATTAATCATAAGATAAACCATTTATCCTATAATTATCTTACTCGATTAAACCATTTAATTAGAGTTTTAAAATAACTTAAGACTTTTAACTTAACAAATTAAAGTTAAAACAAATTATAGTATCCTTAAACAATCATTTAAGACATTTATATTACAAAGGAATAAATTTTAAGAAAGGGTTCAAAACTATATTCAATTTTGAATTTACAAACTTATTTAATTTTTAAACTTGAAAATTTAAACAAGATTTACTTCGGATCAACCCGATTTGTATCGATCCTTTACCCTAGTCTGTTTCTTCCTTCTATTTTTCTATTATAAATTTAAAACTTGGATTAATTTTGAACTAGAAACCTAGTACACAAACTCACAATTTATCCCGAAATGCTTTCGAGCTCTATCCTAATTCACTCATGAACTACATCGTGCAAAACTGCATTCCACCAGAAGACCAACCCTTCTTCCTTAATGGCCCAGAACATTAAGCTTCCCACTGATACAAGCAATCTTGCATGCACGTGCACACTTCGTCGGAGGATCACCCAACGCCGCCGACACATTCGTGAAGCCAACACGAACCTTCTCATTCATCCCAGCTACCCAACTTCGCACGATAAAATCCAAAATGAAATCGAGTCAAGCTCACCCCTCACCAGAAGAAAACCCAATCCCTCTCCAGCCATACGCCGTCAATTCCAGTAGCCTGAAGCCAGACCCCTTCACCAAAATTACGCCATGCTCTTCCCCTATCCTTCCCGCTCACACCACAGCCTCCTACTACAACCATGACATCGTAATTGACAAAGAAACCCCCTCACCAACGACATAACCAAAACCCTATTCTGGCATCGTCGTGCCACTATGAGAATCTTAAAATCAAACTTCCATTTTTCTTACGATCCCCGATCCTCGAACTATCTACAGCCATGATCCCGCCTTCCAAAACACACGTAATCACCGTAATTCAAGAAAAGCCTAGTTTCCGATCACTCACTAATTATCCATAATTACTAACTTAAAAATCCTAATATTCTCACTAAAAATCTTCATTTTAAACTACGATTCAGATCCTAGGCGTGAAGCTTGAAACTAAAATAGTCAAATTTCCTGATATATATGTTTTTCACTGTATAACTAGTTTTCTCAGAGAATTGGTTCATAATTTTATTTGAAATTATTTATTAAAAGGTATTTTACCCATGCAAAAAATTTCCTTTTAAACATTATCTCTAAAAATTTCTTTGATGAAGAGCATTTGGATTTTTTAATTTTTTTTGAGTGGTTATTGGATCAGTTATCAAGAACAGGGGAACGCAAATGCACATGTATAGCGGTTTCAAACATATGTTCCAGACATGATACATTCTACATCCATATAAGCAAATTTTGAAGCGTTAAGTTTTACTCACATTTTGAAGTCGAACAGAGAGCATGCCTGGAAAATGATTGTTGCTTTTGAATTGGGATCAAACCTTGAATTTTTCTCCGACTTGCTTGATCATTTAGGTGATCTGATCTTCTTTGCAACTTTTATTTGATTCTTAGTTTGCTTTCAGGTTATTAAGCTAATCTTGTTTGATCTGGACTTGATTGTATAATGAATTGGACAGATATTTGATTTGCACTTTGAATTTTTGCTACAGGTTTTGCTGAGATAAATTAAACTTGATTTTCATCTTTGCTTTTATTTACATTTCATTTCATTTTCATTTTTTTTAAAACACTTACTTATACAATTTAATTTTAAGAAAACAAATGTTGCCATTTGTTTCTTGCATGCTATTTTAACCTACACATGTCAATACATATTTTTATTACCTTACAAATGTAAAAGAAAACCTTTATTTATATTACTTTTACACTTATATATATAATTTATGTTATACTTATATTTCTTTTATGTTTAACACCTTTATATATATACAACTTATATATATATTTAAAGAAAGTGTGAACCCTTATTAAATCCCTTTTTGCACCATTTTGTTTTAAATACCCTTTTTGAAAATCATTAGATTAAATTCAAACAAAGCTTCATATTCACAATGTACATATATACCTATAAAAATTAGAAACATTATCTTAAACCCAATTTATTTTGAGATAATATCTTTTGAATTTGAATTTCAAATTCAATTTTAAATTTTAAATTGACTCTTATATATATATATATATATATATATATATATATATATATATATATTTACGCATTAAATAATAATTTTGCCAATTTTAAATAATTATACTAGGAGGATTATCACATTCAACTTATAATTCAATGTTTAGTAGATTAAATCCTGATAATTTCTAATTAGTAGATATCTAAAAATCCAGATTATCACATTTAAAATAAAGAATCACTTGATTTCAAGTTTTTTTGAGGTAGATATGATTGAATGAAGAAGAGGTATTCCCAGATTCATAAAAAATGAAGCCTAAAAATGCACCATAAAGAATTGAAATTTTGACATGCTTAACATAAAAGTTATAACCACTGGAATTTCGTATGATTATAAAAGAAGAATTTCCTTATTTGAATCATTTTGATAGTTATGGTCATAAGAAGTAGAGGTATTCTCGACCATAAAATATAAGCCGAAAATGATTTTTAAAAGAATTGAAATTCTGACATGGTAACTCTTAAACTTTGAAGAAATGATGTACATGAAATTGTAGCCAACTCAATTCATTTGAGTTTGTAAAAAATGATTACCCTATTTGGATTAACTTTGTGGAAGTTATGGTCGTGAGAAGAAGATGTAAAATATGAAAAAAATTGAACTTGGTTTTGAGGCGAATGGATATTAATTTAATTTTGCATATTTTGTATATATTTCAACATTATTTCTTTCTAATTTTTTCTATGCCATGGAAGCCTTCAGAGAGGATTTAGAGAAAAAGAAGAAGATGAAGAAATTGAGAAAGGAGTGAAGAATGAGATGTGAAGAAAGTGGAGAAATGGTGATGATATTTGTACAAGATGTTTATAGCAAAATGACCTTACTACCCTTAACCGAAAACTCCTTTCTAACCACATATTTCTTCCTCCATTCCAATGAAAAATTGGACCCTTAATTACTAGCATCAAATGAGACGGAAAGTATGAGTAAGGAGGTGAAAGATGATGGTAAGTTTGCTTTTTATTACTTAACATTTATGTATTCTTATTTACTTATATTATGAAATATCTCAGATATTTTCTTACTTTTTTGATGTGATTAATTATGATGTTTTTAAATGTATGTATGAAAATGTACATATCTATATCAAATAATATCGAAATGGTTTGAAATAACTTCCAAGTCGATGAACGATCAAAGATCCAAAAAACGATCGTCGGTCACATTTTCAGTTTTAAATCAAACTATTTATTTATGTAAACAATACTTGAGAATTGATTTTTTATCCTCCTTAAATAATTAAAGAATGTGTATTTGACTTATAAAACCATATTTAATAATATTAAAATCTAATTCTATCGAAAACTGGCTTTTGTAAATTTTACGAAAAACCTTCAAAACCTCTTTTCAATTCTAAAAATAAGTTCACCATTCTTATTTATCTCATGAAACTTGATTATTTAAGTTCGTTAATCCTATATTTGAATATTTAAATAAATTAAATATTTCATTTTCAAAGTGAAAAAATTACGGGTCCATACATACTTCCCTCCTTTAAAGAATTTAGAATGTGAAATTCCAAGGACGGAAAAGTATAGCGAAACCAAACAATTAAGTACACTAGAAAATAAACACCACCCATAACCCCAGTTAGAGGTACGGTGCCTTATCCTATCCATTTTATTTATCAAATTGTGGTAGTATTCATTTTAAAATTCCTAGGTAAATTTTACTAACCTAAACGAATTTTACTTAGGCACCTAACCTAAGCTCTGTAACCATATGTAATGACCTAGGTTATCAGACTAGTCAAAATAAACAAAAAACCATCCGTTCTAAAACTACGAATGAAAACTACCAACTAAATACACACTATTTGGTAAATATTCAACATTATTAAATGTGTAGGTTACAGTTTCAATGGCACAAATTATTAGAGTAATCGATTTAATCTACTAGTTGTGTTTTAGTACATACCAAATACAAATACAAATAAATCTACTGATGTACAACTCTAATGAGAGAGACAGTAATTGTCATTCCTGCAAACTCGATAAACATGTCTAATGCAGAATAAAATAGTAAGCCGAAAAATACATCAATATAGGATATATAAAAAACAATGAACAGAAAAATGTTATGTTATTATTAGGGTTGCATCACTACCACTTGGTGACTGCCTATGTACCCCTATCTAATTGGTTACCCAATTAGATATAGGATCAAACCAACATAGTTTTTCCACTGCAAATAGGACTCATGGAGACTACGATGCAACAAATAATGTGCAATTCCCAAAACTTCCCACTTAGGCTTAATCTTCAAATTTAGATTTTCAAATCTAATTACCTTTATTATTTTCAAATCGAATTCTTTTCGAAAATGATCTCTTTGGACCAAACTACCGATTATTATTTTAAAACCTTCGTAATAATATGTTTATATATTTTACATCTAATTATACTTTACTTTAGGATTTTAAAACAAAACACTTCTGAAATATTTATTTGGAAATCTCAGACTATTACTATAAAAGCATATCAATGTATATGTAACCAAATCGAGAGGTTTCTCCCATAAACAAGGCAACTAGGAGCTATCCTTTATACAATCAATAAATAAGTACAACTCTTTATTCCAAGAGCAAACTATACCGAAACATTTGCCCACTTTTTAGTTATGGGTTGCCCGAATCGTCGATAACATAAAAAATCATTTTGTTTGCTGAAGTGATAAATTCTTTTCACTAATATTCACAAATACTTTCAATCATAGTATTTTCAATCCCCATAACCTTTTGAAATCCTTTATAAACACTAGGTTTTTAGTCTTTGAAATTCTCTTCGTTAATAAAAAACTTTTATAAACCATTTTATAACCCCTTCAAAAATATTTATTCTTAATATATTTCTATTACTTTCCAAAAGAAATCACTTTAATTCTAAATGTAAAATATCTTTTATTTCCAAAATCATAATAAACATCTTTCATTATATTCCTGCTCAAATTGTATATTTATTGAACACCCTACAATGAAACCACTAAATTATAATCAGAAGGTGTTCATATTTAGTCATTCTCAATTTATTGTCTAACCAACCCATGCATATAATAAGGAAAACTACTCATAAACTAGTCGAGCCTAATTTAAACAATCAATCAATGAAATAAAAACAACAATAAATGATAATCAACGCTTCATTCTATCAAATATCTATAACACTTTTTATTTTATCTTGGGTTAAAATGGTTTGATATTTATTTTGGAGCATCGGGACTTTCCCTTAAACATGTTTCGTCCCTCGCCCGAGTCTCCTTTTGATTTTGGAGCATCGGGACTTTTTGATTTTGAAGAAATAATATAAGTGAAAATTGTAGCCAACTCATTTCTCTTGAGTTTGAGAAAAATAATTTCCCCATTTGGATTAGTTTTTAGGAAGTTATGGCCATTAGAAGAAGAGGTAAAATATGAAAAATAATGAGTTTGGTTTTGAGGCGAATCGATATCGGTTTCATTTTGTTTATCCAAAAAATGGATCAACATTCTCGATTGAGTGTGGAAGCACTAGCCCTATTTATCAAGCCAAATAAAACCAAAATAAGGAATTATAACTTGCATATAAAGTAAAGAGACAAGAGATTTTTCTAATGGTTCGGCTGCTAACAAAGCCTATGTCCACTTTATAACTTTTGTTATTGACTGACTGCAATTACAAGTTGAATCTGATTGCAAATTGATTAGATCTTTTGAGATAGATCAAGTCACCAGTGTGAGTTCACTGAAGAATCACAGTGAACCCTTTAGATGATTGTCGTGTGGTAGGAGAAGAGTGAAGAATAGTTTATGCAGACTTTCTACAGCCTGCCCAAAAGATCTTGCTTATGTTGCAGACAAGTGAGTATTTATAGGGATTAGAGAGTTATCGGGCTAGGCTGCCTTACTAGAAGCTTGTAGTTGAAG
This sequence comes from Allium cepa, assembly GCA_030765085.1. Classification (NCBI taxonomy): domain Eukaryota; kingdom Viridiplantae; phylum Streptophyta; class Magnoliopsida; order Asparagales; family Amaryllidaceae; genus Allium; species Allium cepa. The sequence continues at coordinate 695,044,196 of CM060937.1, read as the reverse complement.
GTACGAAGGAACTCAAAATATTTCATAGTGAGCTAGGCTAATATGATGGATCACGATCCATAGGGCATGGATCGTTAGCGATCCATGCAGTTTGCTTATTTTTGGCTCGCTTCTATTGTTCCATATTCCATGCCTTTTGTAGATGCTCTTCATGAAAATTGGTAAATAGTTTCCTTGTTTTGATCGTGACTCTTGCATAGGTTGGATTGAACTATGCCTACAATCAGATTAATGCTTACTCCTTGAACTAGCCTGCTTGGAAGACCATGAAACTTGGCATGCATCCTTAGAAAAAGTATTAGATCATGATGTAAGAGGATAGCAGGATCCATGAGCAACCCTTATGGATCGCTAGCGATCTATTGGTGATGGATCACCAACTATCCATCATCGTAGTCAATTTTTGGTTTCTTTTCTTGAATCTTTGTTAGTTCCTTTTGATTGATTATTGAGTTATTCTAAAATAGTCTGAATGTTCCAATTCCTTTTGAATTATGTTTGGTTAAAAGCCCGGTTAACACATTTTGTATATTTTGTATATATTTTGACATTATTTCTTTCCAATTTTTCTATTTCTTGGAATCCATTAGAGAGGCTTCAGGGAAGATTAAGATGAAGAAAGTGAGGAAGAAGTGAAGAATGAGATGTGAAGAAAGTGGAGAAATGGTGGTGGTATTTATACATGAAGTTCATAGCAAAAAGACCTTATTACCCTTAACCCGGAACTCATTTCTAACCACATATTTATTCTTCCATTCTAATGCAAGATTAGCCCTTTACGTACTGGCATTTAATGGGATGGAAAGTATGTATAAGGAAGTGAAAGGTGATGGTAAGTTTGCTTTTTATCACTTAACACTTAAGTATTCTTATTTAATTTTATTTTGAAAATTACTTAGATAGTTTCTTAGATTTTTTATGTGACTAATTTTGATGTTTTAAATGTGTGTATGCACGTGTACATATGTTTATCAAACAACGTTGCAACGATTTGAAATAACTTCCAATCGACGAATGGTTAAAAATCCAAAAAATGATCGTCGATCACATTTTCAGTTTTAAATCAAACTGTTTATTTATGTAAACAAATGTAACACCCCTAATTTTTAATAACATTAATAAGGAGATTTAATTAGATAAATAAATCAAATAATGTAAATTATAAGAGTGATAAGGGGATTAATATTTGAAAATAAACATAAAGGCTAAGCTTAATTAAATAAATGAGATACAAATGGTTATACATGTTAATTAATTAACACAAGGGTATCAGGGCAATTGTCGCACCATATTTCCATCACACTTATATTCTTGCACCTTAACAATTCACATTCATTTTGACAAAATAAAACAAACGTAAGAAAAGATGGGAGCCGGACATCACTAGGAGAAAAGAAGAAGAAGAAAATTCTAGTGAAGCTTAGGATTTAAGCTAGGGAAAATTAATCTCAAACCAATTTCCTTATCCTAATCAAGGTGAATAATAATCTATATCATCTCTATTTTTCTTTTTTGATCATTTACTTCCAGATTTGTGATTAAATTCATTTTAATGATGGGTTGGATGATGATATGCTTAGATTGTAACATGTTTGATTTAAACAAAAATTGTTTAAATACGATTTTGTATGGTTTTAAGAGTAAAAATGATTATAATGATTTTCGTATGCCATGAGGAATTTATATGTTACGTAAAACATGATTTTGGAGTTGGGTTTTAATTTTCATAGTTTTCCAAATTATGGAGAATTTATTATGAATCTTCAAAGAAAAATATGGTCAATTGGGTTTACAAATTTGTTTCGAGAATTATATTAAGAATTTGAATATGAAATTTCGATAAGTTAGATAATATATAAAAGTTAATTTTTGTGATTTTAGGGATTTTTTAAGGGTTTACTATGAGAATTAAATTATTTTGAAAGGAGGACCTAAATGATTTAATTTTTTTTGTTGTCTAAAGAAATGCGTTGGCCTGTTTTACTAAATGCATTCGAATGTGTTGAAATAGATCCCTTTGAAGGGGTCTTTGAATAGCTTTCGAAAGGGGTTTGCCCCCTTTTGTTTAAAGTATGGCTTTCGGATGAGTTTCTTAGTTTCCAAACTAATGATTTAAAAATGGGTAATTTGAAGGAATTGAACTTATCAATGCTTTTTAATGGTAGCTTTTGAATGGTAGTCTTTCAAAGTAAATATGCGCCACTTCCTAAAGCTTTCAAAAGGGGTTAATAGTTTCGAAGGCATTGGTTTCGAAACTAACCTTCAAATGTTTTACTTATATAGTTAAGCTATCGAATGGATGGTTACAATGCCATCAAGTTTTTCCCCAAACACTTTTATATGAGAAAAATGGTTTCGAAAGGGATACTTTTGTATGTGTTCACTTTGACGCAAAAGATATTTTAAAGAAAATCCCAATGATTTCGAAAGAAATACTTTCAATGGTTTCGAAATGGGTAATTTCATATAGTTTCGAAGCTATGCTTCTATAATTGAATGGTTTCACTTTAATACATTCAAAAGGTTTGAAAGGTTTTAAAGTGTTTTGAAAGGCAGGTGCCTAGAGTTTAAAAGAAGATATTAATTCTTTCGAAATGAAGTTTCCAATGGTTTTGAAAGTAAAGGTTTAAAGGTTTCAAATGCCTTAGTTTTCAAAATAAATAATCCAAACTCATTTTAAAGGAAACCCCATGGCTAAGATAAAGGAGTTTTGAAATGGTTTTAAGTATGAAGTTTTGAAGAAGCTTTTCCTTGATAAAATTATAGGTCAAATGGATTAACCATGCTTTATATGAAAGTGATTCAATGATAATAAACCGGGTTTTACTATTATTATGTTATTATTATTACGTCTAATTCTTCAATCATGTATATTCACATTGTAATGGACCCATAAATGTATTTTAGGGAGAAAGGGCAGAATAACCATCTATGTTGACCCAGTAGTGAATATAATTTGAATTAACTCCTGAATGAGTAGAACTGCATCCATCAGGACAGTTAGACCAGAATGTAGGATGCCTAAATAGTGAAGCTATCAAATAGACAGGTTCATATTAGACCCATGAAAACTATGTTTAGGAAAAGTTACTGGCAGACGCCAATAGATTCATAGTAAACCCATGAAAATTATAGTTAGAAAGGGTTATTGGCAGGGGCCAATAGATTTGTAGTGAACCCATGAAAACTATATATGGATTAAGATATTGATAGATTTCAATAGATTCCTAGTCAACCCTTGAAAGCAAGGATAAGAGGGAAGTTATTGAAGTTACTAATAGATTCAGGAAGAACCCATGAAACAATGATGTTATTGGCAGGAGCCAACCGGTTTTAGTGATCCTATGAAAACTATGAAATAAGACAAGGAGTACATAAATTTAAATAGATAAATAGTCGGCCTATGAAAACTATGAAACTGGAATGGGAGACGACATACATTAAACAGATTTTTAGTCATCCAATGAAAACTAAGAGGTCAATAGTGACCCTATAAACTATAAATATTATAGGTAGTCAATTAAACAGTGGATGGGAAATATAAAATGTTTTAACTTATATGCATATCATCACAATATTTTGAATTGCTACGTCTTAACCATAGTGGATGCAAGAGCACAATATAGGGTTTTAGAAATTTTTTGAAAGATATTAGTGAGGGGAAAACCCGTTCTTCTAAACGACGTGGTCTCACTAGATATCTATATGGTCTGAAATGGTAGATTATTATTCATACTAGGCTTTTTGTCTGACTCGAAGTTTATGTTTTCCCCTTAAACTCTTGGGTACTTAATTAGTTATTTTTAGTATGCGAGTTGAGGTTTTTAGGTACCTGGTTGGACAAATAAGCTTCTAGAAAAGTACATGAGGCATGATAGTTATTTAGTGTTCTTTTCGTTTTCGATTCCGATATGTTTTGTTGCAAAGGAAAAGATGTTTAATTGCCTAGTTATATACTCTGATCATCCAAGGGGGCATCTTCATATGTTGCTCTTGGCATATTAATTATATTTTCTCTTAACGTGGTTCTCGTATCGGGATTTTGTAATGAAATTTGAAATTCTTTGAAATGAGTGAGAAATTTGTTTGTTGATTTTAAATTTTTTCCATATCCATGTGTTTATATTATACCAATGTATCTAACATCATCGTATTTGTTCGCCAAGGATTAATAACTACGGATAACTATAAATCCGTAGCCATTAGTTTTGGACCTCCAAGTGGGCGATGTTATAAGTTGGTACCGGAGCGTAGGTTTATGAAATTTAAAAGAAATTTAAGCCTATTTTAAAACATAATCCAATAAATCGAAAAATATGATCGGTGTTTGGGTTAACGCAATAGTATCGTACTTGTGTTTGATACATATATTATATATATGTATGTGTATATCTATATATATATATATATATTAGTATGTATTCCCCTCTCTTTTAGACCGTTCTTCTGCATTTTACTAAGGTTTGTATGAAAATTTAGAGGAAAGAAGATAATGAAGAAGTAAATGGAAGGGGAAATCTCGATGGAGGACGCACCACAACCAATATAAATGTCCGTCCTAATACTAGGAGGAACTAAGGTCGACAGACTAATGCTAACCAAAATGCCGATGCCAAATGGGTGCTGGAAATCCACCTGTAGATGCAGGGATGATGTAATAGTTTTTCATCAAATGATTCAAGCTAGGGGAAATATTGGAGGAGCTAGAAATATTGGACGAGCTAATCATGTGGCTCTAGTTGGGAATAATTGTGCTAAGTCGAGCAGAGATTGCACCCGTCTAGAAGGAAAGCCATTTATGGGCACAGAGGATGCCATAGAAGGTTAGAATTGGATGTTGCATTACGAAAGAATCTTTGCTGATTTGGGTTTAGATGATGAGCAGAAGAGGAGGATGGCAACTAGGCAGTTGCAAGGGGTAGCTCTTCAATGGTGGAATAGTGTTACTACCGGAGCTCCGAAGGAAGAGTTGACATGGGCTGAATTTAGAAGAAGATTTAAACATAGGTCTTAATCTAAAGTTGTTAAGTCAACATTGATGAGAAAGTTTATGGATTTTTCGCAGTGAGAGATTTCAGTAATTGAATATGCTACCATGTTTGATGAGTTGTCCCGATATGGGTATGCTACTATAGACACCATCATCAGAACGAATGGGTGGTTTATTCGGGGATTGAGGTTTGAGCTTGCCAAGGCCACCCTAACATATATCCATGATACTTGTAATGTAGTTGTGGAGATGGCAATCCAACATTAGGAGATGCTTGCTATTTACGCAAGATAGAAGCCAGTTTAAACCTAGGGTTCTCAGGGAAAGAAGAGGAAGTTATTTAAGAATAAGGGAGCCCAAAAGGGGAAGGCAACCAAGAAGGCAAAGGCTAATTTAATTTTCTTCAAGTGTGACAAGGAAGGTCATTATGCTCATGAGTGCCGGTCAGGCAATGGGAAGAAGGTTGCTGAAAAGAAAGGTATGAAGTGCTTTAGTTGTGACTAGTTTGGGCATTATAAGAATCAGTGTCCAGAACAAGTTAGGGAGGACAAGGGAAAGGTTTTTATTGTTGGACCATCATCTTCTAGGCTAACTGCAACTGAAAAAGGGAAGACTGTGATGGAAGGTACGCTTTTGATTTAGATTATACCAGTTAGGATACTTTTGATACCAGTGCATCACAGTCATTCATATCCCGATGCTTGGTTGGTAGGTTTTGCTTAGAACCCACATACCTTGTTATTGCAAATCCAATAGGAGGGTATGCAACTCTGCGGATGAGATGTGACCAGTTAGAACTTGATTTGTTAGGTCATAAGTTTGCATGCAGTTTGTTTTTTTTTTGATTTCGTAGGTTTCATAATCATTTTGGGTATGGATTGGTTGAATAAGTATAAGGCTAGGAGATTTCGCCAGGATGGGGAGGCATCACTAAGACACCCTGATAGTCATAACCAAATTATATTCTCGTGGAGAATTCTGACCGAACAATTGTGCTTTGTTAAGTGCTATGGAAGTGGAAGAAGAATTAAGTCAGGTTCGAGTAGCAAGAGATTTTGCAGATGTCTTCGAGCCAATTATAGGACAACCACCGCAGTGAGCTATTGAGTTTTGGATAGATCTTGTGCAAGGAGCTGAACATGTAAGTAGACCACCTGGCAGGATGGCACCGGTAGTGATAAAGGAATTAAAGGTGAAGCTAGGGGATCTAGAAGGGAGAAATATTTTTTAGACCAAGCAGTTCGCCTTAGGGAGCGGCCAAGGTGTTCGTAAAGAAACCAGATGGGTCATTAAGGATGTGTATCGACTATCATAAGTTGAATGAGAGGACGACCAAGAATAAGTATCCTTTGTCGAGAATTGATGATCTAGTTGATTAGTTGTGTGGAGCTAGAGTGTTTTCCCAGTTGGATTGGGTGACAGGTTTCCATCAGTTAAGGGTGGCAAATGACAGTATTCCTAAGATAGTATTTCAAACTAGGTATGGTTTGTATGGGTGGTTTGTAATGCCATTCGCATTAACGAATGCACCTACTTTCTTCGTTGATTTGCTGAACTGATTTTTTCGAGAGTGTTTGGATAGGTTCGTTTTGGTATTTATAAATGATATTTTAATATATGCTAGTGATGAAATGGAACATGAAGATCATCTTAGAGTGTTGCTTGAGACGCTGAGGCAGCATCAGCTAAAAGCAAAGTTTTCCAAGTGTCGTTTTTTGGAAGAAAGAGAATAAGTTTCTTGGTCTCATGGTTTAAGAAAAGGGCTTGTCAGTCGATCTAGATAAGATCGAAGCTATTAATAATTGGAAGAGACTATAGATGGCGACTGAGATTAGAAGTTTTCTTGGACTTGTTGGCTATTACCGGAGATTTATCAAGGATTTCTCGCGGATAGCAATGCCTTTGACTAATTTAACCATGATGGAGGTCAAGTTTGTCTGGTTCAACAATTGTGAGGAAGCATTCCTTAGGTTAAAGCATTTATTAATTGATATACCTATGTTTGTAGTTCTAGATGGAATCCACGGGTTAGTGGTTTATACCGATGCATGTGGGACTGGATAGGAGCTATTTTGATACAAAAGGGCAATTGATTGCCTACGCTTCACTATAGCTTATACCGCATGAAGTGAGATATCCTACTCATGATTTGGGGTTGGTCGTGTTGATCTTCGCATTGAATATTTGGAGGCATTATCTCTTAGTGGAGAGATTTGAACTATACATAAATCATATATCTTTAAGGTAGGTATTCTCTCAGAAGGAGTTGAATATGAGACAGTAGAGATGGCTAGAGTTTTTGGCTGCTTATGATTTTGGTAAAGAGTATAAACCTAGGAAACGAAATAAATTAGCAGATGCTCTTAGCAGAAGACATCAGAATGTAGTGTTAGCTATGTTGGCAGAATGGAAGGATTTAGAAGCTTTGACTACTTGTAGTTTGCAATTAAGATCGACTGCTAGTTCTAGTCAAAGTACCCCTATGTTGTCCTGTTTGGAAGTTCGACCAGTGTTGATCGAGAGAACTGCTTTTATGCAGAAAGATGACCCATTATTAGCCAAGAAGATGAGAAGGTTTTGGGTTTGAATTAAGATCGATGATCTGAAGGATTTTAATCATGACTAGAGAGGATGGTTGAGAAAGAAGGGACGATTATGTGTTTGAATGTTGAGGAATTAAGGAAAGAAGTTCTTAGAGAATGTCATCGATCTAAATTTATGATTTATCCTGGAAAGGCCAAATGTATCAAATATGAAGAGGAGCTTCTACTGGAAAGGTATAAAGAGAGATGTTGGTTTATGGGTTAGGCAGTGTGCAAATTGTTAACAAGTGAAGGCCAAACACCAAAAGCCAAGTGGGTTGCTTCAACCTATGGAGATTCCAGTTTGGAAATGGGATTTGATATCCATGGATTTATAGAAGGGTTGCCAAGGTCAAATAGTGGAAATGAAAGTATAGTGGACAGCTTGACCAAGAGTGCTCATTTCATTCCAATTAAGTCAACAAATACGACACTTGTTTTAGCTAAGTTAATCATGAAGAACATAGTTAGACTACATAGGATTCCTAGTAGTATAATAAGTGACAGAGATGCATTGTTTACTGGTGAATTCTGGAAGAGCCTACATGATGTATTATGCACTAAGCTCAAGATGAGTACTGCATATCACCCTATGATGAAAGGGCAGACAGAGAGAGTCAATAAGGTACTCGAGGATTTACTATTGTGCATTAGATTTTGGTGGATCTTGGGTAGTGTAACGATAAGCGTAACGACCCTAAATTTTAGTCGTTTGAAATTCAAGTATTTAATTAATTTTAAATTTTCACAAATTAATTTTACAAGTTCAATAAATTATATTTCGAATATAGTGATTTAACCGGATAATTAAATTGTTAATTTAATATTAGAAATTTTGGAAATAATTGAAATTTGAATTAAATGTGAATTAAGATTATTTAAAAAGTTATATTAAATTCTATTTGAAGTAGAATGATGCTAGAGAACTTTTAAATTTGATTTAAAAGTTAAATTTTAGAAATTGAATATTTTAATATTTAATCAACGTGTAAAAATAGTCATTTTTCACATTACCTCAGATTTTGATGAAACTGGTTTCATTAGATCTGTAATGTTATGTTATTGTAGGGTTTCAAATTTCCTGTCAATCGGATTTACGTTTTTGTCGTGGCAAGTTAAAACGCATAGAAATCAATTTAAGAGAATTTCAATTTAAATAAGTCGATTCGAAAACTATCTTCCAAATACGATCGACTTGGCTGTCGAAATACATTCCATTGTGAATGAGATAGGGGTAAAACATTATAAACGTCAGGCGGCATGCTTCGATCGGAGTTCAAAAACTTTCAGATTAATAGTGTCGCGAAATTTTCTATGAAAGGACATTATAATTTCCATTTTCCCTCAAACCCAAATTTCAAAGCCATAGCTGCCACTATGTTCAATGGCCAAGAAACTCTTTCCTTCCCTTTAGTTTTCTTCCAATCCATCCACTTTTACGAAAAGTCTTCGACTACAAAAGAAAAGCGCACGTCGAGATCTTCAAATCCAACGGTAATGATCGCATGATTTGCAACATGGAGAAGGCTAGGGGCCTGCATTCATTCGTTCTTTGGGTGTGGTTTTCTAGGAACATAGGCAACAAAGTTCATCCATATTCACGGCGGTGGTGGAGCTTGTGTAGTGCTACTCGACAGTTGTCGTTGATCGTTGTATAGGTGATAGTTGAGGGGGCGATAAACGGTTGAAGGAAGGCGGCTTTATGGGTACAATGAGCGTGATAACCAGAGGGAGAAGAGAGCAAAAAACAGTCACGATTGTAAATGCATGAACGAGTGGTTGAGATTTAAAAAGGTTTTAAATAAATAAAAGTTGTAAATTAATTTATATAATAAATCGTTTGATGTTTAAAATGATATAACTTCATACGAGGTCCATTGTTGACGAAACAATTTGCGTTGGGTCCGTACTTACGGGCATTATATTTTAGAGCCGGTTTGGATTTGAATGGAGCTAATGCAAATTGTGGGTAAAATTAAATGGCTGTTTAATATTATTTGGACTAAAACACTACAACTGCTATTGGAACCAAAGCGAGTACAACTCACTCTTTTTGCCTTACTGATATTTTTATACGAGTGAGAATTTTTTTTATTTATACTGGTTGATGATTATTTGAATGATATATTATATATTGTATATATATTGATTGTAATTTGGATATATTCCTGCCTATTGGAGCAGATGAGACCCTATACGTTCCCGTGTATGAGCGGTGACCTTTTTTATGCGCGTCTACGTTGAAGCGGGCATTGTACATATTTTCTATTATGTATATTTATTGCAGGAGACAGTTTGGAGGGATCCAACTTGAATCCTTACAAATATTGTGATATATGCTATTATCATGTGATATATGATGATTTGGATGTAGTTATTGATATATTTAGTGCTGCTGCAGCATTGAGCCTATTTTTGGTACTTTAAAAATGTTATAGTGATGATTTTTAAATTGAAAAATAATTTTTAAAGTGATTTGAAAATATATATTTTGAATTGTTAAGGATTGAAATTATCTAAAAATAAATAAATGCTATAATTTTTATGTTATAAAAATTATGATTTTCATGAAATATATTAAAATGTTATTTTTGAAATATGGAGTTAACTATTTTGGTAAAATAGGTAAATTGAGATTTTGAATTATTATAAACGGTTCATATGTATAGATTTTTAAAATTGATATTTTATAAATAAAAATAATAGAATTATAAAGGAGTTTTGAAAGTGTTAAAATGAAGTTATAAATGGATTTTATAAGTAAATAAGATTTATAGATTCATGAATTTTTGAAGTTATAAAAAGAATGGATTTGGAAGTAAATAAATTTATAAGTAATTAACTTATAATTTTATTTTGGCATTTAAATGGGGTATTAATGGAATTGGTTAGTAAAGGAATTTATAAATACAAGTTTTATAAAATAGAAATGTGAATTTATAAACATTGTTTTGTAAATCCGAAATCAATAGAATTTGATAAGTAAACATGAAAACTCATCAAAGGAATTCATCCACGATTGGACAATGACTAATATTTTAAATTAAAATAAATGTTTTGGAAAGTGATTTTTTAAATAGAGTAAAATGGTTTGAAGATGTTTTCTAATGTGTTAGGTATCGAAACCATATATTTCAACATTCATTGTTGAAATAGACATTTTCGAGAAGCGATTAAATGATGGACTGTAACTCTGTTGTAATAGTAAATGATTTTTGAATGGAGATGTTTTGCATAGTATATGGGATTTATGTATTTATCTGATTTTGGAATCCCTATACTAATGATTTTGGGTTGTCACGGTGATTTTTTTTACGCAACATTCGTTTTGATCCAAATAAATATGTTTAAGAGAATGTTTTCCTTAAAGAGTAAAACATATACAATAATGATTTAAGTATATGTTGTATTTTCTAAGTGTTGAAAATAAAGAGAATTGTGAATACTTATTATTAAATAAGTATATGGAATATTTTTCCAATATAGTAGTTGAAATGTTTTGGGAATTATATCTTTCTAAAGATAATTTAAAGTGAATATTTGGCAAGCGATTTAATTAATGAAAGATTAATTAAAAGGGCCTAGTGATTGCTTATGGTGCTAAATATTGTTTGTTGCTTTGATAGTTAAATAATCGACTATCAAATTTGGTCATTTTAGTTCCTCGACTTGATGTGGGAGCTATTTAGTCGTATATTTAGTACGTAGCCATCTTTGTAGGCTTGATTATCTATGTAGACCCTAATAATATAGATGATTTGATATGGAATGTTTTAGTAAACGTAAGGTAAAAACATGTCTGTTTTTATGTGTGGGCATGTCTTACGAGATATTTTTGTTTTGATAAAGGAAATGTTTGGTAATTTAATAAATTCAGTTGAGTGTGTTTCTCACGTTGGTTTACCAGAATGATTCGGGCATTCTTCCCTTTCAATGCTTAGGTCAGACCGAGTATATTTATTGGTTCAGATGGTTGCTTTTGGAGCTTCAACAGGAGAGCTGGAGATCTTCATATTCGTATACACGTATCTGTTTTGATTATCCGCTATGCGTATTGTTGTTATATATTATCGGCCATTGTGAGGATAGATTACTATAACTATCCAGGCTGATGATTAATGATTGATTATTGAACTCTGAGTGATGTATGTATATATAGTTTCTGTTTTGTAAAGATCATTGATATGATACTATACGTTTTCCGCTGCGATGTGAGATTCTGTATTGTTCTGTTTGGTTCTCTCTTCTCTCTTTCTTCCCTTCTCTTCTTCTCTCATCTTTTCTTTCTCTTGACTTTCCGTTCGTCTATGCGTTTTAGGTCGAACATGTGTGGTTTATTGTTGATTCAAAGGGTATGGATTTGCGGGTCGTTGCACGTGGTATCCGATCTTAGATTTTGTATATTCCTGAGCTTTTATGTGTACTAAGTATAGACAGGGACTGTAGCACCCTAGACTGAGTTGAGTTTATTATATATATGAGCGGATATTTGTTAGTGAATATAAATTATTTTATATTGTGTTTACGTATCCGTTGAGTTGTTTGTGAATTTTGGTTGGTATATAGGACACCATGTTATCGATAGGGATTTCTAAACACTTAAACGAGGCAAGTCGACATAGTATCATTTTAAGTTGGGTAAATGAAATAATTTTACCATGATTATTTTTTGTATGGAAAGGAAACAAATTTTTCAAAAATTATTAAAGCTTATATAAATTGATTTTTTAGTTGTTTGAAAATACAAATATATAGCAGTTAATAAAAGCTGTTTGAATAATCAAATAAAAGCAACAATTGTAAAAAAATAAATTATATAAGAAATGAATTAATAGTATGGAAATTGTAACTAAAATAATTTGCAATTGTGAAATAATCTTATATTTAAGAAGTGAAACTGCATGAGTATATTTATATATATGAGTTGTAAATAAAATATGAATTTAAACTAAGAATTTGATAAATTTGAATCCCATTGATTTTGAAAGTTATTTTTCAAAGTTAAAGAGGTCATATTATTATAAATCTAAATACAATAAATAAATTTGAAATGATTCTTATACAAGCAAAGTGAAACAGGTAAGTTGTATAAGTAAAAGAGTTTATAAATGTGATTAGTAAATATAAAAAGGATTTTTAGAAGAATATAAAGCACTTAATTCACTACTATTGCTGGGAAATAATAAGGGTGGTGACTGTAGCATCATCAGTATCATTTTTCAGTTTCTGTGTGATTGATTTTCTACATTAGTAAATTGAAATTTGTGCTTTGTTGTGATAAACAAATTTACATTTAAAATCCAAGTTGAAATTGATGAATATAAGTGAAATAAGTTTTAGACTTATATTGTGAAATAAAGATTTTTACTAAAGGAAGGTTAAATAATTTGAACTGGATTGGATAAATTATTGAAATGGACGTTAAACTTAAGTGGTAAGTGATTATATAACATAAATTTGGAAGTTTTAATAAATAAGTTGTATAACTTATAAAATGGGAAAAATGTAAGTAAAAAAATGCTAAAATGGTTAAACAATTTTGTTAAGCAAACGAAATCTAAATTTGAATAGTGAGAGAAAAAGGATGCAAGTGAGAATGAAATGAAACCTAACTGTAGTGATGTGGAATAAAGTGGATTTTGATATCAAAATGAATTAATAAATTGATGGATATGAATTTGAGTCATGTAATGAAATTCAACTTTAGTTGTAAAATAAATTAGCATTAGAAATGTTGTTGTTAGAAATTTAATAAAACTTAAGTTTAGATGTTGTGAATATAAAATTGGAACCATTGTACAAAAAAATGTGAATATAGTGAATATTAGGATTCAATCTAAATTGAATATCAACCAAATGAAATTAAAAGTGTAAAACAAAATTGAATGTAATCGAAGTAAAAAAATTGAATGTTTTGAGTGTAAATTAAGTAAATTTAGTTATGTTGGATATACATTGGTTGTTAGATGGATGTTAGTTAATTGTATAGAAATTCATATGAAATTGAATTAATGAGACTGAAAGTTAAATAATTGAATTCAAATTGGTATTAATTAAATCTAAGTAGAACTGAATTTGATTTGAATTGGAAGTGATATAACTTGAACGTAAATTAGTGAATGTAAACTAATTGAATTTAAATATATGAATATTAGTAAAATCCAATATTAACAAATCATATGTGATTGAATTGAAAATCATTTCAATGAATACTAATTAGAAATGAATGTATATTGATTTGGTTATGGATTTGTTGGATAGGGATTAATTTGTTGATGTTAGTTTGGGTGATAGTTGTTTGATGGTTGGATCTGTTGTTTTAGATTGCATTTGTTGTATTGGTATATGTTGTATATTGATATTATTTTCTATATACATGTTGTTGTTTTAGATTGCATTTGTTGTATTGGTATATGTTGTATATTGATATTATTTTCTATATACATGTTTCTCATTTGTTTATTGAGTGTTTAGTGGATGCTAATGGTGTTTGCTTCACAATTGAAGCTCGCTTTCGCGCTATATTAGCCGTATATGCTCGCTAATAATATATAAGGTGCATATCACGGATTGCATATCGTACTTCTATATTTTTTCCCTATGGGATGCCTCATCCTAGAAGATGAGATGTATATTTGTGATATATATATGTCGTGATCCTACTACAATTGAACCGCACAAAGGAGGCCGTGGCGAAATTTTTTAAAAATTTAAGGCGTTAGAAATTTTTTGAGGAAAGTGGAAAAAAAATTTGATAACTCCAATTTTGATTTTGAGTTAAAAGTTAAACGATATTAGTTAGCTTTGAAAAGATAACTAAGTATGGGTTTGAAACCTAGAAAAGGTTTTATAAGAAGTTTAGCTAATGGATTTTGGAAAAGTTAAAAGGTTTAAATGATTTGTTTCGAAAAATAATGGATTTGTGTCTTTTTCTTACTTTGTAATTTCGAGGACGAAATTCTTTTTAGTAGGGGAGAATGTAACAACGTAGAATTTTAGTCATTTGAAATTCGGATATTTAATTAATTTTAAATATTCACAAATTAATTTTATAAGTTGAATGACTTATATTTCTAATACAGTGATTTAATTGGATAATTAAATCGTTAATTTAATATTTGAAATTTTGGAAATAATGGTTATTTGAATTGAATGCGAGAGAAAATGATTTATCTATTTATATTAAATTCTATTTAAATTAAAATGATGTTAAAGAACTTTTAAAATTGATTTAAAAGTTAAATTCTATGAACTGAATATTTTAATATTTAATTAACGTGTAAAAATAGTCATTTTTCACACTATCTCAAATTTCAACAAAACCCATTTCATTGAATCCGTAATGTTATAATATCGTAGGATTTCAAATTTCATGTCAGTCGGATTTGTGGTTTAATCGTGGAAAACTAAAACACGTTAAAATCTGTTTAAGTGAATTTTAATTTAAATAAGTCGATTTGAAAACATATCTTTCAAATACGATCGAATTGGCTCTCGATATATATTCCATTGTGTTCGGGATAGGGGTAAACATTATAAATGCTGGGGGCATGCTTCGATTGGAGTTCGAAAATTTTTCGTGTGAATCGTGTCGTAAAACTTTCTGTAAATGGACATTATAATTTCCTTTTTCTCCCCAACCCTAATTTTGAAGCCCTAGCCGCCATTTACGTTCAATGGCCAGGAAACTTTCTCCTTCCTTCTCGATTTTGTTCCAATCCATCCACTTTTACGAAAAGTCTTCAACTGTAAAAGTGAAGAGCACGTCGAGATCTTCAAATCCAGCGGTAATGATCGCTTTATTCACGACGTGGAGAGATCTAGGATCCCACGTTCATTCGTTCTTTAGGCGCGGTTTCCTAGGCACATGGGCGACAAAGTTCATCCATATTCAAAGTGGAGGTGGAGCTCATGTAGCGCTAGTCGACGGTTGTTGTTGAACGTTGCATAGGTGAACGGTTAGGGCACGATAAATGGTTGAAAGAAGGCGGCTTTATGGGTTCAACGAGCGTGATAACCTAGTGGTAGAAGAGAGCAAGCAACGATCACGATTGTAGATGCATAAATGAACGGTCGAGATTTAAAAAGTTTTTAAAATAAATAAAAGTTGTAAATTAGTTTATATAATAAGTTGTTTGATGTTTAAAATGATATAACTTCTTCATACGAGGTCTATTTTTGACGAAAGAAGTTGCGTTGGGTCCGTATTGACGAGCACTACATTTTAGAGCTCGTTGGAGTTCATTAGACCTGGTGTAAATTTTGGGTAAAATTAAACGGAAGTTTAATTTTATTCGCAATAAAATACTACAACCGCTGTTTGGAACCAAAATGAGTACAACTCACTCTTTCTGCCTTATTGATATTTTTATGCACATAGAATAAATTTTATTTATGCTGATTGATGATTGTTTGGATGATATATGATATATTATATACATATATATTGATTGGTATTTGGATATATTCCTGCCTATTGGAGCAGATGAGATATTATATGTTCCCGCGTATGAGCGGATGGTCTTTTATACATGCATTTGCCCCGAAGCGGACATTGTACATATTTTCTAATATGTATATTTATCGCAGGTGACAAGTTTGAGGGATCCAGCTGGATTCCTTATCGGTATTTTTTTTGTTTACAGATATTGTTGTATATGTTGTTATCATGTGATATGACGATTTGGATGTCGTGATTGATATATTAGTGCTATTGTAGTATTGGGCCTATTTTTGGTACTTTTAAAATGTTAAATTGATGATTTTTAAATCGAAAAAGTATTCTTTAAAGTGATCTAAAAATATATATTTTGAATTGTTAAGGAACGAATTTATCTCAAAACAAATAAATGTTATAATTTTTAAGTTCTAAAAATTACGATTTTTGTGAAATATATTAAAATGTTTCTTTTGAAACATGGAGTTAACTATTTTGATAAAATAGTTAAATTGAGATTTTGAATTATTATAAACGGTTTATGTGTACAGATTTATAAAATTGGTATTTTAGAATTAAAAATAATGGAATTATAAAGGAGTTTTAAAAGTGTTAAAATGTTATAAATTGATTTGATAAGTAAATAAGATTTGTAGATTTATGAACTTTTGAAGTAATAAAAAGAATGGATTTAGATATAAATAGATTTGTAAGTAATTAACTTATAATTTGATTTTGGCATTTAAATGGGGTATAAATTGAATTCGTTAGTAAAGGAATTTTATAAGTAAAAGTTTTATAAAACATAAATGTGAATTTATAAACATTGTTTTATAAATCCAAAATCAGTTGAATTTGATAAGTAAATATGAAAACTCATTAAAGGTATTTCATCCATAATTTTGGACATTGAATAATCTTTAAAATAAGTTTGCAGAAACGTTGAATTTTGTAAACGATTTATATTCACGATTTTGTATAGTGAATAATATTTTAAATTAAAATAAATTTTTGGAAAGTGATCTTTTAAATAGAGTAAATGATTGAAGATGTTATAAAATGTGTTAAGTGTCGAAACCATAGATTTGAACATTCATTGTTGAAATAGACATTTTCGAGAAGTGAGGAAATGATGAACTATAACACTATTGTTATAGTAAATTATTTTCGAAAGGAGATGTTTTATATAGTATATGGGATTTATATATTTATCTAATTATCGAATCTCTATACTAATAATTTAGGTTGTCGCAATGATCTTTTACGCAACATTCATTTTGACCCAAATAAATATGTTTAAGAGAATATTTTCCTTAAAGAATAAAATATAACTTAATCGTGATTTAAGTATATGTAATATTTTCTAAGTATTGAAAATACAGAGAATTGTGAATTACTTATTATTAAGTAAGTATATGGAGATGTTTTCCAATGTAGTAGTTGAAATGTTTTAGGAATTATATCTTTTTTAAGATAATTTAAAGTGAATATTTGGCAAGCAGTTTAATTAATGAAAGATTAATTAAAAGGGCATAGTGATTGCTTATGGTGCTAAATATTGTTTATTTGCTTTGATATTTAAATAATCGACTATCAAATTTGGCCATTTTATTCCCTCGACTTGATGTGGGAACTATGTAGTCCTATACTTAGTACGTAGCCATCTGTGTAGGCTTGATTATCATTTGTTTTGAGGATGTTGATTCGTGTAGTGCAAAGTATTACTCCAATCTATTGAGCTTCTTTCTTGGCCGAAGGATTGCAAATTGAAAGTTGGAAACGTGATAAGTCCACGAGACTTAGTTTTTGTGTGAGGTTGAGAAATGCCTTTGTGTTGTTGCGAAGAGACTGGGACCGGTTTATCCAGAAACCACTTCAGACCAACATTTATGCGACGAATGTGCAGGTTGGTTATGATGATATTAATATTCAGTATTTTCATAGTGGAGGACTACTTTTTGATCATTTGGGGTTAAAATCCCAATATACATCCAGAAGCTCTAGTCTCTTCGTTGTGAAATGTCTAATGCAAGGACTATTCGCTACTAATCCTAAGTATTTCCCAACAGGATGTGGTAGGAAAATACCTTTGGTTTGCCATGTTCCTAGACAACTTGTATGGATGTTTTTCTAACATTGCATTTCTGAAGATACGTACATTGGTTTTTACAAACGTACATTAGTGGTGGCAGAGAAGCCAACTTCTGTTAGCTTAACACCCTCGTTGTGACCTATGAGCTTAAGGGTTGTATTTTTATAAAATGAAATTAGTAGTCAACGAAAATGGTCGTATGGCATTCAATGTGATGTGATATGTGAAAGGTAATCGTTACCTCAAGCCTCATCAATTGGAAATGACTGAAACATGGTTAGATGAAGCAGAGCTAAGAGAGTCGCTCCCAAGTAGGATATTGTGATCCTCTTCTAGATATATCTTTACACGGTATGACGTCATGTATCTGATTATTGTGGTTTTTATGCTTTGAGGGCCCTCGGAAAAGGTCGGTAATGATCAGAGGATGACATATTTGGTACTATCAAGTTATAGAGGTAGGCCGGTCTTGTATTGGTAGCGGAACTTCATGATGATTTCACGGGACATCCGTCTAAAGGTTTACCCATTAGAAGGTAGTCCCTTCACCTGGTCATTTGTATGGAAATCCAAACCCCATATAAGCTTGCATTTTTGTTTGTAATGGCAGAATGAATAGCCCGAAATACTATATGGTTAACCATTTCGCTTATGATTAATTTTATTGTATAATATAATGTAAGATGATTTGATATGAAATGTTGTTGTAGTCATTCGTAAGGTAAAAACATGTCCATGTTTATGTGTTTGCATGTGTTACGAGATACATTTGTTTTGATAAAGGATTTTTTTTGTAATTTAATAAATTCAGTCGAGTTCGTTTCTCATGCTGGTTTACCAGACTGATCTGGGCGTTCTTCCCTTTAAATGCTTGGGTAAGACCAAGTATAGTAACAGTTTTAGGTAGTGCTTTTTGAGCGTCAACAGTAGAGCTGTAGATCTTCATATTCGTGTTCACGTATCTTTTTTGATTATCCGCTTTGCATATTGTTGTTATATATTGTCGAAAATTTTAAGGACGGGTTATTATAACTATACAGGCTAATGATTAGTGATTGATTGCTGAACTTTGATTGATGTATGTATATACATTTTTTGTTTTATGAAGATCATTGATACAATATTATATGTTTTCCGATGCAATGTGAGATTCCATATTGTTTCGCTTGGTTCTCTCTTCTCTCTATCTTCTCTTCTCTTCTTCTCTCTTCTTTTCTTTCTCTTGAATTTCCGTCTGTCTGTGCTTTTGGGTCAACCATGTGTGGTTTATTGTAGATTTAAAGGGTATGTATTTGCGGGTCGTCACAGGTAGATCACCTACATTTGATTGAGTTTTCCTATAATAATAAGTTATCAAATTAGTATAAGAATTGCGCCTTTTGAAGCATTGTATGGAAGGCCATGAAAATCAACATTATGTTGGTTGGAGCCTAGAGACGGATTAGTCTTAGGTCCAGATCTGGTTAGAGAGGTGACGAAGAAGATTGACTTAATTCAAGAAAGGATGAAGGAAACTCAGTCCATAAAAAAAGGTTACGTGGATCAGAGGCGTAAAGACCTAGAATTCTCAACTGGAGAAAAGGTTTACATTAAAGTATCACCAATGAAGGGTGTGGTACAATTTGGAAAGTCAGGGAAAGTGGCACCGAGATATGTTGGTCCATTCTAGATTATAGAGAGGAATGGAAAGCTTAAATATAGAGTAGATTTGCCGAGCAGTATGCAGGTGTCCATAATGTATTTCATGTATCTCATCTTCGCAAGTATGTGCGTGATCCAGGGGCTACTATTCCTCCAACAAGGTTGGAAGATTTGATAGTAGATCCTAATTTGACTTTTGTTAGACAATCAGTTCGGATTGTAGTGAGAGATGAGAAAAGATTGAGGAACAGACAGTCAAGTTAGTGAAAGTTCATAGGAACGACAACTAGAAGAACTATGCTTGGGAGACAGAAGATAAGATTAGATATACTTATCCTAATCTGCTTTGAGGGTATGTCTATGTTAGCTTTATGTAGGCAGTTGATAGTCAAATAGACTAGTAAGGTAGTTAGGAGTTGTTACAGATGATTGCCATGTTTAGTATTTTGTCCTTAATGAATTTCGAGGACGAAATTCTTTAAGGAGTAGAGGCTGTAACACCCCTAATTTATAATAACATTATTCAGAAGATTTAAGTGGATAAATTAAATAGAATAATGTAAATATCTAGAGTCATTATGGGATTGATATTTGAAAATAAACCTAGAGGCCGAGTTTAATTAAATAAATGGGCTACAAATGGTTATACACGTTAATTGATTAACACAAGGGCATTAGGGTAATTATTGCAACATATTTCCCTCGCCCTTATATTCTCGTGACTTAACCATTCACATTAGTTTTGAGAAAATAAAAATACACGTAAGAAAAGAGTAGAGCCGACAATTACTAGGAGAAAAGAAGAAGAAGAAAATTCAAGTAAAGCTTAGGATTCATGCTAGGGAAAATTAATCTCAAACCAATCTCCTTTTGCTAATCAAGATGAATAATAATCTATATCATCTCTATTTTGTTTTTGTGATCATTTGTTCATGGATTCAAGATTAAATCTATTTTAGTGATGAGTTGGATGATGATATGCTTGGATTATAACATGTTTGATTTAAACAAAAATTGTATATAAATGATTTTATATGGTTTTAAGGGTAAAACCGATTATAACGATTTTCTTATGCCACGAGGATATATGCTATGAAAAACATGATTTCAGAGTTGGGTTTTAATTTTCATAATTTTCCAAGTTATGGAGAATTTATTATGAATTTTCAAAGGAAAATTTGGTTAATTGGGTTTAGAAATTTATTTCGAAAATTATATTGAGAATTTGGGTATGAAATTTAGACATGTTGGATAACATATTAAAGGTGAATTTCTGTGCTTTTGAGGATTTTTCCTAAGTGATTTGCTATGAGAATTAAATTTTTTTTAAAGGAGGAACTAAATTATTTAATTATTTTGTTTAATGTAAGGGCTAATTGGCTTTGGTTCCGACTATCAATATTGGCTTTTATTCGGCAATAGAATTTCGATGCGACCGAGAGTCGAATTCCAAATGGATATTCGAATACCATATCGAACCCTTGTGATTGTGATGGATCTTTTATTTAAAAGATCAAAGTGGAATTTGTTGCGGTTTGTTTGAAACTATATGAACATTTGTTTTTTTCAAATAAGCACTCGTTATTCGGATTAGCCGGGAGAGGACTTTGTGTCATAAAACCCATTCCAATTAACGATACGACGAAATGGGATTGCAACTGAAGAAGGTGTTGAAGACTGGGTATTTTCGAAAGCGAAAGGACACCTGTCGAATGTCTCTGCGCCGGGGTACTCCGGTATAGAGATTTTATCACCCTTTGTGATGGGAATTCCGGACGTGATTAGTGGATATCCAGATTGCAAGGACTTCTTTTGAAGTTCATTCGGTTCTTTTCGATCCCGGAACAGACTTGTATGGATATACGTATCATGTTACACTTTGAGATATAAAGCTGGTTTCTATCAAATACATTTCTGTTGGTGGCGGTGAATTTATTCTCTTAGCTTAACACCCTTCTCTCAGACGTACGAGCTGAGAGGTTACGTAGTTGATGGTTACTAGTGATACATTCCTAATTTGGTAATGTGGCATATGATGTGCTACCGATTATTTGTTGATCGAAGCACGGGTTTTGTGAAAAGCGTTGATTTGTGGACGAGACTTCGTCAGACCTCACACCCCGAAATGGTCAAAACAGGAAGAATGCAGCAAGGTTATAGGGGGTAGCGCACCTTAGGGTATGTTCATTTCCTTCTGGATCGAAGTGGTATCATGGTATGGAGCCCATATACTTAACTTATGTGAATATCGCAAATATATATTACCTTGTGATTGTTTTTGTTGAGGATCCTCGGATAAAGCTCGTTTACAACCGGAGGATGGCATTCTCGCGTAAGTAGATACCTATTTTTGCAGTGGTAACCCGGCCTTGTGTTGGCAGAGATCCGGTATTAGGTTCTCTGGACGTCTATCCAGAGGATACCCATGTGGCAATGGGAAGTTCCTTGGCCTGACCATTTGTTGGAAATCCAAACAAACAACACGCGCCATGTACGGTTTTAGTTGTATAACCTGCCATGGAATGTGGCAGTAACCTGCTATTGAACATGGTAGCTATGGTAGGCATAAGTGCAGAATGCCTATGCTGGCTAAGATTAATATTATACTTTCGAAATGTTTTCCCACACTATGCGCCAGTAATAATAATATTAAAGGATTTTGCGTATCAAGCATATTTGACTATCATAAGGAAAAATCTCCTCCAATTCTGCGTTCGCATTGTGTGTGTGGCGGGAGGCCTTATGGCAGTTTCATTTTCTAAAAAGAATTGCAGATTTCTTTTTAAATCTTTTGATTCCTTTAATTAAAGAATAACTGTCTTTAAGATCTCACACCAGTTCCATGACTGACCTGGAGTTTATTGTTCCCTTTCTAAACTCTGGGTGCCCATAATTTTCCCCAAGGGCAGCCTAGAGTCAGGTCTCAGTTATTCGGGAGCAAAGTCAGAAAAAGTTATTGCGGAGAAAAGGAGTTGAAGCTGGATGGCGAGACGTATCTCTTTACTATGTAGTGTCCGTTGCGTATGGTTGTGCAAATCAGTTTTTATATGTTCAAGTTTCAATGTCTGCAAGTATCTGTATGATGTCGTTGTAAACCATGACATTGTGATGTATAAATTAATATAGTTTTTTTTTTAAAGATTATTCTTTACCTATTATATATTGTTCCGCTGCGAAATGTGAGATTCTATTTTTTGTTTCTATTCTTCTTCTACCTTTTTCTTTCTTAAACCCTAGCGGTTCGGGTTTCCGGCATTCGATTGCGCGGCATTTGATACATTGTACGTATAAATGTCTATTTTCGAGCGTCGTAAGCTCGGGTCATTACATTTTTTTTATATTTAACAAAATATTGTTTACTTCCCTTATAGGAATCATTTTTGATTTGGGTTTTGGAATGGTTGCATTTAGTTATAACTTTATTACAATTGCTGCCTTGATGATCTATTGGCTCATTTGACCACGGCTAATTAATAAATTGAAGGGAATTCTCAAAGGAGAATTTCCCCCTTTACAAGTACCCTTCAAATCTTTCTACAAAGTTATCTGAATCACATATGTTACGGCTTTGTTTGCTGAGGTTGGATGATACGCAAGCTTTTTGGAGTATAATATTATTTTCTATTTCAATGGCCTTCCATAATTGTAGACTGTCTATTTCATTGTTTTTGTACAACCCATTGTTCCTTTCCTTCCATATAAAGTCTACTACTGTGGTTAGAACTACACATGCTTTATTGAATTTTTTTCTTCCCATTGAATACTTTTTGAATATGTTGAATACTTTATTTGATGTTTTGAAGCGCCAATTGTTGATTGAGATTTAGTTTGCCTTCGGCTATAAACCATATGTGTCTTTAATATGAACAATCAAATAAAACATTATCAATATATTTTGCTTCTTTCTTACATAATAGATAACTGATGTTTCCTTTGTTTTTATTCAAATTTGCACAATTGTCTTTTGTTGGCGGTCGATTCAATACAGCAAAATAAGTGCAATATGCCATTTTTGGACAATTAGCTGAATTCTAAATTGTTTTATACCAATCCACTTCCAATTTTTCCCTTTTAATGAAATCCCAAGTGTTTTTAAAAGAGAATATTCCATTTGAAGGTAGCTTCCAGATCCAGTAGTCTTCATCTTGGCTTGGATCTATTTCTATTTTATTTATTATATAATTGAATATGGATGCTGGTGGTTATAGTTGATTATTCCAAATGAATTTTGTATAATGCTTTCCACTTTTGTATTGGCTCCCCCAATCTGATAAAGAATACTCCAGCCAGATTAATTAATCGAGGATTTTCCATTGATCCATGGATCAAACTAAATATTAGTTTGTTTAACTTCTTTAAACATTATTTCTAAAAAAAATTGTGCCTATTTCTCTGCATTTTAAAATGCTTTTCAATGTACGAGAGTGATGATTTTCCACTAGCATGGACCAAAAATTCTTTTTTTGACATATTTGGCTTTCATTCATTTAACCCAAAGTGATTTGCCTTCAATGAATTTTAAAAAAAATGTAATTGCAAGCTTCATTCAAATCTACAAAACTCCTGTATTCTTTGTTTTTGTGACTGAATTCTAAGATATTTTATGATATTTCCCACTCCAAATGAAGTTTCCACATAATCTTTCTATTTTTTCCATTTCTTTAATTGGAATGTTGTGAAATTACATCTGGTACATGACTACAGCTGTTAACTCCGCCTCGACCATGACTTACCGACCTAACAGTTAGAAGCATGTCGACCTAAGGCTCAACAGGGGGTGCCGACCTAAGGCCTAAGGGTGTGCCGACTTAACACTTCAATGAGGCTACTGACTCTACTGACTCTACTGACTCAACATAGATACCGACCTAACAGTCTAGGAAGATTGCCGACTTAACTGGTTGCCGACCTAACTGCCTTAACAGGAATGCTGACCTAAGGCCGAAAAGGGATACCGACTTAAGAGAGGTGCCGACCCAATGCTCTAGCATGTATACCAACCTAAGACTTAAGGAACGCCGACCCAAGATAGCTACCGACCCAAGTCGCGGCCGACCTATGACCAATGTCAACTCGGTCACGACCTAAGCAAAGGAAGGTAAGTTCAATGCAGCTACTTGGCACAGTGGCCTCTTAACTCGTACACGATCCAGGACTTACCAGTTGGACCGTGACTTGCGACTTACCAAGTTAACTCGTCCACGACCTAAAGCCACTAAGTATAAGCCCAATGCCATATTACTAAGAAGGAGTAGTGTTGACTGGGAGGCGACCTAGGACTTGTGCAAGTGAACTCCTGTGAAGCCAGAAGGGGGCCAGATGGACCGGCCACGGCTCATAATAAGTCGGCTACGACTTAACTTAGATCGGCCACGACTTAGGACTTGGCAAAAATTCCAGATTCAGAACTCTCTATAAATAGGCAACCACCTCCAACATTCAAAGGACTTTTGGCACATTCTCTTCACACACCGTTACCTTGCTGCATTGAGAACTTCATCAACACTTAGAGCTTCCAAGATTAGGGGAATACATCAAAGAAATTCACGAAGAAACCACACATCTTCAACATGAATCTAAGAACTTTAATCGACATTGAAGCTTAAGACTTGTTCCAAATCACTTGTAACTTGAAGTGTATTGTACTTGAGAAGAATTGTATTAGTTTGTAACGGGATTATTAATAAAAGTACTTAGAGTGGACGTAGGCTATACCCTTAAGCCGAACCACTATAAAATCGTTGTTTTTTACTGCTTTTCTGCTATTACTTGCTTGTAATTCTTTCCCGATCTATCGGGTGGTGCTTTCACAACTACACTTTACACACCGGGGTGTTAGCGTTCACATTTTAGCGTTAACATTTTTGGTGCTTTCACTGAGAATTGAACTCAGGAAAACTGTCATCATTGCTTCACAGAGATTTGAAGAAAGAATTTCCTTAAAAACCAGAAGTCTATCTGAGATTATGGCTCCTGGAAGGAAAAGTAGATCTATCAGATCTGGAAACATTCAAGAGGGAACCTCCGCTTCCCCTGTACCTAATCAACCCACTCCGTCTGTTGGAGTTACGAAAGCGGAGTTGGATGCTGTGATTCTAGGGCTAAACCAGCAGATAAACGCCCAAAATGCACAATTAGAGGCTCAAAGTGCCCAGAATGCTCTGATTCTGAATAAGTTAAACGATTTACTTGGGGCAAACAATCAACCAGCTGGTAATGAAAGGAACTATGTTGGCAACATTCATGATGTTAGTGAGAGGAATGCTCCTGAAAGGGCTACTAGTCCCTTTGAGCAGGCAGTTCCTGAGGCTGGTGGATCTAGAACTCGGCATGATGAGGAATATCTTTCTGGAATGGTCCAGCAGATCATGAAAGAAAGTATGCAAAGGGTTGAAGATGAGAAGGAATGGGGTTTCGCTCCAAGTAAAACTCCGTTCACTGAAAAAATCTTGAAGGCGGAATTTCCAAGGAAGTTTGTCCCTCCAACTATTCCAGCTTACAAAGGGACAAGTGATCCGAATGAGTTCTTGTATAAATATGATTGGCACATGACAGGTGCCAGGGCCTCCGACGAAATAAAGTGTCGATATTTCCCCGTATACCTGGAAGGTGTGGCTCTACTATGGTTCACCAAGTTGCCAGTCCGATCTATTGATCAGTTTTCAGACTTGACCAGAAAATTCAAGGAGCAGTTTAGACTATATGCTTCGAAGTCCAAGGACATTATGTCACTATCGAGTTTAGAGCAGAATCCTGGTGAGTCTATCAGATCTTTCTTGAACCGCTTTAATATAGCGCTGGCCGAGGTGGACAATGCTGAACCACGAATGATATTGACTTATCTGATGAGAGCTATTGATAAGTCAAGCGAATTTGGGAAATGGTTGAATATGAAAGAGCCAACCTCCCTCGAAAAGTTCTACAAAAAAGCAGATGAATTCATTCGCTTGGAAAGTCGTCCTTTGCCAGTAAAGACAGTGTTGGAGAAAGCAGAAGACAACACCGTCGCCCCACGCAAGAATGAATTGGTGGGGCAAAAAAGGGAGAATAATAATGGGAAGAAACAGGGTAATCTGAAGAAGCCCCGATCCTTCAAGACATCAGAGTATACTCCATTATCACATACGCCGGAGCACATCTACCTTGCCACTAAAGATTCCGTCGATTTCCCTAAACCTATCCCTTTGAGGACCGGGAAAAAAGCCATACAGAGTGGGAAATTCTGTCGCTTCCACAATCAACCCGGTCATGAAACTGATGAATGCCGTCAGTTGAAAAATCTGATTGAAGAGTTGCTAAGAGAGAACAAACTGCAGCAATTTGTGAAGAAGAATAGCAACAATCCTGCATCGTCAAGTCAGGGGCAACAGGTTCCTGTTCATCAGCCCAGGACGGGTGAGAAGCTACGGGACATGAATCTGGAAGGCCCGTTATCAATGTCATTACAGGAGGGCCTCACCCAGCTGGCAAGAGCTGGGGTGAGATGGAGAGATATTCCAGGGCTTTGAAATATGCTCCAGCCGAAGAAGACGTCTTTGTTTTAGAAGACACTACGCCCCTGAAACAACAGAAAACTTTCAGCGATGATATTGTTTTCAGAGCCAGAGATTCCACAGGTATAGAAGCTCCTACCCTAGATCCCTTGGTCATCTCGGCTGGTATTGGACCGGCCATTGTCAGAAGAGTCCTCATTGACTGCGGAGCATCATGTAATATCATCTTCAAGAAGACATTTGACCAGATGAAAATCCCTATGGTCGACGTACAAGCCTCATCACAAAAGATCGCTGGCTTCACTGGGGAGCCAAAACAACCAATTGGGACCATCGATCTGCTTGTAGAACTTGGGGAAGCAGAAAGGAAAGTGGTCCGCAAGCAAACATTCGTGATTGTCGATGAGTTTTCTGCCTATAATGCATTTCTTGGCCGTCCAACTCTCGCAGCATTCAAAGCTATCCTAGCCCCGTGGTGCCTCACTATTAAATTCCCTACTGACAATGGAGTAGGAGTTATAAAAGGGGATCAAAATGCTGCGCGAGAGTGCTATTTGACAGAGCTGCGAGAGTCAAGAAAAAGAGAAATGGGGAAGGATGCGGCAACCCCAGTCCGCATCAAAGAACCAGCCTTGTAGCAATTACGGGGCGGACCCTGCACTGGAGAACACAGCGGGGCACGGAGAGAAATGGATCCCAGAAAAGCCAGTGCAGGGGAGAATAGAGTGGTACCGGTGGAAACGACAGTTCCGGTACCTGTTGACCCGAAGGACCCAAATAAGGTGTTGAATGTGGGTTCACAGCTTAATGTGTCAATTCAGAATGTCTTGATATCTTTCCTGAAAGCAAATCTGGATGTCTTTGCTTGGACTCACACCGATATGTGTGGAATATCTCCAGAAGTTGCAGTACACGCTCTGAATATTGACCCAAAGTTTACGCCAGTTAAACAGAAAAGAAGAACCCAAGGTCCAGAAAGGTCAGCAGCATTAAAAGAAGAAGTCGATCGACTCATGGAAAATAACTTCATCAAAGAATCTACATATCCGAATTGGGTTTCAAATCCTGTGCTGGTCAAGAAAGCTAATGGAAAATGGAGAGTGTGCATCGATTTTTCCGATCTAAACAAGGCTTGCCCCAAAGATTGCTTCCCGTTACCCAGGATCGATCAACTGGTAGACGGAACTGCGGGACATGAATTGTTATCTTTCATGGATGCCTACTCCGGTTATAACCAAATCATGATGCACGAGCCGGATCAGGAGGATACAAGCTTTATCACAGATGTTGGACTTTATTGCTACAGAGTTATGCCCTTCGGATTGAAAAATGCAAGGGCAACCTACCAAAGACTTGTTAATGCTATGTTCAAACCGCAATTGGGCAAAACTATGGAAGTCTACGTCGACGACATGTTAGTAAAGTCCAGGAAAGCAGCGGATCACATTGAACACTTAGCAGAAATGTTCGCAGTCCTCCGGAAATACAGAATGAAACTTAACCCTCTGAAATGTACATTTGGGGTCGAGTCCGGAAAGTTCTTAGGTTTCATCGTCAGTGCTAGGGGCATTGAGGCTAGTCCAGCTCAAATTACTGCCTTGAAAGAAGTTAAAGCTCCTAGAACGAAGAAGGAATTGCAGAGTCTCAACGGAAAGGTCGCCGCCCTGAGTCGGTTCATTTCCAAAGCCACTGATAAATGCATCCCATTCTTTGACGCCCTGAAGAAAGGAAAGAAGAATTTTGAATGGACTTCTGAATGCCAAAAAGCCTTCGATGAGTTGATCCGTCATATGGAAATGCCTCCAATACT
Organism: Allium cepa; assembly: GCA_030765085.1. Taxonomy (NCBI): domain Eukaryota; kingdom Viridiplantae; phylum Streptophyta; class Magnoliopsida; order Asparagales; family Amaryllidaceae; genus Allium; species Allium cepa. The sequence goes on along the minus strand of CM060937.1, from coordinate 695,015,151 downwards.
TTCTAGGCCAGGCAATGGTGAGGATCTTCTTATATACTTGGCAGTATCATCTCATGCTCTAAGTGCAGCGCTGATACGGGAAGACAAAAGGATTCAACATCCGGTTTACTATATCAGCAAAAGACTCACTGGGGCAGAGCTGAATTACTCCAAGTTGGAAAAACTCGCCTATTGCCTACTAGTTGCATCAAGGAAACTGAGGCAATATTTCCAAGCTCATCCTATCAAAGTACTCACTGATCAACCTCTAAAGCAAGTCCTATTTCGCCCTGAAACTTCGGGTCGCCTTCTAAAATGGAACATTGAAATCAGTCAATATGACATCACCTATCACCCCCGAAAAGCAATCAACGGACAAGCTTTAGCTGATTTCATTGCAGAATTCACAGAGAAAGATAATGGTGGGGAAGAAACGATCAATGATTCCCCAATCCAGTGGAAGATGTATGTTGATGGCGCAAGAAATGACTACTATTCTGGAGCCGGAGTGGTACTTGAAACTCCTGAAGGTCGATCATTATGTTATGCATTAAGATTGGAATTTCCTTCAACAAACAATGAAGCAGAATATGAAGCTCTTATTGCAGGTCTGAAAATCGCTAAAGAGCTAAACATTCGAGCATTACAGATCTTCAGTGATTCTCAGCTTATTGTATGCCAAGTCAAGAAGGAATTTCAAGCAAAAGGTGGAAACCTGCCTTCCTACTTGTCAAAGGCTTGGGAACTCCTATGTGAACTTGATCACTATTCAATAAGCCACGTTCCTCGGGAAGAGAATATGAAGGCAGATTCCCTCGCAAAGTATTCAAGTTCTGGTGAAGCTCAACTATTGGGATTGGTCCCTGTAGAAGTCCTTTCAGCACCGAGTATAGACGAGATGGATATAGACTGGATTATGAATGTATCTCAAGAACAAGAGTCATGGATGACTCCAATACTGGACTACCTACTCAGAGGTTCTCTGCCAGAAAATTCGATAGAAAGACGAAAGCTACTAAGGAAAGCCTCTCGCTATGTAATTCAGGATGGCCGATTGTACAGACGGGGATTCTCAATGCCATTGCTTCGATGTGTATCCCGGGAAGAGTCCAAAACAATCCTAGCTGAGGTGCATGGAGGAGAATGTGGTGATCATTCAGGTGGTCAAACATTAGCGAAGAAAATTCTCCGATACGGATATTTTTGGCCAGAAATTAATCGAGATGCTACAGATTACTCCCGAAAATGTGACAAATGCCAAAGATTTGCCAAAATTCCTAGAGCACCTTCTACCGAACTCACACAGATGGTCAGTCCATGGCCATTTGCAATTTGGGGAATGGATCTCATTGGGCCGCTACCAACTGCTAAATCAGGAATTAAATATGCTATTGTTGCAGTTGATTACTTTACTAAATGGGCTGAAGCTGAACCATTGGCTACTATCACTTCTAAGAAAATGATAAGCTTTGTGACCAAGAATATCATTTGCAGATACGGTGTGCCTCAGAAAATAATCACAGACAATGGTACTCAGTTTGAAAGCGAGGAATTCCAGGATTTTTGCAAACGATTCAAAATCCAGAAAAGCTTTTCGGCAGTAGCTCATCCGCAGGCAAACGGGCAAGTGGAAGCAGTGAACAAGATCATCAAATCAACCATCAAAAAGCAACTCGAAAGAGCAAAAGGTGGTTGGGTCGATAAACTACCACTTGCACTATGGGCATACAGAACTACTCACAAAACTGCAACTGGGCATACTCCTTTTTCGTTAGCATACGGATCGGAAGCAATGATCCCGGTAGAAACAGAGGTCCCTTCACACAGAAGAATCCATTTCAATCAAGCAGAAAATGAGAAGCTACAACTCGAAGCGCTGGATCTCCTTGATGAAAAAAGAGATGAAGCTAACCTCAGAGTTGCAGCTCATCAGCAAAGGATAGCCAGACATTTCAATTCCAAAGTTCATCAACGCAGCTTTGAAATTGGAGATCTAGTCCTGAAAAGAATTATGACCGCGACAGGTGTGTTTGGGCCAAATTGGGAAGGACCGTATGTAATAGGTCAGAAGCTTCTTGACCGCACATTCAAGCTCACCACTGTTGATGGAGATCAAATTCCAAGGGCATGGAACAGCAACCATTTGCGTCCATACTTTACTTGAAAATTTTGTTGAAACATTGTAAAAAGAATTATGAATGTATGATTCTTGTAATTGAAAGCAATTGTGAAACTGATGCAAGTAAATAATGAAAGAATATAAAGTGGATGTAGGCCCGATTTCATGGCCGAACCACTATAAATCTTGTGTTCCTTATTATTATTATATGTTTGCTTTGTTTTCGATATAAAAATACATAAAATGTATTGCTGAAATGTCGATTTAAATTTTTGTAGACAATGGAAATAAAACTTGCGCATAATAAGACCGAGTGATTCTCACCATCATTCAACAAATAAATTTCAAGTCATAAAGGCCCCGAACTCAAATCCTAGATAGGAAATACTTCAATTGAACGGCTTATGATTCCGATAGAAACGAGCCCTTGCTAATAAATTGAGATTGTTTGAACGAACAAACATCCAATTAGGAAGCTAGTGCCCGTTCTCACGAACTTGCCTGACAATGAAGTACGCTTCCTTGGATTAAACAAGCCACTTGCGAGAAAGGGGGAATGAAAACTTAAAAAAAAAAAAAAAGGAGGATCGCTGAAAAGGCATAAGCAAGTGAACAGAGGAACAACCAAAGCTACCATCAGCAGCACAAGTCCTCTTCGGAGGCGCAACTCTTCGGAGGATAAAAGACCTCTAATGGGTCATACGCCACAAAAAAGAAAGTTCTCTACTCAACAAAAAAGATTGGAGGAGTCATGACCCTCCAACCATGAGAGAGTAACTTCCAGGCGATGAAAACCCTCTCTGAGGCACATTTCACCAGGAGTTGAAGTGTTATGACCGCTCTTCGGGATTTCACTTCACCAGAGTTGAAATGCCAAAAAAAAAAAAGCCCTCTTCGGAGGCACATTTCACCAGGAGTTGAAGTGTTATGACCGCTCTTCGGGATTTCACTTCACCAGAGTTGAAATGCCAAAAAAAAATAAAAGCCCTCTTCGGAGGCACATTTCACCAGGAGTTGAAGTGTTATGACCGCTCTACGGGATTTCACTTCACCAGAGTTGAAATGCCAAAAAAATAAAAGCCCTCTTCGGAGGCCCATTTCACCAGGAGTTGAAGTGTTATGACCGCTCTTCGGGATTTCACTTCACCAGAGTTGAAATGTAAACAAAATAAAAGCCCTCTTCGGAGGCACATTTCGCCAGGAGTTGAAGTGTAACAACCGCTCTTCGGAATTTCACTTCACCAAAGTTGAAATGCAAAAACAAAATAAAGACCTTCCTGAAAGCCCACGTTTCACCGAGATTGAAATAAAACTTCCAAGTGTTGAAACGCGAAAAGGCTTTCTTCGAAGGCACAACTCTTTGGAGGTCCACGTTTCACCAAGATTGAAATAAAACTTCCAAGTGTTGAAACGTGAAAAATCCCTCCTTAGAGGTACAACCCCCTCCCGGGGGCACAATTCAAAGGAAAGACCTCTTTGGAGGCACAATCAAGAAGAAAGACCTCTTCGGAAGCCCACGTTTCACCAAGATTGAAATAAAACTTCCAAGTGTTGAAACGTGAAAAGGCTTTCTTCAAAGGCACAACTCTTTGGAGGTACACGTTTCACCGAGATTGAAATAAAACTTCCAAGTGGTTAAACGTAAAAAATCCCTCCTCAGAGGTACAACTTTGTATAAAAAAAAAATCCTCATCAAAAGCGTACTTTAACTTTCAAAGGAAGAGTAATTTACCTACTATGAAAAATGATCGTTAAAAAAGAAAAAGAAAAGAAGTTAAAGTACCCTTCAGAGGTCCGCTTTACCACATAGAGGAATTCACTTGGTAAAATATGCACATAAGCAAAAGAAAAAAGTGATTTCTTCGAACGACAAAGCGTAGAAACTTAATACGAAGGGAGTTGTACTCTACAAAAATTTTCTTTAAAGAATAAAATAATTATTCTTTAGCAAATAAGAGTGCAAGTCCCCTCGAAGTATAAAATATTGCAGCAAGCTTAAGGTATGGGGGCAACATGGTATAATAGTATAGCTGCATCAGTAAAGTAATACTCAAACAACATACCATAAGCCCGCTGCAATATCATATAAATAAACTTGTGCAAAAATGAATAATAAATGCATACTCAAATTCAAACAGAAGTATGTACAAATAAAGAATCATTTTATTCAATTGCAGATATTGCAGATACAGGTTTCAAAATAAGAAGCAGGGGCCGGTGCCTGCACAACATCCGACCGTTACACAAAAAAGGAATCAAAAAGCTCAACTCTTCATTTCTTCTTGCCGCCTTTAGACCCTTTACCCGGCCGAGTGGTTAGCTTTTCGGGTCTTCCAGGTTGGTCTGAAGGCATGAGGGAAGAAGGGGAGGGAGGTACAACTGGCGCAATTTCCGGTTCCTCTTCAGTGGTGATAATTTTCTTCCCCCTCCTCTTCGATGTCCCAAGCTTCTTTCTTCTCTGCGAAGAAGACTCACTCCCCGGAGTAACGAGAGCGGACAAAACCACGTCGTCAGAAGGAGTCCGCTCCGGAGAGATCTCGCCTCCTTCGAGTCCCTCATCTTTTTGCTCCTGCGAGGCAACAGGGTCATCCAAACCATGAAGAGCCTCAATTTTCTCCTCTTGTGACCCAGGTTGTGAAGCAGAAGGAGGAGTCACCTGAAGAGATGGAGGAGGAATAACCAGAGAAGGCGAAGTCTGCACGGCACTTGTTGTTTCAACTGCAGAAGAAGAAAAATTGAAAATGTTAGTATCTTCCCGAAAGAAGGGAGATATGGGTTCATCGAGATTCAGGAAGTAATCGAGAAGCTCATCAAATTTTTGAGGAATAAGCAGGCAATCCACCTGAATCGGACCAATGTCGAAATTACCTGAAGATATTGGCTTTGTCAGTTCAATCTCATAATTCTGAGCCCCAATGTCCTCCAAAGTCTCTTCATCAGTAGGGGTGATTACCCCAGTTCTTGTAGGAGGCGGTAAATGAGCACTAGGGCCTGTAATGTCCACCTCGGGAGAAACTAGAGGACGTTCGGAGATGGTAGGCGGTACTTCTTTTTCAGAACGCTCTTCTTCCGCCATCCCGGCCCGCGCTCTGGCAAGCTGCTCCTTACCCTTGGCAAGAGCGGCACGGGCTTCGTCATCAAGATAATGCTCTTCAAGGGCTGACTCAGCATATCCAGCACCTTTACCACCGAGCATATCAAGTGCTGTCTCCCAAACTTCAGCCAGTGTGATTTCATACTTGGGGCCTAGAAAGGCAAGGCTTCCACGCCCCAAGACGCTGTGCAAGTAGAAGTCGAATAATGTTGAGCTGATGCTGTTTTTAGTCGCCTCATGAGATTCTTCAGCTGCGATTCTGCCGGCGACAGCCTCATCACGCTCCCTTTCAGTTTTGGCAAGCTGAAGCTTAAGCATTTGTATCTCCGCCTCCTGGGAGTTGTTTTTCTTTCGGAGCTCAGCAATATCAGTAGCATAGCCTTCACTGATTCTTTTTTGTACTTCTAGCCTGTCTTCGGCATCCCTTTGGCTAGCGTGAGCGTCTCTCACTTGTTTCAGGAGCACTTCTTCTTTTTGAGAATAGGAAGTAGAGGAAGCAGCAAGTTCATGTTTCAATTCCTCGACTTTTGCTTCAAGCTCCTCATTGTAAGAAGCAATGTTCCTCATCTCGGTGTCGTGTTGCTCAACGACCTTTTTCCATTCGGCCTTATCGTTTTCCATAGTAAGCATGGCCTCTATGTTGGCACGGTTAACTCTTTGAAGCTCATCGACAAGCTTCTGCCAGTTTGACATCCTCTCGATATCGAGCTTGACTGCATCAAGATTGCGCAACATAGCAGACTTGTCGATGGGGACCAAGTCTAGGTCGAACCTCACCCCCTTAAGTCACCATTGAGGAAATCGGCTTTGCAGAGTGGCAGGACCCGGTCCAACTTGAAATTTGGGCCTGCTAATTATCGTTTGAATATCTGATTTCCCAAGAGCGGGAGAGTCAGAAGGAATGTCGAGTGAGGCAGGAATAGTAACTTTCTCAGGAGTAGTAGAGGCCTGCTTTTCACTGTGACGGGCTCGTTTGCTTAAGTCTTCACTCATGTGACCTTTTCCTCGATCGTCATGAGATTTTCTCTTGTGAGAGTCATCGCCTTTTTGCCAAGAATCATGGCGCTCTTCTCTCTCCCTTCTTTCACGATGTTCTTCTTCAGTCCTCCTTTCATGAGCCTTTCGGGCAGCCCTCTCTTCATCCGACTCTCTGTAGGAAGGAAGGTAACGCCTGTAATCATACTGGCTACGCCTCCCGTAGCGCTGGAAATCGTCATAGTACGAGCCGCTGCGCCCCATAGGAGAATCTGGAATTGAAATAATAAGCTTTAGAAATCTTTAAAGTGCAAGAAGATAAGTGCATAGAAGTGATGAGAAATTCTAAGTGTGTGTGTTGTGCAAACTACGCGCATTAATCTACGAACCACTCTTTATTTGGGGAGTGGTTGTGGGTGTAATAGTTAACGTCAACTCTTGAGTCGACGACGGCTGTTGCAAAATAGAAGTAGCTTCAACTACTGAAGAAGAAATCCCGGCAGTAGTAGGGTCATCTTTGAAGATCTCTTGAGAAGTAGCGAAGAGGTCGCTCAATCCTTCGAAGGTATCGTCCCTGCTTTGCTTGGAAGGACTGGATTTCTTAGCCTTTTCACCAGATTCTTGTGAATGGTGAGAGGATCCCTGAGGCTCTTCTTCCTCGATAACCGGGGCAAGTTTACCAGATGGCCCCGCAACATCGACAGAAGTGGAGCACTTCACCAGCGAAGATTCAGGAGTCTTTATCGGAGAATCGGGGACTTCCGTTGGAACTTTTTGAGCATGCATAGAGCGAGAAGTGTGTAGAAGCCCATGTTGATGTAAAAATTCATCCCTCAACAGAAATTTTATGCTCCTCTCTTCTGTGGCCACGGCACTCAACCTCTCAAAAACTTGCTTGTGAATTGGGTCTCTAGAGGGGAGAGGAAGTGCTGAAAAGAATAAAGAATGAAATTAGCAACTGAAAGTTCGGATCTCGAAAAAGTTTCAAAACGGAGAAAATAGAAACACTAATCTTATTTCCTACTCTCCAGATGGCATAAAAGCCTGAGGGACAGCGGGCAAAGAAAAACTGGTTCAAAAATCCATGAACGCTTTCAGTAAGATCGGAAATGAGCTTGCGGTTTCTGGCACTTCTCACAATAATAAGGGAAGGATGATCTTTACTCTTTGCAAACGAGCACAGATAACGAATTTCTTCAAAACTCGGTAGGCGATCAAGGGTTCTTCTAAACAAAACACATAACCCCGTCAAGATGGCATAGCCATTGGGATGAAGTTGAAACGGAGAGATTGTCAACCGAAGGAGAAGAGTTCGAAGGAAGTCGTTAAAAGGAGGAATCGCCCCACTTAAGCACATTTGGCGATTGACTGCAACAAAGCCATAGGGAGGATTGTCAGCAGTATCTCCAGGCCCAGGGAGAAGAACATCACTTTCAGCAAAGCCAAATTGAGTGCGCAGCTGGACAAACGCTCTCGAAGTTAGAATAGTCGGGGTTCTCTCCGGAGGATTCTCTATGGGAACAGCTATCAGAAAAGTTTCTTCCTCTGGAGTTACCACTTCTTCTTCTCGGTGGGAAGTCATTCTACATAAACAACTGGGTATTCAAACATGAAGGTGCACGTTTCCTAAAGTGTGTGAAGTGTTGTGTAAAATCAATCAAGCAGTGAACAAATATAACTGGAATGAAAACTAGCAAACATTCGTTAGTTATGAAATTCAGGGACTATTGTTTTAAGCCTAAATATGCAAGTAAGATGTTGATGCAGATAAATCAGTTCAGATTATTGATACTTTGCATTAATGTTTAACTTTAACTGATTGATTCACAAACATTTCATGCAATATAATTAAGTTGCTTGTCTTGTCTTGACTAATCTGTCATCTGACATGGGCAGTCGATGGCAGTATTTTCGCCTTGGTTTTCTTTGTTTGTTATTTTCAGCAGGTTAGCAGCTTATAAGTTAATGCGATCTGTGAAATAATACAATGAGATTCAAGCAAATTTAAAGTTGGGGCAGTTCAAAATTCAGGCAACGTAGTTTGGCAGTTTGAGTCAGAAATTCAAAGTGGATCTATGCTCTCAAAAAGTCAGCATGCCCAAAGCCTAAGTGTTAACTCGGCAGCGGTCTAAGAGCCAACTCGGTCACGGTTTAAGGGCTTAGCTCGGTCACGACTTAGGGGTTAACTTGGCTGCGGTTCAAGGTTAAATCAGTATAAGGCTTAGATCGGCAGAAGAATAGGTTGGCAGATTTCCCCCAAGTGCTAACACGGCCACGATTTAAGGATTGGGTCGGCCAAAAGCTAAGTCACTTCAAATCACCGGGTCGCATCTAAATCAATACCTCGCCCCACTCAACCCGTTAACCCGTTAGCCACTCCCTCAACCAAAAAACCTTCATCTCGTTCATACTACCGAATCATCCCATAAACTGGTTCAAAACCACCACGAATCCAACGCCTTACAATCCTAACGCGAATCAAAATTGGGTACGCCTAAAGCAGTAACCCATCGGCATCATTTGATCGATAGCCTAAAGCCAGATCAAACTAACTAAGGATCATCAACTATAGATATAACGGGATTCGTGATAAAGCACCGTACAAAGATGCGGTTTAAATTTGATTGGTAAAATTCATGAATCAACGGTAGTCTTGGATTGAGGGGGAAGCAAGTTTACTTACGCGATGGATGGCAAAGGTTATCAGTGATTGACTAGAGTGAAATCGCCTTTGGGAGCTCTGGGAAATTTTAATGGCAGAATTGAGCAAGGGAATGAGTAATGAAAAGGAAGAAGAAGATGGATGTTTTATACCTTACAGTAGGGAGAACGGAAGCGGCAGATGCGGTCTAACTGTTGGGTCGCGTACGACCTACCGACCTAAGAGGGGACGGGTTAAGGACTATCGAAGCACATGACCTAACATTCAGGCGTATACTTCGAGGGGCAAATGTTAACTCCGCCTCGACCATGACTTACCGACCTAACAGTTAGAAGCATGCCGACCTAAGGCTCAACAGGGGGTGCCGACCTAAGGCCTAAGGGTGTGCCGACTTAACACTTCAATGAGGCTACTGACTCTACTGACTCTACTGACTCAACATAGATACCGACCTAACAGTCTAGGAAGATTGCCGACTTAACTGGTTGCCGACCTAACTGCCTTAACAGGAATGTTGACCTAAGGCCGAAAAGGGATACCGACTTAAGAGAGGTGCCGACCCAATGCTCTAGCATGTATACCAACCTAAGACTTAAGGAACGCCGACCCAAGATAGCTAACGACCCAAGTCGCGGCCGACCTATGACCAATGTCAACTCGGTCACGACCTAAGCAAAGGAAGGTAAGTTCAATGCAGCTACTTGGCACAGTGGCCTCTTAACTCGTACACGATCCAGGACTTACCAGTTGGACCGTGACTTGCGACTTACCAAGTTAACTCGTCCACGACCTAAAGCCACTAAGTATAAGCCCAATGCCATATTACTAAGAAGGAGTAGTGTTGACTCGGAGGCGACCTAGGACTTGTGCAAGTGAACTCCTGTGAAGCCAGAAGGGGGCCAGATGGACCGGCCACGGCTCATATTAAGTCGGCTACGACTTAACTTAGATCGGCCACGACTTAGGACTTGGCAAAAATTCCAGATTCAGAACTCTCTATAAATAGGCAACCACCTCCAACATTCAAAGGACTTTTGGCACATTCTCTTCACACACCGTTACCTTGCTGCATTGAGAACTTCATCAACACTTAGAGCTTCCAAGATTAGGGGAATACATCAAAGAAATTCACGAAGAAACCACACATCTTCAACATGAATCTAAGAACTTTAATCGACATTGAAGCTTAAGACTTGTTCCAAATCACTTGTAACTTGAAGTGTATTGTACTTGAGAAGAATTGTATTAGTTTGTAACGGGATTATTAATAAAAGTACTTAGAGTGGACGTAGGCTATACCCTTAAGCCGAACCACTATAAAATCGTTGTTTTTTACTGCTTTTCTGCTATTACTTGCTTGTAATTCTTTCCCGATCTATCGGGTGGTGCTTTCACAACTACACTTTACACACCGGGGTGTTAGCGTTCACATTTTAGCGTTAACAACAGCTGTAATGACTGTGTGGGCGAATTCTATTCTTTCTGCAATTGATAGCAACCAGCTAGACCAACTGTCAAATTTTCTTTGAATAATATCATGCAATTTAGCACAATCCGTATCCTTTATTTGATTACAATTGAGAGGGTGTCCTAGGTATTTGATTGGAATTTCACTTTGTTGAAATTTTGAAACACTAAATATCTCCTTCTTACTCTTGCGTGCTTTATTGAAGTGCACCTTGCTTTTACTTTCATTTATTTGGAGTTCTGCATAATGTTTGAGGCTGTCAAATATTTTCCCTATGATCTCCCCATTTTGAACATCTGTATTCAAAAATATTAATAAATCATCAGCATAGAGTAGATGGGTAATATAAGGAAATCGACTTAACTGGTTTTAAATTTTTATTCAATTGTTCCTTTTCCATTTGTAATGCAAAGTATTCCATAGCTAAAGTAAGTGGATAAGAAGATGAAGGATCTTCCTGTCTTATTCCTCTATTACTATGTATAAACCCACAAGGAGAACCGTTAATGAGGATAGAATATATTGCATTACATATGCATTCTTTTACTAGGTTACAAAAATTTTCATTGAAACCAAGTTATCTCATCATAAATGTAATAAAATTCCTATTTATTTTGTCAAATTCTTTATGCGAATCAATTTTTATACCCATTTTATTTTTCCCAGTCTGATTGAAATTTCTTAATAACTCATGTGCCAGTAGAATATTTCCAATAATAAATCTTCCTAGGATAAAAGCACTTTTGTTTTCTAAAATTAATAATTTTAGAAATTCTTTTATTCTATTACGTAGTATTATGGAAATAATTTTTTTACAATAGGAAATAGGCCTAAAATCCCTAGGCATTTAGGCACTTTTATTTTTGGCATCAAAGTAATAAAAGCACGATTAAGATTTTCTAGAAGTTTTCCAGTGGATAAAAATTCATTAACTACTTCAATATAATGTTTTTTTAACTCCTACCAATAAGTTTTATAGAATTTAGCCCCAAAGTGACCTAGGATTTTACCATCTTTAGCATTAAAAATTATTTTTATGATATCTTCTAAACAAATTTAAGGAAGTAAGTTTCTTCACTATTGGCATGTAATAAGTATTTAGGAGTAATGTTTGGAAACATACCAGGAATTCCATAAGAATTATATAAATCAAAGATATACTTAATAGCTTCCATTTCTAATTGCGAAGCTTCTTTGATAATAACAACGTTGTCATTAAGTAATTTTCGTATGTGTTAACGTTAAAAAGTATATGCTAACACCCCGGTGTAAGTAGTAATCAAGTGAAAGTAGCACCCGTTAGTATGGGAACTGAAAATAAGAAGAAAATAGCAGGAAATAATAAAGAGACAACAGTTTTTATTGTGGTTCGGTTCAAAGTCAAGCCTACGTCCACTTATTCCTTTCTATCACCGATTTCATTACAAGTTTTACAATCATCCTTCATATTCAACACCAATACAACAAACAGATAGAACTTTGATGATGAATTACTTTCTGGATTCATGTTGAATGTATTTGATCGCTTCTCTCAGCTCTTTGAAGTGTTGTTGGTATTTGAAGTGTTGTTGAAGTCGTGAGAGCAGTAGAGTCTCTGAGCTTCAAAATCTAGGAAAGTCCCGGGAAAAAAGTCCCCCCTTCAACGTGGAATAGATGATGTATTTATAGGAGAACATTAGGTCGTTAGATCGTTAGGTCATTAGGTCTTAGGTCTTAGGTCGTTAGGTTTTAGGTCGTTAGTTCTTAGGTCGTTAGGTCTTAGGTCGTTAGGTCTTAGGTCTTAGGTCTTAGGTCTTAGGTCTTAGGTCGTTAGGTTTTAGGTCGTTAGGTCTTAGTCTTAGGTCGTTAGGTCTTAGGCCTTAAGTTTTAGGTCGTTAGGTCTTAGGTCTTAGGTCTTAGGTCTTAGGTCGTTAGGTCTTAGGTCGTTAGGTCTTAGGTGTTAGGTTGTTAGGTCTTAGGTCGTTAGGTCGTTAGGTTTTAGGTCGTTAGGTCTTAGGTCGTTAGGTCATTAGGTCTTAGGTCGTTAGGTCTTAGGTCTTAGGTCTTAGGTCTTAGGTCGTGGTGTGGTGGAGTTGACACATGCGACCTCGGATTGACTCGAAACTTGAAGTGCTGCTTTTCATGACTTTTCTTGCCATGTTCTATCAATTGTAGCCTGATCCGAGCTCGGACAAAATCCATTGATATCCATGGTTAAATAATGCATAGCCAATCTTTGGTTTTTGATCGATCTTTTGGTATCACGGGATTGCCAAAAGACGGGAAACCATTTTCCCCCAAAACATGCCTTGCGATAGGAAGGTGTGTTTTGTAATGCCATACGCTGGATGTTCATATCCTGTTGATGTCCTATAGAGAAATTAACAGTTTTATATGACCTCAAATGATGGCCGTTCGGGATCGGGCCGTTTGAGGTGAAATGTGACCGTTCGCGATCAAATGCCTTACCTCGAATGACGACCGTTCGGGATCGAGCCATTTGAGGCGAAGTGTGACCGTTCGCGATCAAGAGCCTGACCTCAAATGACGAACGTTCGGGATCGAGTCATTTGAGGGTAAGTGTGACCGTTCGTGGTCAGGGTGCCGTTCGAGGCGAACTGTGACCGTTCGAGGTCGAGTGTCGTTCGAGGCGAGATATGACCGTTCGAGGTCGGGTGCCGTTCAAGGCGAGCTGTGACCGTTCGAGGTCAGGTGCCTGTTCGAGGCGAGTAAGTGTGCCCCGGGGGGAAGGGGGCTTAGTATTATCGATGCCAGGTTCACGTTCGGGTGAGTTCCTGGATCGTTTGTATGCCTGTTCAAGGCGAATAAGTGTTCCCGGGGGGGCTTAGTATTATCGATGCCAGGTTCATGTTCGGGTGAGTTCCTGGATCGTTTGCCAAGGTGATTTACTGTCATTCTAGAGCATGCCTTAGGACCGTTCGCGACCCCGTACATGTGTAAGTAGCTTGGCCATCTCAGAGCATGCCTAAGGACCATTCGTGTCCCCATACATGTGTACGAAGCTTAGCCAACTCAGAGCATGCCAAAGGACCGTTCGCGACCCCATACATGTGTAAGTGACTTAGCCTTTTTAAATTTATCAAAATTCAATATTCATCCAACTGAAGAGTTTTAAGGCAAAAATGTATGACAAAGTCAAATCCAAACATCAGAAGTAAAACACAAAAGAAAAGTAGTTACGTCCAAGTGCAAATGCCTGCATCGATTCATAGTTGTATCAGAGCATGCCTTGGGATCGTTCACGGTCCCGTACATGTGTGAACAACCTAGTTGTGTCGATGTAGAGTTTTCCACTCATTCGTCATAATCTCAATCAATTGATAATAAGCTGACGCTTGGATCGTGAGCCATCTTCAGTTGGTGCAGGTGGTGGTCGTTCTTGTTCCAATGTTGCGATCTTCCTTTTCACAAACTATGATAGAAAACCATCCCGGATGTGCCCCTCAACTTCATCTTTTAAGTTTCTGCATTCATTTGTGCTATGACCATTCAAATCGTGGAATGTGCAATACTTGCCCGACTTTCTCTCGCTGTTAGTTGGATCTCTCCTTATCGGCTTTCGATAAGAAACCTGTCCCTTGGTGTCTTGGTAGATCCGCTCCAAAGTCTCATTCAACTCCGTGTATGAGGTGAATCTTGCTCCCTTCGTGGTTGTACTGATCTATCGTTGTTATCCTCGGCCTTTCGTTTACCTTTGCTAGATTCTACACCTTTCTCAGGAGGATTTCCGCCCTCGATTGCGTAAACATCGATTCCTTCATCCCTTTCTGCACTAGCTTCTTCGAATCGTAAAAACTTTTCGGCCTCATGATAGAATTCTCCTAGATCCATAGGTGGATCCTTAGTTAATGAATTTTTGAACTCTGTACCATCATTTATTCCACACACAGCTGCCATCATAACCGTGGATGGATCTAGTGGATCCACCGATGCCGCAGCCGCATTGAATCGTGTTAAAAAAAACTCCTCAAGGACTCCCTAGCTCTCTGCTTTAAAGTTACCAAACTCATCACACTCTTGGGTCTTGCGATGTGAACCCTAAATTGCCTCATGAACTTCTCGGCTAAATCAGCCCACGCTCTTATGGAGTTGCTTTCCAGCTGCCTAAACCATAATGCTGCAATATATGTCAGATACAATGGAAAGCACCAAGCCATGACTTCCTGTGATGCCCCTAGCACTTCCATATGCCCCATATACATTGCCAGATGGACCGCGAGATCCGTCCTTCCATCGTACATCTCCACCGATGGTAACTTGAACTCTGGTGGGTTCCTAGCTGTCCTAATCGCAGAAGAAAAGGGACTTCTGTTTATATCTTCAAGATCTCTGCTCACTAGACCACCCCTCATGGCTCGCCTGACCATTTCTGCCAATCTGTCATTGTCTCCAAGATATAGTCCTCGTTCATTGCCTTCAACCTGGCCCTCGAGTCCATTAGAGCTTTTAGGAATCTACCCCCTGGTTGAGTGTTTATTCCTCTACCAATGCCTTGTTGCTCAAAAACACCCGACGTTCTTCTCGGTAATAGGTCTGCGTGCTCTGGATGAGTGCCTCCTAATCCTGGTGCTGCGTCAGATGGTCCTGCTCCACTCTGAACTCCAGCTGTTCCTTGATTTTGCGCTCCAAGTTGTCTAATTTGCTGAAACAAATTCTGGATCATCTCCTCCTGTCTCTTCATCATTTCCACCATCTCATCCCTGGTGATAAAGACTGAAGCCTGGTTCTCTTCTAAGGAAGCCCCTTGACTCCCTTCGTGCTGACTTCTTTCTGGTCTCTGTCTTCTCCTTGTTTTCCTTCCAGGAGCCATAATCTTGGATAGACTCTTGGTTCTTAAAGAGAGTCTTTCGACAAATCTTTGCGAAGCAATGATGAAAATGCTCCTGAGTTCAGTTCTCAGTGAAAGCACCAAAAATGTTAACGTTGAAAAGTATACGCTAACACCCCGGTGTAAGTAGTAATCAAGTGAAAGCACCACCCGTTAGTACGGGAACTGAAAATAAGAAGAAAATAGCAGGAAATAATAAAGAGACAACGGTTTTTATAGTGGTTCGGCTCAAAGTCAAGCCTACGTCCACTTATTCTTTTCTATCACCGATTTCATTTCAAGTTTTACAATCATCCTTCATATTCAACACCAATACAACAAACAGTTAGAACTTTGATGATGAATTGCTTTCTAGATTCATGTTGAATGTATTTGATCGCTTCTCTCGGCTCTTTGAAGTGTTGTTTGTAGTTGAAGTGTTGTTGAAGTCGTGAGAGCTGTAGAGTCTCCGAGATTCAAAGTCCAGGAAAGTCCCAGGAAAAAAGTCTCCCCTTCAATGTGGAATAGCTGGGGTATTTATACAAAAATGTTAGGTCGTTAGATCGTTAGGTCGTTAGGTCGTTAGGTTTTAGGTCGTTAGGTCTTAGGTCTTAGGTCATTAGGTCATAGGTCGTTAGGTCTTAGGTCGTCAGGTCTTAGCTCTTAGGTCGTCAGGTCTTAGGTCTTAGGTCTTAGGTCGTTAGGTTTTAGGTCATTAGGTCTTAGGTCTTAGGTCGTTAGGTCTTAGGTCGTTAGTTCTTAGGTTTTAGGTCGTTAGGTCTTAGGTCGTTAGGTCTTAGGTTTTCGATCGTTAGGTCTTAGGTCGTTAGGTCTTAGGTCGTTAGGTCTTTGGTCTTAGGTCGTTAGGTCTTAGGTCTTAGGTCGTGGTGTGGTGGAGTTGACACATGCGACCTCGGATTGACTCGAAACTTGGGGTTCGGCTTTTCATGACTTTGATTGCCATGTTCTATCAATTATAGCCTAATCCGAGCTCGGACAAAATCCATTGATATCCATGGTTAAACAATGCTTAGCCAATCATTGGTTTTTGATCGATCTTTTGGTATCACGGCATTGCCAAAAGACGGGATAACAGTATGTCATTACTGTGAGAAATGCGAATTATGGATCTTAAGGCTAGGATTAACACTAGAGGGGAGGTGAATAGTGTTAATAAAGAATTACTAAATCTTTTTGAGTTTATGTTAATTTAGACACCGATGTATGCAATATACAGACATAGATATGATCACAGAAACAAGCACAGATGTAGAAATAAAGTAAAAGCAGTAAAGGAAAGAACACACCGGATATTATACTGGTTCGGAGTTACCCTACATCCAGTCCCGCAACACAAGTACAGATTTCCATTCAAAAGCAATTGTACAATTACACCCTCGGTTTCAAGGCTACAAGGTACACCCTCCAAAATTTCTATTCTCTAGGTAGAGATACTTGATTTCCAGGCCACAAGTTTACCCAATTGATTTACCAAGGCTACAATCATACCTTTTCTCTCTTGATTGATTTCCAAGTCTACAATCATACCTTTTCTCGCTTAATAGATTACAAAGAAGTCTATAAATCTGGATAGCACTGAGAACCTTGTAGAGATAGTGATAGAGAATCAAACTAGAAGTAATCGAGTTTGATTCAATGTTGATTTCGGCAGAGTAATGGTAAGAATATGTATTAAGAAATGTGGAAGAAGAAGAGGAGTGAAAAACCAGAAAATCTGATATAAAATTCGTTGAAACTAACCCCTATTTATAGAAGAACAACAGCCATGTCCATTCATGAAGAGTGATGGTGAATAGACACTTATTTTGAAATTTAAATTTTGAATTCAACTGACACCATGTCGACATGGTTACCCTAGGCATGTCGATATCCCAAAGCAATTTTTAGTGATTTGATTTTCTTTGAAAATAACCTTTATCTTATATTAAAACTATTTTAAACATTACAAATATACTTGGCTATAGTTAAAATTCATAAGTAAATATAGGGAATAATATATATATATATATAATATATATATATATATATTAACTATAATTTTATATTTAAATCTAAGTATAAAAGTTTAATATATAATTTAAAAAGATAGTTTAAAATCAGGAGTAATTTGACTTTGTAATTAAAGATAATTTTGAGGCTAAAATTATTTAAAATCAGGATAGAGAAATTAGAATCTTTTTAGAAGGAAATTTTGAAATCATTTTGAAAACAAGATAATTTTTTAAAACCATTTGAATTAAAATTAGTGGATGCAAAACAATGTTCCACTAGATTTTCGTAGGTTCCATCCTGCTTAGGGTTCCATCCCTTTAATAGGCTCGAAGTGTATTCCATTCCACGAATAAATTGGATTTTAAGATGCCAGTGCTTTTCTACGAGTTTTAAAAAAAATTCCTAATAAAAATACTTATGCTTGAAATCTTGAACTCTCGATAATCTTGATACTCATGAGTCTTCTATCTCGATATCTTGAATCTCTATACTGTACAGTCTTCATTCTTTGTACCTGCATGGTTAAATCCTGCATATACATATATATCTAAACTTATAATGTTAGTATTTATATTTTATAATCTATTCTAAGGTTGTTGCCATTAAAACCATCATCTCACGGACGAACAATCTCCCCCTTTTTGATGATGACAACCTTTGTTTATAAAATATTATTTCTATCCTAATAACTCCCCTTAAAACTAATAACTCCCCTTAATTAATGCCTAACTACCCTATTTTATATTTCTCCCCCTTTGTCATCAACAAAAAAATCACCACAAACTATATAAGTCCCCCTGAAACAAACATTCTATAACATGTGATTATAATGATAGTGCTATCATAAGTAATCATCACTTAAATCTAATACTAAAAATAGCCCTAAACTATTAACTATCCTAACTAAGAATTAACGATAGTACTTATAATTAAAACACATATAAGAACACGAGTTATTTATTACGTATGAAGTTGTATATACATGAGCGTTTAGAAAACATAAGGAAACACAAAAACAATGTAGAAGAAAGAAAAGAAACTAAATAGGAGATCTATGAATCGAACAACGTGGATAATGAAAACAGAAATTTCCATGTTGTTCAACAATATTCCCATCTTTATCGAAGCACACTTCTCCGACACAAATGACTTTGTCGTCATCTTCCGCTTGCGCTTCTTCTTCCATGGGTTCTTCTTCTTCTTCTTTGCTGGCCTCTTGTTCTTGATTGAGTGAAGAGTCTTCATCAATCAAGATAGGATTGGCCTCGTTATCCATTAGGAATTTCAGCAAATTCCTAAGAATCTTGCCTTGCTTCTCTTGTTCCTTTGCCATTTTGAGTCACTTGATTTTCAATCATCTTCTGAAGTGCATCCTTCAGAGAGTACTCTATTTTAGTCACATGAACGAGAGTAGTACGTTGAAATGGACCAGACGTAGGAGAAGGGAATGAAAAGTTTGATTTTATGTTTGATTTGGAAGAGGAGGCCATTGATTATTTGATTTCAGAGAGAAGAACAGAGAGATAACAGAAAGGATGAATAAAATTTTGAAATTGTGAAGAATATATAACCAATTATTTTGAATTTTGGTGGGAAAAATTTCAAAATTTAAAAACGTTCCATGTCGACATGGGTATATGGGGGATGTCGACATGGTCTTTTATATTTTAACTCTTTGAATTATTTTAATATTAATTATTAATTATACTTGTTATTTATATTTTATATTTTAGTCATAGAAAAAATACCTAATTCTCTTCTTAATTTAGTAAATATTGATTCATTTAAGGGTTTTGTTAAGATATCAGCAATTTGATTCTTAGAATTGATATAATCGAGAGTAACTACTTCCTTACATATATTATCTCTGAGAAAATGATGTATGATATCAATATGTTTAGTTCGAGCATGTTCAGTAGTACTTTTGGATAAATTTTTCGCACTCGTATTGTCACAACAAATTGGTGATTTTGAAAAATTTAAACCAAAATCTTTTAAGGTTTGTTGCATATATATTACTTGAGAACAAGCCAAAGCAGCAGAAATATATTTGTGACGACCCGGCTTTCTAACCACAGAAAGTCGTATCATCTTGAAGAAAGAAAGGGATAGAAAAGAGAAAAGATAAAGAAGAAAGAGGAAACAACATCAGAATCTCAATAGCGGAACGAATAAATTATATTAATCACATAAATATTACATAATATACAACATCAATCGGAGTTTCACATATAATACGTCACATACTAGACAGTTATAAACACTGTCTAGTTATACAATTCAATACATAATACAATACAGAGATACCAACACATCGGAATACTATATATATATATATATATAGAACGCAGAAGCCTCCTGCTCCATTGCTCCTCTAGAATTCGTCAAAGCTAACCTGAATCCCTTGGCTACTCATAAATATTTGAGTACCCGAGAGTTTAGGAAAAACAGAAATAAACTCCGGGTCAGACATGGGTCTGGTATGAGTAACAGGTTAAAGTTGCTTAATTTTGAAAAAAATTTGAAATCAAAAGGTATCACGTACGACTTTCCACAAATAAACATGGGTAATTTTTTACCTTACGCTAACCAATTCATTTTATAGGAAATTCTGTGATATTATAATAGGGTCTAGGGTTTTCAAGTAAATAGAAAATAGCCGAAATTGTTATATCTATTAAATTCCAGCTACTAGCCACAAAAGTGGGTAATACAAATCAAAACTGTAGGGTCTCGTAGGGAAAATGGGTTTCCAACAATGGCAGGGCTACTTGGGTACCGCCCATCACAGTACGTGGCCTAGATCACCGTACCGAGGAGCCACCCTAACTCCCCTGCAACGCAAGGCCGGAACCATTCCTTTATGAACAGTCCTGTACAAGATAACCCTGGCAGTTGGAGCTCAAAACTGCCCACACCGCCAAAATAAAAGGGACCTCTAAACAGGGGAAAATCTCGACATGCTTGGGCATGACCCACCCAACCTTGCTGCACCTCACCTGTTTTAGCCATTCCCGGTGGATGAGGCTTAAGGCTGCGACTACCTTTAGAGAACACATCTCTTAGAATGCTCATTGCCCACCTGACGATGTTTTGAAAGCATTCAATCCATACAAGTTCGTTCCGGGTTCGAACGAAACCGAAGGTATTATCTCGTCACACTCATTTTGGAATCACCCTCAGAGTTAACGATGATAACCCTTGCACTCTTAATCTTCACTTGAGAATTCACGACCTAACGTTTAATTTGGATCGATGTGGTTTTCGGATTTCCAAATATGGAAACCCGATCCCGGTCTCATAGAAATCCAAACACCATCTTTTAGGTCCAAGTTGTTTTAAAGTTTAAAATAATTCAATTCAATTATCTACATACACACAGATAGATAATTCACAATATCCTAATAGATAATCAACATTATCATCATAAACAGATAATCCATATTATCATCACAACAGATAATTCGTATTGTCATTATACTTAAATCCAAGCATACATATCACATGGCATTCATTAATCTCATATTTGAGATCTCAATCCATTCGAGGTAAACAATATCATTCATCCATACATAAGCAATCACATCAGCTATAATTAATTCAAAATGAATTAAATTAATTACTTCATCTCTAATTAATTTAAAGTAAATTAATTTAATTACTTCACCATTGTTAATCTTGCTTATATAAATATTAATCAATCACCAATTAATTAATACAGGTAAATAGGCATAAGGAAGAAGTTGTAAAAAAATTTAGTCTAAGGGACAAAAAGTTTGCTTTTTAGCCAAAAGGACACTTTTTAGTGTAAACTGAAAATGATAGTTACAACTATCATTCTGTGATTTACACTAAAAAGTGTCTTTCAGCCTAGAAAGCAAACTTCTTGTCACTGAAACTATTTTTTTTCTAACTTTTTCCTTTAGCCTAATAACCCCTAATTAATAAATCATTTACTAATTATTTATTTTAGTTAATCACCCATGATTAATTAACTTTTAATTGTATTCAAGTAATTATTCTTTAATTAGTTTCACAAACTAATTATCCTTACCCAAACATGGTAATTAACCTTTAATTACTTCCTAAATTAATCAATCTTTAATTACACTAATTAATTACTCTTCAATTACATATTATTGATTGGTTAATCTTAACTGATCAACCCTTAATTACATAATTAAATTATATCTATTAATGATTTCTAATTACATTTAATTATTATCCAATATATATTAATTACCCTAAGTAATTAATCTTCCATTAAACAAATTTATTAATAACCCCTGATTAATACCATTTAGTAATTAACTACCCTTAATTACTCCATCAATAAATTAATTACTCCTTAATTAATTTTCTTTAAATTAATCCCTTGATTAATTCCACAAAGTAATTATACTAAAATTACTTTCATCATTAAATCATCCACAGTTAATTACACCCAATAATTACCATTAATTACTTCCCTAAATAATTATACTTATCACATCATCAAATGGTTATTTAAATTAATTAAACTTAATTAATTAACTTAAACAATTCATATTAAACTAAATTAATTGCAATGAGTAATTAATTCCTTAATTACTTCCATTGAGTAATTATACTTAAATATTTACAGTTTTGTCATAAATTAATTAATCCAATTAATTATTAAAATTAATCACATTAATTCATTATTGAATAATCCTAGTTAATTATGTTCATTAACTATTAACAATCCTTTAATTTCTTGTCTAAAGTAGTTAACTAAGATTTATTAATTATTAATTACAATTTAATTAATCTTTAATAACTCATTAATTTAATTAAGTGGTAACTATAACTTAATTAATCCTTAATTAATAATTAATTTCTAATCACTAATTTAAATCCAATCTTAATTAATTAATGATCCTTAATTACCAATTAATTTATCCTAAATTAATTAACTTAATCCTTAATTAACTAATTTAAACTCTTAATTACTAAATTAATTAATTCAAATCAATATTTATCCATTTAATTAATTTAATAATTATAAATCATTAAATCTTCAATTATAAAAACATTTTCCCTATTAATGATCAGATTATCATTAACATGGTATTTAAAAACAAATTAATTTCATACTTTACTTTTAAAATTTTATTTTAAATTTAAGATTTAAAATGAAAAAAAAATTAGCTTTAACAGTTTAAAACAATTTCAAAACCCTTTTAATTTCACAAGTTAAAGAATTATTTATTTTATATTAGAAGTTTAAAAGAATTTAAAACACAATTCCATTTTTAAATTCAAATCAATTTAAAAAGTTCCCTTTATCATTCAAACTGTTTAAAACGATTTGAAAATCATCTTTTATTTCAAGACTAAGATTCAAATTTATATCTGAATCCAGATTTAAACTTAGGTTTAAATCTTTATTTTATTTAAAGCTTTACTTTAAATTCAAACTATTTAAACCTTTTATAGTTGTTTCAATTAATTTAAATTTAAAACTTTATTTTTTAAAACTCAGATTCAAACTAGATTTGAATCAGAGACAAACTTGGATTTAAACTTAATTAAATCCCTGCATTCCAATTTGAAAACGCAGATTTCAGTTTAAAAATGCTATAGGTAAAAAAAACTGCAACATAACAATAACTCGAGCCATCCTATTTCTGCTTCGAGCCAAGATCAAACTTCCTCGAGAAATGTAACGCCCCAACCCGAGACCCACCTTAGTAAAAAGAATTAACAAGTAATTCAGTCTAGTAAAGCGGAGAATAGGGCTGGTTAAGGGCGACTATCTATAATTTTGTCTTAAACATCCACTGAATACGTCGACAAATGCAATAATTTTTTTTCTACTCAAGTGGATCGACATACACAGTAAATGCTTAATCCAAAACTATAGGTAGTTAACGGATCTATCAGAACAAAATACAATAACTAAATGTAAAGCACATCACAGAACAGTAATCAACATCATGTATATACATATACACTGATACATGTTTAGTACAATACAATATGAATACAATAAAGGTGGTACACGACCATACCATATGCACTGAATCAAATATAAATACATCAGAGTATGCGGAAGAACAAAAATTGCTCAAAAGAAAGGAGAGCTGATATCCAACATCAACTTCAAGCTAAGTCCAATAGATGATACCTGAAACAACTCGGGCTGACCCGAGTATAAATACACGGGTCAGTCTAGCTACACGAATCAGTCAATATCGGTAATATGAAGCAGAATAGACATGAAGATACTTCTTCTCGAAAGAGAAGAATGAATCGATAAAATCACAACACTTAAGTAACAAACGCTACTTAAGTGAACAAATACCTCGAAGGAGGTAACTCAAACTCAATACTCAAATCAAACAAAAGTGCCTCATATCATCGACGACATCTCAAAATTTCTACATGGTTTCCATGAACCATATCTCCTTAAAAGGAGAAACATCAATACAAACTCTCGCCAAAATGACAAACATAAAACATTCTCAAAAATGATGATCCCAAAACTCAACTACAGAATAATCTCCAAATTCAATTATACCTCATATCATCGGTATAAATGTATATAAATCTCAATCTCAACTCGCCAAAATGGCAAAACCTAGAATATCTTATAAAATCATGAAATTATCAAAACTCATAACTCAAGGAACTCGATAAGAGTTCAAAACATCACAATTGAAACAACCATATATATAGCATCTCATATAGTACTAGGCTATCGATGTTATAAAACTTCTTAAAAGGGTGAAATCACAATAAACAGAAAACTCAGAAAATCCGGATTGGCCAAATCCCCGATTGTAATGTCGAAGAAATACTGCACGTGCAAAACTCATACAGCCGAAGCCTCAGACAAGGTCGCTAACACCTCTCTAAGCAGTTCGTCCTCGTGACAAGGTCGCTAACACCTCTCAAAGCAGTTCGTCCTCATGACAAGGTCGCTGACACCTCTCCAAGCCATTTTTTCAGCCCTAACAAGGTGTTAACACCTCCCAAAGCAGTTCGTCCTCGTGACAAGGTCGCTAACACCTCTCAAAGCAGTTCTGTTAGGTAAACATCGTGAATGTGTCACAAACTCACGGATAGGAAGCCAAAAAGTGTTAATGTATGTCTCATACCACACATTCTCACTTAGAGGTTTACTAGCCGTTAGTCGATGCCACACTAGAAAGATCATAAAACTCATAAAATTATATCTCGTCTAGTCTCATTGGCGAGTGATAAAGAGACACGATACTTGTCTCATCTCATCTTCAAGTATTAAATGGCATCATGACTTGTCTCATCTCATCGATAAGTGAAAACATCATGATGGTTCCTCATAAACCATAAATCTCAAAATATGAAATCATAACCCAAGACTTGCCTTATATCATTGGCAAGTAAACAAAACATCGTGATGGTTCCCATCGACCATACTCCTACATAGGAGATCTCAAACCATAATACTTGCCAAATATTTCCATCTTAAATAATTCCAATATATAGAAATTATAAAACTCAAAATATGCCATAAAATGGCAAAACATCTCAGAATCAATATTCTCAAATAGCTTCGATCGTATATGTCCGAAATTAACCGAAATAGTAAACGCACATGTCCCATACCACGTGTTTTACTAAATCGTTTAATTCTCTTTCTCATACGTTCGAATAGTATAAAAGTGTATATTTTATATATAAAATAATTTATTTGAGTAAACAAGCTTTTAGAACCATTTTTCGAAATCAATTTTGAAAACGATATTTGAAACTTCCCTTATTATAGAGAATAAATAGATTTTACAACTTAAAATAATTTAAAAATATTACATAATAATTATTTTAAATGCCAAATTGGTTTAAACATTATTTCAAAATTGTTTAGACAAATCTGTGCTCGAAATCAAAGAAATCACTCAAAACCTTCATTCAAATTCAATTCAAATTCATATCAAATTTGAATTTCAAATTCATCAAAACTTGGTTAGCCTATTGATAGGCATCATAGCACTCAAAACATTTCAGAAATATCACAAAAACATCAAGTAAAAGTTAAAAATCGGACGGAAAAAGAACATAAAAACACTTGGCCAAAATATCTCACGTCTGATATCTTCTCTATGTTCAAATTTTGGATATAAAACAGGTGGCCTAACGACATTTGATTAAACTAAAAATTAGTGTACAGAAACTAGAAAACTTCATCTTTCAAACAAAAAAAGAATCGATGAATTCCGTCTCGAAAGCTAAATGTTACACTATCTCAAACATGGACTCAGGCCATGTTTGCAACAGTTCAAAAACAAAAAAACGCACAGGCCTGCAACACGCTGGGTTCAATTTTCAGGCATGAAAAGGAGAACCAAATTTGATCAGTTTAATCTAAAAATTGTTAAGCCTACAATAGAAAACTTCAGCTTTCAAATAAAAAAATAACCATACAATTTGGATAAAATATGAGAATGTTATCATGTCTCAAAATTGGACCCAGGCTGTGTTTTCACTATAAAATCTGGGCAAAAACATACTCCAAGTCAAACTTCGTCAGCCTGTTTCTATAAGCTATGTAGGTCGAAATGACCTGATATTTTACATACAGAAAGACCAACAACAACAATTTGAACTTCATCAAGAGTCATTCAATTTGGAGAAAGCATAAAAAATATACGATGTCTCAAAGTTGGATCCAGGTAGTGTTTACACTGTATAAATATGGGCAAAAACATGCTCCGAGTCAAAGTTCGGCAACATGTTTCTATATGCTATATAGGTTTAAATGACCTAAAATTTTACGTGAACAAAGTAAAACAACTATAATTTAAACTGCAAAAAGAAACGAAGAATTAAGAAAAGGTATGAGAAAGGTATGATATCTCGATGTTGGACCAAGGAAGTGTTTTCACTGTAAAAACCTGGGCAAAAACATGCTCCGCTTGCAACTTTGAGCACATTTTTCTATCAATTGCAAGTTTAATTAAAACATAAAAATTTACATGAATATACTCTGGTAACAGTACATTAACTCAAAAATGATTTGGCATGATTTCGACAAGAATTGAGCAAGATACAACAGCCCAAAGTTGGACTTAGAGCTGTTTTGAACTGAAAATTTACAAATGAAAATTTAGTTTTACAATGACTAAAACACAGCTCAAACATCAATATCTTGAGATGCAATTCATATTTCAGCGAGCATGAGTTAGAATACTCACCTTAGGGTCGGATTCAAGGATTTGCAGTGAAGAATTAGGATAAAGATGACAACTTTTACTTTCAAGAGGCCGTAAAAGTGCCTGAAAATTAATTTACTGTAACACGCAAGCCATGGATTTAGAATAATAACAAAATACAATTTTGATGAAATAATTCCATAATTTTTTAGAGATTACCCGTAGAGATTTTAATAGTAATAATTTTATCTCAATTTTGGTAAAATTTGCAAAGGTTTTATTTAGGATTTTGGGAGGGAGTGAGATTTTCATTTACTGTCAATTTGAGAAGAAAAAGATAGTTTCTTCTGTTTGAGAAAGAAGAAGAAGAAGAAGAAACAACGTGCTATGTTTCTTTTCTCACCAGAGACCTCTAGATAATGGGTTTTGAATCACATTTCTAAACCTATTTAGCCCAAAGCCAAAATGCTTAGAGGAAAAATAAGTAATGTACATTTTTATCTTTATATTATCAACATATACACACTTTACTTCATTTTAAAAGCCAAACAAAATGTATACATCTATTTGTTATGAAATGAAATTGTTACCGTAACAAATTTAAATTTATTTTATTATAAAAAGTTATTTTTTAACAATAAAACCCTATTTTGACTACATTACTCAATTTACACTTTTTAGTGTAAGACATCATTTTTTTAATGCAATAATTTGTATCAAAATTATTTTCTTGATAAATAAACTACAATAAATCATTCCACGTTTATCTTATCATCAAAATACTATTTGTAAACCATATTTCATCATTTATATTAATAAAATACAGATTTTCTTCATTTTTCGCCTATTTAAATTCAATAAAAGCTTTAATATAACCAATAACTTACAATACTATTGCATAACTCAAATAAAATAAACAATTGATAATTTTCTTCTTGAATTATCAAAATAAAGTTTTCAAAACTTCATTTTCATTACTTTAGGTTTATTTCAACAATTTAACGTTCAAATACATCACCCAATTAATTTATTAGCTTAAAACTAATAAATACCCAATGTTTCAGTTTATTAAAACCAAATAATTCTTTTAAGAATCAATACAGAAATACTAGACAATAATTACAAGAATTATTGCATTTTCTCTAAATAAAACCATATTTCACTCACATTTCTCACAGAAACCAAGAAAAAGTTTGTAAAACTTTATTTTTTACATTTTATTTCCAAAATCCATTGTTTTCTTTCCAAATAAATAATTTAAATCTCCAATTTATTCTTAATTCACAATATTAAATCATAACTACCATTATAATTTAATATTTACGAGTAATCACCAAAACAAGGGTTGTTACAGACTCCTCCCCTTACAAAAATTGCGTCCCCGCAATTTTCTAGAAAAAGAGCCGTAAACAATACAAAAATTCAATCGACAAAGGATAAAAGACAAGTTCGAAACTCAAACCATTCATACTCTTAACATAGAATGGTAGAGAGAAACAATGAAAAACTCACTTAGTTAATCCAATGGCCCATCAAATGCTAATATAGTGATTAGCAAACCATCGAATTTTCCAAGTATATCGAAAGAATTTCGAAGCTATCCCATCTTCGAATCAAAACTCAATAAGATGCTCAATAATTAATCAATCAGAAATGATTGATTTAAAAAAAAACTCTACGAATAGAATTGGGATCAAGCTCACTTAAACCCGAACTCTAAGCAATAAAGAAGATCATCAATAATATTTTCCGCATAAATATACGGAAAGAACATCCTCACAACAGGGTAGACACAATAGACAAGATTGATAAATCGCAAGATGGTTTCTCACAAGGCCACCAACTCGAACGACCGCGAAAAATGCACGTCGTTATCAATAGCACAAGAATGGAGTGAACTCTAGAACAAGAATATAAACTCAAATACTTTTCAATCCAAGATATTTAGATTTTTTTTTCATTTTAAATTTTAAATTTCAATTTTCAACATTTGAAAATTTTCAAACTCCTTACTATATTACTTAGTAAGTAAAGTAAAACTCAAATTAAAAGTCCAAATTTCTTCCCTTACGTCAAAATTAATTTTCAAAGAATTTTGTAAATCCATAATAATTTTCCTAAAAATTAATTAAGGGTTTAAATTCTCCTTACTCTTTTTATTAAACGAGTTAAATCGTTTAAAAACAATCTTCAAATCCTCTTATAACTCTTCTCTTAAAACATTTAATGTATATAATATAGATTCTAAAATCTCAAAATATACTTTCAATAAAGTATAGCTCAAAGTAAATAAATAAATGGCATTGCCTTGCCATTGAACCTCTAATAAATAGATATATTCGTTGGCTGCAGAGTCAATCGAACGATCAAAACTGCCTCGCCACTCTGTTACTCGTCTCTAAAATCAATGGCTACAATTACCATTCAAAAATAAATTTAATATATAATCTCAAAATATTATTTTCAAAATCTCAATTTTTCTAAAACATAAACCATTGTGTCTGATTGCCCCATCGTAGCATTTAGGAGATTCCTATTGATAATATTGATCAGACATATCGACCAGAACTCTTAACTACTTGATGGACAACCCAACACTCTCAAGTTATTTCCATAAAAGAAATAATACTCATGTAAATATATTCCTAAAATATTCTTTGATTTATTTTTATTTTTAATCTCAAAGCTCCAGTTTCTCTTTTTAAAACTCATATATATAACTTCAAAATCTCAAACCAAAGAACATTAAGAGAATGCATCGAGATATTCCTAGAATACGCAATTCGCAAAATCAACAGAAGAAGATGGAGTGTTCGTCAACTCCTACAAGCCGATGAGCCACTCTCGGAAATCATCAAGACAAAAGATAAGCAAGTTATTCTTCTCGAAGGAGAAGAAGCACACAAACAACAAATCATTACTTCAAACAAAGTAATGCTACAAAGGATAACACCGATTGAGTATCCGAAAAGGATAACTCAAAGAAACTAAATGATAAACTCAATCAAACTCGAAAAATCTAGAAACTCACCTCATTCCTTAGTGGATGCCCTTGTGGAAGGATAGCCGAAGGCTAAAAGCCAGGAATTGGGTTACCTCAACATTTGATTGCCCGATTGGATGTCAAATCCAAATGGACTCACAAAACTCAACAAAGTCACCTTGGCTGGAATTCGAGTTATATCATCAACATCTCGATACCCAATGGTGAATTCAGAAACTTCGGAATCATAATTAACGTTCCAAAGTGATAGAAATAATAAAACAATCAAAATAGGAAACCTAAATATACAATAGGATCCTATAAAACAAAGGATTGGACTTAATATTAAATAAGTCAATCCTTCTCAAATAAAACTCATCTCAAGATTGTGAGTAACAACCAAATACTCACAAAAGCATCATCAAATAGAAATCTCAGAATGCTCACAACGAGCCAATCGTTGTGGATCCCCTCAATATGATTCACAACTCTCAAAGGAACACAACAAGAATACTCTAAGGAATCAATAAGCTTCATCGATACGAACTCACTCGCATTGACAAAAATAAGAATAGAATAATCCCAAAAAAGGTTATTCATAAGATAACATCAAAATCAATTATGGAATGCTACGGAATACAATTTATATTCCTAGACATATTCCATCTCAACATATCCCAAAATTCAAAAAAGAATCATAGCACGATTCGAAAATAAGCTCGAATAAAGGACAATGATTCACTCATATTGTACTTTGACGTATCGTGATATACATACTGTTCTTTGTTTATTCTACTTTGTTCTGACCAAGCTCTGATACCACGCTGTAACGCCCCACCCCAAGACCCACCTTAGTAAAAAGAATTAACAAGTAATTCCATCTACCAAAGCAGAGAATAGGGATGGTTAAGGGCGACTATCTATAATTTTGTCTTAAACATCTACTGAATACGTCGATAAATGCAATAATTTTTTTTTCTACTCAAGTCAGTCGACATACACAGTAAATGCTTAATCCAAAACTATAGGTAGTTAACGGATCTATCAGAACAAAATACAATAACTAAATGTAAAGCACATCACAGAATTGTAATCAACATCATGTATATACATATACACTGATACATTTTTAGTATAATACAATATGAATACAATAAAGGTGGTACATGACCACACCATATGCATTGAATCAAATATAAATACATCAGAATATGCGGAAGAACAGAAATTGCTCAAGAGAAAGGAGAGTTGATATCCAGCATCAACTTCAAGCTAAATCCAATAAATGATACCTGAAACAACTCGGTCTGACCCGAGTACAAATACACGGGTCAGTCTAGCTACATGAATCAGTCAATATCGGTAATATGAAGCAGAATAGACATGAAGATACTTCTTCTCGAAAGAGAAGAATGAATCGATAAAATCACAACACTTAAGTAACAAACGTTACTTAAGTGAACAAATACCTCGAAGGAGGTAACTCAAACTCAATACTCAAATCAAACAAAAGTGCCTCATATCATCGACGACATCTCAAAATGTCTACATGGTTTCCATGAACCATATCTCCTTAAAAGGAGAAACATCAATACAAACTCTTACCAAAATGACAAACATAAAACATTCTCAAAAAGGATGATCCCAAAACTCAACTACAGAATAATCTCCAAATTCAATTATACCTCATCTCATCGGTATAAATGTATATAAATCTCAACTCGCCAAAATGGCAAAACCTAGAATATCTTATAAAATCCTGAAATTATCAAAACTCATAACTCAAGGAACTCGATAAGAGTTCAAAACATCACAATTGAAACAACTATATATATAGCATCTCATATAGTACTAGGCTATTGATGTAATAAAACATCTTAAAAGGGTGAAATCACAATAAACAGAAAACTCAGAAAATTCGGATTGGCCAAATCCCCGATTGTAATGTCGAAGAAATGCTGCACGTGCAAAACTCATACGGCCGAAGCCTCAGACAAGGTCGCTAACACCTCCCTAAGCAGTTCGTCGTCATGATAAGGTCGTTGACACGTCCCCAAGCCAATTTGTCATCCCTAAAAAGGTCGCTAACACCTCCCAAAGCAGTTCGTCCTCGTGACAAGGTCGCTAACACCTCTTAAAGCAGTTCGTCCTCATGACAAGGTCGCTGACACCTCTCCAATCCATTTTGTCAGCCCTTACAAGGTCGCTAACACCTCCCAAAGCAGTTCGCCCTCGTGACAAGGTCGCTAACACCTCTTAAAGCAGTTCTGTTAGGTAAACATCGTGAATGTGTCACAAACTCACGGATAGGAACCCAAAAAGTGTTAACGTATGTCTCATACCACACATTCGCACTTAGAGGTTTACTAGCCGTTAGTCGATGCCACACTAGAAAGATCATAAAACTCATAAAATTATATCTCGCCTAGTCTCATTGGCGAGTGATAAAGAGACACGATACTTGTCTCATCTCATCTACAAGTATTAAATGGCATCGTGACTTGTCTCATCTCATCGACAAGTGAAAACATCATGATGGTTCCTCATAAACCATAAATCTCAAAATATGAAATCATAACCCAATACTTGCCTTATATCATTGGCAAGTAAAAAAAACATCGTGATGGTTCTCATCGACCATACTCCTACATAGGAGATCTCAAACCATAATACTTGCCAAATATTTCCATCTTCAATAATTCCAATAAATAGAAATTATAAAACTCAAAATATGCCATAAAATGGCAAAACATCTCAGAGTCAATATTCTCAAATAGCTTCGATCGTATAAGTCCGAAATTAACCGAAATAGTAAACGCACATGTCCCATACCACGTGTTTTACTAAATCGTTTAATTCTCTTTATCATACGTTCGAATAGTATAAAAGTGTATATTTTATATATAAAATAATTTATTTGAGAAAACAAGCTTTTAGAACCATTTTTCGAAATCAATTTTGAAGACAATATTTGAAACTTCCCTTATTATAGAGAATAAATAGATTTTACAACTTAAAATAATTTAAAAATATTACATAATAATTATTTTAAATTCCAACTTGGTTTAAACATAATTTCAAAATTTTTTAGAAAAATCTGCGCTCGAAATCAAAGAAATCACTCAAAACCTTCATTCAAATTCAATCCAAATTCATATCAAAATTGAATATCAAATTCATCAAAATTTGGTTAGCCTATTGATAGGCATCGTAGCACTCAAAAAATTTCAAAAATATCACAAAAACATCAAGTATAAGTTAAAAATCGGACGGAAAAAGAACATAAAAACACTTAGCCAAAATATCTCAGGTCTGATATCTTCTCTATGTTCAAATTTTGGATATGAAACAAGTAGCCTAACGACCTTTGATTGAACTAAAAATTAGCTTACACAAACTAGAAAACTTTATCTTTCAAACAAAAAAAGAATCAATGAATTCCGACTTGAAAAGTAAAAGTTACACTATCTCAAACATGGACTCAGGCCATGTTTGCAACAGTTCAAAAACAAAAAAAACGCACAGGCCTGGAACACGTTGGGTTCAACATTCAGGCATGAAAAGGAGAACCAAATTTGATCAGTTCAATCTGAAAATTGTTAAGCCTACAATAGAAAACTTCATCTTTCAAATAAAAAAATAATCATACAATTTGGATAAAATACGGGAATGTTATCATGTCCCAAAATTGAACCCAGGCTGTGTTTTCACTGTAAAATCGGGGCAAAAACATACTCCGAGTCAAAGTTCTCAGCCTGTTTATATAAGCTATGTAGGTCGAAATGACCTGATTTTTACATACATAAAGACCAACAACAACACTTTGAAATGCATCAAGAGTCATTCAATTTAGAGAAATCATCAAAAATATACGATGTCTCAAAGTTGGATCCAGGCAGTGTTTACACTGTATAAATCTGGGCAAAAACATGCTCCGAGTCAAAGTTCGGCAGCATGTTTCTATACGCTATATAGGTTTAAATGACCTAAAATTATACGAGAACAAAGTAAAACAACAATAATTTAAACTGCAAAAATAAAAGAACAATTCAGAGAAGATATGAGAAAGTTATGATATCTCGAAGTTCGACACAGGCAGTGTTTTCACTGTAAAAACCTGGGCAAAAACATGCTCCGCTCGCAACTTTGAGCACAGTTTTCTATCAATTCCAAGTTGAATTAAAACATAAAATTGACGTGCATATACTATGGTAACAATACTATCACTCAAAAATGATTTGGCATGATTTAGACAAGAATTGAGCAAGATACAACAGCTCAAAGTTGGACTCAGAGCTGTTTTGAACTGAAAATTTACACATAAAAATTTAGTTTTACAATGACTAAAACTCAGATCAAATATCAATATCTTGAGATGCAATTCATATTTCAGCTAGCATGAGTTAGAATACTCGCCTTAGGGTCGGATTCAAGGATTTGTAGTGAAGAATTAGGATAAAGACGACAACTTTTACTTTCAAGAGGCCTTAAAAGATGCCTGAAAATTAATTTAATGTAACACGCAAGCCATGGATTTAGAATAATAACAAAATACAATTTTGATGAAATAATTCCAGAAATTATTGGAGACTACCTATAGATTTTAATGCTAATAATTTGGTCTCGATTTTGGTAAAATTTGGAAAGGTTTTGATTAGGTTTTTGGGAGGGAGTGAGATTTTCATTTACTGTCAATTTGAGAAGAAGAAGATAGTTTCTTCTGTTTGAGAAAGAAGAAGAAGAAACAACGTACTGTGTTTCTTTTCTCACCAGAGACCTCTAGATAATGGGTTTTGGATCACATTTCTAAACCTATTTAGCCCAAAGCCAAAATGCTTAGAGGAAAAATAAGTAATGTACATTTTTATCTTTATATTATCAACATATACACACTTTAGTTCATTTTAAAAGCCAAACAAAATGTATACATCTAATTGTTATGAAATAAAATTGTTATCGTAACAAATTTAAATTTATTTTACTATAAAAAGTTATTTTTTAACAATAAAACCCTATTTTTGACTATATTACTCAATTTACACTTTTTAGTGTAAGACATCATTTTTTTAATGCAATAATTTGTATGAAAATTATTTTCTTGATAAATAAATTACAATAAATCATTCCACCTTTACCTTATCATCAAAATACTATTTTTAAACCATATTTCATCATTTATATTAATAAAATTCAGATTTGCTTCATTTTTCGCCTATTTAAATTCAATAAAAGCTTTAATATAACCAAAACTTACGATACTATTGCATAACTCAAATAAAAACAACAATTGATAATTTTCTTCTTGAATTATCAAAATAAAGTTTTCAAAACTTCATTTTCATTACTTTAGGTTTATTTAAACAATATAACGTTGAAATACATCACCCAATTAATTTATTAGCTTAAAACTAATAAATACCCAATGTTTCAGTTTTTTAAACCAAATAATTCTTTTAAGAATCAATACATAAATACTAGACAATAATTACAAGAATTATTGCATTTTCTCTAAATAAAACCATATTTCACTCACATTTCTCACAAAAACCAAGAAAAAGTTTGTAAAACTTTATCTTTTACATTTTATTTCCAAAATCCATTGTTTTTTTTTCAAATAAATAATTTAAATCTCCAATTTATTCTTAATTCACAATATTAAATTATAACTACCATTATAATTTAATATTTACGAGTAATCGCAAAAACAAGGGTTGTTACAAGAAAATTATCAAAACGCTTCGAGTCAACATTAATTAACTCGAACACTCCAACACCATAATAACCTCATCAGATAACAGTGCACCGTGTATGTGCACTATGCCTCCGACCCTCTCAGATCATCGCTGATGATCTCCTTACGCTAACAACCATCCAAACACCAAAATATGATCATCACATCGTCCTCTAAATCTTGAAATCAAATTCGAGAGCCTTCAACCCAAACCTGGAAACCGAAGCCATCACCACACCCAAACCTGTCAACACCTCGTTCCCCACCTCCGACCATCTGAAAGTCTACAACTTCGGCCTCGACTTCATCTACTACCCAGCTATCATTTCCTAAAATCTCATAACACTCGATCAACCACACGTGCCGTGGTAATCGGTTCATCAAACCCATCAAAAACTAGGGTTCGAGGAAAAAATCTCTCTGCAGCAACCTCCATGGCGAATTACATCACCATTCAAATATTTTTCCCGGCTGCTACGATCACTCCTCCATCACCTAGAAGAACCCCGACCCTCCAGCATACAAAGATCATTAGAGATCATCAAAAACCCATATTTTGATGAACCCAGAACTGTACCCTCAATGCTTAACTAAAAATAGAGATTTTGGTTTCAAAAACCAAGTTTTACTCTTAGCGTTCAATTCATATACCTAAATCCATGAATTATGAAGATTAAATTTTAACTTATTTAAGTTTTTCACTGTTGTTTAATATTTTTAGAACCAAACAAATTGATTTTTCTCTTAACCAAATTTTTAAACTTAATTCTATGTTATAACAAACATTTATGTTCATAACTTAAGTCTTATCAAGGCTTGGGTTAAAAATAGATGAATTTTGATGAGGATTCAAGCCTGGAATCAAACAGAGAGGTACACAGAAAATGTTCACCAATATGTTCATACACAATCATAGAGATATATTTTAAAAAGAATACTCACAAGTAAACTACACATCAGAGAGAACATGCAACATAACAGATATACTTAAAATATTTTTGATTGTGATGTTACTCATAGTTGATTTGAGAAGATGGACAGAGAACTTCTTATTTGAAAACAGATTAAACCTTTAAAACCATAAATTGTTTTTCCTTTGATCTTCCTGCTAAATCTTCTTGCTTTTGATTAATGAAGTTGTTGCTTAAGGCTATAAGGCAGTAGTGCTTATATGTTCTCTGATATGCAAAGTTTTGATGAATGGAAATGAAACAGGAATGATATAAATATATAGAAAAGAGTTTTGCATTGGTTAGGTATTTGCTGGTATAGGCTTTTTCTTTTTGTTCAGAGATTTCTTTATATGTTTTTCTCTATCTTACCAGGAAAGATTCTTATTTTGGAGGCTGAAATGATTTTCATACATTTCGAGTTGACCAAATGGTGTGCCAGTATTAAATGAAATGTCCTTTATGTTTTACACATATCTGCTTTTATGTATGTTGATATTTTCTTTTACTTATTCCTGCATATATTTTGCAGGCAACAAACTTATTACTTTGCTTGGTTTGCTTTATTTATTTTTTTGAAGTTGTTTAAGTCATTTTTTTTGGTTTATTACTTAATTTATATTCATATACTTTTTATACTTAAACAATTTACAATTTTACCTTTCTTTTTATTTTAAACTTAAACTATCCAATACTTAATTCACTTATTATTTATTTTTATACTTATGTTAATACCATACATTTGATTTATACTTAAGTTTAATATTTATAAAGTTTATTTTATTTTAAACATTTTTGAAAGATTTTATTTTAAATTAACAAATCATAGCTTTCCAAAATACACACACACATACATACATACATATATATATATAAATTTAAAATAACAATTTCTATTTGTATTAAAAATTCATTTGTAAAGACATTACATCATTAATATTGTTTAAATATAACTCATTATTAAATTAAAATAATGCATAAAAGAATTTGTCTCTTATTTAATAAATTACTTATTTTATCAGCTATATTTAAAAAGAACAAAACAAACTTTTTGTTTACATTAAACTTTGGCTAGAATCATTTTAAACAATTAAATTTATCTTGAGTATTTTAAAATCATATGGTTATTTATTTAATATTAAATTAAATCAAATTTCTAAATTACCAAAAATATTAGAATTGGAAAACATGCCTTTATTTATTAAATTTAAAAAACAAAACTTATCTATTTACAATGTATACAAATATATATATATATATAACATTGTAAATAGAAAACAATTTAATTAGCTTTTAAAAGATAAAATCACCCATTTAAATATTTATTAAAGAATATTATTAAATCAAATTCAAATTTATTAATAACAATATTATCAGATCTATTTAATTTTAGCACAGATTACTAAATTGATATTGCCAAAAATTCCGGGATATCACATTCCTTCCCTCTAAAAGAATTTCGTCCCCGAAATTTAAAACAAAGGTAATTTAATAATCCAATTACAAAGTTAAATTTAAAACACAAGCATATATCAATCATACGCTAACAACCATAGCAACCAATTCATCCAATCAAACAAATCTAATTACCCAGACAAAATTCTAGATAGAATTTTCTGAAGTTTCCCAAGTATAAATACCGGAATACTCGCTCTACAGAATCCAAACAATCAATACTACTAAGCTACAGAGCTTCCACTCATCTTGATCTACAAAAGTAATCAAGATATCAGACCAAACTCAAGTCTGACTCAACTATCAATCCCTTCTGAACTGCTGGTTCCCAACCAGAGATAGCTCATACACGTATTCTCTCAGAGATACGTAAAACATAACGAATCTCAGTTGTCCAAACTGGCAATTCACTCCTGAAGTTCAAACACTAATCTTAGGAAGAACAACAGAAAAAGATCCAAATATCTCGGAGCTAGCTTCCCAATCTTACCCAATCTTATAGCTCCCTTGGATCGGAGAAAACCTTAACAACAATGAAGTCTCTAACTTCGAATTTTAAATTCTTCGTCTTCAGAATCCAAATTCCTTCCTCTCTTATCCACAAAACTCTTTGGACGATCCTGGGCTGCCTAAATCCTTCCTGATCAGCTCAACCCTTGCTGATGCCCCAGAAACAAACTGAACCAAAAACAATCCAACAAAATCATCTACTCAAGATCAATCCAAGATCAAGAACACATACTCTACCCCAAAATCAGAAGACTGATCTCACTTCTCCTATCCGGAAGAGACAAAAATAGGTGCACTCCAATCTGGCCTTAAGATCCTGAAAAATTTCCTGTAGAAACTCTCTAATCGAAAACACTGCAAATCCTAGTTGTTTCCAAACTATAACAGCCGCCACCATGCTTCCACTGCGCAACTTTGACTGAGCAGATGAAAATGCTGATGATGATCACAAGCACAAATTGGACGACACATCCCAGAACTATGGTTCAACAGATCCATAAAAGAAACTCAGAAGTTCCTCCAAAACCTGAGTTGCTTCACCAAACTCATTCTCCAGAAACCATCCTACTACTAAGCTGAACCATCGGTACTACTCCTGAAATCCAGTCAATACCAAACTCAATCTCCAGATGCGGACAAAACTCTGACTTCTTGAAGACATCCAGAAAATTCAGATAACCCATGAGAACAGTCAGCTATCGCAAGTGACTTTTGCGATCAATCCAGCCCATTTCCAAAGAAAAACTGTTCTATCTTTACC
Source organism: Allium cepa (assembly GCA_030765085.1). NCBI lineage: Eukaryota > Viridiplantae > Streptophyta > Magnoliopsida > Asparagales > Amaryllidaceae > Allium > Allium cepa. The sequence continues at coordinate 694,976,490 of CM060937.1, read as the reverse complement.
AAACAGAACAACCTACGCTTAATTAGCCAATCCATCGAAGAAATGGAACCACTCTGCTGCTCCTGAAATTACCTCAAGATAAACTGCTAGGCCAGAAGACCTCCTTGGCGGCACACAGAACACTCCGAGCTGCATTGCTGACTCAGATGCCCAAAAACTTCCTATCCAAAGCTCTTCGAGAAACTTGGACCTCAAACCAAACAGAAACTCCCTGCTAAACCTAGCCACAACACCGAAGCAGACACGCTTCCTTAACTTGTTCCAAAGAAACATCTTCAGACACATCCATAGTCACTGTGTCTCATCACACAGCTACTACATCCTGAGATATCAAGGTATCATGACTTGCTTCTGCCAAACCGATAGATCCAAACTCTAGCTCATCCAAACTTACACTTCAAAGATGAACTCCGTACCTTAACAGGTTTCCTTCAGAGATTGATGAAATCCTTACACCACCCAAAGCTCATTCGAGATGGTATTAGGTCTACAGTCTAGACAGATACACTTCCAACCTCAAACATTCAAACTCCAACCATTGGTAGTCGTGCTACACACACCACTACCCTATCTACCTTTATAACTTATATTGGAAAACCCGAAGAGGTAACCCAACAAATAGGTAGAAATATATATATATATACACACACACACACATACATACATACATACATATATATCAAATTACAAATACGCACTCTCAAGAAAGAAATCACTCAAGAGCCTAGGTATTCGCTCAACCTAGCACTTTGATACCAACTGTGACGGCCCGGCTTTCTAACCACAGAAAGTCGTATCATCTTGAAGAAAGAAAGGGATAGAAAAGAGAAAAGATAGAGAAGAAAGAAGAAACAACATCAGAATCTCGACAGCGAAATGAATAAATTATATTAATCACATTAATATTACATAATATACAACATCAATCCGAGTTTCACATATAATACATCACATACTAGACAGTTATAAACACATGTCTAGTTATACAATTCAATACACAATACAATACAGAGATACCAATACAACGGAATACTATATATATATATACACACACACACACACAACCCAGAAGCCTCCTGCTCCATTGCTCCTCCAGAATTCGTCAAAGCTAACCAGAATCACTTGGCTACTCATAAAAATTTGAATACCCGAGAGTTTAAGAAAAACAGAAATAAACTCCGGGTCAGACATGGGTCTGGTATGAGTAACAGGTTAAAGTTGCTCAATTTTGATAAACTTTTGAAATCAAAAGGTATCACGTAAGACTTCCCACAAATAAACATGGGTAAGTTTTTACCTCACCCTAACCAGATCATTTTATAGGAAATTCTGTGATATTATAATAGGGTCTAGGGTTTTCAAGTAAATAGCCGAAATTGTTACATCTATTAAATTCCAGCTACTAGCCACAAAAGTGGGTAATACAAATCAAAACTGTAGGGTCTCGTAAGGAAAATGGGTTTCCATCAATGGCAGGGTTACTGGGTACCGCCCGTCACAGTACGTCGCCTAGATCACCGTACCAAGAAGCCACCCTAACTAACCTGCAACACAAGACCAGAATCATTCCTTACTGAACTGTCCCAAACAAGATAACCGCGGCAGTTGGAGCTCAAAACCGCCCACACGGCCGAAATAAAAGGGACCTCTAGATTGGGGAAAATCTTGTCCTGCTTGGGCATGACCCTCCTAACCTTGTTGCACCTCCCCTGTTTTAGCCATTGCCGGTTGATGAGGCTTGAGACTGCGATTACCTTTAGAGAACACATCTCATAGAATGTTCATCGCTTACCTGACGATGTTCTGGAAGCATTCAATCCGTACAAGTTCATTCCGGGTACGAACGAAACCGAAGGCATTATCTCGTTACACTCATTTTGGAATCACCCTCAGAGTTAACGATGATAACCCTTGCACTATGAATCTTCACTTGAGAATTCACGACCTAACGTTTAATTTGGATCGATATGGTTTTTGGATGTCCAAATATGGAAACCCGATCTTGGTCTCATCAAAATTCAAATGCCATCTTTTAGGTCCAAATTGTTTTAAAGTTTAAAACAATTCAATTCAATTATCTATATACACACAAATAGATAATTCACAATATCACAATAGATAATCAACATTATCATCATAAACAGATAATCCATATTATCATCACAATAGATAATCCATATTATCATTATACTTAAATCAAAGCATACATATCACATGGCATTCATTAATCTCATGTTTGAGATCTCAATCCATTTGAGGTAAACAATATCATTCGTCCATACATAAGCAATCACATCAGCTATAATTAATTTAAAATGAATTAAATTAATTACTTCATCTCTAATTAATTTAAAGTAAATTAGATTAATTACTTCACCACTGTTAATCTTGCTTATATAACAATTGATCAATTACCAATTAATAAATAAATCATTTACTAATTATTCATTTTAATTAATCACCCTTGATTAATTAACTTTTAATTGTATTCAAGTAATTATTCTTTAATTAGTTTCACAAATTAATTGTCCTTACCTAAACACAGTAATTAACCTTTAATTACTTCCTAAATTAATTAATCTTTAATTACACTAATTAATTACTCTTTAATTACTTATTATTGATTAGTTAATCTTAATTGATCAACCCTTGATTACATAATTAAATTATATTTATTAATGTTTTCTAATTACATTTTAATTAATTATCCAATTTAGATTAATCACCCTAAGTAATTAATCTTCCATTAAACACATTTATTAATAACCTCTGATTACCATTTAGTAATTAACTACCCTTAATTATTCCATCAATAAATTAATTACTCCTTAATTAATTTTCTTTAAATTAATCCCTTTATTAATTCCACAAAGTAATTATACTAAAATTACATTCATCATTGAATCGTCCCCAGTTAATTACATCCAGTAATTACCATTAATTACTTCCCCAAGTAATTATGCTTATCACATCATCAAGTGGTTATTTAAATTAATTAAACTTAATTAATTTACTTAAATTATTCATATTAAACTGAATTAATTACAATGAGTAATTAATTCCTTAATTACATCCATTAAGTAATTATACTTAAACTATTACAGTTTTATCTTAAATTAATTAATTAATAATTAATTATTAAAACTAATCACATTAACTCATTATTGAATAATCCTAGTTAATGACCTTCATTAACTATTAACAATCCTTTAATTACTTCTCTAAAGTAATTAACTAAGATTTATTAATTATTAATTACAATTTAATTAATCTTTAATAACTCATTAATTTAATTAAGTGTTAACCGTAACTTAATTAATCCTTAATTAATTTATTAATTAATTACTAATCATTAATTTAAATTCAATCTTATTTAATTAATGATCCTTAATTAGCAATTAATTTATCCTAAATTAATTAACTTAATCCTTAATTAACTAATCTAAACTCTTAATTACTAAATTAATTAATTCAAATCAATAATTATCCATTTAATTAATTTAATAATTACAAATCATTAAATCTTCAATTCTAAAAACAGTTTTCTTATTAATGATCAAATTATCATTAACAAGGTATTTAAAAAAATTAATTTCAATCTTTACTTTTAAATTTTAATTTTAAATTTAAGATTTAAAATGAAAACAAATTAACTTTAACAAGTTTAAAACAATTTCAAAACCTTTTTAATTTCACAAGTTAAAGAATTATTTATTTTATACTAGAAGTTTAAAAGAATTTAAAACACAATTCCTTTTTTTAAATTAAAATCAATTTAAAAAATTCACTTTATCATTCAAACTGTTTAAAACAATTTTAAAATCTTCTTTTATTTCAAGACTAAGATTCAAATTTATATTTGAATCTAGATTTAAACTTAGGTTTAAATCTCTATTTTATTTAAATCTTTACTTTAAATTCAAACTATTTATACCTTTTAAAGTTGTTTCAATTAATTTAAATTTAAAACATCATTTTTCAAAACTCAGATTCAAACTAGATTTGAATCAGTGTCAAACTTGGATTTAAACATAACTCAATCCCTGCATTCCAATTTGAAAACCCAGATTTCAGTTTAAAAATGCTATAGGTAAAAAAAAACTATAACATAACAATAACTCGAGCCATCCTATTTCTGCTTCGAGCCAAGAACAAACTTCCTCGAGAAAATTATCATAACGCTTCGAGTCAACATTAATTAACTCGAACACACCAACACCAAAACAACCTCATCAGATAACAGCGCACCGTGTATGTGCACTGTGCCGCCGACCATCTCAGATCATCGTTGATGATCTCCTTACATCTACAACCATCCAAACACCCAAATACGATCATCACAAAGTCCTCCAAGTCTCGAAATCAAATTCGAGAGCCTTCAACCCAAACCTGGAAACTAAAGCCACCACCGCACCCAAACCTATCAACACCTCGTTCCCCACACTCCGACCATATGAAAGTCTACAACTTCGACCTTGACTTCATCTACTACCCCGCTACCATTTCCCAAAATCTCTTAACACTCGATCAACCACACGTGCCGTGGTGATCGATTCATCAAACCCATCAAAAACTAGGGTTCGAGGAAAAAATCTCTCTACTGCAACCTCCATGGCGAATTACATCACCATCCAATATTTTTTCCAGCTGCTACGATCACTCCTCCATCATCTGGAAGAACCCCGACACTCCAGCATACAAAGATCATTAGAGATCATCAAAAACCCATATTTTGATGAACCCAGAACTGAACCCACAATGCTTAACTATAAATAGAGATTTTGGTTTCAAAAATCAAGTTTTATTCTTAGCATTCGATTCATATACTTGAATCCATGAATTATGAAGATTAAATTTTAACTTATTTAAGTTTTTCACTATTGTTTAATATTTTTAGAACCAAAACAAATTGATTTTTCTCTTAACCAAATTTTAAACTTAATTCTTTGTTATAACAAACATATATGTTCATAACTTAAGTCTTATCAAGGCTTGGATTAAAAGTAGATGAATTTTGATGAGGATTCAAGCCTGGAATCAAACAGAGAGGTACACAGAAAATGTTTACAAATATATTAATACACAATCACAGAGATATATTTAAAAAAGAATACTCACAAGTAAACTAAACTTCAGAGAGAACATGCAACAGAACAGATGTACTTAAAGTATTTTTAGATTGTGATGTTACTCACAGTTGATTTGAGAAGATGGACAGAGAACTTCTTGTTTGAAAACAAATTAAACCTTTAAAACTGTAAACTGTTTTTGCTTTGATCTTCCTGCTAAATCTTCTTGCTTTTGATTGATGAAGTTGTTGCTTAAGGTTATAAGACAGTAGTGCTTATGTGTTCTCCGATATGCAAAGTTTTGATGAATGGAAATGAAACTGGAATGATGTAAATATATAGAAAAGAGTTTTGCATTGGTTAGGTATTTACTGGTATAGGCTTTTTCTTTTTGTTCAGAGATTTCTTTATGTGTTTTTATTTATCTTACCAGGCAAGATTCTAATTTTGGAGGCTGAAATGATTTTCATACATTTCGAGTTGACCAAATGGTGTGCTAGTGTTAAATGAAATGTCCTTTATGTTTTACACATATCTATTTTTATGTATGTTGATATTTCATTTACTTGTTCCTGCGCATATTTTTCAGGCAACATACTTATTACTTTGCCTGGTTTGTTATATATTTTTTTGAAGTTGTTTAAGTCGTTTGTTTTGGTTTATTACTTGATTTATATTCATATACTTTTTATACTTAAACAATTTACAATTTTACCTTTCTTTTTATTTTAAACTTAAACTATCCAATACATAATTCACTTATTATTTATTTTTATACTTATGTTAATACCATACATTTGATTTATACTTAAGTTTAATATTTACAAATTTTATTTTATTTTAAACATTTTTGAAAGATTTTATTTTAAATTTACAAATCATAGCTTTCCAAAATACATATATATATATGTATGTATGTATATGTATATAAATAAATTTAAAATAACAATTTCTATTTGTATTAAAAATCCGTTTGAAATTGATGTTGTGGAAGACAATTAATCATGCACTACTAACTAGAAGTGTTTTGATCTAGTATGGATTGGCTTGCTCTCCACTGTGTCCGTTTTGTGAGTTGCATGAGGAAACTTCCGAGCACCTCTATTTTGACTGTCCTACTTTAAGTTTCATGATGATCAGAATCAGTGGCATTACTGGGATTAACTTATCATCTAGTAACTCAAACATGGTCTGGAGTGTTATTTATAAAGCCACTAGATGGAGAAATGATGGTTCTAGAGCATTAGCTGTTTGCATTAAAACTTACTTGAGTGTTATATGGAGGAAAGGAATGCCATAGTTTTTGAAAATCAAAGAAAGAAATTAGAGGTACTTTGGCATGAAGTTAAGACTGGCACTGTCAGGCAATTAAAGAATAGCAACAGACCTTACCCTAATTATTTGTTTCTTGGTTGGGCTTGATTTTTTGTTGTCTCTTCAATTGTATTTTTTTCCTTGTTTTTTTTTCTTCTATTTCTTTCTTCCAATTTTCCTTTTTTCTCGGTTCAGGTTGGATTGTACTCTTTTTTTGTGTCGCAATAAAATTGGTAGGGACCCAGTTAACTCCGTTGGTTTTGCCAAAAAAAATCCATTTGTAAAGACATTACATCATTAATATTGTTTAAATATAACTCATTATTAAATTAAAATAATTCATAAAAGAATTTGTCTCCTATTTAATAAATTACTTATTTTATCAGCTATATTTCAAAAGAACAAAACAAACTTTTTGTTTAAATTTAAACTTTGGCTAGAATCATTTTAAACAATTAAATTTATCTTGAGTGTTTTAAAATCATAAGGTTATTTATTTAATATTAAATTAAATCAAATTTCCAAATTACCAAAAATATTAGAATTGGAAAACATGCCTTTATTTACTAAATTTAAAAAACAAAACTTATCTATTTACAATATATACAAATATGTATATATATATAACATTATAAATAGAAAACAATTTAATTAGCTTTTAAAAGATAAAATCACCCATTTAAATATTTATTAAAGAATAATATTAAATCAAATTAAAATTTATTATTAACAATATTGTCAAATCTATTTAATTTTAAAGCAGATTATTAAATTGATATTGCCAAAAATTTTGAGATATCACAATATTCTGCTTCAGTTGTTGATAAAGAAACTGTTTTTTGCTTTTAACTAAGCCATGAAATAAGAGAATGCCCCCAAAAAGTGACAAGTCCCACTTGTACTTTTTCGGTCTAATTTACAACCAACATAGTCAGCATCACAGTAAGATATTAAGTCAAAAGAATCATTTTTAGGGTAGAATAAACCATAATCGGATGTGTGTTTGACATGTCTTACGATTCGTTTTACGGCTTTTAAGTGGGTCTCTTTAGGTTGGGATTGATATCTGGCCCAGAGACAGACACTATGCATGATATCAAGTCTAGTAGCAGTAATATAGAGTAGCGAGCCAATCATTCCTCTATATAATTTTTGATCTACATCTTTCGAGAGATCTTCTTTACTAAGATACTCATTGGTTGCCATGAGAGTGGGTTTTCCGCTTGTAGTAGTCAAACAAAATTTACTAATTAGATCTATAGCATATTTTTCTTGACTAATAAAGATACCATTATCTAATTGTTTTATTTGCAATCCTAAAAAGAAATTTAATTCAACCATATGACTCGTCTCAAACTCTTTTTTCATTATTTCAGAAAATTCTTTATTCATTTCAAAATTAGTTGAACCAAAAATGATATTGTCTATGTAAACTTGTATTAGTTGAATATCATTTTTACTTCTTTTAATAAAAAGAGTATTATCTAATTTACCAATTTCAAAATTAGATTTCAATAAATAAGATCTTTATCTATCATACCAGGCTCTAGGAGATTGTTTTAGGCCATATAATGCTTTCTTAAGTTTGTAAACATGATTTGGTAATTATCATTTTCAAAAAGTGATGGTTGTTCAACATATACTTCTTCTTTTACAAATCCATTCAAAAAGGCACTTTTAACATCCATTTGAAATAATTTGAAATTATTATGATTTGCGAAAGCAAGTAGAATCCTAATGGCTTCTAATCTTGCCACGGGAGCAAAGGTTTCATCAAAATCTATTCCTTCTTCTTGACAATAACCTTGAGCGACTAATCGAGCTTTATTTCTAACTACCTCTCCTTGTTCATTCATTTTATTTTTATAAACCCATTTAGTTCCAATTATAGTTTTATTTTCTAGTCTAGAAACAAGTTCCCAAACATCATTTCTAGTAAATTGATTTAATTCTTCTTGCATAGCCAAAATCCATGAATCATCAGTTGATACTTCTTTTGGATTTTTGGGTTCAATAGTTGATATAAAAGTTACATTACTCATTTGACTTAGTTGATTTCTAGTTTTAACAACAGATTGCATATCTCCCAGTATATTTTCTATAGGATGATCTTTTAAAAGTTTAGTCCTTTTATTAGGATGATTAAGTTTATTATTAGTTTCAATTGATTCTTGATTTTGAGTGATTAAATCCTCTTCATCATTTGTATCTTCAAAAAAATTGAAATTTTCATCGAAGGAAACATGCATTGTTTCTTCAATGGAATTGGTTTTTAAATTAAACACTCTATACGCTTTACTTCTATTAGAAAATCAAATAAAGATACCTTTATCGGATTTAGGATCAAATTTATCTAAATTATCTTTTGTATTTAAAATAAAGCATTTACTTCCAAAAATTCTGAAATAAGATACCTTATGTTTCTGTGAATAAAGACGTTCATAAGATGTCTTAACAGTTAAAGGTCTAACTAAAATTCTATTTAAAATATAATAGGCGGTAGCAACTGCTTCTACCTAAAAATTCTTTGGTAAATAACTATCTATAAGAATAGTTCTCGCACACTCTTGAATCATCCTATTTTTACGTTTTGCTACTCCGTTTTGTTATGGAGTTCTCGGAAATGAAAAATTGTGAGTTATTCCCTTTTTATTGTAGAATTCCTCAAACTTTTCATTTTGAAATTCACCACCGTGATCACTTCGAATAGTTATAACTTCTAGAGAAAATTGATTTTGAATTCTTTTTGAAAATGTCTTAAAACATTCAAAAGTGTCACTTTTATATTTAAATAATATTGTCCATGTAAATGTAGAATAATCATCTACAATTACAAAAACATATTTACTATGGTCGATTGAAAGAATTCGAGATGGACCAAATAAATCAATATAAAGTAATTCAAGAGGTTTTGAAGTTGGAATCATGTCTTTTAACTTAAAGGAACTTTTTCTAAGTTTTCCTAATTGACAAGCATCACATAAACTATCTGCTTTAAAATTCATTTTAGGAAGACCTCTTACTGGATCATGTTTTGACAGTCTACATAAGAGTTTGAAATTCAAATGTCCAAATCTCTTATGCCAAATCCAAGGGTCACTTTTATTTGCCAATAGACGCAGGTTATCATTTGAAACTTTCATACTAAGAATATAAATATTCTTTTTCCTGACTCCCTCAAATATAATAGTTGAATTATTATCTTCTATATGACACTTATCCTTTTCAAATCTAATTTTATATCCTTTATCACATTGTTGACTTATACTTAGCAGATTATGTTTCAGATTCTTAACTAGCAAAACATTAGTAATAGTAGGAGTTTCAGAATTACCGACTTTGCCGATGCCAATCACATATCCTTTTGAATTGTCTCCAAAGTTAGCCAATCCTCCATATTTGTATATTATATCATTTCAGTATATATGGATTGCCAGTTATGTGTCTAGAACATCCACTATCAAGTATCCATTTGTTCTTTCTGATCTGCACAATTTGTCTGTTGTGGATTGATTCCTCAACACCCATAAAGCATGATTCCTGCACATCAAACAATCTTGGTAGAAAACTTGAATTTGAATATTGATTATATGCAGACTCAAGAAATAATGATGGTTTGAATACTTCTAAATTAGAATTAACAAGTATAGCCATTTTAAAAGCTTTTTCAAAAATCAGATTATGAAACTTTTAAAAGCTTGCTCTAATACCAATTGTGAGAAATGCGGATGACGGATCTTGAGGCTAGGATTAACACTAGAGGGGGGTGAATAGTGTTAATAAAGAATTACTAAATCTTTTGAGTTTATGTTAATTTAGACACCGATGTATGCAATATACATACAAAGATATTATCACAAAAATAAAATAAAAGCAGTAAAAGAAAGAACACACCGGATTTTATACTGGTACGGAGTTGCCCTACATCCAGTCCTGCAACACAAGTATGAATTTCCTTTCAAAAGCAATTGTACAATTACACCCTCGGTTTCAAGGCTACGAGGTACACCCTCCATAATTTCTATCCTCTGGGTAAAGATACTTGATCTCCGGGCCGGAAGTTTACCCAATTGATTTACCAAGGCTACAATCACACCTTTTCTCTCTTGATTGATTTCCAAGGTTACAATCACACCTTTTCTCGCTTAATAGATTACAAAGAAGTCTATAACTCTGAATAGCAATGAGAACCTTGTAGAGATAGTGATAGAGAATCAAACTAGAAGTAGTCGAGTTTGATTCACTGTTGATTTCGGCAGAGTAGTGGTAAGAATATGTATTAAGAAATGTGGAAGAAGAAGAGGAGTGAAAAACCAGAAAATCTGATATAAAATTCATAGAAACTAACCCATATTTATAGAATAACAACAGCCATGTCCATTCATGAAAAGTAATGGCGAATAAACACTTCTTTTAAATTTTGAATTCAACTGACACCACGTCGACATGGTTACCCTAGGCATGTCGATATCCCAAAGCAATTTTTGGTGATTTGATTTTCTTTGAAAATAACCTTTATCTTATATTAAATGTAACGACCCAGGATTTTTGATAATTAAAATTTGAATATTTAATTAATTTTAAATATTAATAAGAGAATTTATAGGTCGAATAAATTTTTATTTGAATAATTGGATCTAATTGAATAATTAAATCGATAATTTAATATGTGAAATTATGGAAATAATTGAAAATTGAGTTAAATATGATTGAAAATGATTTGTAAAATTTTATTTTATCATATTGGAGTTGGAACGATATTTTAGAACTTTTAAAATGGAATTAAAAGTTAATTTGTGAAAATTGAATATTTTAATATTAAATCGACTAGTGAAAATAGTCAATTTTTGAACAGGCTCAGAATTGGACGAAACTAGTTCCATGGGTTCCGTAATAGTTAGTTATTATCGGATTTCAATTTTTGTGTCAATCGGAGTTATCGTTTGATCGTGGCAGCTCGAAACGCATCGAATTATTTTTAATATTAATTTGGCGAGTTAAAATAGCCATTTTTCAAAAAGTCTCGGATTTCAACGAAACCAATTTCATCGGATCCATAATGTGATATTATTGTAAGGTTTCAAATTTCGTGTCAATTGGATTTACCGTTTGTCCGGTACAAATTAAAACGCCTAGAAAATCGTTTAAATCGGTTTAATTTAAATTGAACGTTTATTGCCATAACTCGCACAGATGTCCGAATTAGCTTTCGAAACCTGTTCCATTGTGTCCGGAACGCGGGGTAAATCCTAGAAACGCTGGTTACGGCGCGTGAATCGGAGTTCGGAATTCCCGGATGAATAGTGTTCATAAATTCCCTATAAATAGCCCCCTCACTCAAAAAAAAATAAATAAATAAATAAAAACAAAACCTTAATTCTATATGCAGCCGCCACCTCCCTGATGTATGGCCGAAAACTTCTCTTCTTCTCCTCCGCTTTTCTCTTCATCCATCAACATTTACAAGAATCTTATAATTAGAAGATTGTAGAGCACACTGAGATCTACCAATCCAACGGTTGTGATTGGAAACGGAGTTGTGGATCGATGGGAATTTGGGCTCAAAGGCCATGCGTTCGGCCTCGGTTTTCGAGCTACAGGGACAACCGAGCTGCAAGTGTTTCTGGGCGTTGGTGCTAGGCGATGGTGGCTTCGTAGTGGTGGTCTTTGATCATACTGGAAGCGAGTGTGGTGGAAGCAAAAATAAACCCTAATTTGTATAAATGGGTTCGGCTTTACTGGATACACGCGCGTGAAGTAGCGTGAAGAAGAAAGGGGGGGTGTGCGCACGGGCCTGATGATGGAAGCAGGGGATCTAACGGCTAATATGAAGCTAGGTTGAAAATTAGTTAATTATGTTGTAAATTGTTTATATAAAAATCGTGTAAACTTCATAAAATCATAACTTTTTCATACGAGGTCGAAAACGCGCGAAACCAGTTGCGTTGGAATCGTATGGACGAGCACTACGCGATGAAATCGGATTGGAGTCGTTTGGAGATAGTGAGAATTTTGGGTAAAATTAAACGTCCGTTTAATTTTATTCGAAATAAATCGCTGAAACGAAATTGAAATCAAGGTGAGAACTTCTCACTCAATCGAATCAGTTTCGATTTTATTTTAAATAGATAGATTTAAAATATTTGAATGCATGTTTGAATATTGATTGATATCTATTGATTGTTAAAATAGACATTATGCGCCGTTAGTAAGCGGATGTTATTTATTAAAAACATATACCGCGAATATTTCATAAACAGTGAAATTGGTATTATATATGATAGCAATATATATATATGTTGGCATATGTATATATTGAAGTTGTTGATTTCCCGCATTTTTTTTAGCGGATGAGACCCTATTGCGCCGTCTATTAAGCGGATAATATTTTAAATCCCATATACCGCGATAATTTCGTACTGGAGCGGAATTGGTATTGTGCTAATGTTTGTGGATGCAGGAAAACAGGTTGGAGGGATCCAACTGGATTCCTCAACAGTATTTATTTGAATTCAGATATTTTGATATTTGATGGATTATCATATCGATATATGATGTCGTTGTTGTCGTGATTGACTATTTGGTATGTAGCATCATTGGACCAAATTTTGGAATTTTAAAATGATTTTTAAAGTGATTTTTGAAAGTATAAGTTATAAAATATTTTTGGAACTGATTCGTTTTAAATAAATAAACGTATAATTTTAATACTATAAAAATTTTGATTTTTAAGAAATATAGTTAAAAGTTGATTTTTGAAAATATGAGGCTAATGATTTTATAAAATAGTTAAATCGGGATTTTTGAAATTATTGTGAAAAGTTTAAATATAGGGTTTATAAAATTTGATTATTTTATGAATCAAAAATGGTGAAATTATAAAGGAGATTAAAGACGTTTTAAAAGAATAATATAAATTGATTTATATAAGAGATTTATAAATTGATAATTTGTAAATTAAAATATTTGAATTATAAAACGAGTTTTTATAAGTGTTAGAACGAATTGGAAATGAATTTCATAAATGAATGAAATTTATAAAATTATAAACGGTGAAGTTATAAATGGAATTTTATAAGCAGTAGGTTTATAAAATTGGTAAAGTTATTTGAAGAATAGATATGAGTAAATTAATGAATCTTATAAGTTATAAGATTTATAATTATGAAGTTCAAAGGAACGATTTTTGCAAACAAACGAATTTTAAGTATTTCACTTATAATATGAACTTTTAGTATATCATTGAGATATGAATTGAGATAGGTTAATAAAGGAATTTAGAAAGGAAGTGGTTATAAAATAAATAGAAATGGAATTTATAAACGTTGTTTTATAAATTCGCAAACGACTTATTTTGATAAGTAAATTGTTGAAACCTATTAATGAAGTTATATTCACGTTTTTGACTGTGAATAATCCTTTGAAATAAAATGAATAAAAGGATGAAATTTGTTAACGTAATATATTCACGTTTTTGAATAGTGAATAATATGTTAAAGAAATTGTTTAGAATGTGATGTTTTAAATTGAATTAAAACGATCTAACGATGTTTTAAAATGTGTTGAGATTCGAAACCATAGATTTCAACATGTATTGTTGAAATAGATGTTTTCGAGAAATAAAAGGAAATGGTGGACTATAGCACTATTGTTATAGTAAATGATTTCCGAAAGGAAATGTTTTGTATAGTATTGGGATTTATATATCTATTTTAATTTCGAATCCTATACTAGTGATTTTGGGTTGTCGTAACGATGTTTTACGCAACATTCGTTTTGGCCCAAATAAATATGGTTAAGAGAATGATTTCCTTAAAGAATGAAATATACACTTAATTTCGATTTAAGTATATTGAATATTTTCCAAAGGTTGAAAATAAATAAAATTTGTGAATTACTTATGAATAAATAAGTATGGAAATGTCTTCCAATATAAAGTGAATATTTGAGAATTTATCTTTTTGAAGATAAATTGAAAATGAATATTAGAAATCGAATTGAAGTCGTATATTCATGAATATTTTAGAATGAAAATTCACTATGGAATTTATAAAAGAGAGTGGAATTTGAATGAAAATAAATATTGATTTATTTTTGAAGTGTGAAAATTATATATCTTGTAAAGATATTTTGGAAAATAAATAATTTGGAAAATTATTTGGAAACTGGTGATGTGTGCATATCCATTGATAGTTCAATAACCGACTATCAATATTTCCCTTTGAATAGGTATTTGATGTGATTTGTTTGAATTTGAATGCCACACTTATTTTTGAATAAGCGCTCACTATTCGGGTTAACCGGGAAAGGACCATGGGGCCGTATAACCCATTCCGAATATGTGATACGTCGTTATGAATTGCATTTGAAGATCGGTGTTGAAGACCGGGTATTTGCGAGAGCGATAGGATGACCTGTCGATTGACTCTGCACCGAGTTGCTCCGGTATTGAGTTCTCCATATGTGATGGGAAATCCGATCAGGATTGTGGATATCCGGATTGCAAGGACTTCTTTGTAAGTGCCTTCGGTTCTGTTCGAGCCCGGAACAGACTTGTATGGATTGTATGTCTGACATTACAAATTGAGATATAAAGCCGATTTCTTTCAAATATATTTCTGTTGGTGGCGGAGAATTTATTCTTTTAGCTTAACACCCTTCTCTGAGACGTACGAGCTCAGAGGTTACGTAGTTGAAGGTTATCAGCGATATATTCCCAATTTGGTAATGTGACATGCTGAGTGTTGTTGTGAAATGATCATTGTGTTGATCATTTGTGATAGGATCATTTATTTGATCGTCTATCCTGGTGATCATTTCTATGATCATTTGTTGACCCAAAGCATGGCTTTTGTATAAAGTATGTTTTTGTGGACGTGACTTCGTCGAGCCTCACACCCCGGAATGGTCAAAACAGGAAAGATGCAGCAAGGTTATGAGGGGTAGCGCCCTTTGGGATATGTGCATTTCCTTCTGGAAAAGGGTGGTATCATGGTATGGAGCCCAGATACTTACTCATGTTGAAAACACTTTATGATTGTGTGAATTGATTACGAGCGCTCGGTTGAAAGGTCCCAAAGGACCGGGGGATGGCATATTCGGTCAGTTGTTATTCAGTTAGGGGTAACCCGGCCTTGTGTTGGTAGAGATCCGGTTTGGTTCTCGGGGATGTCCTTCCAGAGGCATTCTCATGTGGCAATGGGAAGTTCCTTGGCCTGATCATTCGTTGGAAATCCAAAGAAACAATACGAGACTTGTACGGTTTTAGTTGTAGAACCTGCCATCTAATATGGTAGCTATAGTAAGCATACTATAATGGTACCTATGCTGGCTAAGATTTGTATTCTACTTTCGAAATCGTTTTATACACTATGCACTAATAATAATATCAAATGTTTCTTTTTAATACGTATCAAGCATCTTTGACTAACATAAGAAGAAATCTCCTCCAAGTCTGCGTTTGCATTGTGTGTGTGGCGGGAGGTCTTATGGTAGTCTCATTTTTAAAAGCATTGCGAATTGACTTTAAAAATATTCCTCTATTTTGATTTTAAAGATAAATAAACTGTTTTGAGTTCTCACACCAGTCACATGACTGACTCGGAGTTTATTGTTTTCCTTCCTAAACTCTGGGTGCCCACCAATTTCCACACGGGCAGTCAAGAGTTAGGTTTATCAGGATATTTCTGGAATTGCTGGAGGCAAGCTGGATGGCATGGCGTACTACTTATATAGTATTTCTTTTCCACTGTTTGATGTTTGTTGTTGTACACTCTAATGATGATGTAATGAAATGTGATGTAATGTTGATATAGTTCTTTGTTTAAAGATTATTCATTTATTTATTATATGTTGTTCCACAGCGATTGTGAGATTCTGATGTTGTTCTGTTGTTTTTGTTTCGTCCTATTGTCTATTTTCTTTCTGTTCTTTCTATTTTCTTTTCCCTCTATTTTCTAGCTTTTCTCTCTTCTTCTGTCCTTTTTCTTTTTCTTAAAACCCTAAATATTCGGTTTTTCGGCATTAAAAAATCGTGTATGTTACATTTGGTATCAGAGCATATGGTTAAGCGACAACCATGGTTCTGTTGGGCATTACTCATTAGAGATAGAGTCAGTAGTACTCTAGAATGAGTTTGAGTGTAATAATAGCTATGAGAGCGTATTTGTTAGTGAATATAAAATTGTTTTATATTGTGATGATTGGTTTGTTGAGTGGCATATGAACCTTCGTCAGCGTGGTCTCGACAACTATGTCGAAGGGGTTTCTAAACACTTGAATAGAACAATTTGACACAATATTGTTTTAAATTGGGTAAATGAAGTAATTTTACCTTGAGTATATTTTATATATAAATGAATAATTTTTCAGAGTTATTAAAGCATATATAAGTGGATTGTTTAGTTGTTTGAATAATCTAAGCAAAAGAATTATAAGAATTGAATTATAATTAAAGTAATTTACAATTGTGAAATAAACTTATATATAAGAAGTGAAACTATATGAATATATTTATAAATATGAGTTATAAATAAAAATAAATTTAAAGTTAAATGGAAATTTACTTTAGAATTGGAATCTGAATTGATTTATAAGTTGGAATTTAAGTTAAGTAAAAACAAGTGATGTTTGTAAATGAAGTATAACTTAAGAGATGTTGAATGAAGTTGATATTGGTATCAAAGTAAATTAACAAAGTTAAGTGGTGGATATGAACTTAAGTTATGTAAATGAAATTCAACCTTGTAATTGAATTGAATTAATGGATTGAATATTAATCAATTAAATGTGAATAATTGATATGGAATAATGGATATAAGTGTTAATTCATTAAAATCTAATGTTATTAGAAAGTTGAAAGATTGAATGAAAATCATTTAATTAAACCAATTGAAATCAAAGGAATTTGGTTGTAATTAATATACATTGATTGTTATATGATTGTTAGTTGATTGTATATAATTCATTAAGTGTTGATGAAATTAAGTGTTAATGAAATTGGAAGCTAAAGTAATTGAAATTCAATTGGAAGTTAAGTGAATCTTAAATGGAATTAAATTTGATTTATAAGTGAACCAACTTGAATATGAATTAGTGAATATAAACTAATTGAAAATGAATGTTAGTAAACATCCACTGTTAATGAATCAAACGTGATTAAATTGAAAACCTATTTCATTGAATATTAATGAGAATATGAATGAATATTTATTGGTTATGAATGCTAGTTGGTTGATGGTTGAACATATCGCTTTTACTGCATTTGCTATGTTGGCATATATAGTTATTATGTTGTTATATGTTGTATATCGATACTATTTTCTATATACATAATTATCATGTTGTTTGTTGAGTGATTAGTAGGTGCGGATCGCGTTTGCTTCGCATTTGGAGCTCGCTTTCGCGCTATATTAGCCGTATATGCTTGCTAATAAAATATAAGGTACATATCTCGGATTACATACCGTACTTTTATACCTTTTTCCCTACGGGATGCCTCATTACTTGATGAGATGTATATTTGTGATATATATACTGTCATTTTTTTTTTGGATCGAGCCGCGCAAAGGAGACTATGGCGAATTTTTTCGGAAATTTAAGGCGTTAGAAAAATTTGAGAAAATTGGAAAGTTTTGAAAACTATAACTTTGATTTGGAATTGAAAGTTAAACAATAGTAGTTGTTTTAAAAAGATAACTAAGTATGATTTGAAAACTTAGTAAAGTATTGTAAGAAGTTTGACTATGGATTTTGGAAAGTTAATAAATTCTGTAACTTTTCTTACTTGATAATTTCGAGGACGAAATTCTTTTAAGGGGGGAAGATTGTAACGACCCAGGATTTTTGATAATTAAAATTTGAATATTTAATTAATTTTAAATATTAATAAGAGAATTTATAAGTCGAATAAATTTTTATTTGAATAATTGGATTTAATTGAATAATTAAATCGATAATTTAATATGTGAAATTATGGAAATAATTGAAAATTGAGTTAAATATGATTGAAAATGATTTGTAAAATTTTATTTTATCATATTGGAGTTGGAACGATATTTTAGAACTTTTAAAATGGAATTAAAAGTTAATTTGTGAAAATTGAATATTTTAATATTAAATCGACTAGTGAAAATAGTCAATTTTTGAACAGTCTCAGAATTGGACGAAACCAGTTCCATGGGATCCGTAATAGTTAGTTATTATCGGATTTCAATTTTCGTGTCAATCGGAGTTATCATTTGATCGTGGCAGCTCGAAACGCATCGAATTATTTTTAATATTAATTTGGCGAGTTAAAATAGCCATTTTTCAAAAAGTCTCGGATTTCGACGAAACCAGTTTCATAGGATCCGTAATGTGATATTATTGTAAGGTTTCAAATTTCGTGTCAATTGGATTTACCGTTTGTCCGGTACAAATTAAAACGCCTAGAAAATCGTTTAAATCAGTTTAATTTAATTTGAACGTTTATTGCCATAACTCGCACAGATGTCCGAATTAGCTTTCGAAACATGTTCCATTGTGTCCGGAACGCGGGGTAAACCCTAGAAACGCTGGTTACGGCGCGTGAATCGGAGTTCGGAATTCCCGGATGAATAGTGTTCATAAATTCCCTATAAATAGCCCCCTCACTCAAAAAAAAAAAAATAAATAAAAACATAACCCTAATTCTATATGCAGCCGCCACCTCCCTGATGTATGGCCGAAAACTTCTCTTCTTCTCCTCCGCTTTTCTCTTCATCCATCAACATTTACAAGAATCTTATAATTAGAAGATTGTAGAGCACACTGAGATCTACCAATCCAACGGTTGTGATTGGAAACGGAGTTGTGGATCGATGGGAATTTGGGCTCAAAGGCCATGCGTTCGGCCTCGGTTTTCGAGCTACAGGGACAACCGAGCTGCAAGTGTTTCTGGGCGTTCGTGCTAGGCGATGGTGGCTTCGTAGTGGTGGTCTTTGATCATACTGGAAGCGAGTGTGGTGGAAGCAAAAATAAACCCTAATTTGTATAAATGGGTTCGGCTTTACCGGATACACGCGCGTGAAGTAGCGTGAAGAAGAAAGGGGGGTGTGTGTAACAACCCGCATATTTATCGAGTTTGTATTTAAATATTTTATTTAAATATTAACTCGTTAATCGGATTTTGGTCCGAAAAGCTACTTTTTGCAAACGGTCAAATTAGGACTCGAGGCAACTTCCATTGAGTTCGAAATGTCGTTTACAACTTTTTAAGTACAAACATCGATAGGTTTGGAGTTAGTGAAATTTCACTAACTTTTCCCGCTTTGGACTTTGGGTTAGTTTAGCCTATTAAGCCCAAGTTCCAACCCTCTTCTCCTCACTCTTCATAAATTTCCTAACTAATCAAGCTTTGGCATTAACGGTGGAGGGAATGGGAAATTAAAATTCCAAAACTCAAATTCAATTGCAATCCATCTTTCTACTCCAAATTCAAGAAGAAGACATTGGATTCAAGCTTCTTGTGCTTAGATAGAAGAAGAAATGATTCTTGCTTGCTTAAAACTTCATTTTTCATTGATATTTGGTGCAAAGGTGAGATTTTTATCTCACAAATCTAGTCTATAACTATATTGGACTGTTGGGAATGATTCCCTATCACTTTTGCATGCACATTTGCATTTGGTTTGGATTGGATTTGGCAAAAACTCCAATTTTTAGCGTTTTGGTGAATTTTCTACACTTAGGTCGTTCTGGCCATTTTTGGTGTTCGGAGTTAGGTCGTTCGCGACCTAACCCTTAGGTCGTTCGCGACCTAACCCTTAGGTCGTTCGCGTGTTATCGCGCTAGGTCGCACTGCCTTGAATTTTCACTTCGGAGTTAGGTCGTTTCACGTTAGGTCGTATGGGGTTTAGGTCGTAGGTCGTTTCTGGCCTTAAATCCCCTCTGCAGCGTTAGGTCGCTCAGCCTTTCCTTGTTAGGTCGTCACCACTTAGGTCGTGACAAATGTTAGTACGTTAGGGCCTTAGGTCGTAGGCCTTAGCTCGCATTTGAGCTTAGGTCGTAGGTCGCTAGCTCGTAGCTCGTATTTGAGCTTAGGTCGTAGGTCGCATCACCCTTAAGTCGTTCGACCTGATGCTTCTCTTAGGTCGCGCATCCCTTTAGGTCGCTAGGTCTTAGGTCGCGCATCCCTTTAGGTCGCTAGGTCTTAGGTTGCGCATCGCCTTAAGTCGCTCGACCTGCTCTCACCTTAGGTCGCGCCATCTTTTAGGTCGCGTACCATACTTTAGCTCGTTGTCCCTTAGGTCGCTTGCACCTTAGGTCGGCCTCGTTAGCTCGCAGATCCTCTAGGTCGCGTGGCCTTTAGACCGTAGGTCGTTAGGTCGTAAGACCTTAGGTCGCCTGACCACTTAACTCGCATGACCTAACCCTTAGGTCGTTGGGCCTCGTTTCTACTTAGGTCGCTGCTTCTTATAGGTCGCTCGGCTCCTTAATTTCTTTAGGTCGTTTGAGTGTTAGGTCGCGAACCCATTTTAGGTCGCATGACCTTTACCCTTTAGGTCGCTGGACCACTAGGTCGTGCTCCTTAGACCCCTAGGTCGCAACCATTAGGTCGCTCGACCCTATCCCTCTTAGGTCGTTAGACCTCATTTTGTCTTCACTAAGTCGAACCCCGTAAGCGGTGGCGTTGCCCCCGCACCCCCACCTTGGGGGGTTGCCACCCCCCTTGGACCCCCCCTCCGTAGGGGATCTTATCTGAAAAACATTGAGCTGATTTCCTTGGATTTTATTCGCATCTCCGTATGCGATCTTTGTGACTGATTGTTTCTACAATTGCTTCTGTGTTTTGTCACTTTATAATATAAAGGTTTCAATACTAGTAGTAAATATCAAAACTCTTTTAACAAACAATTTCAAATCTATTTTTAATAACAAAGCTCTTTTCTTAAACCGTTTTCCAATCTATTATTATATACAAGCCTTTACCTCACTCGGATGAGAAATCTAATTAAACGACTTAGTAAAACAAGTGGTATGAAACGCTTGCGTTCACTTCGTCAGTTAATTCTCGGACTTGTTCGATTGAACCTCTTGTGACAATTTTATTAGTGAAGATTTACAGTTTGTTCGTAAATATTTAAGTTAAGCAAGTGGTTATGGGACATGAAGCTAAACTTCTATATTTACTAGCTTAGTGTAATTGACACTTCTCGTTGATCTTGATGATCGCTTTATGAATTAGACTAGCAATTGCGCGATGTCTCTTTCATTGCATGGTTAGACTAGACACCACTTGTGTGATTCCATTCACACATACCTTTCTGCTTTTTGGTTAGTCTTGACCTCAATCTGTGTGATTCCATTCACACATGCGGGGTAGCTCCCCTTGGTCTTCGGAGCGTCATGTGATAGGCCTCTTTCCCTTTTTATGATTTCTGGATTTCTTGTGATGATTTCTGGAATTTATCTCTTTGACTTGTCATGAGTACAAGTTTAGGGTATGATGCCCTCTTTGGATCTTTGAGAAGATTCTTGTGATATTGATTTATCTCTTATCGGTTGATCTCCTGTTGATCATTATTTGCATACTTATAGTCGTATGTCAGTATGGATATTTTATGTTTATGCCATATCTTTTATTTTATATCATGTCATCTGATATTTATAGCTAGACTGATCCGTTTATTATTTTCTTATAAATAATACTCGGGTCAGACCGAGATGTTACAGGTGCTACTGCTTGACTCCTCCCCCAGTGATTCACTACTCAGACTTTTGGCTACTTGTTTAGATTAGTAGCTTTTGTTGTTTACACTTGAGATATAGACTCATAGTTGTATTCTTTTGTATAGCACGCGTTGCTATTTCTTTTGTATTATCGTGGATCTTTTTAGACCACTACTCTGATGTACACTTTTATGTGATATATATTCATATCTCTTTCCGCCTTTGTGATATGGATATCTGTGATTGATTCGCATGTTATGCTTACTTCTATATTTGCTTCCGAAGATTATTTTATAGCCACCGTATGATAAGAAATTACATGGATGGTCGCTCCTCAACAGCCTTATTCTCCGCGCTAGTTGACAGCACTACACCGTAGTGTTCTTGGCTAGCGTGGGTATAGAGGTGGGGCGTCACAGCTTGGTATCAAAGCCAAACTTCGGAACAATATAGAATAACTTTACAAGGATCATTGTCCTTAGTCCACCTTAGGAGTCGTGCTTCAGGATTTGGTTCGAGTCTTCGAACCAATTCATCATGTTTTCTTTATGATTCCTTGTTTTATCAGCCAAGATTGCTTGATATTCATTCTGAGAATAATCTTTTCCTTCTTCTTCTTTTCTTTCTTAAAAAAGAAGAAGAGATGGTTAGTTCTGGCAGTCCTAGCGCTGGTCAATCCAGTAGTCCTTCTCTGGATGGCGTATTCATGTCTGCCCAACAACTTTTGGATCTTGCTCAGAATCAAAGGTTTATCTGTGCTTTGGATAAGGATCCCGAAATGGTTTTACCTCTGAAACTAGAAGTTCCTTTTGACCAACTTGTAGATATCATGCTACAAGAAAAAGAGGCTGATAGAGGGATTGATAGTGATATTGGGATTTCCAAGAAGAGGCGTATTAAATTCAAAAGCCCTCATCCCGATAAGAAGGTGAAGCAACCTATTTTTGGAGCAAAGACTCCAATCCTTAATTGTGGAAAATGCTACAACTGTGGTTCTAGGGACGACTATGCGAAGGAGTGTTCGGAACCATTCTTTTGTCGTTACTGCAAAGATTCCAGTCATCATATTTCTGTCTGCCCCATACTTCTAAGTAAGAAGAAGGTGGGACCAGAAACTTCGGTAGCCAAGCCACCTTCCTCTAGTCGTAAACGATGCTACAATTGTGGTTCCTCAGACCATTATGTAACTAAGTGCCCGGAACCCCTCTATTGCCGCTATTGCAAGGGCTCGGGCCATTACTTGTCTACATGTCCCACACGACCTAGTAAGAGAGAAGGAAAGCTAAAAGCTTCTAACGAAACTTCTCTGGGTCAAGGTATTCCTTATTTAATCCTTGTTTTCATTTGTTTGCGATTATCCGATTCGAGTTCTTTTTGATATGGGTTTCCCTCATCATTTTTATTTATCAGAAGAACTTGTTGATTCTCTTTATTTTTATATTTTGGGCTTGATGACTTCTTTGAGGATTGTGAATCCGAATCAGAGGATTCGCAACACTCAATTTGCTTATTATTGATGTCGAAATTATTACATGTGGTTTTTCTTTCCGAACCGATTTGCATATTGTGCATTGCTTAGGTTTCGGAATTGATTTGCGTGAAAGGATTGGCTTAATCACTTTGAAGCCCATATCCAATTGTTCCGAATGGACAATTCCTTTTTCGACATTTTCAATCTGTTAAGCAGATTCATATTTTTCCTTTGTGATTTCGATTTCAAATCGATGGCATCATTTTATTCTTTAAGCTCACATGTTGAATAAAGAGATATCTCTCTCATTCATATCGGTTGAGAATTCTCCGATATTTTTGAGTTTGTCTTAGGATCATTACCTAAGCAACCTTTTAAGTGGTGTTAAGTTCTTTCTAGTTTGACTTTGCCACCGAATTTCAATCACTACGAGTTGCGGAAGTTAGCCTTCCACATACCGCATTCCGCACTCATTATGATTTATATGAATGACATATTGTGTCATTCAGTTTATCCAGTTTGTTTCATCCATTTTATAAATCAAGTATTCTATGGATATCTCAATAATTCCAATCTTGTATTAATTAATTTTGGATGAAAATAGAAATTTAAAATTTTACAAATCTTTTAAGAAGATATTTTAAATTCCTATAAAAAGGTAATTTTGTGTTGTATTGCCCATTTAGTGTTTTAAGATTTCTGGTCGATGCACTTGATCAACGCTATCGATAGGGATTTCCTAAACGCTTTGATGAGACAATCAGACACAATAAATTGACTTGTAAAATATAAATTTTTCTATAAAGGTAATTTTGATTTTTAAAGTTTTAGCTTTTTGGGAAAGAGGACAAAATTCCTTCTTTTCAATATTCTTATTCTTGTGGTTCCCGAAGAGAACCAAGACTTTAACCTTAGTACCAATTCTTATTGTATGGGTTTGGATGCCGTTCTCTTGCGAAAGAGAACATGCAATCACTTTTTCTTCTAAATATTAAAGGCCGATCGAGACTAGGAATGCCACTTATGATCTGGTACTCGCGGCTATTGATTTTGCTTTCAATATTTGGCATCATCGTCTTTGGTGGAGAAATTTGTTCTCTACCTCAATTATAAATCATTGGGATATCTATTTCTCATAATTAAGTTGCGTCAACCATATTGGCTCGAATTTCTTGCATCTTATGATCTTGATATTCTATATACTCCCTGAAAGGGGAAATCTTGTTGCCAATGCACTAGTCGTAAGCAACAAGTAGTTGTTTTCTATGGTGATATCCGAATGGAACGATCTCGAGACTCTATTCACTTGAGAGATTCGAGATCGCGAAATCCGATTTATATGCATCCCTTGTTTTATGTAGTCTAGAGGTTCCTTATTCATTTTAGACTGCATTCTTGTAGCTCAAAGGGCTAGATTCTGAATTGGC
Source organism: Allium cepa (assembly GCA_030765085.1). NCBI lineage: Eukaryota > Viridiplantae > Streptophyta > Magnoliopsida > Asparagales > Amaryllidaceae > Allium > Allium cepa. The sequence continues at coordinate 694,951,519 of CM060937.1, read as the reverse complement.
TCTTCTTAGCCAATGTTGTAGGGATAAAATTATTATTGAAAGTTAGAAAGACTTCGATATTGATTTTCGTGGGGACATTTAAAAGTTTGGTAGACTTATTGTACCAAATATTTGTGATCTTCGTCAATATATTTTAGAAGATTCACATCGTTCCAAAATTACCATTCATCCTAGAAGTAGTAAAGTGTATGTAGATATGAAGCGACTTTATTATTTGGAGTGAATGAAATCTGATATCGCTAACTTTGTTAAGTGTTGTATGACTCGCCATCTTGTCAAGGCTCTACACTAAAGGCCTGGTGGGTTAATGCAACCTTTAGAAATTCCAATTTGGAAGTAAGACCAAATCTCCATGGATTTTATAGATGTCTTTCCCCGTTCCCGTTCGGGTCATGATAACTTATGGGTTATAATAGATAGACTTACTAAATCCGTCCATTTTATTCCCCGTTCGGATTAACCGAACCGTTCCTCTTTTGGCCGAACTATTTGTCAAGGAAATTGTAAAATTGCATGGAGTTCCTACTTCTATTGTTAGCGATCGTGATCCATTGTTTACTAGTGGATTTTGGAAGAGTCTTCAAAAAGCTTTAGGAACGAAGCTTAATTTTAGCACCGCTTATCACCCCCAGTCCGATGGACAAACCGAGCGTGTGAATCAAACTCTTGAAGATCTTCTTCGTGCTTGTGTGCTTGATTTTGGTGGAAGTTGGGAAGATCATATTTCACTTGTTGAATTTTCCTATAATAATAGCTTCCAATCTAGTATTGGTATGGCACCTTTCGAGGCACTCTACGGAAGGCCATGCCGATCTCCTTCGTGTTGGCTTGAGGCCGGTGAGAAGCTGGTTTTAGGTCCAGATTTTATTCGTGATTCCACGGAAAAGATTGAACTTATTCGACATAGGATGAAAGAAGCCCAGAGTAGACAAAAATCCTATGTCGATAATCGAAGAAGGAAATTAGAATTTTCTGTTGGGGATCCTGTTTTTATTCGTGTTTCACCTATGAAGGGTGTTGTACGTTTCAGTCGATCGGGGAAGTTAGCGCCTCGATATATTGGGCCATTTCCTATCACTGAACGCATTGGTCCCATGGCTTATCGCCTTGCATTACCGGCTCAGTTTTCTGCTAAGCACGACATGTTTCACGTTTCTCAATTACGGAAATGCCTTCGGGATTCCGACTCCATTCTTGAGCCTGCTGTTGTGGAAGAAATTGAAGTTTCGCCGAATTTAACTTATGAGCAGCATCCTATTCGAATTATAGCTTCCGAGGTTAAACGACTTCGAAATAAAGATGTTCCGCTTGTGAAGGTTCAATGGTCCTCAAATCCTAAGGATTGTTCTTGGGAATCCAGAGAATTCATCGAGCGTACACATCCGGACTTGCTTACTCCTGCTCCTAGAGGTGAACTTCTTATTTCAAAATTCCTCTTGTGTTAATATGCTTTTATGGTTGTTACTTTTTATTTCCATCTTATATATATTGCGAGGACGCAATTTTTTTAAGGAGGGGAGTCTGTAACAACCCGCATATTTATCGAGTTTGTATTTAAATATTTTATTTAAATATTAACTCGTTAATCGGATTTTGGTCCGAAAAGCTACTTTTTGCAAACGGTCAAATTAGGACTCGAGACCACTTCCATTGAGTTCGAAATGTCGTTTACAACTTTTTAAGTATAAACATCGATAGGTTTGGAGTTAGTGAAATTTCACTAACTTTTCCCGCTTTGGACTTTGGGTTAGTTTAGCCTATTAAGCCCAAGTTCCAACCCTCTTCTCCTCACTCTTCATAAATTTCCTAACTAATCAAGCTTTGGCATTAACGGTGGAGGGAATGGGAAATTAAAATTCCAAAACTCAAATTCAATTGCAATCCATCTTTCTACTCCAAATTCAAGAAGAAGACATTGGATTCAAGCTTCTTGTGCTTAGATAGAAGAAGGATTGATTCTTGCTTGCTTAAAACTTCATTTTTCATTGATATTTGGTGCAAAGGTGAGATTTTTATCTCACAAATCTAGTCTATAACTATATTGGACTGTTGGGAATGATTCCCTATCACTTTTGCATGCACATTTGCATTTGGTTTGGATTGGATTGGCGAAAAACTCCAATTTTTAGCGTTTCGGTGAATTTTCTGCACTTAGGTCGTTCTGGCCATTTTTGGTGTTCGGAGTTAGGTCGTTCGCGACCTAACCCTTAGGTCGTTCGCGTGTTATCGCGCTAGGTCGCACTACCTTGAATTTTCACTTCGGAGTTAGGTCGTTTCACGTTAGGTCGTATGGGGTTTAGGTCGTAGGTCGTTTCTGGCCTTAAATCCCCTCTGCAGCGTTAGGTCGCTCAGCCTTTCCTTGTTAGGTCGTCACCACTTAGGTCGCAACAAATGTTAGTACGTTAGGGCCTTAGGTCGTAGGCCTTAGCTCGCATTTGAGCTTAGGTCGTAGGTCGCTAGCTCGCAGCTCGTATTTGAGCTTAGGTCGTAGGTCGCATCACCCTTAAGTCGTTCGACCTGATGCCTCTCTTAGGTCGCGCCTCCCTTTAGGTCGCTAGGTCTTAGGTCGCGCATCGCCTTAAGTCGCTCGACCTTCTCTCACCTTAGGTCGCGCCATCTTTTAGGTCGCGTACCATACTTTAGCTCGTTGTCCCTTAGGTCGCTTGCACCTTAGGTCGGCCTCGTTAGCTCGCAGATCCTCTAGGTCGCGTGGCCTTTAGACCGTAGGTAGTTAGGTCGTAAGACCTTAGGTCGCCTGACCACTTAACTCGCATGACCTAACCCTTAGGTCGTTGGGCCTCGTTTCTACTTAGGTCGCTGCTTCTTATAGGTCGCTCGGCTCCTTAATTTCTTTAGGTCGTTTGAGTGTTAGGTCGCGAACCCATTTTAGGTCGCATGACCTTTACCCTTTAGGTCGCTGGACCACTAGGTCGTGCTCCTTAGACCCCTAGGTCGCAACCATTAGGTCGCTCGACCCTATCCCTCTTAGGTCGTTAGACCTCATTTTGTCTTCACTAAGTCGAACCCCGTAAGCGGTGGCGTTGCCCCCGCACCCCCACCTTGGGGGGTTGCCACCCCCCCTGGACCCCCCCTCCGTAGGGGATCTTATCTGAAAAACATTGAGCTGATTTCCTTGGATTTTATTCGCATCTCCGTATGCGATCTTTGTGACTGATTGTTTCTACAATTGCTTATGTGTTTTGTCACTTTATAATATAAAGGTTTCAATACTAGTAGTAAATATCAAAACTCTTTTAACAAACAATTTCAACTCTATTTTTAATAACAAAGCTCTTTTCTTAAACCATTTTCCAATCTATTAGTATATACAAGCCTTTACCTCACTCGGATGAGAAATCTAATTAAACGACTTAGTAAAACAAGTGGTATGAAACGCTTGCGTTCACTTCGTCGGTTAATTCTTGGACTTGTTCGAATGAACCTCTTGTGACAATTTTATTAGTGAAGATTTACAGTTTGTTCGTAAATATTTAAGTTAAGCAAGTAGTTATGGGACATGAAGCTAAACTTCTATATTTACTAGCTTAGTGTAATTGACACTTCTCGTTGATCTTGATGATCGCTTTATGAATTAGACTAGCAATTGCGCGATGTCTCTTTCATTGCATGGTTAGACTAGACACCACTTGTGTGATTCCATTCACACATACCTTTCTGCTTTTTGGTTAGTCTTGACCTCAATCTGTGTGATTCCATTCACACATGCGGGGTAGCTCCCCTTGGTCTTCGGACCGTCATGTGATAGGCCTCTTTCCCTTTTTATGATTTCTGGATTTCTTGTGTTGATTTCTGGAATTTATCTCTTTGACTTGTCATGAGTACAAGTTTAGGGTATGATGCCCTCTTTGGATCTTTGAGAAAATTCTTGTGATATTGATTTATCTCTTATCGGTTGATCTCCTGTTGATCATTATTTGCATACTTATAGTAGTATGTCAGTATGGATATTTTATGTTTATGCCATATCTTTTATCTTATATCATGTCATCTGATATTTATAGCTAGACTGATCCGTTTATTATTTTCTTATAAATAATACTCGGGTCAGACCGAGATGTTACAGGTGCTACTGCTTGACGCCTCCCCCAGTGATTCACTACTCAGACTTTTGGCTACTTGTTTAGATTAGTAGCTTTTGTTGTTTACACTTGAGATATAGAGTCATAGTTGTATTCTTTTGTATAGCACGCGTTGCTATTTCTTTTGTATTATCGTGGATCTTTTTAGACCACTACTCTGATGTACACTATTATGTGATATATATTCATATCTCTTTCCGCCTTTGTGATATGGATATCCGTGATTGATTCGCATGTTATGCTTACTTCTATATTTGTTTCCGAAGATTATTTTATAGCCACCGTGTGATAAGAAATTACATGGATGGTCGCTCCTCAACAGCCTTATTCTCCGCGCTAGTTGACAGCACTACATCGTAGTGTTCTTGGCTAGCGTGGGTATAGAGGTGGGGCGTCACAGCGTGCGCACGGGCCTGATGATGGAAGCAGGGGATCTAACGGCTAATATGAAGCTAGGTTGAAAATTAGTTAATTATGTTGTAAATTGTTTATATAAAAATCGTGTAAACTTCATAAAATCATAACTTTTTCATACGAGGTCGAAAACGCGCGAAACCAGTTGCGTTGGAATCGTATGGACGAGCACTACGCGATGGAATTGGATTGGAGTCGTTTGGAGTTAGTGAGAATTTTGGGTAAAATTAAACGTCCGTTTAATTTTATTCGAAATAAATCGCTAAAACGAAATTGAAATCAAGGTGAGAACTTCTCACTCAATCGAATCAGTTTCGATTTTATTTTAAATAGATAGATTTAAAATATTTGAATGCATGTTTGAATGTTGATTGATATCTATTGATTGTTAAAATAGACATTGTGCGCCGTTAGTAAGCGGATGTTATTTATTAAAAACATATACCGCGAATATTTCATAAACAGTGAAATTGGTATTATATATGATAGCAATATATATATATTAGCATATGTATATATTGGAGTTGTTGATTTCCCGCATTTTTTTAGCGGATGAGACCCTATTGCGCCGTCTATTAAGCGGATAATATTTTAAATCCCATATACCGCGATAATTTCGTACTGGAGCGGAATTGGTATTGTGCTAATGTTTGTGGATGCAGGAAAACAAGTTGGAGGGATCCAACTGGATTCCTCAACAGTATTTATTTGATTCAAATATTTTGATATTTGATGGATTATCATATCGATAGATGATGTCGTTGTTGTCGTGATTGACTATTTGGTATGTAGCATCATTGGACCAAATTTTGGAATTTTAAAATGATTTTTAAAGTGATTTTTGAAAGTATAAGTTATAAAATATTTTTGGAACTGATTCGTTTTAAATAAATAAACGTATAATTTTAATACTATAAAAATTTTGATTTTTAAGAAATATAGTTAAAAGTTGATTTTTGAAAATATGAGGCTAATGATTTTATAAAATAGTTAAATCGGGATTTTTGAAATTATTGTGAAAAGTTTAAATATAGGGTTTATTAAATTTGATTATTTTATGAATCAAAAATGGTGAAATTATAAAGGAGATTAAAGACGTTTTAAAAGAATAATATAAATTGATTTATATAAGAGATTTATAAATTGATAATACGTAAATTAAAATATTTGAATTATAAAACGAGTTTTTATAAGTGTTAGAATGAATTGGAAATGAATTTCATAAATGAATGAAATTTATAAAATTATAAACGGTGAAGTTATAAATGGAATTTTATAAGCAGTAGGTTTATAAAATTGGTAAAGTTATTTGAAGAATAGATATGAGTAAATTAATGAATCTTATAAGTTATAAGATTTATAATTATGAAGTTCAAAGGAACGATTTTTGCAAACAAACGAATTTTAAGTATTTCACTTATAATATGAACTTTTAGTATATCATTGAGATATGAATTGAGACAGGTTAATAAAGGAATTTATAAAGGAAGTGGTTATAAAATAAATAGAAATGGAATTTATAAACGTTGTTTTATAAATTCGCAAACGACTTATTTTGATAAGTAAATTGTTGAAACCTATTAATGAAGTTATATTCACGTTTTTGACTGTGAATAATCCTTTGAAATAAAATGAATAAAAGGATGAAATTTGTTGACGTAATATATTCACGTTTTTGAATAGTGAATAATATGTTAAAGAAATTGTTTAGAATGTGATGTTTTAAATTGAATTAAAACGATCTAACGATGTTTTAAAATGTGTTGAGATTCGAAACCATAGATTTCAACATGTATTGTTGAAATAGACGTTTTCGAGAAATAAAAGGAAATGGTGGACTATAGCACTATTGTTATAGTAAATGATTTCCGAAAGGAAATGTTTTGTATAGTATTGGGATTTATATATCTATTTTAATTTCGAATCCCTATACTAGTGATTTTGGGTTGTCGTAACGATGTTTTACGCAACATTCGTTTAGGCCCAAGTAAATATGGTTAAGAGAATGATTTCCTTAAAGAATGAAATATATAGTTAATTTCGATTTAAGTATATTGAATATTTTCCAAAGGTTGAAAATAAATAAAATTTGTGAATTACTTATGAATAAATAAGTATGGAAATGTCTTCCAATATAAAGTGAATATTTTAAGAATTTATCTTTTTGAAGATAAATTGAAAATGAATATTAGAAATCGAATTGAAGTCGTATATTCATGAATATTTTAGAATGAAAATTCACTATGGAATTTATAAAAGAGAGTGGAATTTGTATGAAAATAAATATTGATTTATTTTTGAAGTGTGAAAATTATATATCTTGTAAAGATATTTTGGAAAATAAATAATTTGGAAAATTATTTGGAAACTGGTGATGTGTGCATATCCATTGATAGTTCAATAACCGACTATCAATATTTCCCTTTGAATAGGTATTTGATGTGATTTGTTTGAATTTGAATGCCACACTTATTTTTGAATAAGCGCTCACTATTCGGGTTAACCGGGAAAGGACCATGGGGTCGTATAACCCATTCTGAATATGTGATACGTCGTTATGAATTGCATTTGAAGATCGGTGTTGAAGATCGGGTATTTGCGAGAGCGATAGGATGACCTGTCGATTGACTCTGCACCGAGTTGCTCCGGTATTGAGTTCTCCATATGTGATGGGAAATCCGATCAGGATTGTGGATATCCGGAATGCAAGGACTTCTTTGTAAGTGCCTTCGGTTCTGTTCGAGCCCGGAACAGACTTGTATGGATTGTATGTCTGACATTACAAATTGAGATATAAAGCCGATTTCTTTCAAATATATTTCTGTTGGTGGCGGAGAATTTATTCTTTTAGCTTAACACCCTTCTCTGAGACATACGAGCTCAGAGGTTATGTAGTTGAAGGTTATCAGCGATATATTCCCAATTTGGTAATGTGACATGCTGATTGTTGCTGTGAAATGATCATTGTGTTGATCATTTGTGATAGGATCATTTATTTGATCGTCTATCCTGGTGATCATTTCTATGATCATTTGTTGACCCAAAGCATGGCTTTTGTATAAAGTATGTTTTTGTGGACGTGACTTCGTCGAGCCTCACACCCCGGAATGGTCAAAACAGGAAAAATGCAGCAAGGTTATGAGGGGTAGCGCCCTTTAGGATATGTGCATTTCCTTCTGGAAAAGGGTGGTATCATGGTATGGAGCCCAGATACTTACTCATGTTGAAAACACTTTATGATTGTGTGAATTGATTACGAGCGCTCGGTTGAAAGGTCCCAAAGGACCGGGGGATGGCATATTCGGTCAGTTGTTACTCAGTTAGGGGTAACCCGGCCTTGTGTTGGTAGAGATCCGGTTTGGTTCTCGGGGATGTCCTTCCAGAGGCATTCTCATGTGGCAATGGGAAGTTCCTTGGCCTGATCATTCGTTGGAAATCCAAAGAAACAATACGAGACTTGTACGGTTTTAGTTGTAGAACCTGCCATCTAATATGGTAGCTATAGTAAGCATACTATAATGGTACCTATGCTGGCTAAGATTTATATTCTACTTTCGAAATCGTTTTATACACTATGCACTAATAATAATATCAAATGTTTCTTTTTAATACGTATCAAGCATCTTTGACTAACATAAGAAGAAATCTCCTCCAAGTCTGCGTTTGCATTGTGTGTGTGGCGGGAGGTCTTATGGTAGTCTCATTTTTAAAAGCATTGCGAATTGACTTTAAAAATATTCCTCTATTTTGATTTTAAAGATAAATAAACTGTTTTGAGTTCTCATACCAGTCGCATGACTGACTCGGAGTTTATTGTTTTCCTTCCTAAACTCTGGATGCCCACCAATTTCCACACGGGCAGTCAAGAGTTAGGTTTATCAGGATATTTCTGGAATTGCTGGAGGCAAGCTGGATGGCATGGCGTACTACTTATATAGTATTTCTTTTCCGCTGTTTGATGTTTGTTGTTGTACACTATGATGATGATGTAATGAAATGTGATGTAATGCAATAACTGATATAGTTCTTTGTTTAAAGATTATTCATTTATTTATTGTATGTTGTTCCGCTGCGATTGTGAGATTCTGATGTTGTTCTGTTGTTTTCTGTTCCGTCCTATTGTTTATTTTCTTTCTGTTCTTTCTATTTTCTTTTCCCTCTATTTTCTAGCTTTTCTCTCTTCTTCTATCCTTTTTCTTTTTCTTAAAACCCTAACTATTCGGTTTTTCGGCAACGAAAAATCGTGTATGTTACATTTGGTATCAGAGCATATGGTTAAGCGACAACCATGGTTCTGTTGGGTATTACTCATTAGAGATAGAGTCAGTAGTACTCTAGAATGGGTTTGAGTGTAATAATAGCTATGAGAGCGTATTTGTTAGTGAATATAAAATTGTTTTATATTGTGATGATTGGTTTGTTGAGTGGCATATGAACCTTCGTCAGCGTGGTCTCGACAACTAGGCCGAAGGGGTTTCTAAACACTTGAATAGAACAATTCGACACAATATTGTTTTAAATTGGGTAAATGAAGTAATTTTACCTTGAGTATATTTTATATATAAATGAATAATTTTTCAGAGTTATTAAAGTGTATATAAGTGGATTGTTTAGTTGTTTGAATAATCTAAGCAAAAGAATTATAAGAATTGAATTATAATTAAAGTAATTTACAATTGTGAAATAAACTTATATATATAAGAAGTGAAACTATATGAATATATTTATAAATATGAGTTATAAATAAAAATAAATTTAAAGTTAAATGGAAATTTACTTTAGAATTGGAATCTGAATTGATTTATAAGTTGGAATTTAAGTTAAGTAAAAACAAGTGATGTTTGTAAATGAAGTACAACTTAAGAGATGTTGAATGAAGTTGATATTGGTATCAAAGTAAATTAACAAAGTTAAGTGGTGGATATGAACTTAAGTTATGTAAATGAAATTCAACCTTGTAATTGAATTGAATTAATGGATTGAATATTAATCAATTAAATGTGAATAATTGATATGGAATAATGGATATAAGTGTTAATTCATTAAAATCTAATGTTATTAGAAAGTTGAAAGATTGAATGAAAATCATTTAATTAAACCAATTGAAAGCAAAGGAATTTGGTTGTAATTAATATACATTGATTGTTATATGATTGTTAGTTGATTGTATATAATTCATTAAGTGTTGATGAAATTAAGTGTTAATGAAATTTGAAGCTAAAGTAATTGAAATTCAATTGGAAGTTAAGTGAATCTTAAATGGAATTGAATTTGATTTATAAGTGAACCAACTTGAATATGAATTAGTGAATATAAACTAATTGAAAATGAATGTTAGTAAACATCCACTGTTAATGAATCAAACGTGATTAAATTGAAAACCTATTTCATTGAATATTAATGAGAATATGAATGAATATTTATTGGTTATGAATGCTAGTTGGTTGATGGTTGAACATATCGCTTTTACTGCATTTGCTATGTTGGCATATATAGTTATTATGTTGCTATATGTTGTATATCGATACTATTGTCTATATACATAATTCTCATGTTGTTTGTTGAGTGATTAGTAGGTGCGGATCGCGTTTGCTTCGCATTTGGAGCTCGCTTTCGCACTATATTAGCCGTATATGCTTGCTAATAAAATATATGGTACATATCTCGGATTACATACCATACTTTTATACTTTTTTCCCTGCGGGATGCCTCATTACTTGATGAGATGTATATTTGTGATATATATACTGTCATTTTTTTTCGGATCGAGCCGCGCAAACGAGACTATGGCACATTTTTCCGGAAATTTAAGGCGTTAGAAAAATTTGAGAAAATTGGAAAGTTTTGAAAACTATAACTTTGATTTGGAATTGAAAGTTAAACAATAGTAGTTGTTTTAAAAAGATAACTAAGTATGATTTGAAAACTTAGTAAAGTATTGTAAGAAGTTTGTGTAACGACCCTGAATTTTGAATAATTTAAATTGAGAATATTTAATTAATTTTAAATATTTGAATGATGGTTTGAATTGAATTTCAAGTTATCAGAATGAATATGACGATTAAATTATAGGATTTAGTCTATTGAGAGTCGAATAAAAAAAATTTTGAATCTTCAAATTTAAGCCGATTAGAAATATTTCAAAGGCTTGTAAAATTCATATTGATAACACTGAAGATTTTAGAAGCTTCAGAAATTTAATTTGGAAGTGAATTGTTCAGTTTTGAAATTTAATCGTTCGAATCGATATTTAAAAATAGCCGTCCGAGGCACAGTCTCGGAATTCGACGAAACCAGTTCCATTGGGTCCGGAATATTGAATTATTCCCGGATTTCAAATTTCGAAATTTTTGGAGTTAATATGTGAGCACACGACACATAAACGCGTTGAAGATTTTAAACGAATTTAAATTTAAATTTAAATATTTAAGTCAACAAACATCACGTTCTTCCCCAAATTCAGCCTAAAATCACGCTAAAGACATCGTGCGAGCATGTTCGTTCAATCTGAATAACATCCCTCCCCCTCTCCTTTTATAAATCACGCGAGCTTCATATTAAATTTACAGAAAGCTTCAAATAATGGCCGATACCCTTCGCCCCCTCTCGTTCAAAACATTCGAACGCAAATCCCTCTTTCCCCCTTTCTTCCTTAAATTCTCAAATCGAACGCAGCATCAAAAAAAAAAAAAAAAAAAAAAAGAAGAAATGGCCGAAGCCCTAGGCGTGGTCGCGCGCGCATAGGTGTGCGGCAACGAGTGGAGGCGAGGCGTCGCGATGGGTGCACGCGACAGTTGAGACGAGGCGCGCAAATGGTTAGGGTTCGTGTGGGTCGCAATCGCCTAGGGATTGGGAAGCGCGCGTTTGGGATTTTTGGCGCTCGCGACGGCGACTCGCATAGGGGTTAGAGGCGGCGGCGTTGTCAGGTGAGGCGCGTGCTGGTGGGCCACGGCGTGGGGGGGAGGGGGCGATGTCGAACGGGGCTGCGGTTCGCGAGCTCGAGCGCGATGGCGGCAAGACTGGGAGCAGTAAAGTGAGATCGGCAGTAAGGTAATTAATTTTAATTTTTGTTTTAATCTTAGTAAATATATATATATATATATAAATATAGGTATTATATATATGTAATAAAAATTGTAAAGTTTCGCCAGTAAGTTAAATACAGTATTATAGATAATAAAAATAAAATTTGTAAAGTTATTAAGAAATAAATGTGTATGTATATACATATTAGAATTTTACAGTAATGAAATTTATTTTTTTTGTAAGGTATAAAACTATTAGTTATTTTAAGTTTAGTTTAAATTTAGATTTTAGTTAAAATAATTTGATTTAAAGAAATTAATTTAAAGTAAAATTTTAGTTAAAATAAATTTATTTAAACAAAGAAATATAATTTTATTTAAAGAAAAATTTGTTGATTTGAATTTATAAAAAGAAAATTTAGTCCAATTGAGAATTTCTAGTTAGAATTATTTTAAAAGTAAAATAATTTATTAAAATAAAGTCTTGGTTAAATAAACTAGTTAAAGGAATCAGTTCGAATTTTAATAAATGCATATAAATTAAAAATAAATTTAGTTTCAAGTAGAAAATATTTTTGTAAAAGAAAATTTGCTAAGAATTCAAATCATTTGATAAAATAATTTATTAAAGGAATTCTAGTTTTTAAATTTAAATTTTTGGTTAAAAACAAATTTATTTAAAAAGATAATAATCTAAGGTAAAAGAATTAGTGGAAATAAAATTTAAAGGAAAATTAATTTTTTTAACTTTTAGTTAAATAAATTCAATTTAAATAGGAAATTTCTAGTTAGGATTATGTTCAAAAGGAAAATTTATTTAAATAAATAGTTAGTTAAGAAAGTTTATTAAAAGAAATTTAAATTTTTAGTTAAACAAATTTAATTTAAAGAGAAATTTAATAATTAATTGGATAAATTTAATTTAAGGGTAAGTTAAGTTAATCTAAATTCATTTTTTTGAGTTACTAAGAATAATTTATTAAAAGAAAGGAAATTTGGTTTTAAAATTTAATTGTAGTTAAATAAATTTATCTTGATAAGTAAATTTAGTTGAAATTTAAATTTCCTCAAATAAAAATGTTTAAGAGTAATCTGTTTAAAAATTTAAAAGGGAAATTTGTTTGGAATGAATGATTAAGCCCAAATTAAATTATAAACTAGTTAAATCAAATGAAAATTTATTTTTCGATTTATTCGAATATTAATAAATTGTATAAAATATTTATACTAGGTATAAATGAAGAAATCAAGATGAATTGAGATAGTGGATGGTAAACGGGAATAAAGGTGAGAACTTCTCACTCAAAAGAATTTCTGTTGTTTATTTAAATTTTAAATAGTTAAATTTAAAATTGATTGACTGTGTTGATTGAATGATTGAACGATGATTGTTATATATATATTGGATGTGAATAGACCCTATACGCCGTTAGTAAGCGGAGGTTATTTATTACACACATATACCGCGATATTCCACCTCGAAGTGGAATTGGTATTATATCATATATATATAGCAATATATATATATTGGCATATGTATATATTGCAGTTGATTGATTTCCCGCATTTTCTTTTAGCGGATGAGACCCTATGCGCCGTTAGTAAGCGGATATATATATTTATAAAATCCCATATACCGCGATATTCCGTCTTGAAACGGAATGGTATTGTGCTAATGTCTGTGGATGCAGGGAGACAGGTTGGAGGGATCCAACTGGATTCCTCACAAATATTTATTGATTTTAAATATTGTGATGTTTGATTGTTTATCATATCGATATATGATATTGGAAAATCGTGATTGACTATTTGATGTGTTGCATCATCGAATCCAATTTTTTTTGAAATTTAAAAATAACGATTTTAATTTCAAAAAGGATTTTTTGGAAACTGTTTGCGTGAAAAATGGCCGCAAACACCCAAAGTCGTATGAGTTGGTTGATTTTATGTTGTTCTCCTTTTTTCTTTAGATTACAAGTACAAAGCTTTGATTATAAGTATCTAAAGTTGTTTGAGAGTTCCTTCCAGGCTTGAGCTCCCAAACTTGTCTCAAAACTCGTTCCCCCATTGTTGTACCCCCGCCCCTCTATTTATAGAGTGAGGCTGGGGGTAGGGGTCTTGGATGTTTATAGCTGCTGGTGGGCTTGGGCTGAAGCAATCTGGCCTGGCAGATCTGGTTCGGTTGTCACCTGGTTCGGTGGTAGGAGTATGGTGGTGGACCGGTGGAGCTTGGATTCGGTAGGAGGATGGAGGTTGAGATGGATCGGTGGCGTTGGATCGGTAGTGGATGGAAGAGCTGGTTCGGTGGTGGCATGGTTCGGTGGCTTGTGGAGAGGCACTGGTTCGGGGGGTGTTTGGTCCGGTGATGGAGGAGGCAAGCTTTGGTTCGGTATTGAGGTGGAGAGGCTTGGTTCGGCATTGGCTTGGAGTGGGTGTGGTCCGGCAATGCTTGGACCGGCATTACATGGGAAATACCGAATGAACTGAGTAGGATGCCGGATGAACAGCGCCGAATGAGATTGCCGAATGAGACTTTAACAAATGCCGAACGCCGAATGAGCCTTAGTATCTGAGAACGCCGGATGACTCTGGTGATGATTACTGAATGGATCCTTCAACCTTTAATGCCGGATGGATTTTTATGCTTGAACTTTGAGTGAAATCCCCGCTTGCTTGCTTCTTCCTGGTTCCGGTCGTGGTGGAAATGCATACAATCTTGATATTCCAGTTTTGTCCAAAAAATGGGATAACACTTTGCCCCCCAAAATATGCCTTGCGGTAGGAAGGCGTGTTTTGTAATGCCATGAGCTGGATGTTCATATCCTGTCATCAACCTGTAAAGAATTTGATAGTTTATATGGCCCCAAATGACGACCGTTCGGGATCGAGCTATTCGGGATGAAGCGCGGCCGTTCATGGTCAAGCGCCTAACTTCAAATGACGACCGTTCGCGATCGAGTCATTCGAGGTGAAGTGCGACCCTGCGCGGTCAAGCGCGTAAATCCATGCGTCGATCGTTCGGGATCGAGTCATCTGCGGTGAAATGTGACCGTTCAAGGTCAAGCGCTTAACTTCAAATGACGACCGTTCGGGATCGAGTCATTCGAGGTAAAGTGCGACAGTGCGCGGTCGAGTTGTAAGTCCATGCGTCGATCGTTTGGGATCGAGCCATCTGTGGTGAAATGTGACCGTTCAAGGTCAAGCGCCCAACTTCAAATGACGATCGTTCGTGATCAAGTCATTCGAGGTAAGGTGCGACAGTGTGCGGTCAAGTGGTGGTCCTCAAATGACGACCGTTCGCGATCAAGCCATTTGAGGTGAGGTGTAACAGTCAGTGATCATGTGGCGGACCTCAAGTGACGACCGTTCGCGATCGAGCCATTTGAGGTAAGGTGAGTTGTGCCGTTCGAGGCGAGTTGTGCCGTTCGAGGCGAGTTGTGCCGTTCGAGGCGAGTTGTGATCGTTCGTGATCGGGTGCCGTTCGAGGCGAGTTGTGACTGTTCGAAGTCGGGTGCCGTTCGAGGCGAATTGTGACTGTTCGAAGTCGGGTGCCGTTCGAGGCGAATGAGTGTGCCCGGGGGGGACTTAATATTATCAGTGTTGGAGTCAATGTTTGGGGGAATTTTTCGAATCAAAGACTTCGGCAGTTCGTTGCCATGCAATAGGTGCTCGTGGACCGTTCGCGATCCAACGGGCATACAAGTAAATAATTTTTCCATGGAATTGTAAATGTTAAAGCAATAGTCATACGAGTTCCACAGTAGGAACGTTCAAATCAAAGTCAAAGCAGGAGCAAGACGAGGATGTCAAAGTGTAAACTCTTACTATGGTGCGGTCTATAGTCATTCAGAGCATGCCTATGGATCGTGCGCGATCGCTCGCATGTGTAAATGATTTAACCGTGCTAGTGAGAGTTTTGCGACTTGTTCATCGTTTTCGACATGCCCCCGTGTTCATGAGGGAATTTTACCTGCCCCCTGGCTGGGCGTTCATTCCTTACCTGGTTGCTCAGAGGCCTCTATCTCACTCTCTGTGATTGGATTATCTGGCTCCAAGTGTGGTGCCCCCATGCGGGATCGACGCCTGATTGATAGTCGTCTGCTGCTTGGGGGTTGCCCCCTAGCTCTGGTGCTGCGCCAGATGGTCCTGCTCCGTTCTGAACTCTAGTTGCTCCTTGGATTTGTGCTCCAATTTGCCCAATTTGCTGAAGTAAGTTCTGGATCATCTCTTCTTGTCTTCTCATCATGGCTTCCATCTCATCCCTAGTGATGAAGACCGACGCTTGATTCCCTCCTGAGGAAGCCTCTTGACTTCCTTGGTGTTCACTTCTCTCTGGCCTTTGCCTTCTACTTGTTTGTCTCGTCATAACTCTTAGATCTGAACTCTTAGATTCCCAAATTCAACTTATATCCGATGTAGCGGGAGTCGGTTGCTCTCAATGAAAGCACCAAAATGTTTGCGTGAAAAATGGCCGCAAACACCCAAAGTCGTATGAGTTGGTTGATTTTATGTTGTTCTCCTTTTTTCTTTAGATTACAAGTACAAAGCTTTGATTATAAGTATCTAAAGTTGTTTGAGAGTTCCTTCCAGGCTTGAGCTCCCAAACTTGTCTCAAAACTCGTTCCCCCATTGTTGTACCCCCGCCCCTCTATTTATAGAGTGAGGCTGGGGGTAGGGGTCTTGGATGTTTATAGCTGCTGGTGGGCTTGGGCTGAAGCAATCTGGCCTGGCAGATCTGGTTCGGTTGTCACCTGGTTCGGTGGTAGGAGTATGGTGGTGGACCGGTGGAGCTTGGATTCGGTAGGAGGATGGAGGTTGAGATGGATCGGTGGCGTTGGATCGGTAGTGGATGGAAGAGCTGGTTCGGTGGTGGCATGGTTCGGTGGCTTGTGGAGAGGCACTGGTTCGGGGGGTGTTTGGTCCGGTGATGGAGGAGGCAAGCTTTGGTTCGGTATTGAGGTGGAGAGGCTTGGTTCGGCATTGGCTTGGAGTGGGTGTGGTCCGGCAATGCTTGGACCGGCATTACATGGGAAATACCGAATGAACTGAGTAGGATGCCGGATGAACAGCGCCGAATGAGATTGCCGAATGAGACTTTAACAAATGCCGAACGCCGAATGAGCCTTAGTATCTGAGAACGCCGGATGACTCTGGTGATGATTACTGAATGGATCCTTCAACCTTTAATGCCGGATGGATTTTTATGCTTGAACTTTGAGTGAAATCCCCGCTTGCTTGCTTCTTCCTGGTTCCGGTCGTGGTGGAAATGCATACAATCTTGATATTCCAGTTTTGTCCAAAAAATGGGATAACAGAAACATACGTTTATTAAATATTTTTGGAATTGATCCATTATAATTAAATAAACGTTATAATTTTTAATATTATAAAAGTTATATTTTGAGAAATATAGTTAAAAGTTGATTTTTGAAAATATGGGGTTGATGATTTTATAAAATAGTTTAAACTGAGATTTTTGAATCTATTATAAAAAAGTTTAAAAATAGGATTTATGAAATTGGATTATTTTATAAATCAAAATGATGGAATTCTAAAAGAGTTTAAAAGATGTTTTAAAATAATAATACAAATTTATTTGTATTGAAAGATTTATAAATTGACATTTGTAAATTAAAAATATTAGAAGTGTAAAACGAACTTTTCTAAGTGTTAGAAAGAATTTTGAATAAATTTCATAAATAAATGAAAATTATAGAATTATAACGGTGAAGTTATAAATAGAATTTTATAAGCAGTAGGTTTATAAAATTTATGAAGTTATTAAAGGAATGAGTTGGATAAATGAATGAATCTTATAAGTTATAATATAAAATTTATAAAATTTATGAAGTTTAAAGGAATAATTTTGTAAATAAATAAATTATAAGTATTTGACTTATAATATGAATTTTTAGTATATCATTGTGATATGAATTGAGATAGGTTAATAAAGAAACTTTATAAAAGGAAGTTGATATAAAATAAATAGAAATAGAATTTATAAACGTTGTTTTATAAATTCGAAATGACTTATTTTGATAAGAAAAATAAAAAAATTTGTTGTAGTTTATTTATAGAGTTATATTCATGTTTTAGACAGTGAATAATTCCTTAAAATAAAATGAATAGAAAGATGAAATTTGTTAACGTAATATATTCACGTTTTTGAATAGTGAATAATATGTTAAAGGAATTATTTTGAACATGATGTTTTAAATAGAATTAAAACGATCTAATGATGTTTTAAAATATGTTGAGATTCGAAATCATAGATTTCAACATTTATTGTTGAAATAGATGTTTTCGAGAAATAGAAGGAAATAATAGATTATAACACTGATGTTATAATAGATGATTTCCGAAGGGAAATGTTTTTGTATAGTATTGGGATTTATATATCTATTTTAAATTTAGAATCCCTATACTAGTGATTTTGGGTTGTCGTAACGATGTTTTATGCAACATTCGTTTTAACCCAAATAAATATGATTAAGTGAATGATTTCCTTAAGGAATGAAATATATATATACTTAATTTCGATTTGAGTATATTAAATATTTTCCAAAGGTTGAAAATAAAAAGATTTGTGAATTACTTATAAATAAATAAGTATGGGAATGTTTTCCAATATAAAGTGAATATGTTGAGAATTTATCTTTTTGAAGATAAATTGAAAAAAAAAATGGATATTTGAAATCATATATTCATAAATATTTTGGAAATATAAATTCAATATGGAATTTATAAATGGAATTGGGAAAATAGGTTTAAAAATAAATATTGATTTATTTTTGAAATATGGAAAGTTATATCTTCTAAAGATATTTTTGGAATTAAATAATTTGGAAAATTATTTGGATTCTGGTGATGTTGGCATATCTATTGATAGATCAATAACTGACTATCGATATTTACCTTTAAATAGGTATTTGTTGTGAATTTGTTTGAAATTGAATGCCACACTTATTTTTAAAAATAAGCGCTCACTATTCGGGTTAACCGGGAAAGGACCATGGGGTCGTATAACCCATTCCGAATATGTGATACGTCGTTATGAATTGCATTCGAAGACCGGTGTTGAAGACCGGATATTTTCGAAAGCGAAAGGATTTCTTATTGATTGTCTCTGCACTGGCTGATCCCCGGTATAGAGATCTCCATAAGTGATGGGAAATCCGAACGTGATTAGAAATTTATTCGGATTGCAAGGACTTCTTTGTAAGTGCCTTCGGTTCTGTTCGAGCCCGGAACAGACTTGTATGGATTGTATGTCTGACATTACAAGTTGAGATATAAAGCCGATTTCTTTCAAATATATTTCTGAGGTGGCGGAGAATTTATTCTTTTAGCTTAACACCCTTCTCTGAGACGTACGAGTTCAGAGGTTATATAGTTGAAGTTATCAGCGATATATTCCCAGTTTGGTAATGTGACATGCTGAGTGATGCTGAAATGATCATTGTGTTGATTATTTGTGATAGGATCATTTATTTGATCGTCTATCTTAGTGATCATTGTGTTGATCATTTGTTGACCCAAAGCATGGCTTTTGTATAAAGTATGTTTTTGTGGACGTGAATTCGTCGAGCCTCACATCCCGGAAATGGTCAAAACAGGAAAGATGCGGCAAGGTTATTAGGGGTTGTTGTAGCTCCCCATAGGGTATGTGCATTTCCTTCTGGAAAGGGGTGGTATCATGGTATGGAGCCCAGATACTTACTCATGTTGAAAACACTCTATTTATTATGGTGTGATGTTGGATATCGAGCGCTCGGTTGAAAAGGTCCTAAAGGACCGGGGAATGGCGTGCTCGTGTCAGTAGTTACCCAGTTAAGGGGTAACCCGGCCTTGTGTTGGCAGAGTTCCGGTTTGGTTCTCGGGGGTGTCTTTCCAGAGGCATTCTCAGTGGCAATGGGAAGTTCCTTGGCCTGACCATTTGTTGGAAATCCAAAGAAACCATACGAAACTTGTACGGTTTTAGTTGTAAAACCTGCCATTTAATATGGTAGCTATTAGTAGGCATAATATAATGGTACCTATGCTGGCTAAGATTTATATCTTTACTTTCGAAAGAATTTGTTTCTACACTATGCACTAATAATAATATCAAATGCTCTTTTTTAATGCGTATCAAGCATCTTTGACTAACATAAGAAGAAATCTCCTCCAAGTCTGCGTTTGCATTGTGTGTGTGGTGGGAGGTCTTATGGTAGTCTCATTTTTAAAAGCATTGCGAATTGAATTTAAAAATATTCCTCTTTTTGATTTTAAAGATAAATAAACTGTTTTGAGTTCTCACACCAGTCACATGACTGACTCGGAGTTTATTGTTTTCCTTCCTAAACTCTGGGTGCCCACCAATTTCCACATGGGCAGTCAAGAGTTAAGGTTTATCAGGATATTCTGGATATTCTGGAATTGCTGGAGGCAAGCTGGATGGCATGGCGTATTACTAGTTTATATAGTGTTTCTTTTTCCGCTGCACTGATTGTTGTATGTTGTTGTACACTCTGATGATTTGATGTAATGAAATATAATGTAATGTAATAACTGATATAGTTCTTTGTTTAAAGATTATTCATTTATTATTATATGTTGTTCCGCTGCGAATTGTGAGATTCTGTTGTTGTTCTGTTGTTTCCTTTCCGTCCTGTTCTATTTTCAAATTCTCTGTTTTTTTTTTAATTCTTCTATCTTCTATTTTCTATCTCTCCACTCTTCTCCCTTTTTCTTTTTCTTAAATTCTTTTTAAAAACCCATAACATCTCGGTTTTCGGCCTTTGATTTCTCGGCAGTCGATAAAGTGAGTATCGATGTCGGATTTTCGGAAGTCGAAAATTTTCGGGGCGTTACAGTTTGATTATGGATTTTGGAAAGTTAATAAATTCTGTAACTTTTCTTACTTGATAATTTCGAGGACGAAATTCTTTTAAGGGGGAAGATTGTAACGACCCAGGATTTTTGATAATTAAAATTTGAATATTTAATTAATTTTAAATATTAATAAGAGAATTTATAAGTCGAATAAATTTTTATTTGAATAATTGGATTTAATTGAATAATTAAATCGATAATTTAATATGTGAAATTATGGAAATAATTGAAAATTGAGTTAAATATGATTGAAAATGATTTGTAAAATCTTATTTTATCATATTGGAGTTGGAACGATATTTTAGAACTTTTAATTGGAATTAAAAGTTAATTTGTGAAAAT
This sequence comes from Allium cepa, assembly GCA_030765085.1. Classification (NCBI taxonomy): domain Eukaryota; kingdom Viridiplantae; phylum Streptophyta; class Magnoliopsida; order Asparagales; family Amaryllidaceae; genus Allium; species Allium cepa. Next base: position 694,930,764 of record CM060937.1, on the reverse strand, counting down.
TGAATATTTTAATATTAAATCGACTAGTGAAAATAGTCAATTTTTGATGAGTCTCAGAATTGGACGAAACCAGTTCCATGGGATCCGTAATAGTTAGTTATTATCGGATTTCAATTTTCGTGTCAATCGGAGTTATCGTTTGATCGTGGCAACTCGAAACGCATCGAATTATTTTTAATATTAATTTAGCGAGTTAAAATAGTCATTTTTCAAAAAGTCTTGGATTTTGACGAAACCAGTTTCATCGGATCCGTAATGTGATATTATTGTAAGGTTTCAAATTTCGTGTCACTTGGATTTACCGTTTGTCCGGTACAAATTAAAACGCCTAGAAAATCGTTTAAATCGGTTTAATTTAAATTGAACGTTTATTGCCATAACTCGCACAGATGTCCGAATTAGCTTTCGAAACATGTTCCATTGTGTCCGAAACGCGGGGTAAACCCTAGAAACGCTGGTTACGGCGCGTGAATCGGAGTTCAGAATCCCCGGATGAATAGTGTTCATAAATTCCCTATAAATAGCCCCCTCACTCAAAAAAAAAATAAAAAAAATAAAAAAAAACCCTAATTCTATATGCAGCCGCCACCTCCCTGATGTATGGCCGAAAACTTCTCTTCTTCTCCTCCTCTTTTCTCTTCATCCATCAACATTTACAAGAATCTTATAACTAGAAGATTGTAGAGCACACTGAGATCTACCAATCCAACGGTTGTGATTGGAAACGGAGTTGTGGATCGATGGGAATTTGGGCTCAAAGGCCATGCGTTCGGCCTCGGTTTTCGAGCTACAGGGACAACCGAGCTGCAAGTGTTTCTGGGCGTTGGTGCTAGGCGATGGTGGCTTCGTAGTGGTGGTCTTTGATCATACTGGAAGCGAGTGTGGTGGGAGCAAAAATAAACCCTAATTTGTATAAATGGGTTCGGCTTTACTGGATACACGCGCGTGAAGTAGCGTGAAGAAGAAGGGGGGGGGGGTGTGTGCACGGGCCTGATGATGGAAGCAGGGGATCTAACGGCTAATATGAAGCTAGGTTGAAAATTAGTTAATTATGTTGTAAATTGTTTATATAAAAATCGTGTAAACTTCATAAAATCATAACTTTTTCATACGAGGTCGAAAACACGCGAAACCAGTTGCGTTGGAATCGTATGGACGAGCACTATGCGATGGAATTTGATTGGAGTCATTTGGAGTTAGTGAGAATTTTGGGTAAAATTAAACGTCCGTTTAATTTTATTCGAAATAAATCGCTAAAACGAAATTGAAATCAAGGTGAGAACTTCTCACTCAATCGAATCAGTTTCGATTTTAATTTAAATAGATAGATTTAAAATATTTGAATGCATGTTTGAATGTTGATTGATATCTATTGATTGTTAAAATAGACATTATGCGCCGTTAGTAAGCGGATGTTATTTATTAAAAACATATACCGCGAATATTTCATAAATAGTGAAATTGGTATTATATATGATAGCAATATATATATATATTGGCATATGTATATATTGGAGTTGTTGATTTCCCGCATTTTTTTAGCGGATGAGACCCTACTGTGCCGTCTATTAAGCGGATAATATTTTAAATCCCATATACCGCGATAATTTCGTACTGGAGCGGAATTGGTATTGTGCTAATGTTTGTGGATGCAGGAAAATAGGTTGGAGGGATCCAACTGGATTCCTCAACAGTATTTATTTGAATTCAGATATTTCGATATTTGATGGATTATCATATCGATATATGATGTCGTTGTTGTCGTGATTGACTATTTGGTATGTAGCATCATTGGACCAAATTTTGGAATTTTAAAATGATTTTTAAAGTGATTTTTGAAAGTATAAGTTATAAAGTATTTTTGGAACTGATTCGTTTTAAATAAATAAACGTATAATTTTAATACTACAAAAATTTTGATTTTTAAGAAATATAGTTAAAAGTTGATTTTTGAAAATATGAGGCTAATGATTTTATAAAATAGCTAAATCGGGATTTTTGAAATTATTGTGAAAAGTTTAAATATAGGGTTTATAAAATTTGATTATTTTATGAATCAAAAATGGTGAAATTATAAAGGAGATTAAAGACGTTTTAAAAGAATAATATAGATTGATTTATATAAGAGATTTATAAATTGATAATTTGTAAATTAAAATATTTGAATTATAAAACGAGTTTTTATAAGTGTTAGAATGAATTGGAAATGAATTTCATAAATGAATGAACTTTATAAAATTATAAACGGTGAAGTTATAAATGGAATTTTATAAGCAGTAGGTTTATAAAATTGGTAAAGTTATTTGAAGAATAGATATGAGTAAATTATTGAATCTTATAAGTTATAAGATTTATAATTATGAAGTTCAAAGGAACGATTTTTGCAAACAAACGAATTTTAAGTATTTCACTTATAATATGAACTTTTAGTATATCATTGAGATATGAATTGAGACAGGTTAATAAAGGAATTTATAAAGGAAGTGGTTATAAAATAAATAGAAATGGAATTTATAAACGTTGTTTTATAAATTCGCAAACGACTTATTTTGATAAGTAAATTGTTGAAACCTATTAATGAAGTTATATTCACGTTTTTGACTGTGAATAATCCTTTGAAATAAAATGAATAAAAGGATGAAATTTGTTAACGTAATATATTCACGTTTTTTAATAGTGAATAATATGTTAAAGAAATTGTTTAGAATGTGATGTTTTAAATTGAATTAAAACGATCTAACGATGTTTTAAAATGTGTTGAGATTCGAAACCATAGATTTCAACATGTATTGTCGAAATAGACGTTTTCGAAAAATAAAAGGAAATGGTGGACTATAGCACTATTGTTATAGTAAATGATTTCCGAAAGGAAATGTTTTGTATAGTATTGGGATTTATATATCTATTTTAATTTCGAATCCCTATACTAGTGATTTTGGGTTGTCGTAACGATGTTCTACGCAACATTCGTTTTGGCCCAAATAAATATGGTTAAGAGAATGATTTCCTTAAAGAATGAAATATATAGTTAATTTCGATTTAAGTATATTGAATATTTTCCAAAGGTTGAAAATAAATAAAATTTGTGAATTACTTATGAATAAATAAGTATGGAAATGTCTTCCAATATAAAGTGAATATTTTGAGAATTTATCTTTTTGAAGATAAATTGAGAATGAATATTAGAAATCGAATTGAAGTCGTATATTCATGAATATTTTGGAATGAAAATTCATTATGGAATTTATAAAAGAGAGTGGAATTTGTATGAAAATAAATATTGATTTATTTTTGAAGTGTGAAAATTATATATCTTGTATAGATATTTTGGAAAATAAATAATTTGGAAAATTATTTGGAAACTGGTGATGTGTGCATATCCATTGATAGTTCAATAACCGACTATCAATATTTCCCTTTGAATAGGTATTTGATGTGATTTGTTTGAATTTGAATGCCACGCTTATTTTTGAATAAGCGCTCACTATTTGGGTTAACCGGGAAAGGACCATGGGGTCGTATAACCCATTCCGAATATGTGATACGTCGTTATGAATTGCATTTGAAGATCGGTGTTGAAGACCGGGTATTTGCGAGAGCGATAGGATGACCTGTCGATTGACTCTGCACCGAGTTGCTCCGGTATTGAGTTCTCCATATGTGATGGGAAATCCGATCAGGATTGTGGATATCCGGATTGCAAGGACTTCTTTGTAAGTGCCTTCGGTTCTGTTCGAGCCCGGAACAGACTTGTATGGATTGTATGTCTGACATTACAAATTGAGATATAAAGCCGATTTCTTTCAAATATATTTCTGTTGGTGGCGGAGAATTTATTCTTTTAGCTTAACACCCTTCTTTGAGACGTACGAGCTCAGAGGTTATGTATATGAAGGTTATCAGCGATATATTCCCAATTTGGTAATGTGACATGCTGAGTGTTGCTGTGAAATGATCATTGTGTTGATCATTTGTGATAGGATCATTTATTTGATCGTCTATCCCGGTGATCATTTCTATGATCATTTGTTGACCCAAAGCATGGCTTTTGTATAAAGTATTTTTTTGTGGACGTGACTTCGTCGAGCCTCACACCCCGGAATGGTCAAAACAGGAAAGATGCAGCAAGGTTATGAGGGGTAGCGCCCTTTAGGATATGTGCATTTCCTTTTGGAAAAGGGTGGTATCATGGTATGGAGCCCAGATACTTACTCATGTTGAAAACACTTTATGATTGTGTGAATTGATTACGAGCGCTCGGTTGAAAGGTCCCAAAGGACCGGGGGATGGCATATTCGGTCAGTTGTTACTCAGTTAGGGGTAACCCGACCTTGTGTTGGTAGAGATCCGGTTTGGTTCTCAGGGATGTCCTTCCAGAGGCATTCTCATGTGGCAATGGGAAGTTCCTTGGCCTGATCATTCGTTGGAAATCCAAAGAAACAATACGAGACTTGTACGGTTTTAGTTGTAGAACCTGCCATCTAATATGGTAGCTATAGTAAGCATACTATAATGGTACCTATGCTGGCTAAGATTTATATTCTACTTTCGAAATCGTTTTATACACTGTGCACTAATAATAATATCAAATGTTTCTTTTTAATACGTATCAAGCATCTTTGACTAACATAAGAAGAAATCTCCTCCAAGTCTGCGTTTGCATTGTGTGTGTGGCGGGAGGTCTTATGGTAGTCTCATTTTTAAAAGCATTGCAAATTGACTTTAAAAATATTCCTCTATTTTGATTTTAAAGATAAATAAACTGTTTTGAGTTCTCACACCAGTCACATGACTGACTCGGAGTTTATTGTTTTCCTTCCTAAACTCTGGGTGCCCACCAATTTCCACACGGGCAGTCAAGATTTTGGTTTATCAGGATATTTCTGGAATTGCTGGAGGCAAGCTGGATGGCATGGCGTACTACTTATATAGTATTTCTTTTCCGCTGTTTGATGTTTGTTGTTGTACACTCTGATGATGATGTAATGAAATGTGATGTAATGTAATAGCTGATATAGTTCTTTGTTTAAAGATTATTCATTTATTTATTATATGTTGTTTCGCTGCGATTGTGAGATTCTGATGTTGTTCTGTTGTTTTCTGTTCCGTCCTATTGTCTATTTTCTATGTTCTTTTCGTTTCTCTCTATCTTTCTATCTTCTTATCTCTTCTTCTACCTCTTTCCTTTTATTAAACCATAAAATTTCGGGTTTCCGGCCTTCGATTTCTCGGCAGTCGATAAAGTGAGTATCGATGTTGAATTTTCAAAAGTCGAAAATTTCCGGGACATTACATTAAAACTATTTTAAACTTTACAAATATACTTGACTATAGTTAAAATTCACAAGTAAATATAGATAATAATATATATAGATTTTAACTATTATTTTATATTTAAATCTAAGTATAAAAGTTAAATATATAATTTAAAAAGATAGTTTAAAATGAGGAGTAATTTGACTTTGAAATTAAAGATAATTTTGAGGCTAAAATTATTTAAAATCAGGATAGAGAGTTTTGAATCTTTTTAAAAGGAAAGTTTTGAAATAATTTTGAAAACAAGATAATTTTGTAAAATCATTTGAATTAAAATTAGTGAATACAAAACAACGTTCCACTAGATTTTCATAGGTTCCATCCTACTTAGGGTTCCATCCCTTTAACAGGCTCGAAGTGGATTCCATTCCACGAATAAATTGGATTTTAAGATGCCAGTGCTTTTCTATAAGTTTTAACAAAAATTCCTAATAAAAATACTTATGCTTGAAATCTTGAACTCTTGATAATCTTGATACTCATGAGTCTTCTATCTCGATATCTTGAATCTCTATAATGTGCAGTCTTCATTCTTAGTACCTGCATGGTTAAATCCTGCATATACATATATGTCTAAACTTATAATGTTAGTATTTATATTTTATAATCCATTCTAAGGTTGTTGTCATCAAAACCATCATCTCACGGACTAACAATTACAATATTTCCTACTTGACATAGAAAAATTTACTTCGCATATCACCGCTAACAAACCAATCTATGTGATAACCCGAATTTTTGGGCATATGTTAATTGGTAATTAACAGAATTAAAATTGTAAATGGAACAAATAAAAATTCTGATTTATATATCTGGATATAAATATATAAAAGAATCAGAACTGTAATAATAATACTGGATTTTTAATACTTGGATAGATATTTATTTAAAAATGTCCTATTTTAATTATTGAAATTTGATAATATTTGTTTAATGATCTTCTTTATATGATTTTGCAAATTGAAAAAAAATATTACAAAGACATAAGGTACTTTTAAAAAAACATAGTTCACAATCTATAAAGTATCAGAAATATATAAATTAAAGTTTTAAACGTTTGTAAGCATTTTAATTCATGCAATTAACAAGTGTAACTTGAGTTAACATGTAAATAAACATGTCGCATGCTTGTTTTAATTCATGCAATTAACAAGTGTAACTTGAGTTAACATGTAAATAAACATGTCGCATGCTTGTTTTCTCCTTAAAACTTAAGTATATATGAAATAATTTGTGAGAAGAGGCTGTTTTACAATTTGAATAAAAACTCTTCACATATTTTCTCCTCAATCAATTTCTTCTATAACTAAAACCGAAAAAAAAAAAATCAAAACAAAAAAATTCAAGATCAGCTTAAATAAATTCAGAACATCAAGTAAGCAGATCATAAATATCAGATCCAAATCAAACGTCAAGCAAGACAAGGACCAACTCTAGACAGTTCAGTGTTTCAACTTTTTCAAGATTTTTTCCAACTTCTCTGTTTACAATTTACAGGTGAGTAACCCTCAACTTTTATAGGTTAAATCATCTGTTAAGCTTGTGCAAGTAACAAGTAATGTTGGAAATGGCTTAGATATGCCTAATATAGAAGGAATGAATATTTTGCCTGAAGTTTCATTTGATTTTCCTGTGTGAATGAATGTGCACGTCTCTGTTTGATTAAAACAGACCCAATTAACATTGAAAATTTAAAACCTATCCAAATAATCATTTCTAAGATATGATGTCTAAAGAGAAGTTGTTTGTAATGATGAAAGATTTTTTTAAAATGAATTCAAGATTGATTATTTAATATTTTACTGGAAGAATGAACTTACAGTAATATATATATATATATATATATATATATATATATATATATATATATAAACCAAGCCAAAAAAATTATCCCTTAAATTCTTTGTTTCCAGTACGTGATTGAATTCGTCTTCGAACTCGATGAGTTTTGGTGGGAAATTTGTAGTTTTTAAGTTAGGGATGAAGAAGGAATCGTGGATGATCGGAAATTGGGTTTTTCGTTAATTCACGACGAACGGCGTGGAATTAATTATCGAAATTTAGGCTGATGAAGATGGGTGTAATGGCGGTCGATGGAAAAATACTTAGAATATTTACCGAAGGCTGTGGAGGCGGGTTGACGTGAAAGTAGGGTTTTAGGAGCCAAATTGGTCGATGGCAAGGTTAGGCAATTCACGACGTCCTAAACGAACTACGGACTATCGGAGCTGGGGGAAAAGTACGTGGTGAGAAAGGGGAAGGTCTGGACGAAAGTATAGATCCTCCGGTGGTCGGAAGAGGGCGGAGCAGGGAATTCTTACGACTGTGTTTTTACTAGTGATGTCAGGCCCTATCAAATTTTGATTTCTGGGTAGCTCGAGTAATCTGGGTACTTGGGTAGATCGGGGTGATCAACGGCGACTTGTCGGAGGTGGGAGGGATGGCCGAAGCGCTGCCGTGGGTTGGTGCACGTGCACAGGCGCCATTTGCGTTTCTGATGATGCTTGGTTTTTCGAACTCGAGGAAGAAGCGTGATTTACTCAAGATTATACTCGAGTTGTTTCAAGAGCACACACAAGTATTTTAAGTATAACAGTTTTAAATTTAAACTAAAAAGGGAGGAAAGCACCGGAAATTTCAGGAAATACTCAAGTTTTTGTTGGGGTTGTTGGTAGGTGAAGCTTGTGTTCGTTTGTCAATTCTGGATTAGGACATCAGGCTTTAAATTTGGAAATATATTTGTGGCGGGTTTTTCTTTAAAGATGTCTGAGTTTTACTCGAAGCAGGAAGAGTGTAGTGGTCCGTGTATTGATCAAGGAAGTTAGGGGTTTGCTCGAGTTTTGGTGAGGGCGGCTTTAAAGATGTTTTAGGCTTATGATTGTACTGGTTTTATTAATAAAGAAATTTGATTTTTGAAATGTTTCTAAGTTTCAAGACAAAAGTAAACAAGTTCTTACCCATTAAACTAAATTGTTTCAAGAATAATTGTTTTAAAAAAGTTTTAAATATTTAAATAGAGAACTTTTAAAGAATAGGAAAATGGACTTCTAAATGACTTCGTATTAAAATCTATTTAATAACTTTGGAAGTTGCAAAGATTTTAAAGGTTTAAATAGATGTTTATATTGTTTAAAATTATAAATGATTTCTAAAATGTTTTATTTTTTAATAAAGTTTAAAGATGAGAATTTAGTAAATCAATTATAATAAAGAGTTTAACTTTAAATGATTAAGAGTTTTGATTAATTTAAGATAAACAATTTTTCTTAATTAAGAATCTTTTAAGTATAAGTAATTAAGAAATTATTTAATTGATTTTAAATGATGAGTTAATAATTAACTATGTAATTAACTAGTGATTAATTAAAGAAAATCACTTATGAATTAAGTAAGAGTGATTACATAATGAAGTAATTTAAGGGATTATTACTTGATGTAATTAATTAAGTTAATGTGATTCATTATAATTAATAAATTAAGTTTAATTAATTAAAGAGGATTACTTGATGATGAGATTAAGTATAATTACTTAATGTAATTAATGGAGTGTAATTACTTAGTGAAGTAATTAATGAATAATTACTCGATATAATTAATCAAGGGAAATTACTTGATGGATATTAATTAAAGGATAATTATTTGTGGAAAGTAATTAAGTGGTGATTACTCAGTGAAATTAAAGGATTAATTGACGAAATTAATTAAGGTGTTGATTTAATTAATATAATAATTAAAGGGAGTTAATTACTAAGGTGATAAATCAAGGTTGAGTGATGAATGAACTAAAGCTAAAGGTTAATTATTGAATGTAATTTGAAGAATACTCAATCAGTGATGGTAACTAAAGGTTAATTACTGTGAATGGTTAAGAATAATTAATTTGTGTAATTGATTAAGGGTTAATTATTTAGTGTAATTAAAGGATAATTAATCTGGGTTGACTAATTAAGATGATGATTAATTGATTGGCTTGAGATTAATTATTTTTAAATAAGCAAGATTTAAAATCGATTAAAGGAATTGATTTAATTTAATTAGGAATGGGTGACTAATTAATCTTGCATATGAATGATTGGTTGATATTTCTGATATGAAATGTTTTGAGACATGATATTTTTATCTTGAATAGTGATTATGTGGTTATCTGTTGATGATAAATTGTTGTGTAAAAAAAGTGACATCTTGTAATTAAAGGTTGAATTACGACTCCCATGAATAGTATGGGTTAAGATGTCATTGAATTCAAAGAGACCAGAGTCGGATATTAGTTAATACCCGAAACCACTTAGATTCTTCATTGATATGTGAAACCAATAGGCTGGTATGGAATGATTTAAGTGAATCTGACCATTTAATCTAAGTTTTGGTGCATAGAAATTGATGTGTGAAATAAGTGATGTCTATAACAAATTATGAATTTGTAAATTGAAACAAGTTACCCCGGGTTTATATAAGTTGTATGCTTTTGTATTCCATAATAGATGTGTTTACTCACGCTGGTTTCCAGCCTGACCTGGGTGTTACTTTGATGTAATGCTCGGGTCAGACCGAGTATTACATATTTTCAGGTAAGGACGTTCTATAGCTCAGGAGGCAAGCTGGACGGCAGGAACGCATGGAGTGTTTTTCGCTGTGATATAATATTGTTTAACTAGGACATGTTGTTTTAAATTGTCCAATGCTGTGTAAATGTTGTAACTTTGATGTATAAAAATGTAAATGTATTGACACAGTTCTACTTTGCAAAACTGTTATTTTATTTGATATTATATTTTCTCCGCTGCGAATGTGAGGTTTGTGTGACTTGTTTCTGTTTTCTCTTCTTTCTCTTTTCTTCTTTTCCTAACTATCTGGAATTTTCTGGATCAAAAATTCCGGGTCGTTACATTTGGTATCAGAGCAAGGTTAAGCAAGGACCTTGGCTCTGGTTGGATTACTCATTAAGGATAGGATCAATGGTACACTAGAATGAGTTGAGTGAATATATATATATATATATATATATATATATATATGAGGGCGTACTTGTTATTTTCTTATATAAAGATTTCAAATGATTTTAGATAAGAATATATTTTGATACATAAAGCAATATTTCTTTCTAATAAATATTAAGGTAATTGATTGTTAAAATATTGGAATTAAATAGAAATACAACCAAATTGAAATAAAATAAAGATAAGTTTGTAAAGGATTTAAACCGAAATTTAAATCTTGAGGTTTGAGTGCAAGGAAAATTAATATGTATATTTGAAATAAACTCTAAGGTTGAGTTTGAATTTCGCTTAGAATGTGATGTGAAACCCAAAGTGAAGTAAGTTTTTAAAACTTAAATGGGAAAGAATTTTGAGATTTGAAATGGAAAATTCAAATTTGGGTAAGGCTAATAGGATTAAATTGAATTTAACTTGGAGAAAGTTAAATAGTTTGAATGATCAACCTGATTTGAAAATTTCAAGATGAAATTAAGATTTAACTTGGGAAGTTAAATGGTTGATTTGAATTGGGAATTTGAGTGATCTCAAAATGCATTTGAGATCCGAAATTGGAAATGGATGGATGTTTTAAAATAATTTGGATAATACTAACATGTTGTTATTAATAATCTTTAAGTTGAAATTGGATTTGTTCAAATGAATGAAGAAATGGGGTGTGGTAATATATCCATTATTAAGATAAAATGGAATCATTTTGAACTTAAATTTTGAATTATTATTTGAATTTTGAAATAGGATACAAATGGAATTTGGATTCAGAATTAAATGGTTTAAAGATATAAGTTGATTTGATTTAAAGGATTAAATCAACATCTAAAGATTTAACTCGAATTTATATAATTCGGAATGGTTTAATTTTGAATTTTGAATTGAATTAGTTCAAATTAAATTTGATTTGAATTAATTAGAATTGTGATTGAAAATGGATAAGTTTAAAAATTCAAATGGAAAATTTGAATTGGATTGATTTGAAATGAAATTGAAGTTGAATAAGTTCAAATTCAAATGGGAATTGGGATTAATTCAAACAGAAATTGATATGAATTGAAATTGGTTCAATTTGAAATTTATTTGAATTAATTGAAATCGTGATTAAGTTGAATGAGTAAATTCAAATGGAATTTGATTTGAATTTAGAAAAGGAATTGAGGATAAATTCAACTTGAATTTGGGGTTAAGTCGATTTCAATGGAAATTGAAGTTATTTAATTTGGAATTGAGTCAATTTAAATGAAGTGGAAATTTAAATTGACTTGATTGAAAATGAAGGTTGGCAATTGAACAGTTTGACTCTCGACTATTTCAAAATAAACTGTTTTGATATAAATTAATTTTTCCAAATATTTTGTACTTATTTTATAACTACTTTTGAAATTATTTAACTATTTTAGAACTTTTATAAACCAATTACTGCTTTTCAACTATTTTACAAATTAATTACTTTTTTACAACTGTTTTTCAATTATTTAAAATTACTATAACCGTTTAACTATTTTCCAACTATTTTACAATTACTTAACTATTTTACAAATATTTTACAAACAAATAATTATTTCTTAAATACTTATCTATTTTTAAACTTTTCAAACTGTTTTCTAAATTTAAGCTCGACAGAGTTTAAACTGTTTATGATTGAATACCCAATTGAGATAAGAATAGAGGTGACAATCCAAATGGGATTGAAGCAATTGTGAATAAGTGAATGAAAATTAAAGTGAATGTGAATAGAAAGAAAAACTAATTTGGCTAATAATAAAAAGATAGATACGTAGGATGTACGTATATTATTCTATTCGTATAGTGATTTGATCCTGATTCGAGCATAGAATTTCGAGATAATTATATCGATCCGAGCTGGGATTTTCCACTCGATTTTCGACGACGAACCTGGATATGGATTGTTGATTGGTTCTGGATATTCTCTATCATAGTTATGGCTGTGTAAGGAAAATGACGGTTTCTGATCAAGAAACCAGATATGAGTCCGCACTAGGAAGTCGGGTGGACGATACTAGTACGGAAGTGAAATTATGTGATCGAGTGAGCGATCAGATTGGTATAGCGTACAGATGATATGTGTACATCGTACGGGTTTGATAAAATTAATACTGGGAATTTGTGGATAAGAAATGTGAAATGGCTTTTGAAAATGAATGGTATATTTTGTGAAATATATAGTGAAGTAAAATGGAAATTGGATATTTTTATAATAGAAATTTACTTTATGGAGGTAAGTAATTTGGTAAGTGACTTTATAGAGTAATCAAATTTGAATATTTGATTTAGAATAAACAAAGTTATGTATCTTTGTTATATATAAGATAAATCTCCCCTTGTTGAATCTATAGACAGAAGAAAGGGGTTTTTGAAAGTTTTTGAAGTATAAAATGGGTTTTATACAAGTTCGAAAAGATCCAAAGTTTGAAGAAGATATATATATCTATATCTACACACACACACACACACACATAAATGATCTTATGAGAATGATTTTGACAAAAGGTTTTTGGAACCTTTGGATTTGGAAAAGATTTTGATTTTTGGAGAAAAATCAATTTTTGAAATTGGAAAGCCTTATTGAGAATTATCGATTTTGGAATAGTCAATTTTGAGAAAGGAGATTTATATGAGATTCATACTAGGTGTATGATTTGGAAGATACTATATGTGTATAGTATAAAGTGTTTTGAAAATGGCTCTAGAGAAAAAGGCGCTCCCTTGGGATGAACTTCTCAGGAGTACCATAGTTTGGTACTACCTTGAGCCTCTAAGGGGGAGGTTCTAAAGTTGATCCAGTGAGGAGTACTGACAAACTAGTTTTTGAGGATTATTGGGTAGCGAAAGTCGAGGGCGTTGATGCCTACAAAGGCATTTGGTTATGCTGTGACGACAGTGTAACTCGATGTTGTTGCGATCTACTGTGTGGACATAGCGGAAATCGTGTGGAGGTGAGTGTCAATGGTCTACGCTTTATTTTGTCGGGAAGGCAACGTAACATCGGTAAACTACGACCTATGGTCAAGTGGAGTGGAGAAGTTTCATTCTTTTGGCAGCGAAATTCGACGCTGAGGCCTACAGTTATATGGTTTTTTTGCTGTGATGGCAACGTAACCCCAGTTGTAGCTGCAATCTATAGCGGGTTCCATGGTGCAATCGAGGGGACGGAGGCCTATAGTTATCTTTGGATTTTGTCGGGATGGCAACTTAACTATCGGGTTAACTGCGATCATGGATGGGGGTGATGATTTCCAGAGCATTCTCACAAAAGATATTCTCTCTCTATTTTAAAAAAAATTTGATTTCTATATTTTCAATAAATTATTTTCCAACTACTTTCACTGGGTGTTGAAAACGGGTCTACCAAGCACTTGTAGATTTTCAGTCGTACACCTAATCAATGTATGACCGAATTTCTATGAGAACAAAGATGGACTTGTTGAGACATCGTGTTATGTGTTTGTACCAAAATTGGGCACAACACTCTTCGGGAGTCTTTTAAAGAGATAATAAATGAAGAATATGAATTAAAAATGAGGATTATCTAACAAAAACTCCAAACAATAATGAAGCAAACACAAAGGCGAGCAATTTATAGTGGTTCGGCGTGTTGCCTACGTCCACTGTGAAGTGTTTTGATGTTTTATTGATTTTTTTTCAATGATTACCAGTTGTTGCAGCAATCAACAGCAAATAACAACTGGAAATTCGAAATAAACAATGAAATTATGATGTAGGATGATGTAGACCTTGATCCGGTAGAGTCTGGATGCTTGAGAGTCGAAAGATCCTTTTTCCGTTGGCCCTGGGACTCTATTTATAGGCGTAGGCTGCTGATATTTCGCTGAAAACTCGGGAGACCGCTTCTGGCACGTGAGGGGGCCCACACGCCCGGTCTTAGGAAGTTTGGGCCCACTTCGGCATCGGTTCGAACTCCATTCGAACCGATCAAGAATTCATCCAATCGAGGCGAAATTTGGTGTGGACACTCTTCAACATGAATGCAAGCTTCTGTGAAAATTTCGTGGCGTTTGGATCAGTGGATTGGGAGATATGATGGATTCGAAATGGGGTTCACTACGTGGCTATTTCGTTCGAAACCATGCATTCGAATCAATGGTTTCGAAACCATGGTGGCATGTGTCTTCGTGTTGACGTGGAGCGCACACTTCGAATCGATCCGGTCTTCACTCCGAGTTGACCGCTTCGACTCCATATATCTCGGCGCATTCGAACCGATGAAAGACATGTCATCATGGTTGGTTGACCCAGTGGGTTCGAACGAAGCTTCACAGGTAGGTTCGAACAAGGCTTCTGTGATGGGTTCGAACAAGGCTTCTATGATGGATACGAGCCTCGCCAACTCTCCATGGTCACGAGGTCCACTAGCACGAACCAGATGGATTCGAAGTTGATGGAGTCGAGCCGAAGAACTCCGATGGGTTCGAAGTCCATCGGTTCGAAGGTGATCGATTCGAATGATGCATGATGATGGGTTCGAAGACACCCACCATGATGGGTTCAAAACCAGTGTGTCCCCTTCAAGTTGAACCGATCATAACTTGAGCGTATGAACTCGGATTGACTCGAAATTTGAGATGGAGGCTTCTAAGGTCTTTACTGTCATGTCCTATCTATTGTAGCACAATTCGGACTCGGACAAAATTCAGTGATATCCATTGCGAAACGAAGTATGACCAGTCTCTGAGACGAACTGTTCTCCGTTTTTAATTGATCTTTTGGTATCGCGGCTTTGCCAAAAAGCGGGATAACATTTTGCCCCCCAAAGTACGTCTTGTGGGAACATAACGTGGTTTGAATAGCCACAACTTCCCTTTGAACAATCATTGCTTTCTTTTCGTTAAGACTCGTACTCTGTATTGCCGCAACCTTGTGTTGATAAGATTGATTGCTGTATAATAGCGCTTAGCCATTGGCTGTTGCATTTGTAACAAGATAAGTGTTTGATCCCTGCAAATGCTTAAAATCGAATGTTAGTTCGATATATATGCACATATGGTAGTTTGATCTTTGTTAACGTCGTGCGTCTGCAAGTCGTTGTTAGTTTTGTTTGCCATTGAATTTCGTATCGATTCTCTCCTGAACCGATTTTGAAAGTTGAAGGAATTGGATTTGTATTGCGCGAGTGTAAGATTTCGAACCGATGCGTTTGGGCATCTATGGATTCCAAACCTACGCTCGTATGGATGCAGTACGCTTATGTTATGATGGGTACGAAATTGATATTCGAACCGATCTGAAAGGATGGATACGACATAGTAGTTCGTATCAATAGGTTACGGATGGATACGAAGTCGTTGATGTGAACAAGGGCTTCGAATCGACGCGCCCACCATTTTTTCGCATCGATGCAGCTCGCCACTCTGCTGTGTACTTCGTATCGATGAAGTGTGAGGGTAACTTCGAACCCACACGGCATTAGGCAAATGGCTTCGAGTGGATGTTTCGAAACGATCCATGCTATGACTGCTTGCGACCGGTCGCGTTTAGCTGAAGGGGAATCGTCTCGATCAAAATCAAAACTCCATATAAATAGAAATGGGCCTGCCACTTTTTCACTTTTTACTCTCGCCTTGTTTTGACTGTGTTTTGCATCGTCTCGAAGCTTCAAAGGAGAAGGAACTGCACCACGTATTCGAACTAATCCACTCCCAAGACCTTATCTCCTCGAATCCATCACCTAAACTAGGTAATTAGCCTCGAATCCAAACGGCAAAGTTACTTCGAACCTATCTCATCTTCATCGATTGCTTAGTCTCGAGATTGGCAAAACCAGATCTGGCTTGGGGAGGCTTCGAACCGATGCGTGGATACGAGTTCGAATCGATGATGGGTGCATCATTCGTCGTTGGATTTCGCATCGATTCATGGAATGACTTTATGGGGTGACGCAGTTCGCACCGATAGACCATCTTTGATGGTTCCATTCGAACCGATGGATTCGAATCCATCAGCTATTGGTTCGAAGTTCACAACTTTGCATCGATACTGAGGGTATCGATTCGAACGTGGCCGATGTTAAGTTGGGGGTTTCCTTATTGGTTCGAACCAGGTAACCAAGGATTGATTCGAAGTCGACCTTCATTAATCGATTCGAACTTGACACCTGATCATCGATTCGAAGCGTGCCTTTCTGCATCGATTCGAAGCGCGCCTTTCTGCATCGGTTCAAAGTGAAGTTAGGATAGGTTCAAATGAATTCCTTGTGATCGGTTCGAACCCTCTATGATGGATACCAAAGTTTGACATTTTCTGAGCATAATTCTGACGAGCTTCATCCTTGCATACTTGGACTTGATAATCGCACTGCATACTTGACCACCTTTCGAAGCTCGTCGATGGAACCATAACAACTTCTATCTAAATCAAATTTCCATCATCCAAACTGTTCAACGATGACGGTCAGCGATGACGGTCGTTATAACTGGACTCGGTAGCTTTGTCGTTTGCATGTTTCTTTTAACTCTGCGATATTTATTCAAGTAATGCATGGCACTGCACAACATACATTCATGCACTTTACACTGGGGAACGCACGGGTCTTTTGTCGTCTAACGATGGTTTCTCATGAGTAGCTAGTTATGGAACCGTCAAGTTCGCAACAGCAGGACGTTCAAAGTACAGCTGCTCCGAGACTAGAGGTTCCAGATAATGAACCTGAGATCATTGGTCCGGCCCCGGACGAACTTCCCAATGCGTCTTTCATTGCCAATCCGTCGGATTCTGTTCAATCGAATATTTCTGAAGACATGTTAGGGAGAATATGCTTGAGGTACGGCCTGTCGCTGGATGACGTCTTATTGCCGGGGCCGAATGATAGACCACACAACCCGCCGGAGGGATATACAACATTTAATCGCCACGCGTGCGCGGCTGGGACGCTTCCTCCGTTCAACGAGTACATAAGGGAGGTATTGTCTTTTTTGAGGATCGCTCCATCTCAACTACACCCGAACGGGTATGCCTCTGTGAATAGTTTATTCATCGTCTTCATGGAGTACCTTCATAGACCATCGATCCCGACCGAGATCAGATATCTATTTAATTTCAAAACTCGAGGTGATTATCCTTCCTTCACATTTCTGGAAGCAGTGAGGAGCTGCCAAGTGGTTACTGGGTCCTGGACCAGGTTGAGTTACTATAGGACGGAATGGTTCTATGTCAGGTGTCCTCCGGGGTTTGCCCGGCGATGGTTATTCAGACGTGAGTGTAGCTGAGTTATCAAGTAATTACTAAGGCAATTGCGGTCAAAGCGAAACTTATGTTTTTTTTCTCTTTTCTACAGCGACGATTCAACGACCTGAGGGAGAGCACTTTAAGGAGATGGTGCGAGTACTTCGTGAAGTCCCAAGTGGGGATAGGGATATCGAGTCGCTCTTGACGGACAGGAATTTTCGGACTTTTGGGTTGATTGAACGAGGGCAGAGCATACTGTTTGACGGGGCACTAAGGATTGTTTCTAAAAAACGAGTCAAACACAAGAAGCCCAAAGTTATTATAGACGAGGAGGCTGATTCTGAAAGAACTCATACTGACGACAAGCTGTTGTTGGAGCCTACAGACGTGGTTCAGGATGTTGAAGACCAAAGAAAAGGCAAGGCAGCCGTCGTCACGTCAACTAAGAAGGGGAGATGGAAATCGGTTGTCACGGCCCGATCCTCTCCTGGAGTTAGAATTTCTGAGATGTCTCCTCTACGAACTGAAAGTCTTTACGAGGGGCTTACCGATCTTCCAATCCCGGATGATGTGTCTTTCCAACATGATGCCGGGTTGGAGGAGTTTCATCGTACTCTAGAATTGAGCGAGCCTTTTATTACTAGCTCAGTCGACACTTCTGGTTGGTCGGGGGGAATACATATTCATACACATTTCACGACACTACATAGCCCCGAGTCTTAGGTCATCGGTTTCGAGAAACCACTATCTTTATTCTCATTTCGCTTTGCAGATATTATGACTAGGCGTGGTTCGATGCTAGGGAGCCTACGACATGCTCGCAAATCTTCCTTATATTACGAGTCACAATGGAGAGAAAAAGATAGGGATTACGATCGCAGGTACTCCGGGTATTCCAGCCAAGAACGGAGAGATAGGGATTATAGACATCGATCTCGATCGTGCACTCCTCCTCCAAGAGCTCCTATACAACCTCCTGTCCATGTTTCTCGTCCTTCTGATTCCTCGCACTACCAGTCGGCCTCTCAATCTTTTAAGTATGACTCTCGCCATCCCAGATCTGAGGCAATGCCCCCAATAGTTGCGGAACAAACTCCTACTGAAATTTCGGGGGAAGGAGCAATCAAGCTTGCTCAACTGAAGAAGGACTTTCCAAATATTTGCTTTGATAACTACATTTTTCCTTTTCACTTGAAAAGAATTCCGCCGAAGGCCGAGCAGACAGCATACGATTATGTGCACGACTTTTATGCCCAATACAGCGCATGGTACAAGGCGTCCGAGAAAGCGTCGTCATTGGCCTTTGAGCGTTGGGCTACCATCGAGAAAATGCAGGCTGAGTTAGCTCAAAAGAGCCGTATTATTGATGTGCTAAATACTGAAGCTGAATCTTCTCGGAAGTCTGAAATAGAGGCTATCAAAAGTGCCGATGAAGCCCAGGCAACCATGGATAGGATGAAACGTGAGCATTATGCCACGGTAGAGGACATGGGCCATCGAAACACCCTGGTCACTGCTGAGAGGGACGTAGCCCTGAAGGAGTTAAACGAGCTTAAGTCCAAATTCGCTGGAATCGCCAAGGATAGGGACGATGCGAATAATGCAGCCCAAGAGGCGTGTGAACAAGCCGTGATTCTCCGGACTGAATAGGATGCAGCAGTAGCTAAGGTCCAGGCGGTTGAGATGGAGGTTGAGGAGAAAGTTCATCAAGAAGAGGTCAGGCTGGAGGCCGATATCGCAGATTTGCTTATCACTTACAATGCCAACGTGTTGAGACACCGAAATTTGGCCTGGCTCCAGGATTACCCGATAAACCTCCGCAGCGCTTGGGGTCGATTGGTCAAGGAAGAAGAGGAAGCACGTCCGGGTGAATTGGTCGATCGATTCGAACTTGAAAACCGGCTGCTGATAGATGATGAAAAGAAGGTCCTTCACGACGCTATTATCGCTCATGAGGAGGAGATGATTCGTAGTCGATCTCTGGAGGTTGGAGAGAGATCAGGTGTTGAGCACCATACTGCTCTCACTGAATTCACCGCACCACCTTCGTCAGTGCCAGTATCTGCGGTCGGTTCGCAATCTGTTCCTGCTTACGACCCGGAACAGCCGCGGTCATCTCCTATTCATGAGCATACTTCCGAGGCCGCTCAGTCGTCCGCAAGCCAAACTGGGGAAGGTATTCCAAATTTATCTCAAGTGTTTTCTAAATAGAGAGTTTGCTCTGAAGCAGTTACTGTTACCTCTTCTTATCTTTGTTTAGTGACTGGAGTTGCTCCGATTGCCGCGATCCAAGAGTCGAGCAAAGGGAGTAAGGCCATCACCACCGAGACTACTGTTATAACTGCAGTATCAACCGAGGCGGCGCAGGGGAGCGGATTATCTCTTGGGGAACAAATGGTGAGCGAGCTGCTCGGTGAGCAGGGTGGCTTCTCCACAGACCTGCCGTTCATCATTAGTGACCTTCCGCCAACCTCTAGCTCTTCAATGCAGATTGCGGATGCCCCCGGCCAAGCCCAGATGATTCATGATGAGGAGATCCTGGCCGAAATTCATGCAGACTTAGAAGCCGTGGGGCAAAGTGGTAGTGTTGGTGGTAGCACGGTGGCGCAGAGCCCAGCACCTGCGAGGATAGTATCGTCGGGTGGCGCTATCCCATCTTCCGTTGCGGGTCCGGTCCCTCCTACTCCTCCGGCAGGGAGCCTTCATTTAGATTCAAGTTCTGAGGAGGACGTAGATATTATGCCCCCGGCCGAAGAGCAACCACCGGAGAGGAGGTCGTCCAAATGAAGGATTTCCGTTCCTAGCGATTCTGATGACGAACCGCTGATAAGGAAGCCAAGAAAGAAGGAATAGATCGGCCTCCCAAGCAGATTTTTTTGGTAGATAGGAACTTGTTCTCGTTTTTTGTTAGTAGGCCGTGTATAGATGCAGGTTCGGCCCCTGCTAGTAGGGATCCTTTTTTGGGAGAACTTATTTGCATGTAAGTCCTCGCCTTTAGTTAGTTGAAATAAAATTTAGTTTCTTTGTTTCAACTCTCATTTCTTTTGTGCTTAATTGTTTGTAGCGTCTTGTTTTCAGTTCGGTGTACTTGTGGTGTTTTTACCATCAAGTAGAATTTGTTTTTGTTCGCCAAGTCTGAGAATCTTGGTCGCAAGTTGTGATCGATGAACAATTGAACTTCGGACATTGTTTCACTTTGGTTAGCGATTAACACTTATCTCTTTTTTTTGCCCCTAGTCTCGGGGAATAACATTTGTGTTTTGGTGGTTGAGTGCGTTTATTGCAAACTTAAGAACATGTCCACATTCCGGGGACTTAAGGTAATTTGAGATCGATAATCCGGTTCGCACTCCGGGAACTCGAGAGTTATCGATGTTTGTAACACGGTTCACGCTCTGGGAACTTGGAATTGATGTTCACATTCTAACTCACACTCTGCGAACTCGGAGTTAGTATTAACATTTCAGTTCGCACTACGGGAGCTTTAACTTGGCATTTGTGCTCCAATTCACACTCCGGGAACTTGGAGAAAACATGTATGTTTGGGTTCGCACTTAGGGAACCTGGAATTGATGTTTGTACTCCAACTCGTGCTTCGGGAATGTGGAGTTAGCCGCTGGATGGTCAGTCACATCTATTTGGGCTTTTTAGGAATTCGTTCACACTCTGGGAACGATGGATTTGATGATTATACTCCAATTCGCACTCTGGGAATTTGGAGTCCGTTCACACTATGGGAACGATTTATTGGATGTTTATACTCCAATTCACACTCTGGGAATTTGGAGTCCATTCGCACTCTGGGAACGATTTGTTGAATGTTTATACTCCAATTCACACTTTGGGAATTTGGAGTCCGTTCGCACTCCGGGAACGAGTTAATGAATATTTATACTCCAATTCGCACTCCGGGAAGTTGGAGTTAGTTTGAGGATTATCGTGTATCAATCCTTTTAAATGTTAATCGTGGTGATATGCCCCCGAGCTTGGGCTTCGCGTAGCGAGTGACCGGTCATATCACAGTCACTCCCTACTTGAATTAAATCCCACCGTATGATGGAACTTAGCTCTTCGTGCATTGTGATGTTTTGCGGCGTACTCGATAAATCACAGCTCTGGCTTGAAGAGATAGCATTTTATTGCTGAAATGAGAAAATAGGGCAAAGTCAGCTGCCTTATTACAAGTTCGAGTTTCAAAATGCAAAAATAAAATGTAAAGGAAATAACGAGCTAGAACAAATAAAGCCTGTCATGTATAGTAGCGACGGAGACTCTCGCTATTCCAGGCTCTCGGTAGAGTTAGACCGTCGACGGTCGATAACTTGAATGTGCCATCTCCGAGCTTTTGTGAAATCACATACGGTCCTTCCCAATTTGGCTTCATGTGAGAAGGAACCGGATAAACTCTCTTGAGTACAAGGTCGCCAAGTTGGAAGGTCCGCGGTCGGACCTTGGCATTGTACATTCGGGCGACTCGACTTCGATATGCGGCTGCCCTTAAATCAGCCTCTTCGCGCTTCTCATCGAGCAGATCCAGGGATTCGACAAGTAGTATAGCATTCGTTTTCGGATCATAATATGTCACACGATGAGAATGAACTTTCATTTCGACCAGAATAGCAGCCTCAGCTCCATAAGATAGAGAAAATGGAGTGTGGCCGGTTGTAGTTTTGTGAGTCGTTCGATAAGCCCACAAGGCCATGGGAAGTTCATCAACCCACTTGCCCCCGGCCTTCTCCAGTCGTTTCTTCAAAATAGATTTGATGACCTTATTTACGGCTTCGACTTGGCAATTTGCTTGCGGGTGTGCAACAGCGGAGAATTTCTTATGGATATGAAATCGCAGACAGAAATTCTTGAATTCAGCGCTGTCGAACTGGGCTCCGTTATCGGTAATAATTGTATGCGGGAGACCGAACCGACAGATGATATTGCGTACTACAAAGTTGATAACTTTCTTCGTCGTGATTGTTGCAAGTGGTTCTGCTTCCGCCCATTTCGTTAAGTAATCTACTGCGACAATAACATATTTCGCGCTACCTTTGGCCAATGGCAATGTACCAATTATATCAATCCCCCATATTGCAAACGGCCATGGACTGATCATTTGGGTCATCTCAGTAGGCGGGGCTCTAGGAATCCGAGCGTGTTTTTGGCATCTGTCACATTTTTTGGCATAGTCCATGGCATCGCAATTTACAGTAGGCCAATAATACCCATATCGAAGTATTTTCTTTGCAAGTGCTTGCCCCCCGGTGTGATCGCCACATTCTCCTTTGTGTACATCGTGTAACACTCGTTTGACTTCATCGTGCGCGATACACCAAAGGAGTGGAACAGAGTATCCTCTCTGGTACGTGACTCCATTTTGAATAACAAATCGTGAGACGTTTCGTAGAACTTGTCTTTTCTCGCTTCGTTGCTCGGGCAATACACCATGCTCGATATAATCTCGATAGGGAGTCATCCACGACTCCTTATTAGAGGTAGCTTCAAATGTGAAATCAGTCTCCCTTTGATCAATGCTCGGAGAGGATAGGGTTTCAACCGGAACAACCCCCAACTGTTGAGCTTCACCCGTACTTGCTAACTTTGCCAACGAATCAGCTTTTTGATTGTGCTCTCTGGGTATGTAGAAAATGGCATAGTAATCGAATTGATCAAGCATCTCCAAAACTCGAGTTAGATAAGCGGCTAATCTTCGGTCTTTGGCCTGATATTCTCCTCGAACTTGACATACTACCAACTGGGAATCGGATAGATCTCTACAGCGATGATTTTCAGATCACGGGCAAGCTTTAGTCCGGTAAGTAGAGCTTCGTACTCGGCTTCGTTGTTAGTTGCACGGAACTCGAACTTTAAAGCATAACATATGGATCGTCCCTCGGCGGTTTCAAGCACTACCCCAGCTCCTGAGCACCGATCGTTTGACGCACCATCGGTGTACAGCTTCCAGATGTATTCGGGAGATTTACTGGTCTCGGGCAAGTCTTCAGAAACAGTGAATTCGACTATCAAATCTGCTAGGACTTGGCCGTGAATGGCTCTTCTCGGAGTATAGGTGATGTCGAACTGACTCAGTTCGATGTTCCACTTTAGTAACCTACCAGACGTCTCAGGCCGCGTGAGGACCTGTCGTAACGGCTGATCGGTGTACACAGTAATAGGATGAGCCTGGAAATATGGACGGAGCTTCCTCAAGGCAATGACTAGGCAATATGCCAACTTTTCAAGCTTTGGATAATTTCTTTCGGCTCCGGTTTGTCGTTTACTCACGTAGTAGACCGGTTTTTGCACTCGGTCTTCCTCCCGAATTAACGCCGCACTGATTGCATTTTCAGATACCGCCAGGTAAAGATATAACTGTTCATGATCTACAGGCTTTGAAAGGATTGGTGGTACAGAAAGATGTTGGACTAGCGATTGAAATGCGTCCTCACATTCTTCAGTCCATTCGAAGTTTCGTTTCCCTTTCCGAATCAAATCGAAGAAGGGAATGCATTTGTCGGTCGACTTTGAGATAAACCTGCTCAGTGCTGCGACTTTCCCATTAAGACTCTGGACTTGCTTTATGGTTCTCGGAGTTTGAAGATTTCTGATAGCCCAGATCTTCTCGGGGTTTGCCTCTATTCCTCGGGCATTGACAATTAACCCAAGGAATTTTCCGGATGCGACTCCGAAATGACACTTCAGCAGATTGAGCTTCATTCCGTATTTCCAGAGAATTCTGAACATTGACTCCAAATCTTTGACGTGATCAACGGAGTATCATGATTTCACCAACATGTCATCTACATAAACCTCCATAGTCTTCCCAATCTGATCGGCAAACATTCGGTTGACTAAGCATTGATAAGTTGCGCCAGCATTCTTTAATCCAAAAGGCATGACCTTGTAGCAGTATAATCCCAAGTCGGTTACGAAGCTTGTGTGCTCTTGATCGGGTACATGCATAGGTATCTGATTGTAACCTGAGTAAGCGTCCATAAAGGATAATAATTCATGTCCTGCGGTTGAATCTACCAGTTGATCGATTCGGGGAAGTGGAAAGCTGTCTTTCGGGCAGGCTTTATTCAGATCTGAGTAATCGATACACGTTCTCCATTTCCCGTTTGGTTTTCGGACGAGTACGGGATCGGACACCCATTCTGGGTATAAAGCATCTCTAACGAACCCATTTGATTTCAACTTATCGACCTCTTCTTTTAGGGCGGCAGATCTATCTGGATCCATACCACGCCTTTTTTGCTTGACCGGGACAAACCGCGGGTCAATATTTAGGGTGTGGCTCGCGATGTCTGGCGAGATCCCACACATATCAGAATGTGTTCAAGCAAATACGTCCAGATTCGCTTGGAGAAACTCGACCAATTCCCATTGTGCTTGCAGGCTTAA
Source organism: Allium cepa (assembly GCA_030765085.1). Taxonomy (NCBI): domain Eukaryota; kingdom Viridiplantae; phylum Streptophyta; class Magnoliopsida; order Asparagales; family Amaryllidaceae; genus Allium; species Allium cepa. The sequence goes on along the minus strand of CM060937.1, from coordinate 694,905,862 downwards.
TTGCGACCCAATTTTCAACATCTTTGAATTATCGTTGCCACTGATCGGAACGTCGATTGTTAATTCAGCTGGCGAAGCCTGACTTTCTCTAGATTCATTTTTATTCTCATTGTCTCGGGGGTCTAGATCCTTCTGGAATTGGGCGTGATGCCTGGGCCGAGGCCCAGGGGTTAATTGTCAATTGTCGGTGAAACGGACGCAGAGAGATTCCTCTACGCCCTTTCCTTTTTCCTTTCGCTACGCCTCTCGCAGCTCGGCAACATAGCAAGCTCTCCCCGCAGCTTGATCTCCTTGTATAACCCCTATCCTGTGATCAGTAGGGAACTTAAGGGTCAAACACCATGGGGCAATAGCTTCCCTAAATTCAGCGTTGGCCGGTCGGCCCAAGAAAGCATTATACAGAGAAGGAATATCCAAGACAACAAATTGTAACATCCGAACTCTTCGGCATTCTCCCACTCCCAAATCCACCGGAAATTCAACCATTTCGGTCGGTATTGTCGCACTTCCGTTGAAGCCGTGGACTCGTGATTGACAAGGTTTTAAGTCCTTAGCTTCCATCTTCATTAAATCATATGCTCTTTTAAACAGTATATTCACAGAACTCCCACTATCTACCAAGATTGTTTTCATCCAAGCAGGACCAACATGAGCGGATATAACCAGTGGGTCGATCATGGGGGCTTCGATTCTATCAGCATCTCGATTTCAAAACACGATGTCGTCTGTCATCGTCTTCTGTTGTTTAGCCGGAGCCCCGTCCTCAGAATTGCTACAACACTCGAAGTCCGCATGCCTGATCGCATTGGCATACGACTCCATTTCCCCCCAGCTTCTGTCTGCCGGATGGGGACCATCACTTATTGTATTGATAACCAACCTCCCACCATGCGAGCAGGTTCACCCTGCCTTTCCTGATTCTGTGTACGATTTTGATTGGATGGGCCCGCTCCACCAGACTGCGGCGCCCAAACATACTGGTCCAACTTTCTCTCTCTGATTAACTTTTCAATGAGGTCTTGCAAATGCCTACACTCATTGGTATTATGCCCGTAACTTTCATGAAACCTGCCGAATTTTCCTGTTTGAATCTGCCTCTCCGATGAAGGCTTCGGAGCAGGCTTCTTGTATTGCATATATTACAAGTCTGTAGGTATACGTTTTCCAGCGACGTGTTAAGCGGTGTATAACTGTCAAACATTGCGGCCCTACGCCTCGAACCACAATTCTGATCTTGCTTCTTGCCTCGGTTATCACCGTTTCTCGGTCGTTGAGTCTGTTTATTTTGAATATTCAACTCGACTTTTCCTGAACTCTCGCCGGTCTGTTTAACCGCAACATTACTCTGAATCCCTTCATTGCTAGGCCTTGCATCGTCCTGCTTCCTAGACTGTTTCGCATCCTCTCGCCTCAAGAACTGAGCGGCTTTGGAATAGAAACGGTCCAACGATGAGGGAGGCTTTCCAGCCAACCAATTGCCAAACTCGGAATCAGGATCGATTCCTTTAGTCAAAGCCATTAAGATAGAATTATCATTGGGGTTGGTGATCTCTGCGAACGCAGCATTAAACCTCTCCAAATATCGTCTAAGTGTTTCTCCGGGAGCTTGAGTAACACTTTATAAGGTATTAACATCGTTAGGTCTGGCAATATGCATACGAAACTGCTCAACAAATTTGGTAGCTAACTGATCAAAAGAAGAAATAGACCGTGGCGGTAATCGAGTATACCATATCGTCGCAATTCCCTCTAAGGAAATGGACAAACTGCGGCACTTTACTGCATCATCAGCTCTCGCAGCAGTCGTCGACCATTCGTATTTCAAAATATGTTGATTTGGGTTGGAATTTCCTTCATACATGGGAAGGGTCGGCATTCTGAATCGCCGAGGAGGTTCAGCATACAATATGTCATCAGTAGACGGGGTATGACTTCGGGAGATTCCCCAATCGTCATTTGTTAGGCCTTGACTCTCGCGAATCATTTGTTGTACCATGGCTGAGAAGTCTGGTATTGGAACATTCTGCGTGTGGTGAGCCAAAGTGTGGTCGGGTTCCACAGTGCGAGGTGGGATCGGGCGTTGTCGATGATCCGTATCTCGCCTCCTTGGCTCGACGTCTTCTAGGACATATGGCTCTGAAGCATGTCCCTGCTGATGATAATTTTGATTGGAGTGATCTCGGGTATCAACCCCTATGTCAACTGCAGCGCCTGTAGGAGCTCGATCATCTGCAGTGTATTGTGGAATAGTGCCTCCTCGAGAGGAGGGTCCAGTGTGGAAGCTGGTAGATGGGCCAACTCTTATTTGCCCAACCGTTAGCGCCTGTTGATAGTCAGCAGCTTGCGCATGGTTTCCGTCTAGCCTGGGACGGGTAGACCTGTTATTGTAGTCAGATGAAGCAGAGCTTTCGGTGGAAGAATGAGGAGCTTGATCCCTTCTGGATCTTCTTTGCTTTTGTCGATCTAGTTGGCTGGCTAACTCAGTGTTGACGCGCAATTGCTCGGCTAGCTGTTGCCGACTTTGAGTTAGTTCTTGGAGCAATGTCTGGAACTCTTTCCTGGTGACCGGACCTGAGGGGTCAGAATGCCCGGTATCATCTTGGTTAGGTGGAGGTAGTTGCACGGGATTTTGTCTATCCCGACCTTCTTGACCAGCGGCAGATGTGGTTATTGTGCTAACCATTTTGGATAGTGAACTTCTTCCCTAGAATTTAGCAGATCTGAATAGAACAGAAGGAATCTGAAGATGAAATCTGGATCTCTCTCTTAGATTTATGCAATCTGGTATCGAAGATAGATCCAAGGAGCAGGAGGAAAAACTGGGTTTTCTCAATGAAAGCAACAAAGTGTTTGTAACAAAATTGGGCACAACACTCTTCGAGAGTCTTTTGAAGAGATAATAAATGAAGAATATGAATTAAAAATGAGGATTATCTAACAAAAACTCCAAACAACAATGAAGCAAAGACAAAGGCGAGCAATTTATAGTGGTTCGGCATGTTTCCTACGTCCATTGTTAAATGTTTTGATGTTTTATTGATTTTCTTTCAATGATTACAAGTTGTTGCAGCAATCAACAGCAAATTACAACTGGAAATTCGAAATCAACAATGAAATTATGATGTAGGATGATGTAGATCTTGATCCGGCAGAGTCTGGGCGCTTGAGAGTCGAAAGATCCTTTTTCCGTTGGTCCTGGGGCTCCATTTATAGGCGTAGGCTGCTGATATTCCCCTGAAAACTCGGGAGACCGCTTTTGGCACGTGAGGGGGCCCACACGCCCGGTCTTAGGAAGTTTGGGCCCACTTTGGCATCGGCTCGAACTCCATTCGAACCGATCAAGAATTCATCTAATCGAGGCGAAATTTGGTGTGGACAATCTTCGACATGAATGCAAGCTTCTGTGAAAATTTCGGGGCGTTTGGATTAGTGGATTGGGAGATATGATGGATTCGAAATGGGGTTCACTGCATGGCTGTTTGGTTCGAAACCATGCATTCGAATCGATGGTTTCGAAACCATGGTGGCACGTTTCTTCGTGTTGACGTGGAGCGCACACGTCGAATCGATCCGGTCTTCACTCCGAGTTGACCGCTTCGACTCCATATATCTCGACGCATTCGAACCGATGAAAGACACGTCATCATGGTTGGTTGACCCAGTGGGTTCGAACAAAGCTTCACAGGTAGGTTCAAACAAGGCTTCTGTGATGGGTTCGAACAAAGCTTCACAGGTAGGTTCAAACAAGGCTTCTGTGATGGGTTCGAACAAGACTTCTATGATGGATACGAGCCTCGCCAACTCTCCATTGTCACGAGGTCCACTAGCGCGAACCAGATGGATTCGAAGTTGATGGAGTCGAACCGAAGCACTCCGATGGGTTCGAAGTCCATCGGGTTGAAGGTGATCGATTCGAATGATGCATGATGATGTGTTCGAAGACACCCACCATGATGGGTTCGAAACCAGTGTGTCCCCTTCAAGTTGAACCGGTCATAACTTGATCGTATGAACTCGGATTGACTTGAAATTTGAGATGGTGGCTTCTAAGGTCTTTACTGTCTTGTCCTATCAATTGTAGCACAATTCGGACTCGGACAAAATTTAGTGATATCCATAGCGAAACGAAGTATGACCGGTCTCTGAGACGAACTGTTCTCCGTTTTTGATCGATCTTTTGGTATCGCGGCTTTGCCAAAAAGCGGGATAACATTTTGCCCCCCAAAGTACGTCTTGTGGGAACATGACGTGCTTCGAATAGCCACAACTTCCCTTTGAACAATCATTGCTTTCTTTTCGTTAAGACTCGTACTCTGTATTGCTGCAACATTGTGTTGATATGATTGATTGCTGTATAATAGCGCTTAGCCGTTGGCTGTTGCATTTGTAACAAGATAAGTGTTTGATCCCTACAAATGCTTAAAATCGAATGTTAGTTCGATATATATGCACATATGCTAGTTTGATCTTTGTTAACGTCGTGCGTCTACAAGTCATTGTTAGTTTTGTTTGCCATTGAATTTCATATCGATTCTCTCCTGAACCGATTTTGAAAGTTGAAGGAATTGGATTTGTATTGCGCGAGTGTAAGATTTCGAACCGATGCATTTGGGCATCTATGGATTCGAAACCTACGCTCGTATGGATGCAGTACGCTTATGCTATGATGGGTACGAAATTGATATTCGAACCGATCTGAAAGGATGGATACGACATAGTAGTTCGTATCGATAGGTTATGGATGGATACGAAGTCGTTGATGTGAACAAGGGCTTCGAATCGACGCGCCCACCGTTTGTTTCACATCGATGCAGTTCGCCACTCTGTTGTGTACTTTGTATCAATGAAGTGTGAGGGTAACTTCGAACCCACACAGCATTAGGCAAATGGCTTCGAGTGGATGTTTCGAAACGATCCATGCTATGACTGGTTGCGACCAGTCGCGTTTACCGGAAGGGGAATCGTCTCGGTCAAAATCAAAACTCCATATAAATAGCAGTGGGCCTGCCACTTTTTCACTTTTCACTTTTTACTCTCGCCTTGTTTGGACTGTGTTCTGCATCGTCTCGAAGCTTCAAAGGAGAAGGAACTGCACCACGTATTCGAACCTATCCACTCCCAAGACCTTATCTCCTCGAATCCATCACTTAAACTAGGTAATTAGCCTCGAATCCAAACGACAAAGTTACTTCGAACCTATCTCATCTTCATCAATTGCTTAGTCTCGAGATTGGCAAAACCAGATCTGGCTTGGGGCAGCTTCGAATCGATGCGTGGATACGAGTTCGAATCGATGATGGGTGCGTCATTCGTCGATGGATTTCGCATCGATTCATGGAATGACTTTATGGGGTGACGCAGTTCGCACCGATAGACCATCTTTGATGGTTCCATTCGAACCGATGGATTCGAATCCATCAGCTATTGGTTCGAAGTTCTCAATTTTGCATCGAGACGTAGGGTATCGATTCGAACGTGGCCGATGTTAAGTTGGGGGTTTCCTTATCGGTTCGAACCAGGTAACCAAGTATTATGTGGATTTTAAAAGTGTTTTAAAAATGATCAAAGAATAAATTTATCTCTTTTTAAGTATTAAATAAATTCTAGCTCTGTTCCTTTTCGAGGACGAAAAGATTCAAAAGGGGGAGGAATTTGATAACCTAAATTTTTGGGCATATGTTAATTGGTAATTAACAGAAATAAAATTGTAAATGGAACAAATAAAAATTCTGATTTATATATCTAGATATAAATGTATAAAAGAATTAGAACTATAATAATAATACTGGATTTTTAATACTTGGCTTGATATTTATTTAAAAATATCCTATTTTAATTATTGAAATTTGATAATATTTGTTTAATAATCTTCTTTATATGATTTTGCAAATTGAAAAAAAAATTACAAAGACATAAGGTATTTTAATAAAAACATAGTTCATAATCTTTAAAGTATAAGAAACATATAAATTAAAGTTTTAAACATTTGTAAGCATTATAATTCATGGAATTAACAAGTGTAACTTGAGTTAACATGTAAATAAACATGTGGCATGCTTGTTTTCTCCTTAAAACTTAAGTATATATAAAATAATTCATGAGAAGAGGCTGTTTTACAGTTTGCATAAATACTCTTCACATATTTTCTCCTTTATCAATTTCTTCTATAACTTAAACCAGAAGAAAAACAAGAAGATCAAAACAAAAAATTTCAAGATCAGCTTAAATAAATTCAGAACATCAAGTAAGCAGATCATAAATATTAGATCCAAATCAAACATCAAGCAAGACCAGGATCAACTCTAAACAGTTCAGTGTTTCAACTTTTTCAACATTTTCTTCCAGCTTCTCTATTTACAATATACAGCTGAGTAACACTCAACTTTTATAGGTTAAATCATCTGTTAAGCTTGTGCAAGTTAAAAGTGATGTTGGAAATTGCTTAGATATGCCTAATATGGAAGGAATGAACATTTTGCCTGATGTTTCATTTGCTTTCTTATGTGAATGGTTGTGCATGTCTCTGTTTGATTAAAACAGACCCAATTAACATTGAAAATTTAAAACCTATCCACATAATCATTTATGAGATATGATATCTAAAGAGAAGTTGTTTGTAATGATGAAAGATTATTTAAAAAAAAGAATTCAAGATGGATTATTTAATACTTTTCTGGAAGAAGAACTTATAGTAATATATATATATATAAACCAAGCCCGAAAATGTATCCCTTAAATTCTTTGTTTCCAGCACGTGATTGAATTCGTCTTCGAATTCGATGATTTTTGGTGGGAAATTTGTAGTTTTTAAGTTAGGGATGAAGAAGGAATCGTGGATGATCGGAAATTGGGTTTTTCGTCAATTCACGACGAACGACGTGGAATTAATTATCGAAATTTTGGCTGATGAATGGGTGTAATGGCGGTCGATCGAAAAATACTTGGAATATTTACTGAAGGCCGTGGAGGCGGGTTGACATGAAAGTAGGGTTTTAGGAGCCAAATTGATCGACGACAAGGTTGGGCAATTCGCGGCGTCGTAAACGAACTAAGGACAATCGGAGCTGGGGGGAAAGTATGTGGTGAGTAAGGGGAAGGTCTGGACGAAAGTATGGATCCTCCGGTGGTCGGAAGAGAGCGGAGCAGGGAATTCTTGCGACTGGGTTTTTACTAGTGATGACCAACCATATCAAATTTTGATTTCTAGGTAGTTCAAGTAATCTGGGTACTGGGTGGATCAGGGTGATCAACGGTGACTTGCCGGAGGTGGGAGGGGTGGCCGAAGTGCTGCCGTAGGTTGGTGCACGTGCACAGGTGCCATTTGCTTTTCTGATAATGCTTGGTTGTTCGAACTCGAGGAAGAAGCGTGATTTACTAGAGATTATACTCGAGTTGTTTTAAAAGCACGCACAATGATTTTAAGTATAACAGTTTTAAATTTAAACTAAAAAAGGGGGTAAAGCACGGTAAAGTTGAGGAAATACTCGAGTTTTTGTTGGGGTTGTTGGTAGGTGAAGCTTGTGTTTGTTTGTCAATTCTGGATTAGGACATCAGGCTTTGAATTTGGAAATATATTTGTGGCGGGTTTTTCTATGAGGATGTCGGAGTTTTACTCGAAGCAGGAAGAGTGTAGTGGTCCCATTTATTGATCAAGGAAGTTAGGGGTTTGCTCGAGTTTTGGTGAGGGCAGTTTTAAAGATGTTTCAGGCTTATGATTGTACAGGTTTTATGAATAAAGAAATTTGATTTTTGAAATGTTTCTAAGTTTCAAGACAAAAGTAAACAAGTTCTTACCCATTAAACTAAATTTTTTCAAGAATAATTGTTTTAAACAAGTTTTAAATATTTAAATAGAGAAGTTTTTAAAGAATAGGAAAATGGATTTCTAAATGACTTCGTGTTAAAATCTATTTAATAACTTTGGAAGTTTCAAAGATTTTAAAGGTTTAAATAGATGTTTATATTGTTTAAAATTATAATTGATTTCTAAAATGTTTTATTTTTTAATAAAGTTTAAAGATAAGAATTTAGTGAATCAATTATAATAAAAAGTTTAACTTTAAGTGATTAAGAGTATTGATTAATTTAAGATAAACAATTTTTCTTAATTAAGAATCTTTTAAGTATAAGTAATTAAGAAATTATTTAATTGATTTTAAATGATGAGTTAATAATTAACTTAGTAATTAATTAAAGAAAATCACTTATGAATTAAGTAAGGGTAATTACGTAATGAAGTAATTTAAGGGATTATTACTTGATGTAATTAATTAAGTTAATGTGATTCATTTTAATTAATTAATTAAGTTTAATTAATTAAAGGGGATTACTTGATGATGAGATTAAGTATAATTACTTAATGCAATTAATGGAGTGTAATTACTTAGTGAAGTAATTAATGAGTATACTCGATATAGTTAATTAAGGGAAATTACTTTATTGATATTATTTAAAGGATAATTATTTGGGGGAAGTTATAAGTGGTGATTACTAAGTGTAATTAAAGGATTAATTAATGAAATTAATTAAGGGGTTAATTTAATTAATATAAGTAATTAAAGGGGGTTAATTACTAAGGTGATAAATCAAGGTTGAGTCATGAATGTAACTAAAGTTAAAGGTTAATTATTGAATGTAATTTGAAGAATACTCAATCAATGATGGTAATTAAAGGTTAATTACCGTGAATGGTTAAGAATAATTAATTTGTGTAATTAATTAAGAGTTAATTACTTAGTGTAATTAAAGGATAATTAATCTGGGTTGATTAATTAAGAGGATGATTAATTGATTGGTTTGAGATTAATTATTGTTAAATAAGCAAGATTTAAAAGCGATTAAAGGAATTGATTTAATTTAATTAGGAATGGGTGACTAATTAATCTTGCATATAAATGATTGGTTGATATTTATGATATGAAATGTTTTGAGACATGATATGCTTGTCTTTAATAGTGTTTATGTGGTTATCTATCGATGATAAATTGTTGTGTAAAAAAAGTGACATCTTGTGATTAAAGGTTGAATTATGACTCCCTTGAATAGTGTGGGTTATGATGTCATTGAATTCGAAGAGACCGGAGTAGGATATTAGTTAATACCCGAAACCACTTCAATTCTTCATAGATTGATATGCGAAATCAATAGGCTGGTATGGAATGATTTAAGTGAACCGGACCATTTAATCTAAGTTTTGGTGCATAGAAATTGATGTGTGAAATAAGTGATGTCTGTAAAAAATTATGAATTTGTAAATTTAAGCAAGTTACCCCGGGTTTATAAAAGTTGTATGCTTTTGTATTCCATGATAGATGGGTTTACTCACGCTCGTTTCCAGCCTGACCCGGGTGTTACTTTGATGTAGTGCTCGGGTCAGACCGAGTATTACAATTTTTAGGTAAGGACGTTCTGGAGCTCAGGAGGCAAGCTGGAGGGCAGGAACGTATGTAGTGTTTTCCGCTGTGATATAATATTGTATAACTAGGACATGTTGTTTTAAACTGTCCAATGTTGTGTAAATGTTGTATCTCTGATGTATAAAAATGTAAATGTGTTGACACGGTTCTACTTTATAAAACTGTTATTTTATTTTATATTATATTTTCTCCGCTGCGAATGTGAGGATTCTGTGACTTGTTTCTGTTTCTTCTTCTTTCTCTTTTCTTCTTTTCCTAACTACCTGGAATTTTCTTAATCGAAAATTACGGGTCGTTACAATCTATTTTGGCTTTCTTCCTTAAGTTGATAGCTTCAACATGCAATGACTTGGCTAACTTTTAACATAGATGAATTTTTTTTTATTTGTACAGTGTCTGAGCAATCTTGATCAATACCGTCAGATGAAGAAACTTAAAATTCATCAACTTAAACTGAGTAATTTAGGCTAGAAATTTTTTAAGAAAGTAAAGGGAGTTGCACTGTATTACACTAACAAACTTATTTGTTTGAAAATACAAAAGTAGTTATTTTTTAAAAGGAATCGTGGAATACAATTTCACTGAACATGGCATGAAGTAGTAGTACATGAAGGTAGAGGATAAGAAGTAGCTGCAAGTGAGAGAACATAGGATGTTGTTGATAAATTGCAGAGTTGTGAAGAGAAGCAGCTCATTTAAAGACATTGAATGAATGATGGGAGCATGCCAACTTCGTGATATGGGAAATACTAGTGGACCAAGTTGTGTGGGAGTGTGCAGTTGCAATGGTGAATGATTGCAAGAACCTTATCATGATTTAGTTCATTCTTTTTAGTTTCGTATGCACAAGAATTTGATCAAATCATCTCTAGCCATATGCATAGAGAACTGGTATTTTTCCGTAATCCCCGATAGAGGAATGGTCATACGAGTTATGATATATTCAAAGAACATCAAATGACGGTAAAGATTGTTTGATGAATGCTATGTCTGCTATGGTTGATATACTTGTTGTTCATCACTTTAGGGATGTCACATGATGTATTTAACTAGGAAATCGATGCCTAGACACCCGATAGTACACCGGGATGTCTGTATACTTTATGATGTTAGTAGAGTAGCATATTATCGTTGGTATGTGCTGACTCTTTAGATGCAGAGACATGACATGTATGGCCATACCCTATGTCTCATGGACTATTTCGATTTTCATAGTATTTGGAGACTATTTATTTCCCACGCCAGACTATTGTCGGACTAAATTTTTTATGCTCTGCTTCCTATTATCTTTAGCACTCTTAAATGAGTAGGCTAGATAGCAGGTGTAGGGGACACATGGAGTTATACAGGTGGACGAGCTGAAGGAGATGCATTTTCATACTTATATTTGGAGTCATATTTTTTTATTCCATTATGAGACACTATAGAGCCTTGGTAGTGTTGTTTATTCTATTTGGAGAAAGTTATCTTTTGAGTTTTTCTCAGTTTTATAAATTCTATTACTATATTGTATAAAATTTTAACCTGTGTACTCTAATTTTGTGCTTTATTTAGTTATTGTTGTCTCTTCTATTTTATATCTCTGATGTCTGTTATACTTAATTCGATGCATTGTGAGATATATGATAGGTTTTTTGATTGTTTTATTTACTTTAAAACCTTGGCAATAGTCCTACATTGGTCGGGCACTATAACAGTGCACTATATAGGTATATGTGGCACGGAGGTATAGGGTGGTCACCACACACGGATTGCCAAATTAAATAAAATACTCTTTTTTGTTTTAAATAGCATTGATGATTGACATTGTACGTTCGAGTGATAAATAATTCAACTTATGCGAACAAACACAGAGAAACCATGCTTTAAGTCATGCAAAATAAAAATGCGAAATAGACGTTGTTTTGGTGAAATGACGACCCCTCGCCAATTTAGAATATAAAATAACAAAGAATTTACCATTTATTAAAACATCCTTAAATTCCCGTTTTTTTTATTCCATTCTCTTGTACTTGTAACAACCCACCTTTTAGACCCATAGTTTCACCCCCAAACCATTGTCAATACCTCGGGAATAGAAAAGGACGAGTCGTAGGGATATGATAATAAGAAACAAATATAATTTTAACCAATAACTTTCAAATTCTCACAACGGAAGAAAATAAAATATAATATCAATAATTATAATCATTTTGACATCGGCATAATGACTACACCATCTGATATATTTCTGTGTAAAATACAGATCAAACCTAATCCAAATACATAATCAAATCCAGGTCACAACAGTTATCTGTATCATATATATATATATATATATATATATATATATATATATATATATATATATATATATGTACAAATAAATCTTTGCGTTCCATACCGTCTTATCTCCAAACTCCATCAGGCATGATATAAAGGTAAAGAGGAAAAATAGGAGAGGGTTAGACATAAGTCTAGTGAGTGTTCCATACTTGCTCTGCATGTAGTACAAAGGTAATACTATGGCATGAAATGAGTCTAACGTCCTAGTCACCTCATGCCCTACTGGTTGTGCCATACATAACTACTAGATAGATCTAGTAGTATGGCATCACATCTATGTGGACTCACTTCATTCGACTTGCCTTGTGCGCTAAAAGATCGTCAGTTGTCCACCATCACATCAATCGCATATAGGACTCACTTCCCTAGAATCGCCTCATATGCTTTAGGTTCGCATGTTGTCCTTGTAACAAAATGGACACACATCCTAGACTAGACTCTTGCTCTACATGATTGCTTTCCACCCATCCTCCATGCTGGTTTGCTAAAGAAATACAAGGGAGTAATGTAATAACATGAGCACTACTTGTGACATAGGCTCGTATCCTTGGTCACCTAATTGTACCATAGGCTCATAAACATTACTAGCATCATTTTCCATATTATTAATAACATACTAATCCTTCTCAAAAAACGATCTTCATCACATGCAATCGTTTTTGATTCATAATATACCCAATCGCCTAGCCAATAGCCACCTAATGCCTTAAGGACATGAAAGAAACTAGACCTGAATCGATAAACATTTATATATATTGGCCCATTTGGGTCCACGTCCAATCTCTGCCCATAAATAGGCCATTGATGCATCGGTACGGGAGGCCGATCATCAGTCAAGATGATGTTCGAAAACCTAACAGCGATTTCTATCACTCCTCTACAATTTTTTGCCTCCATTCCGCCTCTGATCACTTGAGAACGTCTCTAGCACCCCCAAATTATGTTTTGTTGTCGGTTTGACACTTAATTCCGTACATTTGCATTGTACATTCATTAAATTCAAGGAAAAGAGTAAATTCTAGTTTTTAGGTTATTTTATATTTAAATCCCATAAAATCCATGTTAAAATCCTAACACAATGATTATAAGGTATCGTCTGTTCTGTTCTATACTAAACCATTGTTATAAGATCAAGCTCGCATTATATTAAGAGGAAAGAATGAATCACTCATCAAAAATGCTCCTCAATGCCTATCCCTCTGTTGTCCAGACTTATGCGACTTCGTATTTAGGAGTTTTCCGTCAAGTTATTGTAATGTATAGCCCCCTTCATTAGCTTTTCAAATCCACTGATTTTGTAATGACCTAATTTTTCGACGCCCGAAAGTGGACATCAATACATCCACTGTATCAATTGCCGAACAATCGAATGCCGAAAAACCGAACTGTTAGGATTAAGAAGAAGTAGATAGAAGAAGAAGTAGAAAACAATATAAGAATCTCACATTCGCAACAGACCAATATATCATAATGAATGATTAATCTTTAAACAAAGGACTATATTAGTTTATCCATTATATTATCAGAGTAATACAACAACAAAACAACGGAATAATTACATAATATACGTGACACGACTCGCCATCCAGCTTGTCTCTTGATCTCCACAGCATACTTTTCTGACTTCGCTCCAGAACAACTGATAACCTAACTCTACGCTGCCTATGTGGAAAATTGTGGGCACCCAGAGTTTAGGAAGGGAACAATAAACTCCAGGTCATTCATGGGACTGGTGTGAGATCTTAAAACATTTATTTGCACGAAAGGAAATAAAAAGAAATATGCTATGCTTTTTGGAAAATGAAACTACCACAAGGCCTCCCGACACACATACACAATGCGATCGCACACTTGGGGGAGATTTCTTCTTATGATAGTCAAACATGCTTGATACGAAAAAATCCTTTTTGATATTATTATTAGTGCATAGTGTGGAAAACGTTTCAAAAGTATAATGTTGATCTTAGCCAGCATAGGTAACATTATATTATGCCTGCCATAGCTACCACTTGAGGTGGCAGGTTATACAAATGCAATCGTAATGCGCTCGTATTGTTTTTTTGGATTTCCAATAAATGGTCAAGGCTAAGGAACTTCCTTCACTGAATGGGTACACCTCTGGAGGGACGCCCCAAAAACTTAACCATCTCTCTGCCAACACAAGGCCGGGTTACTCTATAACTAGGTAACTAAATATCACGATTATGCCACCCCCCGGTCTAGACCGACCTTTATCCGAGGCGCCTCAACAACCACATAAGTAAATAATCTAGGCTCCATACCACACTTTTTATCCACACAAGTTAAATATCTGGGCTCCATACCAGATACCACCTTTTATCCAGAAGAAAATGTACATACCCTAAGGGGGGCAAACCCCATAACCTTGCTGCATCTTTTCCTGTTTCGACCATTTCCGAGGTGTGTGGTCCGACGAAGTCTCGTCCACAAAGCTATGATTTTCACAAAATCCATGCTTCGATCAACAAATGATCAACACTTAGCATGCCACATTACCAAAATGGGGATATATCACTTGTAACCATCAACTACATAACCTCTAAGCTCTTATGTCTTAGAGAAAGGTGTTAAGCTAAGAGAATAAATTATCTGCCACCAACAGAAATGTATTTGATAGAAGCCAGCTTTACATCTCGAAGTGTAACGTCAGATATACATCCATACAAGCCCGTTCCGAGTTTGAACGGAACCGAAGGCACTTCCTCCAATTAAGGAAAGAAGCCCTTGCAAATCCGGATATTCCCTAATCATGCCCGGACAACCCATCACATAGGGTGATATAAATCTCTATATCGGAGCAACTTGGTGCGAAGACATTCGACAGATAATCCTTTCGTTTTCGAAAATACCCGGTCTTCAACACCGTCTTCAAATGCAATCCCATTTCATCGTATCATTTATTCGGAATGGGTTTTATTACATAAAGTCCTCTCCAGGCTTAACTGAATAACGAGCGCTTATTTGAAAACAAATTCAAGTGTCGTTTCAAAGGCCAATATTGATAGTCGGTTATTTAACTATCAAACAACATTCACAACAGCCATTAAGCCTTAATAATTTCCCAAATTGTTTATACTGATAGTTGGTTATTTAACTATCAAACAATATTCACAACGACCAACAAATGGTCAAGGCTATGGAACTTACTTCACCGAATGGGCATGCCTCTGGAAGGACGTTCTAAGAACTTAACCAGCTCTCTGCCAACGCAAGGCCAGGTTACCTCTGTACTAGGTAACTAACTGTCATGAGTATGCCACCCTTCGGTCTAGACCGACCTTTATCCGAGGTGCCTCAAAAACCAACAACCACATAAGTAAATAATATGGACTCCATACCAGAATACACTTTTTATCCACACAAGTTAACAATCTGGTCTCCATACCAGATGTTACTTTTTATCCAAAAGGAAATGTACATGCCCCGAGGGGCGCGACCCCTATAACCTTGCTGCATCATTTCCTATTTCAACCATTTCCAGGGAATGAGGTCCGATGAAGTCTCGTCCATAAAGCTACGCTTATCACAAAAGCCATGCTTCGATCAACAAATGATTAACACGTGGCATGCCACATTACCAAATTGGGAATATATCACTAGTAACATCAACTACATAACCTCTGAGCTCGTACGTCTTAGAGAAGGGTGTTAAGCTAAGAGAATAAATTCTTCGCCACCTACAGAAATGTATTTGATAGAAACCATCTTTACATCTCAAAGTGTAACGTTGGACATACATCCATACAAGTTTCCAAATTTTACTTCATTTAAAAATTACCTCTTTTACTTATCCAAATGTATTTCAAAAACACATTAATCCAATATTCACAATTTTATTTAGAATTTAAAATATGAATTAAATTAAATTCTTCAACTTTTAAACAATACTACTCAAAATCCCTTTGTTTTCATTTATTAAAATCTTTTTCCCATAATTGGAATTCATTTAATAGGATATTAGAAAAAACAACCTTTACCCTTTTAAATTCCTTCTTTTAAATTTATCCAATTTCTAAAACCAATTTACTTAAAATAAATTTACTTTAATTTCCAAAATCCAGTTATATATTTTCTGTTATTTTAAAATACTAGAAAATATTTTGCCAAACCATAGCCTCCAAAAATTTAAATCACCAATATAATCATTCACAGATTATCAATAACCACATCACAACATAAAAGATAAATTCAACAATTTGAGGAATCCAGTTGGATCCCTCCAACCTGTTTCCCTACATCCATAGATGTTGGCACAATATAAAATACCAATTCCACTTCAAGGCGGAATATCGCGGTATATGGGATTATATCATATCATCCGCTATTATCCGGCGCATAGGGTCTTATCCGCTATATAATGCGGGAAATCGATCACTCCAACACACACACACACACACACACACACACACATATATACACACACTATCACATATACTATCACAACCAAACAATCAATCAATAATTGAAATTCTAATTATTTCAATTGAGTGAGAAGATCTCATCTTTGACAACGCATGCAACCCATTTCCATTCCAGCTCGTTTTCACGATTTTTAAACCTTGTAACAAACATTAAGGTTTTATTAATATTCGAATTAGTCGAACAAATTAATTTCCCATTAATAATTTTAAATATAAACTAATGATTTTATTTTAAACTAATACTTTTAATTTTAATTTTTATCAAGTCCTTCTAATAAATTTATTTAACTAAAAATTTAAATTTAAAACTAAATTTCTTTTAATAAATTATTTTTAGTGGTAAAAATAAAATTTTAAATTAGTTAATTAAACAAAATAAATCACCTTAAAAATTTACCTTAGTATTGAAAGGTGCATGTGTATTTTTTATTTCTTTTTCACTTGAAACTATACATATCTTTTATAAAATAATCTAATAGATTTCATAAAAATCTAATTTATATATATAAACCTTCAAATATTTTTAATATACCTATATATATATTTTCCAAAGTCTTATCAAAAATTATATATATGGTTTACTTTGCTTTACTGCTAATTAAACTTATTTTTCTTTTTCTTACTGTATATTTAATTATTAATTTGAATTAAAGATAAAATTACTCCTGCTGCTCAATCCTAAACTCGAGATGCCGAAACATAGATCAAAGCACCATTACCACATCATCGCGGCCATCGTGAAACTATACTCGCCGAAGCCTCAAATTCGCTCGAACTCACCTATCACGAGCTCGATCGCCACATGAACCTCTGAACATTGCTGTTCGAAGAAGACTAACGCGACTTTAATCTCGCAATGAGGAACTCGTCGACCTCTATTTCCTCTGAGATACGAAGCCCTAGCTTTGCACGCGCCACCGCGGCCTTTACTGACATCGCGACAGACCTTGCGACCACCATTCAATTGCGTCCCCCTGCCATGCTCCTCCAAGACCTTTGAACCATGTGCACGGACAACAATGGTCGACGTCGTGACCATTCTCCTCGGTGCCTGAGACTTCGAGCTCATGACCCCAATCTCGCGATTTCTCTCTATTTTTTTTAATTTTTTTCTCTAAAACTCGAATCGAACTGAAAAGTAGAAGGGGGAGAAGGTGAGATTCGATCAATGTCTGCCATTTTTATCTTGATTTTTCTTTCTTTTTTGTTTGATTTTAAAGGAGATCTGCCATTGATCTCTGATTTGAAATGAAGAAAAGGGATTTTCAGATAGGAACGAACGAAATGTTTTATATATTTTGAACCACAACTTTCCTATTTTTTTTTCTTTCCCACGCATGTAAAATCAAAAGGAAGAAAACACATGGTTGAAAAGAGGGTACGTGTTTTAATTTGCCTGATGAAATATGATTATATTAAACATATATGAATATTTAATTTAAGTTCAAATTCAAATCGTCTCGATATCCGCAACTTACAATTTCGATCACCGATTGAGGTGTGTCGCTAGGCGTTCATAAGGTTATACCCCTATTCCAAACGCAATGGAAAAGGTTTCGAGTCCAAATTTGATCATATGGAGAAGATAGCGTTTTGGACCCAACTACTATTTTAAATTTTCGATTTAAATTTCAGTGCATTTACAATCCGTACGGCCAAACGACAACTCCAAACACTACGAAAATTAAAACCCGATAATAAACCACTATTATAGACCCAATGGAACTAGTTTCATCGAATTCTAAGATAGTGCCTCGGAAGGCTATTTTTAAATATCGATTTAAATGATATAAGTTCAAAACTGAACAAATCATTTTCAATTCAATTCTAAATCTTCCATTATCTTCAGTACCATCAATATGAATTTTCTAAGCCTTTAAAATATTTTTAACAAGCCTCGAACATCCAGATTCACCAGTTTTCTCAGTTTCTAATTATTAAATTCAAATTTTAATTGGCATATAAAGAGTGATAGTTGAAATTCAAGTTAAATTAACTTCCAAATATTAAAATTCAATTAAAAATTTCAATTTCAAATATTCAAAATTTCAAGATCGTCACATTCTTCCCCCTTAAAAGAATTTTGTCTCGAAATTACTAGTTAAGAAGAATGATCCTTAACCCGTTTATCATTTCCCCAATCCAAATAGTTTTATCAACTTGCCAAATAGCACTTCAACTAACTCTCCAAAATCTTCCATAGTTTCCAAATAGCATTATTTACTAAACAATTCGAATTTAAATTTAAATTCAAAATTTATACTATCAAAATTTTCTCAAAATTTTTCTAACTCCCTAAATTTTCAAAAAATTTAACCAACTTCTCCTTTATGAGGCTAGCTCGGTACGACTACAAAATGCCACTACGGGCCCCCAGACTTCAAAAAAGAAAACGAAAAGCCAAGTGGCTAGACCAGAAAATCATCGAATTTCATACAGAAAATTAACTACATACCTTTTGTCGAGCAATTCAAATTTATCTTCGAAATCAAAAATCCAATTTTCTTATGCTTTTAAATCATCTGTATATCCTACTGGCAATAGTGTCCAATTACAACATTCAAAATCGTTTTGCACATTTCTTTTTACAAAATTTCAATATTTGTTTAACTTAAGTCCTACAATGTACTTATACCATCCATACGCAATACCAAATCCGATCACTCACTCGATCACACAGTTTCACTTCCAAACTAGAATCGCCCACCCGACTTCCTAGTGCGGACTCAGATCTGGTTTCTTGATCAGAAACCAACATTCTCCTTGCATAGCCATAAATTATGATAGTGAATTTCCAAAATTAACAAAAAATCCATACAGGGTTCGCCGTCGAAAATGGACAAAAAAATTCCAACTCGGATCGATATAACCATCTCGAAATTCTGTGCTTGAATTCTGGATCAAACCGCTATACGAATAAAATAATATACGTGCATCCCACGTATTTATATCTAGTTGATTATTATCTATATCAATTCTCTTTTACTTTATTCACATTTGTTCTGATTTCCATTCAATTTTTCACAATTATCATTTTACACATCCTTGTTAAACCTTCATTCAAATTTTAACTGAGAATATTTTCTCCAATACCATATGAATTCAATTTACTTTCATTTTAGATATTGAATTCTATTTACCTTTGTCCCCAACCATCTTCAATTTTAAATTCATTTGCTTACTCATTTAAGTCAATTATTTTATTTCAATCCTTTATTTTGTTTAGTCCGCTTGACTAATTCTGCTTACTTACAAATCCAAAATAAATTTCAACATTCGGTTTTCAATTTTATTTGCTTGCAATTGTAAATCCATTATTCCATAACCATTTTTAATAAGATTCGAGAGTCTTCCCAACATTTCAAAATCATTTTTGAAATCAATTCAAATTATTTCCCAAACCAACCCTCCAATTTAAAGCACATTGGCAGCAATTCCTCTTCTGGAAACTCGAAAATGAACACCGATGATGTCACGATCATTAATGGAATTATTTCCAGCGGCTGAAAAGAGTTTAGTGCTTTCATCCCTTCAAAAACATTTTTTCCAAATATTTTTAAATCCAAATTCCACCAGATTTCAAATCCAATTCAAAAATATTTCCAAAATAATTTCACCATTTTTTTCCAAAACCTATGAAAATCATTTCCAAATTCAAGGGAGTTTAAATTTCCCAAATCTCAAAATTTTCATATCCTTACAATTTATGTTCAAATATTACTCTGGAATTCTATTTCAAATTATAAATCACATTTACAATTTACACTTACAAATCTCATTTGTATATGAATTTATTTCTTAATCTTTGGTTATGATTTCAATTTTTATTCAACTTTCACTTAACAATGATAATAATTTAATATTATCACTTCCTAGCAATCAAGCAACCATATATAACTATAACAATTTGCGAAAAATTATTTCTTTTATATACAAAAATAATTTAAGTAGAATTATTTCATTTACCCAATTTCAAAGCAATATTGTTTCGGTTTATCTTGTTTAGGAGTTTAGAAATTTCTATTGATACAAGTGGCCAGACTGCACTGACCAGAATCTATAAACACTCAACCGATAAGTCAACACAATATAAAACAATTTTATATACACTAACAAATACGCGCTTATATCTATTAATACGCTCAAATTCATTCTAAAGTACTATTGACTCTATCTCTAATAAGTAATTTTCCCACCAGAGCCAAGGTTATTGATTAACCAATTGCTCTGATACTAATTTGTTTCGAACCAATTTTCCAACGCTAGAAAGTCGACTTTAATACATCTACTGTATCAAATGCCGAACAATCAAATGACGAAAAATTAAACCGTTAGGGTTAAGAAGAATAAGATAGAAGAAGAAGTAGAACACAATATCAGAATCTCACATTCGCAGCAAAACAACATATAATAATGAATGATTAATCATTAGACAAAAGAATTATATCAGTTTATACGTTACATTATCATAGTACTATATCAACAAAGCAGCGGAATAATGACATAACATACGTGATACAACTCGCCATCCGGCTTGTCTCAGGATCTCCACATCATACTTTTCTGAATTCGCTCCAGAACAACTGATAACCTGACTCTAGGCTGCACGTGTGAAAAATTATGGGCATCCAGAGTTTAGGAAGGGAACAATAAACTTCAGGTCGGTCATGGGACTGGTATGAGATTTTAAGATAGTTATTTGCACAAAAGGAAATAACAAGAAATCCTCTATGCGTTTTGGAAAATGAAACTACCATAAGGCCTCCCAGCACACACACAATGCGATCGCACACTTGGGGGAGATTTCTCCTTACGATAGTCAAACATGCTTGATACACAAAAATCATTTTGATGATATTATTAGTGCAAAGTGTGGAAAACATTTCAAAAGTATAATATTAATCTTAGCCAGCATAGGTACCATTATATTATGCCTGCTATAGCTACCACCTGAGGTGGCAGGTTATACAACTGCAATCATAATCGTATTATTTTGTTTGGATTTCCAGCAAATGGTCAAGGCCATGGAACTTACTTCACCGAATGGGCACGCCTCTGGAGGGACGTTCTGAGAACTTAACCAGCTCTCTGCCAACGCAAGGCCAGGTTACCTCTGTAACTAGGCAACTAACTGTTATGAGTATGCCACCCTTCGGTCTAGACCGACCTTTATCCGAGGTGCCTCAAAAACCAACAACCACATAAGTAAATAATATGGACTCCATACCAGAATACACTTTTTATCCACACAAGTTAACTCTCTGGGCTCCATACCAGATACCACTTTTTATCCAAAAGGAAATGTACATACCCCGAGGGGCGCGACCCCTATAACCTTGCTGCATCATTTCCTGTTTTGACCATTTTCGAGGAATGAGGTCCGACGAAGTCTCGTCCATAAAGCTACGCTTGTCACAAAAGCCAGGCTTTGATCAACAAATGATCAACACATAGCATGCCACATTACCAAATTGGGAATATATCACTAGTAACCATCAACTACATAACCTCTAAGCTCGTACGTCTTAGAGAAGGGTGTTAAGCTAGGAGAATAAATTCTTCACCATCTACAGAAATGTATTTGATAGAAACCAGCTTTACATCTCAAGGTGTAACGTTGGACATACATCCTAGACTAGACTCTTGCTCTACATGATTGCTTTCCATCCATCCTCCCTGCTGGTTTGCTAAAGAAATACAAGGGAGCAACGTAATAACATGAGCACTACTTGCGACATAGCTCCGTATCCTCGGTCATCTAATTGTACCATAGGCGCATAAACATTACTCGCATTATTTTCCATATTACTATTAACAAACTAATCCTTCTCAAAAAACGATCTTCATCACATGCATTCGCTTTTGATTCATAATGTCCCCAATCGCCTAGCCACTAGCCACCTAATGCCTTAAGGACATGAAAGAAACTAGACCTGAATCAATAAACATTTATATACATTGGCCCATTTGGGTCCACGTCCAATCTTCGCCCATAAATAGGTCATTGATGCATCGGTACGGGAGGTCGATCATCAGTCAAGATGATGTTCGAAAACCTAACAGCGATTTCTATCACTCCTCTACAATTTTTCGCCTCTAGTTGCCTCCATTCCGCCTCTGATCACTTGAGAACGTCTCTAGCACCCCCAAATTATGTTTTGTTGTCGGTTTTACACTTAATTCCGTACATTTGCATTGTACGTTCAGTAAATTCAAGGAGAAGAGTAAATTCTAGTTTTTAGGTTATTTTATATTTAAATCCCACAAAATCCATGTTAAAATCCTAACACGATGATTATAAGGTATCGTCTTCCCTATTTTATACTAAGCCATTGTTATAAGATCAAGCTCGCATTATATTAAGAGGAAGGAATGAATCACTCATCAAAAATGCTCCTCAATGCCTATCCCTCTGTTGTCCAGACTTATGCGACTTCATATTTAGAAGTTTTCCTTCAAGTTAGTGTAATGTATAGCCCCTTTCATTAGCTTTTCAATGCCACTGATTTTGTAACGGCCTAATTTTTCGACGCCCGAAAGTCGACATCAATACATCCACTGTATCAAATGCCGAACAATCGAACGCCGAAAAACCGAACCATTAGGATTAAGAAGAAGTAGATAGAAGAAGAAGTAGAAAACAATATCAAAATCTCACATTCACAGCAGACCAATATATAATAATGAATGATTAATCTTTAAACAAAGGATTGTATTAGATTATCCATTACATTATCAGAGTACTACAACAACAAAACAACCGAATAATTACATAATATACGTGATACGACTCGCCATCCAACTTGTCCCTGATCTCCACAGCATAATTTTCTAACTTCGCTCCAGAACAACCGATAACCTGACTCTATGCTGCCTATGTGGAAAATTGTGGGCACCCAGAGTTTAGGAAGGGAACAATAAACTCCAGGTCAATCATGGGACTGGTTTGAGATCTTAAAACAGTTATTTCCACGAAAGGAAATAAAAAGAAATCTGCTATGCTTTTTGGAAAATGAAACTACCACAAGGCCTCCCGACACACACACAATGCGATCGCACATTTGGGGGAGATTTCTCCTTATGATAGTCAAACATGCTTGATACGCAAAAAATCTTTTTGATATTATTATTAGTGCGTAGTGTGGAAAACGTTTCGAAAGTATAATATTAATCTTAGCCAGCAAGGTACCATTATATTATGCTTGCTATAGCTACCACTTGAGGTGGCAGGTTATACAACTGCAGTCGTAAAGAGCTCGTATTGTTTTGTTTGGATTCCCAATAAATGGTCAAGGCTAAGGAACTTCCTTCACTGAATGGGTACACCTCTGGAGGGATGCCCCAAGAACTTAACTAGCTCTCTGCCAACACAAGGTCGTGTTACCTCTGTAACTAGGTAACTAAATATCACGAGTATGCCACCCCCTGGTCTAGACCGACCTTTATCCGAGGCGCCGCAACAACCACATAAGTAAATAATCTAGGCTCCATACCAGAATACCACTTTTTATCCACACAGGTTAAATAACTAGGCTCCATACCAAATGCCACCTTTTATCCAGAAGAAAATGTACATACCCTGAGGGGGGCGAACCCCATAACCTTGCTGCATCTTTTCCTGTTTCGACCATTTCCGGGGTGTGTGGTCCGACGAAGTCTCGTCCACAAAGCTATGCTTTTCACATAAGCCATGCTTCGATCAACAATTGATCAACACTTAGCATGCCACATTACCAAAATGGGGATATATCACTAGTAACTGTCAACTACATAATCTCTGAGCTCGTAAATCTTAGAGAAAGGTGTTAAGCTAAGAGAATAAATTCTCCGCCACCAACAGAAATGTATTTGATAGATGCTAGCTTTACATCTCAAAGTGTACGTCAGACACATATCCATACAAGCCCGTTCCGGGTTTGGACGGAACCGAAGGCACTTCCTCAAATTAAGGAAAGAAGCCCTTGCAAATCCGGATATTCCCTAATCATGTCCGGACAACCCATCACATAGGGTGATATAAATCTCTATACCGGAGCAACTTGGTGCGAAGACATTCGACAGATAATCCTTTCGTTTTCGAAAATACCCGGTCTTCAACACCGTCTTCAAATGCAATCCCATTTCATCGTATCATTTATTCGGAATGGGTTTTATTACATAAAGTCCTCTCCCGGCTTAACTGAATAACGAGCGCTTATTTTGAAAACAAATTCAAGTGTCGTTTCAAAGGCCAATATTGATAGTCGGTTATTTAACTATCAAACAACATTCACAACAGCCATTAAGCCTTAATAATTTTCCCAATTGTTTATACTGATAGTCGGTTATTTAACTATCAAATAATATTCACAACGACCATCAAATTTAAATAATTTCCCTAAATTATTTATTTTCAAAATACCTTTGCAAGATATATTTTCATACTTTTTAAAATCACTTTCCCTTTTTGCGGAATAAAATCCAAATATTATTTATTTTTCACCGAAAATTTGCCATGTCCGAATAATTCAAAATAATTTAAATCAGTAATCCAAAAATATACTTGGAAACGCTTAAAATGAAAACTATTTACAAACACTTTATTTTAATAATTGATTATGAGATTTTTATACTAATGTCTTATATATAAATTAAGCCTAAAATGATTTTTAAAAATGAAATTATTAAATAGAGTGTAAGTATTTAAATAATCTTTTTCTAAATCAAATATTAATTAAAAATTTAAAATAATCACTTCTATAATTAACTTAATAAATATTTACTTTAAAAATTTAAAAACAATTTAAGAAAATAATTTCTCCAACATCATTCTTTTTAAACCAAACTCTAGAACTTTTTAATTTGTATTTGAAAGCTACTTTGAAAACATACTTGGCTTTTCAGAGAAATTACACTATCCATTCCAAAATAGTTCTTTCAAAACAATTAATAAATCCTTCTTCCTTTATTTTAATTTATATCCCAAATTCGTAAATTTCCTTTCCATGCTTTTAAAAATAAACCAATATTTATTTTTAAAACAAATTGCCCATTCCGTTAGAAATTCCAATCGTGAATTTATATTTTCAAATATCCACTGATATTCAATTTCCAAATCTGCTTCCAAAAAATAACTTTCAAACACCAATTCAATTTCCAAATCGATTTTCCAAAAATTTATTTTCAAGCACCAAATCAATTTCCAAATTTTACTTCATTTAAAAATTACCTCTTTTACTTATCCAAATGTATTTCAAAAATGCATTAATCCAATATTCACACTTTTATTTAGAATTTAAAATCTGAATTAAATTAAATTCTTCAACTTTTAAACAATACTACTCAAAATCCCTTTGTTTTCATTTATTAAAATCTTTTTCCCGTACTTGGAATTCGTTTAATAGGATATTTAAAAAAATCAAACTTTTCCCTTTTAAATTCCTACTTTTAAATTTATCCAATTTTTAAAACCAATTTGTTAAAATAAATTTACTTTAATTTCCAAAATCTAGTTATATATTTTCTGTTATTTTAAAATACCAGAAAATATTCTGCCAAACCATAGCCTTCAAAAATTTAAATCACCAATATAATCATTCACATATTATCAATAACCACATCACAACATAAAAGATAAATTCAACAATTTGTGGAATCCAGTTGGATCCCTCCAACCTATTTCCCTATATCCATAGATGTTAGCACAATATAAAATACCAATTCCACTTCGAGGTGAAATATCGCGGTATATGGGATTATATCATATCATCCGCTATTATCCGGCGCATAAGGCCTCATCCGCTATATAATGTGGGAAATTAATCGCTCCAATATATATACACACACACATATATATACTATCATATTTAATATCACAACCAAACAATCAATTAATAATTTAAATTCTAATTATTTCAATTGAGTGAGAAGATCTCACCTTTGACAACGCATGCAACCCATTTCCATTCCAGCTCGTTTTCACGATTTTTAAACCTTGCAACAAACATTATAAGGTTTTATTAATATTCGAATTAGTCGAACAAATTAATTTCCCATTAATAATTTTAAATATAAACTAATGATTTTAGTTCAAACTAATACTTTTAATTTTAATTTTTATCAAGTCCTTTTATTAAATTTATTTAACTAAAAATTTAAATTTAAAACTAAATTTCCTTTAATAAATTATTTTTAGTCGTAAAAATAAAATTTTAAATTAGTTAATTAAACAAAATAAATCACCTTAAAAATGTACCTTAGTATTGAAAGGTTCGTGTGTTTTTTATTTCTTTTTCACTTGAAACTATATATATCTTTTATAAAATAAGCTAATAGATTTCATAAAAATCTAATTTATATATATATATATAACTTCAAATATTTTTAATATCCCTATATATATATATTTCCAAAGTCTTATCAAAAATTATATATATGGTTTACTTTGCTTTACTGCTAATTAAACTTATTTTTCTTTTTCTTCCTGTATTTTTAATTATTAATTTGAATTAAAGATAAAATTACACATGCTGCTCAATCCTAAACCTGAGATGCCAAAACATAGATCACAGCACCATCACCACATCATCGCGACCATTGCGAAAATCCACTCGCCGAGGCCTAAAATTCGCTCAAACTCACCAGTCACGAGCTCGATCACCACATGAACCTCTGAACATTGCTGTTCGAAGAAGGCTAACGCGACTTTAACTTCGCAATGAGGAACTTGTCGACCTCTATTTCCTCTGAGATACGAAGCCCTAGCTTTGTGCGCGCCACCGCGGCCTTTACCGACATCGCGACCGACCTCGCGACCACCATTCAATTACGTCTCCCTGCCATGCTCCTCCAAGACCTATGAACCATGTGCACGGACATCAATGGTCGACGTCGTGACCATTTTCCTCGGCGCCCGGGACTTTGAGCTCATGACCCCAATCTCGCGATTTCTCTCTATTTTTCAATTTTTTCTCTAAAACTTGAATCGAACTGAAAAGTGGAAGGGGAGAAGGTGCGATTCGATCAATCTGTGTCATTTTTATCTTGATTTTTTTATTTTTTATTTTATTTTAAAGCAGATCTGCTATTGATCTCTGATTTGAAATGAAGAAAAGGGATTTTCAGATAGGAACGAACGAAATGTTTTATATATTTTGAATCACAACTTTCCTATTTTCTTTTTCTTTCCCACACATGTAAAATATTCAAAAGGAAGAAAACACATGGTTGAAAAGAGGGTACGTGTTTTAATTTGTCTGATGAAATATGATTATATTAAACATATATAAATATTTAATTTAAATTCAAATTCAAATCGTCTCGATATCAGCAACTTACAATTTCGATCTCCAATTGAGGTGTGCCGCCAGGCGTTCACAAGGTTATACCCCTATTCCGAACACAATGGAAAAGATTTTGAGTCCAAATTTGATCATATGGAGGAGATAGCTTTTTGGATCGAGCTATTATATTAAATTTTCGATTCAAATTTCAGTGCATTTACAATCTGTACGGTCAAACGACAACTCCAAACACTATGAAAATTGAAACCCGGTAATAAAACACTATTAAAGACCCAATGGAACTAGTTTCATCGAAATCTAAGACTGTGCGTCGGAAGGGTATTTTTAAATATCGATTTAAATGTTATAAGTTCAAAACTGAACAAATCATTTTCAATTCAATTCTGAAGCTTCCATTATCTTCAGTACTATCAATATGAATTTTCTAAGCCTTTAAAATATTTTTAACAAGCCTCGAACATCCAGATTCAACAGTTTTCTCAGTTTCTAATTATTAAATTCAAACTTTAGTTGGCAAATAAACAGTGATAGTTGAAATTAAAGTTAAATTAACTTCCAAATATTAAAATTCAATTAAAAATTTCAATTTCAAATATTCAAAATTTCCAGATCGTCACATTCTTCCCCCTTAAAAGAATTTCGTCTCGAAATTACTAGTTAAGAAGAATGATCCTTAACTCGTTTATCATTTCCCCAATCCAAATAGTTTTATCAACTTGCCAAAATAGCACTTCAACTAACTCTCCAAAATCTTCCATAGCTTCCAAATAGAGTTATTTACTAAACAATTCAAATTTAAATTTAAATTCAAAATTTATATTATCAAAATTTTCTCAAAATTTTTCTAACTCCCTAAATTTTCGAAATATTTCAACAGCTTCTCCTTTGTGCGGCTAGCTCGGTACGACTACAAATTGCCACTACGGGCCCCCAGACTTCAAAAAAGAAAACGAAAAGCCAAGTGGCTAGACCAGAAAATCATCCAATTTCTTACAGAAAATTAAATAATACCTTTTGTCGAGCAATTCAAATTTAACTTCGAAACTAAAAATCCAGTTTTCTTATGCTTTTAAATCATCTATATATCCTACTGGCAATAGTGTCTAATTACAAATTCAAAATCATTTTGCACATTTCTTTTTATGAAATTTCAATATTTGTTTAACTTAAGTCGTACAATGTACACATACCATCCGTATGCAATACCAAATCCAGTCACTCACTCGATCACACAGCTTCACCTCCAAACTAGAATCGTCCACCCGCACCCCCACCTTGGGGGGTTGCCACCCCCCCGGACCCCCCCTCCGTAGGGGATCTTATCTGAAAAACATTGAGCTATTTTCCTTGGATTTTATTCGCATCTCCGTATGCGATCTTTGTGATTGATTGTTTCTACAATTGCTTCTGTGTTTTGTCATTTTATAATATAAAGGTTTCAATACTAGTAGTAAATATCAAAACTCTTTTAACAAACAATTTCAACTCTATTTTTAATAACAAAGCTCTTTTCTTAATCTGTTTTCCAATCATTAGTATATACAAACCTTTACCTCACTCGGATGAGAAATCTAATTAAACGACTTAGTAAAACAAGTGGTATGAAACGCTTGCGTTCAATTCGTCGGTTAATTCTTGGACTTGTTCGATTGAACCTCTTGTGACAATTTTATTAGTTAAGATTTACAGTTTGTTCGTAAATATTTAAGTTAAGCAGTGGTTATGGGACATGAAGCTAAACTTCTATATTTACTAGCTTAGTGTAACTGACACTTCTCGTTGATCATGACGATCATTTTGATGCTTTAGACTAGCAACTGTGCGAATGTCTCTTGTTGCGAGGTTAGACTAGACACCACTTGTGTGATTCCACTCACACATACCTTTTTGCTTTTTGGTTAGTCTGCACCTTAATCTGTGTGATTCCATTCACACATGTGGGGTAGCTCCCCTTGGTCTTCGGACCATCATGTGATAGGCCTCTTTCTCTTTTCTATGATTTCTGGACTTCTTGCATTGATTTCTAGAATTTATGTCATTGACTTGTTATGAGTACAAGTTTGGGGTATGATGCCCTTTCCGAATCTTTGAGAAGATTCTTGTGATATTGATTATCTCTTATTGATTGATCTTCTGTTGATCATTATTTACATACTTATAGTGGT
Source organism: Allium cepa (assembly GCA_030765085.1). Taxonomy (NCBI): domain Eukaryota; kingdom Viridiplantae; phylum Streptophyta; class Magnoliopsida; order Asparagales; family Amaryllidaceae; genus Allium; species Allium cepa. The sequence goes on along the minus strand of CM060937.1, from coordinate 694,876,232 downwards.
ATGTCATTATGGATATTTTATGTTTATGCCATATCTTTTATGTTATATCATGGCATCTGATATTTATAGCTAGACTGATCCGTTTATTATTTTCTTAAATAATACTCGGGTCAGACCGAGATGTTACAGGTGCTTCTGCTTGACTTCTTCCCAGGGATTCATCACTCTGACTTTTGGCTAACTGTTTAGCTGAGCAGTTTTTGTTGTATACACTTGAGATATAGACTCATAGTTGTATTCTTTTGTATAGCACGTGTTGCTATCCTTTTGTATTATTGTGGATCTTTTGAGCACTACTCTGATGTACACTTTCATGTGTTAGTTATATATTCATATCTTCTTCCGCCTTTGTGATATGGATGTCTGTGACTGATTTGCGATATGCTTATTTCTATGTTTGTTTCCAAGGATTATTTATAGCCACCGTGTGATAAGCAATTACATGGATGGTCGCTCCTCAACAGCCTTATTCTCCGTGCTAGTTGACAGCACTACTCCGTAGTGTTCTTGGCTAGCGTGGGTATAGAGGTGGGGCGTCACAGTACGTGTCTTAATTTGTCTGATGAAATTTGATTATATTAAACATATATAAATATTTAATTTATATTCAAATTCAAATCGTCTCGATATCGACAACTTACAATCTCGATCTCCAATTGAGGTGTGCCGCCAGGCGTTCATAAGGTTATACTCCTATTGCGAACGTAATGGAAACAGTTCCGAGTCCAAATTTGATCGTATGGAGAAGATAGATTTTTGGACCCAGTTATTATATTAAATTTTCGATTTAAATTTCAGCGTGTTTACAATCGTATGGTCACACGACAACCCCAAACATTAAGGAAATTGAAATCCGATAATAAAACACTATTATGGATCCAATAGAATTGGTTTCGTCAAATTCCGAGGCTGTACCGCGGAAGGCTATTTTTAAATATTGTTTTAAATGATATAAGTTCAAAACTGAACAGATCACTTTCAATTTAAATTATGAATCTTCCATCATCTTCAGTACTATCAATATGAATTTTCTAAGCCTTTAAAATATTTTTAACAAGCCTGGAACATCCAGATTCAATAATTTTCCCAATTTCCATTTATTAAATTCAAAAATTTAATTGGCGAATAAACTATGATATTTGAAATTCAAGTTAAATTAACTTCCAAATATGAAAATTAAATTAAATATTTCCATTCCAAATATTCAAAATATCAAGTTCATCACAGATTTTTTGCGATTTCATTGAGACTCGAGAGAGTTATGCTTATTTTGTTATTCGGTATGAAAGAAGAAGAAGAGAAAGAATGAGCAGATGTTTTTTTCTAAAATATAATCTTAGTTATTTATTTTAGTTCATACAGGTGAATGGAAAAATAAAGGTCAACCTCAATTCAAAATTTAAATTTAGCACCCATTCAGCTCTACACAAGTTCAACCAAAATTCCTTCATACGTACTCCAAACGAGGCAAACTAACATACTGCGCGAATCGAAGAAACAAGACTGTTGCAATGATGTCTATTTATTTTTCAAATTCCAAAGCTTAAAAATGACCATTTTCACCTTCTTATTTTTTTATTTATTCTATTACCACATTAAATCAAATCAATTTAACACTATTATATTTATATATAGGACTTAAGGTTTCGAAAAAAAGTAAAGTGAAAGGATAAAATGAAATGAAAATTAAGAAATTTGTATATATAAAAATGAATAAAATGAAATTACTAAAATAACCCTAAGCATCATTGCCCTCCACTACAGTTTGGCCACATCATCACCTTATCCATCCCTTTGGGTTCACACACCTTACCCATTGGCCACCCCCCATTTGCCCAACATGTAATACTCGTTAATTGTACTATGATGTGACTAATAAGATGACACTTCATTCTTACTTTTATTTTATTTTTTAAAACTTGAAAATTGTCCCATCTTTCTTACTTGGGTACACTCATGTTATTAACCTTTGTTTCATTCACTAATCCATGTTTATGTTATATAAAATGTGTAAATATGTTAATCAAGGTGCTTACAGCTTTTTAATGGAGAAAAATTGAAAATTTTCAAAAATCTTTTCGGTCGCATTTGCTAATTTCTTTTGAAATGTATACTTTTTATGCAAAATTTAAAAAAAATCACCATATAAATCTTTAAATTAAAATCTTTTGGAATATTACATAAAAATCGTTAGTAATTATGAAAAAGGGGAATTTTGAATTTTAAAATTTACATATTCACATATTCATTATTTAATGATATATTAAATATCCCTATTTAAAGTGATTTAATTTTGGGTTAATACATAGAACTTATCTGTTATAATAACCCAATTTAGTAATTACCTTGATCTGAATTTCATAGGAATTATTCTAGGATTAATTAGGGGGATTTATAATTTTTATTAAAGAAAATAAGGCAAATATTGGTTTTTTGTAATTAAAGGAGATAATTTTGGTTTGTAATGTATATTTGATTAAATGGAAAAATTTTGAAGCCTTATTTTCTTTTTAAAATTAGTATTTTAATTTTATTAAAAAATAAAATATAGAATGAAACCATTGGGAAATTATAATAAGAATTTTAGAGTGTAAATTGCTCTTTATGTTCATTGTTGGAATTTTATTTCATATTGAATAAGTGAAAATTTAATTAGAGTTAAAAATAGCTTTTCAAAATAAAAAGAATGCATTTGAAAAAAGTGTAGAGTTGGATTTTAATTCTTCATTTAGTAAATAATTATAATTTTAGAAAAAGTAAAAGAAAAATAAAATGATTTGGTTGACAAATTAAAGAGAAAATTGCTTTGTTGACAAATATGGGTATATAAGTTTAATAGATTAAATAAATTAGTATTTAGAAGCTTATTCGGGTTAAGCCCATTACTAAAAAAATGAAAGAATACTTTCTTTCTCATTCTTAAAGTCAGTATGTACATTTCAGAAAACTTAGAAACTAAGAAGCAAAAACTTCATCTTCTTCTTTGAGAAACTTTATAAAATCCTCTCGGTTAAATTGAAATAAATCTCCATAAACTCGTGTAAATCAAGCTAAGTATTTCATATCTATCTCTGGCCATGAGAACTCTCAATTTTAGATTTTAGTTAGTATTGTGATCTTTATTGTCTTGTTTTCAAAAAATTTATTATATGGACAAATATTAGAGAGGTGAACAACATAGTTGTTGATTTGTGTTAGCTAAGGGAAAAAGCAAGATTTCGCTCTCACAATTATCTCTAAAATTAAGTTTCATGTACTAGTAATTGCATTAAAGTAAAAGGGTTTGCATGTTGTTCAATCTATGTTGTTTTATGCCTAAATAATTTTGCAATAAACTGAGATAGAAACCCTATAGTAAATGCAAGTTTTAATATTTGATTTGCTTTCTTATGATTGCATGCTAGTTCCTTGATGTTGTATATGTGTATTGCATCAAAATTACATCCTAGAGAAGATAAAACAGTGCCTTAAATTGCTAGAAAGTTCTCCAGAAATTGTATGTGAATTCGAAAGCATAGCTCTAGGTTTTTTAGCGGTCACCGATGGACCCATTGTGAATGAAACTATTGCATTGATCTAGATTTTCGATCCAGCTTTGAGTATATTCCATTGTTGATGTTTTTGCTTGTGTTCTTAGCATCAATGACAGTATATTTTTTTTTTCAATATGGATAATTCTTTGATTTGATAAGATTGGAATTATTAGTCCATATTTTGTTTATGGAAGCATTTATAAATTGATTTTAACAATGAAATTCACAAACTATGAGTGTGTGTGCATGCGTGTGTATTGTTTTAACTTTGAAAATCATTCCTAGCTTATATATAACCATACTATTATACTCCCTTTAGAAGTCTTAGTTTTAAAAATGAAATAGACTATTTTGTCATAAAGTAAAAAATGAACTATTTATTATAGTGATTTAATCGATGGATTTATGAAAATTGGCTTTTAGGGTAACCAATTTTTTTATATAAAATGAGAATTATACAAAAACAATTTAGTAATGATAAGCTATAACGAGACATTAATTATCACTTTGTTATTTAATTATATGACATGTTTGTGAAGTGGTTATGTGCAGTGAAATTTATTAATTATTAGTACATATTTTAACAACATTGTAACATCCCCTACTTTGAGGTCCGAAGCTAAGCGCTATAGATTCTACAGTCATCTAAAGTATTAACTTCCGGTAATGAAATACGATAATGTTAATGGTATCCATAATATCAAAGCACATGAATATAATATAAAATTAACATAGGTTTCAAAATCAACTTTTCAGATTACATTTCAAATCAATATTTCATATTCAGTTACATATTCCAATAATGATTCCTATGTTTTGATCAAATTTATTTACAATAAATTATGCCAAGAGTGACATATGAAGATGCCCTCTTGGATGATCAAAGTACTAGGTAGACATATTTGTCATAAATACATCACAGCAGAATTAAAAATAAATAGCTCCTAAATTGCTAACTTTGCCTAATGCATGTCTTCGGAAGCTTATTCATCCAACCTACAAAAATGAAAACCCTTACCCTCAACTTACTCAAATTAATTTTCTGAGCACCGAGAGTTTAAGGGGAAAAAAATAAAATTCGAGCCAGTCATAAAGCCTAGTGTGAATAATACTATTATGTCTCGACTTACTAGTACTGAGCGAGACCACGTCCCTTAGAGGAATGGGTTTCTCGTAATTAATATCCTTTTAAAAGCATATCTTTTGAAAAGAAAAATCTATGATCAAACCGATAATAAAAATAGTAGCATGTGCATATATGCACAATAATTAGAAAATCAATGGACCATTTATCCACACTATAGTTTTATCAGGCTAACTATTAAAAATTGGCTGACTTGGGCCTACCAGACATAATCAACAGTCTTACTTCTATTAGACACAATACTAGACTTTCGCCCTTAACTATCCTCTTCTATGGTCAACTGATCGTAGAGGTTTTGCTGGCTCACCGATAACCCGTCCTTACTCTATATATTCCCTTTAGTGTGTACCCTCATTTTAGTCTCACCTATGATAAAGCCCAACACATCAAAATTTTGGACTTACTTTAGCTAGAAGCTAATAGTTAAAGTATAGGACGTGATCCTACACCAGCCTCATCTAGTCACCTAATATTTGAGTCAAAAATTATAGTCAACAACCCTATTAAATTTTCAACCCTTGTCATATCTTAGGGTTAACTACCCTATTAAAATTTCATTTCCTTGTAAATAATCTTTCCAAATGATTTAACCGTGAAATCCTATCTTTATAAAACATTGAAATCTTATACTTTACAATAATCAAAACAGTTATGCCATGATATATACTCTTCTCAAAGAAATGTTGATGAAATCTAATCAAGGGGATTATCTATCCCTTCGAAGTAAGTTAAAACTCTTTTTCACCTAAAAACTTTAGGCTACTAAGCCAAAACAACACTTTTGAAACCTTTGTTTAAAATCTTAAAAAATCCCTTTCAAATTCATTGAAAGTACCCCTTCAAAATAAGTTACCTACTTTAACCTTTAGACACTAGACCGAAAGGCCAAAACATATCTTTCGAATGTATTGAAAATATGCCTTTTGAAATCTTTAAAAACAACCTTTTCAAAACCTTTACTTAGAACCTTAGACATCCTCTTTCAAAACCATTTAAATTTGTCCTTTGTAAGCATTGGAAACTTTCCATTTAAACATTTAAAGTATACCTTTCAAAAACATTGGGGATTTTCACTTCGTAACAATTTTTATAACCCTTTCGAAAGCATTTGGTTCAAGTAAAGATTGTGGAAGCATAGTTCCAAAAGCTTTAATAATTATTCCTTTCGAAATCATTTGGGTTTAGCATTTTATATAACTAAGGGTCATAAAAGAACAGAGGCGAAAGCATTTAACCTAAGAAAGTGTATAGTTTTGAAACCAACATTTTCGAAAGCATTGCCTCCGAAATTTTTCTAAAACACGCACATTACCCTTTCGAAAGCATTGAGAAGGTGGCTTCAAAGTAAGAAGGTGAAAGCATCCTTCCAAAACCATTGTTTTAAGGCGATATAGAAAAGCAACATTAACTAGTTTGAAAGGTAAGAATGCATCATATTATTTTTAATTAGGTTCAAAGCGGCCATCCTTCCGAAAGCTTCTTTAAAACAAAGGCAATTTGATTACGTTGAAAGCTAATATAGTTGGCTACAAACCCTTCGATGGCATCATTTATAAACTTGATAGTTCAAAGTTAATAGAAACAGCTCCTACCCTTTGAAAGCAAAGTTCCACCACTGTACCTTCTGCCTTTCTCAAACGCACCAAGTTTCAAGTTCTTGGTACCATATGCATTGGTTTCAAAGGGATTCTCTACCGAGGCTATGGTGTCGAAAGCACAAGATGGATGCGGCGAAGTACTAAATCTAAGCACAACTAATTTTTAGCTTTTAAAAGTAATTTCTTGTCACCTAACTTGCCTTATTTGTCAAAACGTGATTGTTTGCCATTTCGTTATCAAAATTCCTTCTTAAAAAGTGTCGTTGAATTCGTAAACTATCAATTTAAAATGTTTTAACAAATAAGCCCTTCTCCTTAAATAAAACATATAAAACATTTAAGTCCTTTAGCTTAAATTATTTTATTATCATTGTAAAATACTTAGGAAAATTCCGCAAAAATTTCCATAATTCACTTATAATATGTTTACTGGCATATTTAAATTTCAGACCTAAAATCAATATATAATTGTTCTTATTAATTTAAGCCCAATATTAGCTATTTTATTTCACAAAAAATTCATTATAAACCAACAATTGCTTAGGAAATTACGAAACATGAAACCCACTTATAAAATAACGTTTTGACCATATATCAAAATCATAAGTCATTTAGATGTCATTTGATAGGTTTTTCAATTTTAACTTATCATTAAATCTATATAAAACACCATAAATCATCAAAAACAAATATCCATTCAACCAAACATAACATAGCATATTATTTGCAAAATTAATTTGGGTCAAACCTTGAAATCCAATTTATCAACAAAAGTGAGACGTAAATCAAACCAATCACCTTAGCTTGATGTTAAGAATGTTGGGACTTTCTCTTTGCTTAATATCTTTAAGCTTTCTACTTGATTTCTAGCTTATCTTCTTTTGATTCCACTTAACGGTGGCCGATTGATTTTATAAGTGTTTTGGTTTTGTTTATGATTGTTGAAATAAATAAGAGATGAATGTAAGAAGGGTTTAGGGTGTAAGAATATAGACTATTCCTATTTTGTCGTTGTCATATTTCTCTTACTTACTTCTTTTTGATTCTGTTTTGTTCATACATTCATTAAGGCATGGCCTCCTTATTAATATACTAATCACAATGCCTTAACCATCTATATTATTTCATTTAATTTAGCCAACTGAATGTCTTAAATAATATTAGTCAGGATTAAGATCATTACAAACACCTAATGTTTATAGGGCACGGGTTTTATTTTAATATTTAATATTAAAAAAGTATGTGACACCATGGGATTAAAAAGTATCATGGGAATGCGAATTATTGTATGTTAACAAGATTTCTTGTCAACACCCCAAAGTAATGCTAAAAAATGAATAATCTTTTACATGAATAGTGAGAGTGAATATCTTGGGATTTGCCCCTCGATTTAGCTTTATTTGTAAATATTCTTCAAATTAGGCATTTCGACGACGTCGCGAGGTATGGTTTCTAGGTTAAGTGACCTTTCGATGTTATTGAGTTAGTACGAAATCTCCTTCAAAATCCTACCTTTCAATTTTATTGAAATTCCCTAAGTTAAGTCCATAAATGGGTTTTGACATAGTCGAAGGCTTAAAGCTGTAGATTGGCCTGAGTTTTTGTTATTGAGCAGAGAAGGGAGGCCAAAGGTAGGTTTCGACCTTGTCGAAGGCTTGATTGTTAGCTTCCTTTGGGTTAAATATGTAATTCCAGGTTTTGGTGTTTAGAGAACGGACTTCGACCATGTCGAAAGATTTAGATCATTGAGTTGATAGCTTTGAAAGGTTATGTAAATTGTTAGAGCCTGAAGAGATGTCGACTTTGTTGATATGTGCCTTTCGATGGGTTCAACCCTAAAATATAAAGATTAATCCAACAAAAGCTTTGGTAAACAGGAAAGTAATTAATAATGCTCAAAACTTCCCATTTTTCATCTAAGGATATTTTATTTCATTGAATTTCCAAATCATCAATCCCCAAATTAGGGTTACAATGCTTTGTTTAAGAAAATGCAAGTTTGTAATGAGAGGAACCAAATCCTTTAAATGTGACCCCTTGGGTCTTATTTATAGATGTAGGTGGCCAACCTTCCATGCACTTTCTTTCGACAAAGTCAAAAGGTCCTTCTTTACTATGTTGTTATGAACCTTTCAACCTTGTCGAAAGATTTTCCTTACATATGATGTTTGAACCTTTCGACCTTGTTGAAAGGATTTACTTTCATATACTGTTGTGAACCTTTCAACCTTGTTGAATGCCATACCTCCTCTCGATTTTTTTGAAAGGTGTCCTTAATCTTCTTGTCATGCTCTAGCAATTCCTTCGTTCTCTCTTAACCTTTCGACCTAGTCGAAAGCCAGGCCTCCTTTCGATGTTGTCGATAGGTTTTTTATCATTCGTTTTCCTTTATTGACTCTTGGGTGTTGCTCTCTTGGACCATGTTTGTTTTTACCAATTCGAAAGGCTTACTATAGCTTCCGAAGAGGTTATTTTGGTTAATGCTTTGCTTTCAAGTAGTTTAATCAAAGTGAAACCTTTAGGGTCGAAAGCTTTTGCACATATGCAAGTAGCTGTTCCATTTGTCTTTGAAAGATGTTGCTTTGACTCAATCGAAAGGTTGTAAATGAAGTCGGAAAGGAGCGTTTGGCTTTTTCATCTTCTTCGAAAGGTTGAAACCCTCTGAATATTGATAGAAGGGACCTTCCGACACATTCAAAAGGTTTTGAGGTTTCTAAACTTTGGCGGCAGCATCCTTTTGACTCCTTTGAAAGGTTTGGTCTTAACTTTTCTCTCTTGGTCTTTGTTTAAGGACCTTTCGACTTAGTTTAAGGACCTTTCGACTTAGTCGAAAGGTTGATTTTTTGGAGTAACATTGTATAACTCATTTTATTCATTAGTCCATTCGTTAGCTTGACATTATGGACTAGATGTTCAACCTAGCAGATTGACGGCGGAGGTCGCACCACGAGTCATGTTATTCGTTTAGTTTCTAGCCCTAAACTATTGAGTTAGCAGTCTATACCGTAGACTATATTCGATATCATAATATTGTGCCATCTTTTAGTAGGTGCGACACCATAGGAGTGCAATATTAGGTTGAACATATCTTATAGATATTTGGTACCAATGGACTGTAGGATTTTAGCAGGCTAAACCCCAAGATCTTTTCTTATCAGTCTCCCTAGGAAGAGAGAATTCGCACTAAGAATATCCTATTAGTCGATTTTTGTATAATGGTGTTAGAAATGACTTAGCCTACTAGTATGGTGCTAGCGTATTATAGTGTTAGTGATCGACTGAACTATTAGTATAGTGTTAGCGATTGACTAAATTGCTAGTGTTGTGTTAGCGACTGACTAAATTACTAGTACGCTGTTAGCAACCGATTTAACTACTATTGTGGTGTTAGCGATCGACTAAACTACTAGTGATTATTTAGTAGTATTTTCTGGTATCCATCTTGTGTATTCTTCATGGCATTTAGTTTTTGATTAGAATTCCCCTTTTGAGCTTTGATGATTTTGATACGTTAACACCATATTTAAGATGATAGTCCATGAGAGACTTGATATGATTTTGTGACATGTTGCGATTCATTTGTGTTTTATGCTTAGTCAAAAAAGGAGATAGTATCTTTGATTAGCATTAGAGCTATATTGATTTCTTTGAACTATTTATTTGAAATTGTTGTGCATGAATTGCCATAGTTGTATGTGATAGTGTAAATAGACTTGAGTATTGTTGACATCATTTGTAAGTTAATATAGTTAGATATACCTCATTTTATTTGATATCTGACTGATATCTTTATTATAGTTATCTTACCATTTGGTTTTGAGATATAGTATGTTCTAGATGTTATTTCATGCGCGGGTTAGACCGAGACTTTTCAGGTTTAGGGACAATTACCATGGATTCATGTGTGTGTTTGGAGTGTGAAGGAATTTTACACTATACAGCTTTTCGTTGTCTTGTCATTAGGCTTTGTGAGATTTTCATTTATTATCTCTTTAGTAAGTGAGTGTCATTTATATATGTTGTATGTTTATGAAATTTGGGATTTTGGTAGTAATGATTATTACTTATAATTAGGCTAGTGAATTGTGTACTTTATTTTGGGGCCCAATTCATATTATGAGACGTGTGTCATAATTTTCTCTCTCTTATGATTCTGTATTTACACAAATTTATTATATATTATTATGCTATTATAAACCTAGGTAATTATTGCTTCGTGAAAATATTGCGTATGTAAAATTTGAGTAGATTTAGATTATGGTAAGAATGACATATCGATGTTAGCTCAAGGGAAGATTTACATGAAGCCGCTCCTAACAAACCTTATTCTGCGTATTACAAGGCAACATTACTCCGTAGTGTCCATTAGTAGTATGGATATAGACGTGGGGTGTTATAAATATCCTCCGTACAACTTTGCGAAACAAAAGAAACTAGATCAGAATGGATAACTGTTATTATATATTGGCCCATTAGGGTCCAGGTTAACCTACGCCTAAAAAAGTCCATCATTGCACTGGTACGTTGGACCAGTCCACTTGTCGAGATGGATTTTGAAAATCTAGTAGCGATTTCCATCGTTCCACCATGTCATTTTCCCTCCAACTACCTCCCTTCCATCTAACGCCCTAAATTACATTTTTATGGTTGGTTTTACACTTAAATTCATTAATCAAGAAAATAGTATGAAGAACAAAATTTATCAATTTTTTAGCATCAAGGACATGCTTTCAATTTTTCAGTAAGAACGATAACTTTTTGATATAATATAGTAGAATGATAATTTTTAGCTTTAAGGACTATGTTATAGTGTAGTATCATTTTTGAAATCTTTAATATATTTTTTTAGTAGTAATTTTATGATTTGTAATATCGTTTTGTAGGTAGAGTGTGTAATTTTAGTTTAATGACCCGTACACTTAACACTTCGAAAATAGAATATTTAATTCATTTAAATATTCAAATGTAGAATTTTCAAACTTAAACAATCAAGTTTTATATGATAAATAATAATGGTAAACTAATTTTTCATATTGAATAAAGATTTGGATTTCCATTGTAAATTGACAAAAGTCGGGTTCCAATAAAGATGATAAATTTTCATGAAATTTTTTTAAAGGATAAATAATTCCTTTTAAATATATAGATAATCGATATCAAACTCATTTGATAATAATATTAATTTAATTTATAATGGTTTGATAAATATATAATGTTTTATAAAACTTGACAAATTTCGTCGCACACCGATAAATCAATGTCGTATTTTTACAAATAGATTTGGATATTATTTTATAAGTTAAATATATTTGTTTTAATTTATATAATAAGAAATTTATTTTGAAGTTTGGTTTACATAGATAAATAGTTTAACAAAAACGTCAAAATGTGATGGTAAAACGTTTTGTCGAAAATCAACCTTTTGTCAACTAAAAGTTATCGCAACGTTGTCTCACCTTTGTTAACATTTTTTAACATATACATTACACGTTTTAATAACTAAGAATGTTTACTTTTACTAAATAAGATTAGGAAACTTCTAAAAATCATTAGTAAATGTATGTAAGAATTAATAAAAGTAAGGAAAAGTAAACATCGAATCAATTTTATTATTTTACTTAGCATATTTCTTAAGGGATTAAGAAATAAAGTAAGAAGTAGAAGGATGATGTCAAGTTTTAAAAAATTGGAGCTTACTTTAGTTTTAAAAACGTAATTTACATCATCCTTCCACTTCTTACTTTATTTTGAGGGTAAGAGAGTCAAAAACAGCTATTTATGTCAAGTCATAATACCGCTTCTTCTTTATATTTTTAGCCAACCTCCACCTCAAGCCTCAACCAAGCTATTAGAATGTTGGTAGGAAGTTAATCGTTTTGGTTTATGGTGAAAAACACTTTTTAGCATCCCTATTTATATATATACATGTTCGATGATGTGTTATGATTTCTATGGATGCTTATATATGCTTTGATCATCAAGAATGTTTGTTAAAATTGTTTTACCAAGTCACGTTTCCACACGTCGATAAGCACAAAGGAAATCGCTTTCCTTTTGAAAATGAAATGGTATATACGGAATGCTTAAACCTTTTGGAAATAGTTTTAAAATGAGTTAGAATTTTTTTATAAACATTTAAATAGGTTTGAAGAAATAAAGAAAGAAAATCAAGATTTCATCTTGAATATTTTAAAATATGTCCAATCAATTTTTCTAGAAAAAACGCGCTTTTGCAGTAAAGTGACCAACGTTTAAAACTAATATTGTAAATGTTTTAAAAATATGAAATAAATTGTAAGATTCTTTTAAAAATTCTTTAAAAGATTTTTAAGTTGAAAATATGGATATCTGAATAATATAGAAGTCATTTTGAAGAATATAGCTTTTAAAAACGTTATTTGCAACACTTTTCACAACGGTTTTCGCAGCAGTTTGAAATAACTTTTGAAATGAAGTTTTAAACTTAACAATTCTTTCATATATATTTTATGAATGATTTTAAAAGAATAATTAAGTCATTTAAAGATTATTTGGACGTTTTAATGAGAGTTTGAATAAATGAGTAAGAGGAATTTTTTAATCCACTTAAATAATAAGTGAAGAAACATGAATATAATAACAATGTGAATATAATAAGGGTTGTATTTTTGTGGAAGTCAATCAGTAGCTAACGGAAATGGCAATAAGGCATTCAAAGATATGATATGTGCTATGTGTAAAGGTAATAGTTGCCTCAAGCCTCATCAAACCAGAAATGACTGAAACAGGATTAGATGCAGCAAGGCTAAGTGGGTCTTTCCCAAGTAGGGTATGATCATCCCCTTTTAGACATATTTCTTCCCGCTACAACGTTTGGCATGTAAATTAATGTGGTGTATGTAAACGAACACTCAGTTAAAGGTCGGTAACTACCGGGGGATGACATATTCGGTACTATCTAGTTGCAGAGGTTGGCCTGTATTGTGTTGGTAGAGGGCAGATGTTTTGTGCCTTGGGACATCCATCTAAAGGTGTACCAATTTTGGAAGGTGGATCCTTCACCTGGTCATTGTATGGAAATCCGTCCTCCAATAAGAACCTGTGGTGTTGTTTGCATTGGCGTAATGAATAGGCTCAAAATGTTATATATTTAACCATTTCGGATAAGATTAATAAGTTTATTTGCAAATGTTTTCAAATAGATGTCATTAAAAATAATATCAAACGTTTTGATATAAAAGTGTTTTAGTTATCATAAGATAAAAAACCGTCCATGTTTATATATGGGCGTGGTCTTATGAGATGCTCTTTATTTTCAAAGGATTTTATTCAAAGGATGATATATGACACTCTCATTTATATTTGAGTTTCACGTGCTAGTTTATCAGGCATGATCATGGTATTTTCAACACTCGGGTCAGATCCGAGTAGTCTCAGGTTTAGTCGAAGACGGTTGGAGTTTCCAAAGGAGAGCTGAAGATATTCATCTATGTATGGCATATTCTATTATCCGCCATGCTTTGTTAGTTTTAGTTTGATCTTTGTCAGCAGTTGCAAGGACAGATGTTTATAACGGTCCGTTAGACCCTGATATATGTATTTAAAAGTTTTCCGCTGTAAAGATATTATTCAATATTATATGTCATTCCATTTGTGTGATTCTGTTCTGTCTTTTTTTCTATATTACCCTTCATGTTCTGTCTTTATGTGCAATTTGAGTTGGACATATGTGTTTTATTGTCGATTCAAAGGTTACGGAAACACGGGCTATAATACTTAGACATGATGTTATTTTGTAGTAGCATTTTACGACTTGTAATAATATTTCTAATTGATCTAAATAAGAATAAATTAAAACTACAAGTATCAGTTTTGCTCAACGTTTTTTGGTGTATTTACTTGTAAAAAAATTACAACTATATTATTATTTAATTTTATTTTTTAATACTTATTTTGCTTATAGTAGTAGTTTCAGAATTATAGTTGTTTTTTTTAAAATTGTATTTCGAGTTCATACACATTTAATAATATTTATGAATTATATTAGCAGTTTTGTGAATTATAGTATGAATTATAGTATATACTATAGTAGCATGTTTTGAATAAATGTACCATTTTATAGATGAAGTTTGCATTTATTATGTTTGTAGTAGAAGTATGTGAATTTCAGTTTTTTTTAGTTGTAGAAGGAGTTTATAAACATTTAATGTTATTTATGAGTTATAGTAGCAGTTTATATAGATTTAATTGTATTTATGAATTATAGCAATAGTTTTACACTCATTTTATGTTTTCTGATGGTAGTAGTAAATGATATTGTATACACATTTTGGTAGTAGCAATTTTATACACACTTTGGTAATATCATTTTTATTGTAGCAGTTTTACACACATTTTGTAGTAGCTGTTTTATAGACATTTGACAATGGTAGTTTTTTGATAGTAGATATATACAATTAATAGTAGCAGTTTTATGCAGATTTTGTCGCAATCGTTTTATACACATTTGATAGTAGCAGTTTTGATATACATTTGATAGTAGATATAAATGATAATGTGTAGCATTAGTTTTTCTATTTTTATAAGTACTAATGATGCGCTTTTTTTAAATGTATAATAGGCTATCTATTGATGATGATTATGAAAGAGTAAATTTAAATTGGAAAAGTAAAAGTATATGTATATTTTAGCTTATAATGACATTAATAATACCTCCTAGTGTCATTTTATGTAATAAAAGGAAACTGATACTATATGGTAGCAGTGTCAAACCTGCTACTAAAATTTTAGACTTTGGCAATTGTGGTGATGTTGGGAGTGGGGTGAGGCTGGTGGTATAGATGATGATGGCGGGTGGTGGTGCGAGGTGTGGTGGTTGGTAATTTTGGTGGTTTGTCCTTATGACTAATTTTAGAAGAATGTTTGTCCATGTGGCTAAAATATGGAGCTTGTGTCCACGGGTCCATGAGGCCAAAAAAATTTAAATTTTTGTCCTCTAAACTAATTCCCCTTCATTAATTTGCATTATATACATACACTAAATTTAAAGAAAAAAGGTAACTGTAGTTTTACTCTATTCTACAGTATAAATAATTATTATATGATCACGATCGCAATATATTGGGATGCAAGCATGAATCACTCATCGCAATTACTTTTCACAACCATGCCTTCGTTGTTCGGACAACTACGCATTTAAGCTTTAGGAATTCTCCTCCAAATTAGAGTAGACCCATAGCCTTCTCTACTAGCTTCGCAATATCATTGATATCATTTGATTTCGTTGATATTCAAGAGAGTTACATTGGTTTTAGTCTTCAGTATGAAAGAAGAAATGAAAGAGCAAATGGGGGTTTCTAAAATGGAGTATCAATTATGTATTTTAGTTTATATGGTCAAAGGAGAAAACATCCGTCAGCCTCAATTCAAAATTTCAATTTGGCATCCATTCAGCTCGACACAAATTCCTCTATAATTACTTTATACGAATTCCAATGAGGCAAAATAATATGCTGGGCAAATCAGAAAAATGAGATAGTCACAATGGCACTGGTTTCATCATCAAATTCTAAAGTTGGAAATATGAATATTTTGCCTCCTCCTTATTTTTTATTCTATTTATAATATTAAATCCAATTATGTCAACATTATTTTATTATTAATAATTTATTATAATATTTTCCAAATTCTTAGGGTATTATAGTACAAGTCAGGTGACTAGTTTCCGTTTTCTGGGTGCGTAACTCGTTCATTTGGTATAAAAGTCAAAGAAAAGGGGAAAGTGAACAATTCTGTTATTGGTAATGGTCTAACATTCCTTCTAAACAGGCAAAACCCCAAAGAAAAAAAACAAAGATCTATATTTTAGTGGATAAAAATTTACTCCTAAGGGACCACTAACTGTTCCCCAGGCCCAAATTTATGCACAAATACAATATAAAGTTCAAAACCCACATTCTAAGAATGATCTGGAAAAATCTACGATGAAGGAGCATTTAAGAGGAGGAAAGAGAAGGTAAAATAGAATTTGGAGGCTAAAATCGGCTAGTTTACATAAACTTATTGCATATTTTATAAAATAACAATGGTTTTCATCAAATCAAAAAGAAAGCATTAAACTGTGAGTTAACTGCCCGATTTAATTTTCAATTTGATTTTTATGTGAGTATAATTCTATTTGAAATTTATGGTTTAACAAAGCTACTACCTGTAAATTAACCTTACCGTTTAGAACTCAAGTTGTTTTAATTTGATAATATATATTAATTGACGATCACTTGGTATCTTATATCATTTAAATATTATATGCAAATGTTGATTTATTTTGTTGTTGAGATGATATAGTAGTTGATATTGCTTGACCATGATGTTTCCAAAACAAAATCCTACATATAAACTTGAATTTTGATGTCAATAGAAAGTATTTTGAACTCAAACTTATTGTAATAAGAAGTGGAGAAGCTTGTCGAGCCAGGGATGGAGTTGGTTAGGGTCGATCAGAGATCGATGATCGGTTTGACAATTTCTCAACGCTTACTGCTCTAGGAATCGTCACAATCGGTCGATCGTTCATTCACTAAACGGCTGACCAATTAGTGAATTCTAAAGTAATAAGGTCCGGGAACAAAAGTAATGAATAATTTTTTAAGTTATAAAATTGAGATTTAGGTAATTTTGAAATTTTGAATTTTTTAAATATATTCTAAGTTTAAATAATATTTGAAATTTTTAAATCTGAAATTTCACAGTTAAATTTAATGAAATTTTCATCCAAGAAGCACATAGATTGAAATATTCTATAAATAAAAAATGTGTTGATGTATTCGAAATAATTTTATGATTTTACGACTATAAAATTATAGAAGTGAATTTGAATTATTATTAATAGAAAATAATAAGATTTAAATTTGAAATCGCAAGTGATAAATGCTATAAATGTAGGTATGGATGAATATTAAATGAGACGAATTTTAAGGCGATTAATTTTGTTATAGTGCTTTATGGATCCTATGTTTATAAAGTATGTAAAAGCAAATAAATTACTCATTGCTTTGAAACTAAATTGAGGATGAAATTCTTTTAAGGGAGGAAGAATGTAACGACGCAGAATTTTAGTTATTTGAGTTTGAAATATATTTTCAAATTTTAGATATTGAAATGTAATTTATAGGCTAAATAACTGGAGTTTCAAATATAGCGATATTTGATAATTTAATTGTTAAATTTAATATTTGAAATTATTTAAATAATTGAATCTTGATTTTAAATTAGGTAAAAATAATTCCAAAGCTTATTTAAATTCTATTTCATATGCATGGAGATATTAAAACTTTTAATTGGAATTAAAAGTGATTCAATTGATTTTGAAATCTACCCATTTTAATTAACAATAAAACGGGGCTTTCGGGGCACTGTCTCAAATTTCGACGAAACTAGTTTCATTGGATCCATAATAATAAATTATACGTCATTAAGTTTCGTAATAATTGGATGTATCATCGGTCTTTCGGGATAGAAAGGCGTTGAAATTAATATTGAAAATTTAATGTAATAATTAGGTTCAAAAAACTATCTTCTGCATACTATCGAATTAGGTCTCGAAATTAGTTCCATTACCTTCAGAATAAGGGTATAACATATAAAACACCAGATAGCAGGTCTCGATCGGTGTTCGAAATTATGTAGCTTGATAATTTAAAATTTAAATAATATAGATATTTTGACTTAGGTTTGACCATACAATCATTGACCCATCACCATCACCATAACCCCGTACGCAGGCCACATCCCTTCACTTTTCAACCATCATTCCCCTTCCCCCATATGTATTCGTGTACTACAGGTTCAATTCATTCGTTTCCTTTCAAAATTCAAATGCTCCATCCTATGACTCATATTTGCCAAAGCCATTACGAGCGGTTTAAGGCATTGTCGTCAACTAGGAAGTTTTTTGCGACTTCAAGATGGAGAAAATGGACGATTAGATCGAGCCAAATCAATATGTGGTAGCAGTGTTCTCAGTTGAACATCAAGGGAGAAGTTAGTCGAT
Organism: Allium cepa; assembly: GCA_030765085.1. Taxonomy (NCBI): domain Eukaryota; kingdom Viridiplantae; phylum Streptophyta; class Magnoliopsida; order Asparagales; family Amaryllidaceae; genus Allium; species Allium cepa. Next base: position 694,857,929 of record CM060937.1, on the reverse strand, counting down.
TCAGGCGATTTCATTCATCGGTTGTTCGTGGGGTCTGAGGGAGAAGTGTAGAGGGTGACGAGGGCTACCTTCGGCCGAAGTTTGCTAACACGAAGTTGGCTGTGGCGATGGCAGTCTTAGGTTGAACGGAAATTGGGTGTTTTTGCCTTTTTTGGCTCGTGGTAGGGTACATAGCGGTGAAGTGGTCGAGGTTAGTACTGAAAGAAGCAGAAGAGGGAGGGCTTGTCGATGGTGGCCACGTGGTGATTTCCGATGAAGGGTAACGGAGGAGGAAATAGATACACGAGGGCGGTTATGCGCGTTTGTGAGTAAGGCGGAATAAGGAAGATGTTTAGAGGTGGGTTTAAATTAAAAAAAAAAAGGTATTATGCTAAGTAAATATTTACTATTTAATAAATTGTAATATTTAAACTCTTTAAAATATAATAACATTCTCGTTTTAGGTTAGATTCAAACGAAACGAGTCGCCCTAGGATTGTGCCAACGAATACTACGAGATGGAATTGGTTTATTGTAGACTAAAGCTTTTTGAATTTTATGCTGAATTCGAACGTCATTCGAATTCAGATGAAACCAAAATGGGCAGGTCTCCACTGGAATAAAGGCGAGTTAACTAACGTCTCTGGCCTGCTTATATTTTCTAATAAATGGGAATAAACTTATTTATGATGTTGGTTGCTTGTTTGGATGATATATCATATATGTTAACTGGTTTGGATATATTCATACCTCTGGAGCGGATGAGACCCTATTATGTTCTCGTGTAAGAGTGGATAACCCTTGTATACGAATCCCGCCTCGAAGCGGTTGATTTATACTTTTATGATTATATGATGTCTATGATGCAAGTGGAAAGTTTGGAGGGATCCAATGGGATTCCTTGCATTGTTGATTTTATTTTCATATATATGTTAATATATGATGTAATGGATGCCATATTTGATGACATGAATTTTTGCTTATTTAGTGCTATGGGGGCACTGAGCATTATTTTTTTGATATTTTGAAATACTATTAAATAGTGATTTTGAATTTAAATGATTTTCAAGTGATTTCAGAGAAGTATGTGTTTTAATAATTTTTAAATTATTAAAAGGAACGAATTAGTTTAGAAACAAATATAAGTATGATTTTTGATGTTATAAAAATATGGTTTTGGTAAAGTATTTTTATATGGAGATTTTTTGAATATTTTAAAAAAGGATATTTAAAAGGGATATTTTGTAATCTGGAAATCGACATTTATAAATAAATCAGATTTATAGAAAATGGATATAGAAATGGATTCTTGATAGTAAATGAGTTTTTTATAAGAAAGACTTATAAACAGAAATTTGTAAAAGAAGTGATTTTATAAAATGGAAGTTTTATAAAATCGAAAGGAGATTTAATAACATAGTTTATAAATAAGGAAATGATTTAGGTTGAGATAAAAAATGTGGTTTTTTATTTAAAGCAATGTTGAAAGAAATATTTTGATGAAGTTAATGGCTTTGAAAAGTAACTTATCGTTTTAAAGTAATGTTTTGGGAAATAATAATTCCGATGGAATTTAATGGTTACGAAAAATGTTTTGAAATGAGATATGTATCGAAAACATAGATTTCAACATTAATTGTAATAATAAACTTTTTTGGAGAAATGCTTTATGTAGTATATGGGATTTTATATATATATATATATATAGTTAAATCCCTATACAAAGTATTTTAGGTTGTCGTAATGATGTTCTACGCAACATTTGTTTTAACCCAAATAAAGTGCGTTTTGAAGAATACTTTCCTTAAGATTTGTGTATATATATATACACACTTATTTTAGGTTTAAATATATGGAGATATTTTCTAAGTATTGAAAATGAAATGATTTGTGAATATGCTTATACTGTTTATATAAGTGTTTGAAAACATTTTCCAATATTGAATGATTGAAATGATTTTGCGAATATATTTTTTTGAAGTAAATATTTGGAAAGTGATTTAATTGATAAAGATCGATTAAATTGTCTTAGTGATTGTTTAGTGCAAGATATCATTGTTGCTTTGATTGTTAAATAACCAGCTATCGAATTTGGCCTTTTTATTGTTGTTGGTCCGGAGAGATCAGGTTCGGATTTTCTTGATTATGTTCAGCATGATAGGAGGTTCTCCCTTCTTGTTAAGTAGCAAACGGATGACTCTTACTCCTTCATGTCCCTAGTGATAAAGGGTTGGTTTTCTAGTTGGGCTTACAGTTGAAAGTCTAGCCGTAAAAGCAAATCACGAGGGCTAGTGCGAGCTACAGTGGGGTATATCCACTGTCGATGGTTGCAAATCCTAGATCATCACATTTTGTATCAGTGCTGAAGGTTAAGCGAGAACCTTGGCTTTGGTAGGGTACTTATTAGAGATGGGGTAAGTAGCACCCTAGAATGTGTTTGAGTGTGTGTGTGTGTACATATATATATTAGAGCGTATTTGTTAGCGATATTGAGACGACCCGACTTTCAATCACCAGAAAATCGCATCATCTTTAAGAAAGAAAGGGATAGAAAAGAGAAAAGAAAGAAGAGAAGAAAGAAACAACATCAGAATCTACACAGCGGAACGAATAAATTATATTAATAACATAAATATTACATAGTTTACAGCCATTATCAGAGTACACAGATATACTAGACAGTTATAAACACCTGTCTAGTTATACAACTCAATACAACAACTCAGAGAACACACAGCGGAATACTAGATATATAACTACACGCAGAAGCCTCCTGCTCCATTGCTCCTCCACAATTCGTCAAAGCTAACCTGAGTCGTAACCTGAATTCCCTTGGCTACTCGTAAAAATTTGAGTACCCAAGAGTTTATGGAAAACAAAAAATAAACTCCAGGTCAGACATGGGTCTGGTGTGAGTAACAGGTTAAAGTTGCTTAACTTTTAAAAACCTTTTTGAAAAGAAAGGTATCACGTAAGACTTCCCACACATAAACATCGAAAAGTTTTTACCTTACGCTAACCAAAACATTCGATAGGAAATCCGATGATATTATAATAGTGTCTAGGGTTTTCAAATAAATAAGAAATAGCCGAAATTGTTACATTTATTAAATTCCAGCTACTAGCCACAAAAGTGGGTAATACAATCAAAACCGTTGGCACTTATTGGATTTTGGATTCCATACAATGGCAGGGCTACTGGGGTACCGCCCGTCACAGTACGTGGCCTAGATCAACGTATCAAGGATCACTCCCGACCCCCTGCAACACAAAGCCGGACCTATTCCTTACTGAATAGCTCCAAACAAGACAACCCCGTGGTTGTAGCTAGCAACCACCCACACAGCCGAATATAAAGGGACTTCTAGACAGAGGTAAATCTTGCTCTCCAGTGGGTGTGACCGACGAAGCCTTGCTGCACCTCCCCTGTTTTAGCCATTCCCGGTTGATGAGGCTTGAGGCTACAATTACCTTTATAGGACATATCACTTAGAATGCTCATCGTCCACCTGACGATGTTCTGAAAGCATTCAATCCATACAAGTTCGTTCCGGGTTCGAACGAAACCGAAGGCATTATCTCGTTACACTCATTTTGGAATCATCCTCAGAGTCAACGACAATAACCCTTACACTCTGAATCAACATCTCGAATCTATAAGAACTAATTCCGTCAACTCATTACGGAATCACCCACAGAGTTATACTGACTCATAGTCCTTACACCTCGAGTCTTCACAAAGCTCCACTTTGATTCACGACCTAACGTTATTTGGAATCGATGTGGTTTTCGGATATCCAAATATAGAAACCCGATCCCGGTCTCATCGAAAACCAAAGCGTGTCTTTTAAGATCCAAGTTGTTTTAAAAGTTTCTAAAACAATTCAATTACAGTATCTATGTACAGAGATAGATAATTCATAAACCATAACTGATAATCAACATTATCACATAACAGGTAATTCATGTCATCAATATCACATAGATATTCCATATAATACCATCACAATAGATTATCATCACAATACAATCAAACATCCATACCACACAATATTAATTATCTCATTACTGAGATCTTAAAGCATCCAAGACAATCAATGACATCCATTCATTCATAAGCAAAGATTTACTCATACCATAATATAATTAATTTAAAATGAATTAAATTAACTATCTCTATTACTAATTAATTTAAAATGACTTAAATTAATTACTTCATCTATAATGAATTAAAATAAATTAAATTAATTACTTTACCAATATAAATCTTGCTTACTTAATTATTTAATTGATTACAATCAATTAATCATTCATTATTAATTACCTTAATTAATCACTCTTGATTAATAATCCTTAATTACATTCATGTAATTATCCTCAATTAATTTCATAAAATTAATTATTCTCAACTAAACAGTAATTAACCTTTAATTACTTCAATTAATTAATTAACTATAATTAATTGCCTTAATTAATTAATTAATTAATTACCTTTAATTACCTATTATTGATTAATTAATCATAATTAATCAACTTTAATTACATCATTAATTAAAATAATTAATGATCCCCTTTTATTAATTACCTTAAGTAATTAACTTATAATTATTAATCATCCCATATTAATTATATTTAGTAATTAACTAACTTAATTACTATCTTAAACAAATTAATTATCCTTTAGTTAATTTCTAAATTAATCCCTTGATCAATTATTAAATAATTAAACCAAATTACCTCACACTTAAACATCTCCACTTAATTACAATCTGTAATTATTAAACAATTACTTAACTAAGTAATTTCCAAATTATTAATTACATAAAGTAATTGTTTATAAAACCCAAATGTTTAAAATTAATTAAACTTAATTAATTAAAATAAACAATCTCATTAAATTAAATTAATTACATTAAGTAATTAATTCCTTAATTACTTTACTAAGTAATTATACTCAAACCATTCATAATTGATTATTATTAAATTAATTAATCTAATTAATTACAAAAATTAAACATATTAATTAATTGTTAAATAATCCTGGTTAATGACCTTCATTAACCATTCCTTAATTATTTTATAAAGTAATTAACTTAAATTAATTACAAATTAAATTATCTTTAATCATTCATTAGTTAAAGCTAATTATTAAATTAATTAACCTTGATTTAAACTTAATTACATAATTAATAATATTTATTCATCATTAATTAATAATTTAATTAATGATCTTAATTCTAAATTGATTAATCATAAATCAATTATTAATTCCAATTTTAATTAATTAATTAAATTAATTAATTAATCTTAATTACCATGTTAATTAAATTAATCATGAAATCTTAATTTAAATTTCAAGATAAAATATAACTTAATTATGTTTAAAACAATTTAATTCAAAACTAAATACTTTTGAAAATACCTTTAAATTTCAATTTAAATTCAAGTTTAAAATAGAATAATTTTAAACTTATCAAAGTTTTAAATAATTTAAAACCTTTTTAAAATTTCAAATCAACCAAATGTTATATAAAAAATTTAGAGTTAAATTCATTTCAAAACTTTTAATAACTTAAATTTCATTTTAATTTAGAACTTCAATTTAAACCTTCTTTAAAATTTAAAACTGAAATTCAAAATTAACTTTTTAATTTCCAGATTAAAATTAACTTCAAATTTATTCATATTTTAAAATCTTATTATTAAAAAGTTTTCAACTATTTACCAGAATGAAGTAGTTAATTAAGTTAAATTTTAAACTTAAATTTCTATTTTAAACACTGGAATTTGAATTTTAAATCAGAAATTCAAACTTGAATTGAATTTTAAACCTAAACTTACTTTAAACCTAAGCTACAGATTTTTAAAAGTTTTAAAAACCCAGATTTTCAAAAAAAAAACAGTTTCTTTCTGAAATCTGGACATAACAAAGTAACCCGAGAAAACCTAGTTCTACTTCGAGTTATTTGCATCAGTACTCCGAGTTTCCTATCTACCTGCTTCGAGTAAAATCTCAGACCTACCCTACAACACCCCCAAACCCATAACAGATCACCAGAAACACAAGTATGCCCACAGCAACCATCAGATCGAACCAATAATCAAGAATCAAACTTCACCCCCAAATTTCAAAACCTGAAAACTTCAAACAGGTTTCTATTGCAAACCTGTCAACGGCGATTTCTTGCCATTCCGATCATCTGTCGTACAACCCCTCCGGCCTCGAGCTATTCTACACACCAACTACCCACTCACCAAAAACTAGCACACTCGATCAATTCTTCACCTCACAATAAACCACTTCTTAACCCCATCCAAAACTAGAGTTTAAACAAGAATTTATAAACTGCAACCAAGCTAACAGATTATATCCACAATCATGATTTTTCTAAGGATCTACAATTCTTCCTCTATTGCCCAGAAGAATTCCAAAACATCTCAAGTTACAGATTTCATGAACTTGCCAAATTTCATTTTTAGTTCAATTTTAAACTGTCTCTTGAATTAACACCCTAAAATACAAATTGTTAGTTTAAAAACTCATGTTTTTGTAATAAATTTTGTTACCTGATACTGCATTACAAGTTAAACATGTTTAAGTTTTGTTAAAAATCCACATGATGCTTTCTGTGTTACAGAGATATTATCCTATATATACATTTTTATGTACTTAAGTTTAAATTTAAAATATCAAGCAGCCAAACCCTTAACATCATAGCTTTTAATTCTATCTATGACAAGCAAACTCCTTAAATTATTCTAAAACCCAAATACTATCTCAAATTAGATCAATTGTAGGAATTCTTTTCATAGGAAGATGATCTGGGTATACTCTGCAGAACCAAAATCAAACATGCATACACAACCACATTTACATCAGGCACACAAACATGTTTAATCTCAAGTAACCTAAATTATAGTTTTAAGATTAAATGTTACTCACTTATTAAATGCAGAGCTCCTGTTTTGATCCTTTGAAATTTGCAGGAATAAGATATGCAGGCTTGACCCTTTTGTTTAAAATCTGAGTTGAAATTTGAAAGCTCATGATCCAAACTCTAATTGCTTGCATGCAGAAAGAAGATGCTATTTCCAATTCCCATATGCATGCAGATGCACAACATCCCAGATTTTAAAAACAGAATGCAGAAAAATCATTGTGTAGGCTTCATTTGAAATTTTCAGATGAGTGTGGATTTGATTTGAAGAGGAACATGCAGATTTGTATATGGTTTTGGGGTCCTCTGACTAAGGTTTGAACATGCAAATTTGTGGATTTGAGTATGCAGGTTTAAACAGTGTGACGCCCCACCTCTATACCCACGCTAGCCAAGAACATTACGGTGAATGCTATCAACTAGCACGGAGAATAAGGCTGGTGAGGAGCGCCATACATGTAATTGCTTTGTGCGAGCATCGATATGTCAGATGGTATAACATGCAATACTTTATCAAGAGGAAATCCGACATACCGACACAAACTCAAAGCTACTACACAGTGGCTATAATATCTTCGGAAACAAATACAGAAATAAAAATAACATAAATCAGTCGCAGATAATTCATATCACAAAGGCGGAAGAAGATATGAATATATAATTAACACATGGAAGTGTATATCAGAGTAGTGGTCAAAAAGATCCACAATAATACAAAAGAATAGCAACACGTGCTATACAAAAGAATACAACTATGAGTCTATATCTCAAGTGTATACAACAAAATAAACTACTAATCTAAGTAGTTTGCCCAAAAGTCAGAGTAATAAATCCCTAGGGAGAAGTCAAGCAGAAGCACCTGCAACATCTCGGTCTGACCCGAGTATTATTTAATAAGAAAATAATAAACGGATCAGTCTAACTATAAATATCAGATGAAACGATCTAGAGTAAGAGATATGACTAAACACATAATAATCACAATGCCAAGCTGTGATATATATAAGTAATAGAGAATCAACAAGAGATTAATCAATATCACCAAATCTACACAAGAATCAAAGGAAATGTCATACTCCTTATTTCGTTCACCAAACCATAAATATTGACGATTATATCAATGTCAATCACAAAAGTCAGTGACACACAAATTCACCAATACACAAATATTGATAGAACTTATCAATGGAAATCACGAAAATTGGTGAAGCATAAATTCTAGAAATCGTCTCAAGAAATCCAGTCAATGACACACGAATTCACCTATGCACAAAAATTGATAAATCATATCAATAGAAATCACAAAAATAGGTGAAGAAGAAAATTCCAGAATTCGACACACGAAATCCAAAAATCACACAAAATAGGGGGAGGCCTATCACACGAATGGGAGCATGAAAACTCACCAATATATGTATCACACGAACGAGACGCTATCTCATGGTAGCTAGCCATTAATTTTTGACACACGAACGGACCGAAGATCATGGGGCGCTACCCCACATATGTGAGTTGAAACTCACACAAACGGTGTTTAGTCTCCCTCGTAGACAAAGAGACATCGCACATTGCTAGTCTAAATCACAAAAGTGATCGTCATGATCATCAAGAAGTGTCAATTACAGAAAGCTAGTAAATATATGAGCTTAGCTTCATGTCCCATAACCACTAGCTTAACTTAAATATTTACGAACAAATTGTAGATCTCCACTAGAAAATTGTCACAAGAATTTCAATCGAACAAGTCCAAGAATTAACCGACGAAGTAAACGCAAGCGTTTCATACCACTTGTTTTACTAAGTCGTTTAATTAGATTTCTCATACGAGTGAGGTAAAGGTTTGTATATACTAATAGCTTGGAAATCGATTTGAGAAAACGAGCTTTGTAATAAAATAGTGTTGAAATCGTTTTGATGAAAGAATTTTGATATTTACTACTAGTATTGAAACCTTTATATTTTTAAAGTGAAAAATCACAAAGAAGATTGTAGGAACAATCAATCACTAAAGTTCACATTCGAAGACGTGAATAAAATCCAAAGAAATCGATACTGAATCCATCAAAATGGATATTCCCATAAATCACGAAGAAAATGTCATCAAAGTCGATAATAAGTGATAATAACAAAAGGGAATCAACACGAATCGATTAACATTGGAAATTCAATCCAAAAAGGCAAATTGGACTCAAACAGCAGGTTTAGTCGACTGAACAGAGTTTTCAGTCGACTGACCCTGTACCTGGAAATTTTCCAGGTTCAGGAAACTTTCTGTTTCCAGGTTCAGTCCACTGAACAGAAGATTCAGTCGACTGAATCATGCCTGGAAACTTTCGGGTCCCAGGTTCAGTCGACTGAACAGAGGATTCAGTCGATTGAATCTTGCCTGGGCTGTTTTTCAGCCTATTCAAATGAAGAGCAAACTCTTCCAAAATGCAACCGGACGAACATTGGCTCTAAGGGATTATGCCAATCGGCAACCCGGCCCTATATGCTCCTCGATGCAGCACCAGAAGCATGATCAAACATCCATAAAAGGATTTCACACAAATTTGACTTAAAAACCCAAAAATTGGAATATTCACAAAACCAATCCAAATCAAGAGCAAATGCACATGAAGAAGTGTTAGGAATTCATACCTAACAACCGAAGATAACTATAGTCATAGATGTGAGATAAAAATCTCACCTTTGAACCCAAACGATTGAAGAAGATGCTTGAAAGCAAAGGAGAATTAACCACTCTTCAAATCCAACTCAAGAAGCTTGATTCTAAGCTTTAAAAGAAGAACATTCCCAACGTTAGGTTTAGGAATTTCTGAAATTGATAAGAGATTGAGTCGGAGAAGAAGAAGAGAAGCTTACCAATGGGTTCTTCTATTAGTTTGGAGCTAGAACTTGATTTGCAAAAGAAAACTAGGGCTTGAGTTTTAATTTCTCACCTCTCCCACCATTGTTGCTAAAGCTTGAGTATTAGGAATTGGAAGTGAAGTAAATGAGGAGGAGAGGGGTTGAGACTGAATACATAAGTGGGCTCAGCCCAAATCAAAACCCTAAGTGAAAAAGTAGCAAAAATCAACTTTCTCCAAACATATCGAAGCTTATACTCAAAAAGGTCGCAAACGGCATTTTAAACTCAATGGGAGTGGTCCCGAGTCCTAATTCGACCGTATGAAAAAAGTAGCTTTTCGGACTAAATTACGAGTATCAAAAAAAAATATTTAAATAAAATATTTAAATATAACATCAACAAATATGCGGGTTGTTACAAACAGGGTTTTGATGAATTTGTATATGCAGATTTTTGTGGATTGTTAATATGAAAATGATTTAGATTTTAAAAGTTTGAAGATTTTCTTTTGATTAAAGAAAATGAAAATGCAATATGAATAAGATGCAAACTTAAACAAATGAATTTTCAGATTTAATGAAAGCAAAGAAAAATAAAAAATAAAATTTTAACACTTGTCTATTTTTTTTTCCAACACTTGTCAAAAGAATGCATATGAATCTAACACTTGTTTCTCTTTTAAAAGTAATTTGTTTTTAATTTACAAACTAGAGTGTGTATTAACTTAATTTAACTTGTTAGTTTATTTTAAAATATGTTTATAAATTTATAAATGAAATAAAAACAAACAATGTTTACAAATAAACTTATACATATTAAAAATTAAAACAATTAAGATTTTATACTTTTGAACTTAAATTCAAACTAAATTAAAAATCAAATAATTTCAAATCAAGTTATAAATATAAATTCAATTTGAAATAAAAATTACAAATTCTTATTCAAAACTTATTTAAAAAGACAATACAATATTAATATTGTTTTTTTATAACTCTCTTATTATTAAATTAAAATCATTTTAAAAGAAATTATATTTTTATCAATAAAATATCTATTTTATTAAGCCATAAAACTTTTTGTTGAATTTATTCTAAATTTAAAACTCAAGCCAATTTAATTTAAACACTTTAATATTTTTCTTATCAATTTTAAAATCATATATTTATTTATGAAATAGTTTTTAAAAAAAAAATCAATACTAATTAAAATTCAAAATTTCCAATTTATAATGTATATATTAGAATTTTTAAAACAGGATTCATTTATTAAATTTAAACCAAAATCATTTATTTAACTTTGAAAAGCTTAAATATTAAATAAAAACAAATTTCCCAAATTACTACAAATATTAAAACTAGAAAATATGCTTTATTTATTAAAATTAAAACCAAACCAATCTATTTAAAATATAAACCAAATATTTGTATTGTAAATAGAAATCAATTTATTATTTAAAAGATAAAATAACAAATTTAAATATTTATTAAAGAAGATTATTAAATTTATTTGAATAATCATTATCAGATTATCAATATCAATTTAATTTTAACTACAAATTATTAAATTTATATTGTTAAAAATTCCGGTATATTACAGATATAAAAATATTTTACATGTTGTTGGTTGATCTATTGAGTGGCTTAGGGACTTTTGCCAATACGAGTAATTAATGTTATTGATATGGATCTGTAAACACTTGAACAGAGCAGTTCAACGTGGTATTGTTTTGAAATTGGGTAAATGAAATAATTTTACCTTGATTATTTTCATATATAAAGAAATAATTTTTTAGAGAATAATTATGGTATATATGGTATGCATGGTTGTTAGAAAATGGTAATGTTGATTATGTCAATTGTTGTTATTGTTGTGCTCTAATAACAGTTTTAAATATTATAATGAAAACAAAGATTAGCAACAAAAAAATGATTTTATATAACCAAATGGAATTATATAAATATGATGTATAAAAGTGGTTTATAAATAAAATAGGGTTTAACAATTGGGAATTTAGGAATTTAAATCCCGTTTGTTTGGAAATTGGTTTTCAAAGTTTTGGCAAATAATAGTAATATTATTTGGAAAACAGTTTTGAATGGAAATATTTTCAATGGGGTTTTAAAGGGAATAAAAGCATTGAACTCACTTCGATTGCCGGAAAGTAATTTCGATAATGACAATAGTATCATCGACGTTCATTTTCGAGTTTCCATGAGAGGAATTGCTACCATTGGATTTTTGCTTTGATAAAACTAGCTTTGACTTTGAAATCCAAAAGATTGATTTCATATACCATGGGATCATGTATGTTATTTGAAAATGATTTGAAATGAATAAGAATAAGGTGTTTGAACTCTAGGAATTTATAGTTAAAAAATATGATAAAATTTGTTTGATAACTTATAAGTTTTGACAATTAGTGAGTCAAAACAATGTTTTAATTTGTTGAGTATGAATGTAGAGAAAAGAAAATTTGAAATGAAATTTATCTTAAGTTTAGTTAATAAAATAATTTTTGAAATAAATTGGTTTGATTGAAATGGGTTAATGAGGAAACTAATTAGATTAATTAGTGAATTGAATATGGTTATGGAATATGGTTGAAATACTGAAATTAAACAACACAATTGAGTTAAATAAAATTGGATTGATTTGTAATGGATATGGACTTAAGTTGTGAAGTGGTAATAAATATAAGAATACTTGTATGAATGTTTACAGACTCGAGTAAAGTTTTATGAAATGATACATAAATGAATTTAGTATGAAGTGAAATGTTAGACATAAAATTTGTGGAAATAATTCTTAAGCAACACTAATATTGAGATAAATATACTAAGAGATAAATGATTGTGGATAAAGCATCGTGGATAATTAAATGTGGATCGAGCAAATGTGAATAATTGGAAGTGAATATAATTAATGTGAATAAATAGAATTTGGTATAAATAAGAAATCAATTGAAATAAATACATAAGCTGTATGTATGTTATTTTATTCGCATAACCTTTGATCTAGATTTGAGCACATGATTTTGAGATGATTTATATCGGTCCAGACCAAGATTTTTCACTCGATTCTCGACGGTGAACACTGGATATGATTTTGGATCGATTTTGAAATTCTCTATCATAGTATATGCCTATATAAGGAGAACGATGGTTTCTAGTCAATGAACCAGATATGAGTCCAAACTAGAGTGGTACAGTGAAAAATACTAGTTCGGAAGTGAAATTGTGTCATAGAGATGCCGATTGGATTTGATATTGCATAAAGATGATATAATTAGATGTACAGGCTTTAGTAAAGTAAATGTTGAAAACTGAAATTGCAATTTAATGTGATTATAAACTATATGTTTGGATATCATTGGTAAATAGGATGCAAATTTATGCAACCAAGAGCTAGTTTGATGCCTCTGATTTCATAAGTAAAATTGGGTTGCCCGACTAAAAGGTACACTTTTAAATTGTGTTTGAATTTGATGATTTTATGATTGAGACACTTGGCTTTTGTATTCTTTTGTTGGTTTGGGCCATTGTGGCGAGTGGTAGTTTTTTCAATCTAATTGCACAAAGAATACGCTGGCAGAAATTTTCGAAAATTTAAAAAGTTTGGAATTTTGAAGAAATTTTTAATAATTAAAATTTTATTTTTAGTTATAACCTGAAATGATTAGATAAGATGATATTAATTAGAATCCATGAATGAATTTGGAAACTTAGTAAAGGTAATAATAACGTTCAACAGATTGATTTTGGTATGTCAAAGGCTTAAAAGGGAATTTGTAAGTTATTCGACTAATTGGTTTTGAAAAAAAGTAAGGGGTTGGATATTTTTTCTGCCTTAGCAATTTCAAGGATGAAATTCTTTTAAGATGGAAGAATGTAACGACCCAAATTTTATTTATTTGAGTTTGAAATATTTTTTGAAATATTAAAGATTGAAAAGTTTATTTTATAGGTTAAATAAATCAAATTTCAAATATAGCGATTTATTTGATAATTTAATTGTTAAATTTGACAACTGAAATTATTTAAATAATTGAAACTTGAATTTTAAACTGGATAAAAATAATTCCAAAGCTTATTTAAATTCTATTTCATAAGAATGGAGATATTAAAACATTTAAATTATATTTAAAAGTAATTCAATTGATTTTGAAATTTAAAAACAAATTTTGATCGAACCTATATTTGCCCATCTCCTCAAACAAATTGAAATGATTGAAGTTTCTCTATTTGGAATCGTCTTAGGTCTAATTCCTATTACTTTAGCGGGATTATTTGTAACTGCGTATTTACAATACAGACGCGGTGATCAGTTGGGCCTTTGATTGACTAGCATTTTTTCTCGATTGACCTCCTGCAAAGAGAAGGTCAATCGAGAAAAAAATGCTTCTTTTAATTAACAAGTAAAAATGGCCTTCCGGGGCATCGTCTTGGATTTCAACGAAACCAGTTTCATTGGATCCATAATGATGAATTATTATACGCCATCTAGTTTTGTAACGATTGGACATATTTTTTGGTCCAATGGTATAGAAAAGCGTTGAAATTAATATCGAAAATTTATTATATTAATTAGGTTTAAAATGCTATCTTCGACACACGATGGAATTAGGTCTCTAAATTAGTTCCATCGCGTTGAGAATAGGGATATAACATATAAAATGCCTGGCTGCACGTCTTGATCGGGGTTCGAAATTATATAGATTGTAATTTAAAATTTAAATAATATAGATATTTTGACTTAAGATTTGACCATATAACCATTGACCCATCACTATCACCATACCCCCCCCCCCCCGGACACAGACCACACCCCTACACTATGCAACCATCATTCCCCTTCTCATATTTGTACTCACGTTCTAGTAGTAAAATTCATTTGTTTCCTTTCGAAATTCAATTGCTCCATCTTATGACTCCTATTTGCCAGAGCCATTACAAGCGGTTTTAGGCATAGCCGTGAACTAGGAAGTTGCTTGCGACTTCAGGATGAAGCAAATGGACGATTGGATCGAACCAACTCGACATGTGGCAGTGGTGGTTCTCAATTTAACATTGACAGAGAAGTTGGCCGATTCAGGCGATTTCGTTCATCGGTTGGTCATGGGGTCTAAAGGAGAAGTGTAGAGGGTGATGAGGGCCACCTTCGACCGAAGTTTGGTGGCATGAAGTAGGTTGTGGCAGCGGTAGTCTTAGGTTGAATGGAAATTGGATGTTTCCGCCTTTTTTGGTTCACGGTAGGGGTACGCAGCGGGCGAGTGGTCAAGGTCGGTACTGGAAGGCACGGTAGAGAGAGGGCTTACCGTTGGTGGCCATGCCACGGTCTCTGAGGAAGGGTAACGACGACGGTGATGGCTGGAATGGGGCATCTTTGTGCATTCGTGAGTAAGGTGGAATCAGGAAGATGTTTAGAGGTGGGTTTAAGGTTTTTAAAAAAGGTATTATGTTAAGTCAATATTTACTAATTAATAAATTGTATTATTTAAACTATGTAATCTTTGAAAAATAATACCTTACTCATTTTAGATCAGACTCAAACAAAATGAGTCGCCTTAGGACCGTATTAATGTATACTACAAGATGGAATTGGTTTAGTGGATATTAAAGCTTATTGAATTTTACGCTGAATTTGAACATCATTCGATTTCAGACGAAACTAGAATGGGCAAGCGACCACTGGAATAAAGGTGAATTAACTCATACCATTGTTCTGCTTATATTTTTATATAAGTGGAAATAAATTTATTAATGCTATTGGTAGCTTCTTTGGATGATATATTATATATATTAATTGGTTTGGATATATTCCCGCCCTTGGAGCTGATGAGACCCCATTACGTTCCTGTGTAAGAGTGGATGACCCTTATATACGAATCTTGTCTCGAAGCGGTTGATCTATATTTTTATGATTATATGATGTCCGTGAAGTTGGAGGACTAGTCGAAAGGACCAACAAGATTCCTTGCACTGTAGATTTTATTCGTATATATGTTGATATATGCTATGATGGATGCCATATTTGTTGACATGAATTTGTTTTGCTTATTTATTGCTATAGTGGCACTGGGCCATATATTTTGGGTATTTTGAAATACTAAAAAATAATGATTTTGAATTTAAATGATTTTCAAGTGATTTCAGAGAAGTATATGTTTTAGTAAGTTTTAAATTATTAAAAGGAATAAATTTGTTTTTAGGCAAATACAAAGTATGATTTTTGATGTTACAAAAATATGCTTTTGGTGAAATATTTTTATATGGAGATTTTTGAATATTTAAAAAGGATTTTTAAATGGGATATTTTATAAATAAAGAAACTGATTTTTATAAATAAATTAGATTTATAAAGAAACGGATATAGAAATGGATTCTTGATAGTAAATGAGTTTTTATAAAAGAATGGCTTATAAATAGAAATTTATGAAAGAAGTGATTTTATAAAATAGAAGTTTTATAAAATAGAAAGGAGATTTACAAACATAGTTTATAAATAGGGAAATGATTTACGTTGAGATATAAAATGTGCATTTTTATTTAAAGGAATGTTGAAAGAAATATTTTGATGAAGTTTATAGCTTTGAAAAGTAACTTATCATTTTAAAGCAATGTTTTAGGAAATAATAATTCCAATGGAATTTAATGGTTTTGAAAAATGGTATAAAATGAGATATGTATGGAAAACATAAATTTCAAAATTTATTGTTGTAATAGACATTTTTGGAAAAATAAGGAAGGCATGGAGTATAACACTGTTGTTACAATAAATGATTTTGGAAAGGAAATGTATTTTGTAGTGTATGGGATTATATATATATAAGTACATACATACCAACATACAAATATATATATATAATCAAATCCCTATACTAAATGTTATAAGTTGTCATAACGATGTTTTACGCAACGTTCGTATTGATCCAAATAAAGTGCTTGTTGAAGAATGTTTTCCTTAAGATTTGTATGGATATAATTATTTTTGGTTAAATTATATGGAGATATTTTCTAGGTATTGAAA
The DNA here is from genome assembly GCA_030765085.1 of Allium cepa. Taxonomy (NCBI): domain Eukaryota; kingdom Viridiplantae; phylum Streptophyta; class Magnoliopsida; order Asparagales; family Amaryllidaceae; genus Allium; species Allium cepa. The sequence goes on along the minus strand of CM060937.1, from coordinate 694,841,135 downwards.
ATGAAATGATTTGTGAATATGCTTGGTGCTAGATGTTGTTTGTTGTTTTGATAGCTAAATAACCGACTATCAAATTTGGCCTCTTTATCGTTGTTGGTCTAGAGAGACTGATGTCCGATTTTCCGAAAACTACTTTGGACCAACGTACGTGTTCGATAGTCTTGGTTTATGATGATGATTGTTGAAGAAGGAGATCTTCATGATGTAGGGCTACTTGCCACTAGACCATTGGGGAAATTACCACGTCATATACGTATGGTGGCAGTAGTGCTCTGTCATGAAAATCTTCAATGCAAGGGCTGCTTGCTACTAATTCTAGGAGTAATGCCTGACAGGATGTGGTAGAAGAGTTCCTTCGGTTTGCCCTATTCCCAGATAATTTGTATGGACGAATGTTTGACATTGCATTTCTAAGAACCATGTATATTGGTTTTTACAAACATACATCTATTGGTGGTGTAGGAAGTAACTCTCTTACGCTTAACATCCTTTTTTGAGACGTACTAGCTCAGATGTTGTACTTTTGTGAAAATTAGTTAGTGTGTTGTTGTAAATGGCAATGTGGCATTCAAAGTGGAATGTGCTACGTGAAAGGTAAACATTACCTTAAGCCTCATTAATCTGTTATGGCTTAAATACAGCGTGCCATATGGCTATGTGGGTCGTGCCCTAGAGGGTATGGTCATCACAATTCTAGATGTATTTATTCCTGCCATGACGTCGGGTTATAAATTAATGTTGTGTATGCCGTGGCCACGGATAGGTCGGTTACGACCGGGACGATGTTTTAATCGGTTCTGTCCACCACAAGGCGGGTGTGTAGGTAAGTCGGTCTTGCTAGGTGCATAGGTTTCGAAGATGTCGATCCTCGGTACAGTCCTCTAGAAATGTACTTTGCAGAGGTATTTCCTTACCTGCCATTGTACATAAATCCAAACTCCAATACATGCCTACCATTTTGTTTGTAGAATCCACTTTATGGATAGTATGCTGGAATTTAATAATGTCAAAATTTCAGCTAAGATTGATGGTATTTGTATGATAGACAGTATTATAATATAACATAATTTGATATGAAATGTTTTGGTTATTGTAAGAAAAAAAACTCGTCTGTGCTCATGTGTGGGCGTGGTCTTATGAGATACCTTTGTTTTGATAAAGGAAAGTTTTTATAACTTCAAAATTCAGTTGAGATATGTTTTCTCACGTTGGTTTACCAGACTGATCCGGGCATTCTTCCGCTTCAATGCTCGGGTCAGATCGAGTGTATTTACAGGTTTAGTGTTGATGCTCTGCAGCATCAACAGACGAGCTGGAAGTCTTCTAGTCGTATTCATGTATATGTTTATTTTTCCGCTACATTGTCATTAAAATTAACAGCATTTGTAAGGATGGGTCATTATAACTGTCCAGGCTGATGATTACCAATTGATTGTTGTACTCTGATCGATGCGTGTGTAGTACAGTTTCTGCTTTGTGAACTTCGTTGATATTATATTATATGTTGTTACGTTGCAATTGTGAGATTCTGTGATTCTTTTAGTCTCTTTCTCCCTTCTTCTTTTCTTCTCTTCTTTTTCCTTCTTTTTTCACTAACGATCAGGTTTCCTGGCATTTGATTGCTCGACATGTAATACAATGGATGTACTAGTGCCGATCTTCAAGGGTCAAAAATCTTGTTCTTTACAAAAATTTAGCATCTTTAGTATAAAAATGAAATGGAATTCTTGTGTAAAACTATATTCCTTTTTTTGGAAATCAAAATCGTTTTTAAGTTTTCAAACTTTATTTTACTTTTACAAGGCTTACTTTATGTTTTGTAAAAAATAAGTTAACCTCCAAAGTTGATAGGTTTCAAAGTAATGTAAGAAAAGCATTTCTAAGTTACGGGTGTCCACAACAATAGTTATTGTGGATGCAATTTTGCTTAAAAGTATGATTTTTTCGAAATTTGGTTTTTATAGTTAAAAATGTTTTAAACTATTTTTGGGACTTAATAATGATGTTTAGGAAAGTTAACTAAGAATTTAATAACTATTTATTAATTAATTAGTTTGACAATTATAAATTAATTAAGTATTAAACAGGGTTTACTAATTTTATTTAACTGAAGATTTGTTACTAATAAATTATCTTTCAAAGGTAAAATTAATTTTACTTAATTGTTGATTAAACAAGGTTAATTTTTAATTAATTATGAGTTAAATATATGATTTATTTTTAATTAATTATTAATTTGATATATAATTAATTATTAATTTATTGTTAAGATAATGTTTAATTATTTAAAACCATAAATTAATTAAGGTTTTAATTTATAATAAATTATTCATTATATATTATTTATGTTTTAATTAAATATTATTTTATTAATTAATTAAGATTAATTAACATTTAATTATTAATGAAGGTGTAAATTATTATTTCATAATTAATAAAGGACTAATTGGCGTTTTACTATTTATATAATAGTTAATTATTATTTATTTATTTATTAAATGTTTAAATTATTTCTTAATTTATTATTAAATTAAGTTAAGAACAAATAAAGATTAATTATGATTTAATAAAGGGTTTATCTTGTAATTAATAGAAGCATTAAGTTTTAAATCCTTTGTTTTCCAAGAATCAAATTATTTTTAAGGTGCTTTTTTTCAAAGATGGTTTGAATATAAGGAATTCAAATGTCGATACCATCAAGTAGAAAAAGAACTTTGAATGAACTACAATGTGAGTTGTTGTGTCTGTGTGGACATCTATTAGCAAAATAAATCTCTGTTCTGCTATAGTGTAATTGATTTGATTGTTGTGGACATATATTAGCAGAATAAACCCCTATTTTGCTATAGATTGGTTGTTTGATTATATGGACATATATATTAGCAGAATAAATCCTCATTCTACTATAAGTTTATTGTTTGATTGTTTGGACATCTATTTTGCAGGACAATCACCATCCTACTATTATGTTATTTAGACATGTATATGCCAGTTAGTTTATATTAACATGTTATTCCTAATCTGGATATGAAGTGTATTTACATATATGTTGATTTATGTAAATAAATTGGTGAATGACTTGGAAGTAAAATTGAAATTAAATAGTAACTTAAATTAGTGCCATAAGGTTTACTAAGCCTTTTCTTGAATTTATAAAGTAATTAACTTTAATTCTTTAATCAATTTTCGGGTTAAGGTTTATAAATGATTTTCATGTTATATAATTATTTTATAAAGGTAATAACTTGTTTATAAAAATGGGTTTGACTTAGTAAAAATGTTAATTTAAAGTGATTTAAAAGGATGAGTTGCAAAAGAAATATTATAAAGGATTTTTCTTAAGAAGATTTATCATAGGAATTTTAAATGGTGAAATTTTTTATAAATGATTTTAGGGGTTTGTAAAGAGGTTTTGTAAATTTACTTGTAGGCTTATAAAAGTATTTTATAAATTTATTTTGGAAATTCATAAATTTATTCAAATGTGAAGGGAGCTTTTAAAAGGGAACTTCTACAAAGGATGGGTGGATCGGTTTATAGCAAGTACTATTTTTGAAAAGAAATTTAAAAGGAAGAATTTTTCAAATGTTTTGATAATATAATTACTGTTGAGATAAGTATATAAATTTATTTTCGAGTATAAAATAGATGTCAGGGGTTTTGTAACGACCCGAAATTTTCACACCCGAAAATTCCAGATAGTTATGAAAAAGAAGAAAGAGATAGAAGAAGAAGAACAGAAATATCAACAACTCACATTCGCAGCGGATAAAATATAATAAATAATAATATCCATTTACAAAAGAATACTATATCTTTCAATTACATTTAATATACATTAGAGTTTCACATATATACAGTCACTGAATATACAAATATCATGACTTAGATTAACAATAATATAATTACAGTGGAAATATTTTATACGCTCCTGCCATCCAGCTCGCCTCCTGAGCTCCAGAACGTACCTACCTGAAAATCTGTAATACTCGGTCTGACCCGAGCATTACACCAAAGTAACACCCGAGTCAGGCTGGAAACCAGCGTGAGTAAACCCAATTATCATGAAATACCAAAGCAAACAACTTATATAAACCCGGGGTAACTTATATCAATTTAATCAATTCACAATTTACTATAAGCAATGCTTATTTCCCATATAAATTTCTAAGTATCAAACTTAGATAAACAATCCAATTTATTCCAGCCTATTGATTTCTCAAATCAATTTATAAATATTCGAGTGGTTTCGGGTATTTTCCAATACCCGACCTCGGTCTCTTTGAATCTCATATCATCATATTTCAAGTTATCTAAATGAAATATACAACATTTCATATCAGAGATATCAATTCATTCAAACATCCAATATCATTCCATCACCCATAAGCAAAGCTTAATTACATACAAATCAATTCAATTGATTCTAATTAAATTTCTAACTACATTCAATATTAATTAATTCCAAATCAATTTATTAGTCAACCCTTCATTATTCATCTTAATTAATCACCCTGGACTAATTATATTTCAGTTACATTCAAGTAATTATCTTAAATTAACTATGCAATATTAATTAGTCTCAACCAAGATCATTAAGTAACTTTAATTACTTCATGGATTAATTAATTATTTAATTACATTTATCTTTAATTACTTATACTAATTAACTTCTCATAAGTCACTTATTCTGATTAATTCATCTTAATTAATCAATCTTTAAATTTCATCATTAATTATATTAATTAATTATTTGCCATTCATATTTTAATTTTAATTCCGAATCTAAATTAATTACGTGAATTGAACCACAGTATTAATCACTCTCGATTAATCTCAACTTGTAATTAATTACCCATTTATTTACTTCATTAATCAAATTTCTCCTTAATTAAATTTAAAATGAAGACATCTTCTCATTTATGATTTAAGTTTAATACAACTTAAAACCCCAATACTTCGAGTTAAGCAACAATTAACTCGAGAACCATCCATACCAAAATCATCAGATCATCAATTCACAGTGCAAATCAATCAGTTCAACCATTCAACCAAATATTTAAATTTAACCATTTAAATTTAAATAGAATCCAACAGAGTGAGATTTTACTCACCTCTTATTTTTGTTTGGCAATCCATTCTCATATTGCCGGGGTTTTCTCAATGTTCTTGACCTTGTATAGATATTGATAATTTATCAACATCCAAGATAATCTACAATGATATACTATTTAATAAATTAAATTGGCCATCAATCTAATTTAAACTAAACATTTGGTTTTAAACTACTAAATTAATTTTAACTAAATTCCATTAATTTAAATTATCTTAGTAAAAAAAATAACCAAATAATTTAATTAATCACTTATTCACCAACTCCATAAATTTTAAAACTATCGGCCACTTAAAGTTTTATTTGAAATCTTATATAAGCTTTACATACTTGCAATCCTATTCCCTACATCTTCAATAATAACCCCTGACTAAATAAAACTTATGTATTTAACTTTTTTTTTTATATACATATTTTCTGATGAACAGTTTATGGCCCACATTTATTTCCAAAGTTGAACCCTTTAAATTTCAAACCCAATAAGAAGGAAACAAGGGAATGCTCACCTCACAACGATGTCACCGCCGCAGGCCTCCTACTGCACCCGCCACAACTGCCTTCACGAGTTCGCCTGCCGCACTAACCCTCGCTCGAATCGACCATCAGCCGCCCCAGACTTCATCAAGCATCATGATGCTCTTCGATCATCACCTCCAGATCGCACACGCTTCCATGTTCGCGGCCCTCCCCGAGATTGTAGCTGCCGCATCAAAAACCCTAGCTCTCACGACTTCCCCAAATGCTTATGCCCTGCCACGCGAACCCTTCTCTCCTTAAGGCTATTCGATCGCGAATCGAATTCGTGATGACTCTAGAAAAATCGGCTTCGAGTTGAAAGAGTAGCAGCGGCCAACTCGATTAGGAGCGAATCGATTTTGATTTGGAATAAGGACGAAATCGACTTCGGCCCTTGACGAGAAAGAACGAGCACAGCCTGGTTTCAATTCCTCTTTTTTTTAAAAAAAAATGGAATAAAGGAAGCGAAAGAACTCCCATTTCGAACGGCATGGACTTCCTTTTATTTTTTTGATTTGGCTTCTGTTGAAAGATGAAAGAGGAAGACGGGAATAAAATATCGATCATGGGGAAGCTTCACGAGGACTCCTTAAAAATATCTCTGACATAAGAACTTTAAATTTTATTATATTATAAAATTTTCAAAACGTCTCATTAAGCTTACGTGAAAACCCGAACCCGAATCAGACTTGCCGACAGGCGTTTATAAGGTTTTACCAGCGTTCCGAACACAATGGAACATGTTTCAGAGGCTAATTTGATCATATGCGCGAGTTACAGAAGAAAACGATCAATTTGAATTAAATCGATTAAAACAATTTCTAAGCGTTCTGAGCTGCCAGGGTCAAACGACAACTCCAGTTGCTATGAAAATTGAAATCCGATAATAACTAACTATTACGGATCCAATGGAACTGGTTTCGTCAAATTCCGAGACTGTCCCTCGGAAGGCTATTTTTAGATTCAATTTAAACGATATAATTTCAAAACTGAACAAAACACATCCAAACTCAATTTTAACACTTTCACTACCTTCAGTGCTATCAATATAAATTTTATAAGCCTTCAAATTATTTTTAACAGACTTAAAATTACATATTCAACATTTTTCCCAATTTCACATTTAATAATTCAATAATTTAATTATCAAGTAGATATTGATAGTTGAGATTCAAGTTAAAATAAACTTTTAAATATTTTACAATCAATTAAATATTCCATTTTAAATTATTAAAAATGTCGGGTCGTCACATTCATCCCCCCTTAAAAGAATTTCGCGCCCGAAATTACTAGTTAGGAAGAATGGTCCAATACCCGTTTACCTTTCCCAAAACCCACAATTCAACATCCTACCAACTATCCTTTCAACCCACTTTCCAAAACTTTCTATAGTTTTCAAATAATACCATTTTGCTTAATCATTCAAATTTCAATTTAAAACCAAATTTTGATTTATCAAAATTTTCTCAAACATTTTTCTAACTCCTTAAATTTCCGAAAAATTTGACCAGCGTCTCCTTTGCGCGGCTAGCTCGGTACAACTACAAAAGGCCTCTACGGACACCCAAATTTCAAAAAGAAAACAAAAGCCAAGTGGCTACATCAAAAACCCAATCCAATTTCATACAGAATTTAAATACATACCTTTTGTCGAGCAATTCACATTTATCTTTTGGAAATCAAATCCAATTTTCTTTTCACTTTTTATACCTGCATATTTTATTTAGCAACAATATCCAATCATAACCTTCAAATCAATGTATACATTTCCTTACAGAAGTTTTCACATTTGCTTCTATTCAAAATAATTTTTCTCATTCCCATATGAATTCAATTTATTCTCGATTTCTAATATGGAGTTATATCTTTCATTTAAACTGATTCATATTAATTTCATTTACGAGTTTATTTTAAGTTTCCTGTTTGAAATTGTTTTGTCGTTAACCAAAATTTTCCAAAAAAAAAAAAAAATTCCAACTCCCAAAATTTTCAGAAAATTTTGGCAGAGTCTCCTTTGTACGGAGGAGCTTTTGCAATTTAACAATATATATAAATATGTATACATCGACCCAAACGGTCAGAAAAAGCAAAAACAGTTCATATTTCCTATTTTTATTGCGTAGGCGTACCTTATTTAGCATTTTAGAAAGCAGCTTATAAATTCTAGCAATTAACATACCCAAATCTAGCCAAACGGCTTCCCTGTACCTGTACTTACTCAATTTAAATATGTAAGTGCCATATATAGAAAATCTATTAACATTTCACTTACTTTTAATAGCTGAACACAAGTATTACATAAATAACAAGCACCAAACACTCCCAATAAGCAATTTATATGGTTTAAAGCACATCTAATTGTTTCCAACCAAATTTATATGCCTTTTCATTCAATTTTAATGGTTTACACACAATTACTTGCATTCAACCCAACCTCATACATTCAATCCATTTTAAATCCAAACAAGATCATATTCCCTTCAATTGATTACAAATTCAAGTTATCTAACCTTTCTCAACTCAAAGAATTTTAATTTCTTTTATTCACGTCAAACGACAATTCATTTTATGCAAATTCGACAATATTCGCCTAATAGAGTATTTATTTTAGTTTACAACTTCTTAAAATTAATTTTCAACTCATTTTATATCTAATTCCATTCATTTTTAATTTATTCACAAACCAAACATACGCATTTCATTTCTTCTCCGCATTGACTTCATTCAAACTATTTATTAAGTTTGGCACATTCAATACTTCTAAATTAATAACCATTTCCAAATTAATTTAATCCAAGCTTTTATTTAATGGGCCTTAATCCATATTCGAAACCAAGCTTCAATAAATTTAAACTTAAGTTAATTACTTTAATTTATTCCAACATCAACTTAAGTGTACTTCCATTTGATTCTCACCTAATCAAGTTCCATTTAATTTAGTTAGCCCATCATTTTAAATTTTAAATTTACTTACTTAATTCATTTTCAAATTTATTTTATTAATTCAAAGCCATTCTCAATTTATTTTTATTCACTTGGGTTTTGTTTACAACCCAAACCATTTTTATTATAATCCACTTTCATTTCATTCAACAATACTTCCATTTTATCAAATTTACTTGCAAATGACACTATATATTATTCAAATCACACTTGAATTTTATGTGTAATTCAAACCATCGCTATATCGATCCAACTCTATTTATTTTTATTTACATCTCCTCTCATTTAATTCATTATCAAACACAAGTCGAATTCTATTTACAATTCAAATTCACTTCCAACTTCATTATTAACTTACAATCCATTTTATTTATCCGAGTTAAATTTTATTAACATACTCAATCAAGTAATTATTTTTTTAATTAACTTACTTCCAACTTTCAAATCAATATGCGATTTTATTTCAAAAAATCGCTTCATTTAAATTTCCCGAGTCCAATTTTATATTTTATGATTCCAGTTTAAAATCCCCTTTTTACTTTAAAATTTAGGAATGTCTTCAAATTCAGACAATACAATTAAAATAACTTTTTATAAAAATATTTCTTATAACTCGATGTCTCAACCAGTCCATCCTTGTTCTCACAGAAATTCAGTCATACGTTGATCAGGCGTAGGACTGAAAATCTATAAGTACTTGGTAAACCCGTTTTCAACACAAAGTGAAAATACTTGGAAAACAATTTTATTGAAATATAGAAAACAACTTTGAAAATAGAGGAAATATTTTTTTTTTAGTGAGGATGCTCTGAAAATCATCACCCCCATTCCATGGTCACAGTTAACCCGATGATTACGTTGCCGTCCCGACAAAATCCACAGATAACTGTAGGCTTCCGCGCCCCACGATTACACCAAGGAACCCACGACAGATCGCAGCTACAACTGGGGTTACGTAGCTATCACAGCAAAAACCCATATAACTATAGGCATCAACGCCATCGAATTTCGCTGCCAAAAATGAAACTTCTCCACTTGTGACGCCCCACCTCTATACCCACGCTAGCCAAGAACACTACAGTGTAGTGCTGTCAACTAGCACGGAGAATAAGGCTGTTGAGGAGCGGCCATCAATAGTTGGCCTTACACTAGTATTGGTTATCTCGATAGGAGAGGTATATATACATAAATATTCTTTCATTTTTTATCTCTGATTTATTTTCTCCCATCGACATACCCCAATTCCAGTATAAAATGAACTACGATGGTTCGTAATAGTCTAGAACAGTAAGTATAAAATATTACACAAATAATATAATGCGGAACACAAATGAAAGAGAAAGTCTCATATATACAATAACTGACGTCAGTTACAATACATTTGATACAATACATATGACTCGGTACATATGATACAACTACCACAGTCGACTCAGGAAGTTACATATACAAGTACATTAACGTATATAATATACATGAATACATATCTTCCTATACAATTATACAGACTACTAGAAATAACGATGACTACTCCAAAAGATATGAAAGAACTTCATAGCTCAAGCACCAACCCAAAGCAGAATATCTACAACCTGAAATACTCGGTCTGACCCGAGTATTAAATTCAAAAGAAAATAATACTCGGGTCTGTCTAATTCAAACTCAGTTATTAGTGCACAGAAGCAATAATAATTAAATAATGAATAGACGATAGTCACAATAAATTTCGTCTATCCGACCCTTAAATAAAGAAATCGGATAACGATAAATATAACATGTAGCAGTGTTAAACAACAAATCAGCAAATTCAACCAAATCAAAATGAAATTCAGAATATTGAATTGAATAAATGAAATATTTCAAACCATTGAAATATTAATTAAAATATTAAGTCGAGTAGGGCTGCAGTACACGCACGCGTGCACTGCCTCGCCACTACGGCATATGGAATATGCATAAGATCAATAAATCAAAGCAAGATTGAATATCATAAAAGCCATACCGTGTGGCTGCAGTTCACGCTTGCGTGCACTGCCTTGCCACCACAGTGATGATGTACCCAATGAATACCATGTGGCTGCAGTTCACGCTTGCGTGCACTGCCTTGCCACTACAGTGATGATGTACCCAATGAAAATTCACAAGCATTACTGTGAATGTCATAAGGCCGAGTGTCGAATAAATTGCAAGGACAAATGCGAGGTCAAGCCCAATGTATTTTAGGCTCAACTCAAGGCGATGAGTAAAGTAGCAAGTCATGTACACTAAAACAAACTGAAACAAAGTGCACAAGCATCTCGACCTAAAACAGAAACAAGGAGTACAAGCGCAACACGATTCAGTACATGCACAAAAGGCAGTGAAACAGACATGTACAACCAAGCACATGCATATCGAAACATGCGGTGGCGACAAAAATGATGAAGTATATAAGTGCAGATGCACAGTGCAACAGATATGAAAATATCTTGAAGGAGCACAAATGCAACACACCTAGGTCAGTGACTACTTCAAGTATTGCAGACCAGATCAGAGTGGCAGCAGGGACATCACTTCACAAGCACGCATCAAATAAACGCATATCAAACAACATGAAGTGAATCACAAATCAAAGGGGTTACTGATCAAAGAACAAATTCAACAAATGACAAAGATTTCAAAACCCCGACCAGTGTACATGAATGCAACTACAGAGACCAAGTTCAGTGCCACAAATGAAGTACTCAAGCAAGGCCAAACCAACATAACAGCACAAAAATGCCACCAAGTGAATATGTACACGAACACATATTAGCCCATATATGCAACTGCCTCAAATATGAATCATAAGCAGGTGCAAACAAAAACCCAAACAAGAAACAATCCACAGATGCACTTGCAACTGATCTGCACACAAGCAGTGCCTGCATGGAGCAAAGACTAGAGATGTGTGATGCAAGAAAAAGTGACTTCGACTAGTTGATATGCAAACTGCAATTACATGGGAAGTGACAATATATAATGAACCATAGGCAACAGTGGTACTACTCAGGACAAGAAACATTATGCACAGCCAAATGTAGCCGTAAGTAATCTAGTGTTCAAATCCATGATAGCCAAGTAAACCAAGTAAGACAGTAAAGGTTCATCGAAGCCAAAAGCAACAAAATTACCAATCTCGAAGTAAGTGATAAGAAAAAATCAAATTTAGGTCTGGTAATACCAAAACAAGTTGAAGCCGTGGCTACTAAACAAAATCCTGGAATCGCGTACACAAAAGAAATCAAGTCAAAGCCGACAAAAATCAACATTATCAAAATCAAGTCAAAACTCATCAATCACCAAGTTATACGAGATCGACAGAATCAACGAAATCATCAACAATGAAACACACATGAATTAGATGTGAGTAATAAGGATTACTCACTTTTATTTGACGCATACTGAAGTAGCCGCGATCACTGAGAGGATTTGAAGCATCGTCGCGTTCAATTTGGCGAAGCGGCGATCTCATGCTCGAAGCCCTAATCTGGACAAAGAGGGATGAACGAAAACGAGCCACCATTTTTAACTTTTCTTTTGTTTCGTTGGTTTTAGGTTTTCAAAATGAGAAAATAAAAAAAATGGGGAACGGGTTGTACTCGAACAACACGGCACCAAAATAGATGGGCCGAGATTTAACATTTAAAGCCCAACAATTCCTTTTAATAATTTATAAAAGAATTTTAATTCAAATTTAAAAACTTCAATTGGCAATAGCTAGGAAAAGTAATCGTCCAAAGACGATAATTAATTGGTACGAAATCACACAAGTGGTGTCTAGCCTAACCTTGCAATGAAAGAGACATCGCACAATTGCTAATCTAATTCATAAAGCGATCCTCAATATCAACGAGAAGTGTCAATTACACTAAGATAGTAAATATAAAAGTTTAGCTTCATGTCCCATAACCGCTTGCTTAACTTAAATATTTACGAACAAACTGTAAATCTTCACTAGAAAATTGTCACAAGAGATTCAATCGAATAAGTCCAAGAATTAACCGGCAAAGTAAATGCAAGCGTTATATACCACTCGTTTTACTAAGTCGTTTAATTAGATTTCTCATACGAGTGAGGTAAAAGTTAGTATATACTAATAGATTGGAAAACGGTTTAGGAAAAGAGTTTTGTAGCGAAATAGTTTTGAAATCGTTTGGGGAAAAGGATTTTGATATTTACTACTAGTATAGAAAACCTTTATATATTTAAAGTGACAAACCACAAAAATGATTGTAGGAACAATCAATCACAAGAATTCACATACAAAGATGTGAATAGAATCCAAAGAAATCAATACTGTATCCATCAAAAGGTATGTTCACAAAAATTCCGAAGAAAATGTTATCAAAGTTGCTAATAAATGATAGCAACAAATCGGGGAATTAACAAGAATCGATTAAATTTGGAAACCAAATCAATTCACTAAAATTCACATTCGAAGACGTGAATAAAATCCAAAGAATTCGATTCTAAATCCATCAAAGTAGAAATACCCAAAAATTCCAGAAATAGAAGTTATCAAAGTCGACAAAGAAGATAACCACTAATCGGAAAAGAAGAATCGATTAACAATTGGAAAAACAAAGCAGAACGAGCATAAATGCATAAATGACTTCAACAAAAATAAAAATCAAGTCAATGTCGAAGTCAACAATTAATGGCCATACTAGAGTACAAAACGATTCAACATCAACATCAAAGGGCTCAACGGCAAACAAAGTCAGAGTCTTGGAAATCAAGAATTTAGCAATTTCTCAAAAACAAAGTGACCGAAGTCGAATGGAAATCAAGCCGAGGAAAACATAAAATATCAAGTTCAGAATCGCTGAGATTCGAACAAAATCAATCATCGGCTAAATCAAATCAAAGCCGAAAAAACAAGAATCAAAATCAAATGCATATGAATAAGCGTTAGGAATTCATACCTAACAATCAAAGACAATCATATGCAAATATGAGAGGTAAAACGTCGACAAACAGTTGTAACACATGTACTATCTAAGTTAAGTTTTATATTTGTTCTAAACCCCAGGCTCTGATACCAAGCTGTGACGCCCCACCTCTATACCCACGCTAGCCAAGAACACTACAGCGTAGTGCTGTCAACTAGCACGGAGAATAAGGTTGTTGAGGAGCGGCCATCAATAGTTGGCCTTACACTAGTATTGGTTATCTCGATAGGAGTGGTATATATACATAAATATTCTTTCATTTTTCATCTCTGATTTATTTTCTCCCATCGACATACCCCAATTCCAATATAAAATGAACTACGATGGTTCGTAATAGTCTAGAACAGTAAATATAAAATATTACACAGATAATATAATGCGGAACACAAATGGAAGAGAAAGTCTCATATATACAATAACTGATGTCAGTTACAATACATTTGATACAATACATATGACTCGGTACATATGATACAACTACCACAGTCGACTCAGGAAGTTACATATACAAGTACATTAACGTATATAATATACATGAATACATATCTTCCTATACAATTATACAGACTACTACAAATAACGACGACTACTCCAAAAGATATGAAAGAACTTCATAGCTCAAGCAGCAACCCAAAGCAGAATATCTACAACCTGAAATACTCGGTATGACCCGAGTATTAAATTCGAAAGAAAATAATACTCAGGTCAGTCTAATTCAAACTCAGTTATTAGTGCACAGAAGCAATAATAATTAAATAATGAATAGACGATAGTCACAATAAATTTCGTCTATCCGACCCTTAAATAAAGAAATCGGATAACGATAAATATAACATGTAGCAGTGTTAAACAACAAATCAGCAAATTCAACCAAATCAGAATGAAATTCAGAATATTGAATTGAATAAATGAAATAGTTCAAACCATTGAAATATTAATTAAAATATTAAGTCGAGTAGGGCTGCAGTACACGCACGCGTGCACTGCCTCGCCACTACAGCATATGGAATATGCATAAGATCAATAAATCAAAGCAAGATTGAATATCATAAAAGCCATACCGTGTGGCTGCAGTTCACGCTTGCGTGCACTGCCTTGCCACCACAGTGATGATGTACCCAATGAATACCATGTGGCTGCAGTTCACGCTTGCGTGCACTGCCTTGCCACTACAGTGATGATGTACCCAATGAAAATTCACAAGCATTATTGTGAATGTCATAAGGCCGAGTGTCGAATAAATTGCAAGGACAAATGCGAGGTCAAGCCCAATGTATTTTAGGCTCAACTCAAGGCGATGAGTAAAGTAGCAAGTCATGTACACTAAAACAAACTGAAACAAAGTGCACAAGCATCTCGACCTAAAACAGAAACAAGGAGTACAAGCGCAACACGATTCAGTACATGCACAAAAGGCAGTGAAACAGACATGTACAACCAAGCACATGCATATCGAAACATGCGGTGGCGACAAAAATGATGAAGTATATAAGTGCAGATGCACAGTGCAACAGATATGAAAATATCTTGAAGGAGCACAAATGCAACACACCTAGGTCAGTGACTACTTCAAGTATTGCAGACCAGATCAGAGTGGCAGCAGGGACATCACTTCACAAGCACGCATCAAATAAACGCATATCAAACAACATGAAGTGAATCACAAATAAAGGGGTTACTGACCAAAGAACAAATTCAACAAATGACAAAGATTTCAAAACCCCGACCAGTGTACATGAATGCAACTACAGAGACCAAGTTCAGTGCCACAAATGAAGTACTCAAGCAAGGCCAAACCAACATAACAGCACAAAAATGCCACCAAGTGAATATGTACACGAACACATATTAGCCCATATATGCAACTGCCTCAAATATGAATCATAAGCAGGTGCAAACAAAAACCCAAACAAGAACCAATCCACAGATGCACTTGCAACTGATCTGCACACAAGCAGTGCCTGCATGGAGCAAAGACTAGAGATGTGTGATGCAAGAAAAAGTGACTTCGACTAGTTGATATGCAAACTGCAATTACATGGGAAGTGACAATATATAATGAACCAAAGGCAACAGTGGTACTACTCAGGACAAGAAACATTATGCACAGCCAAATGTAGCCGTAAGTAATCAAGTGTTCAAATCCATGATAGCCAAGTAAACCAAGCAAGACAGTAAAGGTTCATCGAAGCCAAAAGCAACAAAATTACCAATCTCGAAGTAAGTGATAAAAAAAATCAAATTTAGGTCTGGTAATACCAAAACAAGTTGAAGCCGCGGCTACTAAACAAAATCCTGGAATCGCGTACACAAAAGAAATCAAGTCAAAGCCGACAAAAATCAACATTATCAAAATCAAGTCAAAACTCATCAATCACCAAGTTATACGAGATCGACAGAATCAACGAAATCAACAACAATGAAACACACATGAATTAGATGTGTGTAATAAGGATTACTCACTTTTATTTGACGCGTACTGAAGTAGCCGCGATCACTGAGAGGATTTGAAGCATCGTCGCGTTCAATTTGGCGAAGCAACGATCTCATGCTCGAAGCCCTAATCTGGACAAAGAGGGACGAACGAAACCGAGCCACCATTTTTAACTTTTCTTTTGTTTCGTTGGTTTTAGGTTTTCAAAATGAGAAAATAAAAAAAATGGGGAACGGGTTGTACTCGAACAACACGGCACCAAAATAGATGGGCCGAGATTTAACATTTAAAGCCCAACAATTCCTTTTAATAATTTATAAAAGAATTTTAATTCAAATTTAAAAACTTCAATTGGCAATAGCTAGGAAAAGTAATCGTCCAAAGACGATAATTAATCGGTACGAAATATCGGGTTGTTACACCACTCCTACATAGGTCGCAGTCTACCGAGATAAACTCAAACGCAGACTGTTGGCTCTCAGCGGCACACACGACTTTCGCAATGTTACCATAGGTCGCAGTTACATCCTGGGTTACGTTGCAGTCACAACAAAAGTCCATGTAACTGTTGGCTCTCCGCGGCACACATGACTTACGCTATGGTAAACTCAACTCATAATCCTCAGGAACTAGTTTTGTCCGGACGCCTCACAGGATCAACTTTAGAACCCCCCTTGGGCTCAAGGCAGCACCACCCAGTGGCACTCCTGAGAAGTTCATTTCAAGGGGACGCCTTTTTCCCCAGAGCCATCATCAAAATATTTTATACTATACACATATAGTATCTTCAAATCATACACCTAATATGATATCATACAAAGCTCTTTTACACAAAATCGATTATCCCAAAATCGATATTTCTCAAATAGGCTTTCCAAAACTCAATATTGATTTTTCCCAAAAATCAAAAGCCTTTCCCAAAATCCTCATAAGATCCTTTATATATATATATAAATTTTAAAAACTTTGGATCCTTACTTTCTTGTATATAACCCTTTTATACTCCAAATACTCTCAAAAACCATAGAAATATACAATTTCCATCTTTATTCATTTCATATTTCTCAAAATATTCCTTTAGTTCAAAAGAACCATTTCACATTCCTTATTCACCTCTACATTAATCCCCATTTGGATTATTACTTCAATCCTTATCTCAGTTGGGTACTTTAATCAATAACAGTTTGAACTCCGACCAGTTTAGAAAAAAATAGCTTGAAAATTTTAAAAAAATAGGTAAGTAGTTGAAAAATAATTATTAGTTGCAAAATAATTGTAAAATAGTTAACTAATTGTAAAATAGTCGAAAAATAGTTGAATAGTTCCAGAGATTTTTAAACAATTGAAAGATAGTAATTTATTTGTAAAGTAGTGGAAAAATAGTAAGTAGTTTAGGAAACAACTGAAAAATATTTAAATAGCTCCAAAAATAATGGTAAAACAAATATATAATAAATTAGCTTTAAAAAAAAGGCTGTATATATTTAATAGCTTAGAAAATAAGTTTATATCAAAACAATTTATATTAAAAATAGTCAAAAGCCAACTGTTCACCTTCCCAACAATTCAATTTAAATTTCCATTTAAAGTGACCTAATTCCAATCCAAATAACTCCAAATTCCATTGGACTTGATTAATTCCCAATTTAAGTTGAATCAATCTTGATTCCTTCCCAAATTTAAATCAAATTCTAATTGATTTTAATCCTATTCAATTTTAACTATAGTTTCATATTATTCCAATCAATTTGAATTATTATTAGTTTAATTTCAGAATCCAAATCACTTCAATTTAATCCATTCCAATTTCCCATTTAAAATTTTTAAACTTATATATTTTCAATCACCAATCCAATTACTTCAAACCAAATTAAATTTTGAACTAATTCAATTTCAATCTTGAATTTTAAACTACCTCGAATTATATAAATTCGAGTTAAATTCTGAAAGGTTGATTTAACCTTTTAAACCAAATTAACTTTTATTTAAAGTTTTACAGCAATCTCAAATTTCTGAGTCCAATTCTTCATTTCAACTTATCTCCACTTATATTTTTTTTTTAATTATTCCATAAACATTTTATCAAGATTCCAGAATTTAAACAAATTTCCAAAATTTCAATATCACCATAGTATTCAACTATATCAAAAATTTCTTTGGCAAATTCATTTATCCCTTTGAATTCAAATCCAAACCCAGTTCACAAACAATCCCAATTAAAAAAAAAACATTTTGGTAGCAATTTCTCTTTTAGAAAATCAAAAATAAACATCGATGATGCTGCAGTCATCACCGACGTTATTTTCCAGTGACCGAAAGAGTTCAATGCTTTTATCTCTTTAAAAACATTTCCAAATTTTTTTTTCAAATCTCCCAAATTTCAAATTCAACACAAAAATATATTTGAAATAATACTATTATTATTTTTATTATGTATTGTTTTTTTTTTCAAAACCTTTGGAAACCACTTCCAAATCCAAAGGAATTTTAAATTTTCCCAAAAAATCCAAATTCCCAATCCATACAATTCATATTAAACATTACTCTAGAATTTTCTTCTTACTTTATTTTCAAATATTCTCTAGTGTTAACCCTCAAATTCCTACGACTCAAAAACTGCGCGACTCAATAAGAAAACGACTCAAGGTGGGCGATGACTCAATGGACAAACAACTCAGTGAGTTATCAACATAACGAGTTAACAGATACATGACTCAACAAGTCAAGAGGATGGACGACTTAAGGGATTGACGACTTACCAACTTAAGGTTTCTACGACTCAAGGGAGACAGCAACTCAACGGACCAAGAAGTCTACGACTTAAAGCCTCTGCGACTTAACATATGTCATGTCTCAGGGGAAGTGCACGAGTTAAAGAGCCTGCGAGTTAAAAGCTTACGAGTTAAGGAACTAACGACCTAACAGAATTAAGACCTAAGCGACTTAGGGAATGTCACGACTTAAGAAAGTCCACGACTTAAAGACGTTACGACCTAAGACTTAGAGGACAAGTTCAATACCATGCCGCAGTAAGATGACTCGTCGACGACTTACGACCTAGTTTAAGTCGTACACGACCTAAAACCGCTGAGCCAAGATTTTAGTATTGCCTCACTTTAAACCGTGACCTCTTAACTCGCGAACGAGTTAGGACTTCAAATGAACAAAGAAAAGCTCAGAACCACTTCACTTACTCCACTGCCTACTGACTCTTGAACCTTGAGTCGAATGCGACTTACGACTCTCCATGAGTCGTGCACGACTCATGACTTGAGTGAAAAACTGCCGCCCAGAATCACACCTATAAATACGCGACCACCTCCAACATTCAAGGGACTTTTGGCTCATTCTTTCCAAGCACCGATACTCTGCTACATTCCAAACCAACTCAACACTCAAAGCTTTCAAGACACATAGAACGCTATCAACAACTTCAAGAAGAAATCTCATGCATCCGACATGGATTTGAGGACTTTCATTTACATTGAAGTTTAAGCTACTCGTTCAAAGTGTTTAGTAGTTCAAAGTGTATTGTACTTGGGAAGAATTGTATCAACTATTAACAAAATCATCAATAAAGATATTTAGAGTGGACGTAGGCAAACTATTGAGCCGAACCACTATAAAATCGTTGTTATTCACTGCTTTTTTCTGTGGTTTTCTGCTTATACTCTGTTCCCGAATCATCGGGTGGTGCTTTCACAACTACACTTTACACACCGGGGTGTTAGCGTTCAAATTTCAGCGTTAACATTTTTGGTGCTTTCACTGAGAATCGAACTCAGGCAAATTATCATCATTGCTCCACGAAAGTTCGTTGAAGTAATCTCTCTGAAGACTAGAAGTTTATCTGAAATCATGGCTCCGGGGAGAAGGAGTAGATCGGTTAGATCTGGAAATGTTCAAGAGGGAACCTCCACTTCCCCAGTACCTAATCAAGCCACTCCACCTGTTGGGGTCACAAAAGCGGAGTTGGATGCTGTAATCTTAGGGCTAAACCAGCAGATAAATGCCCAAAGTGCACAATTGGAGGCTCAGAATGCCCAAAATGCTCTAATTTTGAATAAGTTGAACGATTTGCTTGGGGTAAACCGTCAACCAATGGGTGATGAAAGGAACTTTGCTGGCAACATTCATGATGCTGAAGAAAGAAACATTCCTGAGAGGGCTGCCAGCCCCTTTGAGCAAGCATTTCCTGAAGTTGGTGGATCTAAAGCTCGAAATGATGAGGGGTATCTTTCTGAAATGGTTCGACAAATCATGAAAGAAAGCATGCAAAGGAATGAAGACGAGAAGGAATGGGGTTTCGCTCCAAGTAAAACCCCGTTTACCGAAAGGATCTTAAAGGCTGAGTTCCCAAGGAAGTTCGTCCCTCCAACTATCCCAGCTTACAAGGGAACAAGTGATCCGAACGAATTCTTGTATAAGTATGATTGGCACATGATGGGTGCCAGAGCTTCTGATGAAATAAAGTGTTGATATTTTCCTGTATATTTGGAAGGTGTAGCTCTGCTTTGGTTCACCAAGCTACCAATTCGGTCTATAGATCAGTTTTCTGACCTAACCCGGAAATTCAAGGAGCAGTTCAGACTATATGCTTCAAAAGCCAAAGATATCATGTCGTTGTCAAGTTTAGAACAGAATCCAAGGAAAACTATCAGATCTTTCTTGAATCGCTTTAATATAGCGTTGGTTGAGGTAGACAATGCAGAACCACGGATGATCTTGACCTATCTGATGAGGGCCATCGACAAGTCGAGCGAATTTGGAAAATGGCTTAACATGAAGGAACCAAATTCCCTTGAAAAATTCTACAAGAAAGCAGATGAGTTCATACGCCTGGAAAGCCGTCCTGTGCCGGTAAAGGCAGTATTGGAAAAAGATGAAGATAACATTGCTGCTCCACGCAAGAATGAATCTGTAGGACAGAAAAGGGAAAATAACGATGGGAAGAAACAGAAAAATCTGAAGAAGCCTCGTTCCTTCAAGCCATCGGAATATACTCCTTTATCAGATACGCCGGAGCGTATTTATCTTGCCACTAAAGATTTCGTTGATTATCCTAAACCTCCCGTTCTGAGAACCGAGAAAAAAGATGTACAAAGCGGGAAGTTTTGCCGCTTCCATAATCAACCCGGTCATGATACCGATGAATGCCGCCAATTGAAAATTTTGATTGAAGAGTTGATAAGGGAAAACAAGCTGCAACAATTTGTGGAAAAGAATAGCAGCAATCCTGCTTCGTCTAGTCAGGGGCAACGAGCTCCTGTTCATCAACCTAGGACAAGTGAGAAGGCTGCAGGGCATGAATCCGGAAGGCCTGTTATCAATGTCATTACGGGAGGACCTCACCCAGCAGGCAAGAGCTGGGGTGAGATGGAAAGGTACACCCGGGCTTTGAAATATGTACCGTCCGAAGAAGATGTCTTTGTTTTGGAAGATGCTACGCCCCTGAAACAACAAAGAACTTTCAATGACGATATAGTGTTCAGAGCCAGGGATTCCGCAGGTGTTGAAGCTCCTACCTTGGATCCCTTAGTTATCTCGGCTGGTATCAGGCCAGCTATTGTCAGAAGAGTTTTTATTGATTGTGGCGCATCCTGCAATATCCTCTTCAAGAAAACATTCGACCAAATGAAGATCCCTATGACTGATGTGCAAGCCTGGTCGCAGAAAATCGCTGGCTTCACTGGGGAGCCAAAACAACCGATAGGAACCGTTGATTTTCTTGTAGAACTTGGAGAGGGAGAAAGAAAAGTAGTCCGCAAGCAAACTTTTGTGATTGTCGACGAATTTTCTGCTTATAATGCTTTCCTTGGCCGTCCAACTCTCGCAGCGTTCAAAGCTGTTCTGGCCCCATGGTGCCTTACCATTAAATTCCCCACAGACAATGGAGTGGGAGTTATAAAAGGGGATCAAAATGATGGGAGGGAGTGTTATCTGACAGAGCTGCGAGAAACAAGGAAAAGAGAAATGGGAAAGGATGCGGCAACCCCAGTCCGCGTCAAAGAACCAGCCTTGTAGCAATTACAGGGCGGACCCTGCACTGGCGAGCACAGCGAAGCACGAAAAGAGATGGATCCTAGAAAAGCCAGTGCAGGGGAGAATAGAGTGGTACTAGTGGAAACGACAGTACCAGTACCTGTTGACCCGAAGGACCCAAATAAGGTGTTGAATGTGGGTTCGCAACTTCATGTGTCATTTCAGAATATCTTAATATCTTTTTTAAAAGCAAATTTGGATGTTTTTGCTTGGACTCATGCCGATATGTGCGGAATATCCCCAGAAGTTGCAGTACACGCTCTGAATATTGATCCAAAATTTACACCTGTGAAACAGAAAAGGAGAACTCAAGGTCCAGAAAGGTCAGCAGCGTTAAAAGAAGAAGTTGATCGGCTCATGGAGAATAACTTTATCAAAGAATCTACCTATCCGAATTGGGTTTCGAATCCAGTGCTGGTTAAGAAAGCCAACGGAAAATGGAGAGTGTGCATCGATTTTTCAAATCTAAACAAGGCCTGCCCCAAAGACTGCTTCCCGTTACCCAGGATCGATCAAATGGTAGACGGAACAGCGGGACATGAATTGTTATCTTTTATGGATGCCTACTCCGGATATAACCAGATCATGATGCATGAGCCAGATCAGGAGGACACGAGCTTTATCACTGATGTTGGTCTTTACTGCTACAGAGTTATGCCCTTCGGGCTGAAGAATGCGGGGGCAACCTACCAAAGACTTGTTAATGCTATGTTCAAACCGCAATTGGGCATGACTATGGAAGTCTACGTCGACGACATGTTAGTAAAATCTAAGAAAGCAGTGGATCATATAGAACACTTAGCAGACATGTTCGCAGTCCTCCGAAAATACGGAATGAAGCTTAACCCTTTAAAATGTTCATTTGGCGTGGTGTCCGGAAAGTTCTTAGGTTCCATCATAAGCGCTAGGGGCATTGAGGCTAGTCCAGCTCAAATTACCGCCTTAAAGGAAGTCAAAGCTCCTAGAACGAAGAAGGAATTGCAAAGACTCAATGGAAAAGTCGCCGCCTTGAGTCGGTTCATTTCCAAAGCTACTGATAAATGCATCCCGTTCTTTGACGCTCTAAAGAAAGGAAAGAAAAGCTTCGATTGGACTCCCGAATGCCAAAAAGCCTTTGATGAATTGATTCGCCATATGGAAACGCCTCCAGTACTTCTAGGCCTGGCGATGGTGAGGATCTTCTTATATACTTGGCAGTATTATCTCATGCTTTAAGTGCAGCGCTGATACGAGAAGACAAGAGGATTCAACATCCAGTTTACTATATCAGCAAAAGACTCACTGGGGCTGAGATGAATTACTCCAAGTTGGAAAAACTAGCCCATTGCCTACTGATTGCATCAAGAAAGTTGAGGCAATATTTCCAAGCTCATCCTATCAGAGTCCTCACTGATCAACCTTTAAAGCAAGTCCTGTTTCGCCCTGAGACTTCGGGTCGTCTTCTAAAGTGGAACATTGAACTCAGTCAATACGACATCACTTATCATCCCCGAAAAGCAATCAACGGACAAGCTTTAGTGGATTTCATCGCAGAATTCATAGATAAGGGTAACAGTGAGGAGGAAACGATCGATGATTCCCCAATTCAATGGAAGTTATATGTTGATGGCGCGAGAAATGACTACTGTTCTGAAGCCGGAGTTGTGCTCGAGTCCCCTGAAGGTCGGTCATTATGCTATGCACTGAGATTGGAATTTCCTTCAATGAACAATGAAGCAGAATACGAGGCTCTTATCGCTGGCTTGAGAATTGCTAAAGAACTAAACATCCGAGCATTACAGATCTTCAGTGATTCTCAGCTTATTGTATGCCAAGTCAAGAAGGAATTCCAAGCGAAAGGGGGAAATCTGCCTGCCTACTTGTTAAAGGCTTGGGAACTCCTGGGTGACTTCGATCATTACATGATAAGTCATATTCCTCGAGAAGAAAACATAAAAGCAGATTCTCTCGCAAAGTACTCTAGCAAAGGCGAAGCTCAATTTCTGGGGTTGACTCCAGTGGAAGTCCTATCGGCTCCAAGCATTGATGAGATGGATATTGATTGGATCATGAGCTTGTCTCAAGAGCAAGAATCATGGATGACTCCAATAACAGAATATCTGCTCAATGACTCTTTACCGGAAAATTCAAAAGAACTACAGAAGCTACTGAGGAAAGCCTCTCGCTATATAGTCCAGGATGGCCAATTATACAGACGGGGATTCTCAATGCCGTTACTTCGATGTGTATCCAGGGAAGAGTCCAAAACAATCCTAGCTGAGGTGCATGGGGGAGAATGTGGTGATCATTTAGGTGGTCAAACTTTAGCAAAGAAGATTCTCCGATACAGATATTTTTGGCCAGAAATTAATCGAGATGCAGCAGACTATTCCCGAAAATGTGACAGATGCCAAAGATTCGCAAAAATTCCTAGAGCACCTTCCACTGAACTCACACAGATGGTCAGCCCATGGCCATTTGCAATATGGGGGATAGACCTTGTGGGACCGTTACCAACTGCCAAATCTGGAATCAAATATGCCATTGTTGTTGTAGATTATTTTACTAAATGGGCAGAAGCTGAACCCCTGGCTACTATCACCTCTAAAAAGATGATAAGTTTTGGGACTAAAAGTATCATTTGTAGGTATGGTGTGCCTCAAAAGATAATTACAGACAATGGTACTCAGTTCGAAAGTGAAGAATTCCAAGATTTTTGCAAACGATTCAAAATCCGAAAAAGCTTCTCAGCAGTAGCTCATCCGCAGGCAAACGGGCAGGTGGAAGCAGTAAATAAGATTATCAAGTCAACCATCAAGAAGCAACTCGAAAGAGCAAAAGGTGGTTGGGTCGATAAGCTACCACTAGCACTATGGGCACACAGAACTACCCACAAAACTGCGACTGGGCATACTCTTTTTTCATTGGCATACGGGTCAGAAGCAATGATTCCGGTAGAAACAGAGGTCCCTTCACATAGAAGAATCCATTTCAATCAAGCGGAGAATGAAAAACTACAGCTCGAGGCACTAGATATCCTTGATGAAAAAAGAGAAGAGGCAAAGCTCAGAATCGCAGCTCATCAGCAAAGGATAACCAGACATTTCAATTCCAAAGTTCGCCAACGCAGCTTTGAGATTGGAGATCTAGTCTTAAAGAGAATTATGACGGCAACAGGTGTGTTTGGGCCAAATTGGGAAGGACCATATGTCATAGGTCAGAAGCTTCTTGACGGCACATTCAAACTCACTACTATCGAAGGAGATCAAATTCTAAGGGCTTGGAACAGCAATCACTTGCGCCCATACTTTACTTGATAGCTTTGTTGAAATATTGTAAAAAGAATTATGAATGTATGATTCCTGTAATTGAAAGCGATTGTAAAACCGATGCAAGTGAATAATGAAAGACTATAAAGTGGATGTAGGCCCGAATTCTTGGCCGAACCACTATAAATCTTGTGTTCCTTATTATTATTATTACATGTTTGCTTTATTTTCGATATGAAAAGTACATTAAATGTATTGCTGAAATGTCGATTTAAATTTTTGCAGGCAACGAAAATAAAACTTGCACATTACAAGACCAAGTGATTCTTGTTATCATTCAACAAACAAATTCCAAATCACAAAATTCCCGAATTCAAATCCTAGATAGGAAGTGCTTCAATTGAACGGCCAATGATTTCGCCGGAAACGGGCCATTGCTCGTAAATTGAGATCGTTTGAACAAACAAACATCCAATTAAGAAGCTTATGCCCATTCTCGTGAACTTGCCTAACAATGAAGTACACTTCCTTGGATTAAACAAACTACTTGTAAGAGAAGGGAGTGCAAGCTTGAAAAGAAAAAATAGAGAATCGCTGAAAAGGCATAAGCAAGTGGACAAGGAACAACTAAAGCCCTCTTCGGAGGCACAAGTCCTCTTCAGAGGCACAACTCTTCGAAGGATAAAGACCTCTAACGAGGCATATGCCGCAAAAAAGAAAGTTCTCTACTCAACCAAAAAAGATTGGAGAAGTCATGACCCTCCAACCATGAGAGAGTAACTTCTAGGCAATCCTCGGAGGCACATTTCACCAAGAGTTGAAGTGTGACAACCGCTCTTCGTAGTTTCACTTCACCAGAGTTGAAATGTAAAACAAAATAAAAGCCCTCTTCGGAGGCCCATTTCACCAGGAGTTGAAGTGCAACAGCCACTCTTTGGAGTTTCACTTCACCAGAGTTGAAATGTAAAACAAAATAAAAACCCTCTTCGGAGGCCCATTTCGCCAGGAGTTGAAGTGCAACAGCCGCTCTTCGGAGTTTCACTTCACCAGAGATGAAATGCAAAAAAAAAAATAGAGAGAGCCTCTCCCAAGGGGGAGAAACAAAAAGAACTCTTCCCAGAGGCACAATAAGACAGAAAGACCTCTTCCCGGAGGCAGAAATGAAAAGACCTCCTCCCGGAGGCACAATCAAGCAGAAAGACCTCTTCGGAGGCACATGTTTCACCAAGATTGAAATAAAACTTCCAGGCGTTGAAACGTGAAAAAGTCTTCCCCGAAGGTACAACTTTTCAAAGAAACAAAAATCCTCATCAAAAGCACACTTTAACTTTCAAAGGAAGAATGAATTACTTATTCTAGAAAATTCTCTTCCTCAAAAAGAAGTTGAAGTACCTTGCAAATACCCGCTTTACCACATAGAAGATTTCATTCAGTAAAATGTGTATATGCACAAAATAAAAAGTGATATCTTCGAAGGTTGAAACGTAGAAACTTATTTGTGCTCTATTTTTTAATGAAATAATATTCCTCCAAATGTGGAATAATTATTCTCTAAAAAATAAAAGCACAAGTTCCTCATAAAATAAAATATTACAATGGGCTTATGGTATAGGGGCAGCATGGCATAACTACATCGGTAAAATTACGCTCGAACAATATATACCACAAGCTCACTGCAATATCGTACAAAGAAACTTGTACAAAAATGAACAGTAAATGCATTCTCAGATACAGACAGAAGTTTGTACAAAGAAAAAGAATCATTTTATTCAACACTATTTTATATACAGGTACAGGTTCCAAAGTAAAAAGCAAAAGAAAAGCGGGGGGCCGGTACCCGCACAACTTCCGGTCTGTACATGCAAAAAAAAAAGGCAAAAAGCGATATGAAAGCCACAGAACCAGAGCCATCATTTCTTCTTCCGCCCACCTTTTGAGCCCGCACCTGGCCGAATGACCAACTTTTTAGGCCGGCTTGTAAGGGTAGGGGATGAAGGAGAAAGGGGCTCGGTCGGACTTTCTTCCGTCTCTTCTTCGCCAGTTAAAGATCCCTTCTTCTTCTTCTTCTTGGAAACTCCCTGCTTTCCTCTCTTCTTGGAGGAAGACCCACTCCCTGGAGAAAGAAGTTTGGATAATGGTTCAGCGTCGGTGCCAGTTGGTTCTGGAGTCCTCTCGCTTCCTTCTGTTTCTTCTCATTTCGGATCTTGAGAAGCAACGGGATCATCTAAGCCGTGAAGAGCTTCTATTTGCTCCTCTTGTGGCCCGGGTTGCGAGGCAGAAGGAGGAGTGACCTTAAGAGGCGGGGAAGGAATAATTGGAGGAGGAGAAGCCTGAACAATGCCCGACGTTTTCTCTGCAAAAGGAAAAAAGTTCAAGTCAGTAAAAAGCGGAGATAAAGGTTCGCTGAGATTCAAGAAGTAGTCAAAAAGCTCATCAAGTTCGTAAGAAACAGATGAGCAGTCTACTTGGGCAAGATTGTCAGTAGGGTTACCTGCAGAAGTCGGTTCCCTGACGTCAACTTCGTAAGCCTGTGCCTCGGCACTCTCGCTGCCTTCATCTCCACCTTGTATGCTTGTGATATCAGTGGTAACTTTAGTAGGAGATGGAGAATGAGAACTAGAACCGATAATGTCAATTTCGGCTGAAGGAGAAGGTTGAATTGGAGCAGTTGAGATGATTTTTTCTGAATATTCTCCTGCCGCTGTTTCGGCCCTTAATTTTGCAAGCTGTTCTCTCCCCCTAGCGAGAGCGGCACGAGCATCATCATCAAGATAGTGCTCCTCAAGAGCTGACTCAGCATAGCCAGCGCCGCTACCACCGAGCATATCGAGTGCGGCCTCCCAAACTTCAGCCAGTGTAATTTCATACTTAGGGCCTAGAAAGGCGAGGCTACCGCGCCCCAAGATGCTGTGCAGATAGAAATCAAATAATGTTGAGCTGATGTTGGCCCTCGTTGCCTCGTGAGATTCTTCAGCTGCAATTTTTCCGGTAACGGCCTCATCACGCTCCATTTTAGCTTTAGAAAGTTGAAGCTTAAGCATTTGAATCTCCGCCTCTTGGGAGCTGGTTTTCTTCCGAAGCTCTGCAACATCAGCAATATAGCCCTCGCTGATCCTTTTTTACACTTCGAGCTGTCTTCGGCATCCCTTTGGCTGGCATGAGCATCTCTCACTTGTTTTAGGGGCACTTCTTCTTTTTGAGAATAGGAAGTAGAGGAAACAGCAAGCTCTTGTTTCAGTTCTTCAACTTTTGCTTCAAGCTCTTCATTGTAAGAAGCAATGCTCCTCATCTTAGTGTCATGTTGCTCAAGAACCTTCTGCCATTCGGCTTTATCATTTTCCATGGTGAGCATGGCCTCTATGTTTGCACGATTAACCCTTTGGAGCTCGTCAACAAGTTTTTGCCAGTTCGACATCCTCTCAATGTCAAGCTTGACGGCATCGAGGTTTCGTAACATAGCAGACTTGTCAATGGGGACAAGTCAAGGTCAAACCTTACTCCCTTCAGACACCACTGTGGAAACCGACTTTGCAAAGTGGCCGGACCCGATCCGACTTGGAATTTGGGCCTGCTAATTATTGTTTGGATGTCTGTCTTCCCGAGAGCGGGAGAGCCGGAAGGAATGTCGAGCGAGGCAGGGGCAGTAACCTTTTCAGGAGTTGTAGAGGTGTGCTTCTCACCATGTCGGGCTCGCTTGCTCGAATCTTCAACCATATGACTTTTTCCTCTGTCATCATGGGATTTTCTTTTATGGGAATCGTCGCCTCTCTACGAAGAATCGTGGCGCTCCTCCCTCTCTCTTCTTTCATAATGCTCCTCTTGAGTCTTCTTCTCTTGAGCCTTTCGAGCGGCTCTTTCTTCATCAGATTCTCTGTAAGAGGGAAGGTAACGCCTGTAATCATATTGGCTACGCCTCCCGTAGCGCTTGAAATCATCATAGTAGGATCCACTGTGCCCCATCGGAGAATCTGAAATAAAAAGAGCTAGAATTTAGAATTCTTCGAAGTACAAAAAGCCAGAAGCATAAAAGTGCCAAAAAAAAAATTCTAAGTGTGTGTGACGTGCAAACTACGCGCATCAAACTATGAACCACTCTTTAATAGAGGAGTGGTTGTAGGTGTAATAGTTAGCTTCAACTCTTGAGTCGACGGAGTCTGTTGCAGGACAGAAGTCGCT
Organism: Allium cepa; assembly: GCA_030765085.1. Taxonomy (NCBI): domain Eukaryota; kingdom Viridiplantae; phylum Streptophyta; class Magnoliopsida; order Asparagales; family Amaryllidaceae; genus Allium; species Allium cepa. The sequence continues at coordinate 694,811,690 of CM060937.1, read as the reverse complement.
TCAACTACTGAAGAAGAAACCCCGGTAGTGATAGGATCATCTTTAAAGATCTCTTGCAAGGTGGCAAAGAGGTCGCTCAGCCCTTCGAAAGTATTGTCCCTGCTCTGCTTGGCAAGGCTAGTTTTTTCGGCTTCTTCGCCAGATTTCTGTGACATTCGGGGAGATCCCTGGGGCTCTTCTTCCTCAATAACCGGGGCAAGTTCGACAGATGGCCCCGCAACATCAACCGAAGTGGAGCACTTCACTAGCGAAGCCTCGGGAGCAGGTCCTTTTGGTATGGATGTGTCTGTAGAAACCAGAGCATCTGATGCTTTAGGTGGGGAGTCTGGAACCTCGCAGGGGTGTGTGGAGCGAGAAGGGTGAAGAAGTCCGAACTGGTGAAGGAATTCGTCGTTCAGCAAAAATTTCACATCCCGTTCTTCAACCGGTACTGCTACAAGCCTCTCCAGGGTTGGCTTGTGACTGGGATCTCTATAGGAGGAGGAAGTACTGAAATAAAAGAAAAGAAATGATGACGAAGTTAACACTTGGCAATTCGAACTTCAAAAGACTCAGAATATAAAGGAGGTAAAGGTAGATGATCTTACTTCCTTCTCTCCACACAGCATAAAACCCCGGGGGGCAACGGACATAGAAAAATTGAGTCAAAAACCCATGAGCACTGTCAGGAAGACCGATGATCAATTTACGATTTCGAGCACTTCTCACGACAGTAATAGAGGGGTGATCTTTAGTCCTAGTGAAAGAGCATAGGAAGCAAATCTCGTCAAAGCTTGGGAATCGATCAAGCGTCCTCCTAAACAGTACACACAACCCCATTAAAATGGCATAACCATTGGGGTGTAGTTGGGACGGGGCGATGGCCAATTGACGAAGAAGTTGTTGGAAAAAGTCATTGAAAGGAGGAACGCCCCCACTCAGGCACATTTGTCGATTGACCGTTACAAAGCCAGGGGGTGCTATGTCAGCAGTGTTACTTCTCTCGGGAAGAATGGCATCTGATTCAGCAATGCCAAACTGAGCGCACAATTGGCGGAAAACTCTGTACGATAAAGTAGAAGAGGCTCTTTCGGGAGGATTGACCAGAGGAGCCGGAATTACAGTTGCCTCTCCAGTCTGAACCGTTGTATCTTCTTCCTGAGAAGTCATTCTACACAAGCAACTGGATATTCAAATGTGAAGGTGCACGTTTCCTAAAAAGTGTGAAGTGTCGTGCAAAACTAATAAAAATAGCAAGTAAATATAACTGGAATTAAACTAGTCGATGATTGGTCGATTACAAAATTTCAAAACTTGTTAATATAAAGTTCAAGCATAATATTAGTGCAGGCTGGTCAGTTTCAATTGACTATTTCAGTGCTGCTGTAATATTTTACTTGAAATTGATGAAAGCACTTCATTCACACAATTTATTTGAGTTAATTATCTGTTATTAACTAATCTGTCATTTGACGTGGGCAGTCGATGGCAGTATATTTGTCCCATTTTTCTGCAAGTGTTGTGTTTAACAGGTTGATAGCGTCAAAGTTAGAATAATCTGTGAAGAAACACAACAAAGTTCAAGAAGTATATTTTGGCAATTCAAATTGGAAATACAATTAAGTTCTATCAACATCTCTATGTTTTCAAATTTTGTTCAAATCATTGAGTCACAGTCCGAAGAATTCTCTAAGTCATAAGTCGTCCACAACCTAAAAGTTAAGTCATCCACGAATTAAAAGATAAAGTCTTAGATCGGCTGCAACTCAAGGCTAAGTCATGCACAACCTAGAAGCCAAGTCGTAAAGTCTCAAATCAAGACAGAACAAATGAAGTGCAAATGAAGCTAAGTCTTGAGTCGTCCAGAAGCAAACATAACCTAAGGGGTTAAGTCGTATGCAATTAAGGTCGTGGGGGATCTTAAGTCAGTCACTTCGAAAACTATGCAAATTGGCAAAGTCGCAAAAAACTTCACGATATCTCTTCTCAACCCACTGATCCTTCTCTAACCCAATAACCCGTTATCTTCCTAACTCCTAACCCGTTAACCCATGTAGGACGATATCGCCTCCTCTAAATTCATGAATCAACTGAATCGAAATATGGTGACCCATCGCCTTCTCCTTGCAAGTCATTTAAAAAACTCAATCAAACTGCTTCAAGCTTGTTAGCAATCGATCATAACGCGATTCAAGAAGAAGCCTGATGTGAGGATTCGGATTGAGGTTGGAAAATGGGAAATCCATGTTCAAAAGGTAACAGTAATTGTGAAATTGGGCGAGCGATGAGTTTACTTACGTAGTGTAATGATGAAGGTGGCTGGAACTTAATTGGTGATAAGGTGAACTGATCGAATTCGTCTCTGAAAAGCTTCGAAGATAGTTAATGGCGGAAGTAAACACGGAAACAAGTAGGTGAGGAAGGAGCGACCTAAACCTTGTATATCTCAAGGCAGAGGAATTTGAAATGGCACACGAGTTAAGATAAGTCGAAGCACACGACCTACGACTTAGGCGCGTACTTCGAGGGGCAAATGTTAACCCTCAAATTCCTACGACTCAAAAACTGCGCGACTCAATAAGAAAACGACTCAAGGTGGGCGACGACTCAATGGACAAACAACTCAGTGAGTTATCAACATAACGAGTTAACAGATACACGACTCAACAAGTCAAGAGGATGGACGACTTAAGGGACTGACGACTTACCAACTTAAGGTTTCTACGACTCAAGGGAGACAGCAACTCAACGGACCAAGAAGTCTACGACTTAAAGCCTCTGCGACTTAAGATATGTCATGTCTCAGGGGAAGTGCACGAGTTAAAGAGCCTGCGAGTTAAAAGCTTACGAGTTAAGGAACTAACGACCTAACAGAATTAAGACCTAAGCGACTTAGGGAATGTCACGACTTAAGAAAGTCCACGACTTAAAGACGTTACGACCTAAGACTTAGAGGACAAGTTCAATACCATGCCGCAGTAAGATGACTCGTCGACGACTTACGACCTAGTTTAAGTCGTACACGACCTAAAACCGCAGAGCCAAGATTTTAGTACTGCCTCACTTTAAACCGTGACCTCTTAACTCGCGAACGAGTTAGGACTTCAAATGAACAAAGAAAAGCTCAGAACCACTTCACTTACTCCATTTCCTGCTGACTCTTGAACCTTGATTCGAATGCGACTTACGACTCTCCATGAGTCGTGCACGACTCATGACTTGAGTGAAAAACTGCCGCCCAGAATCACACCTATAAATACGCGACCACCTCCAACATTCAAGGGACTTTTGGCTCATTCTTTCCAAGCACCGATACTCTGCTACATTCCAAACCAACTCAACACTCAAAGCTTTCAAGACGCATAGAACGCTATCAATAACTTCAAGAAGAAATCTCATGCATCCGACATGGATTTGAGGACTTTCATTTACATTGAAGTTTAAGCTACTCGTTCAAAGTGTTTAGTAGTTCAAAGTGTATTGTACTTGGGAAGAATTGTATCAACTATTAACGAAATCATCAATAAAGATATTCAGAGTGGACGTAGGCAAACTATTGAGCCGAACCACTATAAAATCGTTGTTATTCACTGCTTTTTCTGTGGTTTTCTGCTTATACTCTTTTCCCGAATCATCGGGTGGTGCTTTCACAACTACACTTTACACACCGGGGTGTTAGCGTTCAAATTTCAGCGTTAACATCTGGAATTCTATTTCAACTTATAATCTCATTTATTTATGAAGTTTATTTCAATTAATAAATTACATTTACAATCTATATTTCAAATTCCTTTTTGATTTTAAACCAATTCCACTTAAATTACAATTCCAAAATTATTCCAATTACTTTGGACTAATATTCATTCAATTGAACTCACTTCAATTTCAATCATTTCAATTCAATCCAATTCAAAGCTTCCATTTAAATTTTTGAACTTATAAATCTTCAATCCCAAATCCAATTAATTCAAATCGGATTCAATTTGAATGAGTTCAATTCCAACTTCAATTTATAACCATCTCAAATTATATAATTCGAGCTAACTTCTCAAAGATTAGTTTAACCTTTTTAAACCAAATTTAACTTGTTCATTTAAAGTTTCAAACAATTCTAATTTCTGAGTTCTAATTCTAGAACTTCATTTTTAATTAATTTAATTTTATTTGGTTGTATTATATTCCTTCTACACTTAGTCCCAATTCAAGATTTTAATTTGATTGTATTATATTACTTCTTAATTTAATTCCAATAATTTAACAACCAATCTCCTTAATATTTATTAGAAGAAGATATAGCTTTATATATCAAATTACATTCTTATATAAAATCATTTGAAACCTTTATATAAGAAAATAACAAGTACGCGCTCATATATATATAGTCACTCAACTCATTATAGAGTACTACGGACTCTGTTAAATGAGTAATCCCCACCAGAGCCAAGGTTCTCGCTTAACCTTTCAGCTCTGATACCAAATGTAACGACCCGAAATTTTCACACCCGAAAATTCCAGATAGTTATGAAAAGAAGAAAGAGATAGAAGAAGAAGAACAGAAATATCAACAACTCACATTCGCAGCAGATAAAATATAATAAATAATAATATCCATTTACAAAAGAATACTATATCTTTCAATTACATTTAATATACATTAGAGTTTCACATATATACGGTCACTGAATATATAGATATCATGACTTAGATTAACAATATATATTTACAGCGGAAATATTCTATACGCTCCAGCCATCCAGCTCGCCTCCTGAGCTCCAGAACGTACCTACCTAAAAATCTGTAATACTCGGTCTGACCCGAGCATTACACCAAAGTAACACCTGGGTCAGGTTGGAAACCAGCGTGAGTAAACCCAATTATCATGAAATACCAAAGCAAACAACTTATATAAACCCGGGGTAACTTATATCAATTTAATCAATTCACAATTTACTATAAGCAATGCTTATCTCCCATATAAATTTCTAAGTATCAAACTTAGATAAACAATCCAATTTATTCCAGCCTATTGATTTCTCAAATCAATTTATAAATATTCGAGTGGTTTCGGGTATTTTCCAATACCCGACCTCGGTCTCTTTGAATCTCATATCATCATATTTCAAGTTATCTAAATGAAATATACAACATTTCATATCAGAAATATCAATTCATTCAAACATCCAATATCATTCCATCATCCATAAGCAAAGCTTAATTACATACAAATCAATTCAATTGATTCTAATTAAATTTCTAACTACATTCAATATTAATTAATTTCAAATCAATTTATTAGTCAACCCTTCATTATTCATCTTAATTAATCACCCTGGACTAATTATATTTCAATTACATTCAAGTAATTATCTTAAATTAACTATGCAATATTAATTAGTCTCAACCAAGATCATTAATTAACTTTAATTACTTCATGGATTAATTAATTATTTAATTACATTTATCTTTAATTACTTATACTAATTAACTTCTCATAAGTCACTTATTCTGATTAATTCATCTTAATTAATCAATCTTTAAATTTCATCATTAATTATATTAATTAATTATTTTTCATTCATATTTTAATTTTAATTCCGAATCTAAATTAATTACGTGAATTGAACCACAGTATTAATCACTCTCGACTAATCTTAACTTGTAATTAATTACCCATTTATTTACTTCATTAATCAAATTTCTCCTTAATTAAATTTAAAATGAAGACATCTTCACATTTATGATTTAAGTTTAATACAACTTAAAACCCCAATACTTCGAGTTAAGCAACAATTAACTCGAGAACCATCCATACCAAAATCATCAGATCATCAATTCACGGTGCAAATCAATCAATTCAACCATTCAACCAAATATTTAAATTTAACCATTTAAATTTAAATAGAATCCAATAGAGTGAGATTTTACTCACCTCTTATTTTTGTTTGGCAATCCATTCTCATATTGTCGGGGTTTTCTCAATGTTCTTGACCTTGTATAGATATTGATAATTTATCAACATCCAAGATAATCTACAATGATATACTATTTAATAAATTAAATTGGCCATCAATCTAATTTAAACAAAACATTTGGTTTTAAACTACTAAATTAATTTTAACTAAATTCCATTAATGTAAATTATCTTAGTAAAACAAAATAACCAAATAATTTAGTTAATCACTTATTCACCAACTCCATAAATTTTAAAACTATCTGCCACTTAAAGTTTTATTTGAAATCTTATATAAGCTTTACATACTTGCAATCCTATTCCCTACATCTTCAATTATAACCCTGACTAAATAAAACTTATGTATTTAACTTTTTTTTTTATATACATATTTTCTGATGAATAAAACAAGGGAATGCTCACCTCACAACGATGTCACCGCCGCAGGCCTCCTACTGCACCCGCCACAACCGCCATCACGAGTTCTCCTGCCGCACTAACCCTCGCTCGAATCGAGCATCAGCCGCCCCAGACTTCATCAAGCATCATGATGCTCTTCGATCATCACCTCCAGATCGCACACGCTTCCATGTTCGCGGCCCTCCCCGAGACTGTAGCTGCCGCATCAAAAACCCTAGCTCTCACGACTTCCCCAAATGCTCATGCCCTGCCACGCGAACCCTTCTCTCCTTAAGGCTATTCGATCGCGAATCGAATTCGTGATGACTCTAGAAAAATCGGCTTCGAGTTGAAAGAGTAGCAGCGGCCAACTCGATTAGGAGCGAATCGATTTTGATTTGGAATGAGGACGAAATCGACTTCGGCCCTTGGCGAGAAAGAACGAGCACGGCCTGGTTTCAATTCCTTTTTTTTAAAAATGAAATAAAGGAAGCGAAAGAACTCCCATTTCGAACGGCATGGACTTCCTTTTATTTTTTTGATTTGGCTTCTGTTGAAAGATGAAAGAGGAAGACGGGAATAAAATATCGATCATGGGGAAGCTTCACGAGTACTCCTTAAAAATATCTCTGACATAAGAACTTTAAATTTTATTATATTATAAAATTTTCAAAACGTCTCATTAAGCTTACGCGAAAACCCAAACCCGAATCAGACTTGCCAACAGGCGTTTATAAGGTTTTACCAGCGTTCCGAACACAATGGAACATGTTTCAGAGGCTAATTTGATCATATGCGCGAGTTACAGAAGAAAACGATCAATCTGAATAAAATCGATTAAAACAATTTCTAAGCGTCCTGAGCTGCCAGGGTCAAACGACAACTCCAGTTGCTATGAAAATTGAAATCCGATAATAACTAACTATTACGGATCTAATGGAACTGGTTTCATCAAATTCCGAGACTGTCCCTCGGAAGGCTATTTTTAGATTCAATTTAACTGATATAATTTCAAAACTGAACAAAACACATCCAAACTCAATTTTAACACTTTCACTACCTTCAGTGCTATCAATATAAATTTTATAAGCCTTCAAATTATTTTTAACAGACTTAAAATTACATATTCAACATTTTTCCCAATTTCACATTTAATAATTCAATAATTTAATTATCAAGTAGATATTGATAGTTGAGATTCAAGTTAAAATAAACTTTTAAATATTTTACAATCAATTAAATATTCCATTTGAAATTGTTAATAATGCCGGGTCGTCACAGGTTTGGGAATAGTGTTTTGTAAAGATCTTCAGATCGAATGTTTATAATGTGCTTTTTATTCATTAAATAAGGCTTAGTGGATTCCATATGGAATTAAATCAATGTTTGAATGATTATTTATTTGATATTTAAATAACCTACTATTAAACCTGGAAAAAATGTAACTTTGAAAATATCAAAGAGAAACACATGAGAAATGCTGTTAAAGTGCTAGGCAAATTCAATACGGTGGAGGTGCAAAAATTCATAGCGGGGATATAGCAAGGATATAGTAGGATATAGCAGATGACTCTAAAATAACATATAAAACTCTTACTTAATATATATTTTTACAAATATAAAAATGGTAATTAAATGAAAAATTAACATTCAAATGAATTATAATTAATACATAAGTAATTTTAAATAAAAATATGCGTGAATATAATGTAAAGAAATGTAAATTTATTAAATAACATAATTGAATTTAGTACAATATTAGAGTATTTTCATTTTTGAAAATATATTAAAAATTAAATTCATAATTTTTAGAATGTATAGGTGTCATTTTTCAATTCATTTTTTTTAAAGAATATATATAAATGGAATATAGCCGGAATAATGGGATATAGCGAAAATAGCGGGGCACAAAGCGAAAAGGCTATTTTGGGAGCTATATGGAAAAATCGTAGTGGTAGAAATCCGCCATGAGATATAACAAGGTTATAGTAGGGTAATAGTCGGGCATTAACTGCACAGTACATGAGTTATATGTCACAGTCATCCTCAATGATGTTGTAATGTGCGTTTAAATCTCTTTTCTTTCTTCTAGGGTAAATGATAAGGAAATTCGTCCACTAACGGTTAGGAGATGATCTCCTCTATTATCTTTGTTTGTTTATTAACTAAAGAACCAGGGTTGAGTTTACCGAATATTATTGAAAGTTGTTTCGAAGAGTCTGGGTTCGGATATGTTTTCTGAAAAACACTTTAATTCATTTCAGGCATTTTGACTGAAGACATCTTGAAGAATATGGAATCGAAGATAGAGCTTTGAAGTGCAAGAACAATTTTCTATTAATCCTAGGAGGCACTCTTGAAAAGGGTGTAATAGAAGCAATGTCTTCAGTTTCTTTAGTCCTAGGGTAAGCCTGTATGGATGAATGCTAGCATTGCACTGATACCAGGAGAGTAATGTAGCATTCCAAGTTGGAAGTGCTATATAAAGGTATTCGTAGCCTCAAGCCTCGTCAATTAGGAAATGACAAAAATAGGACATGCACCAGGACCAAGTAGGTCCCACCCAACCATGCATAATCATCCCAAATCAAGATCGATTATTATCTACTCATGCATGCTTCGGGGCCCAAAGTGGGTTGATCATATTCTATACTACTAGTCAAGTGAAAGGCCAGTTTTGTGTGGCATGGGTGCAAGATGTTCTTATCAGACCCCAGTGCATTTTATCTTGATATGTACCATTGGAAGGTAGTTCCTTACCTTCTCATAGTATGGAATCCATTCTTCAATACGTGCCTTTACGATTTTGATTGTAGAACCTAGTATCTAGAACTTTATTAATGTAACAATTTCGACTATGACTAATAAGTATTTGTACTCTAGAGACTATTATAAAATTAATTAATTTTCTATAGAAAAGGTTTTGGTTATCTCAAGGTAAAAAATTCATCTGCATTTATATACGGCGTGGTCTTACGTGATACGTTTGATTTTAAAGGAGTTTTTTTAAACATGGTAATTCAATTATTTGAGTTTACTCACACTAGACCCATATCTCACTCCCAGATTTATTTTCTTCCCCTAAAACTCTTGGTTGCTCTTATGGGCAGCTAAGTAGGACAAATTTTCCTACCGATGCATTTTAGAGGACTTGGAGCAGGAGGCTTCATCGATAGCTAGTTATTATCATGTTTCCGTTGTTTTATATATATATCTTGTATCAGTTTGGTAGGGACCGGCTCTTATAACTATCCAAGGGTAGGATTGTACTAATACGACTCTGATATATCATTTTTTTAAATGACTTTGTGAAGTATTATGTTGATTAGTATATGTTATTTTGTTGTATTTTGAGATTCTGAAATGACATTGTAATGATTGATATATGTTATTTCGTTGCATTGTGAAATTCCTTGGCTGTTTAGTTTCTTCTCATTTGTTCTATCTTTTTTTTACACCACTAACGACCTACCTTTCTGATATTTAAATGATTGGCACACGTATATCATGGATATATTAAGCGTCATTTTTAGGTGTAAGAAAGGAAAATCATTACATATCAATACAATTCAACCAGCATGTACATGTTAAATAACATAATAACAAAATGGTGATTTGTCCTGCTAAATAGATGTCCATACAATTTACTACTTATAGCAAAATGTCAATTTATTCCACTAAACATATGTCCAGATGATAAATAATTACATTATAGCGGAAATGGAGATTTATTCTACAATCAAATGTCCAAATAATCAAACAATCAACTTATAGTAGAATGGAGATTTATTCTACTAGCACATGTCCACACAATCAAGCCATTTAATCAATTCATTCACAATTATTTGTCTACTTACGGTATCGACATTTAAATCCCTTGTGTTCATAACCACCTTTGAAAAAGAAGTTCCTTTAAAACAATTGGATTTTTTCAAAACAAGGATTAAAACTTAAACTTCATTTTTAAAGTAATTAATTACAAGTTAAACCATTTATTAAACAATATTTAATCTTTATTAATCCTTAATTTAATTTAATCATAAATTAAGAAATAATTAACCTCAAATAAATAATTAAACAATAATTAACATTACATAAATAGTTGAACACTAATTAATCCTATATTTATTATTAAATAATAAATTAAACTTTCATTAATAATTAAATATGAATTAATCTCGAATATTTAATGATATAATCTTTAATTAAAACTTAAATAATAAATTAAACCATTAATAAATAAATTATTTTAAATTAAAACCTTAATTAATTTATGATCAAAAATAATTGAACATTTGATTAATTAAATTAATAAATAACCTTATAATTAATTAATAATTTATTAAAATTAATCTGATCTTTAAAAGATAATTAATTCAAAACTAAACTTCATTAATTAATGTTAATAAACCTTGTTTAATATTTAGTTAATCATTAATTGTTAAAGGTAATTAATAAATAATTATCAAATTCTTAATTAATTTTTCTTAAACATCATTATTAAGTTTCTAAGACATTTTAAAACATTTTTAATTGTATAAACCATATTTTTTCAAAAATCGGATTTTTAAGTGAAAGTGCATCCATAGCGACTATCGCTATTGATGCGGTAACTAGAAATGTTTTCTAAGTTAACTCTAAAACTTATCACCTTATGAAACTCTCTAATTGTCCAAACGTAAAGTGAGCATTTATAAAAATTAAATAAAATTTAAAAGACTTGAAATCGGTTTGAGTTTTAAAAGCAATTTACATAAATTAATAAAGAATTCAGGCTTCCACTACCACACAAATGTGCTATTTTTCCTAGCATAACTTTATAATGGAGATCACCGGTATAAAACATACAAAACCTACATATCCAATTTTTCACATACAACGTCAAATACAAGATCCATACACATAACCTAATATACAAGATCAAAGCTCGCACAATTTCAACCAGTTTCTAAGGCTAACTTCATTTTCAAGTCTAACTTCCAAGCACATATAAAAACACACTAAAATCCAATAATTTATACAAATTCCATACAATAATTTAACAAAACGTATAAAAGTTAAAACCTTTAACTTTGAAACAAAGTTTACTTACCAAAATTCTGCAAAACTCCTTTTAAACTTGAAATAACTTTGCAAACTTGACTTAGGACCTTTGCATCTTGAAATAGCTCGGACAAGGACATGCATGGCTTATGCAAGATAAGAATAAGGATGTGTGGGCTTGAATTAGATAGGTAGAGGTACTTTGGGTAAGGTTGAATTTAGAAAATCGGACCCAAAAATTAGTCATATTCTCTTGGAATTTTGGCCAAATTACTTTCAAAATTTGAAAAGTGCTTAAAATAAATGTTTTTTTAAATTCATTTCTATACAATTTCGAAAAAAAATCACTAAATTTGGGTTTGTTTTGAGGGATGTATGGTTAAATGAAAAGGAGGTATCTTCGGACTAGAAAATTTGAGTACTAAAATAGGACTGAAACAAATGATTTTTGACATAGCTAAGTTCAAAATTTGAAGAAGTAGTACAAATGAAAGTTGTAGTCACTAGAATTTAACACAATTTTAAGAAAATAATTTCACCATTTGAATTAGAAAAGAGGTAAATATGATAGAAAGAAAAGATGGTAAAATGAAGGAATGGCAAGCTATTTATAAACAAGAGAAAAAAGAGAATTACCTATCTAACCCTTTACTTCTACCCTCTAGTTGTTTTGCCACAACACATGCATTTCCACCCACCACCTTCTCTTCCCCATTATGTCAAAGAAAACATGTTTAAATATGTTTAGGTACTAAGTTGCGTATATCTCAAATCATGTCTCTTAAGGCATATAGTATATATATGTATATACTTAAGTATATATGCCTTTGTATATATCATTATACACTAAATGATTTACATTTTGAATATGTATAAAATTATACTACGGTTCAAAACATTTCCAAGAACTTTTATCCAATAAAACGTCGAAAATTTGAAAAACGAATTTCGATCACATTTTCGATTTTTCTTCGAGCTAAGTATTTTTGTAAACAAATTTTGAAAACTATTTCACCATCATTATTTATTATTAAAATGAGTTTTATTTCCATTATAAAACCTATATATTTGAATATTGTAAATTAACTAAATCTTCTTAAATTGGAGTAGTGAAATATTAGGTCGTTACATTCTTCCTTCTTAAAATAATTTCACTCCCGAAATTACACCTCAGCTTATCCTTGAAACACTATACAATAATTCTTATGATGTACATAGATCATTCATATACAAAGTCTAATTTAGTTACAATTCGAATACATAACTTCATTTCCAAATTACTATCGCTCATTCGACTCTCTAGTGTGGACTCTGATCTGGTGTCGTGTTTGGAACCTCTGTTCTCCTTTGTATCACTCCTAATTTTAAATAACATTGTTCAGGGGACTTAATTAGATAAATTAAATTGAATAATGTAAAGATTAGAGTGATAAGAGGATTGAGATTTGAAAATTTATTAGAAGTCATGCTTAACTGAATAAAAATTTAAAAGAATGAGTTTATGGAAATAGTTTTATAAGTTAACTAATAAGAGAGTAATAAGGGTATTATGGGGATAGCCGTCCACCATAACCCTTAACCCCTAAACCCTTATTCCCATTTTCACTTCACAAGTTCATAATTCGAAAACATAAACCAAAGAGCTCAAGCCGGCCATAACCTAGGGGAAAAGAGAGGAGAATCAATTAAAAGATAAGAAATCAAACAAGGAGAATTAAGAAAGATCAAATCTCAAGTCCCTTATCTAAACCAAGGTGAATAATAATCAAAACCATCTTATTTTCGTCTTTAAAGAGCATTTGTTTTCGGGTTTTAAGTTTAAAACCTTTAGATAATTTCATTGATGATGTGCTTAGATTACATGAGATGTTTGATTCAAACAAGTATGTTTGATAAATGTTTTATTAGATTTTAAGGCTAAAATCGTATTTGCTGGGGTTTCGAGTGCCATGAGGATTTAATATGCTATGTAAAACATTATTTTGAAGATGGGTTTAAATTTTCATAATTATCCAAGCTATAGATAATTACCAATGAGTTTTTGAAGGAAGAAATAAAAAATCGGATTTAAAATTTATTTCGACGATTATATAAAGGATTTGCATCTAAAATTTATATATGTTAGATAATATATTAAAGGTGAATTTTGATTATTTTTGGAGAATTTTCCAAAGAGGTTTGCTATGGAAACTAAATTAATTAAGTTGAAGGAGTTAAATATTTTAATTTTTTAGCTAAAGGGAAGGGCTTCTTTGCTAATTATTTTTAATTAAATTCTGGATGAATTCGGCAGTCTTTAAGAAAAGATTTTTGTAAAGGTTATGGCAACCGGTTATATTTTTACAACTAAGCAAGTTAGTTGAAAAGTACTTAATTAAAAAGGAAACAAAACATTTTTATAAAGATTTATTGTTTTGCCATTTCCTGTAGCAACCTTTCAACTCCATACCTCTGCCCCTAACCAAGTAGAAACCAATACACATGGTATTAATGCTTTATATGTAGTGGACTGGAGAAAAGTGGAAGGTATAGAGTCAAAACATGCTTACGAATGGGTCGACGCCATTTTAAATAGCTTTCGAAAGTCTTTGTTTTGCTGTCAAAAGAGATGCTGCTCGGTTAGCCTTTAATCAATGCTTTCAAATAGTTGAATTATTTTTATATTGCTTTCGAAGGGGTTGCTGCCTTTTTGTTTTAAAGGGTAGCTTTCGAATTAGTTGTTGCGTCTATTTTATAAAAATAGAGCTTTTGAAAGGTTAGTTTTGAACCTAGTCGAAACCTTGTTGTTGTCTTCATATCTTTCGAATAAGTTGAAAGTTTTTAATGAGTTTGAAAGGAAAGCTTTAGTTTAATAAATATAATGTCGCTTTCCAATGCTTTCGAAAGGGGTCCAATAGCCATTTAAACTAAAGGTTTCGAAGGCAATGGCTTCGAAACGTGTTTCGCAACTATCCTTCCAATTGTTTTACTTAAAAGATTAAGGCCTTCGAAAGGATAATTCGAAAGACATCTGTTTTCTCCAAATTCTTTTATTTGAAGGCCAATGGTTTCGAATGGGGTACTTTCGCTTATGTTCACTTTGACCCAAAAGAAATATCTAAGATTAAACCCAATGTTTTCAAACGAGGTACTTTCAAATGGTTTCTAAGCTATGCTTCTATAAGTTGGAAAGATATGTTTTAATACTTTCAAAAGGAATGTCTTGATGGTTTCAAAAGGAAGGTTTTGATGCTTTCAAAAGATATATTAAAGTATTTTGAAAGGCATATGTTTAAGCGTTTTGAAAAGAAGGTTTGGATGCTTTCGAAAGAGATATTGTAATGGTTTTGAATGTAAAGGTCTAACGAAATCCTTAGTTTTCAAAACAATGAACCCAATCTCATTTTTAAAGAAAAACCCACGGCAATATAAAAGAGCTTTGAAATGGTTTTTAATTTTGGAGTTTTCGAAGAAGCTTTCTTGATAAAATTAATGGGTTAAAGGTATTAACCATGTTTCATGCGGAAATAATTTCAAGGATATTAAACAATAGATATTTGTATTGTATGTTATTGCATGTGATTCTTCTATAAACATATTCACTATATAATGGACCCATTGCTGTACTTTGGGGAGTAAATGCAGATTAACCAGTAGGTTGACCCAGTAGTGTGTAACGACCCAGAATTTCAGTCATTTGAAATTCAGATATTTAATTGATTTTAAATATTCATAAGTTAATTTTATAAGCTGAATAACTTATATTTGAAATATCTAAATTTAATTGGATACTTAAATTGTTAATTTAATATTTGAAATTGAGGAAATAATTAGAAATAGGATTTAATGTGAATAAAAATGATTTCTAAAGTGAACTAAATCCTGGATGAATTATAATGATGTTACAGGACTTTTAAAATCGAACTAAAAGTTAATTCGTAAAAAATTGAATATTTTAACATTTAATTGACGTGTAAAAATAGCATTTTTCAAACAGTCTCGGATTTCAACAAAACCAGTTTCATTGGATCCATAATGTTAAATTATTGTAAGATTTCAAATTTCATGATAATCGGATTTACAGGTTGTCCGGGGCAAGCTAAAACGCATAGAAATTCATTTAAGTGAATTTTAAATTTAAATAATACGATTTGAAAACCTATCTTCCAAATACGATCGAATTGGCACTCGATACATATTCCATTGCATTCGAAATAGGGGTAAAACATTACAAGCGCCAGGCGGCATGCTTTGTTTCGAGTTCGAATTTTTTTTGGATGAATAGTGTTGCATAATCTTCTATGAAATGCCAGCATTTTATTCATTTTTCGCTAAACCCTAACAACCCTAGGGCTAGCTACCATCCGTATTCTAATGGCCAAAATTTCATTTCGATCTTCCTCGTTTTTCTTATAATCCACCAACAATCATAAAAAAAATTCAACTACAAAGTTGAAGAGCGTATCGAGATCTACAACTTCAACGGTTGTATTCGATTTTGAAGGCACGAATCGACGGCAATCTTCATTTGAAAGATCGACATTCATTCATGTTTTTCGAGCAAGAATCAGGGCCGAGCTCAATCGATTTTGGATCGATAATGGAGTTGATGATGATCTTCATGATGGCAGTCTTCGATCGTTGTCTAGATCGTCATAGGTGGAGCGAAAAATTGAAGAACAAACGGCTGTGATGGGTTTTTTCATGCGTCATTGACCTAGGGAGAAGAAGCAAAAGTGACGGCCTAGATCTAGGGTTCATGAGATCGGCGGCCAGAGATTAAAAAGGTTTAGAAATATGAAAAGAAATTGTGAAATAAGTTATATTAAAATTCGTATAATCTTTAAAAAGCTATAACTTTGTCATACGAGGTCGAAAATTTACGAAACGAATTGCGTTGGGTCCGTATTGACGAGCACTACATTTTAGAGCTAGATTGGGATTTATTGGAGCTAGTGTGAATTTTGGGTAACATTAAATGCGCGTTTAATTTTATTCGGAATAAAACGCTGAAATCGCGACTACAAGCAAAGTGAGTACAACTCACTCTTCTGACTCACTGACATTTTTATATAAGTGAGAATAAATATTATTTATGATGGTTGATGATTGTTTGGATGGTAAATGATATATTATCTATATACTGATTGATATTTGGATATATACCTGCCTAGTGGAGCAGATGACCATATATGTTCACGTGTATGAGCAGATGACCCTTTGTACGCGCGTCTGCCTCGAAGCGGACATTGTACACATATTTATAATATGTATATTTGTTGTAGGTGACAGGTTGGAGGGATCCAATTGGATTCCTCAACGATATTGATTTATTTATAGATATTGTGATATATGTTGTTATCATATTATACAGGATATTTTGGATGTCGTGATTGATGTATTTAGTATTGTTGCGGCATTGGGCCTATTTTTGAATTTTAAAAATGTTTAAGTGATGATTTCCAAATTTAAAAGGATTTTCTAATGATTTTGATAATGTACGTTTTGTTGAATTTTAAATTGTAAAGGAATTGAATTTATTTTGAATAAATAAATATTATAATTTTTATGTTAAAAAAATTATGATTTCTGTAAAATATAGTAAATTATGATTATTGGAATATGAAATGAACTATTTTATAAAATAGTTTAAATGGAGATTTTTTGAAGTTATAGTAAACGATATATATATATATATATATATATAAGATTTATAAAATTGATATTTTATAAATCAAAGTGTTAGAATTATAATAGAGTTTTTATAAATGTTAAAATGAGGATATAAATGGATTTTATTAGTGAATAAGATTTATGAATTTCGAAGTTATAAAATGAATGAATTTGTGAAACAAGAGATTTATAAGTAATTGACTTGAAATTTGGATTTGGCATATTAATGAGATGTGAATTATCCTTTAAATTAAATGTTGAAATAGTATTAAATTTGGTAAATGATTTATATTCATGATTTTGGACAGTGAATAATATATTAAAGAAATGTTTTGGGAAGTGATATTTTAAATGGAATAAAATGATTTAAAGTTGTTTTAAAATGTGTTAAGGATCGAAATCTTAGATTTCGACATTCATTATTGAAATAGACGTTTTCGAAAAGAATAAGGAAATGATGGACTATAACATTTTTGTTATAGTAAATGATTTCCGGAAGGAAATTTTTTATACATTATTTGGGATTTATATATCTATTTTATTTTCGTATCCCTATACTATTGATTTTGGGTTATGGTGACGATGTTATATGCAATATTCGTTTTGACCCAAGTAAATGTGTTTAAAGAGAACGTTTTCCTTAAAGAATAAAATCTATACTTAATCGTGATTTAGGTATATATAATATTTTATAAGTGTTGAAAATAAATTGATTTGTAAATTACTTATTATTAAATAAGTATATGGAAATGTTTTCCAATATAGATGTTGAAATGGTTTTGAAGATATATCTTTTTAAAGATATTTTGAGGTGAATATTTGGAATGAGAATTAAAAAATAAAAGATTAATTAAAAGGGCCTAATGATTGCTTTGGTGCTAAATATTTGTTTGTTTGCTTTGATAGTAAAATAACCGACTATCAAACTTGGCCAAATTTTATTCCTCAACTTGATGTGGGAACTATTTAGTCGTACACTTAGTACGTTGCCTTTTGTGTAGGCTTGATTATCATTCGTGTTGAGGATGTTGATCCGTATAGCGTGGAGTATTGCTTCAATCTATCGAGCTTCCTTCTTGGCCCAAAGGATAGCAAGTTGAAAGTTGGAGACATAATAAGTCTATGAGATTTAGTTTTTATGTGAGGTTGAGAAAGGCTTTTGCGTTGTTGGTGCGAAGAGACCAGTATCAGATTTATCTAAAAACCACTTCGGCCAACGTATATGCGATGATTGTGCAGGTTGCTTGTGACGATATTGCTATTCCAGATTTTCATAGTGGGGGACCGCTTGTTGATCATTTGGAGTATACATCCAGCAGTAGCGGTCTCAACATTATGAAATATCCAATGCGAGGACTATTCGCTACTAATCCTAGGGATTTTCCAATAAGATGTGGTAGGAAAGTATCTTCGGTTTGTCCTATTCCTGGAAAACTTGTATGTATGTTTGTCTGACATTGCATTTCTAAAGATTACGTACATTATTTTTTACAAATGTACATTAGTAGTGGCGGAGAAGGCAACTTCTCTTAGTTTAATACCCTCCTTGAGACGTATGAGCTTAAGGGTTGTATTTTTGTGGAAGGCAATTAGTAGTCAACGGAAATGGCCGTGTGGCATTCTAAGTGATGTGATTGTGCTTTGTGAAAGGGAATCGTTACCTCTATCCTCATCAATCGGAAATGACCAAAACATGGTTAGATGCAATAGGGCTAAGTGGGTCATTCCCAAGTAGGATATGATCATCCTTTTCAAGATATACCTTTACACGCTTTGACGTCGTGTATCTGATTATTGTGGTTTGTATGCTATGAGGGCCATCCGTAAAGGTCGGTAACGACCGAAGGATGATATATTCCGTACTATCTAATTATAGAGGTGGGTCGGCCTTGTGTTGGTAGAGGATCCTTTGTGATCATCCTCGGTGCATTTTTCTAGAGATGTACTGCCGGAAGGTAGCCACTTCACCTAGTCATTTGTATGGAAAGCCAAACTCCACTACATACCTGACATTTTGATTGTATTACCCAGTTGGACTATATGCTGGAATTTAATCAATGTAACAATTTCGGCTATGATTAATATTATTTGTATATAGTAGACACTACTATAATATAAGAGGATTTGATATGATATGTTATAGTTACCGTAAGGTAATAACTTGTAACAACCCTGAAATTCAGACCCGGTTTAAAAATTAAAAAATCGTTTGTTTAGTGCAGAAATTCGAATTTTCACAAACAATTTCCGTTGCTATTCAAACTTCACATTTGGAATGCGTCTAGATAGACATAGGCGTACGCCAGATTTTGTTGAAAAATATTGAAGTAAATTTCGTTCGTCACATTTACATATTAGTTTAAATTTTATGTGTAAATTTTCTATCGGCCGAACCCAAATATTTTTCACGATGTTGCATAAGAAAAATATTGTGATCATGACGGCGCATTTCATTTCGTTAAATTTCGCTTTTAATTGCTAGTTAAAATGTTCGCTCGAGCAAATGGTTCAATAAGATTAAACACTTCGCAAACAGTGTCAAACCATCAACATCTTCATACCATTGTGTCCGCCTCGTCGCGCTGATGAAAACGGTATATTTATTTGTGTCAATCGGAGTTCGACGTTGAGAATTATAATTGTTTAACGGAGTACAAAGTGGTCTGTTACGCAGCACAAACCAGTACCCAACTTTCTCCAATGCTCGGAATTCTAGGAGTCTTTGACTATTCCGCTGTCTTGGAAAGCCAACAGCCATTACGATTACCAAGGCACTCAAGTGGAGACCTGTCAAATTTCTGTACTAATTTATATAAGCTAGCTGTCGTTTTCTTTATTCATTCGTTGCTTACATTCTATGATCTACCGGTTAGTATACTCCTGCTCTGCACTTCCTTTCTTCTTCCTCCTTTATATTTTATCTTATTTTTTTTACTTCCAGTAAGAAACTCACGAAGCCAAACTCCTCCATGCACGTCCAAACCCCTTCGCACTGACCACGTCTGCCAACTTACCCGTCGCCCGCATCCACACCCTTCGCTCGCTGTCGCCTCCCTTCCCCAGCGTCCGTCCACCCACCTCCGCCCATAGCCCGCCTCCGCGTCCACTGCCCACAGCCCGCACCACCGCACCACACCCACTGCCGCATTGCACCCGCCTCGCTCCCCCACTCCACTGCTCCACCAGCCTTCGCACTACCAGCCCGCCACTGCCCAGCCCACCTCCACGCCACCGTCCAAGCCCCACGGCCCTCCACCGCACCACCAACGACCACCCACCCCACTGTTCCACGTCCAGACCCGCTCCGCCACCTCACCCAGTGCGCACGCCTCCACTGCCTCAAGCCGAAACCCGAACTGCTGCTCCAAACACCCAACCCGCTGCCAACTAGTCGACGTCGCCGCAAAGCCTGACTACCATCACCATCCTAGACCTCCTCCTTGGGCTTAGCTAGACGACTTGGCCTCATTCGACTTTCCACTGCGCTGCCGCTTTTATATATATATAACTGTTTAAATAGTTTTGTATAAGTACGGTATAGTTTGAAAAAAAAAAGTAGTTCTGTGTAACCATGTTTATATTAATATATACATATGCATCCATTTTATCTAGTTCCTCTATATAGTAATGTATATATAATATGTTAAATTATATAACAGTCATAGTTTGTGATCTATGGGCTAACTTATACCTTGTTTGCGCAGTTCCAATGGAGGCTAATCCAGCGATCTAGGCTTCCATCTACCTTATTTGCATCTAGTTGTTGGTATGGTTTTATATATATATATATATATATATTCAATCGATATATGTTGCAATAAACAAATTATTGATTAGTTATTTGTTTGATTGAAGTTTGTGTTCGTCTTGCGTCGTGGTTGTTTGGGTCTATCTTATCTATCTCTCTTCGTACTTCGCCGTCATCTTCTCTAACCACGCAAGGTGAATATTTCATTCACGACTCAATCTATTATGCGATGATAATCAAGTGATAATTGTTATTATTATTAATTTAGATATTAAATTGTTGATGGTTAAAATTGTTGAAATAAAACGGTTAATTGCTATACAAATCAAAATTTAGTATTGATAGAATTTAAAATTTCTAAATTGACGCCATGTATTGTTTAAAAAGATTTAACGTGATAAACTGTGATTTGATGTTGGTTTATGGTAAATAGTTGTGACACTAAATTTGCTATGTGATGATGAATTTGGTTGTTAATATAAGTGATAATAAATATGAAATTGAATTTGATATAGGATAGTTACCAATGCAAAATGGATTATATATGTTGAACTTGACCCCCTTTAAATGTTTAATAAATCGACACGTGGAATTAGCGTTAACCTCACTTTGAACCCTTGAATGTATGATTGATGTAGAAATTTGATAATGGACACCAAGTGAAAACCAAAATGTAATAATCTTTAATCTGCATGAAATGATAGTGTGGATTCTAGGAATGATTATATTAATTTCATAAATAACAGATGTAAATTAATACGATTATTTCAGGATTATTTAATAAATTGATGAATTGTTATGTATGGTTTCTATTGCTTGTTTATTTACTTTGACACCATCCCAGTTATCACAGTGCAAGTTCCCTTTGCTATGCTTTATTTTATATTAAATGATATTGGGTTGAAATGATAAATACCCAATTAAAACAACTTGGCCTAGGATAGATAATAAAAAAATAAGAAACCCGATTGGTCAACCAAAATCATTTTGAAATTGAAATATATTAAGGAATGAACTTAACAATTTGTTTGGAAATTAAGTAACGGACTTAATGGATTTAATTGAAGTAAATTAATGGATTAAATTGAAATAAATTAATGGATTTAATTGAACGGATTAATAAACCTATTTAATTGAATAAAATGAATTGGCAAATTTAATTGAAATGAGATTTAGAAACAAGTAAATTCTATAGTTTAATAATTTAAAAATTTATTAGATTTGTTAGATTTAGATTTAAACTCGATTTTAATTAAATAGATTTCAAAATTGTTATAAATTAAATTTGAGATTAAGGAAAATTTGACTTAAGTGGAATACAAAACTAACTAAAGTTTTACGGATTAGTTTAGTGATAATTTAAATTTAAATGATTTTAAATTTAGTGAATTAATCAAATCCGGACATTGTAAACGGAATATGGATTGAGTTGATTTGTAACTCGGAAACAACTTATTTGTGATGTGTAGATCATTGAACCAAATAAATGGGAACGAATTTCTTTAAAATGAAATTTAATTAAATTGGTAAATAAATCAAATGAAGTTTTGATAAAAAGGGAATTTAGTTAATGAAATTGATTTAATCGAAATTATGATGACAATGAATGTAAATATGAATTGAAATGAATAGAATTTGATTTAATAATTCGAACTAAATTGACCATTAACTTGAATTCATTGATTATGAACTAAATTTAATAAGCGAAATTTAGATCTTACTACATTGACTTGAATGCTTAATTTTATTGTTAACTCAAATGTTTGGAATGAAAATTGCATTTGGAAATATGTTTTAAATATCTGAAATAAATTGAATCGTGAAATGTCAAATTTGGGAAGTCAAATTTGCACCTTGACTTTTGGACTTTGATTTGTTTAAACGTAAATTTAACCGACCATCGGGTAATAAAAACGTAGTTATTAAAGAGACCGGGATCGGATATGGACATACTCTCTGTCGATACCGAAACCACTTTAATAACTATTATACGCGGAGGGTCGATCCAGAATGAAGTGGATGATTTGGTGAACGCGTTGACTGAAGAAAGAGAACGATATTGGATGACCCCTGACATGACTAAAACAAGAGCCGCGCCGGGCCATTGAGGTTCGCCACCTCTAGCGGACACGCTTCTTCGATACCATATCTATTACGTTTCTGATTCGATTTGGGTGCACCCCTTGATTTGGGAGTGTTGTTTCGCGGTGTTGAGGTAGCTGCTAGCTATGCTCAACATCCGTCCGGATCACGCAACTACTAGTATCCTAGTTGGTATCGCCTCATGTACCTCGTCATACTGATTATCCTATTCGCGACCACTACGTTTCGTTTTATGTTATACCTATGGGGTACCCTCTAATAACCACTAGTTTACGGTTGGGTTTACGGTGCTGTATAGACTATAGCATTATAAAATGTGTTAAGGGGAATTATGGTAACGCCTTAACGCTATTTTAATATCGTACTTTACTGGTTAGACATTATCTACATATCGTATTCAATTGTATATATAGATAGTTTATCGGACCCTTAGAGATGTTATTTTATTCATCTTTGAGTTATGGACTTTATTCCCTGCACTTGATTATTCTGTATAAGGTTTTGAGTCCTGACTCGAGTGTTTCCCTTTTGTATATGCTTGAGTCAGTCTGAAGCTATCTAGTTGCTGATCAAGGTTGGTTGAAGATGCTGAAGGCTTAGCATTTATCTTTATCTGTCTATTTCTATTCCTATATTAATGTCCTAGTCTGTTGTATTTCCTTTTAGTCACTTTATGTTAAGACATTGTTGTACTTCATGTAGTAGCTTCATGAACTGCTATTATGACGATGTATTTTCCGCTGCATTATTCTGTTATTGTTCTATGTCTGTATGTTGTATTGATTCTCATTTACATTTATGTATTAATAATCCCATAATGATTCGTGTTTTGCATTATTTAAGTTGACACGGGTGGATTATTGTCAATTTAAATGGTCCAAATATACGGGTTGTTACATAACTTGTCCGTGTTTATGTGTAGACTTGTCTTAAGAGATACTTTTGTTTGATAAAGGAAAAGTTTTGGTAACTTAATAAATTCAGTTGAGTGTGTTTCTCACGCTGGTTTACCGGACTGATCCGAGCGTTCTTCCCTTTCAATGCTTGGGTCAGACCGAGTATATTTATAGGTTTAGAGTTGACGCTTTTGGAGCTTTAGCAGGAGAGTTGGATATCTTCATTTTCGTACATTCGTATTTGCTTGATTATCCGCCGCATTGCTTAGTTGTGTATATTTTCAGCAATTGTAAGGGCAGGTTATTATAACTATTCAGGCTGATAACTATTGATTGATAGTTGAACTCTGATTGATGTGTATATATATACAGTTTCTGTTTTGTAAAGATCATTGATATGATATTATATATTTTCCGCTGCGATGTGAGATTCTGTATTGTTCTATTTGGTTCTATCTTCTCTCTTTCTTCTTTACTCTTCTTCTCTCTTCTTTTCTTCCTCTTGACTTTCCATTAGTCTATGCATTTTGGGTCGGACATGTGTCGATTACTGTCAATTCAAAGGGTATGGATTTGTAGGTCGCCATAGTTGGTATCAGAGCATAGATTTTGTATATTCCTAAACTTTGATGTGTACTCAGTATAGATAGGGACAGTAGCATCCTAGATTGAGTTTGAGTGTATTATATATATGAGCACGTATTTGTTAGTGAATATAAAATGTTTTATATTGTGTTTGCTTATCCGCTGAGCTTTTTGTGAATTCTGGTCGGTATGTGGGACCCCATATTATCGATAGGGATTTCCAAACACTTAAAGAACGACATAGCATCATTTTAAATTAGGTAAATGAAATAATTTTACCTCGATTATATTTTATATATAAAGGAACAATTTTTCAAAAAGTATTAAAGAGCATATAAATTTGTTTTTTGAAAATGTAAATATATATAAGTAAATAAAAGTTGTTTAAATAATCTAAATAGAAACAATAATTGTAAAAGAATAAATTATATAAGCAAATGAATTATATAGTACGGAATTATAATTAATATGATTTACAATTGCGAAATAATCTTAAATATAAGAAATTAAACAACAAAGTATATTTGTAAATATGAATTTAAATAGAAAATGGATATAAGCTAAGATTGAGAAAATTTGAATCTCGTTGATTTGAAAGTTTTTTTTCAAAAGTCAACGAGATTATATTGTTATAATTCTAAACAAGATAAATAAATTTGAAATGATCTTATATAAGTAAAGTGAATAATGAAATTATATAAGTATAGACTTATAAATGTGATTTGTAAATGTAAAAGAATATAAAGCACTGAATTCCCTACTGTTGTTGGAAAATAATAAGGGTGATGACTGCAACATCATCAGCATCATTTTTGTGTTTCTATCTGATGGATTTGCTACCAATAGTAAATTGAAAATTGAAATTTATTATGTTAAACGAATTTGATTTAAAATCCAAGTTGAAATGGATAAATATAAGTGAAATGAGTTTTGGACTTATAATATGAAATGATAAAGATTTAGCTTTGGTAAAGTTGAAATAAATTGAGTTAGCATATTAGATATATGATTTGAAATTTAACTAAAGTTAAATATAATTGAATTGGATTTTAACTGGATTATATAAGTTATTGAAACGGACATTAAACTTAAAAGATAGGTGATTATATAATATGAATATGGAAGTTTAGGTAAATAAGTTTTATAACTTATAAAATGAGAAAATGTAAGCAAAACCAAATATTAAAATGGTTAAACAATTTTATTAAGCAAGCAAAATCTGAATTTGAATAGTGATATGAATTTGACTTAAGTAAAAGTTAAATAAAATAGAATTTGAAATGAATTAGAGATGAACTTAAGTTGTATAGTGAAAGTAAATGTAAATGAAGTTGAAATGAAATATAACTTAAGTGATGTTGAATAAAGTAGATTTTGGTATCCAAGTAAATTAATAAAGTGAATTAATAAAATGAAGTGGTGAATTTGAGTTATATAAAGAAATTCAACTTTATTTGTAGATTGAATTAGCAATTGAAATAATGAAGTATGGATTGAATGTAATTCGATCGAATGTAAATAATTGATAAGGAATAGTAGATGTAAGTGTTAATTCATTAAAAAGCTAATGAAGTTGAGAAATGAATAATGGAATATTAAACCAATTTGAAATTAAAAGTGTTGAACCAAATTGAATGAATGTAAAGTAAATTAATTGGGTAGTGTTGGACATGCATTGATTGTTAGATGGATGTTAATTGATTGTATAGAAAATCCATATGAAATTGAATTAATGAAATTGAATTAATGAAATTTAATTAATGAAATTGAAAGCTAAGTAATTAAATTCAAATGGGAAGTAAAGTGAATTTAGATAGAATTGAATTTAATTTAAATTGAAAGTGAACAAACTTGAATATGAATTAGTAAACGTAAACTAATTGAAATTGAATAAATGAATGTTAGTAAAATCCAATGTCAATGAATCAAATGTGATTAAATTGAAAACCAATTCAATGAATATTGATGAGAATTGAATTTCTATTGATTTGATTATGGATTGATTGGATAGTGTTTGATGTTAGCTGGATGATAGTTGTTTGATGATTGGATTTGTTGCTTTAGATTGAATTTTCTAAATTGGCATATATAGTTGTTGAATTGATATATGTTGTATATTTATATTAATTTCATATATACATGTTTCTCATTGTTTTTTGAGTATTTAGTAGGTGAGGATGGCGCTTGCTTCGCTTTTGAAGCTTGCTTTCATGCTATATTAGCTGTATATGCTTGCTAATAACATATAAGGTACATATCTCGGATTACATATCGTACTTTTATATTTTTTCCCTGCGGGATGCCTCATCCTCGATGATGAGATGTATATTGGTGATATATATGTTGTGATCCTACTTGTTGTGATCCTACTACGATCGAACCACGCAAAAGAGACGCTGTCATATTTTTTTGAAAATTTAAGGCGTTAGAAAATTTTTGGAAAACTTTTGATAACTTAAGTTTTGGTTTTTGAGTTGAAAGTTAAACGATATTAGTACTTTTGAAAAGGTAACTACGAAAGGATTTGAGAACTTAGAAAAGTTTTTGTAACTTTAACTGTTGGATTTTGGAAAAGTTAAACACTTAAGTGATTTTGGTAAATATAAATTGAACGAATTGTTTTGAAAAGTTAATTGATTTTGTAACTTTTTCTTACTTGTTAATTTCGAGGACGAAATTCTTTAAAGTAGGGGAGAATATAACGACCCAGAATTTCAGTCATTTGAAATTATGATATTTAATTGATTTTAGATATTCATAAGTTAATTTTATAAGTTGAATAACTTATATTTGAAATATTTAGAATAATTGGATTATTAAATTATTAATTTAGTATTTGAAATTGAGGAAATAATTAGAAATTGGATTTAATGTGAATGAAATTGGTTTATAGAGTGAATTAAATCTTAGTTGAATTATAATGATGTTACAGGACTTTTAAAATCGAATTAAAATTTAATTTGTAAAAAATTGAATATTTTAATATTTAATTGACGTGTAAAAATAGCCATTTTTTAAATAGTCTCGGATTTCGAAGAAACCAGTTTCATTGGATCCGTAAAGTAAAATTAATGTAAGATTTAAAATTTCGTGGAAATCGGATTTACAATTTGTCTGTGGTAAGCTAAAACGCGTAGAAATTCGTTTAAGTGAATTTTAAATTTAAATAATTCGATTTGAAAACTATCTTCCAAATACGATCGAATTGGCTCTCAATATATATTCCATTGCGTTCGGAATAGGGGAAAAACATTATAAACGTCAGGCGGCATGCTTCGTTTCGAGTTCGAAATTTTTTTGGATGAATAGTGTTGCATAATCTTCTATAAAAGGCCAACATTTTATTCATTTTTCACCAAACCCTTACAACCGTAGGGTTAGCCACCACCCACATTCTAATGGCCAGAATTTCGTTTCGATCTTCCTCATTTTTCTTCTAATCCACCAACAATAATAAAAAAATCTCAACTACAAAGTTGAAGAGCGTATCGAGATCTACAACTTCAACGGTTATGATCGATTTTGGAGGCACGAATCGATGGCAATCTTCCTTTGAAAGACCGGCATTCATTCACGTTTTTCAAGCAAGAATCAGGACCGAGCTCGACCGATTTTGGATCGATAATGGAGTTGATGATGAGCTTCACGATGGCGGTCTTCGGTCGTTGTCTAGATCGTCATAGGTCGAGTGAAAATTTGAAGAACAAAGGGCGGTGATGGGTTGTTTCGTGCGTCATTGACCTGGGCAGAAGAAGCAAAAGTGATGACCTAGATCTAGGGTTCATGAGATCAACGGCCAGAGTGAAAAGGAGTTGTGAAATAAATTATAATAAAATTCGTATAATCTTTAAAAAGCTATAACTTTGTCATACGAGGTCGAAAATTGACGAAACGAATTACGTTGGGTCTGTATTGACGAGCATTACATTTCAGAGCTGGATTGGGATTTATTGGAGCTAGTGTGAATTTTGGATAAAATTAAACGTGCGTTTAATTTTATGCAGAATAAAACGCTGAAATCACGACTACAAACAAAGTGAGTACAACTCACTCTTTCTGACTCGCTAGTATTCTAATATAAGCGAGAATAAATATTATTTATGATGATTGATGATTATTTGAATGATAAATGACATATTATATATATTGATTGATATTTGGATATATACCTGCTTCGTGGAGCAGATGACCCTATACGTTCCTGTGTATGAGCGGATGACCATTTGTACGCGCGTCTGCCTCAAAGCAGATGTTATACACATATTTCTAATATGTATATTTATTGCAGGTGACAGGTTGGAGGGATCCAACTGGATTCCTCAATAGTATTGATTTATTTACAGATATTATGATATAAGCTGTTATCATATCATATATGATATTTTGGATGTCGTGATTAATGCATTTAGTGCTTTTGCAGCAATGGGCCTATTTTTGGAATTTTAAAAATGTTTAAATGATGATTTCCAAATTTAAAAGCATTTTCAAGTGATTTTGAAAATATACATTTTGTTGAGTTTTGAATTGTAAAGGAATTGAATTTATTTTGAATAAATAAATATTATAATTTTTATGTTATAAAAATTATGATTTCTGTGAAATATAGTAAATTATGATTTTTGGAATAGAATGAACTATTATGTAAAATAGTACAAATGGAGATTTTTGAAGTTATAATAAGCGGTATATATATATATATTAGAATTATAAAATTAATATTTTGTAAATCAAAGGGTTAGAATTATAAAGGAGTTTTATAAATGTTAAAATGAAGTTATAAATGGATTTTATAAGTGAATAAGGTTTACGAATTTCGAAGTTATAAAATGAATGAATTTGTGAAATAAGATATTTATAAGTAATTGACTTAAATTTTGGATTTGGCATATCAATGAGAAGTAAATTATCCTTGAAATTAAATGTTGAAATAATATTAAATTTGGTAAACGGTTTATATTCACGATTTTGGACAGCGAATAATATATTAAAGAAATGTTTTGGGAAGTGATATTTTAAATGGAATAAAATGATTTAAAGTTGTTTTAAAATGTATTAAGGATCGAAACCACAGATTTCAACATTCATTGTTGAAATAGACGTTTTCGAAAAGAATAAGGAAATGATGGACTATAACACTGTTGTTATACTAAATGATTTTCGAAAGGAAATGTTTTTGTATATTATTTTGGATTTATATATCTATTTTATTTTTTAATCGCTATACTACTGATTTTGGGTTCTCGTAACTATGTTTTACGCAACATTCGTTTTGACCCAAATAAATGTGTTTGAAGAGAACGTTTTCCTTAAAGAATAAAATCTATACTTAATCGTGATTGAAGTATATATGATATTTTCTAAGTGTTGAAAATGAATTGATTTGTGAATTACTTATTATTAAATAAGTATATGGCAATGTTTTTCAATATAGAAGTTGAAATGGTTTTGAAGATATATCTTTTTAAAGATAATTTAAGGTGAATATTTGGCAAGCGAATTAATTAATAAAAGATTAATTAAAGGGCCTAGTGATTGTTGTGGTGCTAAATATTTGTTTGTTTGCTTTGATAGTAAAATAACCGACTATCAAACTTCGCCAAATTTTAGTTCCTCGACTCAATGTGGGAACTATTTAGTCGTACATTTAGTACGTTGCCTTCTATGTAGGCTTGATTATCATTTGTGTTGAGGATGTTGATTCATATAGTGCGGAGTATTACTCCAATCTATCGAGCTTCCTTCTTGTCCCGAACGATAGCAAGTTGAAAGTTGGAGACATAATAAGTCTATGAGACTTAATTTCTGTGCAAGGTTGAGAAACGCTTTTGCGTTGTTGATGCGAAGAGACGGGATCAGATTTATCTGAAAACCACTTCGGGCCAATGTATATGCGGCGATTATGCAGGTTGCTTGTGATGATATTGATATTCTGTATTTTCATAGTGGGTGACTGCTTGTTGATAGTTTGGGGTTAAAATCCCAATATACATCCAATAGCAGTGGTCTCTACATCATGAAATATCCAATGCGAGGTCTATTCGCTACTAATCCTAGGGATTTCCCGACAAGATGTGGTAGGAAAGTGTCTTCGGTTTGTCCTGTTCCTGGACAACTTGTGTGGATGTTCGTCTGACATTACATTTCTAAAGATTACATACATTGGTTTTTACAAACGTATCAGTGGTGGCGGAGAAGGCAACTTCTCTTAGCTTAATACCCTCGTTGAGACATATGAGCTTAAGGGTTGTATTTTTATGGAAGGCAATTAGTAGTCAACAAAAATGGTCGTGTGGCATTCTAAGTGATGTGATTGTTCTTTGTGAAAGGTAATCGTTACCTCTAGCCTCATCAACTGGAAATGACCAAAACATGGTTAGTTGCAGTAGGGCTAAGTGGGTCATTCCCAAGAAGGATATGATCATCCTCTTCAAGATATATCTTTACATGTTATGACGTCGTGTATCTGATTATTTTGGTTTGTATGCTATGAGGTCCCTCGGTAAAGGTCGGTAACGGCCGAAGGATGATATGTTCGGTACCATCTAGTTATAGAGGTGGGTCGGTCTTGTGTTGGTAGAGGATCCTTTGTGATGGTCCTCGGTGCATTCTTCTAGAGATATACTGCCAGAAGGTAGTCCCTTCACCTGGTCATTTATATGGAAATCCAAACGCCACTACGTGCCTGCCGTTTTAATTATATTACCCAATTGGGCTATATGTTGGAATTTCATCAACGTAACAATTTCGGCTATGACTTATATTATTTGTATATAGTAGACACTACTATAATATAAGAGGATTTGATATGATATGTTTTAGTTATCGTAAGGTAAAATTATGTCCGTGTTTATGTGTGGACTTGTCTTATGATATACTTTTGTTTGATAAAGGAAAAGTTTTGGTAACTTAATAAATTCAGTTGAGTGTGTTTCTCATGCTGGTTTACCAGACTAATCTAGGCGTTCTTCCCTTTCAATGCTCGGGTCAGGCCGAGTATATTTACAGGTCTAGATTAGATGCTTTTGGAGCTTCAGTAGGAGAGCTGGAGATCTTCATTTTCGGAAATTCGTATTTGCTTGATTATCCGCTGCATTCCTTAGTTTTGTATATTATCAGCAATTGTAAGGAGGGGTTATTATAACTGTTCAGGCTGATAACTATTGATTGATTATTGAACTCTGATTGATGTGTATATATATACAGTTTCTATTTTGTAAAGATCATTGATATGATATTATATATTTTCTGCTGCGATTTGAGATTCTTTATTGTTCTGTTTGGTTCTATCTTCTCTCTTTCTTCTCTTCTCTTCTTCTCTCTTCTTTTCTTTCTCTTGACTTTTCGTCAGTCTGTACTTTTTGGGTCGGACATGTGTGGATTATTGTCGATTCAAAGGGTACAGATTTATGGGTCGTCACATAGTGAATATAAATTGAGGTAACTCTTAAATGGATAGAGTTCATCCAAGAGGTCTGGTAAACTAGAACATAGGATGCCCAAAGACTGCAAAAGATGTTTTCCGTTTAGACAGGTTCGTAGTAAACCCATGAAAACTAGTTTGGAGAGAGTTATTGGCGAAGGCCAATAAGTTTGTGGTGATCCCATGAAAACTATATCCGGATAAAGTTATTGACAGATATCAATAGGTTCATAGTCAACCCATGAAAACTATGATATAGGGGAAGTTATTGAAGACACCAATAGGTTCAGAGAGAACCCATGAAATATTGAAGTTACTGGTTGGGGCCAATAGGTCCTTAGTGCTTCCATGAAAACTATGAAACTGGGTAAATAGTCCATAAGCTTTGCATAAGTTATTAATCAGCCTTGAAAACTAATAGGTTAATAGTGACCCTAAAATATAATTGCGGCAAATAGTCAAATGAATGAGGATGGGTAATCCAGGTTATTTTGCTTGTTTGCATATTGTAAATAATAAAACTTGTCAACACCTAAGAGTGAATCTGAAGAATAAGTGATTACCTTAAAATCTCCTTTCATTGTAGGTAAACGTAGCTTATATTCTTCGGTTATGTAAACATTGTTGAAAATACCACTTTAATATTGAAAGGCCAACCTTTAGAAATTCCATCCAAATGATTTGGTCTATGGCTCTGTTGGAACCACGTTTTGATGTAGTCAATGTGGTTTAAGGTTGGGACTTAACTGTTTTGGAAAATTGGTTGAATTGAGTGGGTTTCAACCTCCTCGATATGACGAGCCCTTATTATATTGTAGTTTTGAGAAAAAACTTTAAGAAAATAAGTGTGATAGGGGTTTCAATTTAGTCGAAGGGTAACCTTTCGACTAGATTGACATGAGAAGATGATAATCATATTAAATAAGAATCTTATGATTGCTACATAATCAAAATTGTCACAATCTCCTTTTTATTAAGCTAAGATGTATGGATTGAACAAATCCCCAATTCGATTTTGAAATTAGTGTTTACAAGCTTTAGAAAGAACAAGTAAGAAATGAATGAAACCCCTTATAAACTAGGCCCGTTAGGTCTTATTTATAGGTGTGGGTTGGCACCTTTCGACCCCTTGCCTTCGACACGGTTGAACGGTCTTCTTTCCTTATTTCATGCGCATCTCTTAAATCATAGCTTTTGACCTAGTCGAAAGGATCATATGGTCGACCTTCCGCTGCTGCCGAAGATTGGGGTTCCCTCTATCTGGCTTTGTTTCTTTTAACTTCGTCGAAAGGTATATTGCTGGATCACTTTTGGCTTCATCGAAAGGTATATGCTTGATCACTTTCGACTTCATCGAAAGGTGTATAGATGCACTCTTCACATAGTTGTTATTATGCTATGTAAGTTAGCATGGGCACTGGCCTTCAACACTGTCAAAACAAGTGCTTTGTAGGCTTCAAATGATTTGAAACACAATTGAGATATTAGTTGTAGGAGACACCAATCTGTAGCATTCTATCTGTTTGGCGTGGAAACCTATCTCCTTGTGTTTGAGGACGTTATGCAGAATTCCTATAATCTTTTCTTTCATACGTGATGACGGCTTTAACCAATTCGAAAGGCTAATATATGCTTTCAAAATGGTTGATTTGGCTGAACATTCTTCTGGTGGACGTAAATAAAGGCGAAACCAATCGTTTCGAATGGCTAGGCACACATGTAGAAAGTATGTCATTCATTTACTTTGAAAGGTACCTTTCGACCACTTCGTAAGCTGTAAACCTATTAGCCATTGCCTTCAAAAGGTACCTTTCAACCTCGTTGAAAGCACTAATTTAATGTTTTCAGAGTCCACTTCTAATGCCTTCTGATCCTTATCAATGCCCTTGCTTCTTCTTTCATACTTTCACACTTGAGAATATTCTAAGGATAATATTTGTCCCTTGCCTCCATAATATGAAAGATTCTTTTGTTCTTTAAGACAAAAACTCTAAAGAATTTCTTTCTTTATTTCTTGCAAAACAGATAATAACTCCTATTAGGGTTATAACCTTGTTATGAGACCCTGATAGGAAACTTTATAATTCAAGACACTATCTGGCAATTTTGTTGGCTAGAACATTCAAATAATTACATGACCAAACCCTTTCAATACTAATAATAGAAATATGAAACTATATTATATGGTTGTCCATCATTAATTTAAGTAAATAAGCCTTTCCAAAAGACCATCACACACTCCAAATCCCACGTTCTTTAGTTGTGAAATCTTCAGCCGTTGGGGATTAATTCCTTGCTTTTGGCCGTTTTAGCTTCTCCCTGCTATGATTTTATTTTCATCCCCGTGCTGCATACTAATGGTTTTCATTCATTCTTTAGTTAATTGGCAAAAAGATAAGCATTGATGTTGTTCGATAATATTAAAATTAGAGGACTCTTGGTTTTTTTACCATCATCTTCTAAAAATAAGAATAAAAATCTATTTGATATCAAGAAATTCTTATTCAAAATTCCCATCTAATATTAGCATGGAAATAGTAAATTTTCAAATAAACCTCAATTCCAACAAAAAAATCTCAAAATTGATCGAGAAAATCCATAAAGCCAAAAATTCAATGGGAAATCCGCAGCTTATCATAAAAATTCGATGGAGAATTCAAGAATTCATAGAACTAGAAAGTCAATACGAAAAGCAACCGAAAACTCATAAATTCTGGAATGTAATCAGAAACTAGCTAGGATTTCATCTATCAGCTATATCTAATACTAGTACAAAGTCAATATTTTAATAAGAAGTTTACACATCATCATGGAAATCCAATAAAGAAGTCAAGAAATCAAGAATTCATAAAACAGGAGGTCAATAAGAAATCATTACAAAAATCCATTAGGGAAACCAAGTGCATGAAATCCACAAGTCATCGTAAAAGTCAAATTTAGAATTCACGACACTAGAAATCCAATAAGAAATCATTATAAAAATTCAATAAGGAAACTAAGAATATGAAATCCCCAACCATCATAAAAACCAATATGGAAATTTTGAATTCACAAGACTAAAAATCCATTAAGAGATCATCATAAAAAATTGAATTAGGAAACCAAAAATATTAAATTCACCAATCATTGTAAAAATAAATAAGGAGATTTAGGATTTGGTAAATCTGTAGAAATTTTTGTGGAAGGAAACAAAGAAATCGAAAATTCATAAAGTCAAGAATTCAAGCAATAATATGCCAGGATCTCATCTGCAAGTAGATTACTTAAAGTTTTATCTATTACTATTATTAAACTAGAAATTCCATGTGAAATCTTCTTATCATCATGATAACTGAACGAAGAAATTAAGAATTCAATAACTCATAGGAATAGAAAATCAGTCAAGAAATCGTTATGAAAAGAAATAAGGATATTAAATATCCTTCAAATCAGGAGTACAATCAAAATCTTGTCCAGATCTCATCTGACGAATAGACTACTCAAAATTTCATTCAACATAAGTACAAAGTCAAAGAACTATCTAGTAATGGTAGACTTAGTAGGTTTATGCAAAAGATCCCAAATCCTATCTGGCTTTAGTTCTAAAGTCATTCCTAAAATACTATACCAAAGATTTATTTAAAACTTATGCCTTGAATAGTGACGAAGATTCTCGTTTTTCAAAAGATTGTATCCTATTAATTGATGTGTAATTCCTGAAGTGCCGATAAGTTAGTAGTATTACTGTTATATTGGAGCTAAGTCGTTACGCATTGTCATGCAATCATTCAAAATAGTAGTTTCGTACTACCAATCAGCCATTCGAAGTAGTAGTTCCATAAGACCAGCCAACCTTTCAATAAATAGTTTCGTTTGGCTGTTCGGCTTTTCAACTATGTTCAACATGTAGTTCCATTCAGTTGACTGGCCATTTAGTAGTGCAAGCTTTGTTTGACAAGTAGGTCGTTCAGCAGTGCAAGTACCATACTATTGCTTGGCCATTCAATAGTGCAGTAGTCCAAATAACTTATTAATACATACATATATATAGACTCTTTTATCCTAAGGGTTGCCTTATTTCTAAGGATTCAACAGTGGTTTACTTAATCTATTCTTCAGTGAAGTCACATTTATCTTTGTAGTAAAAATTTGATATCTATTCCATTCCTTTAGATTTTGTATGAATCTATGCTTTGCATCCCATGTTACGTATTTCTTTATCCATTTTCTTGTCTTGTGTTATCTTTTAGGATGAAAGTTTCTTAATTCTTCGGCGTAAAAGCCATTTTTCAAGCATCATATATTTTGAACGTTGCTAGTGGACATTTTGTCTTTTTTTATTATGGTTTTGGATTCCTTGTCTATTTCTGGTCATAGCATTGGTCATCTTTATCCTTTTGCCTTTGTCTGTACCTCTTTTCGGGTTTTATCTTTGTCTTAATTGATGGATAGGTTCCATTCTTTAACCCTTTGTTCATGTGGGTTTTGACTTTTGTTTTAAGTTGCAGACATCTTTGTCTTTCTTAATCCGTTGGGTGCCACTTCTAGGCTTCCCTTGGCTCTAAGGGATGTAGTGTATGTTAGGTTGACCTTCTTCTAAAAGTTTGTTGGTCGGTGTTTGACATGACCCTCCCCCTAAGAGGTGAACTGGAGGATAGAGGTTTGGACCCTCCCTCTAGGAGGTGCTACGGATTGGTCGTAAGCTTTTGTCCCTCAGTCTTAGGAGGTGCTACGGATTGGCCATAGGCTTTTGTCCCTCCGTCATAGGAGGTGCTACGGATTGGTCGTAGGCATTTCGATGGGTGCAGGATCACACTCCTTTTAGGAGGTGCTACAGATAAGCCTTAAGCTAAAATTATATGCAAAAATCATTTTTTGGCAAATTAAAATGTTCATGAACATCCTTTTGAATATCAAAGAATTCTTGTTAATGAACCAGTCTAATTTATTGAAGGATTATTTTTCTAAAAAAGAGCTTAGCCATAAAAGAATCTTTGCGTAACACTACCTTTTGCAAAGGTCATTAAATCATTACCAGTAGAGACATGGATCTCAAATAGGAGACTGGGAGGTCATGATTCATGAACCAATATCATTTTGTCAAGAATAGGATTATCTAATTTGTGTATTTTGTTAATGAACTTATGATAATTTTAAAAATTTCTTTAAAAAAGTATGAGTAGGTTTCTCCTTGCCAATGGCTTTTAGAAAACTTAAAAATGTTGGAATTGATTAGTTGGAAGACCTTGATGCGCATTTACTAATGCTGAATAAAATTCTTCAAAGATTTGTGCAAATTTATCTTTAAACAAATACTTAATCCCCATTATTTATAAGGTAATTTGAGAAAATCCCTTCTGGCTTTTTGAAATCAGCATTCTTAAAAACATATTTAGGAAAATTCTTTAGAGTACCTAATTGAAAAAATCATTAATGTGTATAATATATATATTATGTTTCCTAAGGTTATGTTCAGGAAAAAGGATGTCATGTTCATTAGTCTGGAAACCATGATACATAGACTAATAGACTTTCATGAATAAGGGCATGCTTTTCTTTGAAGAATCCCCTTTCGTAGGAGAGTTTTAGATCCTTACTCTTCTTGAGTCTATAGTTTAAGCATTACCCTAATCCAGGGTTTCGTGGAAGTAGTTCTTTACACCATACTGATTCAAACTTTGAGATGGGGATGAGTTGTCTCGCTCATAGAATTTGAGTTGTCTTTCTTCAACAGCTAAAAATTGTTGTACCTCAAAAGCATGTTGACTTCCATGGATTGATTTTGTTTTTACCTATAATGACACTCAAACTTTGTATTAATATATGACCAATTCATAGTACAATTCAAATTAAAGAAGTTACAAGTAAAGAAATTTTATAATTGACAAATGCTGTGATGCCTCATAGCCTGATCAGTGTCTGAAGGTGAAGTTTTTAAACTGACTTTCTATCAGGGCTTTAAATGATTGAGCTTCTCCTTTTGAGGTATATAATCTTCTAATCCTTTTTGGTAAATTCTTTTAAGAACCAAGATTTGACAAGATTCCAAACTATTTCTGCCAAAACACTACAGTTGTCAGTTTCATGTCCATTAACTTTAAGGTAAGAACAGTATTCCTTCTTTTTCTGGGTTCTGCTGAAGCTCTTTTCTTATAGGAAATAGAGAAATTCTCATCATCTTTTGTCATGGCAAAAATATAGAAAATAGGTTTATTTAATTCCATTGATTTGTGTTTAGATCTCACCATCTAACAGTCTTTTTTGTTTTCCTTCCATCTAGACATTTTCCTAGGATGATTGAAGTTAAAATTTTCTTCCTTCTATTTTTGTTGATATTTCTTCATGGCATGATGCATTTCCTATAAACGGATAAATTTGCCTGCTTGGGAATAGAAGTATTGTTGATCTTTGCATCCATTAATACAAAGGTCTTTCCAAAAAGGTGTTTGTTTGATCAATCCTTATTGAACTACCATAAGCTTTTCTCTATCTGTTGTACTCTCTTCCTTTAATGCTTATGTACTGAATTTGTTCAAGTATTCGTCAAGTAGTTCTCCTGGTTTTTGTTTAATAGTATCCAACAAGCTAAAGTCCATAGTTGAAACTTTGAATATAGAAATTGTCTCACGAAGTCATAAGAAAGTTGTTCCCAAGAATAGATGGTTTCCACTTGGTAATTCTTGTACAATTTGATGCTGCTTCTTGAAAAGAAACTAGGAAAAATTTGCAGCAAATTGGTCTGGGAGAATTATATATGTTCGTCCAGTTTTCAAAAGCTACATGGTGATTATCTGGATTAGAAGTCCTATCATATTTATTGAGGGAAGTCAAATGTGAGGAGGGAGACTAACTGCCATTATTTCTTCTAAAAAAGGAATCTTTGTAGGATAACATATTTCTCTTTGTTAGGAATTCCTTTTTTCTTAAGCATATCCATTGTCATTTGGTGTAGGATATCTTCTTAGTCGGCTTCATTTTTATGGAAACTTCTAGGTTGGACTATTTGAGTGCTTGAGAGAACTTTTAGCTTTACATTTTTGGTTTAACTCCTCATCTTTTACCTCATTTAGAGATCGTGCTTCATCTTCTCCTTCCATAATCCATAATGATTCTTGAGATGGAGCCCCTTTAAGAAATTCTTACATTGTTAGAATTTGTTGCTGTTGATTCTAGACTTTAATCTCATTGTTTTCTATCTTATTAGGGTTGACGGTTGCCCAATTTCCATATTTTCTAAGTCAAAGTTTGGAACTACGTTATCTTCCAAAGTCTACTGTGACGCAGCTTCTTCATTTGGATTGTAGTTATTATTCCTAACTCTTACCATTTTCTTCTCTTATATAAAGAACTCTATGAAATTAAGCTATGGTGAAAGTTATTGTGGACTAGAGGTTCAAGCCCTCATTCTAGCGCTAAAAGTCTTAAGAAGAAAACTTATCAACACCTCATAGTGATGTTTGAATAATAAGTGATTCCCTTACCTCCTTTCGATGTAGGTGAAGGCAGCTTATATAGGTAAAGATTGTTGAAATTACCACTTTAATACCATTCAATATAGTCGAAAGGCTAACCATCCTTTAGAAATTCCTTTTGAATGATTTTTTTTATGACTTGATCAGAGCCATCTTTTGACGTAGTCACAGTGGTCTAAGGCAGGGACTTAACAGTTTTGGGAAATTGGTTGAATTAAGTTGATTTCGACCTCGTCGGAAGGACAAGCACTTATTATATTGCGGGTTTGATTTGAAACTTTTTAAATATAAGTGTGCTAGGGGTGTCGACTCAGTCAAAGGGTAATTTTTGACTAGATCGACATCAGATGATGATAATTGTATGAAATAAGAATCTCGTCATTATTGCATAATCAAAATTATCATAATCTCCCTTTTATTGAGCTAAGATGTTCAAATTGACCAAATTCCTAATTCAATTTTGAAATTAAGGTTCGGAAGCCTTGGAAAGAAAAAATAAGAAATGAATTGAATCCCCCCATAAACCAGACCCCTAGGGTCTTATTTATAAGTATAGGTTGGTACCTTTTGACCCTTGCTTTCGACACGATCAGAAGGTTTGCTTTCCTTCCTTCGTGCACATCTCTTGAATCATAGTTTTCAACCTAGTCGAAAGAATCATATGGCCAACCTTCCTATCCACTGAAGACAAGGTTCCCTCTATCTTGCTTTATTCCTTTCGACTTCACTGAAATCTATATTGTTGGATCGCTTTGGACTTCATGAAATGGTATATTGTTTGATCACTTTCGAATCCACTGAAAGGTGTATAGATGTGCTCTTCACTTAGCTGTTAATCTGCTTTGTATGTTAGCATGGGTGCTGGCCTTCGACGGTATCAAAAATGTGCTTTGTAGGCTTCAAATGAGTTGAAACACTATTGAGATATTAGTTGTAATAGACACCATTCGAAAGCATTCTATCTGTCTGGCGTGGAACCCTATCTCCTTCTGTTTGAGGAAGTTATGCAGAATTCCTATAATCTTTTCTGTCATAGGTGACGATGGCTTTAACCAATTCAAAAGGCTAATATATGCTTTCGAAAGGGTGTATTAGGATAAACATTCCTCTGGTGGAAGTAATTAAAGATGAAACCAATCGTTTCGAATGGCTTGGCGCATATGCAGAAAGTATGTTATTCATTGCCTTTGAAATGTATCTTTCTACCACTTCATAAGTTGTAAACCTATTGGCCATCGCCTTCAAAGGGTATCTTTCAACCTCATCGAAAGCCCTTATTTAATGTTTTTAGAGACCACTTATAATGCCTTCTGATCATCATTGATGCTCTTGCTTCTTCTTTCATACTTTCACTTTTGAGAACGCTTTATGGATAACACATATCATCATGATACTTTTAACTACTATGTTTTTAACCATTGTGGATGTAGGAGCACAGCATATAGTTATTATAAATTTTTAGGCAAGATAATAGTGAGGGAAAAACCCGTTCCACTAAGAAGCGTGGTCTCACTAGATATCTAAATGCTTCAAGATGGTAGGTTATTATTCATACTAGGCTATATGTCTGACTCTATGTATGTTTTCCCTTTAAACCCTCGTGTGCTCAATTGATATTGAGTAGAGTGGGAGTTGAGGTTTTTAAGGTTCTCCTTTGGAGGAATAAGCTTTTGGAGGTGTGCAGGAGTCAAGTTAGCTAAAAGGAGTTATTTTTTATTTGATTCTACTATGTTTAATGTAAAGGCAAAGTTGTTTAATTGCCTATGTTTAAACTTTGATCATCCAAAGGGGCATCTTCATATATCGCTCTTGGCGTAGTTTGTAATAATTATATTTTCTCGAAATGTGGTTCACGAATATGGTATTATGTAATGATTTGAAACATGATTGAAATGGAATGAGAAATTTGTTTAGTGGTTTTAAAATAGATTCATATCCATGTGTTTCTGCTATATCAATGTATTTAACATTACCGCATTTGATAACCGAAAATTAATAACTATGGATAACTACAGTATCCTACTGACATGTTGGTATCGGGGCATAGGTTTAAGAAAACTTAAAAGAAATTTCAAAATTAAAATGTTTTTTGGAATCATAATCCAATAAATACGAAATTAAGATCGGTTAATGGGTTAGTGCTATAGTAACGTACCTGTACTTGATATATATAAATATATGAGTTTGTATTCCTCTCTCGCTCTTGGACCATTCTTCTGTATCTTACTAAGGCTCATATGCAGATTTATGAAAAAGAAGGAATGTGAAGAGGAAATCTCGATGAAGGAAGCACCACAACTAATGGAAATGCTTAACCCAATAGGAGAAACCAGGGTCGATAGACAAACACAAATCCAAATGCAAATGCCGAGGTAGTTGCTAGAAATCTGCCAATAGACATAGGGATGATGTATCGATCTTCGTCAGTTTGGTGCAAGTAGGAGCTGCCGTAGGAGTTGCTGGGTGTAATGCTGGAAGATTGGGGGAGCTAATCCCTTGGCCCTATTTGGAAACAACTATGCTATATTGAGCAGAGATTATACCATTCCTGGCGGCAAGCAGTTTTTAGGAACGGAGAATGTTATAGGAGTGGAGAACTGGCTTTAGCATTGTGAAAGAATCTTTGCTAACTTGGGGTTGAATGATGAGTAGAAAAGGATACTTGGTTCTAGACAGTTGTAGGGAGCAGCACTTCATTGGTGGAAAAGTGTTACTATCGGAATCCCCAAAGAAAAGTTGACTTAGGCGGAATTTCGAAGGAGATTCGGAGAGAGGTTTTTTTCTAAAGTTGCCAAGTCAGCATTGTTTAGGAAGTTCATAGACTGGGTGCAAGGCAAGATGTCAATGATCGAGTATGCTACAAGTTTGATGAGTTATCCAGAAACAGACATGCTAAACTTGAACCGTCATCAAGAGGAATGAGAAGTTTATTCGAGGATTGAGAGTCAAGATTGCTAGGGCGACCATGCCTCATCTTCAGGATCAATCTAATGTTGTTGTGGAAATGGAAATATGACATGAGGAGATGCTTGCTACTTATGGGAAGGAAAAGCAAGTTGAAACCCACAATTCTCTTGGCAAGAAGAGGAAGTTCATTAAGAAGAAGGGAACCCAGAAGGAAGAAGCTACCAAGAAGGCAAAGGCTAATCTGGATTGCTTTAAGTGTGATAAGAAGGGTCATTATGCTTATGAATGCCGAACTAGCAAGGGGAAGAAGGCCACAGACAAGAAGGTTGTGAAGTGCTTTAACTGCGACCAGGTTGGGTATTATAAGAATTAGTATCTAGGACCACTCAGGGTGGATAGGGACAGGACTTTGCTGTTGGACCATCATCTACTAATCCAGCTGCAGCTTAAAAGGGAAAGATTTTGATGGAAGGTATGCTTTTGATTTGAAGTACACTGGTTAGGGTACTATTTGATACAGATTCATCGCATTCATTTATATCTTAGTTTTTGGTTGATAGGTTATGTTTAGAACCCACATACCTTGTTACTTCCTTAAGGGTTGTGAATTCGATAGGAGGGTATGCAATTCTAGGAATGAGATGTGACAAGACGGAA
Organism: Allium cepa; assembly: GCA_030765085.1. Classification (NCBI taxonomy): domain Eukaryota; kingdom Viridiplantae; phylum Streptophyta; class Magnoliopsida; order Asparagales; family Amaryllidaceae; genus Allium; species Allium cepa. The sequence continues at coordinate 694,768,900 of CM060937.1, read as the reverse complement.
CTTAATTTTTTAGGTCATAAGTTTGCATGTTGTTTTTAAGCTTTTGATTTCATAGATTTCAGAATCATTTTAAATATGGATTGGTTTAGTATATATGAGGCTAGGATATTTTTCCAGGATAGGAGATATCGTTGAAACACCCATATAGTCATAGTCGAATTATATTCTCAGCGAAGGATTATTACAGAGTGCTTGTGCTTTGTTGAGTGAAATGGAAAGTAGAAGAAGAGTTAAGACTAGTTCAAGCAGCAAGAGAATTTATAGATGTTTTTGAGCCAGTTACAGGAATGCCACCGAAACGAGCCGTTGAGTTTCAGATAGATCTTGTGCAAGGAGCTAAACTTGTAAGTAGACCACCTAGTAAGATGACACCGACCGAGGTGAAGGAATTGAAGGTGCAGTTAGTGGATCTAAAAGGAAGAAATTTTATTAGACCAAGCAGTTCGTCTTCGGGAGTGGCCACGGTGCTCGTGAAGAAACCAGATGGGTTATTAAGGATGTGTATTGACTATTGTAAGTTGAACGAGAAGACAATCAAGAATAAGTATCATTTGCTAAGAATCGATGATCTATTTGATCAGTTGTGTGGAGTCGGAATATGTTCCCAATCGGATTTGGCAACAAGTTTCCATTAATTAAGTGTAATAGAGGACAGTGTTTCGTTGATAACATTTCGGACTAGATATGGTTCATTCAAGTGGTTAGTAATGCCATTCGAATTAACAAATGCACTAGCTTTCTTCATGGATTTAATGAACCAAATTTTCTACGAGTACTTGAATAGGTTCATATTTTTATATAGATGACATATTAGCATACTCTAATGATGAAGACAGCATGAAGATCATCTTAGAGTAGTACTTGTGACGATGAGACAACATCAGCTGAAAGAGAAGTTTTCCAAGTGTCATTTCTGGAAGAAAGAGGCCACTTTCTTAGTCACATGGTTTCAGAGAATGGTTTGTTAGTCGATCCAGGTAAGATCGAAGCTGTTAATAACCGAGAGAGACCGGAGATGGTGACTGAGATTAGAAGTTTTCTTGGACTTGCTGGCTATTACCGGAGATTCATTAAGGATTTCTCATGGATAGTAGTGCATTTGACTAAGTTAACCAAGAAGGACGTGAATTTTACATGGTCTGAGAAATGTGAGGAAGCATTCCTTAAGTTAAAGCATCTGTTAACCAATGTGCCTATGTTAGTTGTTCTAGACGGAAACCAAGGTATTGTGTTGTATACCAATGCATGCGAAACTGGATTACGAGCTGTGTTTATGTAGAAGGGTAAAGTCATTACCTATGCTTCATGATGCTTAGACCACATAAAGTGAGATATCCCACTCATGATTTGGATTTGGCTGCGGTGATCTTCGCATTGAAGATCCGGAGCCATTACCTTTTAAGGGAGAGATTTGAGTTATAAACAGATCATAAGTCCTTAAGATATCCATTCTCTCAAAAGGTGTTGCATTGAGACAGCAGAGGTGGTTGGAGTTTTTAGCAACTTATGATTTTGGTATAGATTATGTAGTAGGGAAAGGAGATAAAGTAGCGGATGCTCTTAGCAGGAAACATCAGAATATGGTGTTAGCCTTATTGGTAGAATGGAATGATTTAGAAGCTTTGACTACTTGTAGTGTGCAATTAAGATCGACAGTTTGTTCAAGTCAGAGCACTGCCATGTTATCTTGTTTAGAAGTTCGACAGTGTTTATCGAAAGGATTGCTTCAAAGTAGAAAGCTGATACATTATTAGCCGAGAATATTAGAAAACTTGAGGTTGGATCGGAGATTGATGATTTAAAAGATTTTATTCTTGACCAGAGAGGATGGTTGAGAAAGAAGGGATGGTTGTGTGTTTTGAATATTGAGGACCTAAGGAAAGAAGTTTTGAGAGAATTTCATCGATCCAAATTTATGATTCATCCTAGACGAACCAAGATGTATCCAGATATGAAGCGGAGTTTCTATGGGAAGTATGAAGAAGGACGTTGGCTTGTGGGTTAGGCAGTATGCGAACTATCAACAAGTGAAGGTCGAACATCAGAAACTGAGTGGATTGCTTCAACCTTTGGAGATACGTGTTTGGAAACGAGATTCAATATCCATGGATTTTATAGACGGGCTGCCAAGGTCGAATGGAGGAAATGAAAGTATGTGGGTCATAGTGGATAGGTTGACTAAGATTGCCAATTTCTTCCAACTAAGTCAACTAGGACTTTGATGTATTAGTTAAGTTGTTTATGAAGAACATAGTTAGAAAACGTGGAATTCCTAGTAGTATATTCGACGACAGAGATGCTTTGTATACTAGTGAAATTTGGAAGAGTCTACGGGATGTGTACGGTACCAATCTCAAGTACAGCGTATCACTTTCAAACGGATAGGCGTGGAGAGTCAATAAGGTACTTGAGGATTTTTTAAGAGCGTGTGTATTGGACTTTAGTGGATCTTGTGAAGATCATCTACACTTTGTTGAGTTTTCCTATAATAACAGTTATCAGACTACTATAGGAATGACGCCCTTTGAAACTTTTTATGGAAGGCCATGCACATCACCAGCAGGTTGGTTGGAAACTTGTAACAGAATAATCTTGGGTCTAGATCTATTTGGACACGGAGAAGACTGAGATGATCTAAGAAAGGGTGATGGAAGCTCAGTCTAGACAAAAGAGTTATGCGAATAAGACGTGTAAAGACCTAGAATTCTCAGTTGGAGACAGAGTCTTCGTTAAGGAATCACCAATAATGTGTGTGGTACGATTCGACAAGTTAGGGAAAATGGCACTGAGATATGTTGGTCTAATTCAAGTTATAGGGAGAATCAGAAAGCTCGCATACAGAGTAGAGTTGCCGAGTAGTATGGCAGGTATCCATAATGTGTTACATGTATCTCATCTTCGTAAGTATGTGCATGACCTAGAGACTACAATTCCTCCGAAAGTGTTGGAAGATGTGATAGTGGAACAAAATTTGACTTTTGTTAGACAGCCAGTTCGGGTTGTAATGAGAGATGAGAAGAAATTAAGAAATAAGATGGTTAAGTTGGTGAAAGATCAGTGCAGCAACAACGAGAAGGACTCTATTTGGGAGACATAAGATAAGATCACAAATACTAATCCTAATCTGCTGTGAGGGTATGTTCTATGTTTTCTTTATATAGACTATGGCTAGTCAGGTAGGCTAGTATGGCAGTTAGGCATTGTTACAAATGATTGTTGTGCTTAGTATTTAGTCCTTACTGAATTTCAAAAACAAAATTCATTAAGGAGGGGAGCATATGACACCCCTGATTTAATTTAACATTATTCAGGAGACTAAATTAGATAAATTAATTAGAATGATATAAAGATTAGAGTGATAAGGGGATTGAGATTTGAAAATTTATTAGAGGTCGTACTTAACTAAATAAAAATCTAAAAGAATGATTTTATAGAAATGGTTTTGTAAGTTGACTAATTAGAGAATAAGACAAAGGTATTGTGGGGAATAGCATTCCACCATAACCCTTAAACCCATATTCCCATTTTCACTTCACAAATTCATAATTCTAAAACATAAACCAAAGAGCTCAAACCGCCTATAACCTTGGGGAAAAGAGAAGAAAAATCAATTAAAAACTAAGGAATCAAACATGAAGAATTAAGCAAGATCAAATCCCAAGTTCCTTATCCAAAGCAAGGTGAATAATAATAGAACCCATCTCATTTTTGTTTTTAAAGAGCATTTGATTTTGGGTTTTAAGTTTAAAACCTTTATGATGGCTATAATGATGATATGTTTGGACTACATGAGATGTGGATTTAAACAAATATGTTTGATAAATGTTTTATTCGATTTTAAGGCTAAAATCATATTTATTGGGTTTCGAATGCCATGAGGATTTAATATGTTATGTAAAATATTATTTTGGAGATGGGTTTAAATTTCCATAATTGCCTAAGCTATGGATAATTTATTATGAATTTTGGAAAGAAGAAATAAATAATTGGGTTTAAATTTATTTCAGCTACTATATAAAGGATTTGGGGTCTAAAATTTAGATATGTTAGATAACATATTAAAAGTGAATTATAATGATTTTTGGGGATTTTTCCTAAGTAATTTAGTACGGAAATTAAATTAATTAAGTTGAAGGATTAAATATCTTAATTATTTAGCTAAAGGGAATGGCTTCTTTGCTAATTATTTTAAGTAAATTTTGAATGAATTTGGCAGCCTGGTAGAAAATATTTTTCTAAAGGTTATGGCAACCAATTATTTTTTTTACAACTAGGAAAGTTAGTTGAAAACCACTTATTTAAAAGGAAGCAAAAAAGTTTTGTAAAGATTTATTATTTCACCACTTCCAATACCAAACTTTCGACTCCATACCTTCGCCCCTAATCAAGTCGAAACCAATACACGTGGTATCAATGCTTTGATACATGGTAGATTGGAGAAAAGTAGAAGGTATAGAGTCAAAATATGCTTTCGAAAGGGTCGAGGCCATTTTAAATAGCTTTCAAAAGCCTTTGTTTTGCTTTCAAATCAGATACCGCTTGCTTAGCTTTTAATGAATGTATTTAAAAAGGGTGAATTACTTATGTACAGCTTTCGAAGGGGTTGTTGCCTTATTGTTTTAAATGGTAGCTTTCGAATGAGTTTCCATGTTTTATGTTATATAAATGGAGCTTTCGAAAGGGTAGTTTTGAACCTAGTCGAAACCTTGCTGCCGTCTTTACATCTTTCGAATAGGTTGAAAGTTTTCAATGAGTTCGAAAGGCAAGCTTTTGTTTTAAAATATAAAGTCGCTTCCCAATTCTTTCGAAAGGGCTATAGTAGCCATTTAAAGTAGAGCTATCAGGGTAGTTGTCGCACCATATTTCCATCACCCTTATATCCTCATGCCTTAACCATTCACATTCATTTTGATAAAATAAAAACAAACATAAGAAAAGAGGGGAGCTGGCCATTACTTGGAGAAAAGAAGAAGAAGAAAATTTAAGCAAAGCTTAGGATTAAAGCTAGAGGAAATTAATCTCAAACCAATATCCTTATCCTAATCAAGGTGAATAATAATCCATATCATCTCTATTTTTTATGATCATTTGTTTTCGGATTTAAGATTAAATTAATTTTAATAATGAGTTGGATGATGATATGCTTGGATTATAACATGATTGATTTAAAAAAAAATGGTTATATATGATTTTGTACAGATTCAAGGGTAAAACCGATTATAATGATTTTCATATGCCATGAGGAATTTACATGTTATGTAAAACATGATTTTGGAGTTGGTTTTTAATTTTCATAATATTCCAGTTATGGAGAATTTATTATGAATTTTCAAAGGAAAATATGTTTAATTGGGTTTATTAATTTATTTTGGAAATTATATTGCGCATTTGGGTCTGGAATTTATATTTGTTAGATGACCTACTAAAAGTGAATTTCGGTATTTTTGGAGATTTTTCCTAATTGATTTACTTTGAGAATTAAATTATTTGAAAGAAGGACCTAAATGATTTAATTGTTTTTTAATGGAAGGGCTTCTTTTCGAAAGGTATGTTTTGATGGTTTCAAAAGGAAGATTTTGATGCCTTTGGAAGAGATATTAAATTATTTCAAAAGGCATATGTTTAAATGTTTTGAAAAGAAGGTTTGAATGCTTACAAAAGAGATATTCTAATGGTTTCGAAAATCAAGTTCTAAGGTTTCAAAAGCCTTAGTTTTCAAAAAAAAGAAACCAATCCCATTTTTAAAGGAAAACCCATGGCAATATAAAAGTGCTTTGAAATGGTTTTTAATTTTGGAATTTTCGAAGAAGCTTTCCTTGACAAAAATAACGAGTTAAAGGTATTAACCATATTTCATGTGGAAATGATTTCAAGGATATTAAACCATAGATATTGGTATTATTATGTCATTGCATGTGCTTATTCTATAAACATATTCGATGTATAATGGACCCATTACTGTATTTTAGGGAATAAGGCTAGAATAACCAGTTAGGTTGACCTAGTAGTAAATATAAACTACGTTAACTCCTAAATAAATAGAGTTGCATCCAGGAGGTCAGGTAGACCAGAACATAGGATGCCTAAAGACTAATCAAGAAGTACTCAGTTTAGACAGGTTCATAGTAAACCAATGAAAACTATGTTTGAAGAGAGTTATTGGCATGGGCCAATAGATTCGTAGTGATCCCATGAAAAATATATCTGGATAAAGTTATTAACAGAGACTAATAGATTCATAGTCAACCCCTGAAAACTATGATATATGGAAGTTATTGGAGACACCAATAGGTTCAGAGAGAACTCATGAAATACTAAAGTTACTGGCAAGGGTCACTAGATTCTTAGTGATCCCATAAAAAGTATGAAACTGGATAGATACTCCATAAGCTTTGAATAGGTTATTAATCAATCTATGAAAAATAATAGGTTAATAGTGACTCTAGAAACTATAACTGAAGCAGATAGTCAATTGAATGAGGATGCAAAATCCAGGATATTTTGCTTGTTTGCATATCATCATGATATTTTAAATTGCTATTTTTTTAATCATTGTGGATGCAGGAGCACGGTATGTTGTTATTATAAACTTTTGGGCAAGATGTCATTGAGGGGAAACCCGTTACGCTAAGCGGCATGTTCTCACTATATAAATAAATGTTTCGAGATGGTAGGTTATTATTCATATCAGGCTAAAAGGAATGGTCTTTTTTTTTATTCTTCTATGTTTTGATGTAAAGGAAAAGTTGTTTAATTGTCTCTGTTTAGACTCTGATCATCTAAGAGGGCATCTTCATATGTTGCTCTTGGCGTAGTTTGTAATAATTATACTTTCTATAATGTTCTAAAATTTAGGATTATGTAGTGACTTTGAAATATGATTGAAACGGAATGAGAAATTTTTTTAATGGTTTTAATTTTTTTTCATATCCATGTGTTTCTCTTATATAATTGTACCTAACATTACCACATTTGGTCATTGAAAATTAATAACTATGGATAACTGTAGCATCCGTAGCCCTTAGTTTTGGTCCTCTAAGTGGGAGATGTTACATCCTTACGTAGCTGTAACTATGATTGAAAACATTGGTCCTATACCAAAAATCCTTATCAAGTGCTCGCCGCCAAAATTGAGTAATAGATCCTTATCTGGAATGTCATGAAACATCTCAAAGCCGTGTACTTAAATCATAAATCAAACTATATGGAAATGAAAGATGATCTGCATCCAGCCTATGCACTTCTTTAATTGGTTCCCCCTTATACCATTTCTATTTCCACTAAATTATTTATGACAAAATTTAATAAACTATACTTAGGTTCACTTGGATACTACATCACTACATCCTAAGAATACATACCCTTATCTACTTCAGATATTACATTTTTCATTTATCTCCCTAAGAAAACACAAGGTCCAAATAGTTGATCATATTTCATAAACTTTTTTGAATTGAAACAATATATTATAATCATGGATAATATACATATAAGATCTAGTAACTACAAAATGATACTAAGGAATTGGGTACTACCGAACAGTATCATACACTCCCTACTAAGAAGGGTAATATTCAAGAGAAATGTTTACTATCCGAATAAATCTCTTCCCTAATTTTAATTAATTTTCAAACTAGTTAACTTAAAATATTATTATTCCAAAATCCCATTTTTGAAACAATACTTTACTTATTTCCAACAAAATATTTATCACCAACTTGCTTTGGGCATATTCGGGTTTGAACTTGTTTTGATTGTACAATGATAAAGAGAATAATTTAGTATGTACCACACAGCGTTTGCCAAGGCAAACATTTGATCGTCACCTAGAAGATTATTCAGACCATCACAAAACAAATCGACACTCCTTCCTCCTAAACAATCCAAAGAAATTACTTCTTACATAACATTTTCATCAAAAAACATTTATTCTTGAAACAAAATTACTTTCATATAATCATGTTATTATCTTTCAAAACCTTAAAAATCATTTTTCATAAGCACCGCGATTTGAGTCCTCAAGTTGTAACTTAAATTCTTTTTAATAAAAAATACACATTCCTATAAATCGATTTTATAAGTCATCTTTTATAAAACATTTTCCAAATATTTATTTCAAATATTCTAGCTTTTAATAAACATCTTTTATTAAATCAATCTAACTCCACAGTATTAATTGAACGACTTATAGTCAAATTGTAAAACTTAATTCACAATGTGTTCCTTTCAATGTATCCCCTATTTCTATTTACCCATGCCAAATCTTAAAATGTGAGGCTACCTACACATACTAACAATAGTCAATGCTCAACTAGACAAGCATGATAATAATAGAAATTATTGTCTCTTATCAAACAACACCTCAACTAACTATACTGTACCATACTGTACTATTTTGAAAATCATTCTTTTATATATAAATAGACTTTTGGGTAAAATTATTCCATTTATTTAATTTCAAAACAATACCGTGTCAATTTGTCTTATTCAAGTGTTTGGGAAACCCCCTCCCCCCACCCCCACCCCCTGGTGTCCCATGTCTCAACCAAAGTTCTTAAGCCACTGAACATACAAATCAACACAATATAAAACACTTTGTATTCACTAAAAAATATGAGCCCTTATATATAATACACTCATACTCATTCTAGGGTCTCACTTACCCGATCTCGAATGAGTTTACCCAACCAAGGCCAAGATTCTCACTTGACTTTGCGCCCTGATACCAAATGTAATGAATGGGCCTTTTCGACCTTCGGAAATGGATACTAATACGCCCGTTGTATTGCGTGCTGAGTATTCAAGTGCCAAAAAGACCATTTGTTATGGGAAAGAAAGAAGATAGAAGATAAGAAGAAATTAAACAATCATATAATCTCACAACAAGATGGAATAACATATATTAATCAACCTAATTCTTCACAAAGTCATTTCTAAAATGATACATCAGAGTCGTACTAATACAAATTCTACCCTAGGACAATTATACCTGCCTATCCCTACCTAACTAATACAATTACATATAAATGGCGAAAACAAGATAATAACTAGCTAGCGATGAAGCCTCCTGCTCCAAGCTCCTCCAAGATGCATCCATGGAAAACTTGAACATTTGGTTGTCCATAAAATTTGAGCACCCAAGAGTTTTATGGAAAGAAAAATAAAACTACAAATCAAATATGGGTCTGGTGTGAGTAAACTCAAACAACAGAATTATTATCTTTAAAACCTTTTAAAATCAAAGGTATCTCGTAAGACCATGCCGTACATAAAAAGGGATAGGTATTTACTTTACAATAACTAAAACACTTTTGACAGAAAATTCAGTGACACTATAGTAATGTCTAATGGTTCAATTAAAATATGAATATTGCTGAAAGGCTTGCATTTCACATTTCAACATAGTTAGGTACATCTAAAACCATGAACGCGTTCCTTGCTATGGCAAGGTAAAGAACTACCTTCTAATTAGGGTGGGCTAAAATCGTGCTACTATATGGAAACCGCCCACAGCGGATCACAAAAACTGTGCAGAAACCCATCCTGAATCATTTAACTATAGCAAATACCCCAAACCAAACCAACTTGCATCGATAAGGTTCGGTTGCCATTTGGGTGACTGGAACAACCATAATAAACCAGACTTAGTTGAAAATTTACACTAGTAATCTTTTAATAAAATTATGAGCCACTCCTATCTCATTTTAGATTCTAATGATGTATATTCTATTTTTAGGTACGTTGTTATTATACTAATAATAATCATCGTCATAAAGGAAGACGTTATAGTTTTAACATAATATTTTTCATCTCAGTTTTTGGATAAATGCTAATTATAATCTTATTCTAATCATTTTACTTAATGATTATGCATCGATTAACATTGATGTTGGTTAATCTAGTAAATGACCTCAGTTGTAGACAAAGTCAAATTAAAATATTCATATAATCAAAAACTAATCTTTTATTTTAGTATTGTAGAATTTAACCTTTAAGAGTAAAATCTCACATTGTTACCTTCGTAAATTGACTGTTGAGGAAATAATTCTATTATTTCATTTTTAATATGGGTTCAAATCGAACCAGACCAAAATTAGACCATATTACATTAAAACCAAACCAAAATCAAATCGATTAAAAGATAAATATGATGTTTTTTATTTTTTATTAATCATCTGATATGGTGCGCAAGCAGTTTAGGCTCCAAACCGCACCAGACTGACCCGTACCCACTAATACTTCCGATGGTACAACTCTAAATTAAATGCACTGAGGTCTCACAAGAGTATCTTGTACCCCTCTCACACAAGACTGCCTTACCACTTGACTAGTAATACCGAATATGATCAACCTACTTTGGGCCCCAAAGCATACATGAGTAGACAATAATCATCAAGATTTTGGACTACCATACCCTTATGGGAGCGACCTACATAGCTCTGCTGCATGCTCATTTTTTGTCATTACCCGATTGATGATGCTTAAGGCAATGTCTTTACTTATTAGAATAGCAATCCTACTTAGAATACTAATATTGCCTTCCAAGTGATGGTGCAATGTTAGCATTCGTCCTTCAAGTCATTCAGGCGATGAACGAACAGAAGGCACTACCTCCACTTCACCTATTTTAGAATCACCCTCAGGGTTAGCAGCAAGAACCTTACACTTTAAAACTCTATCTTCGATTCCATACTCTTCAATATATCTTCATTTCGAAACTCTAGAGTTGGATCGAAGTGGTTTTTGGATAACAATATCTTATCCTGGTCTCTTCGGAACAATTTTCTATAGTTTTCGATAAACTCAACCCCGGATCTTTAGGAAATAAATCAACAGGATAAAAGTGGAGATCACCTTTAAACCGTTAGTGGATGGATTTCCTATCATTTATCCTAGAAAAACAAAATGAGATTTATACACATAGCACAACATTATTGGAGATGATCACATAACTCACATGTTTCTCCTAGATATTTTCGATGTTACGTTTTTTCCTGGTTTGATAGTCGGTTATTTAACTATCAAATAAATAATCACTCAAACATTGATTTAATTACACGTGGGATTCATTAAGCCTTTATTGGTTTAATCTTTAGTTAATAAAATCACTTTATAAAATTTGATCAAAAGACCTTTACATGACACTATTTCCAAAACCTTACTTCCCATTTTTACTTGGGAAAATATTTATACTTATCTTAGGGTATAATATATTATCAATACAATTGGAAAATTCTCTCTTTTCAAATTCCATTCAAAATAATTACTTACCATAAACCAATCCGCTTATCCTTTACAGAAATTCCCTTTTAAAAGCTCACTTCACATTTAAATACCTTTATAAATTTCCAAAATCAATTTATAAAACACTTTGTAAGTCTACAAGTCAATTTTAGAAACCACTTTACAAGCCTCTAAAATCATTTATGAAACACTTCCTTATTTAAACTCCTTTGATAAACCTTCTTTAAGAAAATCCTTTACGAAATATCTTTTGCAACTTGTGATGACCAGGAATTATGGCAATAACAATTTAATAATCTTTATTAATAAGTATTTAAATTGGTTTAACAATCTTCTTTTATAAATATTTAATTGGTAAATTTATCTTTTAAAGCTAATAAAATTGTTTTCTATTTATAATGTGTGTATATATATTGGAAACAGAAAGTCTTTGATTCTAATTTAATAAAAGACATGTTTTCAAATTTTAATATATATGTAGGTATATATTGTGATTTGAAGTTAAGTTTTAAAATTCAATATAATAATTTTCAAAGATAATATTAAAATGTTTTCTATTTATAATGTGTATATATATATATATATATATATATATATATTGTAAATATCAAAGCTTTAGTTTGAAATTAACAAATAAAAAACATGTTTTCAAATTTAATATATATTATAATTTGGGAGTTAGGATTGAATTTACAAGGCTATTTAAAATTAAACTTTATATTTCTTAACAACAAACATAACAACTATATTTAAATAAAAAATATTTAACTTAAGTTTAAAATTTAAATAAGATTTAATTAAAGGTTTGTTTCTTTTGTTTTTAATATTCTTTCTTTAATTTTAACTTGCATAAATGTAATTTGAATATATATAAATATAACATTTACATATTAATATAAAAGTGGATTTGGACATTTGTAAACATATAAAACAAGTTTAAACACTTTTAAATATTTATACATTGTTTTAACATTTGTAAGCTTTGAAGGATTTGTAGTTAACAAGTGGCATTCTTCTTTTTAATTAAAATTAAATTATAAATAATCAAGTATTAGTGGAGAAACCTGGTTTTGATTTTCAGTGCAATTTTTTTCTTCCTCGATACTTTCTTTCTTCTTAAATATTAAAACTGAGAACCAAAATTTCAAAAGGGAATCAAACAAAAATCAAAGCTATTAGCAATAACAGTTTTCAACATGTCCAACCTGAGCAAGCTAATCAAGCAGGCAAGCATTCAAAGAACCAAATTCAAATCAAATTTAATCTCAAAGATCCAGACCAAAATTAAAACTGCAGTTCACAAATGAAGTACCTCTGTCCTCTGTTTAATTTTTGGTGAGTAAACCTTTTTTTTTTAAATAGTTTAAATCTTATATTTAACTTTGATGCATGTGATGAAATATTGTAGTAACATAGTATATAATGTTTGCATGAGTGTTGGATTTGATTGTATGTATATGAATATGATATGTATAATGTTCACTTCGCTATTGTATTTACAAAGACTACTTTCCCTACAAAAAATCATTTCTTCCAAATGAATTGATTTTAGACCATGATGTTTAAAAGAAAAAGGATTGTAACATGATAATGTAAATTTTAAAAATAAATACAGGAATTTATATTAAGTATTTATCTCAAAAATTTATAAATAATGGAGAAAATCAAAAATGGGTTAAAAATCGATCGTGATATCTTCAACTTTTGATTATAGGATCTGATGTGTGTAGGAAAATGATGAATTTAGTGAAACGACCCGCAAATCCGCACCCCTTGAGTCGACACTATTTCCATCAATCAATTCAAGATGAACGGAAATATGAACCATTTGGGTTAAAGAAAAAGAGGTAGAAGAAGAGAATATAAAACAACATCAGAATCTAACCATCACAACGGAATAAAATATAATAGATTATAACTGATCTTTACATAAAAGAAAACTATATCTATTTATACATACATCATCAGAATACATCATCAGAGTTGAACAACATCAATAACATACAATCTGGATAGTCATATAAACTTGTCCTCAAACTGAACATACAACGGAATAATCATCAAGCACGGAAGTACGTATCGCCATCCCGCTCGTCTTATGAACTCCACAGCAACATATCCTGTATTCTATAATACACGGTCTGACCCGAGCATTATAGTTAAATAACACCCGATTCAGTCTGGAAAACCAGCGTGAGAAAACCACACACAATTGGAATATCAAAGTTTCAAAATCCTTTGAAAACAAAAGCATCTCGTAAGACCACGCCACAAATAAACATGTCGGGTTTTTATCTTACCATAGCCAAAACACTATTTATTAAAATCCTCTGATATTATAATAGGGTCTATTTACAAATACTTATTAAAATAGCCGAAATTGTTACATTCATTAAATTCCAGCTACTAGCCATAGTCGTAGGTAATACAAACAAAACCGTAAAAGGCACATTGGGAGAATGGATATCCAACTAATGACTAGGCATTGGGGTACCACCTGCCACAATACGTGGCCTAGATCACCATACCAAGGATTTCTCCCAATCCCCTACAACAAAAGACCGGGACTACGCCTTACTGGATAATCCCGAGTAAGATCACCCCACGGTTGGGATCAACAACCGCACCACTAAGCCAAAAAAGGGATATCTAGACAGGGATGACCTTATCCTAATGGGCGCTACCCACCTAGCCTTACTACATAACCCCCGATTTTCAGTCATTCCCGGTTGATGAGGCTTGAGGCTAAGCGTTACCTTTTTAGATCATTTCACTTAGAATGCTCATCGTCCACCTGATGATGTTTTGAAAGCATTCAATCCATACAAGTCCATCCTGTGTTCGAACGGAACCGAAGGCACTATTGCTACTACATCCATTTTGGAATCATTCTCGGGATTAGTAGCGACTAGCCCTTGCACTTCACTGCTCCATCTTCGACTCTGAACTCGTCTTCCTCACGAGAACGTACAAACCGGATCGAAGTGGTTTTTGAGAAATCAATCCCGATCCTGATCTCTTCGAAACGATCAACGCATAGGCCAATATTGATAGTCGGTTATTTAACTATCAATTAACATTCACAACAATCATCAAACAATAAATAATCTCCCAAATTATATATTATCCTCAAAATATCTTCACAAGATATATTTTCACTTTCAACCCTTTTGAAAACAGTTTCAAACCACACTCTTCTCATGGAATGAGTTCCCAAATATTTATTTCCACTAAAAACACCAAGTACAATACTTTATATTTATAAAATAATTTAAAAACACTTTATTGTAAAATACATTTTAACATTTAGATTGAAAACTACTTCAATACTTTAAAAAAATATACATTAGGAATATTTAAAATGAGGTTATTTTTTTAACATAAAACTAGATTTTCTCTTTTAAATCAAATACCAAGTCACTTTTTAATAATTACTACTATAATAGATTAAAAGAAAATACTTAATTTAAAATTTAAACATTTATAAATAATAGATTTTCTAAACATTCTTTTTTAAACAACATAACTTATATTTAAAAATTTACTTTGAAACATACTTGGCTATCCAGGGAAATATACTTCTCTTTACATCCTTCAAAAATAAATCACTATTTATTTTTTCAAAAAAAATTCTCATTCCTTCAATAAATTCCCATCGTGGATTTATTCTTTCAAATACCTACCGATATATTACTTCACTTTTATAAACCCAATTTATAAATTGCATAGTCACATACTCCTTTAAATTTCCAATTTTAAACACTTAAATTGATTTCCAAATTGATTTCCAATTTACTCCATTTTGAAATAAATCTCTTTACCAACTCACTTTTTTCCAAAATCCTTTAACTTCGGTTTTTATTTCTCCATTTTGATTTAAAATCTTTTGACTGAAAAATACCAATTTCAGATTTCCAAAATTCCTTCTTTGTCCTTTTAAATAAATTTAAATCTTGAATTTTAAAGTAAATCCTTTATTCCTTTAAATAATATCACTTAAGTTTTAAAATTGATTATTTTATGTTTATTCAAACTTTATTCTTTAATCCCATATTTCCAAAATTCAGGATTATTTACTAGAATTTTAAAATCACTTTATTCTTTTCCAATTCATTCTTAATTTTATTCAAACTTCTGTAATTATTTTACTTAAAGATTTTCCCTTTTATTTTCTCCCTTTTTTTAAAAAAAATCCACTTCTATAGATTTTGATAACTAAGTATACCGAAATATATTATTTTCAACCATAGCATTAAATATTTCAATTATCAATATAATTCATCACAGGATAGCAAATAATTATATTGTAGAATATTTTAACAAATCTAAATAATTTGAGGAATCCAGTTGAATCCCTCCAACCTGTTTCCCTGCATCCACAGATGTTAGCGCAATAAAATACCAATTCCATTTTTAGGTGGAATATCGCGGTATATGGGATTTTAAATATAATACCACCCGCTATTATGCGGCGCATAGGGTCTCAAACGCTATTATAATGCGAGAAATCAATTACTCCAATATATACTATATACTACCATATATAATATAGCACATCAAATCAATTCAATCATTCAACCAATTATTTTAATTTAACTATTTAAATTTAAATTAAAACCAGATGAGCGAGGTTAACTCACTTTTGATTTTTAGTTTGCAATCCACTTCCATCCTGTCTTGTTTTCTTCACGATTTCAGACATTTGTAAACATTTATGGTTTTATTAACATTTGAACAAATCAAACAATCTATTAGCATTTAATAATTTAATTTAAACCAATTTTCCTTTGGATAATTTTTCTAAACTTAGAAATGCATAAATTTAAAAATAATTGGTATATATGTGCCTTACTGACCATTTTTCTTTCTCTGTATATAGATTTATACATATATTAACATTAAATTGGAAAAAAATATAAACTGTAAATATATATTTTTTTCTGTTTTTTTAGCTATCTCAAATTAAACTTCCATCTATATATATATGTTTATTAAATCAGAATTAATTAGAAAAAAAAGAACCTCACCTGACATCTACAGACCCCAAAGCACCATAGACTAGCGAAACCATCCTCCCTCAAAGACGAACTGCTCCATCAACGAGCCTCCGACGTCGATCCCTCTTCGCTATGAACTGTCGCACGGTTTCCAAATCCAACGCCCCACCAGTCGAAAACCACCACACCCTAACCAAGCCCTATAGCGATTTCGCACACTCCATGCCACCATCGAGTGCCACAAAATTTCACCAGAAGATGCGCCTTACTTCGAGAAACACTCCACCACCCTCGAAATCACCTAAACGGCCTCAATTTCCATAAAAGTGGAACCCTAGTTGGCACGCCTTCCACTGTTGATCGACCAGCAAGCGTCACATACGATACTATGCATATATAAAGAAAGCCGTCGTCAAAATAGGAATTTTAAAGCTTGCGTCAAGACTTTTAGTCGAGTAGATTTCACGAATTTAATTTTGGAAGTTCTCATTCCTTTATCTTTTTTGAAGGAAGATGGATGTTGTTGAACGGATTTGAATTGGGGAAAGGATATGATTAAATGACAAGAAGGTGGCGTGCATAGAAAGGAAAAGTAGTTGACTAGCCTATTATAAATTAAAAATTTCCAAAAATTTTCGATATAAATTTCAGCGCATTTACATATCGTACGCTCACACAACAACTGCAAACATTACGAAAATTGAAATCCGATAACAATACAATATTACGGATCCAATGGAACTGGTTTCGTTCAAACCCGAGAATGTGCCTCGGAAGGGTATTTTTAAAATTCAATCTAAACGATAAAATTTCAAAACTAAACAAATCACTATAAAATTCAATTTTTACACTTTTACTATCTTCAGTATTATCAATATAAATTTTATAAGCCTCCAAAATATTTTTAACAGGCTTAAAACTCCAGATTCAACATTTTACCCAACTTCAAATTATTTAACTTAATAATTAAATTACCCAAATAAATGGTGATACTTGAATTCAGGTTAAAAATTAATTTTTAAATATTTAAAATCAATTAAATATTCAAATTTCAAACCTCCAAAAATTTCGGGTCATCACATTTAGACACTAATATTATGACCTTTAGGTGAGTAATAAGTGAGATAACTCGAGATGATCGATTTGGGTATTTTTTTTGATTGCCAACGATCGGCGGTGTGGTGGTAGTTGGTGTTAGGTCTGGAGGTGGCCGGGGTGTTGATGATCTATGGAAAAATGGCCAGGTGATTTATCGATGGCCTTGGAAGCCAGGGGAGGGAGATGTACGGCTTTAAATGCGGTTTTGTCGTCGTGTTGTTCGAAGCGAATCTACCGCCGTGAAGGTGTCGGAGCTGATCGCGTTAGGAGGAAATGATTCGTCAGAGTGAGAAGCGGTTTTGGATTGGTTGGCATGAGAATCGATGGTCGGAGGCGATGACTATGGTGTGTTTTCGTCAATGTTGTGGGTTCCTGGAGTTGATTGCTTGGCTCGAATTTCTCTTCCTCACGAATTCTTTAAGACTGGAAGCCGGGAAGGTCAATAAGATGATCATCGATATGTAGGTAGTCTCGACGATGGGTCGGAGTTGACCAGAACGACGTGCACGTGTACGCGTGCATGTTAGTTACTGGTGAAGTCTGAGATTAGAAGGATGTTGAGTTTCTTGGTGTTGAGCTCATGAAAATTGAAGTTCGACTCGAAGTATATAGGAACGGGGATGCCTCGAGTTTTACTCAGGGAGGAGTCATGGCAGGCTCGGGTTTGCTTTTGATTTGTAATCCGGTTTCAAGAATTCTAAGGAAATCAAGTTTAGATTTTATTAAAAACAAAGAAATTCAAGTTTTCATGCTTAAAGAAGAAAGAGCAAAATTTAAAGGCAAACAAAATCAAATTTCTAAGTTAAAAGTAATTATCAACTTCCAAAGTGAAGTTTTTAAGTAAGTTTTAGGTATTTAAAATTATTATATGATTTATTTCAAGAAAAATGTTTATCCAGGTTTATGGTGTATTTAAATGAATGAATTTTCAAGGAAGATAAACCAAGTTCCTAAAATAAATTATTTGAACAAGGTTTTGAACAAGTTTTCAAGTTTTGAATTTTAAAACAAATGTTTTTAATTTGTCTTGTTCAAAATAACTAATTCCTAATTGTTTTTCAAGTAAAGTTTAATGATACAATAAAGTATTTAAATCTAAATAAAGAACTTACCTTCTTTTAATTAATATTGTGATTAATGAAGAGTAACTAATTTGTAAAATAAATTGAAAGTTAATCACTTATTATTATTTTTTGGCAAGGCCAGCTGGTTTTATAGTGGACCGTCCACTTTTATTACGAATGTAATAAAATTTGAAGTACGGGATTAAGGTCAAAACACCTTAACTACTAAGAAAAGGAAAATAGAGCACTGGAGTGTGACAGAATGCCACAGCTACAATAAAATACGCCTAGACTATGCCTCCTCCTAAGTGGAAGAAGCACCAACATCCACAATCACCTGGGCAGATACCGGGGGACATTCCCAAAAAGACCAGCAAAGAGGCGGAAAAGGATAGCAAGACAAGGATCATAAACACCGTCAACATCAGAGTATATAAACGAATGATCCAAGGTAGAATCAGTAAGCATGATAGAATTCGACTCCGCATACGGTCCGTCTATATCGAGAACTAAGGAGTCACCAGAAGGCATGTAATAAAGGCATCGAAGATCCAAATGATCATCAGAGACAAATCTAAAATAGCAGTCATCCAAGGGGTTGAATCTCATATAAGATTTGTGATCAACCCAACATCTCTCAGACTCATCCCAAACAACAGGCAAATGAGGCGGAACAAGATCCACAACAGCACAAGGAACCGGAGAAACATCACAAGGGAATACAGAAGCAGAAGGGGAAGCAGACCGAGCGTCAGAACATGGAGGCAGAACCAGGACAGAAGCAGGAACCACAGGAGGATGAGCTATCTGAGAGGGGGAGGAAGATACCTTAGGAACCCATTTCCTGAGCGAAGTCCGAGGAAGAGGGATCTTAGGAGTGGCCGCGGAAACAACAGAATGCAAACAAGCGATAGCTAGAAGGCCAAAAGAATGACAATAGAAACACATATTTGGAATCCAACCGTAACGAACACGGACTTCCACTACATGTCCAACAGCTAACTGAACGGGAATAGAGAAAGGGAGAGGCTTAGAAGGGGAAATCTTAATCAAAGCCTTTGCGAAAATCAATTTTTCACACGCAATTGTATTAGTGTCAAAACATTTCAGTTTACCAACATTACAAGCCAGCCAATTTAAAGCAAGAAAAGGTTGAAGAGTAGAGGGAATATGAGAAAAGTAAACCCAAATGGGCGTAGAAAGAACTTGCTCACATCCACTAGCAGCAGTTGGAGACCAAGAAGTAATTATAAAAGGTTTCCCACCAAAGAAAGAAGGCTTAGCCTCAAGAACATGATTGCGATCATCAGAGGAGGAGAACAGATGGAAATACATTGTTAACGCTAAAATTTGAACGCTAACACCCCGGTGTATGAGTTATAGTTGTGAAAGCACCACCCGATAACTCGGGAACAGATTACAAGCAGATAATAACGTAAAAGCAGTAAACAACAACAATTTTATAGTGGTTCGGCTTAAGGGTATAGCCTACGTCCACTTCAAGTACTTTTATTGATGATCTCGTTACAAGCTGATACAGTTCTTTCCAAGTACAATACACTTTGAATTACAAGTCACTTAGAACAAGTAGCCTAAACTTCAATGGAGATTAGAGTCTTCAAATCCATGTTGGATGTGTGTGATCTTTTCTCGAAGTTGTTTGTAGCATTCTTCGTGTCTTGAGAGATTTAAGTGTTGGATTGGTTTGGAATGCAGCAGAGTAACGGCGCTTGAAGAGAATGAGCCCAAAAGTCCTTTGCTAGTTGGAGTTAGGGTCATATTTATAGGCATTTTTCAGAGTAAGGTCGTAGGTCGTGACCGACCTAAGTAAGGTCATAGGTCGTGACCGACCTAAGTAAGGTTGTAGTCGACCTGAAGAGTATTGGCCCCTCCTTCCTCACGCATGCTGATTTGCACAAGTCCTAGGTCGTGAGCAACCTATCCCCCTGTGGCATTGCATAGTCTTCTATATCCTGGTATTTAGGTCGTTAGCGACCTAACCTAGGTCGTGAGTACTTTCCTGCAGCCATAGTTAATCTTAAGTCGCTGAGTCCCTTAGGTCGCGACCTTCCTTAGGTCGCGGAGCTTCTTAGGTCGGTGGATAGTTAGGTCGCGGAGCTCCATAGGTTGAGTCCATCTTCAGATCGCACTCACTCTTAGGTCGCGGCCTCCTTTAGGTTGCAGCTTTCTGTTAGGTCGCAACAATCCTTAGATCGCCAGGTTACTTCTGCAGTTAAGTCGCGCCCTTTTTTAGGTTGCTTGTTCTTTTAGGTCGCGGCCTTTTTGGGTCGCTGCTTCCTTTAGGTCGAGACAATCTTAGGTCGCAACACTTTAGGTCGCAGCTACTCTTAGGTCGCTGGGTTCCGCTAGGTCGTAACCTTCTTCAGATCGCTAGGTCGCTTCACTAATTAGGCCGCTAAATCGTTTCATCTCTTGGGTCACTAGGTCACGTCTTCAGTTAGGTTGCTTACTTTTAGGTCGCGGCAATAATAGGAGTTAACATCTGCCCCTCGAAGTATAGGCCTATGTCATAGGTCGCATGCTTCGACTTATCTTTGCTAGGTCGTGAGCGACCTAAAACATATGCTAACTCGCGTGTCTACTCGCCTTCTTCTTTCAGCTCCATATAAACTGCTAGGTTGCTTCTTCTTCATTATCTAACTGCTTCAATTTCTTGCTCTGCCATTAACAGAATTCCACGATTTTAAAGACGAACTCAAGCAAATCATTCAGCAATTCATTCTTGCTATCAAATCACGTAAGCATCTTCGATCCTTATTCATTCCCTAATCACCATCGAACCACGAATTCTAACCTCTCAACCCCAAATCGATTTTGTACATCGTGCTTCACTCTGAGTTGCATTGTGATCGATTCATGTTCGTCACTGGCTGTTGTTGTTGTGATTCTCGAACGCACAACAGTGAGTTAGGTCTATGACAGACCAGAGATATATGGAGTCGTTTTTCGAATGACTTGGTGGTATGAAAAGACGATGATCTTCACGAATAGAATGAGGGATTCTGCGCTATTAGTGTTAACGGGTTACTGGGTCTGATGTGCTTTAGCGTGGATAGGAACTCAGCGACCTAGTAGATCTGAGCATTCTAAGATAACTTACGACCTAAGGGAAGCTCGAGGACTTTCAAATTCACGACTTAATTCTTAGGTCGCGTTGGGATTTGAACGACCTAGGACTTGGCAAATTTGCACATGCACTTTGAACAGAACGACTTAACAATTTAGCGACCTATCATTCTTGAATGACCGCATAGTGACTTAATATATCAACGACCTGTACTTTGCGGCATAGGCTTTAGGTCGCGGCCGAGTTAGGACTTGGAAAGTTTGTACTGCCTTGAACCTTTTAACTTGCATAGTGCGACCTAATGAAGCCCGACCTATGCTAGGTCGCTGGACGACCTAAGACTTGTGAAATTCTGTGAAGACTTGGTTGAATTGTTTGAACTTGAATTCTGTTGCACTTTGTTGTAGGTTATCTCTAATGCTAATAACCTGTTAAACATAATATTTGTAGAAAAATGGGATGAATATACTGTCATTGACCGCCCACATCGAATGACAGATTAGTCGATAAAGAATAATCAACTTAAATGAACTGTGTGAGTGAAATGCTGTGAATCAACCGACTCAAATGAAGTGTTAAAGCAAAGCTAAAATTTTGTTTGAATTAACACTGCGTTTGAGTTTTAAATTAACAAGTCCTGAAATCTCACAATCGATCAGTTGTCAATTAGTTTAATTTCAGTTATTTCGCTTGTTACCTTTATTAGTTTCGCACAACACTTCACACTTTTAGGAAACGTGCACCTTCACACCTGAACATCCAGTTACTCATGTAGAATGACGTCTCAACAAGAAGAGATGATAGAACACGTCGAAGGGGCTTTCCCGGTCGCTATTCCACTAGAGAACCCCCCGGAAATAACTCCTACCCTTCTAAAACAGCGGGTGCTTAATCAATTATGCATTCAATTTGGCATTGCCGAGGCAGAAGTTTTACTCCCTGGACCAAATGATTTCGCTGATAGACCACCTTCCGGTTTTGTTGCCATTAATCGCCAAATGTGCTTAAGTGGAGCAATTCCTCCCTTTAATGAATTTCTTCAACAAATCCTTCTTCGACTGACGATCTCTCCTTTCCAACTGCATCCCAATGGCTATGCCATCTTGATGGGATTGTGCGTTCTGTTCAGGAGAACTCTTGACTGTCTTCCGAGTTTTGAGGAAATCTGTTACTTGTGCACTTTTGCGAAGAACAAGGACCACCCTTCGATTGTACTTGTAAGAGGTGCGAGGAACCGTAAACTAATTTTGGATTTGCCGGAGAGTGCACATGGTTTTTTGAATCAATTCTTCTATATCCGTTGCCCCGCAGGATTTTACGCAGACTGGAGAATAGGAAGTGAGATCTTTTTTTTCCTTCTTTCTTCAATTCCATTCCAAGTTTTTCATGGTTCGTATTGCTAGATGCTGATTTCATTCCTTATTTTTACAGCACTTCCTCCTCCTTCTAGAGATTCTAGTCATAAACCAGTCTTTGAAAGGCTAAGCATTGTGGCTGCTGAAGAGAGGAGCGCAAAATTTTTATTGACAGATGAACTCCTTCATCGATTTGAGCTTTTACATTCTTCTCATTCTACTCAACTTCATGAAGTTCCGACTGAAGTTCCCGATTCTCCGATGAAAATTCCTGATGCCCCGGTCCCTACTAAAGAGCACATGCAGGGAGGAACCTCTATAGAAACTTCACTAGTAAAGTGTTCAATTCTGAAAGATGTTGCGGGGCCATCTGACAAGTCTGTACTTGCCCCAGTTATCGAAGAGGAAGAACCTCCACGATCTTCCGAAAAATCTACTAACGAAGGAGTCAAGAAAGCAAGTCCCAAAAAACATGATGGTGATGATGTTTTCGAGGGGTTGAGTGATTTAATTGTGACTTCTCAAGAACTTTTCAAAGATGATGTCTCCAAAACTATCTCTTCTGTAATCGAGGCGACATCTTCTTTACAACAAATGTCAACTCCTCCTACTCAAGTTATCACTACCTCTATTCCACAGAGTGGTTTGTAACTCGATGCGTGTAGTTTACACGTTACACGACACTTCGGATTTCTCATCACTTCTACGCACTTATCTTCTTGTACTTTAAAGATTTCTAAAGCTTATTATTTTTATTCCAGATTCTCCTATAGGGCGCAGCGGCTCGTACTATGATGATTTCCAGCGCTACGGGAGGCATAGCCAGTATGATTACAGGCGTTACCTCCCTTCTTACAGAGAATCGGATGAAGAGAGGGCCATCAGGAAAGCCGACGAGAGACGAGCATATGAAGAACGTCATCGAAGGGAACAAGAAAGACATGACCCTCCCCACAGAGATGATGATACTCAAAAGAGAAAAGCTCACGATGAGAGAGGTAAAGGTCACATAGACGATTCTTCTAGCAAGCGGGCTAGACTTACCGAAGAAACAATGCCGACAGCTTCTGAACATGTTCCTGCTCAATCTCCTGCTCCCGTTCGCTCCGACATTCAAGCAATCATCAACCGGCCCGCATACCAAGTCGGGCAAGGTCCTCCCACTCTTCAAAGTCGATTTCCTCAGTGGTGCTTGAGAGGGGTTCGATTTGATCTCGACTTGGTTCCTCTCGACAAACCGGCTATGCTGCGAAATCTTGATACTGTCAGGACCGATATTGAAAGAATGTCGAACTGGCAAAAACTTGTCGACGAGCTTCAGAGGGTTAACCGAGCCAATCTCGAGGGCATGCTCACAATGGAGAACGATAAGGCTGAGTGGCAGAAGACTCTCGAACAGCATGACGCCGAAATGAGAAGTATTGCTTCCTATAATGAAAAGCTGGAAGCGGAAGTAGAAAAGCTCAAGGAAGAATTAGCTACTTCATCTACTTTCCATTCTCAAAAGGAGAGCATGCTTCAGCAACAAGTACGAGATGCGCATGCCAGTCAAAGGGCAGTCGAAGATAAGCTTACACACCAAGAGAAGGTCATAGAAGAATATCGTGCTGAAACTTTACAGCTGCGAGAACAGGCCGGCTCTCAAAGCTTGGAGATAGAGATTCTAAAAGCTCGACTTGCTATAGCCGAAACGGAGCGTGACGAGGCTGTTGCTGGTAAACTCGCGGCCGAAGAGGCCCATCAAGCAACCAAAGCTGATATTAGCTCCACATTATTTGATTTCTATCTGCATAGCATTTTGGGGCGTGGCAGCCTTGCCTTTCTAGGCCCTAAATACGAAATTACATTAGCTGAAGTCTGGGAGGCAGCACTTGATATGCTAGGTGGCAAAGGTGCTGGCTACGCCGAGACAGCTCTTGAAGAGCATTATCTTGATGATGATGCCCGCGCCGCTCTTGCCAAGGGAAAAGAGCAACTCGCCAAGGTATGGGCCGGAATGGCGGAAGGGGAACGTTCTGAGAAAGAAATACCGCCTACCACTTCTGAACGTCCTTTAGTTTCTCCCGAAGTGGACATTACAGGCTCTAGTGCTCATTCGCCGCCTCCTATAAGAACCGGGGTAATCACCCCTACTGATGATGAGGCTTTGGAGGATATCGGGGCTCAGAATTATGAGATTGAACTTACGAAGCAAACATCTTCAGGTAATTTTGATATTGGTCCGATTCAGGTGGATCGCTTTCTTACTCCTCAAAAGTTTGATGAGCTTCTCGATTACTTCTTGAATCTCGACGAACCCATATCTCCCTTCTTTCGGGGAGATACTAATATTTTTAATTTCTCTTCTTCTGCAGTTGAAACGCCAAGTGCTGTGCAGACTTCACTTCCTCCGGTTATCCCTCCTCCGTCTCTTCAGGTGACTCCTCCTTCTGCTTCACAACCCGGGTCACAAGAGGAACAGATTGAGGCTCTTCATGGCTTGGATGACCCTATCGCTTTGCAAGAGCAGAAGGACGAGGGACTTGAAGGAGGCGAGATCTCTCCGGAGCGGACTCCCTCTGATGACGTAGTTTTGTCCGCTCTTGTTACTCCAGGGAGTGAGTCTTCTTCGAAGAGAAGAAAGAAGCACGGAACATCGAAGAGGAGGGGGAAGAAAATCATCACTACTGAAGAGGAACCGGAAGTCGCACCGGTTGCACCTCCCTCTCCTTCTTCCCTTATGCCTATAGATAGACCTGAAAAACTAATCATTCGGCCAGGCAAAGGGTCCAAGGGTGGCAAGAAGAAATGAAGACTTCAGCTTTTAGCTTCTCGTCTTTTGCATGTATTGGTCGAGAATTGTGCGGGTATCGGCCCCCCGCTTTTCTTTTGTTGAAACTTGTACCTGTATATAAAGTAATGTTGAATAAAATGATTCCTCTTTCTTTGTATAAACTCCTGTTTGAATTTGAGAATGCATTTATTATTCATTTTTGCACAAGTTTATTTATATGACATTGCAGTGAGCTTATGGTATGTTGTTTGAGCGTACTTTACCGATGTAGCTATATCATATCGTATACAACTATACCATGCTGCCCCCATATCATAAGCTTACTGCAATTTTCTATATTTCGAGGGGACTTGCACTCTTATTTTCTGTAGAATGACTATTTCATTCGTGAAAAGATTTTTCATAGAGTACAACTCCTTTCATATAAGTTTTTACGCTTTGTCCTTCGAAGAAGTCACTTTTTCCTTTTGCGTATGTACACATTTTGCCAAGTGAATTCTTCTATGTGGTAAAGCGGACCTTTGAATGTACTTTAACTTTCTTTCCCCCTTTTTTTTTAGAATAGGTAAATCACTCTTCCTTCGAAAGTTAAAGTATGCTCTTGATGAGGATTTTTCTTTTAAATAGAAATTTGTACCTCTGAGGAGGGATTTTTTCACGTTTCAACGCTTGGAAGTTTTATTTCAATCTTGGTGAAACGTGTACCTCCAAAGAGTTGTGCCTTTGAGGAAAGCCTTTTCACGTTTTAACACTTGGAAGTTTTATTTCAATCTCGGTGAAACGTGGGCTTCCGAAGAGGTCTTTCTTCTTGATTATGCTTCCGGAGGGGGGATTGTACCTCTGAGGAGGGATTTTTCACGTTTCAACACTTGGAAGTTTTATTTCAATCTTGGTGAAACGTGTACCTCCAAAGAGTTGTTCCTTCGAAGAAAGCCTTTTCACGTTTCAACACTTGGAAGTTTTATTTCAATCTCGGTGAAACGTGGGCTCCCAGGAAGGTCTTTCTTTTGTTTTGCATTTCAACTTTGGTGAAGTGAAATTCCGAAGAGCGGTTGTTACACTTCAACTCCTGGTGAAATGTGTCTCCGAAGAGGTCTTTATTTTGTTTGCATTTCAACTCTGGTGAAGTGAAATTCCGAAGAGCGGTCGTAACACTTCAACTCCTGGTGAAATGTGCCTCCGAAGAGGTCTTTATTTTGTTTGCATTTCAACTCTGGTGAAGTGAAATTCCGAAAAGCGGTCGTAACACTTCAACTCCTGGTGAAATGTGCCTCCGAAGAGGTCTTTTATTTTGTTTGCATTTCAACTCTGGTGAAGTGAAATTCCGAAGAGTGGTCGTTACACTTCAACTCCTGGTGAAATGTGCCTCAAAGAGGGTTTTCATCGCCTGGAAGTTACTCTCTCATGGTTGGAGGGTCATGACTCCTCCAATCTTTTTTTGTTGAGTAGAGAACTTTCTTTTTTGTGGCGTATGACCCATTAGAGGTCTTTATCCTCCGAAGAGTTGTGCCTCCGGAGAGGACTTGTGCTGCCGATGATGGCTTTGGTTGTTCCTCTGTCCACTTGCTTATGCCTTTTCAATGATCCTCTGCTTTTTTTTTTTATCTTTCATTCCCTTTTCTCACAAGTAACTTGTTTAATCCAAGGAAGTGTGCTTCATTGTCAGGCAATTTCGTGAGAACGAGCACTAGCTTCTTAATTGGATGTTTGTTTGTTCAAACGATCTCAATTTATTAGCAAAGACCCGTTTCTGTCGAAATCATAGGCCGTTCAATTGAAGTACTTCCTATCTAGGATTTGAATTCGGGGCTTTTGTGACTTGAAATTTGGCGAGAATCACTTGGTCTTTTTATGTGCAAGTTTCACTTCCATTGTCTGCAAAAATTTAAATCGACATTTCAGCAATACATTCTATGTACTTTTTATATCGAAAATAAAGCAAACATGTAATAATAATAAGGAACACAAGATTTATAGTGGTTAGGCCAGGGAATTGGGCCTACATCCACTTTATATTCTTTCTTTATTTACTTGCATCAGTTTTACAATTGCCTTCAATTACAAGAATCATACATTCATAATTCTTTTTACAATATTTCAACAAAATTTTCAAGTATAGTATGGACGCAAATGGTTGCTGTTCCATGCCCTTGGAATTTGATCTCCTTCAACAGTGGTGAGTTTGAATGTGCCGTCAAGAAGCTTCTGACCTATGACATATGGTCCTTCCCAATTTGGCCCAAACACACCTGTCGCTGTCATAATTCTCTTCAGGACTAGGTCTCCAATCTCAAAGCTGCGTTGGCGAACTTTGGAATTGAAATGTCTGGCTATTCTTTGCTGATGAGCTGCAATTCTGAGATTAGCCTCATCTCTTTTTTCATCAAGGAGATCTAGCGCTTCAAGCTGTAGCTTTTCGTTTTCTGCTTGATTGAAATGGATTCTTCTGTGTGAAGGGACCTCTATTTCTACCGGAATCATTGCCTCTGACCCGTATGCCAATGAAAACGGGGTGTGCCCAGTCGCAGTTTTGTGAGTGGTTCTGTATGCCCATAGTGCCAGTGGTAGCTTATCGACCCAACCACCTTTTGCTCTTTCAAGTTGCTTCTTGATGGTTGACTTAATAATTTTGTTCACGGCTTCCACTTGCCCGTTTGCCTGCGGATGAGCCACTACTGAGAAGCTTTTCCGGATTTTGAATCGCTTGCAAAAATCTTGGAATTCTTCACTTTCAAACTGAGTTCCGTTGTCTGTAATTATTTTTTGAGGCACACCGTATCTGCAAATGATGTTTTTAGTCACAAAACTTATCATCTTCTTTGAGGTGATAGTAGCCAGTGGTTCAGCTTCTGCCCACTTAGTAAAATAATCTACAGCAACAATGGCGTATTTAATTCCAGATTTGGCAGTTGGCAACGGTCCTACAAGGTCTATTCCCCATATTGCAAACGGCCATGGACTGACCATCTGTGTGAGTTCAGTGGAAGGAGCTCTAGGAATTTTGGCGAATCTTTGACATCTGTCACATTTTCGGGAATACTTTGCTGCATCTCGATTAATTTCTGGCCAAAAATATCCGTATCGGAGAATTTTCTTTGCTAATGTTTGGCCACCTGAATGATCACCGCATTCTCCTCCGTGTACCTCTGCTAGGATTGCTTTAGACTCTTCCCTGGATACACATCGAAGTAATGGCATTGAGAATCCCCGTCTGTATAATCGGCCATCCTGGATTATGTATCGAGAGGCTTTTCTCAGTAGCTTTTGTCGTTCTTTTGAGTTCCCTGGTAAGGATCCATTGAGCAGATATTCTGTTATCGGAGCCATCCATGATTCTTGCTCTTGAGACATGCTCATGATCCAATCAATGTCCATCTCATCAATGCTAGGAGTCGACAGGACCTCCACTGGAGTTAGCCCTAGAAATTGAGCTTCACCTGTGCTAGAATACTTTGCGAGAGAATCTGCTTTCGTGTTTTCCTCTCGAGGAATGTGACTTATCATGTAATGATCGAAATCACCGAGGAGCTCCCAAGCCTTTGACAAGTAGGCGGGCAGATTCCCCCCTTTTGCTTGGAATTCCTTTTTGACTTGGCATACAATAAACTGAGAATCACTGAATATCTGTAACGCTCGGATGTTTAATTCTTTAGCAATCCTTAAACCAGCGATAAGGGCTTCGTATTCTGCTTCGTTGTTTGTTGAAGGAAATTCCAATCTTAGTGCATAGCATAATGATCGGCCTTCTGGGGTCTCAAGTACAACTCCGGCTCTAGAACAGTAGTCGTTTCTCGCACCATTGACATATAACTTCCATTGGATTGGGGAATCGTCGACTGTTTCCTCCTCACTGTTACCCTTATCTGTGAATTCTGCAATGAAATCTGCTAAAGCTTGTCCATTGATTGCTTTTCGGGGATGATAAGTGATGTCATACTGACTGAGTTCAATATTCCACTTTAGAAGACGGCCCGAAGTCTCAGGGCGAAACAGGACTTGCTTTAAAGGTTGATCAGTGAGGACTCTGATAGGATGAGCTTGAAAATATTGCCTCAACTTCCTAGACGCAATTAGTAGGCAATAGGCGAGTTTTTCCAACTTAGAGTAATTCATCTCTGCCCCAGTGAGTCTTTTGCTGATATAGTAAACTGGACGTTGAATCCTTTTGTCTTCTCGTATCAGCGCTGCACTTAAAGCATGAGATGATACTGCCAAGTATATAAGAAGATCCTCGCCATCGCCAGGCCTAGAAAGTATTGGAGGCGTTTCCATATGGCGAATCAATTCATCAAAGGCTTTTTGGCATTCGGGAGTCCAATCGAAGTTTTTCTTTCCTTTCTTTAGGGCGTCAAAGAATGGGATGCATTTATCTGTGGCTTTGGAAATGAACCGACTCAAGGCGGCGACTTTTCCATTGAGACTTTGCAATTCCTTCTTTGTTCTAGGAGCTTTGACTTCTTTCAATGCAGTAATTTGAGCTGGACTGGCCTCAATGCCCCTAGCGCTCACGATGAAGCCTAAAAACTTGCCGGATTCCACTCCAAATGAACATTTTAGAGGGTTAAGCTTCATTCTGTATTTCCGGAGGACTGTAAACATTTCTGCTAAGTGTTCAATGTGATCCGCTGCTTTCTTAGACTTTACTAACATGTCGTCGACGTAGACTTCCATAGTTTTGCCCAATTGCGGTTTGAACATAGCATTAACAAGTCTTTGGTAGGTTGCCCCTGCATTTTTCAATCCAATGGGCATAACTCTATAACAATAAAGACCAACATCGGTGATAAATCTCGTGTCCTCCTGATCAGGTTCATGCATCATGATCTGGTTGTATCCGGAGTAGGCGTCCATAAAAGACAACAACTCATGTCCCGCTGTTCCATCTACCAGTTGATCGATCCTGGGCAATGGGAAGCAATCTTTGGGGCAGGCCTTGTTTAGATCTGAAAAATCGATGCACACTCTCCATTTTCCATTAGCTTTTTTAACCAGCACTGGATTTGACACCCAATTCGGGTAAGAAGATTCTTTGATGAAGTTATTTTCCATGAGTCGATCAACTTCTTCTTTTAATGCTGCTGACCTTTCGGGACCTTGGGTTCTTCTTTTCTGTTTAACTGGCGTAAACTTTGGATCAACATTCAGAGTGTGTACCGCAACTTCAGGGGATATTCCACACATATCGGCATGAGTCCAAGCGAAGACATCCAGATTTGCTTTTAGGAAAGATATCAAGATATTCTGAATTAACGCATTAAGCTGTGAACCCACATTCAACACCTTATTTGGGTCCTTCGGGTCGACAGGTACCGGTACTGTCGTTTCCACCGGTACTACTCTATTCTCCCCTGCAATGGCTTTTCTGGGATCCATCTCTTTTCGTGCCCCGCTATGCTCGCCAGTGCAGGGTCCGCCCCATAATTGCTACAAGGCTGGTTCTTTGATGCGGACCGGGGTTGCCGCATCCTTTCCCATTTCCCTTTTTCCTGCCTCTCGCAGCTCTGTCAGATAACACTCCCGCGCAGCATTTTGATCCCCTTTTATAACTCCTACTCCATTGTCTGTAGGGAATTTAATGGTGAGGCACCATGGGGCTAAAACAGCTTTGAATGCTGCGAGCGTTGGACAGCCAAGGAAAGCATTATAAGCAGAAAATTCATCGACAATCACAAATGTTTGCTTGCGGACTACTTTCCTTTCTCCTTCTCCAAGTTCTACAAGCAGATCAATGGTTCCTATTGGTTGCTTTGGCTCCCCAGTGAAGCCAACGATTTTCTGCGATGAGGCTTGTACATCGACCATAGGGATTTTCATTTGGTCGAATGTCTTCTTGAAGAGGATATTACATGATGCTCCGCAATCAATGAGAACTCTTCTGACAATGGCTGGTCCGATACCAGCTGAGATGACTAAGGGATCTAGGGTAGGAGCTTCGATACCTGTGGAATCTCTGGCTCTGAAAACAATATCATCACTGAAAGTTTTCTGTTGTTTCAGAGGCGTAGTGTCTTCTAAAACAAAGACATCTTCTTCGGCTGGAACATATTTCAAAGCCCTGGTATATCTCTCCATCTCACCCCAGCTCTTGCCAGCTGGGTGAGGTCCTCCTGTAATGACATTGATAATGGGTCTTCCAGATTCATGCCCTGCAGCCTTCTCACCTGTCCTAGGCTGATGAACAGGAGCTTGTTGCCCCTGAGTTGACGATGCAGGATTGTTGCTATTCTTCTTCACAAATTGCTGCAGCTTGTTTTCTCTTAGCAACTCTTCAATCAGATTTTTCAACTGGCGGCATCATCGGTCTCATGACCGGGTTGATTATGGAAGCGGCAGAACTTCCCACTCTGTATAGCCTTTTTCCCGGTCCTCAGAGGGATAGGTTTAGGAAAATCAACAGAATCTTTAGTGGCAAGGTAGATATGCTCCGGCGTATGCGATAATGGAGTATACTCTGATGGCTTGAAGGATCGAGGCTTCTTCAGATTACTCTGTTTTTTCCCATTATTATTCTCCCTTTTTTGCCCCACCGATTCATTCTTGCGTGGAGCGACAGTGTTATCTTCAGCTTTCTCCAACACTGCCTTTACCGGTACGGGACGGCTTTCCAGGCGTATGAATTCATCTGCTTTTTTATAAAACTTTTCAAGGGAAGCTGGTTCCTTCATGTTTAGCCATTTCCCAAATTCGCTCGACTTATCAATAGCCCTCATCAGATAAGTCAATATCATTCGCGGTTCTGCATTGTCCACCTCAGCCAGCGCTATATTGAAGCGATTCAAGAAAGATCTGATAGATTCACCCGGATTCTGTTCTAAACTCGACAGCGACATGATGTCCTTGGCCTTTGAAGCATATAGTCTGAACTGCTCCTTGAATTTCCGGGTCAAGTCCGAAAACTGATCAATAAATCGGATTGGCAGCTTAGTGAACCACAGTAGAGCCACACCTTCAAGATATACAGGAAAATATCGGCACTTTATCTCATCAGAGGCTCTGGCACCTGTCATGTGCCAATCATATTTATACAAGAATTCATTCGGATCACTTGTCCCTTTGTAAGCTGGAATAGTTGGAGGGACAAACTTCCTCGGAAACTCCGCCTTTAAGATTTTCTCAGTAAATGGAGTTTTACTTGGGGCAAAACCCCATTCTTTTTCGTCTTCAACCCTCTGCATACTTTCTTTCATGATTTGCCGGACCATTCCAGAAAGATACTCCTCATCATGTCGAGTTCTAGATCCATCAGCCTCAGGAAGCGTTTGCTCAAAGGGACTAGCAGCCCTCTCAGGAGCATTCCTTTCATTAGCATCATGAATGTTGCCAGCGTAATTCCTTTCATTTCCAGCCGGTTGATTGTTTGCCCCAAGCAAATCGTTCAACTTATTCAGAATTAGAGCATTTTGGGCACTCTGAGCCTCTAATTGTGCATTCTGGGCGTTTATCTGCTGGTTCAGCCCTAATATTACAGCATCCAACTCCGCTTTCGTAACCCCAGCAGACGGAGTGGGTTGATTAGGTACAGGAGAAGCGGAGGTTCCCTCTTGAACATTTCCGGACCTGACAGATCTACTCTTCCTTCCAGGAGCCATAATCTCAGATAGACTTCTGGTTTTCAAGGAAATTCTCTCTACAAATCTTTGTGAAGCAATGATGATAATTTTCCTGAGTTCAGTTCTCAGTGAAAGCACCAAAAATGTTAACGCTCACAACCCCCATGAAGCTTCCAAGCCCTACGACAAGCCGACACCGCGTCATGCAGGCGGGTAACTCGGTGCAAAAAGAAACCAACCAAGTAGTCAGACCAATAGTCTTTTCCAGCTTGCATAACAATAGGTGGAGGGATCATCACTCCATTTTCCTCAACAATATCAAATTCAATCGGCTTGTAATCACCCGCATTATGGGGTAGAGCAGAAAAAATGGAGGACCATGATTTCGCACAGGCCAGGGATTTGGAGCCAGCTAGGGAAGGGGGAGAAGAAGATGTTCCGAGATGCACCACAATGTTACCACCAGAAACATCACTGATAGTAGGATCAGAAGTGCACAAATTAATCTGAGATGGAACGACGATGTCACAGGCATTAGCACAAGCACCTGATATGCGACAATCAACGGAAGAAGAATTAGCCGAAACCTTGCTCTTATCACCACCAGAGAGACCATCCACCAAACCAATACCAACAGAATCAACAAAAACATCGCTCGCACCAAGAGAATCATTCGCAAAACTAGATTTCTCCAACACACTTAATGAATTCGCATTTACACCTGACACAACTCCACAAGCAAGGTAAGAAAGGGGCAAGTTACCATTAGCAGATGAAGGCAAGGACCAACCTCCAAACGATAGTCAGCAGCTGGCGGCAAAATCAGATCCACAGGTCTCAAGCTAGGGCTATCATAAGGAGAATGTGAACTAATTGCAGGCAGCGGAGGAAAGTCATAATCAGAATGAAGGAGAGGTGTTGGGCGAAGGGGCGTTGACGGCATGATGCTGAAAAAATGACCAGATCTGGTAGAAGAGCGGGAAGGAGAAGAAGTTGCAAGGAGGGGGAGCAGAGGAGGGGACACAGGCATAGGATAGAGGAGGAGAAGATGGGGAAGGGACAGTGGGACCGGGGGCGAAGAGGGAAATCAAAAGGAAACTAGGCAAGGCGTACGAGAAAGAATATCGTACGTGAAAAGGAAGGGTGCCATTAAAGAAAAAGCATTAAATGATCACAAATGGTTTTTCACTTTAATCACTTATTGTAATTAAGGATAATTACTTAATGAAGTAATTAGTGGATAATTAATCAAAGTAATTAAGGGATAGTTAATGAATTAATGTAAGTTCGTTAACTAATAGAAGTTAATTAATGATTAAGTATAATTACTTAGTGTAAGTAATTAATGGATAATTACTGAATGTAATTATTTAAGGGCAATTAACTAATGAAAGTAATTAAAGAAAATTACTTAATAGAAGTAATTAAGGATTAATTACTCAGCGTAATTAATCAAAGAGTTGATTATTTAATGTAAGCAATTTCGGGATAGTTAATTACTGTATGTGATTAATTAAGGTTGATTAATGGAAGTGATTAATTAAGTATTTAATCAAGGATCACTGTAATTAATTATAGTTAATTAATTAATGAAAGTAATTAGTTAAGGATCATTAATTAATGTAATTAATTAATCATTAATGAGAGTAGTTATAGATTGATTAATGTGAAATAGTTAAAGGATAATTAATTTAAGGTTAATTACTTAATATAATTAATTAAGGATGATCAAGTTAGATGAAATTAAAGGATGATTAATTAATTGGGTTGTAATTAATTGATGTTAAGTAAGCAGGATTTAAAAGTAATTAAAGTAATTAATTAATTCAATGGTGGTTAATTAAGTTAATTAGAGATAATGTGACGACTTATCTTGCTTATGGATGATTGAATGATGATGAATACCTTAGATTATGTGATATCTCCTATATGTGATATGTGCTAATTTGAAATATGGTTGTTTTGGTTGAATTGTGATAATATATGGATTATCTATCCGTGATAATGTGAATTATCTGTCTGTGTGAATATAATATTCTAAATGATAGATTAATTGTTTAAACCCTTAAACAACTTGGACATTAAAATGGAGATCGGATTTCCAAATTGGAATATTCGAAAACCACGACGATCCAAATTAAACGATAGGTCGTGAAATCTCTATTGAAGATCAAGATAAAGACTCGAAGTGTAAGAACTATTTGTCGTTAAAACTCTGAGGGTGATTCCAAAATGAGTTTAACGGAGATAGTGCTTTCAGTTTCGAGATGAAGATTCAGAGTGCAAGTGCTATTGTCGTTAACTCTAAGGGTGATACCAAAATGAGCGTAGCGAGATAGTGCCTTCGGTTTCGTTCGAACCCGGAACAAACTCGTATGGATTGAATGCTTTTGGAACATCGTCATTGGAGGACTATGAGCATTCCAAGTATGTATTCTATAAAGGTAATTGTAGCCTCAAGCCTCATCAACCGAGAATGGCTAAAATAGGGGAGGTGCAGCAAGGCTAAGTGGGTCGCGCCCAAGTAGGATGAGATTTTCCCCTGTCTAGAGGTCCCTTTTTATTCGGCTTTGTGTGTGTTGGTCATGCCAACTGTGGGGTTGTCTTGTTCAGGGTTATCCATTAAGGGATGGTTCCGGCCTTGTGTTGCAAGGAATCTGAGTGGATCCTAGGTAATCTGATCTAGACCGGGTACCATGACGGCTGCACCCCAGTAGCACTGCCATTGATGGAAATCTTTTTTCCCTACGTGCCTTTACAGTTTTGATTGTAGAACCCATTTTGTGGCTAGTATGCTAGAATTTAATAATGTAACAATTTCAGCTATTTTCTATTTACTTGAAAACCCTAGACACTATTATAATATCACTGGATTTCCTATTAAATGTTTTGGTTATCGTAAGGTAAAACTTTTCCATGTTTATGTGTGGGAAGTCTTATGAGATACCTTTCTTTTCAAATAATTTTCAAAGTCAAACAACTTTAAACCGTTTACTCACACCAGACCCATGTCTGACCCAGAGTTTATTTTCTGTTTTATTAAACTCTTGGGTACTCAAATTTTTACGAGTAGCCAAGGGATTCAGGTTAGTTTTGACGAATTTTGGAGGAGATAAATTCGGAGGAGATATGGAGCAGAAGGCTTCAGCGTATATAGATATTATGGTTCCACTGTGCTAGTGTTTGTGCATGTATCTCTGTGACGTACTTGAGTTGTAATGATTAGACAGGTCTTTATAACTGTCTAACATGTGATGTATAAGCTGTGTAACTCTGATATACATGATACTATGTAATATCTTATGTGATTTAATATAATTTATTTGTTCCGCTGTGAGATTCTGATTTTGATTAGTTCTTTCTTTCTCATCTTTTCTCTTTTCTATCCCTTTCTTTCTTAATAATGATGCGTCTTTCTGTGGAATGAAAGACGGGTCGTTACACAACTCATCCTTTTAAATCCCTTTAAATAAACCCTTTTACTTAGTAAAACCCATTTTCATAAACAAATTATTATTTATAAATAACTTTATAAAATAATAATATAACTTTAAAAATCATTTATAAACCTTAACCCTAAATTGATTAAATAATTAAAATTAATTCAAAACCATACTTTATAATTTCAAGACGAGTATAGCAATCCCAATGGTAGTAATTTAAGTTACCATTTAACAGCAATTTCACTTTCAAGTCACCTAGCAATTTGTTTACATAAGTCAACATAAATATAAATGCATTTCATATACAAATCAGGGAATAATATATCAATACAACTCAACTAGCAATATATGTCCAAATAACATAAGAGTATGATGGTAATTTGTCGTGCTAAATAGATACCCATACAATTTACTACTTATAGTAAAATGGGAATTTATTCTACTAAACATATGTCCACACAATAAATAATTACATTACAGCATAATGAGAATTTATTCTACTAAACATATGTCGACACAATAAATAATTACATTATAGCAGAATGAGAATTTATTCTACTAAACATGTGTCCACACAATAAATAATTACATTATAGGAGAACGTGAATTTATTCTCCTATCAGTTATCTAAGCAATCAACTTATAGTGGAATAGGATTTATTTTACTAGCACATATCCACACAATCAAACCATTTTCATAATCCATTAACAATTGTTTATTTACTTGATAGTATTGACATTTGAGTCCCTTATGTTCAAACAATCTTTGAATGAGAAGTACCTTTAAAACAATCTGATTCTTAGAAAACAAGGTTCAAAACTTAAAACTCCATTTTTAAACTAATTAATTAAAAGTTAAACCCTTTATTAGACCATGACTAATCTTTATTGAACCTTAGCTAAATTTAATTATAAATTAAGAAATAGTTAACCTTACATAAATAATTAAACAATAATTAACCATTACATAAATACTTAAACCCTAATTATTCCTTTATTAATTATTAAATAATAATTTAAACCTTTATTAATAATTAAATATTAATTAGTCTCAAATATTTAATGAAATAATATTTAATTAAAACCTAATTAATAAATAAAACCTTTAATAAATAATTTATTTTAAATTAAAACCTTAACTTGTTTGTAATTGAAAATAATTAAATACTTGATCAACTATATAAATAAATAATTAACCCTATAATTATTTAATAATTTATTAAAATTAATCTTCTATTTAAAAGATAATTAATTAGAAACTAAACTTCATTAATTAAAGTTAAAAAAACCTTGTTTCGTACTTAATTAATTATTAATTATGAGACACAATTAGTTATTAAATAACTATTGAATTCTTAATTAACTTTTCTTTAACATCATTGTTAAGTTTCTAAGACATTTTCAAAACACTTTTAATTGTAAAAACTAAATTTTTGCGAAAATCAGATTTTTAAGCGAAACCGCATCTATAGCGACTATCGCCATAGACGTTGTAACTAGAAATGTTTTCTAAGTTAACTTTAAAACTTATTACCTTATGAAACTCACTTACTTTCCAAACATAAAGTAAGTATTTATAAAAGTAAAACAGAGCTTAAAAACTTGAAATTGGTTTGAGTTTTAAAAACAATTTACATAACTTCCACAAATAATTCAAGTCGCCACTACCACACAAATATGCTATTTTTCTTAGCGTGACTTCACTATGGAAATCACCACTACATAACATACAAAACGTACCTCGTCATATCCATGTTTTCGCATACAGCTGATATACAAGACCCATAAAAATAACCTAATATAAAAGACCAAAGCTCACATATTTTCAACCAATTTCTAAGCTAAAATTCATTTTCAAGTCTAACTTCCAAACACATAAAACAACACATTGAATTCAAATAGTTCACACACATTCCATACAACAATTTATCATAACATATAAAAGTTTAAACCATTAACTTTAAAGCAAAATTTACTCACCAATATTCTAGAAAATCCTTTTGAAACTTGAAATAACTTTGAAAACATTACTTAGGTCCCTTGCATCCTCAAATAGGCTCAGCCTAGGGCATGCCTGGCTCGGCTATGCTAAGAACAAGGATGTGTGGCTTGACTTGGAGAAGTGGAGGTACTTCGGATAAGGTTGAAGTCGCAAAACCAGACCCAAAAATTAGTCATATTCTCTAGGATTTTTGGCTATATTAATCTTAGAATTTTGAAAAGTGCTATAAAGAAGTGTTTTCGTAAATTCATTTCTTTGTAGTTTCAGAAAAACAGTCATCAAATTTGGATTATTTTCTCGGGAGATATGGTCAAAAGAAGATGAGGTATTTTCGGACTAGAAAATCTGAGGCCAAAAATAGGTCTGAAAGAAATGCATATTTGATATAGTAAAGTTCAAAATATGAAGAATTAGTACAAACGGAAGTTGTAGCTACTAGAATTTTATATGGTTTTAAAAAAAAGAATTTATCCATTTGAATCAACTAATAGGAAGATATGATAGAAAAAAAAGTTGGAAAAATAAAGAATGGAAGGCTATTTATGAACAAGAGAAAAAAGGAAATTACCTATCTACCCTTGTACTTCTACCTTCCACATTGTTTTGCCAGCCCAACATCCTCCACCACACATGGCATTTCTATCCACCACCTTATCCCCCCTCATAATGTCAAAAAGAACATTTTTTAACATGTCTACGTACTAAGTTGCTAATGTGTCAAATCATGTCTCTTAAGGTATCCTTTAGTATGTACATGTATACATTTAAGAATATATATCTTTGTATATACCATTATACACTAACTGATTTAAATTTTGAATGTATATAAACTTATTCTAGAGTTCACACCATTTTCGATGACTTTTATCAAACGAATAGTCAAAAATTTGAAAAACAAATTCTAGTCACATTTCTATTCTTCTTCGAGCTAAATATTTTTGTAAACAAATTTTTAAAACTATTTCACCATCATTATTTATTATTAAGAAGAGTTTTATTTTCATTATAAAACCTATATATTTGAATATTTAAAATTAATTAAATTTTCACAAATCAAATCGGTGAAATTCCAGATCGTTACAACATCGAGTCAAACTGAGGTGATTTTCCGTTAGGATGATCGCATTCAAATGCTTTACAATTAGTACCATGGAGCAGATGATGTATGATACTAAAATTAATGTGTATTTTGTTACTATCGGTATTATGCTATAGCATGGCAATGGTGCAGTTGAGATTACAATAAGATATAAAGTCCACATCCGCTAAAGAGACGATAGAATAGCCGAAGTGGAACTAGAGTCCACTGATTTGGATTAGCGTAGTATATGGAGCCAATATGGACATAGATACCATTTTAGGCAGTTTTGATTGTATATTTTATGCCATGTACATAATAGTTTTTTTTTTTGAGACGTTAATATAGTTGACATATTGAAACACCCCATACCGCTTAATATACCCAAAAGACACATTAAATGGCGTGGCGCGTTGTAGGTATAACTGAAGCTAACAGAGACTAAGATTCATAAGACAAATATATATAAAAACAGCGGAAACTTAAAATAATAACTTGATTAAAACAAAACATCATAATTTCTTCTTAAATAAGTCAAATACAAAATAACACATATGTGCTTGAAAATCTGATATGTTTCATGAAACAAGTACTCATAGTCGCAAAAATCAGAGTACATAATATCCCTCATAATAAGCGAATACATAGAAAGAACAGAAGCTAAAAATAAAAGAAGTACATAGTAGAAATCTCCTCCAAGAAAACTCCAAGCTGCAACAATCTACCGACTTCTCCCTTGATTGCCTATGGGGGGAATGGGAAAATAGAGGAGTGGATCAGACTAAAAGTCTGGTGAATGATAGTAGTTACTAGAGTCTTTAAGTAAGAGAAAAGTAATAGACTCTTCAACATATTTATTATAAATAGGGTAACAAAGGAAGTGGGAAAGAAATAAACTGGAAATAAGCACGGTTAAATATTGCTCAATTTAGAAGATGGGTAAAATTTTGATTGCTTGCACTTGTCCTTGATTTCTGCTTTAATTAGGATGAATTCCTAATCTTGTAATTAGAATGTAATCCTAATTGTACCCTTTTTGGTTGGCCTGCTACTCCATAGACCTTACTGCAAACCAAATGCTATATAACTCCCTACACAACAACCAATGGTATCTGCAAAAGATGCGTAGAGCAACCACTATGGATCCGGATGACATATATAGCTCCCTACATAGAAGGCAATGGTGTTTACGAAAGACAGCCATAGTAAGCGCTTGGAACTCATAGTTATTACTGAGCACCTGAATGGAAGTTGCACGCGTAACTGCCACCATGTCCATACTACCTGTTGCTCCACCTATTGGGTCTTCTTATTACCTCAAAAACTAGCATAAGCATGCCCCTCATCCCACTTCTAGCTAATGTGAGATCAACGTATGTCCATTGAAAATACGAAAAATGTTGTTGGTACTGACCTGTCATCCAAACAATATCTAGTTGCGCCCCTTATCCAAAATCCCCGTGATTTGGACATTTATTTGACCAATTACTACCATTTTTAGCATAAGCGTGCCCGAGTCTCACCGCAAGCTAATGTGGGACCACCGTTTGTCTAATAGGGAATGCTATTTGGTATAGGTCCTACTTTCATCTTGGCTTTTCAGGTTAGGTAAATTATTTAAATAAGCCTTTACATTTTTCTTCACTATCCATGCTTATTAATTTCTCATAAGTATTAAAATAAGCCTTATTTTTTTTCTTTTTCCTATTATAACCTACGTTATAACCATTCATATTACTTAACCCAAGGTCTAAGTATGAAAATAAACTTCTTTCATCTTTTACACTTTTTAATTACAATTCTAAGTTATAACTAGACCAATCTTTTTAATTCAGCTTCAGTTAACATCATAAGTAGGCGTAATTTCAATCCAATTCCATTTATGTTACAGTCTTCAAAATTTACATCTTACATTCCATTATTTCAGTTTTCTTACAATTTAATACATATTTACATTAATCCTATTCTAATCCATAAGCGAAG
Organism: Allium cepa; assembly: GCA_030765085.1. Classification (NCBI taxonomy): domain Eukaryota; kingdom Viridiplantae; phylum Streptophyta; class Magnoliopsida; order Asparagales; family Amaryllidaceae; genus Allium; species Allium cepa. Next base: position 694,727,225 of record CM060937.1, on the reverse strand, counting down.
GAGAAGGAGGAATAAATGAAAAATGAAAATAGAAGAAAATCCAAAGCATAGAAAGAAGATATAAATAACATATGAGCAATGGTAATAAACTAAAAGACTATAAATAAACTGTAAATAAAAAAAAAGCTATAATTAACAGAAATAAACTAAAATTGCTGAGAAAAATAGCTGAAAGGAAATAGACTGAAAATAATTCTAAAAACTGTAAATAAACTACTGAAAAGGCTATTCCAAAAATCGTAGTAAAAATATAACTATTGGAAACCCTATTATTTTAAATTAATTAAAGAAATCTTGAAATAATTGTAATCAATCACATCTGGTCCTTAGCTCTTCCCTTTAGGCCTTCCCGGATCCATTTGGGGTTGTTAAATATTTTATTAAAAAGATTCTCTTCTTGGAAAATTATTCCTTTTAGGGTCCTTCCTGAAAAGGTGAACCCAAGCGGAGAAAACTAGAATGAGAAGAAGTGTTAGGTCTAGGGTATTATTTATAGGGGTTGAAGTGGATCTCAGACCGTTGGATTTGGAGATTGAATAAGTTGCAACCACGTCATAGGCTGAATAGGGGCCATCGGATGCAAGAATAGAAGGACCAGAGGAAGCCAAATAATGAAAAACATGCATACAACAATTAAACGAACGAACGTTCGTTCGTTCGCACATTAGAGAAGGGGGTCGACCGCCTGGTCGACCGCCCCTCCCCCTTAGGTCGACTGACCAGTCAATCTAGGGCTTTATGTTTTTTAGTGCTCTTTTTTATTTTGTTATTCATTCATATTAGCTCGGATTCTGACTTCTATATGTGTAAATTGACCAAAAAAATACCAGGACATAATAGTGCAACTCCCGTGGCTCCGTTCTGATAATTTCACAAAATCATTTTGTTATTTAGTTAACTAATGAATTAATCATTATAGGTTAAATTTTGGGTTGTTACATTCTCCTCTCCGTAAGGGATTTCATCCCCGAAATCTCTAAGGCTAAAAGAATGTACTAAATGCTTTCACCCAATCCTTCAACCAACTATTCAATCTTCAACCATTCATCCATTGTCCTTATATTTTTCTAATGCCATTTATGATACTTATGCAATTAGTGTAGTGTCAATGTCCCTAACCAATACAAAAGTCTAGGCGATCCACTGAATCAGTTGACCTCCTTTTATGCCATCATGTCCGTGGCACGTATCCAAATGAATGCAAAAATTACCTAATGATAACTGATAATTCTATATGTGTGCTATAAACATCATCCAAATGCAGCAATCATGTGATAAACATCCATTTATAGCAACCATGGAAACAAATAAAAATGTGCATACTTCCATATGCATATGCTATAGTGTCCAAATTAGGCCGATCCCTAAAGGATAATAGTGCCTAGTGTACCTAGTCCATTAGCATCCACTAGCAAACACTTACAATCACTAGCATACATCATTCATAGCATGTTCTATTAACATGTTTACATCGAATCCTACCATCCACAGGTTAAATCCTCTGTTCTACCCTCCAAAAGAATAATAAAGGAAATAACCTATTCAAAGTTAAAGGTAGAAAAAGGAAATTTTAAAACCTGTTATCAAAGAGACATGGATACAAGATACGAATTTTCTCTTCATCAAATTAGTCTTCTCCGAAATCTCTCTGACCGTGTCAGAACAAAGAAGCAACCATTCCATGGACTCCAACCAACATGAAGACATCTTACACGGCCTTCCAAAAAGAGCATCAAAAGGTTTCATTCGAATGCTAGCTTGAAAACTACTATAATATAAATTCCCCTAAAGAAATACGCTTTTCCCTAATTCTTCCAAAATAAATAATACTCATTCTCAACCATGCTTGTCTTACTATCCTACTAATTTCATTTTACTATCCTCCATGAATCAACATTCTTAGGTTCCTACTAGTGTCCTCCCCTCTTTACGAAAACTTCAATTATTACTTCTAAAAGTAATTACTGCTATCTCCTTACACCTTTTCCGTTACTCCTACGAAATGATTCTTATCTACTCCACAATTAAGAGTTTGGTTTGGTATTTATTACCTTGTTTTAAAAACTATGGATTCTAAAAATTTTAAAACATCAAATTCCAAAACCTTTGCCTTTAAAAGTGTTATCTTTTAAGTTTCTATTAATTGAAAAAATTACATGGTCACCTAATATTATTTCAAAAACCTAGAGGGAAAAACATCCAAATTTTTAAGTACAAAACGTATATCTCTCTTTCTTTTAAACATTTATATAATTTTCTAAGAAAAATTGAACTTTCAAATTTTACTTTTATTAAGTTTAATTCATTTGAAAAAACTTACTTACTTTTTCACCAAACCATTTTCTTCTAAAATATCTATAAAATATCCTTTGATTTTTCAAAATAGCTTCTTATTACACCTAAAAGTCTCATATCTTAATGTATTGGAACTACTTTCTATTATGAGAAGTTATTAATGCAAAAATATTCTATGAACCTTTTAAAATATAATTTCATGTTTATGTGAAATTACTGGAAATTATTTTATATATTTTGATATAGGATATACAAAATATGATGCTTTTCATACCTTGTATGTTTCTTTCATGTATTCCTTGTAACTTGCACATAACATTTTGATTGGTTTCATAGAAAATCATACCATTATTTTTTTCATTCAAATAGATTGAAATATATTTAAATCATATTCTTCCATGAGAAATATTTTCTAGTATCTAACTTACACATTTTCCTTTCAGAAAAAACTCATCTTCAAAACCGTTTTAGTATTTCCATAATTGTCAAAACACTTCCTTATACTTATTAATAATAAGTGTACATTACAAACCATTTTGTTTCTACACTTAGAAATTAAATTTTAAAATACATTTTTATTTGGGTTAAAATGGATGTTGTGTAAAACACCATTGCTACAAACCAAAAAAACAAGTGTGTGGATTCAATTAAATAAACACTAATAAGTCTCATATACCTATGTAAAAATATTTCCCTTGAGAGTTACTATAACAATAGTGTTATAGCCTATGCTCCACTCATTTTCCACGAAAACATTTATCACGATAATAAAAGTTGTAATCTACGTTTTCAATACTTGATACACTCTAGGTTTTTATGTTTAAAATCTTTGTTTACTTACAATGAAACTAGTGAGTTGTATATATATACTCTATAATTATTTAAAAAGAATTCAAATTTTTCATTATATCAAAACCAACTTAAATTTCATACTATTCTTCAAAAACCATGTTTACTTTTTGAATGAAAATATTAACAATGTAAATTTTCAATTCCAACAAATAAAAATTATTTTTTTCAACTTTTTAAATTTCGAAAATTTCATTTTATTGGTCTTAGCACAAAGTGAGACTTCCTACTTACTACCCTAGAAAAAACTAAAGGCCTTTACTTATTTTCCTCTTGTATACTCATATTTATTCTGAGGCATCACCATCAAATCCAATTGTCTGAGACAATTATAATTTCTGTAATTATCTACACCTGGGTTTTCATCTTTTCTTATCAACTGAACCTATTGTACATCCCTCAATCTTTGCCCACCACTCTTTGGATTTCCATTATCCAATCCTGAATGTACAATACCATTTCTTAAATCCCTACTATGTGTAGACATTCTCTATGGCCCAACAAACGTACTTCAAAAGTGATACTTCAAGAACTCTATCTTCAGCTGATGAACACGAAGCGTACAAAGAACCTCCTTTAGATGAATAACATGCTCTTCCATCCTTCTTAGAAAACATCAAAATGTCAACAACGAATACCATCATGAACCTTAATTAAGGACGTCTCTAAAAACATGGTTCATCAAATCTATGGAATAGGCTAGGACATTGGTTAGCCAAAAAAAATATAACCAACCACTCAAATAATCTGTCGGGTTTCCCAAATGCGGTCTTAGCAATGCTGCAATCAACTAGCCTAAGATGATGAAATTCAATGGCTAGACCAACTGAGAAAATACTAAAAAAACCAAATAATTAGTTGAAAAGATCATCTATCTTAGAGAGTGGATAATGGTTCTCCTTTGTGAGATTATTCAATTCTCTATAGTCAAGGAAAAGTCAAAGAAAATCACCTGCTTTGGTAGCAAAGACGAGTAGCGCTCCCTATTTTGATATGTTTCTTCTTATGAAACCTTTCTCCAAAGCTCATGGATCTGTTTGCTCAATCCCTTCCTTTCCCTAGGCACCATATGCCCTACGGGAAATAAATCCTAAAGTCAATCTCTCTCTCAGGGGGATTTTTCCCTAACCTCCTAAAAAATGCATGGAAAAATCTCCGATGACAGGAACCAAATCTAACTCTGATGATGATGAATCTAGGGAATAAAGGAAGCTCAATATAATTGACCCATACGAGTCGCAAGGAATCTCAAGAGTCTTATTGATGAATGTCTTTAGTCTAATGACTCTCCTCTCGCAATCTAATATAGCTCCATATGTGGATAGCCAATCCGTTCCCAAAATCATCCCATACCGTAAAAAACCCATAAAATAGGCGTCATAGTCAAATTCTACGCCTAGGATATAATTTTCAAACCACTACAAACCATAGAGAAGAGTGTCGATCCTCCTATGAGGTTTGAAACAACAATGGGGTCTTCTACTAAAGAGATGTCGAAATGCCAACAATCTAGAACTAGATATGAAAGAGGATGATGCTTTACGACTGAAAAGAGTCTGAATGGGAAAATCGGAAATATAAAACAAATTTTCCTACCTCGATCCGGTCCGCTGTTGAAAGAGGATGAAGCTTAAGGTGCACTCACTCCCTGCCACGTCTTCTGAGGACAAAACTTACTAAGATAGCCGGGTTGTCCAAAGTTGTAACACTTCTTCACCTTCTCTCTCTTGCAGTCTCTTGTGTAATGACCAGTCATTCTACAATGGTTACATCCCCCACTTTTCTTGATTCACTTCTAAGGCCGTCCATTTTCCTCTTATCCTTCTTTCCCTTCCACCATGGCTTCTTAGAGCTTGTAGGAATAGCCTTAAGCTCTTCTTCCAACTACCAAGATTTAGATTGACCACTTTATCGGTCCTCCAAACCAAACAACCTAAACTTTCGCTCCATATATTCCAACCTAGCTTGTGTCTCCTTGAAATCCTTCATGCCAAAAAACGTTCTTCCCCTATGCTAGTGAAGTTCTTGCATAACTTAGAAAAACTAGCTGGCGTTGGTGGACTAATGGGATTTCCACCTACCGTTGTTATATTGGGAGCTTTCCCTTGCACCTTTGGTACCATAGCTCTATGAAACCTGTCAGTCATACTATGCAAAGAATAGGAAACCTATGCTCGAAAGGATCGAAAGAAGTTTGAACTGGATTTTAAGGGGATTTTTATAAAAACTCTTTTATACTTAACATCTATTTATAATAGTTCTTTTCTGAAAAATACTTCTAAAACAAGTTATTTTGGAAAACATTTACTTTTAAAAATAAATTTTTAGGAATCCTACAACCTTAGGCTCTTATACTAAGTGAAACACCCCACACCCTTTAATATACTCAAAAGGATTCATTAAAAGGCGTGGTGCAATGTAGGTATAACTAAAGCTAACAGAGACTAAGATTCACAAGACAAATATAGATAAAAACAGCGAAAACTTAAAATAATAACTTAATTAAAACAAACTTCATACTTGCTTCATAAATAAGTCAAATACCAAATACCACATACATGCCTGAAAATCCAATATGCCTAGTCTCAAAAATTAAAGTACATAATATTCCTCGTAATAAGCCACTACATAGAAAGAACATAAGATGAAAATAAAAGAAGTACATAGTGGAAATCTCCTCCAAGCAGCATCACTCTACTGACTTCTCCCTTGGTTGCCTATAGGGAAGGAAGGGGAAAATAGAGGAGTGGGTCAGACTAAAAGTCTGTTGAATAATAGTAATTGCTAGAGTCTTTAAGCAAGTAGTAATATACTCTACAATAGTTCTAGCATAAATAAGGATAACGAAGGAAGTAGGAAAGTAATAAGCTAGAAATATGCACGGCTAAATATTGCTCAATTTATAAGATATGTTAACTTTAGATTGCTTGCACTTCTCCTTGATTTCTGCTTTAATTAGGCTAAATTCATAATCCTATAATTAAGATGTAACCTTAATTCTACCCTTTTTGATCGGCCTGCTACTCCATAGACCTTACTGCGTACAAGACACTATATAACTCCCTACATAGCAACCAATGGTATCTACGAAAGATGCATGGAGCAACCACTATGGATCCAGATGACATATGTAGCTCCTTACACAGAAGGCAACGGTATATACGAAATACACCCACACTAAGCGCTTGGAACTCATAGCTATTACTGAGCACCTAAATGGAAGTCGCACACGTAACTGCCACCATGCCCATGCTACCTTTTGCTCCACTATTGGGTCTTCTTATTACCTCAAACTCCAGCATAAGCATGCCCCTCATCCCACTTCAGGCTAACGTGAGATTACCGTGTGTCTATAGAAAATAGAGGAAATGCTGTTAGTACTGGCTCGTCATCCAAACAATATCTAGTTGCGCCCCTTAGCCAAATCCCCGTGATTTGGAATTTAAGTTGACCAATTACTACCATTCTTAACATAAGCGTGCCCTCGTCCCACTTCAGGCTAATGTGGGACCACCATTTTGTTTAATAGGAAGTGTTGTTTTGTACATTTTCTACTTTTATCTTTGCTTATTAACTTAGGTAAATTATTTAAATAATCCTTTACACTTTTCTCTACTATCTGTGCTTATTATTTTCTCCTAAGTCTTAAAATAAGCCGTATTCTATTCTCTTTCTTATTATAACCTACGTTATAATTGTGCTTATTACTTAACCCAATGTATAAGTGTGAAAATAAGATTCTTTCAACTTTTACTCTTTTTAGTAATAATTATAAGTTATAACTAGGCCAATCTTTTTAATTCAGTTCCAATTAATGTCATACTTAGGCGTAGTATCAGTCCAATTCTGTTTATATTACAGTCTTTGAAATGTACATCTTAAATTCCATTACTTTTGTTTTCTTACAATTTATTCCATATTCGCATAAATCCAATTCTAATCCATACACGAAGAAGGAGGTGGAATAAAAGAAAACTGAAAATAGAAGAAAAACCAAAGCATAAAAAGAAGATGTAAATAACGTATAAATAACAGTAAATAAACTAAAATACTGTAAATAAACTGTGAATAAATGGAAAAGCTATAATTAAAAGAAATAAACTAAAGTTACTAAAATGAACAGCTGAAAGGAAACAGACTGAAAATAACTCTAAAAACTTTAAATAAACTACTAAAAAGGTTAGTCTAAAAATCATGGAAAAACAACAACTATTGGAAACATTATTATTTTAAATTACTTAAATAAATCTTAAAATAATTACAATCACTTACCTCTGGTCCTTAGGTCTTCCCTTTAGGATTTCCCAGATGCACTTGGGGTTTTTAAATATTTTTATTAAAAAGATTCTCTCTTTGGAAAATTATTCCTTTCAGGGTTCTTCCTGAAAAAGTGAACCCAAGCGGAGAAAATCTAGAATAATAAAAAGTGTTTGGCCTAGGATCTTATTTATAGGGGTAGAAGTGTCTCAGATCATTGGATTTGAGGATTGAATAGGATGTAATCACATCATAGGCTGAATAGGAGCCATCGGATGTAAGAATAGAAGGACGAGATGAAGCCAAAAAATGCAAAACTCGTATACAACAATTGAACAAATGAACTTTCATTCATTCACTTATTAGGGAAGGTGGGCAACTGCCAGGTAGACCACCCTTCCCCTATAGGTTGATCGGCCGATCGAACAAGGGCTTTATTTTTTTTGTTCTTGTTTATTTCGTAACTCATTCATATTAGCTCGGATTCTGACATTCTATATATTAAAATTGACCAGAAAATCACCATGGACACATGGTGCAACCCTCCTCACATATTTTGGATAATTTCACGAAGATATTTTATTATTTTGTTAATTAATGAATTAGTTATTACAGGTCAAATTTCGGGTTTTTAGACATATTTTGATGTACCTATACTTCAACATTCCACTGTGATGTCTCTCTTATTTTTATTTATGCTCTGTTATGGGATTTACCTAATCTTAAAACTTGTGTATCTTACCTTATGTCGAGATGAGATGCATTTTATTTAGATATGAGCATGTATTGTAATGTATCAATGTGACCAAAAGTATTGTATACAAAAGATCGCTTCTTCTGTGCCTTTTGATCCGAGCTATCGGCTGTAAACTACCATTGATAATTCAGTCACTGTTGCTGCAGTATCACATTTAACTTTTGAAGAAATATAAAATAAATCGACTCTCTTGGGGTTTGAACACCGTAGACGATCATGTTATCTGTTAGGCTACAAAATCACTTATTATATAGTTGAAATGCATATAACGGTCTAATTCGTAAAATACATTTTGATGCTTCAATTTCAATGAAAACTATTTTTGACCATGACATTGATACATACCTTATTTAGTGTAATTGTTGTCAATATTATTTAAGTTGCAGTACAAATTTGTTGCATTTCATGCCCTAATTTATGTTACATAGTAAATTGGTGGTAGAATAAAATACTTAACATAACATTATACTATTTTAGTTAGAGTAGTAAGGTTCTCTTAATTCATATGAAGGAAGGAACTATTTTTTGCATGGGGAATATACAAATAACTGGTCGACAGAAATTCAAATTTTTGTCTAGATTTAGAAGAAAGATTAAACAAATCGACTCCGTTGGCAATCAAACCTAGAAAATTTGGTTACGTATATCAACACCTTGTCGATTGGCCATAGAATTATTTACTTACTTACACGAATTCACTTCTTGTTTTAATAGAATTGCTTTAGATGCTTTAGCCTTAATAAAACAATAAAGACATTCTGAAGTACCTTTTAGCCCTACATGGTTCCAAAAAATCATTTTTGGTATTAACGCTTAAAAAAGGTAGTAGTAAACATAGTTGATTATTCTATTTGAACTCAAAAAATTACTGGATAGGCCTTAAAAAAATCAATAATTGTTGTACCACTCTTTTTACAAACCGGCCTCGTAAAGCGCTAAAATAGTTCATGTTTTGTCCTCCTTTTTCATATATGCATGAAATAAAAAGACATTGAAACCGTAGGGACTTTTAATTGAATCTAAAATCCTACTGAATCTAAGCAAGTGAGAATTTAAAATCCTAATAGAATCTATTCAAATGAAATTTTATGAAACTAATTTGATACATTCCAAGTAGGATCTTTTTTTGCATAATAATTACAATGTAGAGAAACCATGTGATTATGATTTACCACCTACTTAGATTGCAAGGTAAAATTTTCAATCACACAGTTGCTCTGGTATGACCCGCCTTTCATTGCATAGAAAGACGCATCATTAAGAAGAATGAAAGGGATAGAAAAGAGAAAAGATAGAAGTGAAAGAAACAAACAACATCAGAATCTCACAGCGGAACGAATAAATTATATTATATCACATAAAACATTACATAGTATCATATACATCAGAGTTATACAGCTAATACAACACAAACTAGACAGTTGTAAACACCTGTCTAGTTATTACAATTCAATTTCATTAGAGAAAATAGAAACAACTCAAACACAGCGGAACTACTATATACATCTACACGCTTAAGCGTCCTGCTCCATTTCTCCTCCAGAACTCGTCAAAGAAATCCTAAACCACTTGACTACTCATACATAATATGAGTACCCAAGAGTTTACTAAAACAGAAAATTAACACTCGGGTCAGACAAGGGTCTGGTGTGAGTAAACGGGTTTAAAAGTTGCTTAACTTTTGAAAATTCTTTGAAAACAAAGGGTATCACGTAATACTTCCCACACATAAACATGGAAAAGTTTTTAGCTTACGCTAACCAAAACATTTGATAGGAAATCCAGTGATATTATAATAGTGTCTAGGGTTTTCAAAATAAAATACAGAAATAGCTGGAATGCTTGCATCTCACGTTCTAACATAGTAAGGCTGTGATATCCCGAATATATTTGAATTGATATTAAGTTAGATTTTAAAATGAATTTGAATTTAGATTTAAATTTCAATCTAAATGAATATATATATCTTAAAAATATTTTGATTTAAAATATATGAATAAGTTTTATTTAAGATAAGGTTTTGTTTTCCTAAAAAAAAATTTAATACTTAAGATCAATATTTATTAAATTTAAAAGTATGATAATTTAAATAGGATTTTAATAAAGGATTAAAATCTTTTTCTTTTGTACTTGAAATTTAACATAACACATAAAATAAATATAAAGAGATATATTAATATATAAAAAAACAAACAAAGTTATACATATCATTAAAATTCCTCTATTATCATTCTTCTTTTGCTCAAGAACAAAACATATCAAACAAAGATCTGAAAACCCAGATCAGTAATTAAACAAAAATACAAATCAAACTCCTTATATCAAGATCAAATACCTATAAACAAATTCTCAGTTCAAACATGCAAACCATTTCCCTGAAATTCCTTAAAAATTTGCAAACTGGGAATTGGTATTGCATGCAAATCTGTCCATCTTCAAATCAATGCAACCTGCCAACCAGTTTCAAAAGTTTTAATGCAATCTGGGAAGCAATTTATCTTCAAAAACCTTGAGCATCACCATGGTTCCAGTTTTAAAGAAATCAAAGATTCAGGAGTCATCAACAACAGTTTTCAAATTTAGAAAAAAGGGGGTTTTCATTGCAGTTCCAAGATTCTGTGAGTAAACAATTAATCTAAATCTTAAGTAGGATATAATTTGTTGCTTAAGTGATATTGATTTTTGCATGTGTGGAAAATAGTTTAGATTCTGTAATTATGAAAGTATTTATGTTCTGCATGTCAGTAAATTGATGTTCCCCTGTTCATTCATGTTTACAGATTTTTATTTTAAATAAAAAAAATTAAGCTTTCATATAAACACATTGATGTATTGAATCTAAAACAAATTAGTTAAGTTGTAAATTCATCTAGCTTATGAAATCATGTTTAAGCAAAATAATGTTTGGAATTTTACGTGTAAGCTTAAATATGCAGTAAAACTTATGAAATGTTAAAAAAATAAAATTTTGAATTTTATTGATTCATGTTTATATATTGAATCACCATTCAAAGTTATGATTTTTAACACAAAAATCCAGATTTTTGAAATAGGATTGAGTTTGGAATTGGGGTTTTACTGGAGGGTTGATTTTGGGTGATTACTGGAAGATGGATCCATTTGGTGGGTCGGGGTTGCTACTGGAGGTGGAGGAGGTAACAGAGTTTTAGGGAAAAATAGTAGTCGTGGCTGTAAGGGGCGGTGGCGACGGCGATGACCGAAAATAGGATTTGAACCCTAGTTTTAGTTAGGTTTGGGAATCCGATCACTTAGGGTTATTCTGAGGATCGAGAGCTTCAAGCTTTTTGGTGATGGAAGTTTGGATGTGGAAGAAGGTTTGGCCGGAGTGTCAACGACACCGATGATCTGAACTGTGCTAGCGAGACAAACTTCCAGGTTAAGGCATTGGTCTCTGATATTTTGTTACAGGTTTAGATTGGGACTCGAATTCGTATTCGAGTTGAGATGAAGTTAACCTGACAATCGAGTTGGGATGATGATGTGATTTTGGATGGGAAGCGATCACCTCTGATGACCGGAGATGACGGCCGGCTGTGTGCATGCGCACGGTCCTATTTTTCTGTTGAAGTTTGGTGATGTTGGATTTTTGCTCGGGTGGATCTTGTGAGTTACTCGAAGCAGAAGGGTGATATACTCAGGGAAGTGTGGGTTGGAACTCGAGGAAGATTTGGGAAGTCTCGAGTATGTCATTGTTTTACAGGTTTGACAGAACCTGAGGCATCTGTTTATTAAAAAAAAAACCCGAAACTTGTAAATGTAAAAGAAAAGTTTAAAACCTAGTTTTAAATTCATGTTTTAAAATCTAGAGTTCAAATTTTAGATTTAATCCCAGTTTTTAATAATAATAATAATAGAAAGTTTTGAATTTAAACTTGTTAAACTATTTTACAAAGGTAAGCAGTTGAAATTTTAAAACTGAAGCTTTTAAAAATGTGAGCAAGATTTTTAGTTAAAGTTAAAAAACGGAAATCAAAAATTTAAAATATTTATTTCAGATTTGGAATAAAAGTTCTTAAAATTGGAAAGATTTAAACAAAGTGTAAAAATAAATTATTCAATTTTGGAAAGAATTTAGTTCAAACTCTTATGAATTTCTTCCTAAGGCGAACACTTGTTTGTCCTCTAATTTAAAAAGTTTTAAATTGTTTAAAACTTTGTTTAGGTTGAAATTAAATTCATTTTAAATTTCATATTTGAAATGAAATCTTAAAATAAGTTCAAAAGTAAATTTGTTTCGAATGTATTTGTTAATGACAAATTAGTTATATTTAAGAAATGTTTTATCTTTAGATTTAATTAAGATTTAAATGAGTTAAATTAATTGAATTAATGAGGTAATTAAGAAGTAATTAGTTAATTTAATTACGATAAGGGATTAGTAAATAATTGATTAAGGGTTAATCAATTGGTAATTAAGAACATTAGTTAGATTATTAATTTATGATTAATGATTACTAATTAAGCAATTAATTTATAATCAAGGCTAATTTAATTGTGTGATTTACGATGGTTAATCTAAATTAATTACTTAACGGAGTAATTAAAGAATGGTTAATGTGAGTAATTTAGAAATTAATTACTTAATAGAGTTCAATGTGAGTGGATTAAATTAATTAAATAAATTTAATTAATTTTAATCACTTGATGGTTTTATAATTACTTAATATAATTGACTAAGAATAATTACTTAGTAAAGTAATTAATGATAATTACTGAATGTAATTAGTGGAAGATGGAATTGTGAAAGTCATTTGGATCAAATTATTTTGTATAATTAATCAAGGGATTAATTAGAGATAATTAAGGAGCAATTAATTTATTTAATGAAGTAATTAAGGGTAGTTAATTACTGATGTTATTTATCAAGGGTGATTAATATTTATGGTTAGTAATTAATGAAATAATTAAGGTTAATTTCTGTATTAGGCTAAGAATAATTAATTTGTGAATTAATTAAGGGTTAATTACTTAAATGTAATTAAAAACGGGACGACATTGGAAGTCTTTGATTAATTTTATTCCTAATAAGTGGATTGTGATGCTATGTGATAAGATATGTTGATTTAAACTGTGATGATGTGGTTATCTATTGTTGATAAATTAGGTGACATTTTGTATTTAAAATCGGGTTGTATTTCACTTGAATAATATAAGTTAAGATGATGTTGGTTTCGAAGAGACCAGAGTCGGGTATTAGTAAAACCCGAAACCACTTCGATTCTATATAGATTTGATATGTGAAATCAATAGGCTGATGTGAATGATTTATGTGAATTGGACCATTTAAATAAGTTTTTGCACTTAGATATTAATGTGTGAAATAGATGATGTCTATAATAACTTGAGAAGTTGAAATTGATATAAGTTACCCCGGGTTTTATATAAGTTGTATGCTTTTGTCATTCCTGTTAGATGGGTTTACTCACACTGGTTTCCAGCCTGACCCGGGTGTTACTTTGATGTAATGCTCGGGTCAGACCGAGTATTACATATTTTCAGGTAAGGACGTTCTGGAGCTCAGGAGGCGAGCTGGATGGCAGGAACGTATGGAGTGTTTCCTCCCGTGTATATTATTGATATTTATCTAGGACATGTTAATTTGTATCTATCCAATGTTGTATAAAATTGTTGTAACTCCGATATATCGATGCAAATTGGTAGATACATTTTTCTTTGGTATAACTATTATTATTGATATTATATTTTATCCGCTGCGATTGTGAGGTTGTGTGTTTCTTTTCTGTTCTTCTTCTTTTTTCTCTTTCTTCTTTTCACTAACTATCTGAAAATTTCAGGATCGAAATTTTCAGGTCGTTACATTTGGTATCAGAGCCAGGTTAAGCGAGAACCTTGGCTCTGTTAGGGATTACTCATTAAGGATAGGGTAAGTGGTACCCTATAATGAGTTGAGTGTATAAATATGAGAGAGCGTACTTGTTATTTTCTTATATAAAGATTTTTAAATGACTTCAAAAGTAAATGAATCTTATATAAGAAATAGATTATCTATTGTATTAAGGAAATTGGGTGTAGTATTAATTAAACTAAAAGTAATAGTAAGAATTAAGAGGTAATAGAATTACAACCAAATTGAAATTAAATTAACGTCAAGTTTTGTGACGCCCCACCTCTATACCCACGCTAGCCAAGAACACTCCGGAGTAGTGCTGTCAACTAGCACGGAGAATAAGGCTGTTGAGGAGCGACCATCCATGTAATTGCTTATCACACGGTGGCTATAAATAATCTTCGGAAACAAACATAGAAATAATCATATCACAAATCAGTCACAGATATCCATATCACAAAGGCGGAAGAAGATATGAATATATAACTAACACATGAAAGTGTACATCAGAGTAGTGGTCAGTAAGATCCACGATAATACAAAAGAATAGCAACACGTGCTATACAAAAGAATACAACTATGAGTCTATATCTCAAGTGTATACAACAAAAACTGCTAATCTAAACAGTTAGCCAAAAGTCAGAGTGATGAATCCCTGGGAAGAAGTCAAGCAGAAGCACCTGTAACATCTCGGTCTGACCCGGGTATTATTTAAGAAAATAATAAACGGATCAGTCTAGCTATAAATATCAGATGACATGATATAACATAAAAGATATGGCATAAACATAAATATCCATAACGACATACCACTATAAGTATGTAAATAATGATCAACAGAAGATCAATCAATAAGAGATAATCAATATCACAAGAATCTTCTCAAAGATTCGAAGAGGGCATCATACCCTAAACTTGTACTCATAACAAGTCAATGACATAAATTCCAGAAATCAACACGAGAAATCCAGAAATCATAAAAAGGGAAAGAGGCCTATCACATGACGGTCCGAAGACCAAGGGGAGCTACCCCGCATGTGTGAATGGAATCACACAGATTGAGGTCAAGACTAACCAAAAAGAAGAAAGGTATGTGTGAATGGAATCACACAAGTGGTGTCTAGTCTAACCTTGCAATGAAAGAGACATCGCGCAATTGCTAGTCTAATTCATAAAGCGATCATCAAGATCAACGAGAAGTGTCAATTACACTAAGCTAGTAAATATAGAAGTTTAGCTTCATGTCCCATAACCACTTGCTTAACTTAAATATTTACGAACAAACTGTAAATCTTCACTAATAAAATTGTCACAAGAGGTTCAATCGAACAAGTCCAAAAATTAACCGACGAAGTGAACGCAAGCGTTTCATACCACTTGTTTTACTAAGTCGTTTAATTAGATTTCTCATCCGAGTGAGGTAAAGGCTTGTATATACTAATAGATTGGAAAACGGTTTAAGAAAAGAGCTTTGTTATTAAAAATAGAGTTGAAATTGTTTGTTAAAAGAGTTTTGATATTTACTACTAGTATTGAAACCTTTATATTATAAAGTGACAAAACACATAAGCAAGTGTAGAAACAATCAGTCACAAAGATCGCATACGGAGATGCGAATAAAATCTCAGGAAATCAGCTCAATGTTTTTCAGATAAGATCCCCTACGGAGGGGGGGTCCAAGGGGGGTGGCAACCCCCCAAGGTGGGGGTGCGGGGGCAACGCCACCGCTTACGGGGTTCGACCTGCCCGGTCAGGTCGCGGGGGTCCAGGGGGCAGCGCCCCCGGCGGGGTGTGGGGCAGCGCCCCGACCAAAACGGTACGACCTAGTGAAGACAAAATGAGGTCTAACGACCTAACGACTCAAGGGTCATACGACCTAACGGCTGCGACCGAGGGGTCTAAGGGGTCAAGCGACTTAGTGGTTGCGACCTAGAGGTGTTCGCGACCTAACGATGACTCACGACCCAACATGGCCGACTTAACAGAGTCGAGCGACCTAAGGTAAATGGTCCAACGACCTAACTCGAACGACTTATCTGGAGCTTAGGTCGGAGACGACCTACGAGATAAACCAGGCCGACTTAGTGGACGAGCGACCTAAGGTAAATGGTCCAACGACCTAACTCGAACGACTTATCTGGAGCTTAGGTCGGAGACGACCTACGAGATAAACCAGGCCGACTTAGTGGACGAGCGACCTAAGGTAAATGGTCCAACGACCTAACTCGAACGACTTATCTGGAGCTTAGGTCGGAGACGACCTACGAGATAAACCAGGGCGAGCGACTTAACGTTTGCCTAGAGATTATAGGTCGGAAACGACCTAAGACTTAAAGCTTAACTCGCGAGCGACCTACGGCTTAAGGCCAAACTCGTGAGCGACCTACGACTTAAGGCTTAACTCGCGAGCGACCTAACTCCGAAGTGCCAATACTTCCAGAATGACCTAAAGCCCTGCGACCTATGGTACTAACTCGCGAGCGACCTAACGACTTAACTCGTGAGCGACCTAATTCCGAAGTGCCAGTTCTTCCAGAACGACCTAAAGTTAACTCGTGAACGACTCACGACCCATGGACGAACGACTTAACTCCGAACGACCTAAGTGCAGAAAATTCACCAAAATGCTAAAAATTGGAGTTTTTTCGCCAATCCAATCCAAACCAAATGCAAATGTGCATGCAAAAGTGATAGGGAATCATTCCCAACAGTCCAATATAGTTATAGACTAGATTTGTGAGACAAAAATCTCACCTTTGCACTAAAGTTTATGAAGATGAAGCTTGAAAGCAAGGAGAAGCAATCCAAAGCTTGAATCCAATATCTTCTACTTGAATTTGGAGTTGAATGTTGGATTTGCAATTGAATTTGTGCTTGGAGTTTTAATTTCCCATTCCCTCCACCATTAATGCCAAAGCTTGATTAGTTAGGAAATTTATGAAGAGTGAGGAGAAGAGGGTTGGAACTTGGGCTTAATAGGCTAAACTAACCCAAAGTCCAAAGCGGGAAAAGTTAGTGAAATTTCACTAACTCCAAACCTATCGATGTTTATACTTAAAAAGTTGTAAACGACATTTCGAACTCAATGGAAGTGGTCTCGAGTCCTAATTTGACCGTTTGCAAAAAGTAGTTTTTCGGACCAAAATCCGATTAACGATTTAACATTTAAATAAAAATATTTAAATGTAAACTCGATAAATATGCGGGTTGTTACAAGTTTGAAATGGATTCAAACTGAAATTAAATCTTTAAATTGGGAAAGGTTTCAGGATAAGGATAATCAATTAATTTATGTAATTAGTTAAACTTTGTTTAATAAGATTAATTAATGGATAATAATTGGAAATGATAAATAAAGAGGGAGTTACTTAATGAAGTAACTAGAGGTAAGTAATTTAAGGGACAATTACTTAATGAAGATAATTAAGAAATATGTTAATTAACGAATGCGGTTAATTAGTGATGTAATTAATTTAAAGAAATAACAAGTAATATTATTTAATGCATTTGAATGAAATGATCCTATTTCAAAACAAGAGTTGTTTGAAAATTTAAAAGAAAATTGTTTTGGATTAAAACCAAAGGTGGTTTAAAATTTTAAAGTATAACTTGGTATGTAAAAGAAATTAATATGTATACATTTGGATATACATAATATCAAAGGTGATTGGAAACAAACTCTAAATAGTGAGTTTTGAATTTGGAATAAGATGTGATACCCAAGGTGATAAGTTTTTGAACTTATAAATGGAAAGATCATTAATGTGAAGTTTAGAATTTGAAATGGAAGTTCAAACTGGGTAAGGTTGACTGGATTAAGTGAATTGAGTTTAACTTGGGAAAGGTTAAATAAGTTGAAATGATCAACCTGATTTGGAAATTTCCAGATGAAATTAAGTTTTAACTTGGAAAGTTAAATGATTGAATATATTTGAGAGTTTGAGCGATCTCAAATTGGGTTTAAGATCCGAAAATTAGAAATGGATGGATGTTTTGAAATAATTGGATGATATCATCCTATTGTTATTAATAATCTTTAAAATGTGAATTGGATTTGTTTAAATGAATGAAGAAAATTAAGTGTGGTAATACATCCATTCTTGGGATGAATGGGTAATTAGTTGAATTTTAAGGTTAAAGGTGAGCTTGTGAAAGTGAAATCACTTTGAACTTAAGTTTTGAATGTTTTAAGGAACTTGGAAGTTCAAATTGTTAAGGATTGGTTTCAAAATTTAAATTTGGGGATAAACTGAATTTGATTTGAATAAATTGAAAATTTGATTGAAGATGTATAAGTATAAAATTCAAATGGAAATTTTGAATTGGATTAATTTGAAACAATTTGAAATTGAAGTGGGTTCAATTTGAAATTAGTCCAAATTGATTGGAATAATTTGGAATGGTAATTAAAGTTGAATAGTTTTGAATTCAAATGGAATTTGAATTGAATTTGGGAGGAAATCAAGGATAATTCAACTTGATTTGGAAATGGAGTTTGAAATTAGGATTAATTCAAACTGGAGATGAAATGAATTGATATTGGAACTAGTTAAATTGAAAATTATTTGAATTAGTAGAATTTGAGATCAAAGTTGAATAAAGTTAAATTTGAAAAGAAACTGAGGTTAATTCAACTTGATTTAGGGTTGAATCAATTTCAATGGAAATTGAAGTTATTTAAATTGGAGTTGGGTCAATTTAAATGGAAATTTAAATTGAATTAATGAGAATGGAGATTGGGAAGTGAACAGTTTTGACTCTGGACTATTTTTAATATAAATTGTTTTAATATAAAACTATTTTCTAAGCTATTAATTATATATACAACGTCTCTTTTAAAAGCCAAACTATCTTATATTTGTTTTACAATTATTTTTGAAACTGTTTAACAATTTTCTAACTATTTTATAAACTAATTACTATTTTCAACTACTAATTACTATTTTATAGCTATTTTGCAATTATTTAAAATTTCTGTAACTATGTAACTTTTTTCCAATTATTTTACAATTACTGAACTATTTTACACCTATTTTACAAACTAGTAATTATTTTCCAACTACTTATCTATTTTTAAAATTTCCAAATTATTTTCTAAATAAACTGGTCGGAGCTCAAACTGTTAATGGTTAAATGCCCAATCGAGGTAAGAATAGAGGTGATAATCCAAATGGTTTGAAGCAAATGTGAGTAAGTGAATGAAAATCAAAGTGAATGTGAATAGAAATGGAATTGATTTGGCTAATAACCAATAGGGATAAATACGTAGGGTGTACGTATGTTATTCTATTCGCATAATGATTTGATCCATATTCGAGCACAGAATTTCGAGATAGTTATATCAATCCGAGTGGGATTTTTCGCTCGATTTTCGACGGCGGACCTGGATATGGATTGTTGATTGGTTCTGGATATTCTCTATCATAGTTATGACTATGCAAGGAGAATGATGGTTTCTGATCAAGAAACCAGATCTGTGTCCGCACTAGGAAATCGAGTGGACGATACTAGTTCGGAAGTGATATTGTGTGATCGAATGAACGATCAGATTGGTATGGCGTACGAATGATATATGCACATCATACGAATTTGAGTGAAATTTATATTGAAAAGAGTAATCAAATTTAAATATTTGATTTTGAATAAACAAAGTTATATATCTTTGTTATATAAGATAAAACTCCCCTTGATGAATCTTTTGCCGGAAGAAAATGGTTTTTGGAGGTGTTTGAAGTGTAAAGGAGTTTTATACAAGTTTGAAATAATCCAAAGTTTTAAAAATTATATATATCTGTATATATAAATATATATATATATATATATGTAAAGGATCATATGAGGATTTTGGAAAAAGGGTTTTGGAAACCTATGGATTTGGAAAGGCTTTTGATTTTTGGACAAAATTATTATTAAATTTGGGATGCCTAGTTTGAGAATTATCGATTTTGGAATAATCGATTTTGTGTAAAGGAGCTTTGTATGAGATCATACTAGGTGTATGATTTAAAGATACTATATATATATAGTATAAAATGTTTTGATGATGGCTTCGGGGAAAAAGGCGCTCCCTTGGAATGGACTTCTCAGGAGTACCACCGGGTGGTGCTGCCTTGAACCCCAGGGGGGTTCTAAAGTTGATCCTGTGAGGAGTCTGGACAAACTAGTTCCTGAGGATTATTGGGTAGCGAAAGTCGAAGGCGTTGATGCCTACAAGGGCATTGGGGTTATGCTGTGACGAAAATGTAACTCGATGTCACTGCGATCTATTGTGGGGGCCATAGCGAAAATCATGTGGAGGATGAGTGTCAACGGTCTACACTTGATTTTGCCGGGAAGGCAACGCAACATCGGTAGACTGCAATCTATGGTCGAGTGGAGTGGAGAAGTTTCATTCTTTTAGCAGCGAAATTCGAGGGCGTTGATGCCTACATTTATATGGGTTTTTGCTGTGATAGATATGTAACCCCAGTTGTAGCTGCGATCTGTAACGGGTTCCATGGTGTAATCGAGGGGCACGGAGGCCTACTGTTATCTATGGGTTTTGTCGGGATGGCAACGTAACCATCGGGTTAACTGCGACCATGGATGGGGGTGATGATTTCCAGAGCATTCTCACCAAAGATATATTCTTTTTTTTTCAAAAAATGTTTTCTATATTTTCAATAAAACTATTTTCAAAGTATTTTCACTGGGTGTTAAATTGGGTCTGCCAAGCACTTATAGATTTTCAGTCATGTGCCTGATCAACATATGACCGAATTTCTGTGAGAACAAGGATGGACTGGTTAAGACATCGAGTTATTAAAAGTATTTCTATAAAACCATTTTATAATATTACGTAAATTTTAAAAGTGTTTAAAAATGTTTCAAAGAATAATTTTTCTAAAAATAAGCATTTTAATTCTGGTTTCGTTCCATTTCGAGGACGAAAAGATTAAAAGGGGGGAGGAATGTGATATCCCGGATATATTTGAATTGATATTAAGTTAGATTTTAAAATGAATTGGAATTTAGATTTAAATTTCAATCTAAATGAATATATATATCTTAAAAATATTTTGATTTAAAATATATGAATAAGTTTTATTTAAGATAAGGTTTTGTTTTCCTAAAAAAAAAATTTTTTTAATACTTAAGATCAATATTTATTAAATTTAAAAGTATGATAATTTAAATAGGATTTTAATAAAGTATTAAAATCTTTTTCTTTTGTACTCGAAATTTAACATAACACATAAAACAAATATAAAGAGATATATTAATATAAAAAAAACATAATAAATATTTTTAAGAATTATGATACATGAGATTAACATTTGTAGCAAGTATAATACATATAGTGACAAGTGTCATTAGCTTCTTTTTCTTTAATAATAAAAAAAACAAAAAAACAAAACAAAAAAAAAACAAACAAAGTTATACATATCATTAAAACTCCTCTATTATCATTCTTCTATTGCTCAAGAACAAAACATATCAAACAAAGATCTGAAAACCCAGATCAGTAATTAAACAAACATACAAATCAAACTCCTTATATCAAGATCAATTACCTATAAACAAATTCTCATTTCAAACATGCAAACCATTTCCCTGAAATTCACTTAAAAATTTGGAAACTGGGAATTGGTATTGCATGCAAATCTGTCCATCTTCAAATCAATGCAACCTGCCAACCAGTTTTAAAAGTTTCAATGCAATCTGGGAAGCAATTTATCTTCAAAAACCTTGAGCATCACCATGGTTCCAGTTTTAAAGAAATCAAAGATTCAGGAGTCATCAATAACAGTTTTCAAATTTAGAAAAAAGGGGGTTTTCATTGCAGTTCCAAGATTCAGTGAGTAAACAATTAATCTAAATCTTAAGTAGGATATAATTTGTTGCTTAAGTGATATGGATTTTTGCATGTGTGGAAAATAGTTTAGATTCTGTAATTATGAAAGTATTTATGTTCTGCATGTCAGTAAATTGATGTTCCTCTGTTCATTCATGTTTACAGATTTTTTTTTTAAATAAAAAAGAAATTAAGCTTTCATATAAACACATTGAAGTATTGAATCTAAAACAAATTAGTTAAGTTGTAAATTCATCTAGCTTATGAAATCATGTTTAAGCAAATTATGTTTGGAATTTTACCTGTAAGCTTAAATATGCAGTAAAACTTATGAAATGTTAAAAAAATAAAATTTTGAATTTTATTGATTCATTTTTATATATTGAATCACCATTCAAAGTTATGATTTTTAACACAAAAATCCAGATTTTTGAAATAGGATTGAGTTTGGAATTGGGGTTTTACTGGAGGGTTGATTTTGGGTGATTACTGGAAGATGGATACATTTGGTGGGTCGGGGTTGCTACTGGAGGTGGAGGAGGTAACAGAGTTTTAGGGAAAAATAGTAGTCGTGGCTGTAAGGGGCGGTAGCGACGGCGATGACCGAAAAAAGGATTTGAACCCTAGTTTTAGTTAGGTTTGGGAATTCGATCACTTCGGGTTATTCTAAGGATCGAGAGCTTCAAGCTTTTTGGTGATGGAAGTTTGGATGTGGAAGAAGGTTTGGCCGGAGTGTCAACGACACCGATGATCTGAACTGTGCTGGCGAGACAAACTTCCAGGTTAAGGCATTGGTCTCTGATATTTTGTTACAGGTGTAGATTGGGACTCGAATTCGAATTCGAGTTGAGATGAAGTTAAACTGACAATCGAGTTGGGATGATAATGTGATTTTGGATGGGAAGCGATCACCTCTGATGACCAGAGATGACAACCGGTTGTGTGCATGTGCACGGTCCTATTTTTCTGTTGAAGTTTGGTGATGTTGGATTTTTGCTCGAGTGGATCTTGTGAGTTACTCGAAGCAGAAGGGTGATACACTCAGGGAAGTGTGGGTTGGAACTCGAGGAAGATTTAGGAAGTCTCGAGTATGTCATTGTTTTACCCGTTTGATAGAACCTGAGGCATCTGTTTGTTAAAAAAATACCCGAAACTTGTAAATGTAAAAGAAAAGTTTAAAACCTAGTTTTAAATTCATGTTTTAAAATCTAGAGTTCAAATTTTAGATTTAATCCCAGTTTTTAATAATAATAATAGAAAGTTTTGAATTTAAACTTGTTAAACTACTTTATAAAGGTAAGTAGTTGAAATTTTAAAACTGAAGCTTTTAAAAATGTGAGCAAGATTTTTAGTTAAAGTTAAAAACCAGAAATCAAAAGTTTAAAATATTTATTTCAAATTTGGAATAAAAGTTCTTAAAATTGGAAAGATTTAAACAAAGTGTAAAAATAAATTATTGAATTTTGGAAAGAATTTAGTTCAAACTCTTATGAATTTCTTTCTAAGACGAACACTTGTTTGTCCTGTAATTTAAAAAGTTTTAAATTTTTTAAAACTTTGTTTAGGTTTAAATTAAATTCATTTTAAATTTCATATTTGAAATGAAATCTTAAAATAAGTTCAAAAGTAAATTTGTTTCAAATGTATTTGTTAATGACAAATTAGTTATATTTAAGAAATGTTTATCTTTAGATTTAATTAAGATTTAAATGAGTTAAATTAATTGAATTAATGAGGTAATTAAGAAGTAATTAGTTAATTTAATTACGATTAGGGATTAATAAATAATTGATTAAGGGTTAATCAATTGGTAATTAAGAACATTAGTTAGATTATTAATTTATGATTAATGATTATTAATTAAGCAATTAATTTATTATCAAGGTTAATTTAATTGTGTGATTTACGATGGTTAATCTAAGTTAATTACTTAACGGAGTAATTAAAGAATGGTTAATGTAAGTAATTTAGAAATTAATTACTTAATGGAGTTCAATGTGATTGGATTAAATTAATTAATTAAATTTTATTAATTTTAATCACTTGATGGTTTGATAATTACTTAATATAATTGATTAAGAATAATTACTTAGTAAAGTAATTAATGATAATTACTGAATGTAATTAGTGGAAGATGGAATTGTGAAAATCATTTGGATCAAATTATTTTGTATAATTAATCAAGGGATTAATTAGAGATAATTAAGGAGCAATTAATTTATTTAATGAAGTAATTAAGGGTAGTTAATTACTGATGTTATTAATCAAGGGTGATTAATATTTATGGTTAGCAATTAATTAATGAAATAATTAAGGTTAATTTCTGTATTGGGCTAAGAATAATTAATTTGTGAATTAATTAAGGGTTAATTACTTAAATGTAATTAAAAATGGGACGACATTGGAAGTCTTTGATTAATTGTCATTCCTAATAAGTGGATTGTGATGCTATGTGATAAGATATGTTGATTTAAACTGTGATGATGTGGTTATCTATTGTTGATAAATTAGGTGACATTCTGTATTTAAAACTGGGTTGTATTTCACTTGAATAATATAATTTAAGATGATGTTGGTTTCGAAGAGACCGGAGTCCGGTATTAGTAAAACCCGAAACCACTTCGATTCTATATGGATTTGATATGTGAAATCAATAGGCTGATGTGAATGATTTATGTGAATTGGACCATTTAAATAAGTTTTTGCACTTAGATATTAATGTGTGAAATAGATGATGTCTATAATAACTTGAGAAGTTGAAATTGATATAAGTTACCCCGGGTTTTATATAAGTTGTATGCTTTTGTCATTCCTGTTAGATGGGTTTACTCACGCTGGTTTCCAGCCTGACCCGGGTGTTACTTTGATGTAATGCTCGGGTCAGACCGAGTATTACAGATTTTCAGGTAAGGACGTTCTGGAGCTCAGGAGGCGAGCTGGATGGCAGGGACGTATGGAGTGTTTCCTCCCGTGTATATTATTGTTATTTATCTAGGACATGTTAATTTGTATCTGTCCAATGTTGTATAAAATTGTTGTAACTCTGATATATCGATGAAAATTGGTAGATACAGTTTTCTTTGGTATAACTATTATTATTGACATTATATTTTATCTGTTGTGATTGTGAGGTTGTGTGTTTCTTTTCTGTTCTTCTTCTTCTTTCTCTTTCTTCTTTTCGCTAACTATCTGAAAATTTCGGGATCGAAATTTTCGGGTCGTTACATAGGCACAATCAAAGCCGTACAGGCACTTATTGGATTTTGGATTCCATCAATGGCAGGGCTACTAAGATACCGCCCATCACAGTGTGTGGCCTAGATCACCGTACCGAAGATCACTCCCAATCCCCTGCAACACAAAGCCGGAACCGTTCCTTACTGAACAGTTCCGAACAAGACCACCCCGTAGATTGGCCATCGCCAACTGCCACACAACCGAAATAAAAAGGGACCTCTAGACAGGGATAAATCTCGTCCTACTTAGGCATGACCCACTTAGCCTTGTTGCACCTCCCCTGTTTTAGCCATTCCCGGTTGATGAGGCTTGAGGCTACGATTACCTTTGTAGGACACATCTATCTTAGAATGCTCATCGTCCACCTGACGATGTTCTTAAAGCATTCAATCCATACAAGTTCGTTCTGGTTTCGAACGAAACCGAAGGCACTATCTCGCTACACTCGTTCTGGAATCACCCTCACTGTTAATCACAATAGCCCTTGCACTCTGAATCTTCATCTCGAACCTGAAAGTACTACCCCATTAAACTCGTATTGGAATCACCCTCAGAGTATAAACACAAATAGTCCTTACACCTCGAGTCTTCACACTTCACCTGAGATTCACGACCTAACGTTTAATTTGGATCGATGTGGTTTTCGGAATTCCAAATTTGGAAACCCGATCCCGGTCTCATCGAAATCCAAACGCCATCTTAATGTCCAAGTGAATTTAGTTTGAGCAACTAATTCAATCCATCATTATCTATATACACACAGATAGATAATTCACATATCACAATAGATAATCACATTCTCATCATAAACAGATAACCCGTATCATCATCATAAATAGATAATCAGCACAACCAGATAATTCATATTATCATACTTTAACTAAGCATCCATATCATATAGATACTACTCATCTCATTACTGAGATCACAACCATCTAATGAAATATCAATATAATCCATAAGCAATGATTTATTATCCCTTCTATAATTAATTTAAAAAGAATTAAATTAATTACTTCTATCTCTAATTAATTTAAAATAAATTAAAGTAATTACCACATCTATAAATCCTGCTTATATATCCATTAATTAATTAACCTAGTTAATTAATCATTCTCTAAGTATTCAACTTGATTAAACACCTTTGATTAATCATTCTCTAATTACAATAGTAATTAGTCTTTAATTAATTTCCCAAAATTAATTAACCTTAATCATAAGTAATTAACATTTAATTACTTCATTTATTAATTAATTATAATTAATTACATTTATCCTTAATTAATTATATTAATTAATCACTTAATTATTAATTATTCCTTAATTAAACAATTCTTAATTACATCATTAATTATATTAAGTAATGATCTCTACTTTATATTTAAATTAATTACTTTATTAAAATTAACTACATTTAGTAATTAATCTCAAATTTAAAATACAGTTATTAATCACCCTTGATTAATATCAATCCAGTAATTAACTACCCTTAATTACTCATAACAAATTAATAATCCCATAATTAATTTACTTCATTAATTAATCCCATTATTAATTACAAAAGTAATTACCCAAATTACTTCATTACAAATCATCTCTAACTAATTATATTCTAGTAATTATCCTTTATTACTTCTCTAAGTAATCATGCTCCATCAATTACATTAAGCAATTACCCTTATTAAATCATCAAATGATTATCTTAAATTAATTAAACTAAATTAATTAATTTAAACAAATCACACTATCATAATTAATTACAATAAGTAATTAATCCCTTAATTACTTTTATCAAGTAATTATGCTTAACAATTTACAATTGATTATCTTCAATTAATTAATCTAATTAACTATCAAAATTAATCACAGTAATTAATTACTTAATAATCCTTAGATAATTATCATTATTAACTAACAATATTTTCTTTAATTACTTACATAAGAAAAATTATCTTAGATTAATTATTATTAATCATCTCTAATTAAAAATTAATCTAAATCATTATTTAAATCAAATAAATAAGTAAATTCTTTATTATCTTAATTATTTCTAAAATAGTTCATTTATTTTATTAATGACTTCATTAACATTCAAATCTATTTAAAACAATACATTTCCAAATTAATTTCAAATTCCATTTTAAAATTTAAGATTTAAAATGTTTAACTACTTAAAAATTTATCCATATTTTAAATAAATTTATTCCTTAAAATAGAAGTGAAGAATAATCATTACTTATATAAGATACTTATATAAGAAAAGTTTAAAACTAAAATACTTATTTTATTAAAGAAATCAAGCTTAAAATAAATTGATTATTTTAACTTTCCAAATTTAAGTTAAACACATCATAACTTTTATTCAAATATTAAAGAAAAGAATTTTTTCAAGTTTAAACATTTATTTGAAAACAAACTCATTTTTAAATCTACTTTAATACATTTGAACTTGTTCAACAATTTAAAATTTTCAAAACTGTTTTAAAATTCAAAATTCTGGATTCATAGAAAATTTGAAACCATATTTAAACTTGATTTTAACTTGATTTAAATCTTGCTTAAATTTAAAATTTAAATTCTAAAAACTTTGAATTCAAAAGTTCATTTGAATCAAATCCAACTTAAATTATGAATTTAAATCCCTGCTTATAAATCCTGCTTTAGAAATTTAAATTTCATTAAATTTTGAAAACCAGAATACTATCAGGTTGTAAACCTTAAATCAACAAACCCGAGACCACTCAAAAATTGCTTCGAGAAAAATCCTAATCTCCTTCGAGTAACTACACGATCTACCCGAGTGAAACTTTGAGTCACATCTCCTGCACACCCAAAAGTTCATCAAAACTTACATATGCACGGTGCATATGCACCGGCACTCTGGCGATCTCCAGCCACCATATTCCTCTTCACCAAGTCGTCGACCATCATCCAACATGATCACGACCACCATAAATCCCACTGCAGCTCGAAATCAAAATCCAGTTAACCAATGCAACCTGGAATCACCACTACATCCAAAATTCCCTAACCTGTCAACAACTCGCAACCTCTCCTCCGATCATCAGAGAACCCACGACTCTGGCCAACTATCCATCCACGTCCTATCTACCAATCCCCAAAGTCTTGCATTACTCGATGCAACAGAGAAGCAATAAAACTTCTACCTCTAGAAAACTAGGGTTAGAACCTGTAATGGGCAACCATGGTCGCCACCCACCTCTGACCATCCACCTGATAATTTTCCCCCACTCACCTATCAGCACTCCATCTCCAGGAAGCACCATAACAACCCAAAACCACTAGATCACCAGATAAACCCAAAATTCCTCATTCTGTTCAACCCAGACAAGCTCATTCAACAGTTAACTAAAAAATGTGATTTTTGTTTTAAAATTCATGATTTCAAACATGCATTCAGGTTATAAACCAGTTTCAATGATTTAAGATGTCTGAGATTCTTGCTTATTGAAAATAATAGCTCTTATTATTGTTTTCAGAGGCACAGATTTTCAATTTAACTTAATTATATTTTATAAACTTAAATCTATACTAAACAGACAATTTTTGTTTACATCAATCCTAATAGAGAATCAAATCCAGAGATAATGGTTTTTCTATTTGAAATCTTAGTTTTTAACAAAAACGGAACCAGGTGTGCAGATATCTGGCAACAACAACACATATACATATTTATATACGTATACACAAAATTTTCAACACCATGCAATCATACAAGCATGCTCATTCCTATTTTTCCACATGCAATCGATAATTTTAAGCAACTTTTCAATTGTGAGGTTACTCACTTAAAAAAAAGATGGAGCCATTTTTATCTATAACAGTTTTTGATTTTTTGGGAAAACAGTTTGCAACTTGAAACTTGAGTACTGGAAACTTGTTTTAGAATTGATTTTAGAAAGCAGAACCGTCTTTTAAAAATAGAAGTTTACTCACTTTTTAAATGAAGAAGCAGAGGACAACTGAGATGCAATTTCACATTTTCCTGGTACTGATTTGCATCTGCTTGCTGTAGTTGAATTAAAAACTGCATTATTGTTGAATCTAGGTTTTGCAATTTGCGGTTGAAGTTGATTTGTAGATGATTCAGGTGAGTTTGCAGCTGAACTCCATTTTTTGTTTTGCTTGAGTATGAGTTAAAGTTGATCTTTTAACAGATTTCAGATTTTGAGAATTGAATTTGTTTTGCAGATCTAGTTTGCAGATCTTTAACAGATTTGTGTTTTGCAGATTTTTAAACATGAATTTGTTTACAGAATTGGTTTTGAAATTTCTTTAAATCTGATTTTAGATTTCTCGTTTGACGATAAGGGTTTGAACAATAATGCATTGTTAAGTTTTCTTATCTATAATTTCAATAAAAAATGTTTTTAAAAATAAATAAAATCATTGCCACATGTTACATTATGATGTAGATAAAGTACAAGTGTCTTATTATGAGTTCAATGCTTAACAAATGTTCTTTTTAATAAATAAATAAATAAATTTCTTAATTTATAAATGTTTTTAAATTCTTCTTAAATAATTTCTAATTTAATTTAACATGTTTTTAAATGTTTTATTACATTTAGCCTTTAAATAATTACATATAAACTTCCTTTATAAAATTACACATTTTAATGTTTATTTGAATATTTTAAAATAATATTTTTAAAACTAAATTTTCAAGAAAGAAAATTTAAGAAAGAAAAGAATGTTAAATTACATTTTATTGCAAAGTTTTCAAACCAAAATATTATACTCTAATGAAATTGAACTAAGTCTATTTCAAATCAATTTTTAAAATAAAACAAAATAAACTTTTATTATAAAACACTATTTAAACTATTATATTTTTAAACAAAATAAATATTTATTTGAATTTCTTTTGAAAATATAAGATAGATTTTTAAAACATACTTATGGAAAGTTTTCAACACTAATTTAAATCAAATTTCCAATTCACAAGTTGTTCACATACATATATATAAATTTGAAAGTATTCTTATTTAAATTTAAATTAAAAATCAAATTCTCTATTTACAATGTATACACGTATATACATTATAAATAAAATATTCTTTAAATTAGCTTAGAAAGATAATTTTATCATTTAAATATTTTTAACTTTTGAAAATAACAAAATTCCCAAATATAAAGTTATCATTATTATAAATTTTGAAAAGAATATCATTTGTCAAACTAAATAATTATTAGTTTTCAAAAGATAATTTCTGTTTGAATTGGATTATTAAATCAATATTTCACATTTTAAAATAATTATTAATGAAATTATTAAATAAATATTGCCCAAATTTCCGGGACATCACATTCCTCCCCCCTTAAAAGAATTTCATCCCCGAAATTTAAAGCAAAGGTAATTTAATAATCCCATAAAGGTTTTAATTTTAAAATAGCAAACATATGCTATCAACCAAATACTAGCAACCATAGCAACCAATTCAAACAAACAGTTCTAACTATCCAGACAAAATTCTGGATATGATTCCCTAGGGTTTGCCAGGTACAAACACCGGAATACTCACTCTATAGAATCTAAACTGGCTACACCCCTCAGATCTAGAGCTTCTATTTATCTAGATCTACAAATCTAAACAGGATACTGGATCATAGACAAGTCCTGATCAACTTCCAAATCTCTCAAAACTACTGATTCTAAAACCAGTGATATACCATATACGTACTCCCTCAGAGATACGTGAAAAACATAACAAATTCCAGCCATCCGAAATGGAAATTCAATCATGTAGACCAAACACTTAACCCTTAAGAGAAAATAGAAAGATCCAATACTCTTATCCACAAATCTCTCCTGTCGATCCTAGGCTACCTTCAACCTTCTTGATCAATCCAATCTTCGCAGATGCTTCACGGAACAATTCTGGACAAAGATATAAATGATCTCCAGATCCTACACAACAAAATGGTTCTCCCAAAATCCATCAAAATCCACCACACAACTCTACTACACAGATATCAGAAGACTTCACACATACTACTCCTATAGAAATCCTTTGATCCCCGACAAAACACAAATACCCAAAGAATCGGGTGTTGCTTCTATTCTGAAATAGCTACCACTATGCTTCCGCTGCACAACTCTGATTTGAGAATGCTGTTGATGAACACAAGTACAAATTTGATCAATCCACTCTGGAAAAATTGTCATCAAATTCCATAAAGTCTCAGTGACCTATCCGATTCGGTCACAACACCATAGCAAAAATTCAACCAGAAAACTACATCCGATCAATCCTGCCAGCTTAAACAGATCTCTCTCTCAAAGAGCCCTCCTACTATACTGAACCACCGGTAAAGCTCCAAGAACCAAGTCGAAACAAAACTCAATCTCTCGATGCGGATGCAAATCTTAATTCCTTCGCAGATATCCAGAAAAAATATCAAACCACTTCGATAACTCTAAAATCCTCTAGAGATGCTTCAATCCAAACAAAGATTACTAAGAGAGCTTCCAAACCATCACAAGTCAGTTTTGCGATTCTACTCAGTTCAGATTCCAAGAAACCGTTCTCACTTCAACAATCAGAACAGCTTAAGCCTTCTAATCCAAAAGCAGAAACTAGTGGTCCACCTTCAACCACAAACTTCACACCTAACTGAGCTTCCATAAGAAATGGACAAGCTGCACCATTTGCCCGGCCTATTGACAAAAGAATCACAGAGATTCTGAACCATCGAAGAAACAGGCTACTCTACTGCTTCCGGACTCCACCTCTAGGATACAGCTAAGCCAAGAGACTATTCTGATAGCACACTCAACACCTCCAAGCTGCTACTATTGCCAAAGACATTCTTATCCAAAAGCTCATCGAATCACAAAGCTACATCAGCCACTTCCACAATAGAGCCTTCATTAGACAGATATCTCTCAGGAAAATCGCTCTCAAACCAAGCACAAAACACTCTGCCAAACTGAGTCTCAACTCAAATACAGACAGAACTCCTTCCTAAGGTGGCCAAGATACCATCGCTGGCTTCAGTACTCCTAAATGATCCAGCTCAAGAAAATCCACTCACACGAGTGCAACCAAGCTTACATTCCAAAGATAAACTCCGAACCATGAAAAGATTTCCTTCAGAGATCGGTGAAATCCTTCACACCAAACCGCAAAACTACTCAAGATGCCCAATACTGTCCTAGAAATTCACTTCCAACCTCAAACACTCTGACCCCAGCCATTGGTAGTTGTGTTACACACACCACTACCCTATCTACCTTTAGAACTTATATTGGAAAACCCAAACAGGTAACCCAATCAAATAGGTAGAAATAAATAAATACACACACACACACACACTCAAAATTAAAAATACGCTCTCTCAAGACAGACACCACTCCAGAGTCTAGGTATTCACTCAACCTAGCGCTCTGATACCACAATGGTACGACCCGCCTTTCATTTCATAGAAAGACGCATCATTAAGAAGAAAGAAAGGAATAGAAAAGAGAAAATATAGAAAAGAAAGAAACAAAAAAAATCAGAATCTCACAGCGGAATGAATAAATTATATTATATCACATAAAACATTACATAGTATTATATACATCAGAGTTATACAGCTAATACAACACAAACTAGATAGTTATAAACACCTGCCTAGTTATTACAATTCAATTTCATCAGAAAAGACAGAAACAACTCAAACACAGCGGAACTACTATATATATCTACACGCTGAAGCCTCCTGCTCCATTTCTCCTCTAGAACTCGTCAAAGAAATCTTGAATCACTTAACTACTCGTACATAATATGAGTACCCAAGAGTTTAATAAAACAGAAAATAAACACTCGGGTCAGACATGGGTCTAGTGTGAGTAAACGGGTTTAAAAGTTGCTTAACTTTAGAAAATTCTTTGAAAATAAAGGGTATCACATAAGACTTCCCACACATAAATATGGAAAAGTTTTTACCTTACGCAAACCAAACATTTGATAGGAAATCCAGTGATATTGTAATAGTGTCTAGGGTTTTCAAAATAAAGTACAGAAATAGCTTGAATGCTTACATCTCACGTTCCAAAATAGTTGGGAACAATCAAAACCATACAGGCACTTATTGGATTTTGGTTTCCATCAATGGCAGGGCTACCGGGGTACCGCTCGTCACAGTACGTGGCCTAGATCACCGTACCGAGGATCACTCCCAATCCCCTGCAACACAAAGGCGGAACCATTCCTTACTGAACAGTTCCGAACAAGACCACCCCGCAAATTGGTCGTCGCCAACTGCCACACAACCAAAATAAAAAGGGACCTCTAGACAGGGGTAAATCTCGTCCTACTTGGGCATGACCCACTTAGCCTTGCTGCACCTCCCCTGTTTTAGCCATTCCCGATTGATGAGGCTTGAGGCTACGATTACCATTGTAGGACACATCTATCTTAGAATGCTCATCGTCCACCTGACGATGTTCTGAAAGCATTCAATCCATACAAGTTCATTCCGGGTTCGAACGAAATCGAAGGCACTATCTCGCTACACTCGTTTTGGAATCATCCTCAGAGTTAACGACAATGGCCCTTGCACTCTGAATCTTCAATCTCGAACCTGAAAGTACTACCCCCGTTAAACTCGTATTGGAATCACCCTCAGAGTATTAACACGAATAGTCCTTACACCTTGAGTCTTCACTCTACACTTGAGATTCACGACCTAACGTTTAATTTGGATCGATGTGGTTTTCGGAATTCCAAATTTGGAAACCCGATCCCGGTCTCATCGAAATCCAAACGCCATCTTAATGTCCAAGTGAATTTAGTTTGAGCAATTAATTCAATTCATCATTATCTATATACACACAAAAAGATAATTCACATATCACAATAGATAATCACATTCTCATCATAAACAGATAACCCGTATCATCACCACAAAAAGATAATCATCACAACCCTATAATCCATATTATCATACTTTAACTAAGCATCCATATCATATAGATACTACTCATCTCATTACTGAGATCACAACCATCCAATGAAATATCAGTATCATCCATAAGCAATGATTTATTATCCCATCTATAATTAATTTAAAATGAAATAAATTAATTACTTCTATCTCTAATTAATTTAAAATAAATTAAATTAATTACCACATCTATAAATCCTGCTTATAATTAACCTAGTTAATTAATTATTCTCTAAGTATTTAACTTGATTAAACACATTTGATTAATCATTCTCTAATTACAATAAGTAATTAGTCTTTAATTAATTTCCCAAAATTAATTAACCTTAATCATAAGTAATTAACATTTAATTACTTCATTTATTAATTAACTATAATTAATTACATTCATCCTTAATTATATTAATTAATCAATTAATTGTTAATTATTCCTTAATTAAACAATTCTTAATTACATCATTAATTATATTAATTAATGATCTCTAATTTATATTTAAATTAATTACTTTATTAAAATTAATTACATTTATTAATTAATCTAAAATTTAAAATACATTTATTAATCACCCTTGATTAATATCAATCCAGTAATTAACTACCCTTAATTTCTCATAACAAATTAATAATCCCATAATTAATTATCTTCATTAATTAATCCCTTGATTAATTACAAAAGTAATTACCCAAATTACTTCATTATAAATCATCTCTCACTAATTACATTCCAGTAATTATCCTTTATTACTTCTCTAAGTAATCATGCTCCATTAATTACATTAAGTAATTACTCTTATTAAATCATCAAATGATTATCTTAAATTAATTAAACTAAATTAATTAATTTAAACAAATCACACTATCATCATTAATTACAATAAGTAATTAATCCCTTAATTACTTTTATCAAGTAATTATGCTTAACAATTTACAATTGATTATCTTCAATTAATTAATCTAATTAACTATCAAAATTAATCACATTATTTATTTACTTAATAATCCTTAGATAATTATTATTATTAACTAACTACATTTTCTTTAATTACTTACTTAAGAAAAATTATCTTAGATTAATTATTATTAATCATCTCTAATTAAAAATTAATCTAAATCATTATATAAATCAAATAAATAAGTAAATTCTTTATTATCTTAATTATTTCTAAAATAATTCATTTACTTTATTAATGACTTCATTAACATTCAAATGTATTTAAAACAATACATTTCCAAATTAAAATCGAATTCCATTTTAAAATTTAAGATTTAAAATGTTTAACTATTTAAACATTTATCCAAATTTTAAATAAATTTATTCCTTAAAATAAAAGTGAAGAATAATCGATACTTATATAAGAAAAGTTTAAAACTAAAATACTTAATTTTATTAAAGAAATCAAGCTTAAAAGAAATTGATTATTTTGACTTTCCAAATTTAAGTTAAACACATCATAACTTTTGTTCAAATATTAAAGAAAAGAATTTGTCAAGTTTAAACATTTATTTGAAAACAAACTCCTTTTTAAATCTACTTTAAAACATTTGAACTAGTTCAATAATTTAAAATTTTCAAAACTGTTTTAAAATTCAAAATTATGGATTCATAGAAAACTTTAAACCATATTTAAACTTGATTTAAATCTTGCTTAAATTTAAAATTTTCATTTTAAAAACTTTGAATTCAAAAGTTCATTTGAGTCAAATCCAACTTAAACTCTGAATTTAAATCCCTGCTCAAAAATCCTACTTTAAAATTTTAAATTTCATTAAATTTTGAAAACCAGAATACTGTTAGGTTGTAAACCTGAAATCAACAAACCCCAGACCACTCAACAATTTCTTCGAGAAAAACACTAATCTCCTTCGAGTAACTACACGATCTACCCGAGTGAAACTTCGAGTCACATCTCCTACACATACCTAAAAGTTCATCAGAACTTACATATGCACGGTGCATATGCACCGGCACTCTGGCGATCTCCAGCTAGGCCTGGCAATGGGTACCCGAAAAATCCGATATCCGTCTGCATCCATATCCGAAAATATGAAATATATCCGTTATCTGAAAAGCGGATACGGATATTTGATATCCGAAAAGCTTTTCGGATACGGATATGGTTATAGTGGTATCTGTATCTGAAAAATATCCGTCTGATTGTTTGACATGGAAATACATTATACATACATACATACATATACACACACATATATAAAAATTTTAATTAAATTATTAGGGAAATGGGCCTTGAGAACAAATATTGTTTGGACCGCACTTGATTTATACTTACCAATATACGTATACCTAATTACCTTTACCTATACAAAACACACGCAACACACCAGTGACACCACACATCAAAACCCTAACATTTTACTGAAGCAAAAATTTCCAGCCACCGTCACTTCGTCTTCACGCAAATTGGAGATCGATCGAACGTTGGTCTCTCGATTTGAAGCTCGTCCCTCGATTGGAAGCTCCATCTCTTGTGAGTCGCGGCGAGGCGGCGCCTATCAATCAGTCGCTCGATTGGATAACGCTCTTTCTCTCGATTTGAGTGATAGCTTGGAAATCTTAACTCGGTATAATTTTTAAACTTAATTAGGTGATTTTTGAAAACTGATTTGCAGTTAGTTGATTTACTGTTAGTTGATTTAAGGAATTAACCAGTTAGGACTCTAGCCTATTCTATCATTGTTTAGTTAATAATGTACATAATAAATATATTTTATTTGCATGACCGATATGTAAATGTATACTATTTTGTATACTATTTGGAAAACTAAAATTTTGATTTGGGAAAATATTTTTGTGAATGTTTTAACATGAAAGTATATTTATTATTTTGATATAGAAATGGATTTTAAAAGGTATTTTATAAGTTTGTGTGTATATGTTGTGTGTGGAGATTAGTTATGTGTGATTTATGGAAGATTGTTTATGACTTGAATTGACTAATTTAGTGGACTAGTCTGGTAAACAGCCGCAGTTCATATCACAATTTCTATTCCGGTTCATCCCGATCATCTAAGCTATGCTTCGGTTATGCTACTTGCCATGGTCAGGCATTAATTTTATTTGCTCAGGCATTAATTTTAATGATTCATTCATTCTAGTACTTAGGCATTAAGCCTCAGACGTTTTCATACCTTTTATTGTCTAGAAGTCCCATAGCTCGCTGGTCCAAGCTCGTAAACAGCAAGCTTGAAAAAGCTCGTTGTTCCAAGAAACAGCAGCAAGCTAAGCTTGCTGCTTGGAGTTGCAAGCATGGAATGCTTGCTGCTCCAATCTTGAAGCAGCAATCAAGCATGAAAAAGCTTGCTGCTCCAAGCTTGGAGCAGCAAGCTTGAAGCAGGAAAAATCATGCTTTCAGCCCACAACTTTACAAGTATTCTAGGAAAACAAAGTATTTTTCAACTTTCCAAATGCCTTTCTTCTTTTTATTCAAATGATTAGTTAATGTGGGGTTATATTATAAAGATCCATAGAGAATAGGTATCAATTATTATGTTTTAACAGAGCTAGATCCAATCTTAGTTAGCATACCTACACTTCAGTGGTTCACATGCCTATTTCAATGGTTTAGACAAGCAAAACTTGTAAGTAAGCCTGGTATATTAATAATACAATTAGATTTACATTTCACACCATAGTAGAAATCTTGAAATGGTTAAGCAGTCAATGCAAACTTGTATTTTTGATATATAATCCTTCCAGAACTTTTATAACGAGACATTGACTGTCAGAAGTTAGCTGGTTTGATCAAAGCATAGAAATGTTATTTAAATATTCTAATTTTGAATCTTAAAAATGATATTGCTGTATTAAAAAGGAAAAAAAGAAAGAAAATAAACTTTTCTGGAGCTAACGAATCTTCAAAGTAAATGCTAGAAGAGATGTCATTAAAAATGAAGGTACAAATGGTATGATGTAATGACAAGTTAGCTTACGTTACGGTGATTGCTGAGCCTTGTGACCCATGGCCATCCACATGTATTCTCAAAATGACTGAAGCTTACTGTTACATCTTTTTTTACCATTGTTTTATGTTTCTTAAGCAAGTATTGATCGTTGGAATGAAGTTTTGAAGTGATTAAGTAGGATTGTTACTTTTGTATTGTGTTGGTTGTGGGTATGAGGAAAAATCATGCTTGCTGCTAGCCTGCTCCAAGTTTCCACACTCAACATACAAAAATAATGTACTTCATTTTAGTTCTGTTTTATTACTACCTGATAGTCTATTACAATTTACAGGGGCAAACTTTTGAAGCATTGACTGGCCGCTAATTCATGGAAAAATGGAAAAAGAGTGCAATATATAGAATTACTGTATTTGCTGTAATTAATGTATTTGCTTTTGTGATGAATTTGCTACTATATTTGCTACAATTTTTGTATTTGCTTTTATGATGAATTTGCTACAATTATATGTTGTATTTGCTGCAATTTATGCATTTTCGGATATGCATTTTGAAATTCGGATAGGGATATTTTCGTAGATTCGAAAATATCCGTATTCGCTGAGCCGGATACGGATATTTTCGAAAATATCCCCGGATACGGATACGGATATTCTTCAACTGGTATCCGCGGATATCGGATATGGATTTTTATTTTCGGATACGGATTCGGATACAGCACTATCCGTATCCGATTACATCCATTGACAGGCCTATCTCCAGCCACCATATTCCTCTTCACCAAGTCGTCGACCATCATCCAACATGATCACGACCGCCATAAATCCCACTACAGCGCAAAATCAAAATCCAGTTAACCAATGCAACCTGGAAACACCACTGCATCCAAAATTCCCAAACCTATCAACAACTCGCAACTTCTCCTCCGATCATCAGAGAACCCACGACTCCTGCCAACTCTCCATCCACGTCCCCTCTGCCAATCCCCAAAGTCTTGCATCACTCGATGCAACAGAGAAGCAATACAACTTCTACCTCCAGAAAACTAGGGTTAGAACCTGTAATGGGCAACCACGGTCGCCACCCACCTCTGACCATCCACCTGATAATTTTCCCCCACTCGCCTATCAGCACTCCACCCCCAAGAAGCACCACAACAACCCAAAACCACTAGATCACTAGATAAACCCAAAAATCCTCATTCTGTTCAACCCAGACAAGCTCATTCAATAGTTTACTAAAAAAATGTGATTTTGTTTTAAAATTCATGATTTCAAACATGCATTCAGGTTATAAACCTGTTTCAATGATTTAAGATGTTTGAGACTCTTGATTATTGAAAATAATAGCTGTTATTATTGTTTTCAGAGGCATAGATTTTCAATTTAACTTAATTATATTTCATAAACTTAAATCTATACTAAACAAACAATTTTTGTTTACATATCAATCCTAACAGAGAATCAAATCCAGAGGTAATGGTTTTTCTATTTAAAATCTTAGTTTTTAAGAAAAACAGAACCAGGTGTGCTGATATCTGGCAACAACAACACACAAACACACACACATATATATATATATATATATACAAAAAAATTTCAACACCACGCAATCATACAAGCATGCTCATTCCTATTTATCCACATGCAACTGATAATTTTAAGAAACTTTTCAATTGTGAGGTTACTCACTTAAAAAAAAAAGACAGAGCCATTTTTATCTATAACAGTTTTTGATTTTTTAGGAAAACAATTTGCAACTTGAAACTTGAGTACTGGAACTTGTTTTAGAATTGATTTTACGAAGAACAACTGTCTTTTAAAAATAGAAGTTTACTCACTTTTTAAATGAAGAAGCAGAGGACAACTGAGATGCAATTTCACATTTTCCTGGTACTGATTTGCATCTGCTTGCTGTAGTTGAATTAAAAACTGCATTATTATTGAATCTAGGTTTTGCAATTTGCGGTTAAAGTTGATTTGTAGATGATTCAGGTGAGTTTGCAGCTGAACTCCATTTTTTGTTTTGCTTGAGTATGAGTTAAAGTTGATCTTTCAACAGATTTTAGATTTTGAGAATTGAATTTGTTTTGCAGATCTAGTTTGCAGATTTTTAACAGATTTGTGTTTTGCAGATTTTTAAACATGAATTTGTTTACAGAATTGGTTTTGAGATTTCTTTAAATCTGATTTCAGATTTCTCGTTTGACGATATGGGTTTGAACAATAATGCATTGTTATGTTTTCTTATCTGTAATTTCAGTAAAAAAATGTTTTTAAAAATAAACAAAATCATTGCCACATGTTACATTGTAGATAAATTACAAGTGTCTTCTTATGAGTTCAATGCTTAACACATGTTCTTTTTAATAAAAAAAAATCTTAATTTATAAATGTTTTTAAATTCTTCTTAAACAATTTCTAATTTAATTTAACATGTTTTTAAATGTTTTATTACATTTAGCCTTTAAATAATTACTTATAAGCTTCCTTTATAAAATTACACATTTTAATGTTTATTTGAATATTTTAAAATAATATTTTTAAAACTAAATTTTCAAGAAAGGAAATTTAAAAAAGAAAAGAACGTTAAATTACATTTTATTCCAAAGTTTTCAAACCAAAATATTATACTCTAATGAAATTGAACTAAGTCTATTTTAAAACAATTTTTAAAATAAAACAAAATAAACTTTTATTACAAAATAGTATCTGAACAATTATATTTTTAAACAAAATAAATATTTATTTAAATTTCTTTTGAAAATATAAGATAGATTTTTAAAACAAATTTATGAAAAGTTTTCAATACTAATTTAAATCAAATTTCCAATTCACAAGTTGTTCACATACATATATATAAATTTGAAAATATTCTTATTAAAATTTAAATTTAATTAAAAATCAAATTCTCTATTTACAATGTATACACATATATACATTATAAATAAAATATTCTTTAAATTAGCTTAGAAAGATAATTTTATCATATAAATATTTTTAACTTTTGAAAGAATAAAATTCCCAAATATAAAGTTATCATTATTATAAATTTTGAAAAGAATATCATTTGTCAACAAAATAATTATTATTTTCAAAAGATAATTCCTGTTTGAATTAGATTATTAAATAAATATTTCACATTTTAAAATAATTATTAATGAAATTATTAAATAAATATTGCCCAAATTTCCAAGACATCACATGCTCTACGTGCATAGGGTAAAAATATAATTTGCGCACTATGACTTTTACAATATAACAAAAACTTCAATCGAACTAAAAATTAATCACAATGAGCTTGTCTTCGTTGATTGCTGAAGTATTTCATAATTAACATTAATCATATTTGTTGGACTAAAATTAAAAAGCATGGACAGTAAAAATTAAGTGAACTGCTATCAATATACGGGTTTGTAATTATGGCCACTACGGTCGACGACCAACCTATGTGTGAGTCCTGCTGACCACGTCAGTTGTTCACAAACCATAGTGCAAAATTTTTTGCGCAGTGACCTTTAATACCTACTTGGATGCTGATAGTAGTACACAAAATAAATGAGTTAGAGCAAAAGATCTTTTGTTTTTGTACCATCAGATAGAATATAGAAGGCTAAAATGAGACCATTTTTAATAATTTTTGTAGAGTTGGCCTTGGTTAGCTCTATTTGCACCCCAAAATTAACTTTATACACCACGGTTATTTAAAAAACTACACATCCTACTATTTTCTTTTAACACTCCATTTTATTTCATAAACAACCCTATTTTTTAAAATTTTAATGCGGGTGTCACGTTCAAGTTGCTTTGTTTTATATGAAACTTCGCTTGGATCGAGCGAGGATTTGTATGAAACCATAGCCAGACTGAATGAGAATTTGTATGATTTCTCGCTCGGAACAAGCTTGATTTTGAATGAAACCATGTATAATGTATTACTAATGGAAAATCCATATTAACTGCTACAACAGAATAACTATATTACAACGGTGGAAAACCATTGTAAAAGTCCTATTACAACGACGGAGCTACCGTCGTATTATGAGAAGTTGTAATAGACTAAAAGCTTTTCACAATGGTGTTCTATAGTTGCAAAAAACCGTTTTCATAAATTCTATTACAACTGTTTTTGACAGTTGAATTAACATTTAAAAAATAGTAATAATAGTTGTAGATATGTAACATTTCGTAATGTAGTAGGTATATGTAGGATCGATTTCACCCTAGAGGGGGGTGAATAGGGTGATGCTGATAAATATTAATTGTGGAAGCTTATAAAATTATTTTAACACGGATAAATCGGAATTATAGCAGCACAAATAATATCATAATAATAAATGCAGAAATAGAACGAAACAGAATTTACCCAGCTTCGGCAAAACCCTACCTACGTGCTGCCTCCAAGGTTTCTACTAGAAATTAAGTAGTCACAGGCTTACATACGTAAACTCACGACACCCGCTACTGACTAACCTAAGTCTACGCTCAAAACCCTACCACAACTCAGCCACTGAGTTGAGAATTCTCGACCTACGCCATGTAGTTTGTCCCCTAGTCACACGACTAGTGATTACAACGGTTTAAAAAGAGAAATACAAATTTAAAACAATTAAAATTAAAACAATTCTAATTTTAAACTAAATGACTTATAATTTATAAACTCAAAAAAAACAAAAGAAAGGGTCGGTCCCTT
Source organism: Allium cepa (assembly GCA_030765085.1). NCBI lineage: Eukaryota > Viridiplantae > Streptophyta > Magnoliopsida > Asparagales > Amaryllidaceae > Allium > Allium cepa. Next base: position 694,684,562 of record CM060937.1, on the reverse strand, counting down.
TTTCCTCTTTTGTATTATTTTGGCCCGTTCCTTTGTTTATGATAATGGCGGCTCTCGTTTCTCGTTCGTTCCTTTTCCTTCATAAGTTAGGGCCTTTGTGAAAATCGAAGAGGCCGACTTTGAATGATCGATTGAATAGATGATTCAACATTCCATTTCTGTCAATCGATGGTCTCTTAGATTTACTTCGACTGCTTCGAATTTGATCGAATTCGAGAATGGTTCGGTATGTAATTTCTGTTCTTTTTACTTTTCTAGTTGTATGCTTGAACTCGATTTCTTATTGCCGATGATGATCATGGATTTTATATGAGTTTGATCTTCTTTATTAGCGTTCGTATATATTTGTTTGAATTTGTCAATTTATTTGCTCGGCCGTTCGATGTTGCTTGGATGTTGACGATTTCTCTGACTTTATCAAATTCGTATAATTTGATACTTGGCTCTCGCAATATTGATTTTTGACTTGGTTCGATTTCTTTTTTCCACGGCTTGATGATTATGCTGTGACGATTTTGGCTTTAACTTGTGCTTGACCTTGCCATTGATATTCACTAGTCTGCATTGGCCCAGTTGATGATTTTCTGGCTTAACTTTTTCATGTCTTCACCTGACTTTGACATCTTTGCGTATTGGCTCCTGCCATTATGCACTTGATTTACTTGCGGCCTTGACTTTTTTATACATTGATTTGTGTTCGCACTGCATACTGTCATATTCCCATGTTGTATTGTATTTGGTCATTTATATGTTTCATGTTGTGCTTACTTTGGAGTTTCAGACCTGTAGCCTTTGTGCTTTGGCGCTGTGTTGCCATATCTTTGGTGCACTTGGTTTGTGATTGTTGTTGTTGTTGTTGATATGTTGGTTCGGTATGTAGTCTGTTTCATTGAAGTTTCATTCATTTTTGAGTTTGTATTGTGCATGTATATATGTGTTGGCCGCAGTTCTATTCATTTCTTTGTGGTTTAGCTTCATATTGCTGTCACTGATACACACATATGTCCTGTTGAAATGGTTTGATGTGCATAATTCATTTGTTGCCGACCTGTGTTGCTATTGGTCTAGTTCACCTTGAACTTCATGTGTGCTCGAGTCTGGTTCATATATTCATTGAGATGTTCATGTTGCATATATTCTTGCTGCCTGGTCATCATTGTACGTTGTCACTGCCCTTGTATTTCTAGTTTGCGTTTTGTGCATTTGTGTTTGATGCACATTCTTGACCTGTTGCGGTGTTTATCCTGGCTTGTAACCGTGTCAAGTTGCTGTTTCATTGAGTTTGGTCATTTATGTTACTATGTATTTGTTGTATATATGAGCTTGGTTCATATGTATGCTGTACATTTGTAGTTGACTAGTCTTGGAGTTTCAGCTTCCATCATGTACATGCCGAGTCTTGTGACATTGTATGATATGCATTTGGATTTGTTTTTCGAATTATACTTGAGATGAATCCAGCTTGTAGCTCGAATTTGACCTTGTGCAGAAAGTTGTGACATTATTTTATTGCACTTGAGTTGAATCCGACAATTTGGGTTTGACCTGTGCTCACCTGTCCCTGTAAATATATCAAGTGTATATATCGGTGTGCACGGCCTTGTGGCATATACAGTGATACATTGTGTATGTCACAAGCTGTTCATGTATCATGAGTTGAAAATTAAATCATGACGAACAACCCAAATAACTGAGGCAGATATTATTTTCAAAATCCACATTTTGTTTTATACTGCAAAAATATTTCCTTTTTAATTTTACTGCATCAATATTTAATTTTGTAGATTGCTCAGATGTTGGATTCGATTTGTAGTGAAGTTGAAGATAAAATATGAGTTGAGTGAATGAGTCATATGTAGTGAGGCCGAATGTAAATGTGAATCGCGATGTAATCAAAATTATACTATAATTGAAATTGTGTGTGTGTCTATATATATATATATATATATATATATATATATATATATTAGTGAGAGCTTGAACTTTGTACTATTCAAAGATTGTAATAAATATTTATTTTGAATAAAAATTCTGTTTGAATTCAAATTCTGTGTTATTTATTTGTATTCAGCAAATATTTATTTAATCTATGAGAAATAAAATCACGCATTAACAAATACATTTACACGAATATATATATATATATATATATATATATATGTTTATTATCATCAAACAAAAATCATATAATCGCATATTCAACAATCTCCCCCTTTTGATGATAACAAACATATATTTAAGATTTTGAATATGTTAAATGTATTTGATCATTGATATACTCTAATTCCTCCCCTTAATTAAATGCTTCCTCTCTACACAAAGCTCCCCCTACATATATGCATACAATTAAAAATATGCAAATGAGCCTAGATGCAAATGGAAAATATTTGACCTTTGCTTGATTTTATTTGACAAAATCTTAACTTTTCTCTCCCCTTTTGTTATCAACAAAAGAGTAATAGTGTTAGAGAAAATAGAGATAAAATGATCGATATTAATCCAACATTAAAACTTAATTGAATATAAATATTAAATTTCAGTAAAAAATAAAACAAAAATCATAAATACTTTGTTAGGTGCATATTCCACTTTTAGAGTGATGGGAATGATGTCATCATATAAAACATATAGTTGTGTCTATTTATGGTATATTTGTATCAGGAATTTGAATATCAACCAATCATGCATAACCGTTAGGACTATTAAATGAGATTAGTAGTATTCCAATTTTATTTTAAAAAAAATGAATTCAAGTATCTTCTAACCACGCATAACCGTGAGGACTTTTAAATGGGATTAGAATCAACTTGTTTATTTTAAAAATCAATTTTGATATGCGTTCCACACATGCATAACCATGAGGACTTTTAAATAAGCATGGAAGCACATAACAAATTCCAAGTAATTCACTCATGCATAACCATAAGGACTTTAAATGAGAGTGATTGCTTTGGATTTTATTTTATTTTATTATTATTTTATCTACTATATATATTATTATTTTTAGTAAAAAAATGTAAAATGAAAAACGAATGGTTCCTGTTTAAAGTACCACATATTGACAAACTATATAGAATTTTGATGAGTGATGTTTCTTAGAAATATGATAGAAATAGAGATGGTCACGGAATTTTTACCAACAAAAGTTTTATAACTCTTGTTTAAATTTCTAAAGAAATTTACTAATTATACCAATTGGGGTCATAATATATGATAAATATCAACACTCGTCACTTTTTCGATCACTATTTATCTTTTAGATAATTATTAGGTAGTCGGATTAGTCAAAATAGTCATTTAAAATCAAATTTAAAAATAATTATAAAATCAATTTTCTAAAATGACCGATCTGAAAATATGGTCAAAAATGATTTTCTCAAAGGGGTTATATGAGAAAAATTTATGCCATTTTAAAGTTATTTAAATTGAAAAATATGTAGATATTTTCTTAAAAAAACGACGCAGTTACTAAATGTCTCTGCAAAAATCACATCCAACTAGTAAGTTTTCTATCAACTAGATTACCAGTGTAATCTGCATCTGAATTTCTCTTTCACTCCAGATTATTAGTAATTGAATTTGATAGACCATGAAGTGTGCACCAAAAATTTCAAACTCAATTTTAATAACATTTTAAATGACGTTCTCTTGAATATGAATTGAAGCCATTTAAATAATCAAAAACCGTGAATATAGAGTTAGTCGTATTATAACCAAATGTATTATCATCCAACAAAACACTATTTTTAATCCAAACTAATATATATGAAGTAATTCAAAGAATCTAGAGATTTTTATAGTGTTTTTGGCATAAGAATATAATTAGCCAACAATTTTGAATAAGTCAGAATCAAAATCATCATTATTTCATCATCTCATTATTGGCTTATTTAACTTAGATTACGGTGCAGATTATCACATTTAATATATCGTTCAAATAAATATACCATTACCATTCTTACCTTTACGATATTTTTCATTGTTGTCCATTGTGATTCTGTCACCTTTATACTAGGCTAAGGAACATTGGTTTGTCGCTCACTGTGTCCTTGGAACAGTCAGAATCCAAGTAGCACTATTGTTGTTCCTTAGCCTGCCACCACACCTACACGGGAAAAGATTTTTGTGACCTATTTGTTTTTATAGGTCCATGGTTGTTAGTGGCAGAATATTTAGAAAAATAATTTTGTGGAGACCCAAAACTATTTATAATTGTTCCCTTCGGCAACCAAATTTGTTTAACTTTGAGAGATTTTATGTTTGTGCCTTTTGGAACCCAAATCGGTATAGTTTTACATGTTTGGGTCTATACCAATAATTATTGTGATCGTGTCCATATTTTCTACAAATTGTGCACATAGAATTAACTTGATTAATATTGCTTTCAACATTTTCAGATTGATTATATCCAAGTCCTTGTCTAACCGTATTAACAGTTTGCTTTCCTAATAGCATATTCAACGATTTTTCACTTTTTGAAAATTTATCTAAAGTCGTTGAAAATTGTTGGATTTGTGCTTTAAGAGATTCGTTTTCGTTTAACAATTGTGTGCAATTTTTAATAGAATTCTCTCTCCTGGTATTTTCACTCTCTTTCAAAATCAGAATTTCATTTTCAAGTGATTTTATATTAATTTCTGATTTTTTTTTAATTTCTTCTTCGATTGTTGGACACTTATCGCACTTAGGGATCCTACTTTGCTAGTTTTTAACTAATTGGTCAAGTTGTTCATTTAATTCTACCAAAGTATCTATTTGCGATTCAAGCTTGGCATATTTCTCCCTAAGTCGTTCAAAACAGCCATTTACTTCATGAAAATATATAAGTAATTCTGAGTTAGAGAGTTTTGATACCTCGCTTGGCTCATCATCGTCGCTATCAGTTATATTTCCTTGAATGCACATATCTGCTTTCTCACTCTCACTGCTAGGACTTTGATTATCTTCATCACCTGTATTCCACGTTGCTGCAAAACTTCTTCTTTTTTATTTCTTTTTAAAGTCACGTCGATTTTGAGGACAATTGGGCTTGATGTGTGCGGGTTGGTTGCACTTATGACAGATGATCTTCTGTTCTTCTGAATAGTCTAGTATTTTGGCTATTCTGCTTTTTAATTTTTGATTTCGAGCTGGATTTCCGTATTTGTAATTCCACCTTTTGAATTTCTTTATTATTAGCTCCAATTCTGCTGCTTCATCATCATCGTTATCATCATCACTTTCGATTGTTCCTTTGAGCGCTATTGATTTCTTTCGAGTATCTCCTCCTTCACGCTCTTCATTGAATTTCATTTCTATCTCATAAGTGGTGAGATTTCCGATGAGCTCTTCAAATTTCATTTGTTTTAAATCTTTTGATTCTTGAATGGCAGTCACTTTTGCTTCAAAACTTCGTGGAAGGACTCTGAGGATTTTTCGGACTGTCTCCAACTCTGTGTACGATTTTCGAAGAGCTTTTGATTTACATACGATATTGGAAAGTCATCCATACATCTCTTTGACATTTTCTTCCTTCGCCATTGTGAGGTTCTCGTATTCGCAGCTTAGCATGGCAAGGCGAGATTCTTTGACTTGAGATGTTCCTTCGTGAGTAACTTCTAGTGTGTGCCATATTTCCTGCGCAGTTAGACAATGTGAGACACGATTAAATTCAAATTGATCTAATGAACAGATAATAGAATTCATAGCTTTAGCATTAGCGTTTTTTAATTTATTTTCTAGTTCCGTCCATTGATCCATCGGTTTATCTATTTCCTGATTATCTACAGTTATAGTTGGAGCTCGATAACCTATCTCAACAATATTCCAAGCATCAATGGTTTTTAGAAAAATCTTCATTCTATTTTTCCAGTAGGCATATTCACCATTGAACATTGGTGGTCTAACTATAGACTGACCCTCAACAAAAGCGTTATTAAAAGAAGCCATTTGAAATATTCAAATTTTTAAAACAAAAACTGATTTTTCAAAAACAAAAATTGACTTCTATTCCTAGCTCTGATACCACTTATAGGATCGATTTCACCCTAGAGGGGGGTGAATAGGTTAATGCTGATAATTATTAATTGCGGAAGCTTATAAAATTATTTCAACATAGATAAATCAGAATTATAGCAGCACAAATAATAGCAGAATAATAAATGCAGAAATAGAACGACACAGAATTTACCCAGCTTCGAAAAAACCCTGCCTACGTGCTGCCCCCAAGGTTTCTACTAGAAATTAAGTAGTCACACGCTTAAACACGTAATCTTGCGACACCCGCTACTGACTAACCTAACTCTACGCTCAAAGCCCTGCCATAACTCAACCACTGAGTTGAGAATTCTCAACCTACGCCACGTAGTTTGTCCCCTAGTCACACGACTAGTGATTACAACGGTTTAAAAAGAGAAATAAAATTTAAAACAATTAAAATTAAAACAACCCTACTTTTACACTAAGTGCCTTATAATTCATAAACTCAGAAAAAAAACAAAAGAAAGGGCCGGCTCCTTTTTCCTCTTTTGGGTTATTTTGGCCCGTTCCTTTGTTTTTGATAATGGCGGCTCTCGTTTCTCGTTCGTTCCTTCTCCTTCCAAAATTAGGGCTTTTGTGAAAATTGAAGAAGCCGACTTTGAATGATCGATTGAATAGATGATTCAACGTTCCTTTTCTGTCAATTGGTGATCTCTTAGATTTACTTCGACTGCTTCGAATTCGAGAATGCTTCGATATGTAATTTCTGTTCTTTTTTGCTTTTTTGTTTGTATGCTTGAACTCGATTGCTTATTGCCGATGATGATGGTGGGTTTTATATGAGTTTGATCACCTTTATTTGTGTTCGTATATATTTGTTTGAATTTGTCAATTTATTTGCTCGGCCGTTCGATGTTGCTTGGATGTTGATGATTTCTCTGACTTTATCAAATTAGTATAATTTGATACTTGGCTCTCACGGTATTGATTTTTGACTTGGTTCGATTTCTTGTTTTCCACGGCTTGATGATTATGCGGTGATGATTTTGGCTTTAACTTGTACTTGACCTTACCACTGATGTTCACTTTTTTGCATTAGCCCAGTTAATGATTTTCTGGCTTAACTTTTTCATATCTTCACTGACTTTGACATCTTTGTGTATTGGCTTCGGCCATTATGCACTTGATTTACTAGCGGCCTTGACTTTGTTATACTTTGATTTGTTTTCGAACTTCATACTGTCATACTCCCGTGTTGTATTGTATTTGGTCATTTATATACTTCATGTTGTGCTTACCTTGGAGTTTCAAACCTGTAGCCATTGTGCTTTGGTGTTGTGTTGCCATATCTTTGGTGCACTTGGTTTGTGATTGTTGTTGTGGCTGATATGTTGGTTCGGTCTTGTACCTGTAGTTTGTTTCATTGAAGTTTCATTCATTTTTGAGTTTGTATTGTGCATGCATATATGTGTTGGCTGCAGTTCTATCCATTTCTTTGTGGTTGAGCTTCATGCTGCTGTCACTGATACATACATATGTCTTATTGAAATGGTTTGATGTGCACAATTCATTTGTTACCGACCTGTGTTGCTATTGGTCTAGTTCACCTTGAACTTCATGTATGCTCGAGTCTGGTTCATGTATTCATTGAGATGTTCATGTTTCATATATGCTTGCAGCCTGGTCATCATTGTATGTTGTCACTGCCCTTGTATTTGCAGTTTGCATTTTGTGCATTTGTTTTGGTGCACATTCTTGACCTGTTGCAGTGTTCATCCTGGCTTGTAACCGTGTCAAGTTTTCGTTTAAATTGAGTTTGGTCATTTATGTTGCTCTGTGTTTGTTGTATATATGAGCATGGTTCATATGTATGATGTGCATTTGTAGTTGATTAGCTGTCTTGGAGTTTCAGCTGCCATCATGTACATGTTGAGTCTCGTGACATTGTTTGATATGCATTTGGATTTGTTTTTCGAATTACACTTGAGTTGAATCCAGCTTGTAGCTCGAATTTGACCTTGTGCAGAAAGTTGTCATATTATTTTATTGCACTTGAGTTGAATCCGGTATTTTGGGTTTGAACTGAGCTCACATGTCCCTGTAAATCTATCAAGTGTATATATCGGTGTGCATGGCCTTGTGGCATATACAGTGATACACTGTGTATGTCACAAGTTGTTCGTGTATGATGAGTTGAAAATTAAATGATGACGAACAACCCAAATAACTGAGGCAAATATTATTTTCAAAATCCACGTTATGTTTTATGCTGCAAAAATATTTCCTTTCCAATTTTACTGCATCAATATTTATTTTTTGCAGATTGCTCAGATGTTGGATTCGATTTGGAGTGAAGTTAAAGATAAAATACAAGTTGAGTGGATGAGTGATATGTAGTGAGGTCAAATGTAAATGTGAATCGTGATGTAATCAAAATTATATTGTAATTGAAATTGTGTGTGTGTGTGTGTGTGTGTATAGTGAGAGCTTGAAATTTGTACTATTCAAAGATTGTAATAAATATTTGTTTTGAATAAAAATTCTGTTTGAATTCAAATTCTGTGTTATTTATTTTTATTCAGCAAATATTTATTTAGTCTATGAAAAATAAAATAGTACATTAACAAATACAGTTACACGAATATATATATATATATGTTTATTATCATCAAACAAAAATCATATATTAATCGCATATTCAACAATCTCCCCCTTTTGATGATACCAAACATATATTTAAGGTTTTGAATATGTTAAATGTATTTGATCATTGATATGCTCTAATTGCTCCCCCTATTTAAATGCTTCCACTCTGCACAAAGCTCCCCCTACATATATGCATACAATTAAAAATATGAAAATGAGCCTAAATGCAAATGGAAAATATTTGACCTTTGCTTGATTTTATTTGACAAAATCTTAACTTTTCTCTCCTCCTTTTGTTATCAGCAAAAGAGTAATAGTGTTAGAGAAAATAGAGATAAGATGATTGATATTAATCCAACATTAAAACTCAATTGAATATAAATATTAAATTTCAATAAAAAATCAAACAAAAATCCTAAATACTTTGTTAGGCGCATATTCCACTTTTAGAGTGATGGTAATGATACCATCATATAAAACCATACAGTTGTGTCTATTTGTGGTATATTTATATCAGGAATTTGAATATCTACCAATCATGCATAACCATTAGGACTTTTAAATAAGATTGGTAGTGTTCCAATTTTATTTTTAAAAAATGAATTCAAGTATCTACTAACCACGCATAACCGTGAGGACTTTTAAATGGGATTAGAATCAACTTGTTTATTTTAAAAATCAATTTTGATATGCGTTCCATACATGCATAACCGTGAGGACTTTTAAATGAGCATGAAAGCACATAGAAAATTCCAAGTAACTCACCAATGCATAACCATAAGGACTTTTAAATGAGAGTCAATACTTTGGATTTTATTTTGTTTTGTTTTATTATTATTTTGTCCACTATATATATAATATTTTTATTTTAGTTAAAAAAATGTAAAATGAAAAATGAATGATTTCTATTTAAAGTACCATAAATTGACAAACTATATAGAATTTTGATGAGTGATGGTTATTAGAAATATGATAGAAATAGAGTTGGTCATGGAATTTTTACCAACAAAATTTTTATAACTCTTGTTTAAATTTATAAAGAAATTTGCTAATTATACCGTCTCGAGTCATAATATATGATAAATATCAACACTCATCACTTTTTCAATCACTATTTATCTTTTCGATAATTATTAGGGAGTTGGATTAGTCAAAATAGTCATTTAAAATCAAATTTAAAAATAATTATAAAATCAATTTTTCAAAATGACTGATCTGAAAATATGGTCAAAAATGATTTTCTCGAAGGGGTTATATGCGAAAAATTTCTGCAATTTGAAAATTATTTGAATTGAAAAATATGCAGATATTTTCTTAAAAAAACGATGCAGTTACTAAATGTCTCTACAAAAATCACGTTCAACTAGTAGGTTTTCTATCAACTAGATTACCAGTGTAATCTGCATCTGAATTTCTCTTTCACTCCAGATTATTACTAATTGAATTTGATAGACCATGAAGTGTGCACCAAAATTTCAAACTCAATTTTAACAGCATTTTAAATGACATACTCCTGAATTTGAATTGAAGCCGTGTAAATAGTCAGAAACCGTCAATATAGAGTTAGCCATATTGTAACCAAATGTATTATCATACAACAAAACACTATTTTTAATCCAAACTAATATATATGAAGTAATTCAAAGAATCTAGAGATTTTTATAGTGTTTTTGGCATAAGAATATAATTGGCCAACAATTTTGAATAAGTCAGAATCACCTCATTATTTCAACAACTCGTTATTCGCTGATTTAACTTAGATTACAGTGCAGATTATCACATTTAATATACCATTACCTGTTTTACCTTTACGATATTTTCCATTATTGTCCATTGTGATTATGTCACCTTTATACTAGGCTACGGAACTTTGGTTTGTTGCTCATTGTGTCCTTGGAACAGCCAGAATCCAAGTAGCACTATTGTAGTTCCTTAGCCTGCCACTACACCTACACGGGAAAAGATTTGTGTGACCTATTTGTTTTTATAGGTCCATGATTGTTAGTGGCAGAACATTTAGAAAAATAATTTTGTGGAGACCCAAAATTATTTATAATTGTTCCCTTCGGCACCCAAATTTATTTAACTTTAAGAGATTTTATATTTGTGCCTTTTGGAACCCAAATCGGTATAGTTTTCACTTGTTTCGGTCTATACCAGCAATTATTGTGATTGTGTCCATATTTTCTACAAATTGTGCACATAGAATTAACTTGATTAATATTGCTTTCAACATCTGCAGATTGATTATATCCAAGTCCTTGTCTAACCGTATTAACAGTTTGCTTTCCTAATAGCATATTCAACGATTTTTCACTTTTTGAAAATTTATCTAAAGTCGTTGACAATTGTTGGACTTGTGCTTTGAGAGATTCATTTTCGTTTAACAATTGTGTGCACTTTTTAATAGAATTCTCTCTCCTAGTATTTTCACTCTGTTTCCAAATAAGAATTTCATTTTCAAGTGATTTTATATTAATTTCTGATTTTTTAATTTCTTCTTCGAATGTTGGACACTTATCGCACTTAGGGATCCTACTTTGATACTTTTTTAACTAATTGGTCAAGTTGTTCATTTAATTCAATAAAAGTATCTTTTTATGATTCAAGTTTGGCATGCTTCTCTCTAAGTCGTTCAAAACAGCCATTTACTTCGTGAAAATATATAAGTAATTCTGAGTGAGAGAGTTTTGATACCTCGCTTGGCTCGTCATCGCCGCTATCAGTTATATTTCCTTGAAGGCACATATCTACTTTCTCACTCTCAGTGCTAGAACATTGATTACCTTCATCACCTGCATTCCACATGGCTGCAAAACTTCTCCTTTTTTATTTCTTTTTAAAGCCGCGTCGATTTTGGGGACAATTGGGCTTGATGTGTCCGGGTTGGTTGCACTTATGACAGATGATCTTCTTTTCTTCTGAATTGCCTAGTATTTTGGTTATTCTGCTTTTGAATTTTTGATTTCGAGCTGGATTTCCGTATTTGTAATTCCACCTTTTGAATATCTTTATTATCAACTCCAATTCTGCTGCTTCATCATCATCGTTATCATCATCGCTTTCGTTTGTTCCTTTGAGCGCTATTGATTTCTTTTGAGTATCTCTTCCTTCACGCTCTTCCTTGAATTTCATTTTTAGCTCATAAGCGGTGAGATTTCGGACGAGTTCTTCAACTTTCATTTGTTTTAAATCTTTCGATTCTTGAATGGCAGTCACCTTTGCTTCAAAACTTCATGGAAGGACTCTGAGGATTTTTCGGACTGTCTCCAACTCTGTGTATGATTTTTCTTCCTTCACCATTGTGAAGTTCTCGTATTCGCTGCTTAGCATGGCAAGGCGAGATTCTTTGACTTGAGATGTTCCTTCGTGAGTCACTTCTAGTGTGTGCCATATTTTCTGCGCAGTTAGACAATGTGAGACGTGATTAGATTCAAATTGATCTAATGAACAGATAATAGAATTCATAGCTTTAGCATTAGTATTTTGTAATTTATTTTCTAGTTCCGTCCATTGATCCATCGGTTTACCTATTCCTGATTATCTACAGTTATAGTTGGTGCTCTATAACATGTCTCAACAATATTCCAAGCATCAATGGTTTTCAGAAAAATCTTCATTCTATTTTTCCAGTAGGCGTATTCACCATTGAACATTGGTGGTCTAACTATAGACCGACCCTCAGCAAAAGCGTCATTAAAAGAAGCCATTTTAAAATTTTAAAAAAAAACTGATTTTTGAAAAACAAAAATTGACTTCTGTTCCTGGCTCTGATACCACTTGTAGGATCGATTTCAACCTAGAGGGGGGTGAATAGGGTGATGCTGATAAATATTAATTGCGGAAGCTTATAAAATTATTTCAACACAGATAAATCAGAATTATAGCAGCACAGATAATAGCAAAATAATAAATGCAGAAATAGAACGACGCAAAATTTACCCAGCTTCGGCAAAACCCTGCCTACGTGCTGCCTCCAAGGTTTCTAATAGAAATTAAGTAGTCACACGCTTACACACGTAAACTCGCAACACCCGCTACTGACTAACCTAACTCTACGCTCACAACTCTGCCACAACTCAGCCACTGAGTTGAGAATTCTCAACCTGCGCCACGTAGTTTGTCCCCTAGTCACACTACTAGTGATTACAACGGTTTAAAAAGATAAATATAAATTTAAAACAATTAAAATTAAAACAACCCTAATTTTAAACTAAATGCCTTATAATTTATAAAGTCAAAAAAAAAAAGGGTCGGCCCTTTTTTCCTCTTTTGTACTATTTTGGCCCGTTCCATTGTTTTTGATAATGGCTGCTCTCATTTCTCGTTCATTCCTTTTCCTTCAAAAATTAGGGATTTTGTGAAAATCGAAGAAGCTGACTTTGAATGATCGATTGAATAGATGATTCAACGTTCCTTTTATGTCAATAGATGGTCTCTTAGATTTACTTCAATTGCTTTGAATTTGATCGAATTCGAGAATGCTTCGGTATGTAATTTCTGTTCTTTTTTGCTTTTCTGGTTGTATGCTTGAACTCGTTTGCTTATTGCCGATGATGATTGTGGGTTTTATATGAGTTCAATCTCCTTTATTTGCGTTAGTATATTTTTTTTTGAATTTGTCAATTTGTTTGCTCAGCCGTTCGATGTTGCTTGGATGTTGATGATTTCTCTGACTTTATCAAATTTTTATAGTTTGATACTTGGCTCTCACGGTATTGATTTTTGACTTGGTTCGATTTCTTGTTTTCCACGGCTTGATGATTATGCTGCGACGATTTTGGCTTTAACTTGTACTTGACCTTGCCACTGCTGTTCACTGGCCTGCATTGGCCCAGTTGACGATTTTCTAGCCTAAGTTTTTCATGTCTTCACCTGACTTTGACATCTTTGTGTATTGGCTTCGGCCATTATGCACTTGATTTACTTACGGCCTTGACTTTGTTATACCTTGATTTGTGTTCGCACTGCATACTGTCATACTCCGATGTTGTATTGTATTTGGTCATTTATATATTTCATGTTGTGCTTACCTTGGAGTTTCAGACCTGTAGCCTTTGTGCTTTGGTGCTGTGTTGACATATCTTTGGTGCACTTGGTTTGTGATTGTTGTTGTTGCTGAAATGTTGGTTCGGTCTTTTACCTATAGTCTGTTTCATTGAAGTTTCATTCATTTTTGAGTTTGTACTGTGTATGTATATATGTGTTGGCTGCAGTTCTATCCATTTCTTTGTGGTTTAGTTTCATGCTGCTGTCATTGATACATACATATGTCTTATTGAAATGGTTTGATGTGCACAATTCATTTGTTGCCGACCTGTGTTGGTATTGGTCTAGTTCACCTTGAACTTCATGTGTGCTCGAGTCTGGTTCATGTATTCATTGAGATGTTCATGTTGCATATATGCTTGTTGCTTGGTCATCATTGTATGTTGTCACTACCCTTGTATTTGCAGTTTGCATTTTGTGCATTTGTGTTTGGTGCACATTCTTGACCTGTTGCAGTGTTCATCCTGGCTTGTAACCGTGTCAAATTGTCGTTTCATTGAGTTTGGTCATTTATGTTGCTTTGTGTTTGTTGTATATATGAGCTTGGTTCATATGTATGCTGTGCATTTGTAGTTGACTAGCTGTCTTGGAGTTTCAGCTGCCATCATGTACATGCTGAGTCTCGTGACATTGTCTGATATGCATTTGGATTTGTTTTTCGAATTACACTTGAGTTGAATCCAGCTTGTAGCTCGTATTTGACCTTGTGCTAAAGTTGTGACATTATTTTGTTGCACTCGAGTTGAATCCGGTATTTTGGGTTTGACCTGTGCTCACCTGTCCCTGTAAATCTATCAAGTGTATATATCGGTGTGCACGACCTTGTGGCATATACAGTGATACACTGTGTATGTCACAAGCTGTTCGTGTATAATGAATTGAAAATTAAATGATGACGAACTACCCAAATAACTGAGGAAAATATTATTTTCAAAATCCACATTTTATTTTATACTGCAAAAATATTTCATTATCAAATTTACTGCGTCAATATTTATTTTTGCAGATTGCGCAGATGCTGGATTCGATTTGGACTGAAGTTGAAGAAAAAAATACGAGCTGAGTGAATGAGTGATATGTAGTGAGGTTAAATGTAAATGTGAATCGTGATGTAATCAAAATTATACTGTAATTGAAATTGTGTACATATATAGTGAGAGCTTGAACTTTGTGCTATTCAAAGATTGTAATAAATATTTGTTTTGAATAAAAATTCCGTTTGAATTCAAATTCTGTGTTATTTATTTTTATTCAACAAATATTTATTTAATCTATGAAAAATAAAATAGTACATTAAGAAATAAATTTACACGAATATATATATATGTGTGTGTGTGTGTGTGTGTGTGTGTGTGTGTGTGTGTGTGTGTTTATTATCATCAAACAAAAATCATATAATCGCATATTCAACAGTATATGATAATGTTAGAACCTAGAATTTTGATGTTTTGAATGTAACAACTACATAAGTAAATATTATATGAACTAACCATACTTGCAGGAGAAGATTTTGTATTTACTCAAGAAATAGTCTAACAATTTGCAGATCGAATTCCGTATTGAAGCTTCAGCAAAATATTTAGTCTAAGGTCTGATTTTAGTAGTAAATTCATGTTAAAATCTCTCCAAAGTGGTATATGCACGAATATGCAATTTAAAGTTAAACAGTTTTCATATGCTAAAGTTTTTCAATACATAGTTCATATGCTTAAGTTTTTCAACACATTCTTTGATATGTTAGAAAACACATAATTCAACTGGTTGAATGTCTATGGTCAGTCGACTGAATTTCGTACATGTGCGCAGTTTATTTTGAATATTTAAACGACTAACCTAGCATATTCAGCTAGCTGAATTGGGTCATTTTTGAACTATTTCCTTACTCCATCAATTTTTAATACATTTGACTGGATAATTCATGCTATTCAAACGGTTGAAACTTCCTAACGGCTATATTTTGAAAAGATACATCAATTCAGCGAATAGAAACAACTCTAGATTCAAAAGTTGCTTCCATATCCGTTTATGGCTACCTTTCAAGAACGACTACAACTCTTAGTTGATATGTACGTAAATGTGCATATATTTACATCCATATTTTAGCTCTTTTTATTTAAATAAACATCATATTTGGGCATTTTAACATGTATAAAACCAAAATTTAATTATTTTCAAATCATTATATTCTCATCTTCATTCAGAGCAAAATGGTTATTTTTGTGCATGTGTCAATTTGAGAATTTTTTACTTGGACAATTTTTATGATTTTTATAGGATATTTTAATGCAAATGGAAGAGGGGATTCATGATGATATATTCATGCACAAGGAAATACAAAGGAATGAAGAGGAAATAATTCAAGTAAAAGATCATTGAGGACCCCACCCACTTACCTAAATATACAATTAGGAGCTAATGGACAACTAAATGGAGGTTAAACCTTCATGCACATTAAATGATGGATTAATTAGTGGCTAATGGTTACTTGGTAGCCACACTTCCTAAAGAACATGTTGGGAAGCTCCCTAAAAATAGAATTAGGGTTTTATGCATGTATAAACATGTCTTTTATGTATATATAAATATCTTCTACTCTCTCATACATTTGCTTAGGAAATTAGCAAGTAGTAAACAAAAATCAAAGTGAAATAAAAATGGCCTCCAAACCTCTTTCTTCTCTCTTTTCTACATGCTTTTCTTTGTTTTAATGTTAATGTTTATTTTCAGCTCTCTTTCTTTTTATGTTCATAGTTTAGATTTACATTCATGCAATTAGTTTGATGTTATATCATGCAAGTAGTTAATCTCATTTCTTTTGTTTAATTTCTACTTCTCTTTGCTCTCCAACGTTGAAACTTACATGTGTCACAAATGTGTAGCTAAACCCCTTCAGTTTAGGGGTAATGAAGCTCTCAAATATTATGTAATTTCAACATTTTTACGATTTACGATTTTTTTTTAGCTTATGCTTCATGAAAGTTAATTTTGATTAGGTTTATATAAGTGGGTTTGATAGCTTATATTACTTATGCAAATGAGCCATTCTTATTCAACATAAACACAATTCACATCATCATTTGCTAATTAATTTTTGATTTTGGAATGAAATTAAAAATAAAATTTGATGATCTATACTACTAGTTACAATAGTAGATAGATCATATCTAAAATAGCTTTTGCTTTAGCTCTATTTTCATGAAAAAATGATAAGTGGTTTATTTGTTGTATTATAGTGTGATGGTTTGAGTTATGTTAATTAATAACATAAATAAACCATGCTTATGATAAATACAACAATTATTTCACTTAATATTAAAGATAGAGATCATAAATTATTTGTTTGTTGATTTACGGAAAAAAAATGAGAGTGGATTTGCTCTAAATTGTTTTCTCGTCTAATAGTTTTTAAATCACATTTCAATTCTAGCTTTAGCATTTTTATAGTCAACAATTTCCTTTCATTTTGGTCTAATTTTATTGAACTGAAAATTTTAAAATCTTAAAAATTCCTTACGAATCGACCCGTACTTAACACGTACTAAAATTGTACGCCGTGCGCTAGCGGTTATTTTACTTCATAATTTATAGGCATTTTTTTAATCAATGGAAAATTTGCCGTTAAATAAGTTTTTGGCGCCGTTGTCGGGGAATAGTTTTGATTTTGCTTTTCTATTTTTCGAATTATTTTCATTTGATTTTTATTTTATGTGTTTGTTTGCAACTAAAAAAAAGTTTGTTGTGTGTCTGTCTGAGATTTTTGTTTGCATTATGATTGTGTGTGTTTCTTGTTTTCTATTTTCATTTGCATTTGCTTTTCTATTTAAAAAAATACACAAGTCATTGCAAAAAGGAAAAAAAACAGTTTTTCATTTCATTTCCTTTTTTACAATGCAACATCACATTTATTTACAAAACAGTTTACACTGTTGTTCATTTACTTAGTTCTCTACACACAATTGTCTGCACCATTTCCCCTGTTGTCTCTATTCTCTGCACTATTTCACTTTCACATTCAAACCATACCCATTCACATTGCCAAACACCCTCTTCAACATCACATACTACAACAACTATCAGACAACATACTTCCTTCAATCAACCATCACTGCATTTCCACCAGAAACATCACTAACACTAATTGCTGTTGCCATCTGTTATACTATTCAACAAACCAGTTCTATCTCCTCCTCTCAACCCACACTAATACCAATCTTCAATCGAGCCACACAGCTGTCACTTCTGTCATCTTGTAACTTCTAACTTGATTTCTTACATAAATCCTGCCTCTACCCACTTCATTTCTGCCACTGTTCCTTGCCACTTCACACACGTCTACCAGCATACATAATCCATTTCCCACCTTACATCTTCATAACAACACCCATCTCATCACAGTTCTATATTACCTTATCAACGGTGCATTTCCTACCATAACACATACACCACATCAGTGCTCAAAACACCTTTCACAAACCACCACACTTCACTTCAAACTGCAGCTACAATATACCATCTAATCGCTCCACTGCAGACTCATACATCTCACCATATCAACTCAACTGCATTCTGCCTTATCATCACTGCTTCTCCACAAGGCAAACATCCCCCTCCAATTGTCTAACTGCTGTGATCATCACTACAAACAGCCATTCCTTCTAAACACAATTCACCATCAAACATTCACAAAACCTCTTTTCCAATACTCCAATTAACAAATCTTCCCACTGCAACAACAAAACTCTTCAACATCTAATTCTACATCATTACTACCATACCAAAAAACAAAAATAAATAAATATATCCCAGTGCACTGCATACCAAAAACATCAACATACATCTCCATTGCCTTAAAGCTGCTACATTGCTCCTTCCATAACCCTCCACCGCATTGCTTCAGTTTATTGCATTCCTTCCATAACCATATCAAAGCTGCCATTCCCACTTCACCAGAAACCACAGCCTCATTCGACCAAAACAACCACTGACTTGACTATCTTAACTTCTCTGACCATAAGACAACTTCAGTACACTGCTACTAATAACAGCCTCGCTCCCATGCCACCCACTAGACAATCGAACAACCCTCCATCAGTTTCCATCACCAGGCAGACATCACCGCGAATACCATCACCAGAATCGAACTCCTCCTCCATTCATGCAACCCCATCACCACTAAATATCTACCGCTTCCTTCCCCTGCCACCACAAATTTCCAAATCAAATCATCGACTTCAACCACAAACTCAACATAAAATCGAAACCAAATCGCTGTAACCGCAGCAACCCAAAACATCACCTGAAGCTCAAGCCGAACTCTGCAACCAATTGTGACCTTACAACAGCATCGAACCACCCACAACCACACTCTACCAACTCACCACAACTAATCGAGCACCACTTCAACCTCTACTAGACCTCGCAAACCACTACTTGATCCCAAACGAGCCACCACTATGATGAAAGGCACTGCTACGATGAAGTCACCATTTATCATGGGTGCCAAAGCAGTGATCCAGACTCCAGGTTGTCTTGTCTTGTGTCTTGTCCCGCGGGTGGGCAGGTAAGTTTGCCCGAGAGAAGACCCCCGATAGGGCACACCGTGGCGCAAAAGGCTCCATTTCCACCACTGGAACAAAAGACACCACAAAAAACGAAACGAAAGAAGAAAGGGCGTATGAAGAAGAAGAAAGGGCCCTAAGTCGGCTAAAGCAGCTAAGTGCGATGCCAAGGTCTTTTTGTCGGAGTGAAAGATCGAAGGCTGACCAAATTCGATTGATTTTCAATTTGGGATTTGAACAAGAGAAGTTTCCCTGAGTTTTGAATTTTAGCGTATCTGAATCAAGAGAAGGAAAAGTGTTTTGGGCTTTGTGAATTTTTCTCGTTTGGGCCGGGATAAAAAGTTCGTATTGTCTTCATTTTTTATTGTCCTTTTGGTTTATTTAGTTTAAGTTTTTTTCTTTTTTCTAGAAAAAAAGGGAGACAAATTTCTTTTCTTTTTTTGCCTTTGTCTTTGTTTGTGTTCATTTTATTTATTTATTTGGTAATTTATCTTTGTTTTTATTTTTCTTTTGTTGTTTTCTCTATAAAAAAATTACACAAGTTTGTTTTGTTTTGTTGCCTTTGTAAAATAAAAAATACAAACAAAAGTTGTTTTCAAAAAAAGATTTAATTTGTTTTTTTTTCATCTGTTTTACGTCTGTTTGTTTTGTGTTGTTTTTTGTTCTTCCTTTTATCTAAAAAAATTCGTAAATAGTTTTTTTAAAAAATTCTTGTATATATCTTGTTTTTTATTTTCAGGTTGTCAAAGCAGAAAATTGCAAGAAAAATAAGGATTTTCTTACTAAAAAAATTGCCGTGCTTGCTTTTTTTTAAACAAAAAATCGCTGCTTAAAAATAAAATTGCTAATAATATGCACGCTCTGGTATCGTGCCTTTACCCTTGTTTTTGTTTGAATTGCATTGTTGGTTGCTTGCATTTGCATTTATATAAAAAAAAATTCCAAATCCAAAAACAAAAGAAAACTTCAATTTAGTTGCATTGTAAATTCACGTTTAATTTCTGTTTTGCGTTTATCTCATTTTTTTTTTCTTTTCCAAGGCAATACCCCAATTCACATAAGATGAGGAAATTCATCACCCTTTCCTTAGCCCACAAATCGCATTTCATCATAGTATTTGACTAATAATAAAGGTTAGACATTGACTTAAGGGTGTCGCGAGCTCATTAGAGCTTAATTGTATCTTCACAATTGTTTTCTTTGAACAATTTTATTTCTTGGTATCTAGGCTACGGCAGAGTAATAGCCATTTATAAATATTACGATGATTCGTAAATATTATAGTGGTTGTTCCTCTGAAAGTGCTTAAATCTTCAGCTGCATTGCTACGGTGATTTACGGTGCACCGGTAACTCCTGCCCGTTACCTGGATGAGAAATATTTTTGTTGATTAGGACAAAGTGTGATTATACAATTTTGCTTAGGAGCTACTAAGGACAAAAAATTACAATTAAGTCCGTTGCATTCATTTAGTTTCATTAGTTCATGCACATATAAAAAAAATCCAGAATCCAAAAAAAATTGTTGAATCTACTTAACTTAGTTTTTAATCAAAAAAAAATCCTTTTTCCTTTCCTTTGAAAATTATCAATCAAAAACAAAAATCCAAAAAATATATAATATCTTTTCATAAAAAAAATTAAAAATTCAAAGATAATTTTTAAAATTCAAAAACATTAACAAAAATCAAATTTCCATTTTCTAAAAAAAAAAATCCTTTTGGAAGATATTTAAAAGTATGAATATTCAAAAAAAAGCAAAAACAGAAACATATAAAAAATTATGAAAATCCAAAAACAAAACAAAAAAAATCATACCTCTCTTTTGAAAATAAATGTCACTTGGTAAATAGTTTTCTTCCTTGTTAAAAAAACAAACAAACAAAATTTTCACTTTGTTTTTCCAATCTTCTTTTATTCTCTAAACTCGATTCTAACTTCATTCTCTTCTCGACTTTCACTTGTGCATGAGTACTTGCACTCGTGATACAACAATAAATCGTTGGTCTCGTGACTCAACAACTAACTGTTTAACTCGAAAGACGATCCTCTCGAAATGGCGAATGAGAGCGCCCCTTGAACTCTTATGGATAGAATCTTTCCCGATAGAGCTTCTAATACATCTTGCATCATGTTGCCCACCTCTATGGGTAACCATTTCGAAATTCACTCGAACCTTGTTGCCGCGCTTCCAAAATTGGGAAATTTCGAGCATGATGATCCATACATCTTTTTGACTAAATTCGAACAAGTTTGTGCAACCATAAAACTCCAACAACTTTCCGATGACGGAATCAAACTTCGATTAATCTCATTCGCTCTTACAGATTGCACTGAAAAATGGTTGTACAGCTTACCATCGGACTCGATTAAAACTTAGGAAGAATTGGTAAAATCTTTCTTCAAAAAGTCTACCCCTTAGAAAAAAAAACTAGAATCTGAAACAAAACTTTAAATTTCCATCAATTCAAGGGAGAACCATTTGAAAAATATTTTGAAAGATTCAAAGAGCTTTTGATAAAATGTCCACATCATAACTTCGAAAAATGGACGATTTTCCAAATCCTATACGATGAACTCGAAAACAGCACACGAACAATGCTTGAATCAATGTGCCAAGGCAACTTTCTTGCCCAACATCATGATGATGCTTGGCAATTTCTTGAAAACCTCAGTGGCTACGTTTAAACGAAAAATCAATTTACTCACGATCGAGTGCAAACTCGATAGGACCTTCTTTTGCATTAGAAGCTAAGATTGACGCAATAATTAAAAAATTCGATAACTTTTTCTCATCGAACCAAATGAATCCAGCTTCTCAACTGATGTGTTATAAATGCAACGATCATAATCATATAGCCGATCAGTGTCACAATTCTATTGAACAAATCAATGCTTTCGATAAACCCAAAAATGAATTTTTTCCTCCAACGTACAACCCTGGTTGGAGAAATCACCCAAATTTTTCTTGGAACCAAAACAATCCCAATACGAATACAGTTCGTCCTAATTTTCAAGCATTCCCGAATAATGCTTCGAATCTTCCCCTTCAGCACAACAATATTCAACCAAATTTTGCGGGTCCGTCTTATAATCAACCACAACAATCAAATTTTCAACCAAATTCTACTCATCCTCTCCAAGACGATAAATGTTAAACTTCGCTTGAGAAAACTCTTGAAACGTTGACTAAGGCAACTACTCAAAGCCTTCAATCAAATAGCAATTTTCAAAATTTATTGACCTCGTATATGCAAAACACAAACCAATCAATTGCAAAACTCGAAATGGAAATGAGTCAATTAGCCAGTCGGTAAGTGAATGTGAACGTGGAGCATTCCAAAGCCAGCCAATTCCAAATCCCAAAAATCAAAACGCAAATTCAAATCAAGCCCATGTTATTGAAGATATCAATGCCACCTAATTGAGTGCTACCACAACTCTCTGTTCCGATAAAAAAATCAATAATAATGTTTTTAATCCAAACGATTTACCAGAAAACTCTCTTGACGCTTCTAAAACAATGAACGAATCTGAATAGAACGTGGAGCCAAACATTGAATCGAATGCCAATCAAAATTCTTCTTCTACTCGTGTAGACCCGCCTACCGAGTATCGTATTCCATTTCCACATCTTCTTCAACCAAAGAAACACTCGGACAAAATGGAAAAGATGTTGGAAATTTTTAAACAAGTCAAAGTTAACATTCCGCTTCTTGACATCGTTCAGCAAGTCCCCACATATGCGAAATTTCTAAAGGACTTATGCATCCAAAAGCGACACACTCAAGTGCCCAAAAACGTCTTCTTAGTCGCTAGTTTGAGTGAAGTCTTGTCCCAATCCATGCCCGTAAAATTCAAAGATCCTGGATGCACTATGATTTTATGTACAATTGGAGACAAGATGATTAACAAATGTTTGATAGACTTAGGCGCGAGTGTCAATTTGATTCCATACTCCGCGTACGAACAATTAGGCTTAGGAGAGGTCAAACCCATAAAAGCCATGCTTTAATTTGCCAATCGTTCGATTAAGAAGCCCATGGGAGAAATCGAGGACGTGCTCATTCGAGTAGGGAAATTCATATTCTCCGTTGACTTTATCGTTCTTGAAACGCAACCTGTGACAAATCCCATAAGTCAAATTCCATTGATTTTAGGCCAACCATTCTTAGCCACCTCAAATGCCTTCATCAATTGTCGTAACGGGTCGATGAAAATCTCTTTTGGAAACATGACTTTGGATCTTAACATTTTCAATTTTGAAAGCCAATTGAATGAACCTTGTGACCAAACGTTTGAAGTTAGTCTCATACATGAAAACTTTGAAAACGAGACACTTGATCTTAATGACGCGAGGCCGAGTATGAAAAATTGTTTCATGAAATTCCCAACGAAATTGAAGACACTCTTCCTTTTGAATCACTTCCAGTTGAGTCTGAATCTTAAACCAAGTCTTTGATCTAAAAAATCCCAAAGTTGGACCTCAAACCACTTTCCGATCACCTTAAGTATGCATACTTAGGTGAAAATGAAACTTGTCCTGTCATAATTTCTAAACATCTTTCTCTTTACCAAGAAACTTCTCTTATCTCTTTTCTTTCGAACAACAAAGAAGCGATTGGATGGTCGATCTCCGATATAAAGGAAATTAGTCCAGCTCTTGTTCAACATCGCGTCCATTTAATCGACGATGCCAAGCCTGTTCGTGAAGCGCAACGAAGGTTTAATCCAAAAATGAAAGATGCGGTGCGTGATGAAATTCTTAAACTTATCGACAACGGAATCATTTACCCAATCTCTGATAGTTCATGGGTTAGCCCAATTCATGTTGTACCGAAAACGTCTGGATTAACCATTGTCAAGAATGATTCAAACGAACTTATTCCAACTCGTACTCAAATGGGTTGGCGTGTTTGCAACGACTATCGTAAACTAAATGCCGCAACATATAAGGATCACTTCCCTCTTCCTTTTATTGACCAAATGCTCGTGCGTTTAGCCGTCCACGAATTCTATTGCTTCCTTGATGTTATTCCGGCTATAACCAAATTCCAATCGCTCCCAAAGATCATGAAAAAACGACTTTCACATGTCCATTCGTTACCTATGTTTATCGACGTATGCCAGTCGGACTTTGTAACGCTCCTGCTACTTTCCATCGATGCATGGTTGCATTTTCTCCGACATGAATGCTTTCTAGAAGTTTTTATGGATGATATCTCTATCTTTGATGATACTTTTTTCGATTGTTTACATCATCTCGAGTTGTTTTTATATCGATGTAAAGAAAAACATTTGACTTTGAATTGGAAAAAATGCTACTTTATGGTCAAACAAGGCATAGTGCTTGGGTATATCATCTCAAATAAAGGCGTTAATGTAGATAAAGCGAAAATTGACGTAATTGCAAACCTACCCATTCTCAAATCTATTAAGGACATTCGATCATTTCTAGGACACACCGGGTTTTACCGATGCTTTGTGAAAGATTTTAGGAAAATCGCTCATCCTTTGACGACTCTTCATGGAAATGACGTTCCTTTCGATTTTAACTCTGATCGTATCACCTCTTTCAGACATCTCAAAAACGAACTCATTTCTGCTCTAATCATTTGCGGAACCAATTGGGATCTTCCTTTCGAAATAATGTGTGATGCTTCTAACTTTGCTGCTGGTGCTATCTTAGGACAACACATCAACAAAATCCTTCATTTCATTTACTACGCGAGTATGACTTTGAACGACGCTCAACTCAACTACATAATAACCAAAAAAGAGCTTCTAGCTGTCATTTTTGCGCTCGAAAAGTTTCGACCTTACTTGGTAGGTACACACATTACTGTGTACATGGACCACTCTGCGCTTTGATATCTCTTCGCTAAAAAGAATGCTAAATCCCATTTGATTCGTTGGGTCCTTTTACTTCAAGTATTTGGCCTTACAATTAAAGACAAAAAAGGATCTGATAACGTCATGGCCGACCACTTGTCTCGTCTTTCGAATGCACCATCTTCTTCGTCGATCAATGGAAACCTGATGAACAACATCTTTCAATCTTTATCGATCCATGGTATGCTGATATAGCGAACTACTTAGCCACTAAAGAAACTCCGCCATCTTGGTCCAAATAGGACAAATACAAATTCATGTCCCAAGTGAAATATTTCTATTGGGACGATCCATACTTGTTCAAATATTGTCCCGGCCAAATCATCCGACGTTGCATTCCGGATAATGAGATCAGGAGTGTTCTTTCGTTTTGCCACTATCAAGCATGCAGTGGACATTTCGGTCCTCGAAAAACTGCGAAAAAGGTGCTTCAGTGTGGTTTCTATTGGCCTTCTCTTTTCAAAGACTCGTTTGAATTTTGTAAAACTTGAGATCGATGTCAAATGCTTGGACGAATTTCTCGATGAAATATGATGCCTCTCAACCCCATTCTTACAATCGAAATCTTTGATGTTTGGGGTATCGACTTTATGGGACCTTTTCCCAACTTTTTTGGAAGCTTGTATATCCTTCTCGTTGTTGATTACGTCTCAAAATGGCTCGAAGCCGTTTCTTGCAAAACCAACGACTATAGAATCGTTATGAAATTTCTTAAAGAAAACATCTTTTCGGGGTTTGGCATACCTCGCACAATAATCAGTGATAACGGAACCCATTTTTGTAACTGTTATTTTCAGACATTAATGAAAAAATACTTGATAATCCTCAAGT
This sequence comes from Allium cepa, assembly GCA_030765085.1. NCBI lineage: Eukaryota > Viridiplantae > Streptophyta > Magnoliopsida > Asparagales > Amaryllidaceae > Allium > Allium cepa. The sequence continues at coordinate 694,658,629 of CM060937.1, read as the reverse complement.
TATCCACTCCGAATCATCCTCATACTTGTGGCTAAGTAGAAGTTTCAAATCGATAAATAAAATAAATCTTGAAAAAACTGTTAACAAAAATCGAAAAGATTGGTCTTAGAAATTGACCGACGCGCTTTAGGCTTACCATACTGCTTTTAAATCTAACCTTGGGACGTCCCCATTTCATTTGGTTTACGGTAAAGCTTGCCATTTACCTATTGAAATCGAACACAAAGCGTTGCGGGCAATAAAGAACTAAAACTTTGATCTTGAGAAAGTTGGCGAAATCGAAAACTATAACTCAACGCATATGAGAACGAGAAAATATACAAAGAAAGAACAAAAGTTTTCATGACAAGTCAATCTTAAGGAAAATAATTTTGCCTAACCATAAAGTTCTTTTATATGACTTGAGACTTCATTTATTTCCTGGGAAACTTAAATCAAGATGGACCGGATCATTTGTGGTACGTACTATTTTTCCACATTATGCCGTAGAAATAGAAAACCCCGGAGATGGATCGATTTTCAAAGTCAATGTTCATCGTTTAAAACCTTTCTTGAAATTGCCAAATAACCAAGAGGAGGAGCTCATGATCCTTCATGAGCCAAGCTACGTCTAGTAAGAATGTTAACCCTCTTTTGTAAATATTTATATAGTTTTCCCCGTTACGCTTGTTATATCACGCATTGACAATGAGGACATAGTCAAAATTAAGTGTAGGGGGAGTCTCTTTTCATTTTTTTAAATTTTCATGGCATTTTTGAATTTTCATTTTCTTTTAGCTTTGAAAATAAACATCAGCATTTCTAAATCTCAAAAGCATTTTATTTTTAGCATTTTGATTTATTTTTGAAGAAACGCTATGGGATAAGTATAATTTTTGGTCAATAAATTAAAAAAATTAAAAATCTATTTGTCTTTACAAAAATAAAAATGAAGTTTGATTACAAATAACAATGGTATAACTAGTATATAGGAAGGTTCATATGTGTTAATTATGAAGTATGTTCTGATTGAAAATCTTTATTTAAAAAAGTGGCAAACTTATTGTAAAGGATATAACATTTTTATCTTCTAAGTTAAATGGTGCTAAGATGATTTTGCAAAACTCTCTTTCAAAAAAAAATATGTAAAAGTAAAAAAAAAACATTTGTGTATATTTTTAACACCTAGAGTCATGAGTTTACAGTCGTGTGTTCACTCGCCATGCTTTATACCCTTCTCACGTAAGCCCGAAAGGCAGTGCATGATCGGTATATTTGTCCTCAGTTTATCTGAGTTTGGTGTATGTATATAAAAATTCTTTTAATAATACATATAGTCGATAGGTGTTCACACTTGTGTGTTCACTCGCCACGCTCTATATTCCCCACACATCAGTCCGTAAGGCAGCGCACTGGTAATATATCTGGCCTCAGTTTACTTGAGTTAGGCATATGTTAATATTGTCAATATCAATAAGGTTTCAAATAAGAGAGAGTAAGCAATTGAAATCCAAGCACCATTTTAACTTGTTTTATTTGACTTATTATTGGAAAGAAATGAAAATACAACTTTGATAAACTTTGATAATCAACTAAGGATTTATTTCACAGTTACACTATTTATTGACCGAAACAATAAGTCAAACTACTGTCTATTGGTTATGATAACTAAATTTTTGTTGGAAATTTTGACAAGTAAAAGGACATAAAATTATTGATAATGACCAAAATTTATATTTAACTTATTCGTGTCAATTTGAAAGAAAACCCTTCACTTGTGTATATTTTCAAAAACTTGCATTCATCCCATTGTAAATAAATCTTGCATTTTGTAAATATTTTCACTTTGCATTTAGATATGTGGTTAGTATCACTGAAAAACCTCACGAGACAACACCCGTCCTACTAGGGACACCCAGAGGTTTAACGGCTTGTTGCATACACTCAATGCTATCGTGCACCCTACGAAAACTGATTTATCTTAGTTTTCCTTTATTCGAGGACGAATAAAAAGATAAGTATGAGGGTATTTGATATGCATGTAAATGTGTATATATTTACATCCATATTCTATCCCTTTTTATTTAAAAAAAAACATCATATTTGGGCATTTTAACATATTTAAAACTAAATTCAATTATTTTCAAATCATCATATTTTCATCTTCATTCAGGGGTAAAATGGTTCATGTGTCAATTTGAGAATTTTTACATAGACAATTTTTACGATTTTTTGTAGGATATTTTGATGCATATAGAAGTGAGATTCATGATGATATATGAATGCACAAGAAAAATAAAGGAATGAAGAGGAAATAATTCAAGTTCAAGATCATGGAGGACGCCACCCACTTAACTAAATATACAATTAGAAGCTAATGTACAACTAAGTGGAGGTTAAAGCTTCATGCACATTAAATGATGGATTAATTAGTGGCTAATGGTTACTTGGTGGCCACACTTCCTAAAGGACATTTTGGGAAGCTTCCTATAATAGAATTAGGGTCTTATGCATGTATAAATAGCCCTCTTATGTACGTGTAAATATCTTCTACTCTCTCATATATTTGCTGAGGAAATTAGCAAGTTGTAAAAAAATCAAAGTGAAATAAAAAAGGCTTCCAAGCCTCTTCCTTCACTCTTTTCTACATGCTTTTCTTCGTTTTATTGTTAATGTTTATTTCTATGCTCTCTTTCTTTTTATGTTCATAGCTTAGATTTACATTCATGCAATTAGTTTGATGTTATTTCATGCAAGTAGTTAATCTCATTTATTTTATTTAATTTCTACTTCTCTTTGCTCTCAAATGTTGAAACTTACATGTGTTGATTTGATAACACAAATAAGTACCTAAACCCCTTCAATTTAGTGGTAATGAATCTCTCATATATTATGCAATTTCAATTTTTTTATGATTTATGATCTCTTTAGCTTGTGCTTCATGAAAGTAAATTTTGATGTAAGTTTATACAAGTGGTTTTGATAGCTTATATTGCTTTTGCAAATGGGCTATTCTTATTCAACATAAACACAATTTACATCATCATTTGCTAATTAATTTTTGATTTTGAAATGAAGGTAAATATGAAATTTGATGATCTATATTACTAGGTACAATAGTAAATAGATCATACTTAAAATAGCTTTTGTTATGGCTTCATTTTCATGAGAATTGATAAGCGGTTTATTTTTTATATTATAGTTTGATGTTTTGAGTTATGTTAATTAATAACATAAATAAACCATACTTATGATAAATACGATAATTATTTTACTTAATATCAAAGCTAGAGATCATAAATTATTTGTTTGTTGATTTACAAAAAAAATATGAGAGTGGATTTGCATCTAAATTGTTCTCTTGTCTAATAGTTTAAAATCACATTTCAATTCTAGCTTTAACTTTTTTATATTTAAAAATTTCCTCTCACTTTGGTCTAGTTTGATTGAATTGAAAATTTTAAAATCTTAAAAATTCTCTATGGATTGACCCATACTTGTCACATACTAAAATTGTACGCCGTACGCTTATGGTTATTTTGTTTCAAAATTTATCGGCATTTTTTTAATCAATAGAAAATTTGTCGTTAAACATTAATCACTACAAATAGCCATGAAATCCATTGTTTTGATAACCAATATTCATTCTAATTCTCATTCTTATATTCTAAACTATCTTGCTCTAGGCATTCAAACTTCATTCTAATCACTTGTACATTAAAGCAAACTTCACTTCACAAATTACACGATATACCACAAAGAAGAAGATTATAGGAAGGGTTCATGTTATTGACTTATCAGTGCTATTCAAGAGCATACTCAGTCAGAAACATTTTTATTTATACTGGAAGATCTGTTCGGTTCTCAGGCGGTCAAAATTTTAATTGGTTTCTCAGGCGGTTGCCCTATTCGGTTGCTCAAGTGGTGTAATACTTATTCCTTCGGGTTTAGTGAGCATTGATAGTTAAATTCTAGAAGATATTTGGGACTGGATATTGAATAGGAAGTTCGAACCATTTTAAAAATATCTTGTGTCATTTACTATATTATTTTTCTTTTATATTTATATTCCGTACAAGTAAGTAGTTAGTTAATATTCTATATTGGACGATCCTTAGTCTCTTTCATTTGGTATCAGATCAAGGTCATCATATAACCATAACACAGTTATTTGATATTCATTTAATATAGAAAATAACAGTAGTACAAGTTTTATTGAAGGTCAATCCACTGCACGACCACCACTATTTGACGGTTTGAATTACAATTATCGGTCAACATGCATGAGAATTTATATGTAGGCAAATAGATATGACACTTGGAAAATAACTCAGGATGAATATATTATACCAACCACACCATATGCATTATGGTCAAAAACACAAAAGATAGATGCTACCTCAAATGAAAAAGTTATAAATATGCTATTTTGTTCCTTAGATAAGAATGAATTTAATACAGTTAGCATGTGTACAACAGTTTATAAAATTTAGCGAACTCTTAAAGTTACAAATGAAGGAACAATCAAAGTTAAACAAAGAAAGATTTCTATGCTTAATTATCAATTTCAAAATTTCAGAATGAAATAGGATGATACTATGAATGAAATGTATTCTAGATTTCAAGAAATATATCACTCAGTATTGGTACTAGGAGAAAAATACACTGATTTTGGTATTGTCTCAAAAATCCTAAAATCTTTAACAGATAAATGGGAACAGAAAGTCTTAGATATAGAAGACGCTAATGAAATTTCAACCATAAAACCAGAAGAGTCAATAGGAAATCTCATGCTGTATGAAGTGAACTTACAGGCAAAAAGAAATCAAGCACAAGACAGAAAGACCATAGCATTCCAAGATGAGCAAGAAGATTTGGAAGAAGATAAAGATGACATGGCTATTATTGTTAAGAACTTTAAGAAATTACTGAAATTTCAAAAGAATAAAAAATTTGGAAACAACAGGAGAGACAATACCAACAAACCACGAGCTAAAAGATCTCGAACGTTTTGAATATCACAAAAAGGGTCACATAAAGAAGGACTGACTTGGTCGAAAGAAAGACAGGTTCAAAACAAAAGGGACAAATATATGAAGCAGCGAGCACTCTCTATTACATGGGATGATTCAGAACCGTCTTCTTCATCAGACAGTGACACTGACAGTGGCACCGAACAAGCCAATGTGTGCTTTGTGGCTTCATCTGACGATGCAAGTAATATAACCTTTGATGATTTAATTGATATAAACATGGAGCTATTGGATAAACTAAAAGATGTTAAAAGAAATATAAAGATGCTTTTGAAAAAAATAAACAGTAGTGAAATAGAAATTGATATGCTCGGAGATGAAAAGAAAATCTTAGAAGAAGAACTTGTCAAAACACAAGAATCTTTATCTAATGTATCTTCTCAACTCACTATATTATAAATTGAAACTGAAGTTCAAAAAGAAAACAATATGACATTAACTTCAGAAAATAATGATTTATATTCAAATATAAATACTCTTGAATTAAGCAACAATAGTCTCAAAACAGAATTCAAAATATTACTAAAAATATTTCTAACTTTAATAGAGAAAATCTTTCTGAAATTATTAATAACTCTCAAACCATTTTTAATAAGAAAGGTTAAGTATATACAAATTCGTCAAATCTAGTTCAAAGTACAACATTTCACTGTACAAAAATTTCAATATACATAAGAATTTTGCAAAAGAAAAACCAAAATCAAAGATTCTCACTCAAAAGAAGGACAATTACCCTATGAAAATTATAAAGATTTAGGTACCAATAACTAATGATAATTCAATTAGTAGTAGGTATATTGAAACTTTTATAAATATTGTACATAAAAATGAAATTTTTAATTAGGAAGGAATTCTAAACCCTCTTGGTTTTGTTTTCCAGGACCAACTCTTAGGACCCTAATAAAAGGTGGGTACCAACATCATCTCTATATTTTTTGTGGGTACAAACTAAGAAAAGAGGGAAGTGGATGCTTGATAGTGTTTGCTCAAAACATATGACAAGAAACAAAGATAAGCTGACTAACATTATCTACTCACATGAAGAATCTATCACATTTGGAGATAATTCCAATGATATATCACCCATAAAGGCGATGTGAACAATGACAGTACATCTAACTTACCTCTTATTATAAATATTTTACTAGTTAAGAATTTAAAACATAATTTGCTTGGTATAAGTCAACTACGCGATGAAGGACTTAATATTTCTTTTTCAAAAAATAAATGTAACATATTTGATCAAAACAAGAATCTTATCTTTGAATGAACTAGAGAACATAATATATACATATTAAATATGAAAGTTAATCATAACATGAATATATGTCTAGTAGCTAAATAAAATGATCCTTTTGTTATGGCATAAAAGATTTTATCATATGAACTTTAAAGCAATAAGCAAATTATCTAAAAATAATTTAACAAAAGGTTTACCAAAAATGAATTGTAAAGTAAATAGTATTTGTGATGCCTGTCATTAGGGAAATTAACCAAATATACCTTTAAATCAAAGAAAATTATTTCTACATTACAACAACTTGTGTTATTACATTTAGAGCTTTTTGGATCAACTCAAGTTCAATCTATAAATCATAACAAATATGTTTTTGTAGTTGTAGATGATTTCTCAAGATATACTAGGATGGTATTTATGAAAAAAGTAACGCTTCTAAAAATTTTAAAATCTTTGCTAAAACAATTCAAAATATTAAGAATATGAAAATTAAAAACATTCGAATCGATCACGATGGCGAAATCGATAATGATATTTCTAATAAATATTATAATAAGAAAGGAATTGCTCACAATTTTTTATTTCCTAGAACTCCACAACAAAATGGAGTTGTAGAAGGTAAAAATAGAACACTTCAAGAATGTGCTAGAAACTTATTAAATGAAGCACTCTATTTAAACGTTTCTGGGTAGAAGCTACAGCAACTGCTTGTTATGTTTTAAATCAAGTCTCCATTAGACCATTAACAAAACGTACTCCATATGAACTTTTTAATGGAAGAAAGCCTAACATATCATATTTTAAAGTTTTTAGTTCAAAACGTTTTCTATTAAATACCAAAGACCAACTTACTAAATTCGATCCAAAATCCGTGAAAGAATATTCATTGGATACTCAGAACGAAGCAAGGCATATAGATGATAAAAGAACTAAAATAATCGAAGAAACATTTCATGTGTCATTTGATTAAAATTTCAACTTTAATAATAAAAATGAAGATGAAGAAATAATTCCTTCATCAATTATCATAGATGGTATTGAAAATATGGAAAATAATGTTGAAATTAAAAACAACAATTTAACAAATGAAAATGAAATTCGATCTCCACCAAGACTTTTAAGAAATCACCCAATTGAAAATATCGTTGGAGAAATAAATTCTAACGTAAGAACTCGAAATCAATTAAATCAAATGTGTCATATAGCTTTGCTATCAAACATTGAACGCAAAATTGCTAAAGAAGCCTCAATTGATGATTACTGGATTATAGTTATGCAAGAAGAGTTAAATCCATTTGAATGAAATGAAGTTTGGGACTTAATTTCTAGACCTAGTAATCAAACAGTCATCTTTACTAAGTGGGTTTACAAAAATAAAGTCAATGAGAAAGAGAATATTATTCGAAACAAGTCTAAATTAGTTGCTCAAGGATACAATCACAGGAAGGAATAAACTACGAAGAAACATTTTCCCCTATGGCCAGACTTGAAGCAATATGTATTTTATTAGCGTATGCATGTTTCCATAACTTTGAACTATATCAAATGGATGTAAAAAGTGCTATTCTAAATGGTTTTATAGAAGAAAATGTGTATGTAGAACAACAGCCTCTATTTACATATGAAAATTTTCCAAACCTTGTTTATAAGTCGAAAGAAGCTTTTTATAGTTTAAAACAAGCACCTCATGCTTGGTATGATAGTCTTAAAAGTTATCTTGAAAATTCTAGTTTTAAAATTGGAAAAGTAGGTCAAACTTTGTTTATAAAACAAGTTAAATTGATATTTTAATAATATAAGTTTATGTAGTTGACATCATTTTTGGTTTCATGAACAAAAAATTATGTCAAGAATTTTAAATTATTATGACAAGAGAATTTGAAATGTCTCATGTGGGAGAACTTTCATATTCCTTGGATTACGAATTAAATAATTAAGTAATGGATTTTTTTATTAATCTAATGTATTGTAATAATCTAATAAAATGTTTTCGTATGGAAAATACTTTTGCTAAACCAACACCTATAAGTATTACGGTACATCTCGATCGAAATTAAAATGGAAAAAGTATTAACCAAAAACTATACCAAAGTATGATCAGATCATTACTTTACTTAACTACTAGTCATCCAGATATAATGATGAGTGTATGCTTATGTACACGATTTCAAGCAAATCCCAAAGAATTACGTTTGCCAGCAGTGAAACGAATTTTGCGTTACTTAAGCAAAACTAAAGATTATGGTATCTTTTACCTGAAGGAATGTCCTTTTGAGTTAGTATCATATAGTGATGCTGATTTTGGAGGATGTCGAACGGATCGAGAGAGTACAATTGGTACAAGTCATTTCATTGGACAAACTTTAGTATCTTGGTTTAGTAAGAAACAAAATCGTGTTTCACCTTCAACATGTGAAGCAAAATATATTTTCGCTGCTATGGCATGTGCTCAAGTTATCTATATGCAACAAACACTTCAAGATTTTGGTATAAATCTCTCTAAATCAAAAATTAATACAAGTGTTATAAATTTATTGAAATATCCTGTAAACCACTTTAGAACTAAACATATTGACATTCGACATCATTTTCTCCGTGATAACATAGAAAAAGGTAATATCTCCCTTGATTTTGTATCGTCGGATAATCAAGTTGTAGATATATTTATTAAACGTTTAAATGAAAATATTTTCCTTAAATTAAGACGTGAACTAGGAATTATGTCGTTATGTGATTTATAATTTGATTTAAAGTGTAAAAATATTGTAAAATACATAAAAATTTAATATAACAAAAATTGGAAGTGATGGCACGCGAACTCTGCACTCATGGGGGGAAATCACATTTCTTTCCAATGTTCTATTTATTACTTGTTTTATGACCTTACATTCCTTTTATGTTATACATGGCTACAATCATTTTACATTTTCTTAACCTTGCATTTTTTCTATTGGCTGAAGTTAACTAATGAATGGTAACCATAATATATAAAACCTTAAAAAGAAATAAGACCATTATATATGCATGAATAGATTTGTTTTTAACTCATATAAAAACATTAAGAATATATATATAGATTCTCTCTACAACATGTCTCAAGAAAGTTCTGATCTCTCATCGATTGTTTTCAGCATTCCTACTTCAGATTCATCTAATAAATCTACTCATGTGTATGTTCTAGTGAAGATTACTCCATCTTCGAATCATCATATCAGATATACACCGAATGGAAAACGAGCTAATAAGAACTTAGACTTTGGCTCACCTTTTGCCAAAGAAAAAAACTCAACGAAATTCATCGCTATTAATGTGAGACTTTAAATTTACAACATAAGATGTATTATGAACAAAAACACCATGGCAGACGTTTAAATTTCCTTGAACAGTTCGCTCTCAAATTTTGTAGAATGTCTCCTAAGCAAGGTGTGCACGATCCATCTCCTCAATGACCTTATGTGTTCTCTAAATTCTTGGTAACAAGATGCTCAACGTAATGTTTGGTCTCCTATAAATCCATTACAAGATGTTACCAAAGTTGAACCATGCTCAGACGATCCCAAGACTTTGGAAAATTAAAATCATTATTTTTTTATGAATTTATATTTATATATTTAGTATTGTAAGATATGTAACATGTTTATTGAAATAAAAATTATATTTATTTTAACATGAGAATAAAGCTCGAAAAACATATATATACATATATATGTATGTATGTATGTATATAGCTAGTTTGTTAACAAATTTAAACATGAACTAAAAATAAGCTTGACCAATGAAAAACAACAGTTTCAACCTGCTAACTTTAAAGATTCAACCGACTGAACATTCTTATGCATTTAAAAATTATTCAAAACTCAGTCGACTGAAGTCCCCTATCCAACCAACCAAATAGTGCCCAATTTGAGCTATATACTTACAAGTTGGAATAATGACCACTTCGGCTGCCACCATCATTTCAGTCGGCTAGTCCATCAAATTTCTATTTTTTAAAATAGCCTTGCATGAATTTCAATTCATAAACCCAATCAAACCTACTTCATATTTCGATCTACCCCTTCATTTCCAACTTACCTAACCATTCTCTATTCAAAAACCCAAAAAACAAACCCTGACTTCATCAAAAATTCCAATTTTTCATCCAGTTTCATAAAACAAAATTTCTCCAAGATCAAAGAGAGCACGAAAATCAACAACCGGGCCTTCCGAATGTCAAATTCGAGCATGGTTGTACCATGATACAGCGGTTAATAGATTCAATAGCATGAGAAATTCAAAGCTATTCGAAGGAGCATTCATAAAATTTCCTGACTTTAATGGCTACATAATTAGAGAGATAGCTGAAGCTCACGGTTTCGATTTGGTTATTAGGTATGATTCCAATAATATTATGATCTACCCTCTTTTAGTTAAGCTTTTTTATGCCAATATGAACCTCTCGATCATCAAAATCCCAATACAAAGATGATTGTATATGGACATAGGTTCATGGAGCAAAAATTTATCTACCTCTTCAATGATTAGGCCATATTCTAAGATGTCCATCCAAAGGGTTGGATATTGACGATCTTGATGTTGATATGTACAATTGTGATGAAGTATCCCATCTCTTCTTATCGGACTATCTAACCTTTTTAAAATATAGTGCCTTATGTTCGAAGGCAAGAATCATACATGTGCACTTAATCGTTCTTTACAACCCTGTATCGAAAGTTATGAAAAATTCTATAGAAGGGATTTTGAAGATTTATATGCTATTTACTCGTCCCAATGAGTGAATTAGGGAAAAATAATATTGGATGACTTTCTCACCGCCAATCATAAAAGAATCTACAACACGATTCACTATAGAGCTTACACTATGTGAATTCTACGAAATTTTGAAGTTCCGTTGCCCGATTCCGATTTCGTGACCAAAGGTGAGCTTATCTCCAAGACTCTAAGTCTAATCGATCTTTTTAAGCATCCTGAAAACCAACAAATTATTAGCTTTCAAGAATGGGTCGCTAATCATAATCAAGGAATCTTGTAACCAAGAGACACGAATGTTGCTTCCTCCTCCTCTCAAGTTCCTCAACAACAAGAAGAGGACGACGAAATTCAAGAACTTCATTTTAAGGCGCCTCCTAAGCAAGCTCTTGTAACGTGATGGTGGAATCAAAGAATTTTTTTTCGATGTTTAGTAGTATGGGAAAAATCATTTCTAAAACTAACAAAAAGCTAAACTTAATAAAGGCTTTTTTAAATAAAATTTGGGAAAATTATTCTTGTTTCGGATCCACTCCGACCAGTGTTCTTGAAAATCTGGCATCATTCCCTCGGACGACCTCAGAAGAAGAAGAAGATTGTGGAGAATTTTAAATTTTTTTTACTCTTGCAATGCTATTTAACTCGTGACAATTCGTAGTGTTATTATTTCTATAACGTTTATGTGTTTTAATGTATGACATATCTATATGCTTATATGTGTTTGATGTTTATGTGATTTAAGGTATGGCTTACTTTTATGATGCATATATGTTTTAAGATGGTTACTTGCTTCTCATATCAATATACTTATATGTCAATATAAATTGCTTATATTTCTCATATCAATTATTTTTTTTCCTTTTTGTCGATGATAAAGGGGGAGAATATGATTGATAGGGGGAGTATTCAGTCAGGGGAGTAAATTACTTTATATATATATATATATATATTTAAAAAACTTACGCACTTACATAGTTGTTATCGTCAAAAAAAGGGAGAATGTTAGAACCTGGAATTTTGATGTTTTGATTGTGACAACTACATAAGTAAATATTATATCAACTAACCAAACTTACAAGAGAAGATATTGTTTTACTTGAGAAATAGTCTAACAATTTGTAGACCAGATTACAGATTGAAGCTTTAGAAAAATATTTAGTTTAAGTTCTTAATTTAGAAGTAAATTCATGTTAAAATCTCTCTGAAGTGGTATATGCACGCACACGCAATTTAAAGTTTTTCAAAACAATGTTCATATGCTAAAGTTTTTCAAAACTTAGTTAATATGCTAAAGTTTTTCAAAACATTCTTTGACATGCCATGAAACGTATGATCTAGCCGACCAAATGGCTATGGTCAGCCAACTGAATTCCATGCATGTGCACAGTTTACTTTGAATATTCAGATGGCTGACTTTGCATATTCAGCCGGCTAAATTGGGTCATTTTTGAACTGTTTCCTTACTGCATCAATTTTTAATCCATTCAGCTGGCTGATTCGTGCTATTCAAACGGTTGAATCTTCATAACGGCTATATTTTTAAAAGGCACTTCGATTCGGTGAATAGAAACAACTCTTGATTCAAGAGTTGCTTCTATATCCTTTCGTGGATACCTTTCACAAACAATTGCAACTCTTAATCACTATAAATAGCCATGAAATCCATTGTTTTAATAACTAATATTCATTCTAATTCTCATTCTTATATTTTTAACTATCTTTCTCTAAACATTCAACACTTCATTCTAATCACTTGTACATTCAAGCAAACTTCATTAGTGATTTAATAAACTTGTTGTCCTCACAAATTAGATGATATACCATATAGGAGAAGATTATAGAAAGGGTGTATGTTATTAACTTATCAGTTATATTCAAGAGCATACTCAGCTCGATACATTTCTATTTGTATTAGAAGTCATGTTCGGTTGCTTAGGCGGTTGTAGTCCTATTCTATTGCTTAGGTGGTTGAAGTACTGTTTGGTTACTCAAGCGATTTAATACCTATTCCTCTGGGTTAAGTGAGGGCTGATAGTTAAATTCCAGAAGGAGTCTTGGACTGGATGCAGAATGGGTTGAAATGGTATAAAAATCTGTGCTGTCATTTACTTTATTATTTTACTTTTATATTTATATTCCACACAAGTAAATGGTTAGTTAATATTCCATATTGCATGACCCTTAGCCACTATCAGATAACCTTGTAGTAATCTCTTATGCAACTGCTATAAAAACATTAAAAAGCAAGGCATGGAGTGGAAATTACAAACAAAAGAATTGATTAAGTTTGAATGGAAAGTTAGGTCAAACAGCACATTTTAATTCTTCATCTCCTTATCCTCATCAAACAAAACAAACACTTAATCTAAAATTCTAGATCCAAAATTAAACCATCAAATTTCCACCAAGTCAAACCAAATAAAACTCTAAGGAGATTAAATTGATTTATGGTATTCGTGGACATATTCAGCATGCATATTCTAGCATATTTTCACGAAAGTGGAAATCAAAGAAAAAAACAATGTACTGGAAAAAAAATGCTAATATATATTATAATTTAGTACCTGAATACAAGTCCATAGATCATCCCTCAATTTATCATCAACTTTCTTCCATTCACTTATGGTCAAGGTACAATCTCCCTTACTAGAGTACCAATATACGATGAAAAATGTTTGGAATTGGGCCCTATGGCTTATCCTCGTTCATTAAACTCTACTTCTAGCTTCTCACCTGGTAATAAAGCAAATGATTTCAACATTGTCCTCCCTCTTATTTTTCTAGGTTTCTTTAATATATAACCTTCACTAGAACCTGATGGAAGTTGTCTTGGAATGACATCAAAGGGAGCTGAAGTATTCCAAGGGTTGCTTGCAGGTGGAGTAGGTAGCAACATCGAGTTGTAGGATGAACATGGATGCTAGTGGATGGAGAAGGATGGGACTGTATCAGGTTTGTAGTATGGATAGGTTTACTAGTGGGTGGAGGAGGGGGATGTATCGGGTTTGTAGTATGACCTGGGTTGCTTGCGGATGGATGAGGGGGCCATATTGGGTGTTTGGTATGCTTTCGCGGAGATCTTCTTACAACACCATTTAAATCCCATAGCGAATTAGAAACTTCAAGATTGTCACCTTGGATTTCGTTGATTCTAACACCAACAACCCTCTCATCAGAAGCACGAACAGCTACATGTGTAGCTATACTATGCCTCTTTGCTCGTTTGATCGCGGTCTTTGAGCTTTGAAATAATTTGGAGAACGGAAGTTCATAGGTACAAAATTATTAAGCATTTATCACAGATATGGGAGTAATTGATTAGTTGATCTTTTTTAAGGTCATTCTTTGCTTAGTTTAGTTTTTATTATTTTGAATATGTGATAAGCCATAATTTAACTAGAGTCAGATTGTTAGTATATTGAATGGTTACTCCATCTCCACTGTGTTAGTCTTACGAGTGCCTTTAAGAAAAAGCTTCGAAAACATTTAGGTTTAGTTTGATTCAAGAGATAAAAGAGTTAACGATATAGTAATTTAACAATGATATTCACTTATATGTAGATTAGTTCAGAAGAGATTGGTGATAAAAAGTAATGTAAAAGTCAAAATAGCTCTAGAAATGTGAAATATACTTTGTTGTCTTTAATTTATGAATAATGCAACTACAAATCAAATCTCTATCTTTTGATAATTAGTAATAAAGCACTGTTCACTTAATTCACGGATAAAACTACACTCTCATCCCAATATTTTATCTTGATTCTTTAAAACACGATCACTTTCTATAGAAAAATCGAATTGAAAAACCACTTTAAAATATTAGATGTTGATGTGTAAAATTGATTTCATAGAAGTCATATATCATTTTTTTAAGTTGAAACAATGATCATTCTTTAACGTTTAAGTAAAAATATAAAAACTTTCTAGTGATACATGGTATATTATGCATAACTATTACTTTCACAACTAAAATTAACTTTTGTTCCAAAAGCAAAAGGCTGTATTTATTAGAGAAAGCATTTACCTAAACTGCTTTTTATTCATATGATTTATCAACCTTTTCATTACAAAGGAAGCTTTATTTTCTTTTACTCAGAAAACTGCTTATTTTCCTTTTGAACAAAAGGCACTTAAACAACATTTTATCTAAAAACAACAGTTAAATTACCTTTCATATAAATAGCATGCCTTTTTGTCATGTAAAAAATAACAATTAAACTACATTTTTATCAAAAAAATAACAATTAGATCACCTATTTATAACATTTTGCACGTAAAATAAAATATTTCGAATACCTCTCCCTCACGTTGCTCTCTCACCCCCATTGATACTCCAAGTTCACTCTTCTTCTACTTAGTGATCGACCTATAAAAAAACATAATAATATACAAAGAATTAGAACATCACACTAAATATAGTACTACTTTGTAACAACTGTGCATAAAATAAAATTGACGGATAAAAAACATGAAGATATGAAATGAGATTACTTTGATACATGTTAAGACATTAATCCAAGTAAATCATTGTATCCATGTGATACATAAGATATTTTAAATGTAGGCATACAAACCCTGACATTTTAGACAAACACATACAAAAAAATTAATATTTTACATTATGATTTAACCATATAACTACACATTTCATGATATATGACTATGCATGAAATAGGAAATCGATAAAGTATACTAATATCGTACTAAAATACTGTCACAATCCTTCCTTATGTAATTCTCATCCCTATTATGTATGTCTCTATCATCAAGTAGTGACTCACCTGGTGGTTTGCTAGTTGAATCTTCCTCCTCACCATATTTTTCCAACTTATGAAACCCTCTTGAGGGTACTCTCCACACAGCATACCAATTTGAAGAACTACTTTCTCTAGAGAAAAAGACTTGTACGGCTTGTGTTGCTAAGATGAAAGGGTCGGTTGCAAATTGATTTTGGAACTGATGTAAATTGATTAATGTAAATCCATCTTCAACCATAACTCCATGATAGAAATTTTCCCAATCAGACTTAAACAAGGCAACTCGAAATTGATGATAATCAAACAAGAAAATCTCACACAAGACCCTATAATATGTTACCTTCTCAATGGATCAATCTACGCAAACAGTACTTGCCTCAATGGAGACACCACTATTTTGTATAGCCTTAACAAAGTCTTTTTATGAAAACATTGACCAATAATAGTACTGCTAGATTTAGAAATTATTTGTGAACGAGGTCCGTACGAAAGCCATTTTATTATGTTGCAAACATTTGACACACGCCTATCATCTTTAACCTGGAAAAGTATAATATATTAAATAAATGTTTATATGATATAATCCTTTCATCATTATTTTTTTTTTAAATATAACTTTCAACCTTTTTTTCAAACCAATAACTAAAAGTCTCTAAATGCAACTTTGAAAGTTCCAAATCATCTCGTTAAAGATGAGGATGCAAACATTTAAGCTCCTCTTTGTGCATTCTGTATACATAATTGTAATTAAAGATCTAATTATTTTATAGATCATAGTTGAGTTGAACTTATACTTACTCTATATACAGCCCTTCTTCTTCCGTATTAAACAAGACATATCAATGTGAAGCACTAGTCACCTCCTCACCGACTGTTATTGGTTTTTCTTTGGAAATAGGACACCCCATGAGTATGAAATCACTTTGTTCCACTTCATTTCTATTTTTCCTCTCTCTGGCCTCTAATGCTTCTTTAATATATCAGGAGTAATATTTCATGCATTCTCCAAAAAAATATAGCGCTCGGCAGTGCACCCTTTGAGCCGCGCTTGATTTTTAACATACCCCTTTAATATTTTCAAATACCTATAGCCAAAATGCATAAACAAATTGCATTTGTAAATGCATATACTATTAACCGCTTTAAGTACTCATAATAAATTTTACCTCCTAAATGGATACATCCATCGATTTGGATCGGCCCATAAATTCTTACTACCCTCCCAAAATGTATTGCAAGTAAATCATGATATATGAAAAGGAAGGGGGAAGAACCTCCCTAGATCACATAGTGTTAATGCAACCGGATAATCCGTTAATTCTACTTTATCTCTATCAAGCACTCTTTGACATATGTCATTGTAAAATAAGCATAGTTGTAGTAGTGCATTTCTTAACCATATAGTAGAAGTCCTCTTAATGCTACAGGCAAAAGCTGCTGCATCAAAACATGATAATCATGGGACTCAAGACTAGAAATCTTGTCTTATTTTAAAAAACATTTACTAATGTTTAAGCTATATCCATCAGGCGCTTTCAAATTCTTCATTCTATAAAAGATCTCCTTTTCTTAATTAGTTATGGTGCGTGGCATGGTTGGCAGCAATACTTTATTTTCAATGTCTATGGGATGAAACTTTTTTCTAATACCCATCGCTTTTAGATCTTGTCATGATTTGAGGCCATCTTTCGACTTTCCTTTGATATCAAGCAATGTACCAAGAATACTTTCACCAACATTTTTTTTCGACATGCATCACATATGGATTATGCCATAAAGGGAGTGCCCAAGAAATTAACAAAACATGTACGCCGAAGTAATAACAAAGTACTAAGTAGCAGACATGAGTACCTTCCAATATGGAAAATTAAAGAAAATGGAACACTTCTTCCACATTTTACATCCTCTTTTCATCTCGGTTGTCCTTTTCCTTTTGCCTTTCTCTTCCACTTTTGATTTTTCCCCTAATCATTGCTAAAATCTTTAACATCATTAAAGATATGAATACCAGTCCGTATTTGAGACCTTCGTCTATTCTCTATAGTTCCATCAAATAAGTTTTTCCATTAACGATATTCGTGGTTATGTTCAAGGAATCGTCTATGACCTGTGTTATGGACACTTCTTACTAACTAGTAGCCATAATGAGCCGGTACTAAAGCACAAACAGGACATGCTCTCTTACCCTTTATAGTGCAACCACCTAAGTTTCCATAAGGTGGAAAGCCATTGATTGTCCACGTCAGAATAGCATTTAATCTGAATTCACTACGAGTGTAAGCACCATATACCTTCACCCCTTTAACCCATAGTTATTTTCAAATCTTCAATAAGTGGTTATAGATATACATCAATATCATTCCTCGGTTGTCGTCGTCTGGGAATTAACAAAGATATCATCATATTATCTTTGTGCATAAGAAACCATGGAGGAAAGTTGTAAGCAATAAGAAACACTGGCCAACAACTATATGCACAATTCCAATCACCAATAGGATTAAAGCCGTTAGACGCATGACTAAGCCATAATTTCGTGGATCAAAAGCAGAAGAATGATACATTCTATAATCGTAGCCCATTGAGAAGAATCTACTGGGTGATGCAATTAATCGTCTTCCCTCTTACGGTTGTTATGCCAAATTAGTTGTTCTGATGTTGTTAACAAGAGATCTTGTCAACAACCCAAAGTAGAATTAAAGGTGCAGAAATGTCCTTCTAAGCTTCTTATGATTAAGTAGAAAACGTTAGAATCTTATTACTTTCTTGATAAACCTTCCGAGTAGGTCTTTTTTGGGTAAACACTTCTTTGTCCGACCTTTCGACCCCATCGAAACACTTATATCCCTTACTTTTGAGTTCTTCGAGCTTGTTGAAGTTGTTTGGTTATCCTTCCGAAGCCTTCTTTCGAAACAGTTGTGAAACACTAAAGGTTGGCACTAAGGATATAAGAATATGGTTTGACAGGATAGGTTTCGACTTCGTTGAAAGCTGGTCTTTTAAATGGCTTGGGTTCAATCCGGAAATCTAAAGGAAAAACAACCTAATTTTAAGGTTTTCACTCGCTAAAAAGTGAGCATTTTGTAGGTAGTGGTTTGGAGCTAAGGCTTAAGTGTATTGGTAAGTGTGAGGTTTCAACTCACTCGGAAGGTATCCTTTCCATTAAGTTGCAGCAAGCAGAACACAATTGAATGAAATAAAAGCTTCAAAACAGTTGCATAATCACCAATTTCAAAATTTTGCTTTCATTAAACTAATGATATACAAACTGATCAATATCCTATAATCTAATTTCCTAATTAGGTTTTGCAAATTACAAATTTAAGAAAGTATAAGAAGAAGGCGAATCAATTCGCATCCCATAAACCAGACCCCTACAGTCTTATTTATAGGTGCAGGTTGGAACCTTTCAACTCCGAGCTTTTGACTTGGTCGAAAGTTGGCTTTATGTACCTTTTGTCTGCTTGACTTGCACATCCCTCTGCAATGCTTTTGAATGGTTTTGAATGCCTTCTTCTTTGTCACAAAGGGGTGGTTACACCTTTTCCCTTTGTGTTGCTTTGTTGTTGCAAGTGGGAAGTAGCATGAGCTTTTGACTTTGTCATTAGGTACATTCTTGGGGTTTCAAAGGTATTAAAATGACCTATGTTTCGATGTAAAAAGCAGCTTTCGAAGACATGCTTTCGGATAGATGTGAAACGTTCCCCAGATGTTAAAGTCTTCGACCAGTTTGAAAGGCTTGATTATGCTTTCTAAATGGCTGTTTTGATTAAGGCAACTTTCTGAGTAGTTTAAATGAAGGTGAAACCTTCGGTTTTGAAAGGTATAACATGCATATGAGGGGTTGCTATCCACAACCTTTGAAAGGTACTCCTCTTATTCGAAACGTCTTCATGTAGGCGAAAGCATCTGTTTTTAAAGGTAGACATTGAAGCGAAAAGGAGCTTTCGACCGCATTGACACCTTCGAAAGCATGCAACACATCTAGCTTTTGGCTGTAGCATCCCTTGAACTCCTTCGAAGGCTTTGTTGGTGTTGTCATCTCCTATTCCTTTTTCCTTTTATTCACTTTGGTTTCGGAAAAGTTGAAGTAGGAATTGGTGGTAACATTTACCCCATCCCCGTGCGAAGGAATGCTCTTGACTTTCTAGTCAACTCTTTCAAAACTTATTACACTTCCCGCCTTTTCATATTCATGCACAAATCCTGGCCGTTCGTTTAAATTTGATCGTACGTTTTGCCATCCATGCCTACTTTACTTATAAGCAAGTTCCTTTCTTACTCTCTTTAACTTATCTGCAATTAGAAGAAATTTCCAGCAAGAATCAAAGTTTTTAAATTCTTAAATAACTCCTATTTCCAACAAACAAAGACTCAAAACCAAAGTAAGTTTTCATTATTTCTGGTTAACTTTTTATATTAAACTTCGATTTTAACATTCACCTAATTTGGATTTGAAATTCTGCTTGAATCTCATAGAGATAATTTCAAGTTTTTCATTCTTGAAAATGTCCATCAACTATGGCTTCTCTTGTTTCATTCCTTACTTTAATTCATTTTTTTGAATTCATCCAAAGCATTTATTTAATTTTTAATTTCATAAATATATTTTTTTGGAAAAAAATTAAGAAGGTTCGAAAATACATTCATGGATTTCAAAGATTATCGATTGTAAAAATGCGCTTAAATCAGCTGAGTTTATTGATTGTTTGAAGTTTTAGCTTAAAATTGAATTTGGGGAAGAAATGGATTTTTAATTACTTCATGGAGAAGCTTTTGCTGTTTAAACCATATTTTGACGCTGCAATTATACCTTTTTACCCCATCGAAAGGGGTTAAGGCAACAACTTTTGTTTTGTTTCTTCAACCTCTTTTGATGTGTTCGAAAGGTAATCCGGTACATCTCTTAATTGACCTCATCTAAAGGTTGAGGTTATTAACATGAAGCGGACTTCTTCGAAAGCATAGTTATTATTTAGTGTATTCTTGTACCTTTCGAAGAAGTTACCTAGTACGCCTTGCTACATAATTGTCCAATGCATACTTTCGAAAGCATAATTTTATTTTATAGGTTTCGAAAACTTTAATACATGCTTTCTCCTCATCTATTTTAGGGGATGTGTGTAGTTAGAAATTCATCATTCATTTTTTGTAAATTAGGTTGATAATATTGTACTTTGTTTAAGCTGGAAATCAAATTAAACGTGTCGACACAGACGAAACATATTGAATCGACTCAAATTTAGTCGTTGCTATGCTTTAGAAACCATATACTCCTTTCGACCTGCTCAATACCCCTTGTAAGTAGTTGGGGACTTAACCATTATTCTAGACAATTATTGTCGAAATATCTCAAAGCCTTTTCATTTATATCAACGTTACTCAAATTCAAACCTTTCAACCCAATTGGCACACGGGTTTCGACAACATTCGAACTCTCTTTGAAAAACTAAGTTTACGGATTTCGACAGCGTCGAAAGGTTCTTTTGTCTTTTTTATTGAATGTTGATAACATAAATTTTATTTAAATTGGTTGTGTAGTTTTCAGCTACTTCCTTCAATAAAAAAATTATCCTTGAGCCTTTGACATTGTTGAAGGGTGTTTGTTGGGCCTCAACTTCTATTCTCCCTTTTGACTCTGTCGAAAGCTCGACAAATTTCATTTTTCTGACTCTAACATTATTTCAAGTATATGAAATTTCATGTTTTTGTTGATATTCAAATTGTTCTAATATGTTTCCAATATTCTTGAAAAAATGTTAATTCCATAACAAAATAGAATTTATAACTGAAATGATTTCACCTGGTAGGAATATTGGCATGAAAAGGTCTTCCCATAAAAGAGAAAAGGACGCAATACCAATGATGGAATATTCTCCTAAGAAGATTGAAACAACTTCCAAACACTCCTTAATATCTACCCAGGATGAGGTAGACACAATTCTCAACGACTTCGGCATTACTAGGGTGGAAGCTATTCCCCCGAGTGATAACGACACCATTCAGAGTACTCCTGAAGGGTACTTCACCTATACCTCTATCCACATTTGGCATGGAGGCTTCTTACCTTTCTCGGATTTCTTATCCAAATTTTTGACTCACTTGGGCATTTCTTCCATTCAACTGCCACCTAGCATATACAGCTATCTTCTTTCTTTGGAACTCATGGCACTAGAGTCCGAAATTCCTTCACTTAATGCTGAAGTCTTGAACTATCTTTTCAATTGGTTAAGCTCATCAACCTAAACAACCAAATCTTTAGAGCCAATCCCCCTAAATAGCTAATGTCCAAGGAGGTAAACAAGTACAGAGATTGGGAAATGATGTTCTTCTTCATTAAATGATTTCCAAACATCGGTGAGGTTTTCCATTCTCCCCGTAAGTTGATCACATTCTCTATTTTCCCCATTTAATTATTTTCCTTTGCTAATCTATATTTCCTTGTCAGGTGCGCCTGTTAAAGATTTGAGGAAGAGGTTAAGAAAACTGTAAAATCATTAATCGCGGCTACAAGTAGGATTGGGAATAGATTAACTCTGCTGAATCCTTCAAATCTACAAGAACATTCCCTTCTACCAGTAGTTCAGAGGGTACTTGGTCAACCTCCTTTAGTTTAACAAACATGTCGAAGCAAATGCTTCCTTTCTTTGGGTGATCCAAAGAAAATCCCTCCAATGTCACTAATTTTCCTCGATCTCTCTGGCAAGTTTAAACGTAGTACTTGTAGTTTGTTGTTGCATTGCTCTTTAAATTGCTTCTCTGACTTGTTGTTTTTGGAATTTCCAGTCGCTGCTTAATAGGTTAAAACAAATATAACCGATCTAATACTCCTTACTTCTATAACCCGTGTGTCGTCTTTCTCTCAAGCCATTACTAGATCAAAGATGGATGCTAAAAGAAAGCTGGATAAAGTGGGTGGTGGAACAAACCCCTAGGAAGGCTAAGATTATCGAAGTTACCGATTCTCCGCCACGAGAAGGGGGACTCTGTTTGATATTGACAAAGTTCCGGTAGGTCCAACTATTGAAATTTCTCTTGATCAACCCAAGAAGTCTCCCTCGCATGTCGATCCCTTGTCATGCATTGTCACTCAAAGCTCTCCTTGTGTAATTTGAGAAAAATGCAAAAAGACTTGGGGACTCGAACATTCTCAGGAGTTTCACGCTCCAAGATCCACATCACCTATGCCTCCGAGTGATTTTGAGAAGATGGTTCAGTCTATTTTGAGTTCTCTGTCTTTTACTCCTATTTGTCCACCTTCGTCTGTCTTTGATCTAGTGGATCATTGTTGATTTCTATTTGAACAATACCTCCCGGTATGCTTCATATCACTTAAATTTATTGTTGTTATTTCTCTCTAAGTTTTTGACATACATTATACTTTTCGTTTAGATTTCCAAGAGCTGGCTCTCAATGAAAGAAAATACATTAAAATCCTCCGTTGAATTGTCTAAGCTTCGAGGATAAATTTCAAACTTAAACAGTCAAGTTTCCATCTTGTCCGAGGATAAGAATAAAGCTATGATTGAGTTGGAGTGATTGAGAGCATCTCTTGCTTAATCAAAATCTATTATTTTTGAGGAGAGGAAAGCACGTCAACTGCTTGGCGATGAAACCTTGGTTTTGAAAATATCTCTAAAAGAATCTAACGATGAAAGAGCTCAAATGGCAACAAAACAATCTTCTCTAAAGAAAAATATGAAGAAGAATAAAGATTCTCTAAAATTGGCTATTGACACTCTTTCTGATGCAAAGAAACGGGTGTCTCAAATCCTTGATACTTCTCTTAGGGAAATCGTTGTCAATTCTTTTGGAGATGTTATGATGCTCTCTTGTGCCGATAATGTCGATAAATGTCCTGACTTGAACTTTCCTCACTCAACCCTGCTCTTATCAATAAGGTTATGGACAAAATTAAAAGAATGGAGTAGGGGTTAGAGTTGCTGAAAGAGAGGAGATTGATGCTTCTAATATTTTATCTTTTGAAGTCCCTTCACTTGAAGTAGACTCTGACACTGAAGATGAAGGTGACAAAGATAAAGTTGCCAAGGAAAAGGGCGGTAACGATGATGATGACAATAACAATGATGCTGCTGATGATGATGTTGACACTGTTGATGGAGGTCAAGTTACAGCTAGCGATAGGGGTGGTCACATTGATGCTCCTGAAAAAGATGGCGACGACAACACCAAGAATTCTGAAATGGTCAATCACGATCCATTCATTCTTGAAGTAAGCCCACCTAAACCCTCTGCGCCTTTTAATCCTTAAGAGGAGCCTATTACATTAATATGGAAGAACTGAGAGAGGAAAATCAAGTCTCTCAAGCGTCAATTCCCTTCTTTTAGGTATGGGATTCTTTGTTTACACGACTTTCAATTCCAAGATAATAATAGTTTAATCCTTTATTTTAGTTAAGAGGAAACTCGTTCGCCTCTATAAAACTAAGCTTGAAAGAAAACAAGTGAAAATAAATAGTTTGTATAGGGAGTTAGATAAACAACTGAAAGAACACAATATTCTCTCCGATAAGCATCGTAGACTTCAAAGAAGTGTCGCAATGTTAGCATCCTTCAAAAATCAAGAAGACGCTCCATGACTTAGGTGGGAGCGCCATTAATATGATTGTCTTTTGAAAGAGAATCGGGAGTTGATTGCGCTCTTTAGGATGTTGATTGAAGAGGGAAACATTCTGGTAGACTTTCTATACAAAACCTATTGTATATACCCAACTGTAGAATTTTCGTACTTAGATGATTTTAGTAGGGTTCTACTTAGGCATTTACACGAAAGATATTTTGACGATTTTAGATCCGAACTGCATCCTTGGGCATGTTGGAACTTGCCACACGTCAGATTGATTTCCCAAGAACTGCCTCCTGGTAAACTTAAATACTATAAGGACAAGTTTAGTTCAGAATTATTTACAAAGTCGATTTTGTTTGAACTAGATGAACGGCCGTAATTATGTAATAGTATTGGTTTTTGAACCTTTGGCTCTAGTTTCCTTTTATACTTAGTTCTATTTTATTACATTTTTACAAAGCGAACATCCCTCAGGCAACCCTGTCTTTACAAATTATCTAAGCAAGTGTGTTAAACTAAGAAGGGATTATCTAGAGGAGACATCAATTTGGAAATCTTTAAAATTAGCCCGATCTTACTTTATTAGAGATTTGCAGAAACTTCGCATGGAACACCCTCGTCTTTGTTTCAATTTTCTTGGTGAAGAAAAATAAAAGTTTCTTAAGGAAATCTTGACATATCATACCAAATTAATATGTGGTTGTGATAGTCCTCCTGTTGGGGATGGGACTTTAGCAAATATCCTCCAGTTGTTACGCCGAAATGACTTAATGTTCCTTTTGACTCAACAGTTATTCTTTTGCCAATTCCTTGAGTAAAGTTAGAAATACAGTTTCCCAACTTTAGATATGAAGTAAATGTCTAATTTTACTTTTTCGTTTAATTTATTCTTGAGTTGTAGTACTTTATTGTTGTAATAAAGAGATTGATTATTCTAGTCTTAACTTCATTTTCCCTTTTCTTTTTGTTTAAATAGGATTAACAGCTATCTATAATGTCGTTCTTGTTAGACTCTCCATCTTGTTTCATCAGCATCAAAGATCGCCTATTAGTACACACTGAAAAGGGAAAAATCACTAATGATACTTTATCTTCTTGCTTTTAGAACATATCTGTAGATCTTTAATGGTACAAAAGATATCTGCTCCAAAAGATGATCGTTAGAAATCTCAATGATCAGATTGTCAATCTTGAGGCAGATGTTAAGAGTAAGAATGAAACGATCTCTATACTGAAGCATCAAATTAATTCGAATCCTTCAATTGACTTTGACCACAAGATTTCGAAACTTCTTCAACAAGTAAGTGAAGTGGAAATTAAGTTGAAAGATAGTCGTGCTTAGTGTTAATCTCTTGAATTCATTATGGGAAATAATACTTCAAACACCGATTCACCGGTTTCTCCTATTGTTCCATCTACTATAAAATTAACAAGGTCTACTTCCCAAGCCTCCAAAAATTCCCTACTATGATTAATCTTCCTTCTGGTTTGGATGAAAACATAGTAGGAGAATAGTGTAGGAATGTAAAATTTGAGATGATGAAGTATTTCGATGAACAGCAGAAAATGAGACACACACATCGTATTAATGAGTATGTTGCTAAGATTCAAAAGCTTGAACACGAGAAGTATCTTCTCCAGAAGCGTATTGCTGATTTGGAAAGAGAGAATAAAACTCTTAAAGGTGCCAACAAAGCTTTCAATCATGCTTTGAAGAGAAAATTTGAGTCTACCAATGACGAAGGCAAGATGAGGAAGAAAGAGAAAAAACATAAAGAGGTTCTTCGTACTGCTATTCATCACATTGAGGATTCTTTAATTGCTGAGAATCTAAATAAGGCTATTCAAGATTCATGAAAACTCATATTTATGAAATGTATATATTTGTTCTGTACACTTGTAAATAATTTTATAAACTACGTAAATTATGAAAATTTTGTAAATATCATTTGGTTGTAATCCTTTCTTGTAATATGTTTTTGATCATCTCTTAGATAACTTGTACCATGATTTTGATAGTTGCTAGATCTTTCAATCCTATTTACTGTTCTTCTTTCCTTAAAAAGCACAAAGTAGACAATATTTTTATTGTTAGCTTGAAATTGTTAAAAAGAAATCTTGTCAAAACCTCAAAGTAGAATTTAAGGACAAGGTCAATTCCTTATGATTTATTTGGACGAGTTGAGGAGAGTGGAATGTAAATATTTTCTTTGGAATCCTTTAAAGAAAGCTATGGCAGTAAAAAAAATTCTAAGGCTAATCTTTTGACTCGATCGAAATGGTTGGTTTCTTTCCTTATCAACCTTTCGATCTAGTTGAGATGGTTTGGTTTTCCCTTTGAAAGCTCTCCTTTCAAAGTGGACGCCAAACCCGAAGCGATAACCTTAGGAATCCTTGGGTGACGATTGACTTTGGGTTTCGACCTTGTTGAAGGCTTATGTTGTTGAGTGGCTTGGGCTTCAGTCAAGAATAAGAGGTAGAGGTTATGACGTTGTCGAAGGCTATAGACTTAAATCTCTTGGGTTTTGATTGGAAATCTCAAGTTAATGTAATTTGGAATTAGGTTTTAATCTTGTTGAAAGCTGGATACTTATACACCTTGTGTTAGGTTTGGGTTTCTATGGTATTTGTGGATTGT